>CM052361.1:17822625-19292302 GCA_028551475.1 Casuarina equisetifolia | reverse complement strand
TAAGACAAGAGTATAAAGTAATACTTTTGGCCAACCACAAACTCTCTTCTTAATATGTGTTTGTCATGCCATCTTTTTGTCCGCTCCTTGTATATTTTGGCATTTTCATAGGCCTCATCTCGTAATTCCTGTAATTCATTCAGCAACAATCGAGTTTCACCTGCAGACTGCATATCAAAGTTCAAAAATTTCAAAGCCCAATATGCTTTATGCTCTAATTCTACTGGTAGATGACAAGCCTTCCCAAACACTAGCCTAAAAGGAGACATTCCAATTGGTGTTTTGAATGCTGTTCTATAGGCCCAAAGTGCATCATCAAGTTTCATTGACCAATCTTTCCTTGAGGCATTCACAGTTTTTTCCAAAATTCTCTTAATTTCCCTATTTGATATCTCAACTTGACCACTAGTCTGAGGGTGATAAGGGGTAGCAATCTTATGGGTAACCCCATACTTACCCAAAAGTGCTTCAAATTGTTTGTTGCAAAAATGGGTCCCTCTATCACTTATGATTGCCCTAGGAGTGCCAAAACGGGTAAAAATATTTTTCTTTAAGAATTTAACCACAACCTTAGCATCATTTATAGGCAATGCTACTGCTTCTACCCACTTAGACACATACTCAACAGCCACCAAAATATACATATTTCCATAAGAAGGTGGAAAGGGTCCCATGAAATCAATACCCCAAACATCAAATAACTCACACACAACAACATTGTTTAGAGGCATCTCATGTTTCCTAGAAATATTTCCAGTTCTTTGACATTGATCACATGCAACTACATATGAATATGCATCTCTAAAAAGTGTGGGCCAATAAAATCCAGACTGTAAAACCTTAGCTGCAGTTCTGGTGGCACCAAAATGACCACCAGCCTCTCTAGCATGACAATGGTGTAGGATACTAGCCATCTCTTCCTCAGGAACACATCTCCTTATAACCTGGTCTACACATACTTTAAACAAGAAAGGCTCTTCCCAAAAATAATGTTTGAGGTCAAAAAGAATTTTTTTCTTTGTTGATATGACATTTCAGGAGGAAGAACATTACTTACCAAATAATTGACAAAATCAGCATACCAGGGAATTTGGATGGATTGGAGTGCAAAAATGTTTTCATCAGGAAATTCTTCCATAATTGGTTGAGCTTCTTCCTTCAGATTGGGAATTCTGGACAAATGATCTGCAACTAGATTTTCGGTCCCTTTCTTATCCTTGATCTCCAAATCAAACTCTTGTAGCAAGAGAATCCACCTGATTAACCTAGGTTTTGATTCTTTCTTTTCAAGTAGATGCTTAAGAGCAGAATGGTCAGAATAAACAATAACTTTGAACCAATTAGATAAGAACGAAATTTATCAAAAGCAAATACTACAGCCAAAAGTTCTTTTTCTGTTGTTGAATAATTCAATTGTGCACCTGATAAGGTTCGACTGGCATAGTAATGGTCTGAAAAACTCCATTCTTCCGTTGTCCCAAAACTCCTACTGCAAAATCACTAGCATCACACATTAGCTCAAAAGGTAAGTCCCATTCTGGTGCTGCCATGATTGGTGCTGATATTAACTTTTCCTTTAAAGTGTTAAAAGCCTGCAAGCATTCATCAGAAAAGTTATATTTCACATCTTTAACCAACAAACTTGAAAGGGTCTAGCAATTTTAGAAAAATCTTTTATGAACGCCTATAGAATCCTGCATGCCCAAAAATCCTCTAACAAGTTTCACTGATGTTGGTGGGGGCAATTTTGCAATGACCTCCACTTTAGCTCGATCAACCTCTAGTCCTTTTTTGATATCTTATGCCCAAGCACTATTCCTTCCTGCACCATAAAATGACACTTCTCCCAATTCAAACAAGGTTAGTCTCCTCACACCTTTGTAAGACTTTTGCTAAATTATTTAAACAAATGTCAAATGATGAGCCAAATACAGAAAAATCATCCATGAAAATTTCAATAATTTTTCAACCATATCAGAAAAAATGGCCATCATGCATCTCTGAAAAGTTGCTGGTGCATTACAAAGACCAAAGGGCATTCTTCTAAAAGCAAAGGTACCATAAGGACAAGTGAAAGTGGTTTTCTCTTGATCTTCTGGTGCAATGTGAATTTGATTATACCCTGAATACCCATCAAGAAAGCAATAAAATTCATGTCCTGCAAGTCTTTCTAACATTTGATCAATAAATGGTAAAGGGAAATGATCTTTTCTAGTGGCATCATTTAGTTTTCTATAATCTATACACACACGCCATCCAGTAACTGTCCTAGTTGGAATCAATTCATTATTATCATTTCTTTGAACAGTCATACCTCCTTCTTTGGCACAACTTGCACAGGACTTACCCAGGGACTGTCTGAGATGGATAAATGATCCCTGCATCAAGTAACTTGATTACCTCAGCCTTCACCACTTCTTGCATCTTTGGATTCAATCGCCTCTGAGGTTGAATAGTAGCTTTGTACTGCTCTTCCATCAAAATCTTGTGCATGCAAAGTGAAGGACTAATTCCCTTGATATCAGCTATTTTCCATCCAATTGCTCTTATGCTCTTTCAACACTCAAGTAGTTTCTCTTCCATTGATTCTGTCAAAGAAGAAGATATGATTACTGGCAAAGTAGAAACTTCATCTAAATAAACATATTTCAAATGGGAAGGTAAGGGCTTGAGTTCAAGAGTTGGAGGTCTTCAATCGATGGCTTAGGTTTTGTCATGTGTTGTCCCAACTCCTCAAACTTTGTTGCCTTTTGCTGTGAATATGGTGAGATTGGCATATCTCCTGAATTGGCATACTCCTGTATCTCTTCACTTTCAATTTCCTCATTCTTTGGGTGAACCAAGCATGCTTCAAGTGGATCCTTGAAAGCTTTTTCCTGAAAGATCTTATTCACAAACTTATCAATTGTCTCAACCCTAAAGCAAGAACTATCATCAGAGGGATGTTTCATAGCAGTAAAAACATTAAAAGTGACAGAATCATTTTGAACTCTTAAGATTAACTTCCCTTGTTGTACATCAATTAGAGCTCTTCCTGTTGCTAGAAAAGGTCGACCTAAGATAAGTGGTACCTCAAGGTCTTCCTCCATGTCAAGTACTATAAAATCTGCAGGAAAGATAAATTTGTCAACTTTCACCAATACATCTTCAACAATACCCCTTGGATATTTGATTGATCGATCAGCCAATTGTAGGGACACCGTGGTTGGCTTCACTTCACCCATTCCTAATTTCCTGAAAACAAAAAAAGGCATTAGATTAATACTGGCTCCTAAATCACATAATGCCTTATCAAAGTGAGAATCTCCAATAGTACAAGGAATTGTAAAACTCCCTGGATCTTTTAATTTTGGAGGTAATTTATTCTGTAAGATGGCTGAGCATTCTTCAGTTAACTTCACAGTTTCATACTCTTCCAACTTCCTTTTGTTTTTTAATATCTCCTTAAGAAATTTGGCATAACTAGGCATTTGAGCTAATGCATCTGCAAAAGGAATGTTAATATGTAATTTTTTAAATACATCAAGAAATTTAGAAAACTGCTTATCTATTTTATGTTGCTGGAGTCTTTGAGGAAATGGAACTGGAGGCACATAAGGCTTGGGATTATCAGGGAATAATGTTCTCTTGGTTGCCTCCTCAGGTTGCATGCTAACATTTTCTTCCTTATCCTGGACGCTTTCCTTTTCAACGTCATCTTTTCCCACTTGTTTGCCATTTCTTAGGTTTATTGCCTTAGCATCTTCTATAGGATTCTTCTCTATGCTGCTAGGCAAGGAACCTTGTTGTCTTCTTGAGACCATATTTGCCAATTGACCTATTTGCACCTCTAAATTTCTAAGTGAAGCTTCTTGATTCTGAAATCTTGTTTCTAATCTTGTTTCTTGGTTATGCAACTTCACTTCAGTATTCTCCATAAATTTTTGTGTGGTGTTGACCATCTTGGCAAACATGTCTTCTAAATTAGGCTTCTTTTCTTCTGGTTGCCTGAATCCTGGTGGTGGCCTCATTGCATTAGAATTACTCCATGAAAAATTTGGGTGGTTACGCCATCCGGATTGTAAGTGTTGGAGTATGGATTATTTTGTGGCCTATTTGAATTTCAACATAATTAGCATCTTCACTACCCTGAGCAAAGGTGTTATCTAACTGACACTCTATGCTCGCATGTCCTCCACCACAATGATCACATACTATGTTTTGAATCCTCATGACTGAGCATTCAAGTTATCCATCTTCTTGTTGAGTTTATCAAACTGTGCATAAATTGCAGTGAAAGCATCCACTTCATGAATTCCACTAGCTTTCCTTACTGGTAGCCTCTCAGTAGGCCATTGATAACTATTGTTTGCCATTTCCTCCAAGAGGTCATATGCTTCTTCTGGTGTCTTGTTGTTCAAAGCCCCTCCTGCAGCTGCATCAAGCATAAAACGAAGATTTATACTAGACCCATTATAAAAAGTTTGTACCTGTAACCATATGGGTAGTCCATGATGTGGACATTTTCTCAAAAGCTCCTTGAATCTTTCCCAAGCTTCATATAATGATTCATTCTCCATCTGCTTAAAAGTGGTAATATCATTACGCATTTTGCAGATCTGCGGAAAGAACTTACCAAGAAATTTCTGAGCCAAATCATCCCATGTAGTAATTGATCTTGCAGGAAGAGAAGAAAGCCAATTTTTAGCTTTCTCTAAGAGAAAATGGAAATAGTTTTAACCTGATAACATCTTCTGTGACTCCATGATCTCCAATCATGTCACAGAATTCAAGGAATTTTTTAATGTGAGCATTTGGATCCTCATTTGGTAGCCCACTACATTGCATAGATCTTTGAAGCATATTTATGTGCACAGGCTTGACCTCAAAGTTGTTTGCTAGAATTGTAGGGCTCTAGAAACTTGATGTGGCATTCCAAAATGTTGGTGTAACATAGTCTTTTAAAACTCTATGTGTACCATCATATCTCTCCATCCTTGTTGCTTAATCTTTCTACAATCGCAACTTAACAAAGATTTTTTTCCTTTTTTTTTTAGAATTAAAAAAATATTTTTTAAAAAAAAGAAAATAAAAGTTAGATTAAACTTAGAAATTATTTAGTATTAATATTAATTAGCAGTAAAACAACCAATCCCCAGCAACAACGCCAAAAACTTGTTCGATGAAATTTAGATGCAAGTGAACATGTCGAACAAGTAATATAATGATGAGAAAAGTATCATCCCACGAAGATTGGTGAATATTGAACTAATTAAGTACTAATGATGAATTAATTTTAAAATTTATCTAGCAAATCAAAATATTGTTGAAGATGAATTAAAATTTAAAATTTCTAAAAACGAAAACTCAATACTAATTAAAATTGGATCCAAGTAAGAAAAATCAAGATGAGACACATGTTAGAGCTTCCGATTTCACCATAACTACTAGATATGAATTTCCATAGTTTATGCCTGCAAGAATGATATTATCTATGTGATGGCGGAATTTTCTAATTTATTTACTATTCTATGTCTAGGTATAGTAAACCTATTTAGTTCATTAATTCACTATATCTCTATATGTGAATTGAAACAAACCAAATGCATTAGGATCTGTGAATATTCTTGGTTTACAATAAATCTTTCGATCATCTTATCACCAAAAGCCACACAAATAACATGGTATATGTCTATCCACATTTAATTCATGGTTATATATTATAAGAAGCAATTGCATATTATTACCTTTCAGTCTCTAACATGCACATCAAATCATTCAAGTGATGGCCAATCACTTAAAAGCATTAAGCATAATAATATATAACTCACATAAATAAACTATCTTGCAAAACATAAAAACTTATAGGATTCACATCATCATAGTTAGGCTACATCTTCGCTCTAACAAAAGAAGTTTAGAACATAATGAAATAATGAGGAAGAATAATAATAAAAAACAAAGAAGGCATTTTGAATCCAAGGATAAGAAGTCTGTCACCCTTTTTGTCTTCTCTTCAAGAAATCTTGAATTCTTGGCCTCTCTCTTGAGTTGAATCTTGAATTCTTGGCCTCTCTCTTGAGTTATGCTTAATTTCCTCCTTGGTTTCAACAGCATCTTCTTTTCTTTCTCTCTTCTCTTTTTCTCCTTCCTTATGCAGTGGTCCTCCTTTATATAGGGTCTGGGATCTAGAACTTTCTCCTTATCCTAATAGAATTGGGTTTTGGATTCCCAATACAATTGGGTTTTAGAATTCTATATTAATTAGGCTTTAGACTCCTAATAGGACTAGGTTTTCTAATTATTTAAAAAAACCAATAACAATAAAAATCTAATAACAATCATCCAAAGCCCAAGCCTAAGCCCATCTTGATTTCCTTCACCTTGATAATTTGACCATCTTCTGCCATATAATAAGTACCAGGTTCTCCATGCTTGTCCTTTTTCTTCATGCCTCCTTATGCTACATAAACAAGACAAATTTAAGTAAATAAAGAGGAATTCAAATATTTTCTTACAAGCATTAGATAATTTATTATTTAAATTAGGTAAAATAACTCTATAAAAATAGAGTTATCAAATGTCTTGGAAGAGGTTTGTGTGAGACATTCTTGGTGAGGAAGCTATTAAGATTGAGTGACGTCGTTGTTGTTCATAAGAGATGTGTCTATGAGAAGAGTGTGTAGAACAAGGGTGCTGGTTTATTAAGACATGCAAAGATATAGCTTGAAGCTAGCGTGCAACCTATGAAGAAAAAAAAAAAAAGAAAAAAAGGAAAAGAAAGAAAAACAAAAAGGGAGACATAACATGTTGTAAGAGATTGTGCAGTGGAAAAGCAAATGAAGATCTTCCCTTTTGATGAATCTGAAAAAGTAGCTTCTTATTTCAGAATCTGACTAACTTTTATTTAAATAGGTTGCTTGTAGTTGTCTTTTGTAATGTTTTGAACACTATCTAAAGTCCTATAGGATTTATTCGTTGTAAGCCTTCCGTTGTGTGCTTTTATAAATCCTAGAGCCATTCTTGGTTCAATTTGTTCATCGGTTGTTGATCTTTACCGATAGCCAAATCAAATACATTCTCATTCTAAAGTTTATCAATGGTATCAGAGTATCCAGGTTTTCGTATCCATCTGATTTTTTTTCTCCTGGCAACTCCAACAACTTCTTCATCCACAAAAGCCTCATAGCCTCGACTGATGATACCTAACTCATAGATTCTGTCGTCGATGTTCAATGGCCTAAAGTATTCTACTTGGATCAATCACATGACAACATATTTGAAGGTTTAGAGATGTGGGATATAGTAGAGAATGGAATCCTAAAAGTGGCAAATGATGGTGCTCTCACTCCAACAGAACGTGAGAGGCACAAGAAAAATCAAGATAAAGAGCTTAGGACCTTCATGGTAGTGCAACTTTCCATCTTTGAGTCCATATCAACTGAATTTCTTATGCAGCCACTCCCTAAAAGATATGAATACTCCTAAAGAATGAGTTCCTAGGAACTTCTAAGGGCATGCAGTTTGTTTTTAGCCCCTTAAACGTGATTTTGAATTAATGCAAATGCAAGAGAGAGTTGATTACAAACTACTATACCTATGTAAATGATGTAATTTGTTAGATTAGAGCATTGGGAAAGGAATGGCCAAACTCAAGGGTTATTGAAGAACTTCTCATCAATCTTAAAGAGAAGTTTGAGTTAACCATGACAACTATTGAGGAAACTAATAATTTTGTAAACATGGCTTTATCTTAACTATTAGAGTCTCTAGAAGCTTATGAAAAAAGAGTTGATAGATGTACATAAAAGGCTCCTATAGAGACAACATTTAAGGAAAAACTGTTACAAGAACCAAAAACCCCTTAGGTGAATACCCAATTTATAGAAATGCCAACTAAAGGAAAGGGAAAATTTCCACCATGTAAGGCGTGAAAGAAAACAAATCATTTGGAAAAGTATTGCTAGCATAAAGGAAGAGTGCAATGTAGGTTCTATCAAAGATCTAAACATATAGAGAGAAATTGTAAAGCTAAAAGTGGATAATAAGCAAACTATGTTTAAAAGGAAGAAAGTTGTGAAGAAGCTACATTATTCTTTGCTAGAATGTTTGTGTCGTGTGCTGATCCCAACATGTGATTCTTAGATAATGGGTTTACAAACCATGTGACCCCATTGATAGCATATTCGACTATCTTGATAGAACTTTTAATTCAAGCGTTGGCTTGGGTGACAATAGTTACATAGATATAGTCGGGAAGGAGATAATTTTAGTGGGAACTTCATTAGGTGTGAGAGAAATCAGAGAAGTATTGTGGGTGCTCACCTTAGCCTTTAATTTGCTGAGTGTAGGAATGTGTGTAGAACAAGACAAAGGGTGCTGGCTCATCAAGATGTGCAGAAATATAGCCTGAAGCTAGCATGTTGCTTATGAAGAAAAAAGAAAAAAGAAAAAGGAAAAAGGAAGACAAAGCAGGCTATAAGAGATTGTGCAAAGTGGAGAAGCAGATGAAGATCTTCCCTCTTGATGAATCTAAAAAAGTATCTTTTGCATTTCAGAATCCGAGACTGTCGTTTGTCTAAATAGGTTGCTTGTAGTCATCTTTTATAATGTTTTGAACATTATTTGAAGTTCTGTAGGATTTTTTTCGTTGTAAGCCTTTCTCTGTGTGCTTTTATAAAAATCCTGGAACCATTCTTGGTTCAATCCGTTCGAGGCTTGTTGATCTTTGCCGACAGCCAAAACAAACACTTTCTCATTCTAAAGTTTATCAAAAGTGTGTAGGTGCAGAAACACCCGACCAGTTCGTTGCAAAGTCGGCAATGAGTCTAGTTTATGAGTCACTGGTTACAAAACGAGAGAAAACTGCTGTGTTCAGTTTTCATGAGCCCACTAGGTTTGTTGGGCTCCGATACCATGAAGAAACCGATGATGGAGGACACGGATTGTAAATCCGACAATGTAGAATCGGTTCGTGGATGAAAAATCTCTTTATTGATTAGAAAATCAGTTGGCCGAGCTTATAGCTGTCTAATGCGACACTGCATTACTGAATGGGATTTCTAGCTTGCGTCATGGGTTGTCCCTTTGCCACAGGCAATCACTGTTGCTGTCTTAATCTTTCTTCAATGACGTTAGTGATTTAAACTTGTGTGTTTGTGGAGGTAGAAGGGAGTTGAAGGCAATAAGGTGAGGGGGAAGGTTTTGGAGTGGGAATGGCTGGAAAGGGTGAAGCCTGACCAGTTCTGAGAAGAATCCTAATCCAATATCCAAAGGGCCGGGTTGTAATATGTTTGGACAATGAAAATTTTGAATTGTCTTTAAGCTCCAGTCGATTCAGCACAACAGATGCATTCTTCTGTTCTTTTCCTTTCTATTTTCTTTCTTTTCCTTTCTATTTTCCACCGCAGAACATTCACTCCAGAAAAAACTACATCGTATATGACTGTCGAAAGCAAAGCATCTTAGTATGATTTGGATTTGCTGAGCGCGATGTCTTGCTCCTATTGTTTTCGTCAAGGCCCATGGTCGCCCGAGATCAACAAATACGTAAGATATTTAGAATGGACCTGTCATTATGTGTGACCTTCGAAGATAAAAACCAATGCCCTCTATGTGCGGTTACCTGTCACAACAATGGAGCAAGAGCGTTACTATGGAGGGGTTAAGTTAATATTTAGTTGCCTGTCTGATTTCCTCAATCTCATATCTGTCGGATCATTTTTGGCCCCTTTCGCCTCCATTTGTTACCACTTTCCCCGTATCGGCCAAGATTCTGACCATATTATTGTCCACTTATTGGTGGAAATCCATCACTCACTCTAAGGAGGTCTCAGCCACGTCCACATTCTTATGGAGCCATCATCATTTCAAGTCTCTTGTAAATGATGGTGTTTGCGACTAGTGCACTACTTCATTTAGGCAAGGGAATCTTCTCGTTGTGATGATTGCAGGTTTTATCCCATTTTGAAATATCTTAATGATGTTTGACATGTGTCTCTGCTAATTGCTTGTATACCTGTATGTTTTCTTCATGCAACTCATCGTCATCGAGAATGAGAACTGCTTTTCCAACCACCGAGTTTTCTTTTCCAGGAGTTGATTAGAGCTGCAACTAGTGTCCAGTTGAACATTGGTGCTTGCTTTCCTTTTCCAGGAGTTGATTAGACCTGCAACTAATGTCCAGTTGAACATTGGTGCTTGCTTTCCTTTTGCACCATTTTAATGGGAGTCTCGCGTAAGCATTTTCCACTTGCAGTTGTGGCCAGCATGAAGCTTCGCTTATCCGAAACATTGTAAACGATCTCCCATATAAGAATTTGAAATGTTGATTTCTAATGCATTACTTTTGGTTTCTCACTGATTCTTGTAAAAGGTAAGTTTCTGGTGTTTCTTTCCGAGGATTTCTATTAATCACCCTGCATAGAAAACATGACTTTTTTCTCTCCTCTGGAGACGATTAACCAAACAGGCCCTATTAATCAATCTCTTGACAAAAGAAGCCAGGGTCTCAAGTGAAATTGGCAATGATGTGAAGGGATGGCACATAACAAAGAGGACTCCACAACAAGTCCCAAAATTTCAGACCCCTGATTTAAGCCTTGTCTATTCATCTTTCTGCGTGCCAATGTTGCCAAGTGCGCGATAGGGAATGGTAACTACGCACACAGCCGGCAAATAAGGGTGCGAAAAGACAGAATACGGAAAGCTTTCGCTATTTTTCGTCATTGTCCCATCGGCATCTTATAGATATACGACATAGTCTCGTGAATATTAATTATGTCGTTGTCCTTGTAAGGCCAATTTTCCAGCAGTGTAATTACCGGATTCGTGTTTGTATGCCACTTGTCTTGCACGCGCGAAGCTATTTCATGCAGCTTGAACTTTGGAGGTTTGCTCTCGCCGTCATTCATTCCTAACAACACCTCATCGGAGTTAGGCATCAAACTAATATTCGACAGTTTGAACACTTGATGTCGAAAATTGCATCCAAGTGAAAAGGGCTCGTGTCATGTTTCTATGCGATGCCTACGACATTTGGTCACTGCATATGGGACAACATTTTGCTAAGCTCATCTATGGAATAGAAATCCTCTTCATTATGCTTATTCAGAGTACCTTCGTTCATTCCCATCATAAGATAGCCTCTTCAAATTATGGGTCAGTTATTTCATCAAATTATTCACTCCCTTTAATGGGTATCTTTTGTTAAAGTTCGACATTCACATGTATAAGGAAGTGTCGCCGTGACATTTTTTAATTTGAAATATCTAAATCACTCTCCAAGCAAAGCAAAATATCCTTTGCTTCCATTTGGCATCATCACTTAAAAAGGCCTACATTCCAAAGAAAACTAGACAACTTGACGAACTCTAGACTCTTTAAGGACAAACTGTCGTGGTTTCAACAAATTTTCAATTGAGACGACAACCCAATGAGACATTAAACAATTTGACTTCACACATAATGTACGTAAGATTTTTGGATTCATAAAACGGTCATGTAGCATTTTAAGCCTAATACAATTTTCAAAATGCTCATTAAACAATTTGAAATACAGCCCTAGGGCATACTTGATCATGATTTTTTCATTTTAAAATCCATTTCGAAAGTGATAAATATTGGAATTTGGATGATAATTCAGGATAATGGATATAAGTTAAAAGGCAAAATGATTAAACATAAAGCGTCAAGATTTCATTTTCCCAGCTATCATAGTAGCTATGTACCAGACAACTCTTCGCCGTACCGTCCACGAAATGTCGTGATTGTAAATGTTAGTGGAGTTGGATTGAGAGACAGGAGAACCGCGTGGAACCACCTTCACGGGCTGAGGATTTCGGGTCCACGCCTTCCAAATCCGGGTCGCTTATACTCAAAGCCTCCTTCGCCGCAAGATGACGAGTTTCAATCAGGAAGCGACACAAGTAGACCATCCACCCCAAGCAGCGACGTGACTCTTTTTAAGTTGGGTGAAGAATATGTTCACCTTATAATCACCAAAAAAAATGAAAAAAAAATGTACATATAAAGGTTGACTTCCATATTGTGCCTCATTGGAGGGCTAGGGAGTTCCCTTCATGGCCACGAACGGTCATATAGGGTAATGGACAGCGTCGATATCCCCTCTTTGTGCAGCTTTAACAACCAAGTATGGTATTTTTTTTCTTCTTTAATATTTTCCTTAGTTGAATTAGTGGGCCAGGCAGGGAACTCGAAATTAGGTCCAATTATTAGGAGAAAATATATATTATTTCTTATAATTTGTAAAGTGAAAAAGAAACGGGGTGAACCATCAAACATGCATCATGCATAACAGCTGGAACACCTCCACACCAACCGGGGTCATCAATGCTTCCAATGTGTTAAATTAATTGCTTCACAATTATGGTGAGTGATGACTTCAACAAAATACATGTCTCGTTTGTCGGCATCTTTGGTTGGTTTTGCAAGATTAAGCGCGTGACAAGGAAAAGATACCTGTGCCAAAGCAGTGAAACCAGATCCCATGGCAAACGGGTTGGGGCTGAAAAAGAGAAAAGTTGGAGAAATAAATGCTTCGAAAATGATGTTTTTGTCTATTAATTGTCGATTTTAATCACTCCTTTGAGTTTATCGAGCTCGACCATTTGACTCTTTCAGATCTTGCTTTCTCTGCCTTAAGATTTTTTTCTTCATATCTTTCATAAATATTCACTACTATTGAGTAAACCGGGGATTGATAAGCTTTCATTATAAGTTTACGCAGAAAAAGATAAAAATGTCCAAAGCAATAAGCAAGACGAGGATTGCAGTCAAAGCCAAACCATCAAACGACGAAAAGCCCGGCCATCGAAACGGCGGTTCAACTGGGCGACCACACGTGAACGTCGATTTGACTACGTGCCAGCTTCAACCCTCTTGTCCTTGGCACGGGTCCCACCCCACGTGCGTGTTGGTTTGGACCGAACAGCTTCCAATGTGGTTTCATTGGATCGGAGAGATCTGTCTCGTGCTTACAAAATTCAAACGGAGCAGGGATCGGACCCAGGTTGCCCGTCAAAGTGCCCGAACAGTCAGCCAGGAACCAAGGTCATGTTCTCTGGAATTTCAGATCCCAAGGCCCTGAAGAGGCTCTGGGGGTCCATAAACTGTCGAAGAAGAAGACATTGTATAAAATTTGTGCAACACGACGTGGTTTGGTTTGAATATCTGCCTTTTAGAGTAGGCTATAGCGTGGACGTCTTGGCTTGTCGTCTTGAGCGGACGGCCTTTTCGTGTGTTATGCGTCTAAGAGATTCTTCGATATCGAGAAAATGGGGGTTACAAAGTTACCGTGACTTGGATGACATTTAGCCAGCAAAAGGTAAATGGTCGGATTGGTACAGCATCACCGTTTTCGAGGTTCCAAGCACCAACGTTTTGGTTAAATTAAGTGTTCCAACGACACATAGTTTTACGATGATTTTTCACATGGTAGTCTTAAAATTGTTGCCTCTATTAAGAACTTCCTTTTACCGTAACACATAGTACAACATGAGACCTTATTGATGTAAATTGTATGAAGAAGTTGGTGGGTTTTGAGTGGAAGTTCTCTTGGACGGCATCAAAGAAAAGGACTTCAAAATTTTCAAATGGGATGTACCTATAATTAAGGAAGGGTCAATTCTACCAAGGCTTAATGAATCTTAAAATAAAAAAAAAATAATTGAGATTTACAAAACTCAATTAATCGATTAATAGGAAGAAGTCTGATAAAATATTTTGACATTCATTCTATTAGAACCAATACTTGACGCTTTCCCATGGATCATGAACTGATGCTCATATATGGTTCAAAATCGTTTACTTGTTCAGCAAAACCGCGTTAGGGTCCTCAACATCTTGAAATGGATAGGACAAGTGATTAGGTATAGCTAACTAATCATGATGATTGGCAACAACTACACGAAAACCCTAGTGTCATAATAAATACAGATTAAGACATGTTTATATTTCTGTTCTGTTTGGCAAGAAGGGTGTTATTGATTTTCATAAGCTGGCACTAACATATTCCAAGGTCTCCGTCACTCCTAAACAGAGGAATTCTTTGGCTGGAGCATCTTCTTCTAATAATCTGGTGCTTTGGTTGAGAGTTCACAGCAATCTTTGAATTGCTTACTTTCTTAAGCCAAGTATCAGCTAAAATGAGACAGTCGATGGATATAAAAGAACAGATTTTGATTTCACCGACTGTTGGACGGGACTCAACCTCCCTGTTTCCTCTGTTGGATTTTTCTTCAGAACTGTGGAAGCAGGAGTCAATGTCCAAGGTTCGGTGATACTAGCTTCTCAATAGATATGATTTGACGAGGTTTAGATTTGCTTAGAATTATAGACCTTTAAAAAGTCGTTCCAAACACACGGTTGAGCACGACTTTTCACCTCGCTTTCATTAAATTCTACCTCGTTAAATGACAAGCGGCCACAAGTCTTTGCGTTTGTGTTAAAAACACCAGGGGATTAGGTTAGGAGGCAAACGATGAGATCCCCCAGGAATGGAACATGTGAGAATTAGGTGGCTGATTGATATCAAACAACAGCAAAGGCCAACTTAAGCGGGTCTAAGACGACGAAACGATTCAGAAAGCCTAGTCTTCTTTTGAATAAGAATTTCAGTGTTGTGGAGGCTCTTAACTGCTCTCTTCTGAAGTCAAAAAAGCATACGCAAATTCTTCGAAGTTATTATGTCTCTGTGCTTTCCCGTGTAGTGGTGACCGCACTTTAAGAAGATCTTTCGTAGTCTTCAGCCGAATTATAACTCGGTGCATAAGACGAAAGCCATATATCAAAAAGTTGCTTATTTTGAGAGCATTTTCAAAGTTGGCAGGTTGGATTATTGAAATCTAATCTAATTTTGTCAAAATTTAGGTCCCCTGTATTACCCAGTTTCATGAAAAAGATCACAATGCATGCATGCATATTTACCAAACAAAGTGAAAGCCGTGAACTGTATGTTTTCTCGCATTTTAATCAACTCATCTTCAGCAGCAGTAAGGATGCTGAGATGTTCTTCAGAAAAACTTTCATGTTCCTCAACCCAGAAGCATTTTAGTTTGGAGACGCATAATAGTGTCTTCGAAAATAAGAGAACCACGCTAAAATATGCATTCCAGCAAAGCTAAGTAAACAAGGCTGAGCATCACATTTTAAGTAAACGTATTTGTCGTTTACACCCACAAGCACACCAAAACTTCACAATAAACAGAAGACAGGAGTTTCAACCCAGTTTCTCCCAAATACATTTAATGGACAAATAAATAGCCTTCAGGATTCATTCAGTTTTTCCGACATCAAGTCTCATATTCTGAACGGTTAGGCAAATATGCTCAAGGGGCCTGTCTTGTTTGGTGCATCTAGTCCACTTTCAGCTTTCATCATCCCTGTAAGCCATGTCCTGAAAAACAACATTAAAACATCACTTTCTGAAGAATGATTATGAACCTGCGGTACCAAGTTACATATACTAAGGTAGTATGTTAAATCTTGAATTTCCAAAAAGACTCCTCCTAAATGAGGAGGGGCAGATTAGAAATTAGGATCTAGACATTCGCAACTGCATTATCATTGTTATGTCTCACCTTCCAATGTTGTTGCTTCCTGGATCTGTTAGAATCGTGAGCCTTTTTGCTGTTCTCACAAAGTCACTGCAATTAAAACCGAGGGAAGAAGAGAAGATCCAAACTTCGTTATCCATGAGGCAAAAGTAATACATCTGCAAGGCAGTAAACGATAAACAGAAGAAAATTAAGGGAAAAACGTTACCTAAATGGTTCATCTCCTGTTTGCTTGACAGCACCTGTTGCATCTCGGTACAGCACATGGCTTCGCATCTCTGGTCTCTCTATACCAAACATGTTGGCGAGCCTCCTGTATAGTTCTTCATATGAACCAAGAACCGAGAGATCAAGTGTGCGTCCCACATCCTCCGATTCCATGAAAACCTTGCAGTGACCAGTGTCCAGACCAAGTTCTGTGGCTTGGAGACCCTGGTGCCACGAAAATCCAGTGCTTGATGACTTTTCAGGTGGAACCTTCTCCTCAAGCTTGGATACTGCAACATCAGCAAGAAACTTTACTCCATCTTGGTTCCTTTCTGAGCAGCTTTTCCTGCTTGGAACTTGTGAGATTGTGTCACCAGAAAAACCCGGAGAGATCTGCTGCTCAGTGAGTATTGGCTGACCAAAGAGCAAAAACTGGGGTCTCCTCACATTATCAGACTTCTCCAAATTATTACTGGAATTTCCTATCGTCAGCAAGCAAGATAAATTTTCATTGTTGCTGTCATTGCCAGTTATAATTTCATTGCAGGCTCTTGAATTTATATTGAACCTTGAGAAGTTGGACGGAAACAGCCCTGACTGCAGTTTAGTGTTGAAGTGGAGATCTGATAAAGATGTTCCAAATCGAGCATGCCTGGCTCCCTGTATGCCTGCAGGAGTGTCATCAGATAGACAACACAAGGGGCTGTTCGGCCCAAGGTGACCACCGGAAACTGATGGTATTGGAAATTGGCCATCAACGGTAAGATCTGTCGGTTGAAGGAGGCGTAACTTCTTCCTTGCCAGTGAGAAGGGTGAGAGATTGATGACAGGCGTGTTTGACACCAATTCAACCAACCATGGACTGACACGCTTCACATTTTGTAGCAAATCCGGCTCATCCCATGTCACCTGAAATGTTACAAATAGATTTAAATAGAGAGTAATAGCCGGATAAAATGAGGTCAAGGGTCTATATTTATTATTTACCTTAAAATTCAATGGAATGATGCGTAAAAATTAGTCATATATTTGCTAAAAATCCGTCATATTTTCCACTTGCCCCAAGAAAAAAAAAAGGAATTTCTATTTTCAGCATCGGATTTTGGAAACAAATTCATCACAATAAGACCACTTATTTGTGTAAAAAATTGAATGAGTGGCATGAATGGGACATATTATTTGAATCCCTCCAGGGAAAAACTTCAAAGTTAGGCATAAAAAGTTTGCTCCAATATCAAAGCTCAAGAAAAAGGTGCAGGGTTGAGTACTTGTACAAAAGTTCATGAATAATTCTGAAAGCCGTGATACACAATCAGCTTATATATGGTGGGTAACAACGTCTCGTCCCGCAACAACTACGTTGAACCAAGAGACGACGAGATATATCTTTTAGGCAAAAACAAAACCTCCGAAAATAGTAAGCTACTACTGCCCTGCACGGAGGTGGCCTAAAACATTTCTGATAAAACATGGTCCTGAAAGTAATCAGTCCATAGGAAAAGAGATTCTAGAGTAACACTAAGTAGTACAAAGCGTATGCATAAAACACGATCAGAGAAAATCCAAGCAGTTAAGTGCCATTTACCCCGGCCAAAAAGCCATTATCTTTAGCTGGGTTGCTAAAAAATACACCTTTGCAGAGAAAAATTAACTGAATATTTCGAAGAAAAAGCATATTCATCAGCCAAAGCATTCCAAATTACTGCCCAGCGGTGTAAGAATAGAAGAGGATTACAACACCTGAAGACGTCGCCACGGCGAATTCGGCCAGCGGAGGGGATCAGCGACTTGAACAGAAGCTATGGTTCCCATGAACCAGCTTATACGGGCTGAATCCTCTGTTTCAAAAGGCATCTTGAACCTCAATCCAGAGCACCAGTGAATCCTCATTGCAGCATTCACAGCCGAGGCCTTGACGCAAAACTCCGGCGTGCTCGCCCTTGGATAGTAAAAAATCTCAAATGGCTGCCCCCTAGCGGCTAGAGCCGCGGCTTCAATCACCGCTTCAGGGTTCAACCTTCCCTTTCCTCTCAGATTGCCAGCAGGGCTTGAATTTCCACAACCATTTCGCATTAATTTGTTCTCCTCCTCCCTCAAGAGCATCGAATATCCACCGTACGGCGAACCAAAGTGGCAGGGACCGGGGTTCCACCCAGATGGGGACTCTGGCCCACCACCAATTTCCCGCTTGGCTCGGCGGATGCCGACACAAAGATCACCGTTTTCGGCTCTCATGAACACAATGGAATCCCCTGCAACCAGCTTCTTCTGGTTCACGAACGTACTCCACCCAGTCGTCAACAAATGCCGGCGCGGCGTCCCTCTATATATATGCCTGAATTTCCAAACCTCGCCGTGAACATCCTTAGCAATGACAGTCTGAACCGGCGGATCCGCCGTGTAATCCAACCGCGGAAAGATCGTCTCGGCGCAGTACCTCGGAACCGAGAAACCCCCACCGTTGTTGGCGTCGGATTGCGTCAATGTCTTGGCGAACGAAGCGGGTTTCTCGGGATGCTCAGACCCATTAGCCCCGACAACTCCATCATCATCAAAACCGAGCTCACTGTTTCCTATTGGAACCAATCTGATCTTTGCGAAAACTTCATCGGTTTCGGGGTCAGCCAAGAACTTGACGGACGCAACACGGCAAGGAACGAGAGCAGGGATTCTGGGTAAGCCCGAGAAATCGACGCGGGCCTGGGCGTGCTCCGCGTGTCCCTGAGGAAAATAGAAGACCTTGGAGTTAACCGGAGGCATCTGAACCATGCCTCCGGCGCAGGCGTGCCATAGCTGAGGATCCAAGCTCTTCTCTGCCTCCTTCATTGCTCAGACACGGAATCTCGAGCGACAAAACTCAGCTATCAAACAGTGCTTTCCCAAATACTATCTATCGTAATAGTACTTTTTATACTCCGAAGCAGTAAAGACCTGTTCTACATCATACCGCTTGGAGCAGCCTCAGTATCTCTCAGTAAATGCTGCGAGCTTCCGAAAAAAGACCAGAAAATGGTTAGACATGCATAATGAGTGAATAAAGTGAACTACTTCAATAAATTCACATACAGAGGGCCAGAAATTAAAGTGGCCTTACCTAAGGTTCGTTGGGTGAAAAGGGAAGCACAAACACCAAGGATAAGCGCCCAGAGACCTTTTACCGTCACCAACACAAAAGGAAAGAAATTTTCTTCAGACCAAGGCTTCTACCCAAAAGCGGAAAAGCTTTCCAGCTTTTACAGATCGAGTTGGAAACATTTCGCCTTGATGCCTGACATCTTTTCAGGTGAGACAACCGGCCGATGACCTCTTTCTAAGCTCCTCAAGATGAAGCAGTTTCTACAACAGGTTCGAATGAAATGAAAAGCTAGGAGAGGAGAACAAGTCCAGCCAAATTCCCACTGTCACACCAATTACTCCTGGAACGTACAACGTCAAATTCTGCAAAGTTGGAGTCAGCTTTTCTTTTTTTCCTTTCTGTTTCTTTCTCACTCAAAATCTGCAGAATTTGACTCGGAGAGTTGGCTCACGCACAGAGAGAGAGTGTGGGACAGAGACACAGGCGCTTTTAATCAGTCCGAAGGCTTTTTATCTTCTATTTCCTCCGCTCCAAACCAAACGCTTCGCTCCTGTCCACCGTTTTTCTTTCGGATCTCAAGAAATGGGTCTCACTAAAACACGCATAGATACTCACACAAACAGTCTCTCTCTCTCTCTCTCTCTCTCTCTCTCTCTCTCCCTCTCCCTCTCTTTGGAACACGAACGAATCTTGAATCAACAAAATAATTATTAATTTGGAAACAGAATTTATTGCCAGTTGAAGTTGCGCTTCGACATTATACCGCTGTAGATAAAAATATCGCTACTTTTTCATGCACGAGGACAGGAAACTGTTTTAATTTGCCATTAGGACAGCTCTGAAATCAGAGCAGCCACATCTGACCCTGGTAATCTTTTTCCCCATCTTTAACTCAACTCAGCTTGGTTAGGTTTTCTTGATCAAATAAACATGGCTCGCGGGTCTAAACAGGAACACCCGTTGTATTATTAAAAGACCAACGATGTTGACCAAAACCACACTCGACTGAAGCATAGGGAAGCATATATTTGTAGACAGTTTAGGTGATCTGATTAACAGTACCAAGCATCAAGAAAGAGACCCAAAACCGCGATTTTTATACTCCGCGACCAGCCTATAAACGAAAAGCCTGACAATTTAAAGAACATCATAAGCAGGGAAAAAGAGAGAGAACTGGAAGCTAAGCCTTGAAGAAAAGATTGAAATTGGTTGGGTAGGAATCGACATTAGTACTGACATCCAACGTCGAGCCAAAGTAGACGGGACCTTAAAATTATATTTAATGAGACCAACATCAATGTTGGTGGCTTTTCAACTGTTCTTGTCCTGCGCCAAAACTGAACATTTCAATCAAACTAAGGTCCCCCATGCCGACCATAGCCAGGCCAAAGAACCCAAGGCGTAGGGTCCTAAATGGTAGAGTTGATGGCTTGTCTTTGCTTTTTAAGCGGTCCTTCAAAAACTATTTTGAATTGAACGAATTTGCCAAGCCCGTAAATAATAGCAATATTAAAAACACAACAAAAGGAACTTCGTGGCCGAAGGTACTCCGTTGTCCTACAACATTGTCGAAATAATTTAATTACATGGGAACTTAAGAGATGTGGCAATGAGATTAAGAATTTAAGGAACTTCAGCGCTTTTGCTTAATTTTACCAAGGCCTAAAGAAAGAATTTACAAGATTCCTCTCCCACTAATCAGGTGCACTTTCTTTAGAATGGTGCCAACAAACTAATTCATTTGACCGAGCACCTTGTGTTACTTTCATGACTATGATATGATAGTAGGTAGAGGATCCATAAAGATGGTAGTCTTGCCTTCATTTCTACGACAATGGTTTCTCATCTGAAGTCACTTTTGCTGCATGTAACTTTCTTTGTCAACCATTAACAACCGAAGACAAAAAAGATCTTACATTATTAGCTACGATACGGCACTTTTCTACAGTCAAATGAAAGTGGATGAAGGATGATGGATGACGGATTTACCAAAAAATAAATTACTTTTTTGAAGTCTTAATGCCTTTTCTTACTTTCATGATTAAAGATTTAATTTTTCACCATCCATCTTTTAATAGAAAATGTTAGCCGTTATCTCATCCATGTGGAACCAATAAAAGCTTATAATGTATAATATGGTTATGATAAAATAAATAAAAAAATAAAAAGCAATCTAGCATAAAAAATAAAATAAAATATTATAAAAAAAATGGAGTCACTACTGTAAAGGCATCTGGGAATGTCTCTTTATCCTTAAAAAGGCCAAGAACCTCCTCTTTTCTTTTAACAAAGGTTTTTTTTTTTTTCATAAAAAAATGGCGGGGGTTGACTTTCAAAATCTGAAACGAAAATTACAAGGAATATCAGTAAAGTAAAAGCGACAATTTAGCTGACGGCAAAGCTTCAGCCGGGAGTCACTGATGCTACCATGCGCCGTATGCGCAAATATTTTGACAGCCAGAGACAACCCAGCAAGCTCGTCCTCGAACAACTTGACGCGCGGATTACGTGGAATTGATAATCCACGCCAGGACCGCGATGAAGAACAATTAAACCTCGTTGGTAGTGACAATGACGCGTTCCGAACCATATGGTAGGCCCTCTTCATGGGACACTCCTGAAATCTCTGTCGTTCAGCTACACGACGCGAGCGACAGAGAAATTGGCCCCGGGATGGGTCGAGTCCCAAGGCGAGGGGACTTTGGCTCGTTGGGGATCCGCTGCCACGTTAGCCTATAGGATCGTCGGCATGCCCCGTACGGGAAATAGCCATGATTCGAAGACAGCATTGTGGACGCTGAAAAGGCACCACCAAAGAGATGCCATTCGGGTCATTTTGTGAGACACCGACGCGACACGCATCGTTTCATTTGCATGACAGCTGCTTTTTATAAGAATGTCGGACCCGACCTACATTTATGTTGCACCTTTATGCACAGGCCTCAGCCTAGCCACCACAAGAATAGATCAGTCTAAATTTGAGGATTAGACCCCCACTCTATTTCACGGGAGACTTTATAGCGCCGTTGCTCTTTTCGGCTTTAAGTTAAAACCTTGTAAGCTGTTTCTTTCTTTCCTTCCCAAATTTACATCAAATTTGTCAAAAAAAATATATCACTTTTTAGAAATAAAGAAAATTTTATTTTATAATGCTAATTTTAATCCTAAGCTGCGTTAGTATGATTATGTTTGTATCTGTTTAAGCTATATATTGTAATATTTCCACGTAATCCTAATCCGAATTTAGTTGGGTCATGCACAATGCCTTTTGAAAAGAACAGCTCCGGTTAATATAAAAGATTTCCTTCTGGAATTTTGATTTTTCGTTCTCTGTTTTTAGCATAAGGGACAAGCCCGTAGCCGAGGAAAGCAGGCGAATAAGGGCGGGCAGCCGGGACCACGGGCTTATGCGAGGTACAAAAGCACTGAGTGGTGAAAAAGTACATAGGGCATGTGAGGAGTTCAGCAGTAAAGCGATAAAAACTACGGATAAATGTATTTAAATTTAAGATTTAATATCATATTAAAATCATAAAAAATAATTTTTATATCTAATTTTAACATTTCAAAATAGCAATGTCGTCAGCTGCATTCACTGCATGGCGGCCGTAGCCGCCGCGCTGTTGCTTCAGTCGATCCGTACAACTTGGTCCCTCGCTTTGGCTTGGATAGTCTTCTACGCTCTCTTGTCCTTTCCTACGCGTTAGAGGACGCGTGTACGTAATTAGTCGGTCAAATTCAGGAGAGTGGGGCTGCAACGTCCCGTGATTCCTTTCCGGGGAGTTGTGCAGCACAGACTTTCCCGAGTTAGTGTAACCCCGTGATGTCTAATTCAATAGGTTGGGGACTGGGCTCCGGCGGACCCCTCATTTTCAGAAGAGTGCAACACCATCATTGTCGCCGACTTACAAATACTTACTTACATTTTTTAATCCAGAAAATGGATTCTTTTAATTATTAATTATACGAGGAAATAAGTTTATAACGTTTTAAATTTTCTTTTCCTTCATGCACTAGACTATCAAGATCCCATTTTGATAAAGCCCATTTTAAAAATTTGGAAAAATTATTAATGCTTTGACAATGCTACATTGGATGGATGTCCGTAAGCATTTAGTTCAATTTGAGAATAGACACTACATAAGGCGCAAAGGTCTCACGTTCAACACTAACCCATTTCCTTTACCAAACCAAAGAAAAAAAAAGTTATATGGGGTGTAACATTATAATTAGTTGGAATGATGCAAACCAAAATTATATATTGTAATCAAAATCAAAAGATTATCCAAAAATGAAAATATTAGTCTTTCTATATAATTACACTACTTCAAATCATCCGAAAATCAATATAAACTTCGTAATCAAAGAATGTAAAAAGTAATTAGTAACTTCCGGTATGTTTAGCTCCACTCCTATAGAAGACCAAATCCACTATATAGTGGGTTCGCAAAGTAGACCCATTTGTAATCATATTGCATCGCTCATGGGCCAGCTCGCATGTTGTACCACTGTTCGGGATATTCTCACCATTTGTCATTTAATCATCAAACAATTATCATGAAAAATATTTATTTTATTCATTATTTCCCACTTGTACGCGTGCAGAAAACCTACCCAGAGAGAGAGAGAGAGAGAGAATAGTAAGGAATGGATTATTACTCTCTTACAGGTTTATCAAGACTTGGATTTATCGTTCTCTTTAGTATGTTTTATGTTACCATGGAGGAATTTTTCGATAATGATATTAAGATTTTGCAATGGGTTGAGGGATCACTGGGGTAAAAAACCTGTCCATGTATACAGTAGGTTATGTGTTTGGCTAACACTAAAAATGCCAAGCTTGAGGAGGACTCTTGACGAGGGAAGAAAGGGCATAGAAAGCGGAATTTTTAGTTATTTGTTGGGGGGTGGGGGGAGGTGTGCGGGCGGGGCGGGGCGGGGCGGGGCGGGGGCGGAGTAAATAATGGGAATGGTTAATAAGATGGGAAGCGATTGACAAAGCAAATAAAAGTGCTTGATAAGCAAAAGTGATTTTAATTGGATGACTTAATTTACACTATCAAACTGATTTGCAATGATATTGTAAAAGGTAGACAGTGAATAGAATGAAATTGTAATAAAAAGAATTGGAAGGAGGGAGATGAAACAAGATAATTTTTTTTTTTTAATTTTTAGCAAACAAATCTTTTTTCGAAGGTTGTAAAAGTATTCTTCCATCTTGAATCATTTATAGACTTCATGTTCCGTTTGCAATACTAGAATTCTTACCCTAAAGGGAACTTCCAAATTCAGGTATACTTGGTTTTATCACAAGAATTTTAATTTGTAATGCCACAATTAAAATTATAAGACCTAAATGTCATAATTCAAATCAAATCCATGAACATTCCAAAAATAAATAAATAAATATAAATTTTATTTTCCAATCAAAGAATTACCAACAAAAAATTGATAACAAAGAGGAAAAATATTTATATTCTAACCTAGACGTTGCAGTATGAAATCATAGTGAAGTTAAGAGCAGAAAAATAGTGATTGTAAATTAAAAAAAATTCTTAATCACCATTTAAAACTTAATAGATAGTTTATCCCTAGAAGATATGTTTGATTAGTTATGAAAACGAATAGAGTTTGATCATAAGTCAAAACTCGAGTAAGGAAATAATATCTTTCGGTATTTTCAGATCATATCTCATTGGAATATTAGTATCTATAAACTTTCAAGTAGTTTAAAGGTAGATAAATAAGTTCTTTAAAGGTCTTTTTTTTTGTCATTTATTTTAGTTACAAAGTAAAAATTAGGTATAAAGATATCATAGTAATTTTACTTATAAGGGAAAAATGATTATTTTATCAAAGCCTTTTCTTATGTTATCTACAAATATAAGGTTTTAAAGGACTTATATTGGTAATTTTGTGAGTCATCAAGATAAACAAAGTGTAAAAACACTAAGGAGGGAAATTCTCTAGTAGTTCATTAGCGTAAGAAAGTTTTGAAATAAAAGGAAAATTGTTTCTCCTAAACTAGGTAAATCTTGATGTTTTCTATGTTTGTTGAGTGATTATGTTATTCTGTCAACAACTAGAATGAGAACCTCGTTATCTTCCAATAACTAGTACTGGGCGAGGTTCCAGCATGAAGAGAATGTTATGAAAGTTGCTATATGGAGAATCTCGTTTGTGAGGAAACCAAACTTCTAACACAACAAGAAAATGCCTAGATGTGATTTTTGGGTTTTTTTTTTTCCTTTGATTTTGCATTCTAGAGGCACTGATTGATGGTCAAACCCAACTTGAGTGACGGAGCCAGCCTGGGTTGTCCACATGCCGCCATATACGATGGCATACATGCCCATCAAAGCAACGTGGGTACGAAGATAATGCTGCTGGCAGAAGAGAGTTCACGTGGTCATAAGATAAAGAACGTGAAGATGAAGCACCTCTGTGCATAGAGCGTGTGTAACTAATGTATCATTGTGGAAATGATAGATCCGAATACTCCAGCCAAAAGAAGAGACCTCGCGGCAGGCGAAGGAAAAGAGAATGCAGGACCAAGCCGAGAAGAGAGGTCATGCACGATGGTTGTTGTAAAGGAGTTGACTCAGGCGGCGTTTGGAGGAAGCCGCTTTTGCTGGCCAGCAAAAAACGCCCATAAATGGCCGCAAAGCACTCAGCGTGTGGAGAGGAGGAAAACGCGATAGATGGCTAAGAAATGAACAGTGTGTGCAAAATGTGGAGCAGCGATTCCAGAGCTTTAAGGTTCAACAGAGGAAACCCAAAACGTAGGAGAGGAAAGATACAGCATGTGGAGAGGGGAAAAACCTGATTGATGGCGGAGAAATCAACAGCGTGTACAAATATGGAACAGCGATTTAAAGAGCTTCAAGGTTCAATAAAGGAACCCCGAATAACGAGAGTAGAAAGTGTCACAAAGTATTAACAATGGAAAGCTTAGCAAGTTTGGGAACTGGTAGGAAACTTATATATATTAGGCCTTGTTTATAATACATGTATTGAACAATAAAGAAAAAAATTCTACATAATAGGAAAATAAACATTTTCCTCTTTACATAAGCATATAACATCTAAACAATTCCAAAACATGATGATTATGACAACCAATCACCCAATGCACATATAAAGAATCTTACATCCAATTAAGAAAATAATCAACTTCTGTTTACAAGCTATTTTGTGATTCTTATCTCTCTTGTCTTAATAATATCTTCTTGAATCCTATCTCTAGTAAAATAACAGTCAACTTTGGTATACTTTGTTCTTTCATGGAATACCAAATTAGTTGGAAGTTTAAGAATGACCTCATTATCACAATACAAAAAAAAAAAATAGGTCCTTTTATCTACACTTTGAGATCCTAAAGCAATCCTCAAACCCAAAATATTTCACAAAGTGTAACTTGCATGGCATGATATTCTATCAAATGAAAGTGAGACAATTGATTATTTTCTTATTTTCTATGATGATAAAAAAATCTATTAATTTAATATAAAACTTAGTAAGATACCTTTTACTCATATGGTAAGTAATGTCAACACTATCGCTATAAGCCACTATCTCCATATTACATGACAACATAAGCATGAAGAAGCTTAAAGGATCTTTGAGTAGATCTTCATTTAATGGTGATGCTCCTATGTCATATTCATGCATCATCAACTTTATACTATGGATGAATTGTCTAAATTCTAAATTGTATAACATACATTTGGTTTAGTCATGACGAGATAAATGAGTTTTCCAATAAATATCTAGTAGCTCAAGGATCTTTGAGTAGATCTTCATTTAATGGTGATGATCCTATGTCATATTCAAGTGTCATCAACTTTATCTTGTGCTTAATTGAGATAACAATAGGCTTGCATCCTAAGACTAGCTTTTGATATGACCTTTAGAATATATTTTCATTAAGGGAGCAATCTCAATGTCTAAAAAATATTTAGGAGATCTCAAATTTTTAATATAGAAAAATACAATGCAAAAATTTCTTGAGATCCTTAAATAACATATTTACTATTACTCATAATTAAGATATCATTGAAGTATATTAACAAATAAGGTAATTAAGTATCTTTATCCATGTAAAAAGAGTATGATTCTACTTGGATTGCATAAGGTGTGCTAAATTTGGGTTATGGTAAATTTGGTGTGCTACCATCTTGATGCTTAGTTTAATTCATAAATAGATCTACAAAATCAACACACTCAAGACTTTCTTATCTATGTAATTATTATGGGAGATGTTGGAAAATAAGGTTTTGTTGTGACTGAAAATATTTTCTTGTAAATATCAATTCTTAAAATATGTTTTTCTAAATGTGCAAAAAAAAAAAACTATAAGAAATAAAATGTGTACAAATTATAATATCAATTAATGATATTATAAAGTAACCAAGTTCCTACATTTTCGCATAAAATATATTCTTAAAGTTCTTGTGACATATATTCTAATATATGTTGATTATTTAAATATATTTTATTTTAGAAATATGATACTTGGTTTGATGAAATTGCAGGAACATAAGGGACATTAACTCAATGTTAATATTAGTTTAAAATCAATATATGCAATACACCAAAATATGAACTTTGTAAAAGATCATATTTTTGGACCTTGTTGATATTGGACCGTATATACCTGCTGAATATGTTATCACTGGACTGTTGCTGCTAGACTGAGACAATATGGGTGTGGCCCAACTTCACGTCAGCCCAATCCCGTTCCTTGTTATGGTGCCGTCTTGATCATAATTGAAGCTTCCATGTTACGTGTCGTCTTGATCATAATTGAAGCTTCCTTGTTACATTTTCTGGCCACAACGTCATCTCACTTAAGGGCACATAAGAGGTGTTTATTCTTCGACGAGCTTGCCCTAGCCGCTAGCCATTTCACTTCTCCTTGATGCTGCTTTCGCTTCTCTCAAACACCGAAACCTCAACGAGAGGAATCTGAAGGAGACGGGCTGTCAGAATGGTTGGATTTTGAATTTGAAGGTTGATATGAGGCTGATTTGATAGATAGCCTACTATTCCTAACGGGAAGAAGGCTATGGTTCAGGTTTGATTCAAAGAATAGCCCTAGATCTGCTTCTATTTAAAGGAGGTGTGCGAGAAGATTTTCTCTTGATGATTGACATCTATTTGAAGCGTTTCCTTTGTGAAGAAAATTTATTAAGCTTACTTACCATTTGATTTGAGATTGTTGATCATTCGGTGATTCATAAGGGTTCAGTGATATTTGATTATCTGGTTTAATCTTCAATTATATCTTTAATCATAGCTTGTATAACATTATTTATGTGTTGATTTCACTTATAAACATTTTCTGCACATAAATTTTGAGGAAAATCCGAAACCCTAATTTCTTCAAATTGAGAATTTCGTGATAAGAGCTTTGTATCTTGATATATTTGTTTGAATAGCTCCTCTGATTAGCAATATCCCATAAACTAACACATTATTTGGGGATTTGCTATTGTATATAATCTTTTGATCATTTTTTGTATTCAGACTTGATAATTCCTTTGAGAATGAATTATTTGGATTAAGGAGAATGTATTCTCCTAATCAGTTGAGTAAAGGTGATTTCAATCGGTTAGATTGAAGGAGAATAGGATGAATGTAAGACTCTAAGATAGAGTGCCGAACTACCGTGGTAAATTGGGTGTTGATTCTCTTACTCTCTATTTGCTTAAATAATTCTGTTTGATTACTTATTATCATATAAATTGTTGAATTGTTTGATTAAATTATTTAAGAAAAAAAAAACATAGTTTTTGGTATAAGAATAATTCAACCCTCCTTCTTGTTAAGCCATAAAACCCAATAGGAGATTCATGTGAATCTTTTAATTCAAGTTATTATGAACGAAAGCATTGTGGATGTTTATTTGATAAAGACACTAATCTTAGAAGGCAACAAATGGAAGGAAAACAAAAAACCAAAAAGAAAAAAGAAAAAAAGAATTTGACTTCCTTTGCCATGGGAGCGAGAGTCTCTTTAAAATTAAGTCACTTGCATTGTATGAAACCCTTTGTCACTAGATGGGCTTTTGTAAGAACTATTTGGAAACCTAAGAAAGAGGAAGAAGGGGGGAAGGATTGAATTAGGTTGGCTTGTTGGTCTTAACTTTTATGAACTCTTTTACAACAAGAGAACCAAAAACACTATACAAAGGGATATGAATATTTTGATCGTTTACATATACTTCTCTTACAAGACAAAGACAATGATAATTCAATTCAGAAAACCGAATCTACAATAAATAGGATTAGTCTCTATAATACTTCTATTGCAACATCAAATACAATCAGCACATTAGAAATATTGTTCACTTTCTTTAACTTGGTGGATGTGTATTGCACCAACGAAATCAACAAGTGTGTTCAAATACCCTTCCAATGCAAGTTAGATCCGGGTACAGCTTTACATGGCGCTTGAGTGTGATATAATGTATATAGGTAGATTGAACACATGGGCAAGAGTATATATAAAAGGATGAATCAATGATACCCTTATTTTTTGTAAAAAAAAAAAAATCCTCAATTTTGTCAATCTATGGCTTTACAAATCTGAGCATAAGCACATGATTTCTTATGATAATCTTTAGATTAAAATATGTATTTTCAGCAAACAATTAACCCCTTAAGATTTTGAAAGAGTATATGAATAATAGCACAACACCCTCGCAATTACACTTAGAGTTCCAACACAAATTAACACCAAACTATCACTACTTGCTATCTAGATGATATGTTAACACCAACAGTAAACAAGCAAGATAAAGTGAAAGGAAATTGCAAGATTAAACAAAGAATACGACGATATAAAACCAGCTTCCGTTCAGCGTTTTTCTTCTCTTTCTCGTTTTTCTGCCATTTCTGTTCTACAAGAAAACATCCGTTGGAGCCACATAAGGAGTCAAAGCCTTTGTTAGGGTTCTGATTTTGGCAAGTGGCCGTTGGAGAAATCGAAATCGAACTTTTCTGCCCGTGAACGTTAGAGAAAGTTAAATAGTGACAGAGAGACAGTGAGAGAGATTAGCAAAGCAAAAACCAAACGAAAAGGGCCGCATTCACGCAAAGATCGTGTTTAACGGCTCCAATTTTTGCACCACTTGTCTCTCTCATCAAAACACATAGCTGGATTTAATGAAAGGCTGTTTGGGCTTGGCTTGCGGTTGGACTGTCATTTCGGATTGGGCTGGCCATGTGTTATTCTCTTGAGAAGCTCCACACTGATTTTAGGCCAGTCATCTTTTTAGGGTGCACTTAACTTACATTATGGGTTATGCTTTTTATGTGAGAAAAATTTTTCCCTTAAACCATGCGACTCAAGGAATAAATAAGACAATCATATATGTTTTGAATATTAGAAATTCTAAAAGAATGGATAATAAATAAATATTCCCATGTTTAATATTAAGTTCAAGTATAATACTAAATAGAAGTATTGCAAAAGATTACTTATTATTTTTCTCTATGGCACAATTCTAGCAACAAAAATAATTTTATTATTTTTCAAAAATACAACTCAATTATTTTTCATCATAAACTAAATATAAGAATGCCTATATTCCTAATAGATCCATTTACTATACTTGATTTTGTAGATTATTGAGCAAGCATGAGCACAGTCTCCCTTATGTGGTTTTCTACAAGATTGTGTAGTTCAGCCTCCATAACCTATTCTAATATTGGTCCTTGATGGCCTTATGATAAGAGGATAGTTCTTACAAGTTAGAGATGAGAGTAGTGCAACATAAGTGCTCTAGCAACAACTTGATAAAATTGACATATGAGGAAATAAAGTAATGAGTATCTATAGAGTTTAAAGTAGGGTACATATAATCTTTATTCCATATGAGAGGCTTGGTAGAGCCACTTGAGCATCAAGGAAGAACAAGTGATGTCTTAAATGGAGTAAAGGCTCATGAGTCATCTAAGTTTGTAAAGGAAGGTGTATCAATGAGCTAATGAATTGAGGACCCAAGATTTGTCAAGGGCAGTGAGACATATGTGGGCTTAATCATAATATTTGGTTATATGGCTTGGACCTCATCCCTATATAACAACTGTTGAAGTAAATGATTTTCTACTTCAAATCTCTCATAAATCACACTAAAATAGTTTTCATACACCATTTAAGAGAACAACAACACCAAATAATAAGATAGTGATATAAAATCAAAGTACAATGACCTCAAGGTTGAAGGTGAGATTGTTCTTCCTCTAGGATACACAATAGTAGCAAAAAAAAAAAAACACAATTTTTATTTTCTAACTATAAATCTTAACATAGTCTATAATAAACAAACAAACTTTCTTACATAGGCCCGTGTTACACATTTCATTAGGCCAAGAATTGATGTTGGGCCTTTAATTCTCCCCCTCAACATCAACTCTACTTAATGATTCTTTATTCACCAATCCAAGCATCCTGTTATGTTTTTTGAAAGTAAGAGTACTCCATTCCTTTGTAAATATATCAGCAACCTACTCACTTGTTTTCACTAAATACAAATCAACTTCTCCCTAAAAGAAACTTTTCCTAAAGGAAGTGATAGTGAATTTCTATGTATTTATTTTTTGCATAATACTTTGGATTTTTAGCCATCTTAGTAGCAAATAGATTATCACAAGATATTTGTATTATTTCACTTTCAAGCACCTTAAATCATCTAATAATTGCACTAACCATATAACTTCTTGTGCTGCTATAGTTTCTAATCTATATTCAACTTCTATTATAGATAAGGAAACAATTAGTTGCCGTTTACCACACCATAAAATAGCAGTGAGCCAAGATTAAACAACTACCCAGTTATTGATCTTCTATAGTTTTTATCTCTAGCATAATCAACATCACAAAAACAACCAAATTACATTCACCTCTTTTATATAATAGCTAAGATCAATTGTTTCTTTAAAACATTGTAGTACTCTCTATGTAGCTAGCAAGTGAGGTCCTTAAGGATTACACATAAATTGAATTAATAATCTAACTATAAATGTAATATTTGGCCTTGTCAATATTAGATAATGTAAGCTGCTAACTAGTTGCCTACACATGGCAAGCTCTTGTAATCTTTCACTTTTAACTAATAGCTTAATTTTAGGCTCAACTGGTATATCAACTGAAACACAATCTTTCATTCCATACTCCAACAACAAATCTTTTCCATACTTTTGTTGACTTAGAAAGAGACCATCCACAATTGGAGTGAACTTTAGTACCAAAAACAATATTTCAAATCCTTAGCTCATTTTTCTGAAAACAAGTAACTTTTCTCTAGCTAGCTAATTATCATAAGATTATCAATATAAATTACAATGATAGAAAATTTTGTTATTTTGAACTCTCACAAAAACACTTGAACCTACATGTGTGACCAAGTATCCAATCTATAAGAAAACTCTAATATCTTTATGTACCAAGCTTTAAGGACATGTTTCAAGCCATACAAGGCTTCTTTAACTTATAAACATAATTATTTTTTCCATACTCCTCAAACCTCTTTGGTTGCTCCACATATATTTCTTTATATAATTCTTCATGTAGAAAAACATTTTTAATATATATTTGTCATAGCTTAGATCCTTTGTTAGCCACAATTGCCAATGACATCCTCATACTCATAATCTTTACAATAGGAATAAAGGTCTTTTCATAATCCAAGTTGTACTTTTAAAAAAAGCATCAAGCTACCAAGCATGCCTTATACCTTTTAATGAAGCCACCATTTCTCTTTTTCAACTTAAAGACCCAATGATATGAGATAGGTTTCACATCATTTGCTTTTGGAACTAACTCTCACATTTGACTCTATTTCAAAGCCATGAACTCTTTCTTGATTGCTTTTCACCACGTCTTTTAGCTATATGCTTCTTCAAATATTTCAAGCTTAAACTTATGATTCTTAAAAGCTAGGCGAGCATCAATAAATTTAGAGTTCAATCACCTAATTAGTAGATCTTTTTAGTACAACAAGTGTTTCTTATTCAACCTCCTTTAACTAAAGAGGTCTATTCTTTTATCATATTCTAGTAGAAAAAATTTCAATATGCTATAGATTTGTAGATTTCTTAGATGCAACATCAAAGTCAGATTTTTTTATGACTATCCACATGATCATCCTTTTTCATCATGATATCTTTACTTGATTTTTCATCCCTATCACTTTTATGATCAACTTCTGCTACATTTTTTTACTTCATAAGCCACCATGAGAATGCTTCATCAAATACTATATGACAAGAAATATAACATTGATTGGTCACCATATCACAACACCTTCACCCCTTTCTTTCTTCATTATATACAACAAAAATACATCAAATTACCTTTCTATTCAATTTCCAACACTATGAAGTTGGAATGAACACATAGCATACACACCCACAAACACAAAACTAACTTATTATAGGTTTATGGTTTAGCAATCTCTCAAAAAGAGAAAATTTTCAAGTCCTTCTTAAGGTAAGCAGTTGATGATATAAGTAGCTATCTGTATACTTTCTACCTAAAACTATGAAGATGCATTCTTGCTATGTATCATACTTGTTGGAATACATTTTAATAATATTAGAATATATAACATTTTGATGATGAGAAAAATATAATTAAAATCATTATTTATTTATTGGTTTTTATTAGAAAAATGATGCTGGAATTTTTTGCAAGAAAAGCCCAAATCAATGAAGCCCAAAGCAATGTGAGCCTAAACGCAATCAAGCTCACACAACTCAAACCCGGTACATGTGCGACCCAGTTCTCATGACCCGTGACTCAATTAAAAGTGCGCAACCTAGATTAAGTGACCTATGAAGCTTGCCCAGATGCGTGACCCAATAGAAGCGTGCAACCCGTGAGTGTGCCTTCAACCTAGTGTGACCCATAAACCTAAATGACCAAGAAACACTATTCGACATCGCCACCACTTGTAGTTAAAAATAGTCACCAAAAACAATTCAGATGATAGCGAAAAAGGATTTCATCAAAAGCTAACAGATCTATGTAGAAAAATCGATGACCCGTTACTCTGAGAATATTAATTTGAAGAGATTAAAGTGTTCTTTGCAACCAGTAACCTAGTTGCTTAAAAGAGAAATTGAAAGTAGATTAGAGAGTTTCTGAAGCCGAAATCATGGGGCTTTCGTAAGTAAGAAGTTGATCTATCAATATATAAAGCACCCATAAAGAATTACTTCAAGATTGAAGAGGATTAAAGAGGATTCAAATGAAACTCATATTTTGACTCATTAACCTGGTTTGACCTCTGCTAAGCTATGAATTATCTACTTAAAATCTTGACAAAACGGTGGCATTTTGGAGCACAATTTTGAATGGAATTAAGATAAAAAAAAACTAGCCCTATCTATCTTCTTTCTTACTATAGGATCCAACAATACTTCTACATACTTCATCTAGATGCTTGTTCTTTCTTTTAGCAACTCCATTTTATTTATGGCATGTTAGGACAAGTGAGTTGTCTTCAAATCCCATATAACTTAAGATATGATGAAAATTCATTTGAAGTATATTATCCAACATTATCTGTACATAGGCATTGAATCTTATGCCTAAGTTTATTTTCCACAAATTCCTTAAATTTAATGAACACATAAAACACTTCTGATTTTTCTTTTAAAAAATAAACTCAAGTGAACTTAGAGAAATCATTAATAGAGGTCAATCATATATTACTTTTCACCAAATGATCTTAGCTTTACTCATCCATATACATCAGAGTAAACTAACTTTAATAGTTTTTAAGCTTGAAATCTTGATTCCTTAAAAAGGTAACTAATGGACCTTTCCAAACTGACAACTAGTACAAATAGAGTTTATTCTTACCTTTAACTCTGGTATTCCATTCACCATCATTTTTTTTATGGTTGCCTTTAGCTTATTGTACTTAACAAGACACAAACATGCATATCATATATTTGTTGTCTCACTCCTTCGAGTCTTATCAACATATGCTTTTTCAGTAGATAATACATAAATAGACTTTAATCTTCATCCATCCATTATGGGAATTCCTTCTACCTTTATATACTCATAAACTTTTGCATCATTTGAACCAAATAAGATATAATTCCTTAAATCAACCAATTGAATCACATATAATAAATTATTTTTCATGTTTGGCATATAATATACATTACCAAATTTCACTTCTTGTGGTTTGGCCTATGACTTGCATATACCATAATCTTTTCACCTTTATACACTGACTTGGTCATAAAAAGATCTTCATTTCTAGTCATATAATTAATACATCTAGAATAAACAATCCAATCTCTTTTATAATTAATCAAATCATCATCTAATAGACTTGTTAAAGCAAACTCATTCGTTAAATAAAGAATGCCTTATCAGTATGGTTAATTGAAACATTAAATGGTTGATGTTTAAATGCTCTTTGATTCATAAGGAGGTTTTCTAGCTCAATTAAACTTGATTGCACTTGCTAAATTTTTAATGTTATAACAATTGGATTAAATTTTGGTTGTATCCCATAAAGGATAAGCCTTCTTATTCGATCTTCACTACTCATAGACCTAGGATCAATTTGTCTTATCCCATCACACAATGTTTTAACTTTAGTAAATTATTGATTGATTATCATTGATCCTTCATGAATGACTCCAAATTCATTTTCAAACATTTTCAACCTTGCTTCATTTCTACTTGAAAACAAGGTAGCTAATATATTTTAAGCTTTATTGGGAGTTTTAGTCAACCATATTGTATAAGAAAAGTCATTTTCAATAGAAGTTCTTAAAATATATAGTGTCATGCTTGCATTTGCTTTCCACTTCTTCAATTGGTGGCATTACTTCACTCCCATTTGTTATCTCCTATAATTTATTACCTTGTAAGAAAGCTTCAATGCATGAATATCATAAATAATAATTGTTTTTATTCAATTTTTTCATACCCAACAACAAAACCACCCATATTAGCCTTTTTTTTTTAATTTATTCTAAACTACCACGAATCTTCCCTTCTCTTTCCTCTTTGATATCTTTCTTTAATGCTTTTTTCAAAGGTGGGTAACCCCTCCTCTCTTTCTCTTTCTCTTTCTTCCCCCTTTCCTCTTTTGTTTGCTACCACCTAAACTTCCTTACTCCTTTCCCTCTTTTTTTTTCTTTAAAAAGAAAAAAAGAAAAGAAAATGGCCAAACTTTCATGAAGCAAACCTCTCTCTTCCCATTTAGCATTTTTTAGATCTCTCTACCCATTTAGCATTGTTTAGATCTCTCTACTACTATATTTGATTGTTCAACACTTCAATGGAAGGAACCTCTTTTCTACTAGCACCCTTATTGAAAATTTCCTAACTAGTCACCATTAAACCATTCCAATATTCACCCAAACAGAAAAACCACTCCAATTGACGTTGTCCACCCAACAACCTTAACTTAGCTCTAGATACCAAATGTAAACGAATTTCTAGTTCAAATCTCTCGTAAATCACACCAAAATAGTTCACATACACCATTCAAAAGGACAACACTACCAAATAAAAGAGATAATGATATAAGATTAAAGTACACTAACCTCAAGGTTGAAGATAAGATTGTTCTTTTTTTGGAATACACAACAACAGCCGTACAAAACACACTTTTTTTTTTCAACTACAAACCCCAACATAGTACATAATAAACAAACATACTTTCTTACATAGGCCAAGGTTACACACTTCATTGGGCCAAGTTTTGATGTTAGGCCTTTTAGTTAGGATTTTTTTAGTAGGCTAGGCTACCCATGTTAGGAGAGTAGATCTTGAAAAGGAAAAAAATATATTCTCATATAAGATGACATCCCTACTAATAAAAAATTTACCAATAGAAGAATTAAAAGGTTTTATCCTTTTTGAAAAATGTGATAGCCCATAAAAATACATTACATGACACATTGGCCTAATTTCTTGCTAGGATAAGATACATTGTTTTTTTTAAGAATGTGTCATGTAAAGACACAGAGATGGTAGATATCTAATCTCTTCTTGAACAATAGCTCATAAGGGGCTTAAATTTCAAAGACTTGAGTTAGCATTTGATCAATAAAATATGTTAGATGGCCAAAAGATCACCTTAAACGATTTATGGAATATGGGCTTGATATTTAAAGGCTCAAGGAACCTTTAAAAAATTCTACACTTATGCTCTACAACCTTATTTTGTTGGAAAAGGTAAATGAAAAAACTTTTATGGAGGATGCTATAGGAAGGAAGAAAAAAAAAAGGAAAAACACTTACGATTAAAAAATATCTTGTGCATTATTTGTTCAAACACACTAAATAGATTTATAGAACTAGTTTTGAATGAAAGTATGAAAGTGTGTAAGATGTGAAAGTACTTGGGTTTTTTATTGTAAAGAAAAATCCATACACCATAAATATAATTATCAACAATAGTAAGAAAACTTTGGAAGCCATCATGAAGTAAGATGTGATAGGATCACAATATTTTGATGTGCAAGAGTGAAAAAGTTAGAATGGCACTTAACGTTCTAGATGGAAAACTTGCACATAATTTTTAGGCTAAGGGACATATTTGGTATTTAGAATGAGGAAAAGATACACAATAACCCTAGCATTGGTGAGAAATAAAAATGTTTTATTAATACTAGTGTTACATAAAGTACTTTTATTCAAGAAAGTACAAGAAGTTAAATTAAAATTATTGGGAATGGTAGTCCAATAATGAAAACCTTAATAAATTCTATCCTAGCTCATTAATTTTTTAGTCAAAAAGTCTTAGAATAAACAAAAGTCAGGAAGGAAGTGAATTTGATGATGATTTTCTCTATAAATATTTTAAACTGATATAAGATTTTACTAATATACATGGATGCATAAGATATTTTGTAGGAATAGAGATGTAAAAAGTGAAATAGTGCTAGCTTTTGTACTTCGTGTAATATTTTCATGTGGAAGATGAATTTACGTGGATTAATGGGTGTGATTTTAAACAATATAAAAAAAATCATTTATCAAAGATAATGTGGTTAATAGCTCCCTAAATCATTATCCAAAAATGAAGGATTAAGAATGGAGAAGTTGTAGGTCCCTAAGGGTGTAATGAAGGCATGATCTTTTTCAAGGATTAAGTATACTTATCCACTAAGTCCTCTCTTATAATAGCTATTTTACATGAGTTTTATAGAAGCATTCACAAAGGGCACCTTAAAATAAGTCAAAGATTATACTCTTTTAAGCCTTGGGACTGAGTGTTGAATACTCCTCCATGATCCAAGCTCGGTCTTTTTTTATGTTAGCATACATGAAAGAAATCCCAAATCCAATATCATTTTGAAGGCCAAGGTCCACTTCTTCCCAAAAGGCTTCATCGAAGAGAGCGGTGTTCAAGGCATATAAAGTACTTCACATGTGCATTTATTTTCGGTGTGGAATTACGTGTTTAATATACATTGGGTGTTTTATTGGAAAAACATGAATGAAAGCTTGAAGGGATTCATCCACAGTTGCAAACATGCCAAGAGTAAAGGTTGTTAAACCAAGCTCTATGGTCTACTACAATCTTTATCCATCCCAAATTAAATTTTGATTGAAGTCTTTATAGACTTCATCAATGGCTTATCCCTATTCATGGAAAGAACTCGCAACTAATGTGTTATAGTCCTAAAGGTAATTGAACCCACCATGCCACTAGGCTTAGGTCTTTGGGCTTAATGATTGGGTTCATTTCATTTGGTATCAGAGACAAATCCCATATCCTAAATTCAAAACTCGACAAGTGCACTTAGTTGTGTGTAGCTTGCTAGGGACATGGGGGCTTGACTGTGAGAAGCTTGCTGGACAATCTCCCACTTGGGCATATCAATGTTCATAAAAACAAATATAATACTAATAATAAGTTATATGTGAAAATAATTTTAAAAGAGTTTTATATTGGTCCAACGACAATTCCATATTGCTAATTTGGTCCCATAAAGCTTGAAAACTCTCAAATCATAGTAGTAACTATGCTAATTAAAGACACAACACCAACCATAATCATAAGGGCTATTCATTATACTAACATGATTTTAATATGGTAGTTTGGCAAATAAATAATACTAGGTAAATAACCTTATGTGTTACCCTTTCGTGCCAATCCCAATTCTCCCAATAATTGACATAAATAGTCATTGACAAACAATCATTAACTATATTAAGGTTCTAATGAACCAATATGTCTTGTTTGTAATACTTGAATATAAATTTAAGTGTTACAAGACATCAAAATATGGTCTATCAATAAATGCCCCAGCCAAATGCTTAAGGTTGCACATTCCTTAAGTCTTTAATACTTGTCTCATACAAACATTCTCATATTCTATGAAATCAACATATAACAAGTAATATAAATAAAAACAAAGTTTACTGTATAACAAAATATCACAAATGTTATTTTATACATATAGTAGAGAAATACAACAATAGCTCTCAATAAACAAAAGCATCCAAAAATGCTACTAAACCCATGTTTATAACATGTTTGTCAAACATCATAGACTAACTACTTTAGTGAATGGGTCAACTAACATAACATCTATGTGAATAAGCTCTATTGCAATGTCATCATTCTTAACTTGCTCTTTAATAATTAAATACTTGATCTCAATGTGTTTAGCCTTTTTAATACTTTTATTATTATTAATAAACAACATTACTAAACTATTATCATAATATAAAGGAATTGGCCTATCAATGAAATCAAGTGAGATCAATTATCTTATGGGGTTCTTTATCCAAACAGCTTGTATAAATGTTCCAAAACAAGTTACAAACTCTATGTGTATAGAGGAAGATGTTATCATAGTTTACTTAGAACTTCTCCATGAAGTTGCACCACCAGCCATTATGAAAACATAGCTAGATGTAGAATTCAACTCATCAAAACAACCTGCAAAATCTGAATCTAGATAACCCATTAATTGTATGTTGTGTACATGTCTATAGATTAGCATATAATCTCTTGTCCTTTTAAATGGTTTCAAAATTCTAATTGAATGCTAGAAACAGATTGAGTATAAGTCGCTAGATCCTTAACAACTCCAATGTCATAATCATGCTTTCCAAGGTAAACAAGATAATCATGATAAATAACAAGTCTTTTCTCCCTGTTATATCTCCAAAGTGGAAGAATCTTTGTATCATGATTATGAGCATGTGGAACCTCTATAGAAGTTACATCTATAATAGGTTCCTACATTACTACATCTAACTAAATAGATAGAGGAAACCATATACTCATATCAACATCACTATTATTCTTTATGACATGAGAACTAATACCATTTTCTGCAACATCGAGTTCTAGAAACTTAGCTATTAATGAGTTAATAACTCTAATACCTTTAGCATGGTTATACAAACAACACCTTTTGGAATTCTTTGGATAAGACACAAAATAACATCTGACAATTCTTGAATCTAACTTACCTAAGGTTGGATTATATAATTGGAATTGGCCTATTAATAAAATCAAGTGAGACCAACTATCTTATGAGGTTCTTTATCCAAACAGCTTGTATGAATGCTTCATAACAAGTTACAAACTCTGTGTGTATAATGGAAGATGTTATCATAGTTTACTTAGAACTTCTCCATGAAATTGCACCACTAGCCATCATGAAAACATAACTGATGCAGACTTCAACTCATCAAAACAACCTGCAAAATGTGAATCTAAATAACTCACTAATTGTACGTTGTGGACATGTATATAGGTTAGCATATAATCTCTTGTCCTTTTAAATGGTTTCAAAATTATGATTAAAGGCTAGAAACAAATTGAGTATAAGTCGTTGGATCCTTAACAACTCCAATGTCATAATGATGCTTTCCAAGGTAAACAAGATAATCATGATGAATAGCAAGTCTTTTCTCCCTGTTATATCTCCAAAGTAGAAGAATCTTTGTATCATGATTATAAGCATGTGAAACCTCTATAGAAGTTACATCTATAACAAGTTCCTACATTACTGCATCTAACTAAATAGATAGAGGAAACTGTATACTCATATCATCATCACTATTATTCTCTATGACATGAGAACTAGTACCATTTTCTACAACATCAAGTTTTAAAAACTTAGCTATTAATGAATTAATAACTCTAATACCTCTAGCAAGGTTATAAAAACAATAGCTTTTAGAATTATTTAGATAAGACACAAAATAACATCTGACAATTCTTGAATCCAACTTGCCTAAGGTTGGATTATACAATTGGAATTGGCCTATCAATGAAATCAAGTGAGGTCAACTATCTTATGAGGTTCTTTATCCAAACAACTTGTATGGATGTTTTATAACAAGTTACAAACTTTGCATATATAGTGGAAGATGTTATCATAGTCTACTTAGAACTTCTCTATGAAATTGTACCACCAACCATTATGAAAACATAACTAGATGTAGACTTTAACTCATCAAAACAACCTATGAAATTTGAATCTAAATAACCCACTAATTGTAAGTTGTGTACATGTCTATAGGTTAGCATATAATCTCTTGTCCTTTTAAATGATTTCAAAATTATGATTGAAGGCTAGAAACAAATTGAGTATAAATCATTGGATCCTTAATAACTCCAATGTTATAATCATGCTTTCTAAGGTAAACAAGATAATCATGATAAATAGCAAGTCTTTTCTTCCTATTATATCTCCAAAACGGAAGAATCTCTATATCTTGATTTTGAGCATGTGGAATCTCTATAGAAGTTAATCTATAGCAAGTTCTTACATGACTGCACCTAACTAAATAGATAGAGAAAACCATATACTCATATCAACATCACTACTATTCTCTATGACATGAGAACTAGTACCATTTTTTACGATATCAAGTTTCAGAAACTTAGCTGTTAATGAATCAATAATTCTAATACCTTTAGCAGGGTTATAAAAATAATACCTCTTAGAATAAGACATAAAATAACATCTGACAATTCTTGAATCCAACTTTCCTAAGGTTAGATTATACAATTGGAACTCTACAAGGCATCTCTAAACCATTAGATGATTCAGGTTAGGTTTACATCCCTTAAACAATTCAAATGGAGTCAATGACATAGCCTTAGTAGAAACATGATTGAGAATATACATAATAGTCTTTAAAGCTTATCCCCATAGAAAAAAAAGGTAGGTTAGTTTTACTCATCATACATCTAACCATCTCCATGAAGGTATGTCTCACCTTTTAGCTACATTATTTTGTTTAAGACTTCTAGGCATAGTAAACTATCCAATTATCTCAGAATTCTATAAGTATTGAACAAAAGGACCCATAATCTGACCTACATCACCATGTCTACCATAATACTCTCCACCTTGATCAGATCTAACAATCTCTATGCTTTTTCCTAACTACTTTTCAACCTCAATTTTGAACATTTTGAATTTTCTAAATGATTTGGATTTTTCCTTAGTTAGATAAACATACCCAAAATAAGAGAAATCATTAATAAAAGAATAAAATAAGCATTATCACACAAAGTTATTTGATAAAGACCACTAATGTCAGTATGAATCACTTCCAATAATTCAAAACAATGAACTATTGTTTTCTTCTTTATCTTGGTTAGCTTACCTCTACAATAGTTTACACATATCTCTAGATCATCATTAAAAACATGTAAAATATTGGTCCTGATCAAATTGTCTATTGTATCTGTAGAGATATTACCAAGTCTTTTATGCCACAATGTATAACACAACTCCTTGATCAAAGGCCTTTTGGAAACATTCTTATCATTAATAGAAGTACCATAAATCCCATGTAGAGATAAAACCAATTTATATAAGCCATTTGACATAACATAATTTTCAACCATATTTGCATTATAAAACATTGTAACAAGTATGTTCTTAAATTCAAACACATACCCATAACTATTAAGTACAAAAAAAGAAACCAAACTTCGTCTAAATGATGATACATAAAAGGTTTTATTCAAAATCATTCTATAACCACTATCTAAAAGTAGGATGACATTTTCAACAAACTCCACTTCTAATTTTTGATTGTTTCCAACATAGAGGTACTTTTCATCACAGTTTGGCTTTCTTTTGTTTATAAACCCCTAACTAGTAAATGCAATATCATTAGTTACTCCACAATCTAACCACCAAGATATTTAAACGACTTTGATACCAAATGTTAGAAAATAATAGTCTTAATGAGACTTTAAGTCAAGATCTACATGTCAATCATAAATTGAAAATGAGTTTAAGTATAAAACTAAAACAAGAATTGCGTACTTGATTGTAAATTCATTTTTAGTATGATCTTTGACTAAGATCTTATCCTTTATTATTCAAGTTATGCTAGCAAATGAAAAGCAAGAAATCTATAATGAAATCATATTCAAGAACGTTCAGTGGTAAAGAGAAAATTTATGCAAAAGGTTGTCTATTTTAACAAATAAATATGCAAAATGTGATTCCATTTTGTTAAATAGAGAAAAATAACTATCATCATGAAATGACCATTATGTAAGGTGTAATGACCAACCAAGAAGGGGGGGTTGAATTGGTTTTCTAAAAGACAATAGAATAATGACCTAATTTAAATCCAAAAATTAGATATCAAATATAACTGAAAGATAGACAAACAAACATGTGCAAAGCAAGCATAGATAGCATGATAGAACAACAAATTTTCCACGGTGGTTTGGCCCTTCTTACCTACTTCCACCTTCTTCCTCCTCCAACACAACCAGCTAAATTCCTCTTCACTAACAAAGGTGAAGAACCCCCCTTCACACTTCCAATTCCTCCTCAAGGAGTTACATAAGTCACCAATTACAAAGATAAGGTTGACTCAACCTTAGTACAATAGTATTTCCTCAAAGATATATGATTTGAGAGGAATAATGCTTATCAAAGAGCTAATTGAAGATATACAATGTCAATCCAAGCTTCAATCACAAAACCCCCAAATATTGTCAAGTTAAGGTTTTAGATTTACAACTCTATTTATGTGCATATAATGTGTATAGATCAATTAGCACATAAATGAGCAAATACACTTACGATAGATCACAAAGAAATAATCTTTAATGAATAGCAACAATTGTTACCCTAGATTAGGTAATATTACCGAATTGAAGCAAGATGGTAGTAAGTGAACGAGTTCTCAAAGCTTTTTCAAATCTCTCAAATATATGATCTAAAAGCACTTAATAGAACCATCAAGAAGAGCTTTTATAAGAAATCCAAATACCTAAAGCCTTATAGGGTTTGTTGTCAAACCTAACATCACCACAATGATCTTCTTGTTAGAAAGTAATAAGATTTCTGTCAATCAACAGTATAGACTTCAAATTTTGCTCTTAATCGACCATTTTGACAATTAATCCCTTCTTAAAACTTCTTGTTGGAGAATCGCAACTTAAAGAGAGAAGATGATAGGAGTTGTGCGAGAGATAGAATGGAGGCTAGGGCTTCTTAGTCTTAGTTGAAAGTCTTGGTTAGATAGTCTCCTACTTAGTCAAATGGTGCCATTCTAGCTATTGACCTTAGGCTAGATAATTTCTAGTCAAGTTGCTTCAACAAACAAGTTTTGATCTAGCTCATCTCTTAATTGGGCCAAGGCTTAATTAGCTTGCTATGCACAAGCTTTAAATGAGCTTCACACATCAATGTGGCCTACTTCATGTGAGCCTTAAATGAGCTTCAAGTGGCCTGCACCTAAAACAAACCCGACATCATTTTTCTTAAGAAAAATACTTCCATTAACAAAAGGATATTCTTTTTTAGCATTTATGAAGTTGCTTCATAAAGGAATGTAGGAACTTGGTTACTTTATAATATCATTTATTGATATTATAATTTATACACTTTTTACCTCCTTGATGTTCAATATTGCACATAAACATATGAAAAATATTTATACAAATATTATATGCAACCAAAAGTTTGTAACAAGAAAACACACCTTTTTCTAGCACATTATGCCTTTATAGTAAGCCTGATTTCATATATACGAACCCCAATGCACATATAACAAGTTAGAGGAGAGACTTAGTTGGTATAACAAATAATGTACTAAACCAAATAGTCCCAACTCATTACAATTCTATAAGGTACACTTAGACCCATATTGGCTAGTACTATATTTATAATTAAGGTCAAAATTTGTCTTAGACAACTAGACAAATATAATTTACATCAATATACCTTTATAAAAGAATTAGTTTATGCTCATTGATATAAGCTCACATTACACGAGCTTACAAAATAAGCTAATAGTCTATTGGTGTGGGCTACAAACAAAGGAGGCCACTTGGGAAGACTTAAGAAGTGTTGCAACGGAGGTTCCCTAAGTGCGACTTAGGGGGCAAGGTTTGCTCCGGGAAGGGAGGCGTGTTAGTAGTAACACCAAATGATATGATATTGAATCAATACCAAAGGTATGACCCGGCGGTCACATGATCGTGGAATAGTCACGGTGGTAGACAAGACTTTTGAGGCAATCCTAACATTTATGCTCTGTCTTCATCACAACAAATGGGACTATGCGTGCAGTAGGCAGGTGGTGTCTTTCATGTATAAGCTACATGTGTGTCGTTTTGTAACAAGTCAGGTAGGACGCTGCAGGCATCGGTAATTGTTTTAGGGGCAAGAAAGTACTCTATAAGAGCCATGGCATTGGTTGCATGAACGCTTGTGAAGGGTTCACCAAAACGCTAATTGTAGGAATCGGTCCCTTCTTTTAAAGGACAGGCAGACGGTTGCAAGCAAGCATTTTGTGAATGAAAACCTAAGGAGGCCACCCTGCTCGAAAAGCTAATATTCAGGAAAATCCGAGAGAACTCCAAGGGAGAGAGGATAGCAATTGGCTAGTTCAGTTTTGAAAGACTTTATACCTTCTTCAGATTTCGAACTTAATCAAGGCAATGTCATAAATCCTTTTTCTTTTTTCTTTTTTTCTTTCCTTTTCTTTTTTCTTCTAGAAAAGTAGATACCAATTCGAACGGCTCGAGACCAAATTGCCGGTGGTTAATCGATGTGTTGCACCGCCCATACTTGGGTTGCCTGGCTGCTGTCGAGTTGCATGCTTACACCCTACACAATCTCTACTAAAGATACGGAAGAGGAAAAACACAGATGACAGCTAAATCGATGGGAAGTTCGCGGTATCTCGGCACAACTCACCTTGTTTGGGTTTCCAGTCTAACCCTCGCAAGTGATTGTTTTGGGGTTGAGAAATCTTGCGGCTAGGGGAATGTTACAAAATGTTTCTTACTGTACGTAGCCACAAATGAACCGGAGAAGATCAAGTTGGTAACTGAATGCTTGCTATTACGACCTTAGGCCCTATTGTCTGGCGATAGCTATTTCGCCCTCTATTAGTGCACCTGATTCAAAACTCGTTGCCTTCGCTTTTCCCCAATAGAAAACAGACGGCAGTCAAGTCCCCTACATCTTATTTAGTTAATGTACAGAGAACAAATTAATCAAATATTAATAATAGCGATGAGAATCGAGAACACCGGTGCTTCCTACTAGCAGTACGGTTATCATTTCATGTATGACCTGAAAAGTAGCTATCCATTTGATAGTCCAGCAGGCGATGATAAAGTTCCCACGTCACCCATTCTTGTCCTCAGGCTGCCACTGTTTCTCATCTCAATGACCTTCTTATGGCAGTTAGAGTGCAGTGATGCGACAAAGGTGGGACTTGCTGCTGGACGGTACTCTGGATAGAGGCGCCCAGACCTGTAACGAACTCCACATGCATTGCAAAGTGTCTTCGGGCCCATTGGTCCTTCCCTCCACTGGGGGGTCTCTGTCACCTCGCAGTGCATGCATTTTCTAGGTGCACCCTCTCCTTGCGAGGAATAGTTCTTCATCTCTGAGGCACCTGAGAGCAGTGCCAGGTTCTTTTTCTTCCTCAGTTTTCTTTTCGAAGAGTTTGATGCTCTTTCACTGAGATCAGTTTCTGAACCAGGTTCAAAAGCAGCCCAAGGAAAGATGAATTGCCGATTGAAGTTTAATGGGCGTTGGCGCTTGCTTCTAGCACGCTTCACTGGAATGATGATTTTGGGATCAAAGGTTGTGGGATTTTCAGCAGAGCAAGAGCTGCTGCTTTCAAGAACAGAAACTGGACTGGACGTCTGGAAGACACGCAAAACTGTTCCATCAGAAGCTTTCAGAAGGGGAGCCCTTCCACTGGCAGCACCTCCAGCAGCGATTGGCAGCTCTCTTTTCACAGAAGTTTCACCGTACTGAAGACCGGATCAACAAAAAGCGTTGAGATGACAGGAAGGAGAAGTTTGTTGCAATTTTCAAGAAAACACTTGCTCAAATGTTCACTAATTCAAACAAGATTAACAACGCAAAAAGAAATAAAATCTTCTATCTTGAAACATCTAATAAATGCATACAGATTCAATACGGTATGCATATAGAGAGATTCAATATCAGCAGTTTTATCAACTGTATCAAGCAATAGTCAAACTGATTAATAATAAACTGTTTTGTCAAATATATGAACTGTGACAAATGTTTAATTGGTTCATCATGCAATCTCTTTAAATTTCTTAGCTTCTAATTACTTCTGTATGCCAAATGGACATATATAGTACATAAAACATAAAACAAAGCCTTCAAAGTCACTAATTCTCCGTAGTAAGGAAATATACACTGCTGTGTATCTCCCATATGCATATTGTACCAGTTTCATGTACTTCTCTTCAGATGGATAAACCCAAAGCTTCATTAAATCCTTACGCTACATATGTTCCAAACTAAAGTAATACAAGGTGTATTAATGATTAGTCTGTTGTATTACATAGTCTCTTCTCAAGGGAACTTCCTCGAGAAATTGGCTCTTGGTGTTGAAAAAAACTGTAACCGAGTAATAACCATATAGATAAAGATAATGTCCTTGAGAAGGTCCTCTACTCTTCCAAAAACCACATGCTTCACCTTGCCAAGCATGTTTACATGTTCCAGGACTGAAGTTTCACCAGTTAGATGGAAAACAGCCATATGGCAGGCAGGCAAGTCCAAGCATATAAACTAGGCCTATTGTACACAGAACTGCAATGAAGTGATAAAGACCCAAATTGGCTTTGCAGCTTAAAATTTAAAGCTCCCAAATATTTAAATGCCACAAGACTAAAGAAGCTCTATAGCATAGGCCCTGCATCATGTCTTTGGAGTCTATAACCCCAAGTACACACAAGTACAGATACCAAGGTCCAACAAACAAGGCCTTGACGTTAGCAGTAATGCGTGCTCATCTATCTCAACCTATGATTCAATGTTCTCATATACTCTCAGCTCCTAAGTACTTGACAAGTTTAACACAAGCTTACATGTCGAGAAGTGATAAATTACTTATCTATCAATACCGTGAGTGCAGCTTTAACTCCCTAGGAAGTTCGTGCAAAAAACTTTAGTGCTCATGCGCCAAAAAGAAAGCCAGTAAAAATATTTACAACTGCTTGAATAAAATAAACGAGACACCAAGCGAAAAAATCCAGCAACTCGCATGAGCAATCAACAAGTATTGTGTACTTATGAAAGCCATAATTGGGGCATAAGTTGCATTGCTCAATCTAAAACGAAAAATAAGTCACCTGAGAAGGAGAATTTTCAGGAACTCTTGTCGCATTATTGCAAATGCTATCAGAAAAACTCGTCAGAACATCGAGCGATGGAGGTTCAAGCAACTGTAATTTGGCATTCCAATCATCACCTCCCACATTCCCATCCACATCCTCCAACGGGAAATCAAAGAATTTGAAGAGATCATCAAAGCAATCATCAGAGATGCCATTGAAATTCTCGTTCGGAAGTGAAGAACCAATCATTTTATAGATACTCTGCCTAGTAGAATATGATTGTTCCAAAGAACAAGAAACAAAAAGAAACGTTATTCAATTTCACTCACGTATTCTTGCACAAGAAACGCTTGTACACTAAAAAACTCAAAAAGGAGAAAAGGTGCTAACTACACTACTGTTAAAAATAATTTACTCCGAAAATTAGCAAATGGCCAAAACTCAAATAAAAAGGAAAAGGTTATCTCGCGGATTAGATTAATATGGAGTCACCCTTATCAAACGAACCGAAACGCTTTATGGTAATAAAATCTAGTAAATTAATTTCTGTCCTAAATCTCTCATAATCAGAAACTTTCCCGGAGAAGGACAGGTAAAGGAAAGTACGAGAATATTCTCATATTTCTTAATTCGCTATTAAGGTCAATATGACGACATATTTTCACGTGCTCTTCCGAAAAATCAGCAACGTCTTCTTTTTCCCATAGCTGACTAACTTTTATAATTCTATTGTAAGCAGAGGCAAGTGAACGGGCAGAAAAAACAGTAATAGGGAGAGTAACATGGAAAACAGGGGAAGAACGAACTCAGCGGCGTTTGGTTGGTGAGAAAATGCAGGAAAATGATGCCTCTTCATTCGAAGATTTTTTTTTCTCCCTCTCCTCTTTAACTAAACCTGCACTCTCTTAAGCTCACAGAACGACTTTCCTTTCGCAAAATGAGCACAAAACCAAGTAGAAAAGGTTCACATTCCCTCTAGGTAATAGTGAAACAAACATAAGGAAAAGTAAAAGGAAAATGCACAACTAAAACAATAAACCGAGGCTCAGACGAAATGAGAGACAATGGAGGTGTAAAGGCCGTGGCAAACCTCGAAAGGCCCTAAATCTCAAGCGAGACCATGATGAAACGAGTAGAACTTCAGTGGAGAACCCTAGCGAGAGAGAGCAGATGTTCCAGATGTCACTTTTTGCTTTCACTTCACTGAAAGTGTTTGAAGCTAACAACAAGAAGACCTCATTCTGTAGTGAGCTGAGGTCGCCGACATTGCGAAGTCCGTTGAGAAGTAAGAGAACGATAGAGAGAGAGAGAGAGAGAGAGAAGAAAATGGGTTTGATTAAGCTGAATCTGTGGGTGAGTGTCTGAGATTGGAATATTAGGTTTTCCGTAAAGGAGTAAAGTTTCAATGGAGGCGGCCGCATTAGTGCTGATGGGTGCTCCGTCTTTAATCAGCGCACATCGGGTTTACAAAAAGAAAATAATAATGGTATTTCTTATTAATTCTTTTGAGGAAAAGATAACTTATCTTTTGCACGTATATATTACGCGCAATTGAAATTGAATAAATTGGATCGCTTTACATAACGCCATCGATTCTTTGTACCCACACAATAAATACCCTTGAGAATCTAATTTGTGGAAAACAGGGAAAATCGGTTTCAAAACCTTTGTGACCTTTCAAATGCATGAGATAGCATTTCAAGAATCCATATTTATGATCATAAATAATAGGTTTGATTTGATTCCATTTTAAACTTAGATAAGTAAAATCGTTTTCAAAGAGATGATTGAATGATTGATTATATGCATAGTAAGAAACAAAAAAGCATGTTTATAGTCAATTTTCTATTTTTCAACACACACACACACACTCTCGGCTTAGTATTTGAATCTCAACCCAATGGGAGAAATAATCAGGTTTTTTATATAGTCAAACCGTCCTACTTACCTTTCTGATACAAAAAAATAAAGCCTAATACATCGGGCCCTACTGACTTATGATCCATGCTACAACTACTTTGACCATGGGAGTAAAAATTTCTTGAGATTTACATTATTTTTTACTATTATTATAATGATGGGACCTGAAAATTAGAGTTGAGATTTTATGTTTCCTAAGGTGGAGGTGATATAGTGGTGCGAAAAGTAGGTGGTGGCTCACTCAATCAAGTTAGAGGTTGATTCATAGAGACGTTAGAAATCATGTGGGTTCGGCGAATGCATGTGGGTCTTAATTCAGATTTAACAATGCTTAGTGCGGCGTGATTTGAGAGATCACCGACAGTTGGGGGAAGAGCCGAAATCATTGTCTAGAGATGGGTCATAACGATTTAGTTGGATATTCACATGCTGGTAGTATTTTGCTTGGCCAGCATCTTGGTCCTCACATTTTTTAACTTATAAATACATGTGGAGTCAAGGATACGACAACTAGATTGGATCCAGATTTACCCACAGACACTCAATATCCTCTTGGAATGTATATACGATGGGACTCACATCCCACATGGTAAGAACGCGGAGGGCCGTTCCATTTGCATTTTATTTCCTTTCTTTATTCCGGGACAACACACTTCCCGTCTCCCCCGCAGTATTGAAGATACCGAATCTCTATTACACTTCTGATTTCCCTTTATAACTGTAGAAATAACATGGTCTCCCATGGAAACAGAGACATAAAACTGGGACCAGATCAAGGAGGCAGAGGGAGCACTTTTTGACCATTTCTCCCCCAAGGTTAGTGGCCTCAACACTTGTCTTTTACACCGTACCGTTGGCAATAAGAAAACCAGACAAGTGCTATAGAAACCGCAGCAGATGCCTTCAGAAAAGCTTAGAAAGAACAGTAGCTTACTGAAATCTGTTGGCTTGTGCATTCACCACAACCTACTACGATTTGGCAACATACCAGCCAGCGTGACTTCTAGTTTGGACAATGTAGCAGGTTCTGAAACTGCTAATGAGCCCCATCCTTTGACTTTACTATTATCACTACCATTTGCAAGCGTTTAGACTTTTATGGATCCAAGAGAATTAGCATTAGATTAATTTCACCGGCCAACCATTAGCCCAATATTAAAGGAAAAGAGGCACTAAACCAAGATTATGTTTTCCAGTCCAAGATGCTTAACGGTTAGAAATGCAAAAGCTGGCATCAAACACGACATTTCAGCATGATATGTTAAAAAATAACTACTCCAATCCAGAGCATTGATGTGCAGGTTTTGGTCAACCGTCCTCTGCATACATCAGTCGAGCAGTGGTGAAAAGCAAAAGCCAAAATTGCTGACTTGGGCTGAATTTGTGATATATATGTCGCAGGATGGCTAACTAATATGGTCACTAAACCTCATTTTTCTAAAGCCCGTCGAGCATACATCTTGTGACAAATAAGATTTATATCTTAACTTTTGATGTTCTTCTTGCATTTACAAAAAGAAAGAGAATAAGAAGAAGGGCAATGCTCGTAGCTAGTAACAACATTCTGCAAGCCACTGCATCATATGACTTGTTAAAAATGCGCTCCGACCAATCCTGCAATTTACGACAGTTGTTAAATTAATTAAAACATACAGTGCCACTTAGATCAAGGTAATGGGCAGAAATGGGTCCTTTACATCTTAAGAAATTAGATGCAGATTCTATATCAATATATAACACAAGCCAACAAGGAAAACATCACGGATCAAAGAGAAGCTCTCGACAGTGGGCTTACTACGTTTACAAGCTTCTCCATGGTATGCTTGTGTTGCTTCGTAAAAATCTCTTGAGCATACTTGTAGAGCTCCAAATCAAGGTCATTAAGTGATCTTATCAGCTGGAGAGCATCTTCAGGAACCTGAAGACGTGCCTGTAGCATTTAAAGGGTCAAAAAGCTACCAATAGAAGATACAAACAACCAATTTTTAAACCCAGCAACTGTTAGCCACAGTACTCCCAACACCAATGAAGCAAGTAAAATTAGTCTTCCATTAGGCAAAGGCCACGCAAGGTGTAATCCTTGAGACAAGAAGAGTACATATTAGAACTAAAAAAAATTGATATTCCTCTCCTTTCCCCTCTAGAAATCGGTACAGATATGTTTACAGTTATATCCTGACACATACATCAAAATTTTGTAGAAGAGTAGATTAATATGAAGAAGTTAATTGATAAATTAGAGAGTGTGGCTGGCTTCAATACTAAAATGCAGCAAAAAAGCAAGTGTACAAAAAACCAAATACCTAAAAGAGTTTAACATCACATATATAGTTGGCATAAATAAACAAATAAAGCAGAATTTTTATTTGGACTAAACAAAAATCCCAAAATTTGGAATGACAGAAAGGCCGGAGGCAAATACTGTTACTTTTGGGCCGGAAATCTAATAAACATCATAGAGAAAGTCAAATAGTCGTGCTCTTCACACAAAACTGGTTAAAACGTCATACAAGCAGAAACTTCACTCCCTTTGAAAAAAGTTAATTTGGAACTCTTTTTTGGCTTTTTGTCATATCCAACTCTCGTAGTGTTGACTCAATGTGTTGTGAGTAATCTAGCTTTGCCCATAAGCGTTCTGTTGATCTAAAAAACATAGAAAATAGAAGTTCGCCACTTCCTTCTCAAACATAAAAATAAAAACAAACAGCTCAAATGCATAAATTTCAATAAAATGAAGTGGCATCTCTCTTCCACCACGTAGACAACAAAGGCAAAGCTGATCTGTTAACCTCTAAATCATTTTGAAAACTTCACTATGCTACAAGAGGCAAGTTGAACCATCCAGTACACAAAGTCATCCATATTTAAGCAAAAGGCTACAAACAGAAAAAGGATGATAAAGACTGAGTAGAAATAGAAAATAATAAAGTATAAACAAGCTCATTGTGTTGGTGCATATGGAGAAAGCAATAATCTGAAACACACAATGCAGACAGAATGACCAAGGTCGAAAGCATAAAAGTCAGAAATTCAACAAGTGGTGCAGTTAATGACAGAAACCACATATTTAAGTTTTACTGCTTTTCACCATCCCTTCTGATCATTTGGAAAAGAAGAATAGCAAAATAGAAATTATTTTTAAAGGAAAATTCAAACACATTAGTGCGAGTTCTATTTTAGCTATAATGTACCCAACACTGGCGAATCATCAAACAGACCATATACCTCCTTTGAGAAATTCACAGGGGAAATTCTCTTCAGAGAAGCAGTGCGTCGACGTGCTTGTTCCTTCCTCAGACTAGAGATGCAAACTTCATAAGCTCTTGTGAGTTCTTCCACCGTTATCTAATATGATGGACGAAAGAATCTCAGTGAAAGAGTATATGATTACATCTTGATTTGTGGATGTCACGCAAAAGGACTTACATTCCCGTTTGTTGCATCATCATTATCCATTGAAGCAACCTGGCTCGCATTTCGGTCAAGGTTGCCATTCTATATGCAAGCACAAGTTCAGTCAGAAACTTATTATAATTGAGATCCGACCACCAAGCATTTCATTTAACAACAGGCAAAGGTGTTCTGCTGCTAACCTGATGGTCATTATCTTCTGGCCCAGAGTCCAAGAACAAAGAACTCTGTTCTGTAGCACAAGGGGAGAAATTTAATTAAACATTATCTATGACCATCTAAATTCAATCCTCTAATAATTGAATTAGGAATGAAAATATAGATATTATACACAGTATGCTGCAAGAAAAGTTCATTAAATTTAGATATTACTTTGAAAACTTTTCAACTCTTACAGGAGTTAATAGGCACATTTATTCAAAGAAGAACATGAAACGCATGCAATCAAGATTGCAGAGAATCTGCAAAATTAACAAAAATATACTTATGGATTTCCAAAACACAAATGAAGTGTAATTCCCACTTGATTAGCTTGAAGTCCACAGCAGGTTTGAGATAAATATGATTTATTCAGGAAAAGCAAAAACTACCATATACTCTTCAAAAGTTAATTCAAGATTGAACCTCTCCCTCTTGTGCTAATATCACAACTACTGAAGCCCTATAAGAATTCTTTAGATTCGAACAGAAGAATACTGAAAGCAATTATTTCTACATCTCCAGACTTTCAAACAAACAACCCATCCCCCAAAATCAAGACAAAGATCCCAGCATGGAATGTCCAACAAGATATAGAAATTACACTTTATTCCAACCTAGAGCATCCAGCCCAAATCTTCAGGCTGTAAATGAAGGGATAGCAATCCATATAAAACTTTGAGTCATTAGAAAGAGAGCCACCAAAACAATTAACTCCAAATCATGGTCCAACCACAAAATGAATAAAAACTGAAGGGAAGTTCAACTGAATTTTACAAGCCAATGAACAACAAATAAGTGCACGCTTCACTACTACAAATGTATGTGTAGAGGGCTGTATGATTTGGAATTACGTGGGGCCTCAAACGAAATGTAAAAGGATTTCCCAAAAGTCAACAAAGAGAGAATTTGGAACTTTAAAAGGATAGAAGTTTCCCATCAAAACTTACGTACCAAAAGCACACAAAATGAGTGCTCAATAGAAATAATCAGCCAGGATTATGAACCTCATTAGTACACTCGAACTTTCCAACAACACCACATACAAGGCAATATAGGACAAGTACAGAACAACAACATGATAATGCCTACAAAACCAACAAAATATGACATGTTGACTAAAGCCAACCACAAAAGAAGAATGTTATGGATCTCTATGACAAAGATTTTTCTTCAACTTTAGAAAAAGCCTCAGTTTTTATTTCTGCCCTAATAGACTCGTCTATCCTCCTGTACACTTTATCAACACTCAGTGATTTTTTTTTTTAAAATTTCTGAAAAATCCCTTCATATCTTTAATATATTACTTTGAATAAAAGAATAAGCAACGACATCAGATAAGACAAGGAAAACAAAAGAAACAAGAACATCTAAAAGAAATGCATACAAGACAACTAAAAACTCATAGTTATAGAATTTTAAGATCCACATCTTATATTAACTTCCTTTAATGCCTATACAGGGAAGAATGATCATTTACATCATGATATCTAGCTTCTTCACCAGAAATCAACAGCACGGCAGACAAGTTCTTCTAATAAATATGTTAAGAACGGTTCAAGAAAGCCTTACATCGCTTAAATCCTACTTGAGAAGCCTTTTTATAAAGAGAAAAGACTCCCTACTCTTGAATCAACTTTTGGTAAGAATGGACTTTCTTACATGATATCAAAGCCCAAGTTTAAAAGGGTGCACCCCTTCATATGAAGGCAGCAGTTCAAAAGTGGTTTGCAAAGAGACATATCCCCCAGCACGAAGCTCACAGCCCTCATTGGTTACGAGGGGGAGTGCTAAGAATGATATGGCAAAGTCTCACATTACCCAAATCATATTTGGAATCCTCTTATAAGGAGGAAAGACCCCACAACTCTTACATCGACTTTTAAGTAGAGATAAACTTTCTAACAAACAAAGTTTGAAATTCCATAACACCAACATTTTCAAAGATGCAAATCTGCCCTTTACTGCAGTCCAACACTCAAAATAATAATAATAATAGTTAATTTTCCAACTTGACAGTGACTTTACTACCAGCAAGACATTAAAAAAAAAAAAAAAAAAAGGATCATTTTACCCCCGCACTAACCTGATTTCTTGTCAGTCACGCTCCCCATGGTTATATTTGATGCTCTATGCTGGGTAATCACCTGTGCGCCAACCACATTTGCAAACATTGTTGCAGATTTTTTGTGTTCTTCAGTGAGACCAACATATAACATATTGTCCAACCTCTTCTGCAAGATTTACAAGCATCTACCATGATATGCAACCATAAGGAAAAGCTATCAGAGAAACAATATTATGACTAGTTATTGTTCACAACTTTTGGAAAGCTATTTGTTTCACCTTGGCAACTTTAAGCACATATTCACCAAGAATCTTATACTTCTGTACACAATGGCGGACCTCATGTGATTCTGCTAGATAAGAGTTGTTTGTCAATCCTGCAACCTGTGTATTAGAACAGTCAGCCAGATATATGACGACATGTATAGACCAAAAAAATTCCATAAATTTACAGTCAGGAAAGAACTACAGTTTGCTTGACTAATCCCAGGAAGTCCACATTTACCACTGACTTCTATGAAAGAGAATTTCATACCCACATACATGCAGTGTCAAGTTTGTGAAAGTGGAACAATACTACTCCCTCCCGTCTTAGTCCATATATCGGCAAAGTAACCTGTACTATACTATCTTTCCAGAAAGTCTGGGAAAAGAGAGAGAGAGAGAGAGAGAGAGGAGCTTAGTGTTGTTTAGGCTGAAGTACCTGAATGTTGCTCCATTGTGAATGATCTCACGAGCAATGGGGTTGTTAATGTATTCACGTAATGGCATAACAATATCTTCCATATCGTAGAAACGATTGCTCCTAACATGAACCGGAGCCCTTTGTCTTCTAGCATCTCTCTGGACAAAAGAGTGAAAACATATGATAGATATCTAACCAGAAGAAATATTGCAGCCATATGACTATTGTAAGATAATAAACAGAGCAACTCAACAACACTACAGTTTCTGGCATGAAGGTCACTGCAATCAAGAGATCAAGAGAGGGTCACTGCAGGATGGGAAGAGACACAGAGATACAAATCAACATGCTGTACTTTCTAATTTGAATGTACAAAGCAACTTATTGTAAGAGTTTAATGTCCAGTTAAACATTTAATGTAGACTACTAAAGAAAGTTTCTGCCTTCATGAATTCCGTTTTTCATTAATATTCGTACAAAGCAAGATATAAGGGATTAGTTTTTACGAGATAAAGCATTCAAATACCTTGAGACAGTCTCATTTTGATAACAGTTCGAGAAATTATGTAGATTTTGAGTAACATTTGCATTTAAGGACTCTGTGACTCATGCATCACTTTGGCCGATGTTCACATTATCAGACACTTTCTTGGACTTTTATGTTCATGAAATGAGGATGAGTACTAACCTTAAGAGGTGAAAGACGTATGGTCTGCAACCCAAAGAGGTGAGAAGGAAAGAAAGCACAGAATGCTCTGTTGAGATCAGTTGTGCAATTGTACTGAATGGTTGCCAATGTAGGAAAGAGCTAAAGGCTTGGTCGTGCACTGCTTTTTATAGCTTGTCAACAACTCAATCTAGGTCTTTATTTTCCTCCCAGTATTGTATGTTCCTCTTGTCATTTTGTGGTCTACAATCAAGTCAAGGATGCACCGCAAAGATTGCCATAGCAGTGATGAAGTAGGATATCAATGATGAAAGGACTGAGAGGGAGCTGAGGGAGAAAGAGAGAGCAAACAAGAAGCCAGTTATGGGTGGGAGGGTTACACTTGAAAGAGGAAAGAGGGTTTGAGTTTTTTCTAAGGGGTTTTTAAGAAACCCAAACCATCAGCATTAATTTCCAAACCAACCAAGGATAGAATAGTTAAACTATGACTGATCTCAATGCAACACCTACTGAAACATGACAATTCAAATCAGCTCAAAAACACAAATTTTGGTCAGGTTAGGTTGATTCTTCTGATGGCTAGTTCAGCAGTTGTAATGCTGTTTACCATATTAGTTGGGTAGGGTATCCCCCAACCCGTAGTTATTTACCACTTTTTCCCATACCGCATGGTAAGCAATAACTGAAAAAGACAAACCCAAATGCTCTAACTCATTATTATCAACAAGAAACTAGATGTACACACCTCTTCCAAGGAAAGTGTTGGCCTATCCTTTTCAGGCAACAATATTGGCTCCCACTTTCTGTTATGAAGGAACAAACAAATACAAAAATCCTTCAACCAGTCATGGACCCTAAGACATCAACAACTAATGGAGACTCTAAACTCCATTAAAAAGTATTCAATTAGACTCCTCACATTCACAACTAGGCCATAACATCTCTATAAGAAAGCTAGACTATCTAATGGTAGAAAATGCTATCATGCCTAGAGAAAATTTAGTTCCGATTTGTGCTAACAACTGTAGAAAGTTCAAAACGAAATGAATACAGATTTTTAGCTGCAATTGAGTTTGACCTTCTCATTTTCCTCATTGAAGTCAAGGAAGTAAAGAGGCCTATCATAGGCAATAAGCATGTTATCTTGAAAAGTAAAATGAAGAGAGAATCCACAGTCGTTTAATGAAGAAATATATACATTAAAAAGAAAAATAAGAATTTACTCGAGCAAAGAGATCTTCTCTCATCCATGGAACCAAATACTTCCACGGCCAAATATCTAATGTACTAACTCCTCGAATCTTTGCTCGCATGCGACCAGCCATCTGTACTGCAGAAGATATGTTTGGATGCACCAAAAATCTTGCTGCCACCTCAACCGAAAATTCATAAGTACTAAAAACACGGTCAACTGGATTCCTAAGTATTGTCACCACAGAAGTTCTTTGACTCGGAAGTTTGGACATCATGCTATAGTCATCATGAGTAACCAACAGCCTGCATTTGGCCTTGCTGCACAAATATAAAGCAAAACCAATTGGTAAGAATACCACTCTCAGGCACACAGTAAAGTCATCTGAGTTGTTATTTGTTTTAAAGCTCCAAAAAATGGAATGAAGATAACATGTTCGCCTAGAGGAAGCACTTAAGGAATACATTTAAAGACTCCAGTTACTGACTAAAAAAACAAAAAATTAAAAATTAAAAAATTAAAAGCCAGTTCAAATCAACTTAAATTGAAAACTCTAATCAGCAAGTGTGTACGTATAAATTCTGGTTAATGGCAGCAGGATACTTTATGCCTGTAGTACTCTTTCTCTACAAAATTTTTGGTTCAAAATTGTATTTTCAAGGAAATATAAATGAGTATACTTGAACAATGTCATAGAGGTCAAATAGTTGAGATCCTGCTTAAGCCAAGATCGTTCCCTTTCTCCAACATGCAGCTCCCAGCAATTAAATAGAAAGAATCCTAGTCAACTACTAAAACTCTATATTTTGACTAACTGTTCTACCCTGCTAATCCTCAACCACAACCAAATTAATTGCAAATTGCAATTAATGGTACAAATGATGTGTAAAAGGTGGATTCCAGGATCAAGAGATGGTCGATAATCAACAATAGGCTGGCTTTAATACAAAAGAAGGATGGTACCTTGGATCAAATCGCAGCTTATCATAAGATCGCGGGCATTCCAGAGATTTAGAATATAACTTTCTCAAGAAGCTGCATGTACAAAAGATATTCAGAAGAAGAAAATAATGTTACTCGTCAAGATGAACCTTCAGGTAAATACACCATGCCCATATGAATTACCAATGGAAATATGTCCGGCCTCCTGTTCTTGGGACATGGAGGAAAAACAGTAAATCCTGCAGTGTGTGTCTGTCTTCTTTGACCTCTTGATCAAGGGAAGACAATGCCCACTTTTTTACAACTCTTTCACAATGCCCAAACTCACCCTTGATAGGAGAGGTACTCACTAGTATTGAAACTGTAGAAAGGAAAACCAGTCACAAACCAGCACAACAGTCACAGCCAAGTGAAAAAGTAACATTAGAATGAGAGAGAAAAGAGAAAAGCAGAAAAAGTATTCTAGTAATCTACCAGAGAGTGATATGCATACAGGAAGACAAAAAGAAAAGCCTATAAATAGCGATGTTTCCAGATCTTACAACCAAGCTTTGGTTAGCTTATATATTAACATCGTCTTCATACTAGACCACCAAAACCACTGATATCAATATTACAAGTAATTCAAAAGTAAGCACAACTTGATTGAGCCCAGATGCGAAAACAGGTAAGGGATGAAACCAAAAAAAGAGAAAGGAAAACAAAAGCACTTCCACATAACAAGAAGAACGTTACAAGTTACATCCAAAGAGTTAAATAGAAGCAAATTATAAGAGAAGCAAGTGGGAAAAGAATTCAGGTGATACGTACCCAAGACCCAAATCATCGGCAACATTGAGAATTTGGGAGAAGGATCCATCAACCTCATCCCCTTCTAATCACTATCAACTAAGAAAGTAAGGAGGAAATTGATAATTAGAACAAATGTTAAAAGAATTAAAAGTTTGTCACTGAAATGAAAATCCTGCGGTAAGAGAAAACTTAAAAAACAGTGACGTAAAATTTAAAGCTCATAACGAAAAGCAACAAAAGAAAGACACAAGAATGTTCGGGTATATATCCCATTTTATAAAGATACCGGATTACGGTTATGATTCTCCAGCTAATGCATAAAGAAATCTTCCAATTTTTATCGTTTAAAGGAGTTCCATTTAGTTGATTACACTCAAAAGAATTACATTCTTCCCACTGGAAAACTTTCGTTGAGTTGTTTTCCCTCCAAACAATACCGACCAGAAATCTACGAACTTATGAACTGGAAACAAGGAAAGCTAAGCTCCAATTAATGAAGAAGTCCACAAACAAAACCCTAAGTGAACCAAACGACAAGAACAGGGCAGAAATCCAAGCACGTCGAGTCGAGGAACAACGAGAAGCATTGATCGCTAAAATGAAAAGGAGACAGAATTTGATTGGGCCTAACTGCACCGATTTCGAGATCTCGTGCTCATCAAACAGCAGAACTATGTCGGGGCTTCACCGGACACCCTCGCGATCAATGGGCCCCCACCTGAAGACCCAGCCTCGTCCAACCTTCCGGGGACCCTCTTACTACCCTTTAGTTTCTCGCCAGCCAAACGATGCTTTCCTAATGTTGTGTCCCTTCTCCCTCGCGGACGTCTAGCAAGAGCGTGGGATTTTTACTTCCAAAACATAGGGACATTAACAGCACCGCCGTACTCGCATTTCCAGTAAAACCCTATAATCAACAAGGGAGACTTTGCTTAATTTTCTAATCATTTTGAAGTTCACCCACTTGTTTCTCGAGAAGAGTGAGAAACATGCTCACTATCATTATTATTTTTTTCCTAATAAAACAATAGGGTTTGGGGTGTTAAGGTTAGGGTTTAAGGTTTAGACTTTAAGATTAGGGTTTAAGGAATTAAAAAGAAAAAAGAAAAGTTATAATCTTGGTTATGATCATCAGTTTAAATGTATAACTATTTTGAACCAAAAAAAAAAATTGTAGAATCCGTACACATAATCTTACAAAGAGACTAAAGATCTTCACCTTCTTGTGGTTGTCTTTAATAAAAGAGATTAATACTTAGAATAATACGTAGCCTTTTAACATGTAAAAACCAAGAAGACGATGACCTCAAGGATAGAATGGAGTACAGAAACTAGGTTCTAGCTTTCCATATAAAGCCTAACTTACTTAATAACAAACATATTAGTTGTACCGTAAATTTCTAAATAGAAAAGGATTTAGAAGTTAAAATCTAGCACTTTAATGATATGATTTTATCAAGGGATGAGTTAGAGCGAGAGTGTTTGGATAAGATAATAAAGTAACAAAATTATCTTAGATTGTTATGCAATATAAGAGTTTTTTTTTTTTTAGAATCAAGTTTAAAAATCTAAAAAAGTTTACTTTCCTTAAAACAAAAAATAAAATTACAATAATTACGTTACCTTTAATTTTCTTTCCCAAACATTAAAACATATTCTGCTCCATTTTTTTAATAGAATCTTTCAAATGATAATAACTTCTCTGTTAATCTTCATTTAATATCATATATTTAACACTTCAGATATATATGCTTTTTTCCACTGGGAAGAGAAGAGACAATATATTTAAGTTATTTAGTACTTTATAAAGTAGAATTATTGAGCATCGGTATTTATTATTTTGAAGGGCCTTTTCTTTCATGCGTGAATCTTTCAATTTTACTTTCTTTGGAAACTTATATTTTCAAAGGGTTTTTGATGTTACGTTTTTAGGGCATCAGCATTTTAATGTTTCTTTCCTCTTTTTTTTTTTCTTTAATGTTACTTTATTTGTTTGGTTGACCTTTACTTTATTTGTGTTCTGTAACACAAAAATCTAGGATTTAGTTTCAAATTTTCCCAACACAAAATGAAGTGGTATGACCACATAAGTGCGCGTCAATTTATTTGCTTACACAAAGATTAAAGGCCTCATTCTCTACCTTAAGTTTTAACAATGGATACTACTATTCTAGAAGATATCCATGGTGGAGAGAATTTGGAACACAAATTGTTCTCCTATTCTCTCTCGTCCACTGTGCTTGTTGATTTGACAATTAATGGTGGAACCTGTAAACCTTGGTCGCCCCTTGCGGCGCCCGTGGTTGTTCCAATTTGTGGAGGGCTTTGCTTCGGAAATGGTTGGTGGATTGGGGCATTGACAAAGCTGTTCTTCAGACAGTGGGTGTTGAGGACTGTTTCTCTATTGTTGAAGTGCGGTACGAGTGTTCCTTTCACTTCAGGACACTGTCGATCGTGGGGCTTTTTGTTGTGTGAGTGGGGTGGGTTGTCCAAGGCCTTTGCTTCCACCTACTATTTATTTATTGCTTCATTTGTTGGTTCATGAGTGGTTGGATTCCGTCCAAAACGAGGGAAAACCAGTTCTGCGTTCTCATTGAGGCCTAAGCAATGAACAGCTAGAAAGTTCTGCAACAATGAATCAAGCACACCCATAAAAAATAAATTGCTAAGGTTAGGCAAGAGGCAAATGTCAGTGCGTCTTGCCTAGCCTTTCCTTGGTGGTGGGGTTTTCCCAGTCCCAGTTTTGCTCATCCTCAACTCAAACGTAAGCCCCTTAGCAATGAATTAAGTTCCAAAGTAGGGACTGCGCCGCCTAAAAGCTCCGGCCACCCTAACTTTCATAGGTGCCACTGGTGATTGGCTAGAGATGTTAAAGCTCTGAGAACAATTCTTTTGGAATTTATCAGATACCATTCTCCCGATCATTCATATCCTTACTCATATAGATTACAATGTCTAGAAATAACTGAAGATGTCAACTTATCTTCAGAATCTATTTGTTTTCTTTCTATCTTGCTTTTGCTATTCCCTAATTTTGTTCATTTTGATCGTCGATTTCGTAAGGATCCATTGCACTTAAAAAAAGTACCTCCAGATCTTCTCCGTTGATGGAGCGTAGATGCATATGAGCAGACACAGCATATTCCTAGTAATTCGTTTGTCTAGCAATAGGACACTGATCTTGTACACTTATTCTTTATTTCACGTATATGAACAATTTGTTTTTTTTCCTGTGTGATAATTTGCTTATTACAATTGATGTAATTGCTAAATAGTTTGATGCAAAATCACCTTTTATTCAAATGAATTTATGCTAAAAGCAGTACAAAATAACCACCAGTAGCAAGAAGAGAGAACACTATCAAAGTGAGCAAGACACAAAATGACGATATACCTAGCTACCCCAAATCATAAATCTTATCAAAGAATCAGAACTAACAAGAAATGCCATCTTTTCTGTAAGGGTTGTTGATCAATTTTAATGATATTTACAGCAAACAACCTGCTATTATTTTGAATTTGACTCAAGTAAAAGAATGAATGCTGCAAGTAACTTTGCAGAGCACAAGCGTCCTGAATTTCCAATACTAATGCTTCAGGTTAGAAACTTTGAACCCAACATCTTGGTGGGTTTTTTGGACGTATTGGGAGATAATCATGGTTTCAGTAATACTGCTTTGGAGGCATCAAGATGGTTTAGACGGCAGGTCCCAAGAAGATACTCGGGAAGCTCCTCTGTTGTATTCGCCTGTGCATGACAATATAACATTTAGGCATTTGAACTAAGAATATGATTATCAAAGCGACTGCTCTGAACCTAAGACCTACTCAGGGAGGTTGCAGTATATCCAAATGAAAGAGGCTGAAGTACAATATGGTTCCTTTTAAGCTTAAGTTTCGTTCAATATCAAAGGGGCTTGACATGACCACCAAACAAGAGATTAAAAAGGCACCATATTGTAGGTAAGCAGGAAAACAATAGAAGAAAAAAAGAGAAAGATATTCGTCAAGTAGAAAGAGAATGAAATAAAAGCTAGTAAGAAAGAACATAGAGAGGAAGATTCAAGAAATGTAATCATCGAGAAAACAAAGAGGAGATATAGAATCAAGGTCCATGACAAGATGTAGATCTGGATGATGGAGCGGATAATCATAAAAAGAAAAAAGAAAAGAAAAAAAAAAAAAGAGAGAGGGAAAAGTGAGATTGTTGTCATTGTTGTTGTGCATAGCTTTGACGCTGAAACTATTGGAATCTTTTTGAAGGGTCAATCCAATGGTTGCATTGAACAATTTTGAAGGAAGCAATTCGGATCATGCAGAAATCTAGAAGTTTGAGCTTGCTGCGAAGCCAACTGGATTTTCACAATCTAGACCCCACAGATTCCAAAAAGAATCAACAACTGGTCTCCTAAGCCCGTTGAAGTTTCTCCTCCTATATTCATTCCAAACAACATCAACAAACTCTCTGGCAGCAATGCAAATGTTCAAAAAATTTAGGGAAAGTTTACTTATATCCATCCCCCCAAAAAAGCCACCACTCCACAGAAAAAAAAAAGAAAAGAAGAAAAGAAGGAACTTGGGAAACATTAAGCGGAGACCAAAGCTAACGGGTTGAAGCTTGTTTCACAACTGTCTTTGTCAGTGTGCCTTGAAATCGGCTATCCCCCATGTCTTCGTTAACACCACCAACAAGGGTCACGTTGCTAAAAATGAATTTAATTAAAATAACCTTGTTTTAAGGCATTTTCCCTCTTGAAGAACACAAAATTTTCCATTTCAGTCATACTAAGCCACATTAATACACTGGCAGAAAGATTAGATTTGATGTCAAATGGACTTAAAAAAACTTAAGTAATAAGAACATAGCTAGTGTAGCTCTACCTGTACCAAAAATGCCATCTCAATGACCAGATTGTTAAGGTATCCAAGAACAAGACCAACTACACCCCTTGCAACCGTTGATGACCCGATATCGACCCCAAGCTGAAATGATTGTAATTTCCGGAATTAGCATATTTTAAAACATAAAAACATGCATCGCACATTTTAATGTTAAGGGACAGAGGAGTCTACATGAACTTTCACTTAATAGCAGGACAAATTTTGTTTACATATCTTATCCTTTTAAGAACTTAGATGCTAAAACAGATATTGTCTGGCTGTGAGGCACCTAAAAAATGGCAAGTGAGGCCTAAAGCCCTTTCTTAGTCCATCTATAACAGCCATCCAAAGAGCACAGAAGTAACTAATAATATAAACTGGAGGAGAAAGCACAGAAATTACGGGAATATTACTTCTTGAAACCTTACCTCCAAATAGTTCTTCCCATGGAAATAATTAATTTCAAGGGCTTGACCAATCAGGCATGCCTTTTTTCCTACACTTTGCTTAACTATCCATGAACCCTGAGAAAAGAAATGTGAACTTGCATAGTCTTGCAGTATGTATTGGTGATAAAAGAGGTTCATACAGAATAAAGCAGCTAAGGCAGTCACTTCATGTAATAAGCCGGAAGAATACCAGAGCTTATGAAAATAAAATTTCAACAGATCCCAGAAGCAATTCTAATTATACAAGTAAACCCCCAAAATGAATTAATATAACAATGAACATGTAAAAGCATCTGAATATAAGAAAAGGGGATTGTAGAATCTAGGTTCCAAACTGATATGGCAAACATACAGTACTAAAATCCTATATCCAGGGGGATATATCTGGGAACTAAGAGGATCCATAGTTCAACAAATAAAGCAATACTATGGACTTCAAGGAAGTATATGAATATAGAAGGAAAATAATGAAGTTTAACATATAGCTGTTGGTTTTTAATTTGAGTAGCAATCAAGCAGACATAAAGCCCAGAAGAAAGAAAGAGAAGATCAAAATTCATAGATACATCTTCTCTAGAAAAAAAAAAAGAAAAAGAAAAAAATTGGGGGAGGTGAGGAGAGGATTATGGAAAAAAAAATTATATCATACACAAATGTATGTAGAAACGGTGAGCAATGCATGCTGCCTTGTTTAGGTAAGTGAGCTTAAGCATAATCCTCTTATGCAATGTGATTCTTGAGGGTCCAATCCTATAGGACCGTACTAACCTTAGATATGTAAGGAATGAGCTTAAACCTTGAATTTCTATATGCGTCATCACCCTTGATGAAATTCTCTAGCAAAGGTACATCTGCAACTGGAGTGTTCATCATATAATATAGAGCTAAACTATATGTTGTTGAGCCTGGGACCTGGTCACAGTAGATAATTCAATTAACATGGATCCACAACAGAACAACGAATAATGTAGGAACAGACAAAAGACTTAATTAACCTGTATGTTTACAATGAAGAAGAACTCTGGCCCACCCTGTGCTGCATATTTCTGCACAAAAAAGCTCTTAAAATATGCTCTCATCACAGACAATTATGCAGTTGCAATGGTTGCAAACAATTCACATGCAATATCTGGGCATCAAACCTAAACTGATGAGAAATAGTATGAACCTGAACAATGCTTCCAGGTCGGCCTCCAAGATCATCTTCTCGCTTGTCAGATTTTAGCCAATCTGCAGCAACCATTTGCATCAGGGTGTTGTTTGCCTTGACCTAGAAAGCAAATATCAAATATTAGAAAACTTAACAAATAGAAATAATATATATATATATCTTAAGAATGGGGCACAATGGATTAAGAACTCTAGCAGTCTAGCAAATAAGCTCCATGGTCGAATTACTTTCTGTATTGGTAGTCTTGAGAACTATAAATATGGCATATCATTGCTGGGACAGGCAAAAGAAAAGTTATCCATAAGGTTGGTACTTAAGAACATGCTACAAAAAGCAGTGGAAGAAATTCTAATTATCTATTCAAAGAAGCCAGTGTTCATCATCAGCGAGATGCAACTTTGCATTCCAGAATGATGCAATTCTACACATTATTGCAAGCCAATCTGTTACCTCTTTCAATATGTCAGCATGATGAACATGTTTGCAAACATAAAAGAATTTTTTTTCTAGAGAATTAGTTTACTAATACTTATCATGCTTACCTTCTTATGGTCTTTCAGATAATTCTTTCCACGTATCAGGAATGTGGAAGGATCTGCTTCTGTCCAACTGCAAGCCATTGAACAAGTTGGATCTTTGGGAAGAGTTGTCCCATAGCAGCATGAGACACTGTCTTCCCTAACCATCTCTTGCAAGTCCATATAGCCCCTCTTCTGAACTGCAGCAAGTATCTCAACCATCATCGAATTGTACAAGGAAGAAGGCATAAAAAAGTACTTGAAAGCAGAAGAAATAATATCATATCAATCAATATGTTCAATTAATGATCACTATTGAATTACCAGCAAGATCATGCAATCTCTTCACAAAACCAGCAGCACTTGATAATTTAGGCTGAAAAAAGAGGAAGCCGATACAAAATGAGGACAAAGTGTAACATTCTCGAAAGCGGAAATTTCGTCGGCAATAAACACAGAAAATGGAAGACCTTAAGGAGTGAGAACTTTTCATGTTGAGTTCTGTACACAATTAGAAATAGTGGTGACGTAAATAGAGAAGTAGTTTAATAACATGTGCTAGCCTGCATTGAGATGGGGAGCTGTAATACAATGTCATATAGGCTAAATTGCTTATGATTGAAGCCCACGAATGATCCAACCAAGATATATAGCTCAACCTTACAAAAGTCCGCATTTCCATGAACAAGGACCACCTAGTTTTGAGTAATTCTTTTCTGCAATATCAATCATATTCTGCAAACATCTAAAGGCAAACCAAAGTTGATGGACAACTTTAATTTTAGACTTCAGACCAACATGGCATCTGAGAAAGGTATATGCCTTTTGTGGATTCTTTCCATTATTTCATCCATGACTCAAAGAATAATTTTAGCATGATTCAAATGCTAATCAGACAGACACACTCATATAGATTGTCTTAGAAGATAAGATCGCAGCAGAAGGAAATGACAAAGCTTGCTGAAAGAGCTGGTGCGCCTTCTGCTGCTTACCATGATGCAGGCAGATTATTGAAGCCAGCATGAATCAAACATCACTTACACTAGATGTCATCATAACTAAGAGGCCTCAAACCTAGATTATTTTACTACTTTCATAAAAATATTGTACCTGAGAGTACATATCCGAACCAAAATCAGCAGCTAGGCTGTTTTCAGGTTGATCACAATCTGATGGTTCTGGAACATCAAAGAACTCATCAGCAGCATCATTCAAGCTAACAAGGCTTCCGTGTTCTGAAGGAGTTTTCTCCATTTCTTCAGTGGTCTTCTCTTTGGTCCTCCCATCCCCTGTCGGTACTTGAAGATTAACTGTGCTTGTTGTGCCTTCTGTCTGATTCAACATCATGCTTCTTGACAACTCCCCAGATGAGAAATCCAGAGAAGTATAATTTCCTAATTGTGTCCTAAACATTTCACGTAGTGCTGCATATGCAAGTAAAGGTATCAAGAGTATCACATTATACTAAATAACCATAGATGTAAAATTACAAACTAATAGTCCCATCTGGCTGAAAGCTACCTGCGACTCTCCCAAGCATACGGATGGTAATGGATCGGGCTGAAGAAGGTTGTAAATAAGATCTCCAGAACTTCCAATCAATAGCAAGCATGTGCTTTACAACTGATTGTTGCAGTTGGTTCGCAGGTGATATAACATATCCTCCACCTGTACAAGTGCAAATTGTTTCTGTTGGTAACTTTTGAACCATGTAACCAAAGCAGGGAAGATTAGGATCTCATAATGACTACCAAATATAATTTTTTTTTTTTGGTTCAGATTTGTATTCCTCTCTAAACCTCCTGTATTTACTCATGAGTTGCATCATTAGCACAACGGCAAAGATAAATGTGTAAAGCAATGTTACGTGTACAATCTTAAACTCACAGAGCATGCCACCAAATTAATGGTACCAATGATGAAGATGATGATTATAACTAAATCACAATAATACCCCTTAGCCCTAACAAAATTGTTCCATGAAACTTTTAAGCGTACATTACTTTTAAGGCAGGCCCGAACATAGCCTTTCTGAGGTGGACACTTCTTGTGAAACACGGAATGGTAAAGAATAACTGTTACAAGAAACACAAAAAGGAAGATTATTCTTCTGATTCAACTAGATTAGTTGATGCTATAGTATTTATTTATTGCCTCTCAAAGATTACTACCATATGTCCCATCATCCTCCCTTCTCCAGTATCGTCGCAATAATAGATCTCTTCGTTTCATTCCCCTGCATAGAGTGATATGTTAGTGACAAAAAGTAGAACTAGAAAGAAAAGATGTCAGACTCAGACTTTCTATCAAACAGATCTCATTAACATCAAAGATCACAATCTGACCAAGGTAACCAATCGCTATATAACTGCTTGTGGATAATATCAGTATGACCATCAAGGTGCTCAACCAAACTGCCCTTGTAGAAACAAAAGTCCCATCTGCAAGCAAATTTGCAAAATTAATTCCAACAAGGACAAGCTTGATGTATGATATGATGAAAAAAGACACATCTGCAGAGTAGAATAGTATTAATTAACCACAAAGCAAAGGAAGCCAACAAGTGACATCTATACAGGCGCCTGACAGCCAAAGTTTAGATAAACCTTCAATTACTTTGGAGGTTCACCAAAATAAATGAAACATGTAAAGTCAGTGCATTAAGAATTATCCAGGATCAAATAGTGTTCCCGATTTTGGGACAAGGATTGATAATATAATGCTCTCATTTATATAATCTGCAAATACAGTTTCAGCTGATGAGCTCTCACTGATGGTCTCTTTTAGCACGCATACTATCTAATCAAATGATTTTCAATTTGGTCTTCGTAAGTTCTACTCTTGTTTTCAGTCTTACTGGAAAACTCTAAGCTTCAGTTGGCCAAGCACATGCACGATCAATGAATTATTGTTATTTAATCTTTTTCTTTCCTGGATGAGGTTTTGAGAAAGAAATAAATGCATAAAGCAGTGTTACTCAAAAGTTCATTTGTGCTATTTAACCTAAGTTTCAGGTTCCAGCAAGTATTAATATTCAAACAAAACTACAGATAAAATGAATGTTGGAGAAGTATGAAGCTTCTGCTTTCGAAGACGTGGAATTTTCTACTTACTCAGATCTTGAGGGACCAAGAGACGTAAGTGTCTGGAAAATGGATTCTGAAGTCCCATCCACCACACCCACAGCCATTATAGCCGGATGATCATCCCACTGCTTAAGAAACATGTTATTGAAAATGTCTAGTGTGACCAATAACTGCTAATTCAAAATCTACTAACCTTCACATTTGAGTCCCTATCTTTAGCTTCTTTAAATAGCCGTAGACCTGCATAAAAAAACTGTTAATCATGCAACTTCGGCTAAGTATGGTAGCATGTTGTAAATCCTATTCTTACCATTTTGACAACCAAATATTGTCCAAGATGAAGGAGCAATAACATCAGAAGATAAAGGGTCCATTCGTGTGTAAGAACAAAAAGCCCAGTCAGTAGAATTAGAATGAACTACCCTGCTAGAACCACTGAATCTGTGTGCATGAAAAGAATATCTGAGTAAGTAAAACAATTAATTTTGGAAAACATATATAAAGATATCAGAGGAAAGGCAGAAAGATTAATCCAGCAAAGTTGTGCAATTCTAGCTGTCTTGAACACCAAGCCATAGCTTATAGGCACCAACAAGCACTTTCAAAGGTTACTCCATTATGAAGAGGCAAGCATAATCACAAGATTCAATGGATAAGGCAACATGAAAGCCAGAAATTATGACTTTTTGGCCAAACACGAATTCTGGAATAATAGAGATATTATACCTAAAGGACTGCCATCTGCCCTTGAAACCACCCACAAGATCTCCCACTCCAGGACCACCCTGCATATGTGCGTTAGAGTCAGTCTCTTTAGTGTCTTCTGCAATAGATTTGAAAATTAAGTAGTTTCTAACCTCCAAAGACGCTTCCTGAAAGGAATGGATCCATCTTGCTGCTTCTTCTGGACTGCTCGCTCCCAACTATGACATACAGAATGAAAGACTTAAGCACAAAATTTATACATGAAAACCAGTCTTATAGAATAGTTATGATACTTTTTGGTGACAAATAATTACCGAACCTTAAGTTGATCATTGTGATTGGAAGTATTATATAGGGTGAATACGAAGAATACCTGCAAGCCACATGTGATGCCATTACAAACATATCACTGCCAAAAGCTAATAAGAGATTGAGCTAAAAAATTGATCACCACCGAAACAAAAACACTGCATCATGGCCATACTTTTCTTTGAACGCAATTCCTCCCGTTGTCCATGACTCGAATGCAGGAATCAATAATAGCACTTTTAAGAGGATCCTGGGAAAAATGAACAAATAAAATCAAGAATTTCTACTTTCTAGTTCTTCAACTAGATGACATTATAATGTACATCCATCGCAAAGAGAGGAAATTATCAACAGTCCCATTTCAAAATGTTGGCAAGCCGAAATATGAAAAGACAATCCCTATTCAGTTTGTGTTCACATTTGACTGATACTAATTTATGGAATAGACAAGCAAATACACCAATAGATCATATTGCTTGACAGCAAGGTACAAACTGAATAACCACACATAGTAGAGGAAGAAAGGAAAAGTAAAATTAAAAAACGTTTGAAAAGGAAAAAGAAGAAAAAACCGACAATCTGCACAAATTTGTAAAAGTAGAATTCAAACGGATAAATGTATAAAAAATCTTTAAAATCAGTAAGCCCTTTGTTTTAAAATGATGTTAATGAGAAGTGGGGAAAGAAAAAAATCCAATAACAAAAGTAGTTTCCATAAGCTTGGTTTGTGTAAAAGAGATCGTTTCGTGAAGGCAAGGTTTCTTCCTCATATCACTTTAGCTGAAACTGTATTACATATTGCCATTTAGAAAATAAAAATACTCTCTATTCCACAACGATGAAAACTTTCACATGGCCTACATTTTAATGAAAAAAACACTTTCTGACGTACCCTTAAGTGTGCCAGAAGGCTAAATTTTCCGTTTGTTTTTAGAAGCCCAAGAAGAAGGACACATCATCTCGTGAGTCGGAGGGAATGATTAAAAAAAGCTCCGAATTCCAAACACTCATGTTTCATCATCAAAGACCATGGGATAATTTTCAGTGGTGCAGTTGGTAAAACAAGCTGATTTGAGTCCGCTCGTCCCACATAAAAGCTTACGGCATAACAAACAATATCCAATAGCCAATATCTCATTCACGCTTAGAAAAGTATGACTACAACTTCAGCTGGAAGTAGGAAGTGTCTTACTCAAAATCAAGTCAAGTAGAAAGAACAAACGAAATAAATCATAATTTCCCTGTAACCATTTAAGACCACACATAATAAAGTTTGAATCGTCAGGAAACTAAGACGAAGCTGATAAGCAAAGTTAATGTCTCAAATACAGACAGATCCATGAATAAAATTCAATCGAAATACCCAACAATCAGAATTGAAAATCTCTCATTCATATAATCCAACCATTCAATCAATGTTATTCATCACCAATCAACGGTTTATCATAGTACAACCAAGAACCCAACATGAAGTAAAGAACATAATACACCAATTTACACGTCCAGCAACTGGTTCAGCAACATCCCCATCAAACCCAGAAGCAAAAGGAAGAGAAAAGAAGGATAAATGCATATGCATGGACCTCGTTTTGAGAAGTAGGGGCTGATTTGAAGCTCTTGAGATGGTGACCTTCAAGAACGAAGTAGCGCTTGCGGCAGTACTGAAGCCCAATCCGATTGGAGCGTATGAGATAAAGCCACCCCTCCATTCTTCCATCACCTTCCGACGTATCCATCTCAGAGAATCCTAATTCTCAAGAAACCCAGTTCTACACTTTCCAGATTCGTCTCCTTATATTTCAAAATCCGTTCTGGTTCTTAGAAGCTCAAATCCATGCAGAACAATTTCCAACGAATTTAGATTGAAGAAATGGAGAAAGGCATGACGCTGCGACTCTCTGATTCCCGCTATGGGATTCAGAGAATCATCGGAGTTGCAGAGGGAATGGCACCCCCTAGGCGTTTCAGGTAAAACTCTCCCTCCCTCCCTCCCTCCTCCCGTCTCTCTCTCTCCTCTCTCTCTCTCTCTCCTCTCTCTCTCTCTCTCTCGTTCCCTCCCTGTTTCTCTCTGTTAAAGCAACTGAATTCGTGTATTGATGAGACAAAGATTACCAGTCCATAACACAAGTGCAAAATGACTTTACTATCCTTATTTGGAAGAAGAAAAAACAAATATATAATTTTTCCAAAGCTTTTACTGCTTCTTGTGCGTCTTCCTAAACATCAATCAGTCCTTTAAATATCATTCTTCTCATGTTATTATAAAAAACTATTAATTTCTTCGTCAACAAGAATTTTTCTTATCTTATGTTGCTCAAGCCTTATCTAATTATCTTCACCCTTACACCTAAAATACCAACTTCTTCCATAAGTATTAGTAACATACTTACTCCATTTTCTTTTATACACCATTTGTTTTTTTCTCAATTCTAAGAGAAGGACAAGTCATATAACTACAACTTATACACCGATTACTTAGAAAAAATATTTGATTATTTAATTTTTTTTATGAGAAACAGAAGTTAAAGATTTAAAGAACATAGAGTTATTACTTAATTAATTAGTTAAAAAATAAGTTATAAAATTTATAATTTAACACCTCATATGCATGAATTAAATGTAATGTGTTATAATATCAAAAAAGAAAAGGAAAAAAAAAATGATAGAGCTTTGTTACAAAACTAGAGGGAATCATTGAATTATTATGTCTAAGACTTTTTGGCGGCGTCAAGTTTCATTGTCATGGATGGGGGCATTATGGTAAAGTAAGAAGTCCCATACTTTACATACTTTTCATACTTTTCAGGACAGTTGGTATGTGAAAATTCAAATGAGATCTAAAGAGAGGTCTCTCTGCAAGACGTTAGGATAGCAATCTCGCTGTGGCGGATTCCTTCGGCAGCGGCGATGACGTAAGCCGCATCATAGGATTGAGGGCCGTGACATCAGACCGGTGGGTCACTGGAGTAAAAATAATATTTTCTTTTTAACTTCCCATACGCGTATGAAGTTTTGTTGACGTGTTCCCGAAGAAAAACCCAGCCAAGGATGTTTTGTTTGTATTCTCGATTTGTTACATTAAATCAGCAATTAGACATATTTTCTTCGTGTATTTTATCTTCTTGTTCTGATGGTCATAGTTGGTCGTCTTAAGGGACGAGTCCACGCGTCCTGAATTGTTTAATGTTGCGTGTCTTGCACAAACTCCTGTAGTTTTCAAGTCTCAACCACATTTGAAGAGGGCAAAAGAAGCACCTAACGTCGTTTGACTAACAAGCTCCCAATTGCTGCTTGTGACCTTTTTTTGTTTTCTTCGATCCACGTAATTCGGATGTTTCTATAATGGCAGAAGTAATTGTGTTCCATCTTGAAGGAGGAGGCCAATTCTTCTTTGCAATTGTTTGGATTTAGGATGAAAACTAGAAAAACTAGATATATTATAGAAGTTATTTTTTTCCTATATTAATAAATACCCTTACTAATATCTAATTATGATTTTTAGTAATATCCAGTTAAGATTCTCTGTTATATTAGTTTAAAAAGAAAAAATCATGAGAAAACTTAAATGGTAGAAAAAGAGAGTTAAAGAATGTTGCTTTATATAATAATCACTAACGAAAAGAGAATCCAATATTTAAATAGTGAAGACATTTATTATGTATGCTAAAAATAATTGTGTAAACATTAAAACACTTTTTGTATTTTTTTAACTAAACTTAATAAGAAAAAAAAAGATTAGTAATATACCAATAACCTAGGATATTATTATTGAAGAGTATTTCACATCGATCTTAGATGTTCAGTGCCTCGATTTTATTAATAGCGGTATTTCTATTTCTTATAAGACCTTTTAAAAGAATTAGGCTCACTTCTTATATGGTATTAGATTTGGTTCCGGACATCCTCTTATATTTTATATATATTTATGATTTTATTTATGCATCTATGTCTTTTTACCATGATTTATTTTATGACAACAACCTCTATGGACACAAAGAAAAATACATTTTCTTTTGATGTCTCCTACTACGAATCTTTCACCTCGGAATTAGGAACCACATCAACTACAATTTTTATATATTTCTTTTACTTCAAATGTTTTCATACTGGAAAAGCGATACTGTTTCGGTTTCGCATGCAAGAACAATCCAAGTCGGCTGCCAAAAGAGACGAGCGTTTAGAAAGAAACAAAATAAAAGGTTTTCGTGCATGCACGCATCGATCATCACCAGGGGGTTTTTAACAAAGTTTTGGACCACTACTTCTCTCCAGAAACGTCGTTGTAATTGGTCGGCCTTGCTGCTCTATATCTCAGCCTACGAAGTTAGCTTTACTTTCCTTGTCTAACAAGCCAATAAGTCGTCTGCCTATGCCATGACAGCTCCATTATTACCTTGAAATGAAGAGCTTTTTCCAGTCCACTGCCGGCCAATGGCTAAAGCGGCTTTTGGCCCGCTTTTACGTTTGCTACCGACGAAGTTTTCCTGAAAGTTTAGGTAAACAAATGGGAGATACCCCACCAAGGTTTTCAGCAATTATGGTTCTTTAACGTTCAATTGGCTACAGAGTTCAAACCAGGAAGGTTATGGAGCAACCAACTGGGCATCATAATATTTTAACCTGTGTCTCTTAGCTGGCACACCAACAAGCAATCATTAATACTATAAAACTGGTGAGTTACCAGTTCTTCTGCAATAGGACCTACTGCGAATCATCGTTAAATAATGTGCGATGCGGCCCGCATAACCTAATTCCTTGGCAGAAGGATAAGGCAGCACGCTGGCCAAAAGACAGGAATCTCTAATTGTAAATGCCTAATTCTTATCTAATTTTGGTAGATTTGAGTTGACCAAATCTGTTGACAATCGCACCAAATTTTGTTATTAGTGAAGGGGTGAAATATGAAGAATCGGAAGAATAAAAGCAGCCGAGGTAAAGCATAAGCACCTAAAGATACCAGTATGATATCCATAAGCCCATTGACAAAACAAATAAAATAAAATTTTAAAAAATTGCTGAAGAAGTAGAAGATATTGATTGTCCTTGATGCGGTTGACGATGTCATTCTAAATTATAAAGATAGTATCCTTGAGTCAAGGTTGAATTTAGATTTTTTTTTTTTTCAAATTTTATATGTTAATTTTTGAGTTGAACATGATATTAGGGTTCTAGATAAGACCTATTTTAAGTTTTACCTTCTTTAATTGGCACAGTGGGTAAGGGGTGTTGAAAATATAATTGATTGAGTTTTAATTATTAACTTGTGAATTAACTTTTAAGTTAGAATTTGAACTCTTAAATACTTTTCAGGAAAGAGTATTGACTAATAAATTACACTTGTGACATAACAAAGGACCTTACAAATGAAGAAAATGGGTAAGGAAAAAAGAGATGGTTAAAAGTCTCTTTACCTAGGTCACAAAGAGGAAAACCGAAAGACAAGCGGAAAAAGGAGATGATTGGGATAAGAAAAGGATGACTTTTTATTGGATAATTGATTCCCAATGAGAGGGGAATGGCAGACAAAGATGTCTGGGGAAGCTGATGCTGGGTTCAAAAGATGGTTGGGTTCCCAAAAGGATGCATGAGAGGTTGGATTAGCATCCGCTGGGATTGTGGTAGATAACTAACCTTCTTTGTTAGGGAGACAGGTGCTTTGGTTGGAGGAGAAGAAGTGAGAAAGAATGGCGTAGAAACGAGGGCTTAAAAAAGAATTTCCATTGAAGATGGGAATGGGCCTTAGGATATCTCGAGGTTTTTGTCTCACACAAGCCTCTTGCTAAGTTTCATGAGAGAAACCCTGATGAAGATGGGAATGGGCTTTAGATGCTAGGTGGCCATCCTTTTGACTTCCGAAGGCTGGAACTGATATGATGAGTTTGATCTTTAATAGCCTTGAAGAATTGAATCTTTTATATGAAAAGATCCTAACTTAAAAAAGAAAAAGAAAATCATGATGTATTACTAATTTCTTTTCATGTAATTTTTTTCCCATTATTGAAAAATTACTTCTCATACATATTAAAACAAAAGAGAGAAAAAGAAAGACGAGAATTTGTCATTAATAATTTCAAAACCTGGGGTAGATTGATAAATGTTCAAAGTTAACGTAAAAATCCTTTTGTATTAGCATAAAATATTGGAACCAAATTTTATAAAATAGTTGACCCAAATTAATATTTATATTTTATTATTTCTTTCTTTCTTTGATAGATAAAGGAGTGATATTGGGGGATGTTGGATATGGGACCTATCGATCTCATGTGTTGACAATATACTATAAAAAAGAAATATGCGTCTTAACAAACACTAAATAAATCATAATACTTTACAGATTATTAATTCAATATGTTATTTATTTGCTTTCAAAAAAGTTAATAGAATGTTAGTCACAAATATAAAGTCACATAACACTAATAAAATATTATTAACTAACAAAATACCGTCTTAACTAGACACTATACATAAAAATGAAAAACAAATCTTATAACAAACATGATGTAAAGGTTCATCAATTATTAGAGATGACTGCATCACTTTCTCACAAATAGGACAACTCTGACCATTCTTAAAGTGATTTTACTACATGAACTTTGTTGAGGTAAGGAACAAGTCTTGACCACAAGGGGGCATGGAATAAGTCTTAACCTTTAGGTGATGAGGTGGTTTTACAATTGTCAAGAACCTTTTAGTGGGTTGGTCAAGCAACCTTTTGGATTAAAGTACAATCCAACTGTTTTTAAACTCTCTCCTAGGACTGGTTAAATTAATTTCCAATGAAATTAATGTCTGTAATCTATAGGATCTTTTTTTTTTAAATGGTTGGTGGTGCTTACAATCATATTAGGTGAGCGGATAGTTTAGCAACCGTAGGTGGTGAGAGAAGATAGAGACCTTCTTTGGCCGCTTTCGTTTATTTATTTATTTATTTTTGAGTTTGCATCAAGCCGTTGGACTATTTTGTGTATGACATCATTTCTCAGGCTTACATGACTTCTTATTCACATGCCCAAAACTTTATAAGTTTATAAAAAATTAGGTCGGTAGAAGTATTAGTTTGATGGATTGGACTTGTAATATACAACTATTGATCTTTTATTTTTTGAGAACTAATAGAAGGAAAAAATGTTGCTTTAAGTTATGTTTTATCGATTATCTATTAGTTTAGTAGTAAGCTAGTAAAGTTTCGACACTTGAGTATATGAGTTTGGGTATGCATATAAATTTAAACAAAAACTAAAGAGAAAAAAGAGGAGGAAGAAAATCAATTTATTCAAAGAATCAAAATCCTTTACAACTCAGCACAATGTCTGGAGTTCAAGGGCAAAAATTATCTTGCATCTGGAGTGAACATACATAAACTTTTGTCACAAAGCCTATCGCTTAAACAACAGAGTCCTTGGCTGATTTCTTGGCCTCGTGACTTTCTTTATCTACATGACCCATGTTCTTCCCACCCAAGACCGGTGCATCATCATCTTTATCTTTAACCTGGAGTTAAAATGAAATCAAATGGGTAAGAAAAGAACAGAAAAAGCTTCAGCTTCTTTGCGGTGAAAACCTTGCGCAACGCTCAGAAGGACAGGGAGAGAATGATACCTGAGACACCAGCGATACATCGGTGGCTTGTTTCTTTTTGCTCTCCTGGGTGCAAAAATAAGAATAGAGTCCCATGCCCCATACTGCGACAAGGATTCCGATAATGTTCCTCTCCGTGAATGGGTCATGGAGAAGTGTATATCCAAAAGCAAGAACAAGGCAGGTCTTGAGGTGGCCTAGAACTTGATATGTAACCGGCGAAGTCTTGCCGATAACTAGAAAGGTGCTGAAGTTCACGGCCACGGCTATTAAGCACGAAAGTACGATAAATCCCTGCACAGTTGCATGAATCACGTGGTCACATCATAATTAAGATACATATGCTGGGATGAGGGAAGGAAAAGAAAACGGCAGTGTGTTACCAAAACTAAAGGAGAATATTTGTGGGCGAAAACGTTTTGCTTGGTGAGGAACTGATCAACCAGAGGGCCCGAGACAAAGAGAACTGCTGCCTGGAATGGAGCTGACTGGTATAGCAGCTGAGTTGAAGATACGTTCAGCCTCTTTTGTATTGTGTTTGTCAGCTGAAAGGGTTATTCGGTTAAGGATGACCATTTAGTTGAATTCCTGTACATAGACTCAAACCTCCGGCCTTCGTAGATCTATTCTGCAAACCATTTTCGGGAAAAGTACCACCAAACAAGAAAATAGTGGAAGCAAAAGGATACAATTTGACCGACGCATGTAGTTATAATCGCCAAAAGAGAGAGAACTGTTCCCACAAAGTTGAGTTGAAGATCTGTGATAGAAGCGATGCCAACTCCTACTAGTAGAAGGAAGAGAGAGAACTTTATCTTCTGGCTGCAAAGAAGAGTGGGAAAGGCTTCAGCAAGCTTCGAGAATCTTGTTTGAAAATTGAAAGTGAAAGGCCTCTGATACTGTTGTATTACCTGAATTGCTTTTTCAGGAATAAAGTTTCCAACAGTACGGTAAATGGTATGATAGCAAGTTTTGTCATCTGCCAAGAAGTAAGAAGAGAAAGAAAACCAAAAAAGAAAAAAGAAAGAATGTTAGGGCAATGACAGTTATTCAGGAAAGTCTTGAAAACATTATCATCGAGGTTGATTCCGAAATTCTGCAGTAAATACTGTTTCATTAAGAAGGCAGTTTCTCAGCTGCCTGAAGTTTATTATCATTGATATTGAAAGCCACATGCCTTCAAAGTGTCTTTTAATTCCCTTAACATCAAAATCTGTAAGCTCAGACAGTTAGATTTCCTTCATTTATCATGCTATCTAGATGTTGTACGTTATCTTGATAAAAGAACAACTATCCTGCAGTTAACTTGCATCTTATAATTTTAGTCTTCCTGAGTCCTGTAAGTTTCTATATAGGAAAGTTGAAGGCAACCTGGTAAAATCCAATGGAGTTGAAACCCAGGCTCAAGTTGAGCAGTCCAATTGAAACCCCATTTAGAATTCCAAAGAGTATTACAGTCTTTGCGTCAGTTGACTTCGCTTCAAAGAAATTCAAGCGTTGTGCGACATGCAGTGTGCAGAATGTCACCATAAGATGCCAACTAGTGAGCGTAGTAGCTGCACCAACAATACGAAATTATAAGGTAAAAGATAGTATTAAGAAGAAAAGCAGATATATTATACAGAAGCAACTATGGAAGTGAAAACCTTTTAGTGCTTATCATCAGATCAAAAAACATGTTAAGTAGATTACTAGTGAGATCATAATATAAAATGTTATGTTCGAACTCAATCCAAGGACACAAGTCTACGGTTTGTACCCAACTACGCTATATCATAGCATTCAATATTACGCTAACTTGAAAAAAAGAAAAGTGAATCTTGGGTATTTACTATTTGAAACAAGGCAATCCCTGTACACATATAAGAATCACTCGATGGGAAAACTATAATTATTGGAGGGACAAGTTACCAAAAGGGAAGCCAAGCTTGCTCATCAAAGCTTTGTTGCAGATGACGATAGAGACAGATGATGCCACTGAAAGGAAAAGCGCGCCAATAACGCCCAACTGGAATGTAGGCATTTCCCCCATCTTTGATAACGCGAAGAAAAGAAAAAACAAGAAAAGGTAAGACTTGTCAGACAGAAACAAAATATGCCGCAGGAACTGGAATGACAACATTTTTCTCGAATCAGCCACCGTAATCGTTATGAGATTGAACGGAAAACTAGTAACCTCTAAACAGCTATTAGTCTTAAGATGCCGATGTTCTTAATGACAATGAATTGAAATTGAATGCTGAGTCCACAATGAAGGAACCGAAACAACTTTCTGTGGGGTTAGCAGTGTTCATGCATGTGCAGGCTGCAGATGCAACGTTTCGGTAAACGGATGTAATAATGGAGAAGAGTTGGTTTCTTTTCTAGTGTAGAACGACAAATAAAAGAGAATGCAAATGTGAAGGATAAGAAACCCGTGGAGGGTTCAGAGTTCTGCAGGTTCACAAAAACAAATCCAAGATGATAAAATTACAAGCGTGCTAAACAAACCTTAGAAAATGTAGAATGGATTTTCAAGCTGTCACAACTCCAGGAACGCCACACAGAGGCGCGGCAGGATGAGGAAGATGGACTGAATGAGAGAAATGGAAGATCTTGTAGCTAAAGAGTCTATGAGAGAGAACAAGACTCCAGCTTGCGTGACAATGTAGTTTTGCCTCCTTTTATTTTGATGGTCTCGCGGTTGGTGCCCAACGCCGTTTAATTTACAAACACTCGTGTTTTTGGTTTTACGTAGCTCGCTTCCAGAAAGGGACTTAACGGCCATCACAAGCAAGGAGAAGTCAATTTAGGGTGGTAATACTTTGTAATTAGAATGACAAAAAGGCCATTTGGCAATGGCATTTCAAGGGTGCATTGAATAGTTGAATCTTTGAAAGCAACGGACCCAGAAGTAGGTCTTTGCTTTAACGGAACAAGTATATAGAATTGTTGAAGGGAATGGATATGTGGGTGCTTTGGGTTTGATTATAATCGTCAAGGCTTGAATGACCATCCATGTGACCCACTGGCAAGGTTCGTGAAAATGGAGACTGTCCCAATATCTACCCACATCCATTCCTCATATAAGTTCAGCTTTTTTACTAATGGTTAGTCTTCTCCTGCCCAGTGACCACAAGCTTCTGCCTAACTTAGACACGGCTGTGGTTGAATTAAGGTAGTACGTACTGTCAGCAGATAAGTCCATGTTTTGTTTTTTTGTGAGGGGTGTTTTAGTCCAATTGGGTCCTCTAAATATCAAAGCTATTTGGTTAACATCACATTTGTATGCCATAGCTTTCAAGGCCATGCTGGATTAGGCTTAGGACACAAGCCAGGAAGGTGGTAGGCTATTTCTTTTATGACAGAGGTATCTGCGGATCCAAGCAATTGGCCATCCTCAATTAGTGTTTGGTGGAGAACCTTCAATCTCACTCCTGGGCCATTTTCCTGCCCTCCAACTTTCGGCATCACCCGCCAGGCATAATAAAGCAAACGCTCTTCACACATTAAAATGCATCTTCTTTAAGCTTTGCCAAAGGTTGGCACCAAATTCACAACCAATTCGTACTTATACACGAGGTACATGCAATATGAACTCTCAGTAAATTCTCTAATCTCTATATGAACCTTTTTTCTTCCAACTGATTTATGCATTTTAGTGTATGTGGAATATCAAAGTCAAAGTTTATCTTTTTTTAATCCACAAGTTCCCTTCATGTGTAAAATTACTGGTATGAGAAACCCATTTTCTTTGTCCTTCTGAAATGACGCACTAAGTCCATGACATATCCCCTGATGACGGGAGGTGGGTCTTTTGGAAGGACCACAAGTACGATAAAATTTCGATTTTCATAGATTGGTAAAAGGACCCAATCTTGAAAAGGAGAAAAACAGATGTCAAACTACGGCCAAATGAGAGGGAAAAAAATTGTTATTAATTTTATGAATTTACTCTTTTGTCTTGCCCCTTAAAGATGAATGTTATTTCATATAGAAGAGTAGAGATGAATCCTTGGCTTTATAAATAATGTATTTAAAGTTTCAAAATTTTGAGATAAACACTTACATTTAATATACTCACACTTTAGTTAATATATTAAAAAATTAGTTTTAAAAGTAGGTATTGTCTTATATTAAAAATATAATGAGAAACTTTTAACCTTATAAGTAATGATGTTTTCTCATATAATATAAAATTTTAAAAGAGACCCTTATACTTTAATATATATCCTTTAAACCAATTTTGTTCAATTTCACACTAGATTTACACATAAGCAGTGATTAGTTTTATAATTTCTAACCTAGATTGTAAAATTTCCAAGTTACACCAGCGATTTGGGGATTAAATCTTGCCTAAATGGAAGTTAGGAGTCTACGGGAGCTATATGTAACCTAATCATTGACCCCAAAGAGAGGGTGTAAAAAAAAAAAAACTGCTCCTACGTTGTTCAAATCACTTAAATTGCCTGTTTGTCTGACAAGGGTCGCTGTTGCTTTAACTTTCAGCTCATCGATCCGCCAAACAGGAGCACGTAACTTCGCTAAGAAAGTACTCAAATCAAGAAATTGAAAGTTTCTTTAGAGTTCAAAACTGGTACATTTGGCTTTCCTCAATGACTAGAGATTTGAAAATGCTTGTGTCCAACCCCTCTGACAACGATGACTCACCTTGTGCATCCCGCTTGTTCCCACAGATAACTTCTCAAGAATCATGGCATTCAGAAACGCGAATGTGGAACATAAATACCAGCAGCTAGAAGAAACCAGTTTTTTTTTTTTTTTTAATAATTATAATTTTTTCCTCCCCTTCCCCTTCTCTCTCTCAAAAATTTGGCACCTCTGTTAGCTTGAAAACTAGTGAGTCCCTTCATTGAAACTCGATAGTGGTTTTGGCAGTGGTATTCTAAACGTGAAAGGGACAGAGAAGTCACCTGAGAGAGTCAAGCGTGCGAATGTTATTGGATCCCCTGTGTTGAGCGACAGGGCCGATTTCAGTCCGCCTTGGCGTTGTTCCAAAATGATTCAAAGTTAGTGATTTGTGCTGCATACAGGGATGGATTCAACGCAGAGGAAATTAAGATAAGTAGTGACATTCAAACATGTCATTTTGAACCAGCACAACATGCCCCTGTTTAGCAGTTCTTGGAACAATTTTTTCTTTCTTACCCGAAGATAATTAGAAGGGAAAAGATAAGAAGAGAGTTAACTTCCACAAATGCAATCTAAATTCGAAATAACACATAGCAATTCTACGAAAGTTTGAAGGTTTTAGAATTAAAAGGTTTAAAGTTCTATCTTAAAAGTTAATTCATAAGTTGAAAGATCTTTTGATTTAAACTTTATTTTATATGAAAATTATGATCTCTAACACTCCTGTGCACAAGATTCATGATTTCTAACACCTTTCTGCACACTTGGAGATCATCCATTCTGATAGTACTGATACTAAGAAATAATAAGTTTAAAGTAAGATATAACTTAAGAAATAATGTCATATTAAAAAATTTATTATTTAATTGATCTAAAAATTAATAAAATTCATTATCATATAAATAAGAATTTTTATACATTTATTGGTGATATGAAATTCATGTATCACATTTTAACATCTTATCATTATAGTCAAATTATTAGATTATTATTATACCATATTGCATGGTAATATAGTGATTCAAATTAATGAAAGCCCATATGGTTGATGAAAGAGATTCAATCTCTAATATCATGTTAAAAAACTTATCATCCACTCAAAAATTAATTTATGAATTTAAAGACACTTTAATCTAAATTTCATCCCGAGTTTTAGGGACTCATGGCCCCCAACATTAAGCGTATCTCCTCTCCTGTGCAGAAAGGAAGCCAAATTCAGGCGTCGTCTCCAACAACACTAAACACGGAAAGCAGAACAAATTAATCAATTTGTGCGCTGTTTGCTTTGCTTGATTGAAATTGCGATCAAAGTCCGCCTGTCTTAATTTATGATTAGAATCAAAGTGCCCATGCATTTTCCAGGCAAAACTTGACAAAATGGTATGGTAGCGGACAAAATTGAGGTAATCTTTCCAAGGTTAATACAAAATGCAAGTTTAATCAAAGGATTGGTATGAGTTCCATGCTTGAAGTTGATGGCAACGACCACCACTGGCCTGTCGTACCAGAAATGATTACTTATATACGCAAAATAAGTTGAAAGCAAATCCAGGAAAGAATATAGCCGCAGGCTCATAAAATCGTCTTGATCCATAAACTTCACTTCTATGACGACGGTTCTTATATAAATACAGAGCTGTGCTCACAAAGACGCGCCGCTATTTTAAGCTAAAAATCAGAGGAAAAAAAATAAAAAAAAATTAGAACGTTACGCCTTCCCCAGCTGAGCAAGGTATGCCTTATCTGCATTGGTGAGGCGGGACTGGAACTCGGCCCATTCATGTCTACACCTTCCTCTCACCTGTAACATTGGCAACCAGGCAAGACAAATTAGAACAAAGCCCCGATTTATTTTTGAAACAAATTAAAAAAGTAAAATAAAAATTGACCAATCAAATAAATGCAAGACAAGAAGCAACAGAGCAACGGACCAAGTATTGTTCTTATATCTTAGAAAGAACAATATCTATTCATTAACAAAAAAAAAAAAAAAAAAAGCTCGGAAAACAATAAGGTAAACATACCCCTTCCCATGGAGCTTTCCCAGCCTCGGCTTGACCCTGAGAATTAACAGACAAAGTACAGGAAAAAAAATCAATCATTTAGTCAATTCGGTGGACTTGATCTTCCTTAATAACTATAATTGAGAAAGTGAATTTTCAGCTTTCCGCTTGCAGTCGTGGACATTCTCTGAAACTTAAAAATTTAATTTTGGCACAAACTACACCAAAACAATCTCCATATTTCCAGAAGTTGAACGTGCATAGACGTGCACACGCTTACAAGCATTTATGTGAGTTTGAATTCACAAATAAGTGGAGACAGGAAGAAAGAGAAAAAGAGACAGCTTGAGCTTCTAAGATCCATTCATGGACAAAACTATAGACATGAAAAGTCTCACAAACTTATTGCTGACTTACCTGCCTCCCAAGAGAAGGTATTACTTGATGAACAATCCACTGTGAATCAACCACACCAATTTTTTCGTGTGCAGGCTGCAGAGATAACAACACTGATTATGATGTGCCGGGAAAAGTTACCTGAATAATCTGACGAAAGCAAAGTTTGTAAGATAGGATATGCAAAATCTATTTTGAATGAGCCAGAAGTGCATTGATAACTAGAAAGGACCCTAGTTTTCATAATCTACACTTTCTCTTTGTCTCGACACTTTTGAGAATCTGCTAAACCATTCCTTGCTGATAAATGTAAATAAGTATAAAGTGCTAGGACAGATATTAGAAAGCATGTTTAGTTAGCTCCTAGATAATCTTTGTCAAATAGTCTATGTGTTTTACTGTTTGAGAAGCAGGAAATACTTGTGATATTTTTTTTTTTTTTACATTAATAGCCATTGGCACTTTTCTCCAAATTTCTTAATATCTCCAAAGACGTCACCAAAGATAATCATTGCCACCAAACCCTGAATGTCATACATCACAGTGAGACATGAAACCCCCGAGCTTTTGAGAAGTATGATTAGAAATCTACGAGAACTTTACACGGTTTGATATAAGCATTTCTCTGCTGCTTATACGAAAGCGATGCTATTTACAGCGATCCACCAACAAAGGGACTCTAAGTCCCGGTAGGCAGTCTTACAAACCTTCAGTAGGCTACCTGACCTCTTTTGCAAAATATATAGGAAAAGAAAGCAATTTAAAGTAACCAGGCTGCCAATGTATCAAGCAAACACCAGCTAGATCATACAAAAAGAAAAGGCCCCAAAATAAATGAGAAAAAGAAATAAAGAACGAAAGAAAGAAAAGCCCACTGACCTCTACGCATCTTCTGAGAGCAAAATCCAGTCCCCATCCATGCACCAAATCATTCTACAATCAGAAATTAAAGCGTTTGGTTAGACAGGGAGGAACAATGCACAGCACACAGAGGAAACTGTTGTGTTCCTATTCATGGGCAAGAATTTAGCGAAACAAGACATGAAATGAACCTGAATCATATGCCACACACAACGCCAAGCTTCCCGAGAAAAGACAGGAGCCATGATTTCTACAAATCTGAAACAATAGAAGAAACAACAAAAATACAAAATTGATAACATACAAAACGAAGGAATCTATTTGGATTTCTTTTCCAACTGCTATGGGAATTGCACATGGAAATCAAATATCATTTACAATGAGAGTAACAGAACAAACACATCATCTTGTGATGCTACTTATGGAATCTTCATCCAATCACGATTATTAGTTTTGGATCATTTGCAAGTCAGAGAACCAAATTGTTTTAAGCAAACCTTCTGAAAAGAATTTCGTAAGATTACTGGTAACTGGAGGTCACGATTTACAAGCTGTCAAATAATTTCCACAGAATTTTAGTAGTCAAACTATTTTGACAGAAGATTAGTTAATCACAATACCATAATAAAAGTATGACAATGATTTAGTATGCCAATAACACCCGTCATACACAGCAAATTCCACAAGCATTTGGCATAAATATTGGAGCATTTTATCTTTGTATCATTCTTATAAGTGTGACCAAACACAAACACACGCGCAGAAACAGAGAGAGAAAGAGAGCATACGCAGCACAAGGAGGCAAATGTGGGTCATTACACCAGCCCGGCTTCTCATCTGTAACCCTAATCATAATCCATAGACCAAGAATTTCAATAACAATTTCCAATTGAGTAATACAACAATACTGCTATAATCATATTGTGCAAGAGATGGAGAGAGCTTACATGTGAACTTCTCTGTCACCTCTCCTCTTTGTCATTTCCCACGTTAGACCATTATTAGGCTCAAGTCCAGGTTGAGATATCTCTAGACCATGCTTCTTAATCAGCTCAATGTACCTGGTAAATTGCATGCAGAATAACAGAAAGAATCATGACAGGTGTGTCTGAGTAGGGAACAAGACAGATAACTGAAAACATACTTGTCTGCATTGAAGTGTTCGACTCCAAGATCTTCATCCCATATAAAAATATATTCAAAAGAAGAGACAATATCAGGATGAAGAAACCTTTTTGCATACCACCTACAAAACATGATTAAGTATGAACGTCAGAACAAACAGCAGATTCCATCTGCATGGCATAAAGGATCGAATACAAACTTGATTTCTGTGGTTTACCGCTTTATCACTACGTATACAAAATCATAAATTTAATTCTTTTTTTTTTTTCATTTTTATCGAAATAATTATTCCTTCCATTAATCATACAAGAGAATTTGAAAAGAAATTAATGAAAATTTCACCATATATAAAAAATGTCATGGAGACTTATAAAAAGCTGTCATGTGTATATACGTGTCCTCTCAAAATATCATTTTCAGAAGGGGGAAAACAGACCAAGAGAAGAAACAAAAAGAAAAAAAGAAGAAGGTAAAAGCAGGGGTTGATAGTGATGTTCTTTGACGACCTACCTCCACTCTCTCAAAGGGTCATGCAACACCCCTATTCCATGCCCCACCAATTCCCGAGTTGGGGTTGGTCACAAGAGGACTGTCTTACCTCAATAATGGGTGGTTATGGGAAACCTTCATTGCTATAACCATTTCTAACCATGTGGAGGTGATTGCAGTGGTGGTCGAAACCCCAAAACTCAATGAGTCATCTTCATGAGGGAGGGTTGTGTCGCTAGTGAATCCCACCACCATTAGCAGACAAAATTTTCTATCTTGACTTTGCCCCTTTTTTTTTTTTTATAAAAATATATATATAACTCTTTATATATATGCCTAACATTCTGTTAGATGCTTTTATGGTAGATTGACAAAATTGTTGCGAGAATAATGAAAATCATAGGGACTAAATTTATCTCTCTTGAAAATCCAGCGAGCTTTTTACAGTAATCATGTATTTGATCCAATTATATGATGTATTGGATTGAACTCTACAACAGAAGTAGACAAATATAACTCCAATTCAGTTTTGAAAACTAGACAACTTGAGTTTGCTATAGAATACAAGGGTAAAGAAGCTGTTATTATAATAGGAAAAATATAAGTGAAAGTCAAGAAAAAACTTACCATTTTGTTTGTTTCCTCACACTAACATGGATTGCATTCCTGGACCACTCAAATTGGTCCCATTCAGTAGTTCGACCATCATAGTGAAAAAGCATAATCATGAAATCCTCAGAAAACTACATATAAAAAAAGAAAAAAAAAAAAAGAACCACTGCAGTCAGCATCCTGAAAGATCATAATAATTAATTTTAGAAAGATTGGTCTCTCTTATAACCTTTTTAACTGCTGTGTTAATATTATTTCTCTGATCAATACCAACAGTGAATGTCACCAAGTATTTTGGCTTTTTCGTCAAATCCTGCACAGTTCAGTAACTTATGTCATAAGATAATTCCCAAAACAAGGCAGCTGTTCCATATGCTCAGTTGACAACAGACTCGAAGGTGAAGATGTATTGTGCTTTGACTTCCTGCTAAAAATTTATATTCATATATACAATTTTGACAAGAAAGATCCTCTAAGACATTCGAAACATAACCTATGATCTAGTCAATTATGGAACCCATGTGCAAAGAGAATATTATTACCTACTTTTGAGAGAAATTTTTTACAAATCCAGACTTTGTCAAACAAAGCTTCTATTGCCCCACCATTAACGTTATATGGCAAAAATGAAAATGTTTCAAGAAATAAAATGGAGATATATGGGTGCCACTCCTATAATGCTGCTCTTGCCTACTGTCAGAAAATCATCATTTTATTTGGCTTCCATAGATTCTCACTTAAAATTCCTACAACCTTGGCAAATCATACCTCGCTGGGCACACCCCAGAGTCTGCGTAGATAAAGATCAGATTCTGATACAACAATTCCTGGAGGTAATGACTCTGCACCATGAGGATTTGTTGGGACATATATCTGAGAGCAAGTAAACAAACCATAGAAAATTGTCAGCCCAAACCAAAACTAGGCCTTATCATTTACTTTTTCTTCCGCAAACCACGCTACAAACCTACAATTGAGAAGGAACAGATAAAGGTAAACAATCTTGAAATATAAATTGTTAATTATTGATTTATTCCTTTTATATCAAGTAGAATTTCTGCTGCATAATCCAACAAATACAACTGCATCAGAACAAAGCTCTCTGATGATTTAATTGCTGTTTTCATACCAACATCTTTACAAGTAAGTGGAGATTCTCCTCTAATATGATGTTTAGTATAAGTCTCTTCAAATAAATCACGGCTCATGAAATTCGATATAAAAAAGCCACACAACTTTGCCGCTAAAATCAGCACTTTCATTTATAAATCCCAGGCGAATGCACAAGCCAAACAGTCGACTATAGAGTCTCAAAATGTGGAGTGAACCAGTAGGCCATGAAAGCATTGCATGAACAATACCAAGAAAAATATTGCATAAAAGTTATCCAGTCCTAAAAATTTGCATCGGCAAAATACATTCTCCATTTGGCCTAAAAGTTTGAAAACAGATTCACGTAAAGAGAAGTTTTCCTTTCCAAAACAACAGAAAAGAAAAATGAAAACGCAATTTTCGCTCCGCAAACGAAACAATGTTGTGCAAGAAAACAAAGAAGATCCACAATATGAAACCAAAACTGGAGACCACGTACATAACTTACCTTAGGAACCGTGCCGGATCCAAGGCTTTCGACAGATTTGCTTCCAGTGGATGTTTGCACGTCAGTCATGGCTACATCAAGAGATGATATAAGGCTTGAAGGTAAGTTAATCTGCAATATTTGAAGAACCAATCAAATGGATATAGGCATCCAATCTACTAGTTAAAAAAAGAAAAAAAAATGAAAAAGAAAAACCTACAATGGTGCCAAGAATACCTTGGTTAAAGATACTGACGGAATCGAAGCACCTATAAGAAATCCAAAGACGACTCCTACAATCGTAGTGATTATTATCCTAGCCCCCTCGTTTGACTTCCTCAAAACATTACTGCATCAAAATGTAAAACCAAGAATCAAATTGCTCTGCAAACATTAGTGCAAGTTGATTTCTATAGGGAACAAAACAAACCAGAGATAGAAACCGTTTCGTTCCATACCTACGGTGTGTGGTTCCCATTTTGGAATAAAGCTTCAACTCAATCAGTCACTTCCCTAGCAGAGAGCAGAGATTGAATTCCTCAAGCAACGTCTGAAACGAATATGGCATTCCTCGCATTTGTAGGATCAAAACTTCGAATGGCAGTTTTCAATTAATACTAGACCTGACAGTTGGCTGAAGGAATTGGGATCACCTGAAATCTCCATCATTTAAGAGTTAATCACAGTCATGATTCTCACATACATATAGTCATCTGAGAACCTGATCATGATCGGAACAGACGACACTAACAATAAAAAAGAAATTTTAGAAAAATGTGATCCTGCAGTCTTCGAGAAACAGAGATATGGTAAGTTGGGAACCTTAGGGAAAGAGTAGTTCTGAAGCAAAAGATAAGACAGTTTCCAGAGAAAGACGATGAAGGCCCCCCCGAGATTATTGAAGCTGAAGCTGGAAATAGGAGAAAAACCATCTACATGACAAAATTGCCCCGCCAAATTCTCGGAATTTCCCCGGACCTGTAGGATGGGAGTTCAGGCGGGCACCCGTTGTCCCAGTGGGGAACTCCCAGAACAGCCAAACGGTCTTATGAAACGTGGCAATGCGTCGCCGTGGGAAGTCCACATAGAGAACAAGCCTAGCCGTTAAATCGTCAGGTGTGCAACTGCAATGTTGAAAGATCCATAATTTCTTTTTTATTTATTTAAAAAACGAATAAGAAAATAGAATCCCTTCTGTAGAAAGAGACAGGAAAAAAATAAAAAAGGGGGCAAAAATAATATTCCTCAGATTTAGGCAGTTAAATTCTGACAGAAACATCCTAACCCCCATCGCACGTGTCATTTTGCCGTTTCTCCAAGCAAATCGCCTGTGTTACCTGCCCCACCAAGCGTCATCGTCTCCGAATAAAGAGGTGATAAAATTATACGAGAATGGGTTTGGTGACAAAGCATGTCTTTGTTGGCTTCTTACTGGAGAATCGCGCACGTGTAATCTGAACGATGGCTTGTTTATCAAAGCCAATCTCGAGTGCCTGCAGATCACATGATGTACGGTGGAAGAGAGGCCAGTTTTGAAATAAAAGCCACGTCATATAATCGTCAAATTCTGGGACTAATAAAAGCCAATGAATAATAAGATAATCATTACGAATTAAAGAAGTTACGGAATCCCTATCCCTTGTTATGGTTCTAAAGATAACTGAAGTCGTATTAATAAATTTAGGTCTTTTAACTCAATAACTAGATTTGTTACATTTAATATTATAGTCAAATCCCATATCCAGAATTTAAACAATAGAAAGGATAATCTAAAAAAAGGATTACCAAACTAAAAATGTCATGAATTAAAAAGGTGTTTAAACATATGGGACTAATGTGGAGCTATCGTGAAGTGGGTCGATGGGGGCATTGGCTATCCATTTACATTAATATTGCAAGTGAAGACTAGTAGGGTTCCAAGTCGGAGTACAATTATGGGAAGCCTCTTTTTAGACGTAAAAATACTACAGGTTCTCCCATCTAAGAACTTTTACAATTTTACTCATGGGAGACCTCTCAGAGTGGTGTACTCGCTACTGACTTGGGTCCTGAGCTAGTGGTAGTGGCTCAGAAGCTTCCGGCACCGGGGGGGCTTGCTGCACCTCCGTCGAATGGACTTCGTCGTTGTGAACCGAGTCCAGAAGGACTTAAGTTCAATGCAATGATGATTGTCGAGAGAAGTCTTACATCGAGTAAAAAAGAGATAAAAATGAATTTATAAGTGTAAGCGTAAAACTTTTTTATGAGTTAACTTTTAAAAAAGTTGGAGGTGTAATAATGTTTCAATTAGAATCTAGTGTGTTGAGATTAGGAGTTGGGTTGAATCCAGTGAAACGAGACCCAATGTACAAAGGAAGAGATTGTCAAAAAAGGTCTCACATAAAGTAGAAAAGAGATGAAAAATGAATTTAAAGAAAGGGAGAAAAATGTGAAGGTAAAATTTCCTTAGGAATTAGCTTTTAAGGAAGTTGGAGGCTCAATAACACTACCATGAATACCGGAAGCTACGATGGAGACATGGAGAACGGCACCCCGATCTCCATTTCCTGGGATTCTAGAAAGCTTCATATTTGAGAATAGCTAGGATGGGTTGATTTCAAGCCTTTTAAGCCTTATTTTGGGCTCACCGGAACTCATTAGAAAAAATCTCTAGAAAAAGTTCAGTTATCAGAACTATGCATGTGGCCTAGTCAGTGGGCCCATGACGAAGGAGAAGTAGTTGGATTTGTAGCAAGCTCAACAAGTATGATGTGAATTGGGCTTCTAATGAGAGGCTCAACAACCTTGAATTAGGCCTTCGACGTCGGAGAAACATAAACATTCCTTAAATATGTAAACCTCTAGGATGCCAATAAGGTAGGCTCCTGAGAGCTCCGGCCTACTATTTTACCTAAACTGAAGCAAAACTTAGTACTTTTAGGAAGTCATGACGTAACCAAAATAAAAAAATAAACCAAAAACTCAAAATTTGATAACTAAATTAATTTCTAATTCTAGTCTCTTAAAACTCTGTTATACCAGAACTAACTTAAAAATTAAAAAATAATTTTTATATTAAAAATGTTATCTAAGTATTATTAAAATTTTAGTATCCAAATCTTACAGTTGCTAAGTTTTATGGATTGGAGGATTAAATAACTTTTGAATAACTTTTTCTTGGAAATTGGGCGAGCCACTTTTGGCTGTATTACAGCAATAACTAAAAAGCAGTATACAATTTCTTCCTGATCAAGTGAAAGGAAGAACCATTATCCCCCGCCTTAACTGTTCCTGCGCTGATTTGCTTCTACAGTCGTATAAATACAATTCAAGTCCCCAAACGAAGATAAGAAAAGTTTTATGAGAAAGAGCTTTTACAACCATAACATGAAAAAAAGAATTTATTACAAACAATTAAAAATTTTAGAATTTTGCACAGCGAACCGGCAGTCCTGTTCCGTGATCAACAGCCACTACCTCCGTGACATTGTCACATCGAAGTACGTCCTGCCCCAACTTGGCTCCGGCAGCCTTGAGTCCCTTGAGGGAAACTGGCTGGTTGAAGAGATTTAGGGACGGCAATCTTGAGGCCGGAGGTAGCTTCCCACCCGGCAACAATGTCCGGAAGTCTTCCTTCAACAATGGTACCTCAAAGTCTGTCTTGTCATGCTTAACTACGTTATCCTTTGCACTAATATGAGCCCCTGGTTCCATATGGTTTGTCGAAAAGCTTGCCTGGTTTGGAAAGTTAGGATAGAGACTCACATACCCTCTGAGATACATCATGTCTATCAGAAACTTCTTCCATGAAGCTTGCCAACCATTTGTTCTGGACTTGGGAATTTGAACAGGGTTTTTCTTGGCGTCTTCAGTGAACCTCATGTTCATGTAGACATAGAACTCTCTCCATTGCTTGGGGAAGAAAACAGCACCCCAACTACAAGGTAACTGATGGAGATAAGGCGTGTTAGGATGGATTTTCTTGAAAAACTCTGTTGGATTCCACTTTGGCCTTTCTTTCACAACCTCTACAAGCTTAGGCGTGTAAAGAGAGATAGAAGAGAGCTCTGGAAAAGAGACTTGTGGGTCATAATGGTAGGCCAAGAGGGCGTATTTGATCCATAGATAGTAGTAAGGAGAGACTTCGATGTCGTCCTCAAGCAGGAGGCCGTAATCATCATCTGAAGATGGGTACCAACTCTCACTGACGGCTCGAATGAGCCCTCCTTGAATAATCCTCCTCCTGAGGACTTTGGGACCATGAGGCCACTCGAATGAGTTCACAAGTTTTATTGTTGACTCATCCACTTTACTGTCCATGTTGAAGGTGATAGGGATCTCGTCTCCAACGTAGTAGGCATCGCTGAGAGATTTAAGAAGTCTTGAGAGTGAATGAACTCGGTTTTGGGTGATAATGTTGACGGAGATCCTCATCCGGTTCCAATCTGCATGTCACAAACTGGTTGCTTAGGTAATTGCTTATTGGACAACACAGGAAAAAAAAAGGGGGGTTGGGGGGGTGGGGGGGGCGAGTTCAAAAAGTTGGTAATTTTTGGACACCACATGCCCTGACACATTTGACTAATGTATCGACCCTTTTGAAATATAGTTGATTGGACATTCCGAAGGGTTAAATCTAAGATCTTGTAAAGAGCTAGATTAGACTATTTGCATTTACTCTAGGATTAGTTAGCATAAGTGAAATAATAAATAGAATGAAAGAACAGAGAGTTAAGATCCTTACATGGCAATGCTGTAGGTCGTAGATCAGCCATCCAAAGAACCTTTGATATGGAGGGTCTTTGTAAAAGAATCAGTGTAGTCTTATTGGAATTAGTTTCTGTTGCCATCTTTAAAGCTTTCTTTACATTCGGATCGATGTCAGCCACTGTGATCACCACACTGGGATTGTGAATTTTTATCAAACCTTTCATGCTGGAGTACACCGCTTGCAGAACTGGCACCTCCGACTTCGATACTCCAGAGAGAGCTCCCACAGCCAGATCAAATATCTTGAATCTTCGTTCCTTGCATACTAACTTAGGCCACTTCAGGGCAGTTGCAGCATCTTCACAAGGGCAGAAGTTGCCCCCAGAGACGGCGATGTATGCCTTTCTGCTAACAGTGGACCTGAACTTCTCAAGGAGGGGTGAGAGCGCTTTGACCTCCTTAACTGAGTGGGCATAGAAGAGTGCATCGATCTTTTGAGGATTCATTGCAGCCCACTGGGTAATATAACCAGTAGAAAGTGCTTTCCACCACTGGTCATCTCGAACTTGAACAACGTCTTTGAAGATTACAGTGGTCTCAGAGACATAAGCAAGCCGGTGTTCACTGTCACCCCACGTTTCCTTGTCATTCGGGTCAACTGGAAGAACGAAAGAACCAGCATTTCTGTACTTTTGGAGTTGATAGCTGCACATTTTTGTAACAAATTATGTACATCAGCTGCTTACTCATTAAGATCTTCCCAAGTCATTACAACGTTCTGAAAGCAGGGGCATCTAACAATGTTCAAGATGAATTACAGCGGACAGTGCCTTTTAAATGCTGTGAGAAAGATTATCGGCAGCAGAAGTTAAAGAGTTGTAGTTTCTGTTACTTAGTTATGTGACTGTGTTAGTTTGAGCATTCATCAAGAAAGTTAATGATGTCGGCAAGATGGGTCTCTGAATTATTTCCTCCAAGGGCAACTAATGCGTTGGAGTTAGTGCTTCAGAGAATCCCATCCAATAACTTGAGCATTTATCAAGCAGAAGTAAAAAAATAAAGTTCCAATCTCAAAATGGAAGGATAATATAATATAAGGATAATCACTTTCCCTCCCAAGTTGTTGTTGACTTAGCAAAAAAGAAGAAAAAAAAATTAGATCCCAAAGTTGGACCAGACTACGTGCAACAATGGCACGGCAAAATGCCTTCCTAGTCGACTTCAATTTTGCTAAGTTCGGATCTTGCCGACTTGCATTAAAGAGTATCATCCATCTAACCTGTAAGCATGATCAACCAACAAAGGGAATGAAAGACAGAACAGCCTTGCTTCCTGTCATGCGGAGAACCGGAGTCAAAATCCAGTTCAGGGGACAGAGATCAAAAGGAAAAAATGAAACAATTCAATTCCAAGTATTAAAAAAATAAATTATTTGTCCTTCCAGGATATAAGTACATGGGGGCCGGAAGTAACACTATTCTATTCAGGTTTCTCGGTAATAGCAAGTAACTACTGCCATATTTTTCATGTAATATACGAGTAAGGTCAATCTAAACGGAAGAAATTTGAACACAGGAAAGTTAATCAATGCACAATAAGTAAAGTATGATCACGGAATACAATGCAGAAGGGTGAGGAGCGTTTTTGAAGCAAGTGCCAGAAGAGGGTCTCGGGGAAGGGGCGCGTTTCTTATATGTGGAGTAAGAAAAGGAAGAACAAGTTGAAAATGACGTACCTAAGGTGCAGATCTTCGCCAGTTGCAAAGGTGAAGGGTGTCTCGGTGAAAAGCGTCTTGACAAGCTCTGCGGACAAGAACCAGGAGCTGGAAAGAAAATCCACCTGCACGATTTTATCAACTGTTATATCATAAGCAGGGTCAGGCAAATAAAGCCCTGCCTCCTTAGACCGAAACTTTCTGTAGCTTGGGAACGTGAAGTCTTTTTGTCTGAATGGCAAGATCCTTCCGATGCTGCCCAACACGGCGTTCTCGTACTTCTCAGTCCCCGCTGCATGTGATAAAATCTGTAGCATTTTCTTTCCCGGAATCATATCATCGTCCAAGATGTACACAAGGTCTGCTTCCGTCTGTAAGGCAATCTGGAACCTCCCATAGTACTTAAAATCGTAGCTTGAACTTATGAAGCTGATTCTTGAATCGTTATAGCTATCTACAATTCTTTTCAAAGACAGCTCGTTTGGGCTTCCAAATGAAAGTACCCAAACATGGTGGAAAGGAAGTGTCTGTCCAAGCAATGAATCAAGCTGGGAACAGAGCGTTTTCCTTTTGAAATGGTTTAAGATCACTGTCACTTTTGGTTTCTTGTGACCTCGCAAATCCCACTTAGACTTCATTGCCATTAGCTCAGTAAGAGTTTCCGTACCGATGTTCTTGCTCTGGAAGTCCAATACTTCATTGTAAAGCTCTCTCTTCAACTTGATCATCTGGGCATCATTTGACTTCTTCTGCGTGAAATCTATTTTCTCATGCTCGCACACCTCGGAAGGAAGAATCGGTTGGATTTCCGTTTGAAGCAAAGAGGCTTCTTGGTAGCGACCAACAACATGCGGCGTGACTATGTATTGCCTCCATTGTTGCGCGATTCGGGTAGCCCAAGAAAAGTCGGGTTTGGTTCGCAAATCTATCGCGGGACTCATGTAGTATAAAAGGAATGTTGCATATATTGCAAAGGCGAACTGGAGACAAGTAAGTGCCGTGACAAGCCGAGCTGATGAAACTTTTTGAACTTTCGCCCTGGACTTGCCCCCGACATAATCACTTAGCATCCCTTCCAAGTAATCCCCACTTCTCATACTCTGATTCCGTATTAAACCCATATCTCAGATTGATCAGAGATTGCCAAAACCTACAAAATAAGAGTTAAAAAGCAAAGATATATCATTCAAAGACAGCAAAACATAGAACAAACATCCTAAACCCAAACAGGAAAATGGTGTAGCATTAAGCTTCGCGCTAACCAGTAATGGGAAACAAATCAGCAAAACAGTGGTATGGAGGCGTTAGAATGATATCAATCAATGGAGAAGCATGAAGAGCTGTGAGTTCACATCGACGAAGAGGAAGAGAGGAAGAAAAGTGGTGGAGAAGTTTGTAGCGGTACTACTGCTGAAGTTTGGGAGAGCAATGGATCCCGTGCCTTTATATTTATATAGCTGAAAAGGTGACGAAGTCTAGACGAAGCACCCCCATGAGAAATGCATCAAAGGTCACATGGGCTTAACGCTTCCATTAATGAGTTGGATTTAAATATTTCAGAGATGTCAATAAACGCGTCACCTTCACTTGCTCATACATTTCCAACCTTAAGCCACAATTAAAAAGCCGGCTTTAGTGCCGTGGAAAAGGGCTACTCCTGCGTTTCTGGCACTAGCCCACATTTTCCCGATTCAAAAAATACCAAACTTGAAAAGACCAGAACCCAAACTCTCAAAACCATTTTTCCAGTATCCTTTTCTTCTCCATCGAATAAGCTCTCTAAAACCCAAACCCCCAAATCAAGTAAAAGAAAGCTGAACACGGTTTATATATTTAAAATTTGACAAACCCTGTTCCCGAGAACTGGAGTGTTTACCCAGCAAAGTATGACACACCAAGGAGCAATTATAGGCAAAAAAAATTGGCAAGAAACCGACAAATTAGAGAACCCGAAGCCATACTTACTATCTTGTTCATGAAGAAAATGAACCAAATATGAGTAGGCCCTTTTCTTCTTCAGCAAATCAAGCTAAAGCCTCAAATTCACACCACCGCGTTCAAAGTTTGTATCAACGACTTACAAGAAGCCACGTAGAGTTGCAGAGAATGGAAGCATTAGGCCTAAATAAACATCACAAAAAACTAATATATAGCTGCCAAAGACCGAAAAGGGTAAAGTTTGACTTTTCTGGATGAATATATGCTTATGAATACTGCACCATCCCCAGTAAGTAATGGCTTTCCGCCAAACTTGTGAGAGTTGAAAGCAAGAAAACCCGCAGGCTGAATTTGCTTGCAGAAGGGACAACCCGTAATGTTCGGTAGCCAATTTCAGCAAAAGGAATTTGAATACAAACACATTTTTCTAACTTTGCTAGTTGATGAACTCTTTATCATACAGGTTAGTTGCCATTCAAATTTGCTGAAACTGTGAGAGAAGAACATTGAGTAAAAAAACGAGATAATAATTGTGAGGTATCAAGGGGATAGGTGCTAATTGGAAAAACATAGGCTTTGGACGAAGTTACTTTACATTGTAGCCCAAAAACCTCAAATAACAGGATGATTTTTTTATTTTTGTATTTATATCTGGGGGTTGGATATGGTTTTATATGAAACAGTATGTATTCTCTAACCATTCGCTTGTGATCAAATCTCTTAGTATGTAATATTATCAAAATCTAAAAGGTTGAAACAAAAGAAAAAAGAGGAAGAAAAATATAGGAAAGAAATGAAATGAACTGTCGAATTCAATTAAAGGAATGTATCAAGAAACTTTACGAGAAACAAAAGTTCAGGCAAGTGTATACAATTACCGTAAAAAATAAAAAAATAATACTATATTATTTGATAGAAGTTCTTTATTTTTTAATTCAAATTCTCAACTTATAAGGTACAAAAGAATGCGTGATGTCTTCTCCTTTTTCAAATATTTATCTTGTACAATTGAAGAGTATCGAGAAATGGAAATTTACAACAATGACGACGTTGTTTAATAGCCAAAGTTACACCTTTGTGCACTTTCGTTCGGATTTGTCTTTGGCTGACCCCAAGATTCTATATTAATCTCTTGCTACAAGGAATATTACTAATGAGAGAAACAGTAAGAAAAAAATTCGATTTCTTTGAAGCTATTTTGAAATTTATTTGTTTCATATACATGAATTTTTTGAAATTCATTTTCTAAATATATGAAACTATTATTTAAAAATAAAGCTATTCATAGTCATAAAAAACTTGCTTATATAATTATTTTAAAAATATTTACTTAACATAAAGTATATCTTTCAACAAATAATGGTGGCCACTAAAACTTTCATAATAACAAGAGCAACAATATAGTTGCCTTTAACAGCTAAATAAGAGTTGTCATTTAGCCACTTGCATGTTGGATACGATTGACTATATAGTCAGCCCTTAATGATAGTGATGTTCATATTACAACTTTAATAAGATAAGAGTCGCTCCACAACTAGTCCATTTCGTGATAATATAATGATTATGAAATCACCTTAGCCAGATTGGAATAACAATTTAATAACCACTGCAATCACTTTAATCCAATACGTGTTTGCTACATGGTTGCTACTGTATTTTTTTAACAAAAAAATTCAAAAAAAATATGTGACACAATTTAAGCGTTATTCAGTACTTGTTAAAATTATTCATATATATATATATATATATATATATATATATACACTTTTGTTTTGTATTTGTAGAATTGCTTTTGAAGATACTTTATGAAAACTGTCTTTTACCATATTTGAGACTTATTTGAGTAATAACTTGGAAAATCATGTTTCATTTTTAAGTATAATAAGTAATTCTCAATATGGTTGATAAAAATACCAAAAAAAAAAAAAGAAGACTGATTTTTGGGAACTTCCACTGTAGAGTCACAAAATATCTCATGATTTTTTTTAAAAATATTTCTTTCAAGGATATCCTTCTTCTGCTCAATAGCTTTTGTAAAATGTATAACGGAATGTCGAATCCGTAAGAAAACAGGGCTTTTTTTTTTTTTTTGGTTGTTCTAAGAATTATACAAATTGTTGGAATTGTTAGAAAAGAAGATGCCTTTCATTTGTTCTAAGAAAAATGTCCGAAATTTATATTCTTTGTTGATGTCTTTGTTGTTCTAAGCAAATGCAGCATAGTCGCAGATTCGTTCTCCAAAGAAGTGGCGAAATGTGTGGGATGTCTGCCTAGATGAACATGTACATAACTCCCTCCTTTTCTAAACCATAGATGCCTCTTTATGTTTCTGGCAATATACAGAAGCCCAAGAAAATGATGAACTCCTTAATGACACATATCATCTCTACTTACTTTTTCCATAGGGACAAAGAGCTGAAAGCCGTCATTATTCTCCTTCTTCAAAATACATTTAGTATTTGCTTAAACTACTGCAATTTGGCTAAGAATAAGTAGGTAGAATGTGGGTATCATCGGTTCCAGAAGAAAACAAAATCACGGGTCACGGGTGGGGAATTTGGACACAGAAAAGTCGTATTCGTACAAATCCAAATTGAATAAGGAAGGTCAAAACCATGTGAAATCCCTCGAGGGTATCCATTTGGTAGTACTCCACTCATGTCTACGAGAGATATATATTTGTAGATCCAAATAGCGTATATATATTTTTTTGGTTCTGAGGGGACCGTTGGAGAAATACTGATGAAATGCAGTGATCACATGCAGCCCCTTCTGACTTTGGTTAAATAAAAATTGTCCCTATTTTTAGGTCATAAGAAACTAGCACCAGTCTCCTACAGGTTACGTGGATTCCACTAGATCTGTCCCTACTTTGAGTCAAAGCTAGACGTGTCTGCCTAAAGTTCTCAAAGCGGTGGAGTCAAACTGCCTAAAGCCGATTCAGATTGACACGATCAGATCTTAAATCCAGATCACCAACTTTGACTTTTTCTGTGACCTAGCATGGTCAGAGCCGGGCCAAGAGTGGGGGGGGAGAATTTCTATTATTCGCTCACGGTTGTCTGGTATGATTTTTTATTTATTTAATTTTTTACTCTTTAATTAATCGTTCTTTTTGGGAGTATTTAAGTTCTAGAACGGCCTGTGATTCTCCAATTATGCTCCAGGTGCATTCCCCCGTGTGGGAACACAAGTGCACGTGACAAGTCGTAATCTTGCTTTCAAAATCTGGGAGCGAAGAAACAAAGGAGGGTCTTCCTTCGACTAGGAAAAAGCCATTCCAAGGTTGGTGATACACATTATATGAAATTAGGCAAATTTGTGAAAGATGGCAGTACAAATTCTAAAGGACTATCTTCTAGTAGAACAGTAATTTTTTTCTTTTACCCATCTAGTTAATTTTTTTTTTCTTTACTTCCCCACCAAAGTATCAAACTCAGCTTAGCTTGAATAACTTGGATTAACTTGACTCGGGACTTATAAGTTAGTGATAAGAGCTTCCAATTATGAAAGTGTGATGACTTATTTTAAAATTTTAAGATATTAAGTAAAAAAAAATTATAATATAAAAATTTAAATTTGACTTTGATATTATATTAGAATATAAAAATTCATCTTAAAATTTTAATATATTAAATAATTTTTTTATTTATAAATTTAAAAATTTATCCTTATTCTTTCGACATAGAATAACACTCATTTTTACCGTTCATCTCTTACTTCGAGAGCCTTCCTGGTTGATTGGTTGCTCTAAAAGCCAATCATCCGTGACTTCCGTTTCAACGAATAGGTAATGGTTAAATTCTAGAAGATCTACTTTTCTTCACCACCGCCATGCGCATAAATCTTTCTGTACGGAGTAAACCTAACGGTAAAAAGTAATTATGACAGAGGAACGAATAATTGCGCCTAAATGTCCATCGCTCGACCTTCGCAGATTGTTGTACGGTATACGCAATTAGGTTACGGACCTTTTGACAGAAAACGAGGACCTGTGACATTCAACAATTGTGTGCTAGATCGACACAAATAAGAATAATATAAAAAATTCGGAATGGCGTCAACTAATTTTCTTAATAGCATCCTCTCTTTGGAGGATGATGAAGGTTTGTTAGATCCATATGAAAGTAGATACTATTAGGAATATTCTGTCACAAAACACTAGTTATTTAGGCCTATGCCCTTAATGTAGTGTTCTTGAGTCGTCGGCTCCTTAAAAGTTACCCCAAAGGAGGATCCTATCCTCACACTTATAAGCTCATCATTTTCCTCCTTATAAATTGGTTTTTTAGGAAGGTGGAGGTTTAATAACACAATCAATTAGGATCAGAGCCAAGGAAAGACTAGGCTGGGTGAAGATTAAAAAGAAAGTAAAGATCCGAATTTTTTTTTTCCACCCAACCTAGTCTCCCCAATCTCTGATGTCAGTTGTAGTGTTCTTGGGCCTCTATAAGTTTTTTGCAGGGTTCAGCTCGACCTGACCTGACCTAGCATCCGCACAAATTCGGGTCTTCACATATATATATTATCTTCAGCCAGCTTGGTCTTTCCTTGGCTCTAATCCTAATTGATAGTGTTATTAAACCTCCACCTTCCTTAAAAACCAATTTATCAGGAGGAAAACGATGAGCTTATAAGTTTGAGGATAGGATCCTCCTTTGGGGTAATTTTAAGGAGCCGATGGCCCAAGAACACTACATTAAGGGCAAGGCCTAAAATAAATTCCATTAAACTAATTTGTAACCATTTTAAAGGTTAGATTGGTTGAAGTTCAATTCAAGTATTGATCGTTGATGTTAACTTATCTGTTTTTTTGTTGAATGAAGTAATGATTGAAGGTAGATTGATTTAAATGGTAAATTAATCTCCAAAATGACTTGTTTGGAGAGTTGGTCAGTTGGATCAATCTATGTCTAGCTACTCTTTGGATTGGCATATTATAATCATAAATCGTAGATGAAATTTAAGCTTTTTTCAAGACTCTAAATGGATCAGTAAGCAATATAGTAACTAGATGTTTTCTAATGTTTGGGGTTATAACAAAACTATTGTGATAAACCAGTTGCAAGAATGAGAGAAAAACCATTGCAAGTAATCATTAGATATCTTGAAAACATTAGCAATCGCAAAAATTTCCAAAGATTAAAGGACAAGAAAAGACGTTGTGAGATTTGAAGTAAGATATCAACGAATAATGAAACAAGGATTGCATAACTTGAGCGGTAGATAATGCTGAATGGTATAGCTTCAATCTTCAAAAGATTTGAGTTGTCTATAAATATGAGGTGGCTTTAGTAAGTAGATTATTTCTTTTTCTACCATTTCAATTAGACTAGGCTCTTGGTTATTTCTTTTTGCAATGATTCAGGTTTTTGGTCAGAATAATTCGTATTATTGATTATCTATGTTATTTTGCCTCGTTATCCATGTGGTAATCAAATCATTCATCATGAATTGTATATAATCTAGAGAGATCGAATATAGTTAAATGAGCGGAAAATATTCCTTACTTTGTAAATAAATATTATTTCGATTTTTAAAATTTTCTAAATTTCTATGAATTTGGGTAAACCTAGTGGGTAATTTTGGGATTTTTTGGATTTATGAGTTTGGGCTCCCAAAGGAATTTTTTATTGATTTTGATGATTACAAGACACAAATAAAGGATATTGAATACGTTGATGATTACAAGTAGGGTGTTTACAATATAATAACTTTTTCTATTAGTACTTCCCCCCAAGTTTATTGGTCAAAGAGGTTTCTGTTGGAAAAATAAATGTTGGAAGGAGTTGAAAATATTACTACATGGTGCGTCTAAAAGTAAATTGGAAAGATATTATGCTCTCCAATCATGTGAGTGCTATTTCTTGGTCACGTTTCTGAAGGTAATTATTTAGTCACAATAACTACTGACCTCGTAGTTGTCAGCATTTAAATGATTTATTGTGACAAAACTGCAGATGCCGCCGTAACAAATTTTGCAGAACACACACATAATGGAACTGGAGTAAAATGCAACAAACCGTATCTGGGAAGGATATTTTGTTGCTTGAACCCTTCTTCACGGCAAAAGAGACCGATGGAAACTTGCTCTATCCGAAAGCGATTCCCTTTCCTCTGAAGTAGGAGATTTGCATTGCTCGAGGATGAAGAGATTGGTTTGATTCCGAGGTGAATGGGACCTTTCTCGATGGCTAGTTTCAGATCCTCCGAGTATATAAGTTTGCGGATCAGGTTTGGCAGGGAATCGTCATACTGTGAACTTTTTATTCAGAAATTTGAAAAATCTGTGTTTATCTGTGCTTGTTGCTTGTATATTGTATTGCGCATTGATTTCCAGTGATATTGTGTTACGAAACTGGATTATTTCTCAGAAGGTAAGGATATAAAAGAATTTGGTCTCACAGAAACTATAGAAATATTAAACAATACTAAAGAACATTGAAAGCCAACTCAATAAGGACTAATTAAACTTTAATTGCTAAAAATAATTAAATTTTCTTAATGCCAGGATGCTTTCACCCTAGCCTTTAATCTCCATACATCCTTCTATATTTTGGAGTCCTTTTGCAACTCTTTTTCTATCTTATAGAGATTTTGTTTAATCTTTAACCTTCTAGAAGTTTTATCTAATTTTATTATAATATGATCTAATTTTATCTTTATTTTTAAGAATTCATATATTATCTGTGAATGAATCATGATATATTGTACACGGAAACCTATGGAGAACCCTTTAACTTCGGAAGGGGAAGAAAAACATATAAAGGAAGCAAGGAGTTATACTATTCTACAACAGACGGAACTCAGCACATGCAGTTTTTCAAAATGGCCACAGCTCAATTCCCCTTCTAAATAATAATTAGTGAATTAGAAACCAGTCGAGCTAATTTGAACTTGGATCTTGTTATTAGCAAGGCCAATGCCTTGCTTCCTTAGAACCAATAAATTGAAATGGGAATATATACCTTTCTGTTCCCTAAACAATTTAGGAAATAAATGCCTTCTCAGCAACCCACTATGTTAGATGGTAAGAGGTTAAATATTCAAAGCATCCAAGATGACAATCAAGTTTGCAAAAGCAACGGAAGCTTTTGTCATTGGTGCATCTTGCACCAAATATGATAGGTACAGGAGGAAGTGTTGCGTTTGTTCTGACACAAAAACAATCAAATTGTAGAATGAAACATCCATCTAGTTAGAAAACCAATGTCATCTTTCAATTCCAACTAATAAGATCGAGAAGAAGAAGCTAGTTTATCGGCCAATTCATTCTAATAAACAATTTCTCTCTCTTTAACATAGACGCTCTTACGGATCAAACTAAACTCAAATTGAGAAACTAATAAGAACTCTGTTACTTTGAATATTACTGCAAGTACATATATCATGATTAAATAAAATACAAAAATAGTAGATAAGTATATTCTAATATGATTATGTGCGTGACTAAACATGCCAAAGTCATTGCCACGTCAAAATCTGCCACTGCCACCACCCCAACCACCACCACCGCCTCCCCCTCCAACCCCACCGCCACAGCCTCCCCCTCCAACCCCGCCGCTGAAAGAGCCGTAGCTGCTACAATAGCGCTATAATCAGTCATAATACCCAAGCTACCGTCTCCTGAGCTAGCCCTGCCCTTAGCCCCCGAGCTCGATGTGCTTGGTTCCTCCGATGATTATCTCTTCTAGCCATGGTAGGTCTTGGAGATTTTTCTTCCTTCTTACGTCCTTTGCTACAAAGACAAACCATGACTTGGACGTATAGAGTGTGATATCTTTCTTTGACTATGCAAATATTGTGGGCACAGATTTTCTCTATGCTTCTCCTTATGTAGGTATAGTTATGGGATAGCGTAATGTTTGTGCCTCAAATGTAATTTCCTTGATATAGTCAACATCAACGTGATACCACGGATAATCAGGCGAATATTTAATAAGTTGTCCTGGAAGGTTTTCATTTGATAAATCAAGAACGTAGGTTAATATCTTCTTTGTCCTTATTTGGTCAAACTAGCGCATGCTTGTCAATCAGATATGATTTAGTCACAGCAATTAATTTTTCAAAGTCCAGACTTTACGTTAACTTGAGCAATACGATAACTATGATACAATCCTATAATATCAATTGTTATGATCCATCTACAAATAAAATATGAACTTTGAAAATATAAAGATAAGATAAGGTCCTACCAGGATGGATATTGGATAAAATAAGTTAAAAGTTAAAATATCTTATCAAAAGTTCAAGATAAGATAAAATCTCTAGAAAATAAAAGAGGAACTGCAAGACTCTAAAAGATAGACGAGGAGGTGCAGAGGCCTTCTATAAATTTTGAAATTAAGAAAATTTTAATCTCTTTAGTTATTAGCGTTTAAATGGTTTTCTAATTTAGTTAACTTTCAATTGTTTTTGTAATATTGTCTAGTATTTTTGAGATCTTTATTAGACCTAATTCTTCCATATCCTTTTTATTGGGGTGTAATCTGGGTTGTGACGTCAATTCTTATGATTCCTTTCCATGTTTGTTGTTGTCCAAGCTCTACGCCAAGCCCAAAGCTTTCGCTAGTAACTTCACTCTTACTTCTAAGCCCTTAGATCTTTAGGTAGACCTGGTAATAAAAGCAACCATTTAGGACGCTCTCAAAATGTTATACAGTTCCCTCTCGTCCGAGTTCTTTGTGATAGACACCTGGTGTCTGATCGGGTTGTCCGAGTTCTTTATGGTGGACACCTAATGTCTGATCGGGTCTGAGCCTAATCGGCCTGAGTCCTGGAAGAAGAAAGTGGAACCAACAATTTTTGTTTCCGTAGACATAATCCTCATCAAAATGCGAATATTTGAGCGTTTTGGGGTTTCGCTCAGAAAGTGTATACTGCAAGCAGGGGCCACATCACACGCAAAAGACTGTCCCCTGGAAGGCTAGACGCTGCACAGACTGCACGTCTTCCTCCATGTTTTGGCCACTGAATAATGAAAGAAAAACCAATGAACTTCAATAGATTTCGGCCTGAAATTTGAGGCCAAAACGGTATGGGCTTGTAAGATATGAATTATTTGAACAATTAATTTAATGTCGACAAGGTTTTAGGACTTTTTAATATGTTATTAATGATTTTATGTTGATTAATTTTTATTTCAGAGATTTTTTTTTGAGAGATTGATTTTAAAAAATATAAATTTCAAGAACATTTTTTTCAGTACAATAAATTTAGAAGAAGAAAACTAAAATAAAAAAAGTAACATGAAAAAGTGATGGTTTAGCATTCGCCCAAAGTCAGATGGCCTAACTTTAGACTTGGAACGGGCGAACCAACAAATTGCTGTCAAAATCCAGCCAGTTAAATTAGGCCAAAATTTTTTAGACTGGTAGTACGGGCCAACTACATGTTGGATTAACAATACATGCCAATGGATTGGCTATGTGAGTACGAGTTTGGCTCACTTAATTTTCCACATTGTTGGGTTGTCCATTTGGGTGGTGCTAATTCACTTAGTTGTAATTGCCTTTTTTATGATAAGAAATTTATTGTCCATTTTGATTGTAATAGACACATTATTCAATAAGATTACTATTATGATCAATATTTCATGTTGTAACGTTAGTCTTATTCAAAAATTTTTGATTTGGAAATAAAAGTGTCTTAATTCGATGAGCCTATCTCAAATTCTAAGTAACATTAATACATTTATGGCTATGTCTTAAATTCTCAAGAGAAAGCAAACACCTATATAAAGATATCCTCTTAGATCCTTTATTTTACACATTTTTCACTTCTTTCTATACTTTCCATTCCCAAACTCTCCCTTTCTCTTTTTTCAAAACCTTCCCATAACGGTGATTTTGGTTAAAGGTTGACTTAGTTCCTAGCTAGAGTTAAGTGTTGAATATATTTTTTACTAAGTTCATTATAAGTGGTATCAGTGCCTAACTCTTAAGGCACTAAGTCATTGAGAGATGACTAACAACACTTTAAAACCTATGGCATAATCACATTTACAGAAACAAGCAAAAAGGAAAAGGTCGCAAGCCTCAATAATAATATTGCGGAAGAGAAAGTAAGTGAGCTAGAATGCTTCATAATTCTCATTGAGGAAAGAGTGGTTAATTTGGAAAGATTTATGGATTGAGTGGTTGGTTTGGAAGGAGTTGTGGTGAAACTCCAAGAAGAAATTGGTACCTTGAAGAAGGAGAAAGCAACTGTTGCTATCCTTTGTGCAAATGTCCTTAAGCCAATGAATTATAGTAGGAAACGAGATGCAATACAAATGGAGGATTTCTTGTGGCATATGGAATGTTATTTTGACATGGCTTAAATTGGTGATGATCTTGTTAGGGTAAAAATTTGTCTTACTATTTTACTCAAAATGCTAATGTGTGGTTGTGCAAAAGATACAATGAGATAGAAAATGGGGAGGACAAAATTGAAACTTATAAAGCATTTAAGACTGAATTGAAGTGACAATTCCTCTTAAAGAATGTGTATTAAAGGGCTCATGAGATATTGAGGGACTTGAGGCATACGACAATTCTAAGGGCACATGTGCAAGTATTCACGAATGCAATATTATATCTCATGGATGTAGTTGATAAGAACTTGTTATTCTTCTTTGTGAGTAGCCTTTAAAAATGGGTAAAAGATGAAGTCGAGAAGTGTGAAGTGACAAACCTAAGTCATGCTATCTCAATCGTTGAATCTTTGGTAGATCGTAGGCAACCCAAGACACCATTTCAACCACTTACCTAGAGCTACAATTTAGGAAAAGAATGAGGGAGTTGACCACCATTCAACTACAATGGAGGTAATAAACCTTTCAATAGTGATGGTGACAAGAAGAAAGATAATACTTCTTGCTTTATTTGTAGAAGGGGTCACTTAATGTAATAAAGAAAGAGAAAGTATCGGAAGAGAATTCTATGGAAAATGGATATATGGTAGCCTTCTAGATGTTTAACTTTATGGAAGGTAAGGTTCCTAGATCAACTATGAGATCTCTAATGTATATGAAACTTGCAACCAATGATAAGAAAACCAAAGCTACAGTGGACTCAGCTACAACTCACAACTTCATTACATTTAGAGGAGATAAGAGATTGGGTCTCTTAGTCAAGAAAGATAAAGGGTCACTAAAAATGGTGAACAACACTCCATGACTAGTGTCTAGGATTTCCCAAAGAGTGGATTTGCATATAGGCAAATGGAAAGGAAAAATGGATCTTATAGTGGTAGCTATAGACAACTATAAGTTAGTCATCGAGTTAGAATTCCTACATGAAGCTACTGCATTTCCTTATCTTACACATAGTTGTTTATGTATATTTGTAAGAAATATGTCATGCATGGTCCTATAAAGGCCATGGGTCCTACATAAAGAAGTCTGTTCTTAATGCAATTGAAAAAAAGGATATGAAAAAGTAAGGAGACTTGTCTAGCCATACTAAAAGAGAAGGAGGAGATTGTGGAAGAGAATAATCTTCCTTAAGTTGTTTGTGATATCTTTGAGGAGAATAATGACGTGATGCCTTTGAAGATGCTAAAGCAACTACCTCTTAAAAGGGAAGTTGACCATGCAATAGAGTTGGAATTAGGAACAAAGCCTCCAACGAAGACCCTTTACAAAATGTTCTAATTGAGTTGAAAAAACTTAAGAAATAGCTAAAGATGTTGTTAGATGCTAGGTACATTCAACCTTCAAAGGCCTTATATGGAACTTCTATGCCTTTTCAAATGAAGCATGATGGGTTGATATGGTTATGCATTGATTACATAGTGCTAAACAAGGTAACCATAAAAAAAAATACCCTATTCTTTTAATAGCGGATTTTTTTGATAAGTTAGGCAATGCCCACTATTTTATGAAGGTAAATTTAAGATCAAACTACCATTAAGTTTGGATTGTTGCTAGAGATGAGATATGACTCCTATGAATGGTTAGTTATGCCTTTTGGCTTAACCAATGCTCCAACAACATTTTGCACAGTGTTGAATAACTTGGTCAATCCCTATTAGAGAAGTTTATAGTAATTTACTTAGATGATATAATGGTTTACAATAACTCCCTAGAAGAACATGTTGAACACTCGAAAATATTGTTCAAGGTCTTACATGAGAACAAGCTGTATTTGAATAAAAAGAAATGTTCCTTTGCATGAGGAAAGGTAGTCTTTCTTAGACATGTCATCAAGCATAGAACCTTACAGATTGAAGCCAAAGTGAAGGCAATTCAAGAGTGGGAAGCCTTTTCGAAGGTAATAGGATTAAGATATTTTCTTAGCTTGATAAATTATTATAGGTGTTTCATTATACGGTACTCAACAAGGGTCACACCCTTGATTGAGCTATTGAAAAGGTACAAGACTTAAGAATGGACTAAGAAATGCTAAAAGGCCTTTGAGAATTTGAAAGTTGTAGTGATGAAGGAATTTGTGTTGGCACTACCTAACTTCTTTAAGTTATTTAAGGTACATTAAGATGTTCCTAATTTTGCTATTGAAGATGTGCTAATGTAGGATGGACATCTAGTTGCTTTTGAGAGTTGGAAGCTAAATGAAATAGAGTGCAAGTACACTATCCAAGAGAAGGAGATGACGGCCATAGTTCATTATCTTAGGATGTGGCATCATTACTTGTTGGGTTTGCAATTCTTGATCTAGACAGATAATGTGGCCAAGTTATTTTTTGATGCAAAAGAACTTGTCGCCAAAGTAAGTAAGGTGGTAGGACTTCTTAACTAAATTTGACTATGTAATGGAGTACAAGCTAGAAAAGACAAATGTGATGGCTGACACCTTTAATAGCCAAATTAGTGGCTATGAGTGTAGCTATGGGAGACACATTGCAATTGGTGCGAGAAGGGATGTTGCACAATCCCTTAGCCAAACAACTAGAGTAGCTTGTAAAGGATGCCAAGACCAAATAGTTCTGGCTAGAGGATAAGCTATTGTATACAAAAAAGATACACTTGTATATGCCTAAGTGGGAGAATCTCCAATAAAAATATTGGAAAATAAAGGTTTTGTTGCGACAAAATCTATTTATGAATTATTTCTTGAAAAATATTTTTTATATGTGCAAGAAAAAATCATAGGAAGTAAAAGGTGTACAAATTATAATATCAATCAATGATATTATAAAGTAGCCAGGTTCCTACATTTTTTCAAAAAATATCTTCATAAAGTGACTTTGAGAATTATCTTATATGGATGATGTTGGAAAATATATTTGAATATATTTAAGAAAAATGATACTTTACTTTATGCATTTGTAGGAATATACTCAAAGATCAATCTATGAAGTGCTTTTACGCAAGCTTGATACTAATTCAAGTGAAGTTATATACTAGATCAAATCTAAGCTTGCATGCTTATGTGTTGCTGGACTGTTTAAGTAACTTGAGGCTTGGTTCATTATGCAAGTTACTCATGGCCCACATATGTGTTTAAGTTACTCATCAAGTAACTCATGGCCTGCTTAGACTCACGGATAGCTTGAACTCATGGCCCGCATTTATGTCTCACAACCTGTACCTATATCATATCCCACTTGCTTGATTAAGTGTTTCACGGCTTGCATCATAGTAAAAAGCAACGTTTAGTTAAGTGAGGGAATCACTTAAATGACTTGACCTTAGTGTGCCTTAACCTTTATTCAAAACATGAAGGCCGAGAGAAAGGCATTGAGTATTTTAGGCGACCAAATCCTCCATGGGAGGATTTTGGAGGAGATGTGTGTCAAAATGGTTGGATTTTTTATTCAAAGAAGAGATGTCAAGTTAATTTGATGGTTAATGATGAAGCTCTAACGAGAAGAAGGCTACGAGCTTAGGTTTGAGCTAAAAGCCCTAGATTTATCTTCTATAAGAGGAGAACTTGTTCTTGAAGAGAGGGCCGATGATTTACAATTGTTTAAAGTGTTCTCTTAACAAAGTTTCAATCTTTGAGCTTACTCGATCATACTTAAGCTAGTTCATCGCTCGGTAACTCACAAGGTTTCAGTGATATTCGATTACTTGGTTTATTCTTTGATTATACCATCGATTGTACCTTGTATGATTTTGTTTATGTGCTAATTACATTCAAAATACTTATTACACATAAACATTGTGAGAGATCCAAAACCTTAATTTGTTATAATTTGGGGGTTTCATGATAGGAGCTTTAATCTTCATTATTTATACTTGAATAGCTCATTTGATTAGTAATATCCTATAAACTATTACATTATTTGGGGATTTGCACTTGTATATGATCTTTAGATCATATCTTGTAATTGTACTTGAGAATTCCTTTGAGGAGGAATTGGTTGGATTAGGGAAACATTTTCCCCTAATCTAGTTTAAGTAAAGGAGACTTCAATCGGTTGAATTGAAGAAGAAGAGGGTGGATGTAGGGCTCGAAGATTGAGTGCCGAACCATATGGTAACTCTAGTGTTCTTCTTCCCTTTATTGACTCGGACCTTACTTGTTTATTGGTAATTACTTTATCTTTTACTTGATGTTAGCTTGTTGTCTTACTTACTAATTAGTTTGTCAACTACTTAATACTAGCTTGTTGTCTTATTGCAAATTAATGTGTTACTTGCTTAGAGTTTGCTTGTTGTATGCTTGCTACATTTGTATGATTTGCATGAATACTTAGAACCATTTTAGAAGTTTAAAAAGTGGTGATCGAGTTTTAGCTTAACCAATTCAACCCATTCTTGTTAAGCCATAAAACTCAACAAAAGTGAAAAAAAAATGAATAAGAAAATGCTAGAAAATAAATGTTCTCTAATACCATCTACAAGAATAAGAGTCATCATGAATTCTACAATAAATCCTATTTACTTAAGAACAAGGATACAAAGTTGTTTTATGAGGATTCATGATACATGAGAATGAATAGAGTAACAAAATAAAACTCATTACGAGAGGGCTAAGATATTAGATAATAAATTTATTTGTATAGAGTTATTTTATCTAATTTAAGCAATAATAATTTAATACTTGTGAGAAAATATTTAAATTTCTCTTTATTTACTTAAATTTTTCTTATTTATATAGCATAAGGAGGCATGAAGAAAAATGATGAGTATAGAGAACTTGATACTTATTTGGAAAAAAATATAGTCAAAATATCAAGATTAAAAGAGTTAAGATGGGCTTGGGCTTAGGTTTTGGATGATTGTTATTGGAGTTTTTATTATTGGATTTTTTAAATAATTAGAAAACCTAGTTATGTTAGGAGTTCAAAGCTCAATTAAAATAAGAGTTCAAAACCCCCTTCTACTAGGGTAGGAGATAGGTCTAAACCCTAAACCATATTTAAGAGAAAAGAAAAGACAAAAAAAATGTCAGAAATTCAAGATTTTCTTGAAGAGAAGACAAAAAAGGTAACAAACTTCTTATTCTTTGATTCAAGATGCCTTGTTTAATTCTTATTATTGTTATTTCTTATTATTTCTTTATGTTTTAGTTTACTTTATTAGAGCCATGATATAACTTAATTACAATGATATGATTTATGATTGTTATATTTTCTAAGATATTTTGTTTGTGTGAAGTTGCATATTACTATGTGTAATGCTTTTAAGTGACTAATTATCACTTAAATGATTTAATTTGTATGTTTAAGATTAATGAGAAATGATATACAGTTGCTTCATGTAATATGTAATCATAAATTAAAATGAATAAACATATATCATATTGTTTGTATGGCTTTTGATGTAAATTAAGAATATTCATATATTCTAATGCATTTAGTTTGTTTCAATTCATATATAGAGATATAGTGAATTAATGAGCTAAATAATAGGTTCGCTATACCTAAACATAGGATTGTGAATAAATTTGAAAATTCTGCCATGACATGAGTATTATCCTTCTTGCAAACATAAATAAATATTATATGCAAGTTAAGGTAAAATTGGATGCTCTAACAAGTTTCTCATATTAAGTCTTTTTAAAGTTAGTTAATTAATCTATCATCTATTATTTAGATTTGTTAGATAAATTATAAGAGCTATTCATCATTTGGAATTAATTGGTCTAATAATCATCAATTTCTGTGAGATAATATCTTTTTCTTCATTATATTACTTATTTGGCATATTCACTTGTATATAAGATTTCACTAAACATTGGGGCAAACACCATTTTCTTAACTATGATGAAGACTAAGTAAAACATAGATGTTCTAAGTAAGGGAATTTAGAGAAATGAGAGAAACAAGATGGATGCAAGATTCATTGGCTAAAAAGACTGAACTTAGTATTACGGTGAATGTGACATTAGACAAATCAAATTAATTGGCCTACTTTGAATCAAAGGCTATTATTGAGCACATGAATGTTGGCTTGTAATCTTGGGTAGACATAGTAACATAACTCGTGTATTAACTTCCAATGTCAGCCCTGTATTGGTTATCATAATGCCTACTCGATGGCTCCATAAATGAGGAATCTTTTCATTTTTATTCTCTCTCTCTCTCTGTACGCACCATAGTTATATATATATATATATATATTTTAAGAAGAAGGAAAAAACCCTGACCAATTTTATTGATTACAAAAGATAAGACTAAAGACCATATCTTTGTAGGAAATACAATGCAACCATTACATTTTTTCAACCCTTTAAAAAGGTGGACAAAATCAAAACATAGCATAAAGTCAAGGACCATAATCAATAACTACATGGGAGTTAATTAATTAAAAGAAGCAAATCACAGTACTAGCCATGCAGCTACAACTTCAATGAAATTGTACTAGGATACTTTTATATAAATTTCATTCATTTTCTAATCCAAATGTTATGAAGTTGCAATTCAAAGACCAAGGTTAAGATCATTGAGTCCTTGTTATATGTTTTGATTTTATTATTACTAGAGCAACTCGTTACATTGTTTTTCTTTTTTTTTTTTTTCAGCTCGTTACTTTTTCAGTTGTTAAAAACTAGTCTTGTCCCCTATATGGGACTCCATCTATGAATTATCTTTTCCTTTTATAATAACCAAAACTTTTTATAGCCGTAAAACATATTGGAAAACGCCCAAGCACTCCGGTTGTTCTTCACCCTCACAAGAAGTAAATCAAGGGAATCGAATCTTGATAAATAGTTGTTAGAGATAATAACCACCACGCTATATTACGTAAATAGGAATGAAAATGCTTCAGCCTATTAGAGTCAATGGCAACGCCCTCAACCATTTAAACTTAGCACTCACGGATGAATAAAGGGGTTTGCGGTGGCGGCAGCCTTTGACATCCTACCCTCACCATACAGTATATGTATGAAAGAAAATTCAAGTCACTGAAAGAGAATTTGGAATTCACAACAAAGATTACAAGAGCATATTGTTGTGACAATAAGTTTTCTTCCTATTACCTACTTCAGGCAACCAAAAGGAGGATCAGAATGCCCGATTCCCATTACAGAACAGTCTAGCTACATATTTTAAGGTCAATTCTTTTAGTTTTACCCTAAGGACAAAAAAAAAAAAAGAAAAGGAAATCCCCTCAAGGAAATTAGTGATCCTCTAAAATTAGTCCCTTTCATCACCGAAGCCTCCTCCTCCTCCTCCTCCTCCTCTAATCCATGCATCATCCATCACCTTGAAATGTCACATTTTGGGGTGTAGCCTAACTGCTCAATCTCCCAGCTTAGCTGTGAAGCAACTCTTTCATGGCACGGAACATACTCCTGAAACAGAGTAGCACGAACTCTGAATTTTGAGAAAACTTACCAAATGTAGAAACGTAGCTTGTCTATTCAGTTACCTCCCTTTTTTTTTTTTTTGGGGAGATTAGGAACCAAACACAAAAGAAGAAAGCAACAAGCTTACAACTTACCTCCATTTTCTTTACAAGCTCCTTTGGAGTGGGGGCAGATACAATTATATGGCGTGCACTTGGACTAATGAAACCTTCCTCTACAGCTTTGTCGATGAATGACAACAAGGAGTTATAGTATCCGTCAACATTCAGCAATCCCACCTACGAGAATCACAGCAAGGAGAGAAAGTATCTATTTAGTCTTTTCATAAGATCAGAAAGAAGTACTCTTCAACCAAATAGGAATTGCCTTTCAAACACATGAGTAAATTTCTACGTTCAGCATCCCCCACGTGACCGCAGGGAGCAAGAGAATAGTGGAATATTGTTAAATGGTTTTGAGATCAATGCAGAAACTTTGAAATACTTACCGGTTTATCATGAATTCCAAGTTGGGCCCAGGTTATCACTTCAAGAAGCTCTTCAAGAGTCCCGTAACCACCTTTATGGAGAAAGAAGCACATAAATCGTCAAGCTTCTTAGCTATGAAAATATGGCATGCAAAAATGGAGGTAAAAAAGTAATAACAGAGAATAAAATGACCCTAAAAAACATACAAATATGATGGGATGTTTTGATTTGTAGCCAAAATTCAGCTTTTTTATTTTTCCCAGGGTCAATCTTTTCTCCATACCCTCCTTTTTAAAGCTAATTTCGGATCACCACGGCCCAGCCCATACTATTAACAGCCGAGTCAAAACTTGAATAGACGCCTCGGACATCATCTTCAGTCAAATACGGCCAGTTGCAAATCTAACAACTACTCTAGGCTTTGAAAACAAATTCGTGGACGGAAAGACAGTTCAGATCTAGGGTCTGAAAAAAGGGGCCAATCACGGATCATATCCAGCAAGGGGGCCATTGGGTAAGCTCTAGAAGAGTTGGTAGTTGTATTCTCTATTCGCTTGATTTTGTTCAATAAATGGCCCAGCAATATCAAATCAAAAGGGGGAAGGGGATGATTTTCCAAAGATGTATTAGCTCTATTAGTTCGAAGTCCAAGTTAATGCATGAAGTAGTTCTTTTCTCCTTCTTCGAAATTCTCTTTTCTTCTTCATCAAATGACGAAGTTGCTTGACAAAATGTGTACCGAAACAAATTGTGGGCAATACTACAGAGAAAAATTGACTAAGGACAGAAAACATTTCACAAGTCTCTTCTACCTTTTGTGTATTAGTAAGGACTTGGTTGGCTTTAAAATCCAGTTGCTTATTTCTTGAGTAGTTTCTTAAGGAAAGAAATTCTGCTATTTTTTCTGGTCTTTATGAATCGCTTTTAATACGCGGATTAGACAAGATTTTCTTTTTCTTTGTGATCGATAAATTCATGGTATTCTTTGTGACGGGAATGAGTATGCGATGCAAGGGATTCATGGTGTATGAATCATGCCAGTTATGAAGTTGTACACCAACCGGGTAAGGCAATAAAAGCATCAGACTGCCTGGCCATCTCGGCCTTCCTCTGGTGCATGTCTGCCACTGCCTTCACCTCCCCCACTGGCTCTCCGGTTATCTGCAGACCCAACTAAACTCAAGTCAATCCAGAAACGACACCACAAAGCGACAGAACTTTGAGAGAGAAACTAAGAAAGAGAGAGAGAGGGAGACTTCCAAACGTTGTAGGGCACAGATTAAAGTAATGATGAGTGGTGTAGGGGTGGTGGGCTCAGTCCAATATATATCTCGGCAATTCCTCGGCAGAAAAGGAAAAGACTTGGGAAACAAATAAATATTGACCTGATTTTTTGGGGCTACCAAGAATGAGAGGAACACCAGGCAAACACGGAAATCCAACAAGTGGGTGTTATAAAAATCGTGACAAGAGAAAGGAAGAAATTTCTGAAGATCACAATTTTTGAAAGCCAAAAAATCTGAGGACCAATCGACAGCCCCACTAAGAACATAAATGGTTATCAGAATAGACAATTGTGAAACCATGAGTTCAGGATAACAAAGATACGGTAGAAGTTGATGTCAATGTAGCTACCACAAAATGAACAAAGCCCGCATTTAATAGAGAATGGATAATGTTCGCTCTTTGTCCCCCTCTCTCTATCTCCCCCTCTGTACTCTGCAGCTGTTGGGTCATTTTCAGTCTCTCTTTTTGTCAGGATAAAATGCTATAACGCATTAAGCTAGAAGTAAACATACCTCTCTAGGCATGAGTGTCTTGGGAATAACTCTGTAGACAATAACATGACAAAAGTATATTAGTGATATGACGGCCATGGAAACCCAAAATTCTCTTCATCTTTTATTTGCAATTGACCCATTATATCAATTATTTTGAGAAGAAAGAGAACGACGCTCACCCAATTACATGCCGACCCCCATTATAGACAGCTTGGGAGATCTGCCCCATCAATCCAACACTTCCTCCTCCATAAACCAGGTCGATATGCCTCGAAACCTGTTGGGAACCAAACAAATTCTATGTTATAAAATGGCACGAAAAAGACAAATCTGGGTATAAACTTCAAATTCCTTTTACGAACAAACATATTCACTGGGAGATACAGAGAGAGGACTATAAAAGTACATTAAACAGCTCCAAGAAAAGAAGGAACAAAAACGAATGAAATCCGTGGGGACTCGTACTCTTATACTCTCTCTAGCTCCACATAAATAAAGAGCGCCGGAACACGTGTTCCGAGATGGGTGTAAATGAAATGCCGCCGAGAATAAGCACAGAGTGAGGCTTTAGAAGAGCAGGACACGAAATAGAACTTCGAGTTGAACATGATAAATTATAATATTTTCAATAAACCAAGCCATACAGAATAGCAACCATCTGAGGCAGAGCTAATTTTCATGAAAACCTGGGGAGAAACATAAAAGTTGTGTTGAAATTCAAGAAATCCATAAAAGTCCAGTTGTAGAACATCAACAAGAACCGCAGTTATGACTGCTAACATTTAGCAGTTGCTAAACTGATCCTTACGCACTTCACGGAAGAAAACAAATTTTTGAGAGTACCAAAAGTGAAACATGAAAGGAGAGGAGGAAGAGGGGAAGAGGGAGAGGGGGAAGTGCGTTTGATAGAAGATTAGAAAAGAAGCAAAAGAAGGAGAAAAGAAGACCCAAATAGAAAAGAAGAAGAGCCATTCCAAAGAGACATTACCAATTCACTGCCAAGCTCAATAGCAGCATCCCTATAACTGCTCTTCTTTCCCGGGCTACTCCCACAGAACACACAAATCCTGCTGAACTTTGATTGTTTCATTTCACTCACTCTTTCCATCCCCCCCTTCTCTCTATCTCTCTCTACCTCCTAGAACTATGCAAATATACCCTGCCCCTCGGTGTCCCACTGTTTGACAACCTGAGAATACTTCGTCAAAGAGTGCGAGTCCGTGCATAATATATAACGGTAGCGGTGGCGCACGTTAGCACAAGTCCTGGTACCTCACAACTTCACGGACAAATGACTTTATTTATTTATTTATTTATTTATTTTCCCTTTACGGTGCAAGAGAAGTCTGAGTTACGTACACCACTGAGAAGCATCAAAAGAAAAGAATAAAATAAGATATTTTAGATGGAGCTGATGTCATTTTCTCACGAATCAACGACTTAGGTATATCAATAAAGTCTATTCAATTAGCAACAAGAAACTGTGTTAGATGGTCTAAGGATATGGTAAAGTTAATCCCACGCTTTATGTGTCAATATCATATACTCACACATGCATTCAAGGCAGTGCTATGTTTTCAATTAAATCTAGTACTTATGAATTAATTGCATTTATTAATCTTAATTAGTAATTATAAACACAGATTTCAAGGAGGCACTTTGCTTCACCGACTTCGTGGACCCATGGTAAGACAATGTGTTCAAATTAGTTACCTGTGAGATTAACCTTTTACTGCTTTTGTTTGTTACTTGGATGGAATAATTAGCCTAGTTGCACTACTTGACAAGCTTGCCCAATTTCCCTCCCCCACCACTGCCGTCCACTCCCCCTCCGGGACAAGCAAGCTTTACCCAAACTTCAGGGCACATTAAATTGACACCTTACTTGTACCTCCTCCACTGTTTGACGCTGTTTGTTCGTTGATTTGGTGCTTTTATCACAAAACTCGCAACGGGCATGGCAGTAAGGGAAGGTAGATGCTGAATCAGCTTTTCCATTAGAGTCGAATCGTCTATTCTAGCGAATTCGCGCAGAAGAAAAGAAGAAGAAGATAAAAACAGGTAGAAGAAAATGTTTTACTGTTACTTAACAACGACTGCATGCTTCGTCGTATATTTTGATGTAATTTTGGTATTCGTTTCAACGAAAAAATTAGGGTTTTATTTTCTTCTTAATTTATTGCGATTCTTGTTGTGCACTTAGGGAATGTGTATGACTCGGTTTTTTAGTAAGTAATGAAACTTTTCTTCAACTGATTGCATCGTTGAAATATGTTGGATCAATGTAAAAAATTTTAATTTCTTTTTTTCTTCAATTTTGGGGTTGTGTTAGTGAAATTTATTCGTTAAAACGTAGAAACTATATAAAAATGGGTCAATATATTTTGATCATGAACTAAGCTTGATCATATGATTGATTTAAATTCTACGTTCAAATTATAGTTCAATTATTTTTTCAAAAGGAAACACAAGTTTGTTTAAATGGTCTTCAATTAACTTTTATATTTCTCGTACAAAGTAAATATCATTTGTGATTAATTTAATTTCTATTCGTTTCTTGTCAATATTTCATCATTCAAGTTAGATAGATGAATAAACATGAACTCATAAAAATTACTTTACCAAACTTTTGATTGACATTTATAAATTTTATCTTTTTAGCATGGAATAAATTATTATATCTTATAGCCCAATCTATAATTTTAACATCCAATCTTGAGTATGTTTTATAGCCTAATCCATAATATTTCAGATACTTTCATTACGATTAAAAATTCATGTTAAGCCTCGCAATGATTCTTGGATTTATGATCTACTTTGTATGTTAATGAATTAACCTAGTTATAAAGCCGTGGCCAAGGTGAAAGATCCTTTGTTCATGTATGGATATTCCACGGAACGCGGCAATCATGATGATGAAAAGAAGGGAATTGAAAGATATAATATCAAAATAGCTACTCAGGATCTTAGCCCGATATCATCTGGGTTTTTATAGTAGAAAAATTATGAACGAACGAGTTTTGAACGAAGGGAAGATAACCCATCATGAACTTCATCTAGAATGTGTAATATTCTCGAAGTTATCATTTGTTGCGAAGGTTTATATATTTAGAGCATCAAGTCGTTTACTCCCTTGTGGCGAGACATTACAAGTCTAGGGAAAAGCAATCGAAGTAAGGTTTGAGATATGCCTGTTAATGCATGCAAAAATAATTGCATCATTTTTTTTGGAAAGAACCAAATGATAAACAAAGTGTCCTAAACTTGATGTGTGAAAGGATGACAATAGGCATGGCAGAAAAGGGAGAATAAAAGAAAAAGGGGACAAAAGTCCATAAAGAGGAAAGGTGCTGTCGTATGACCCATCTTATTTTGTGCCCTCAACGACCATCCTTCACTAGACAAACTTGTTCTGGCTACAGGAAAAATGTTATCTTGTCACTAAAGGAACAAAATGACTCCATTTCTTCACACCCTCCCTCAAAAGCGTGTTGTCCCCAAACCCCTGACTTACTCGAGGATCCCACAAACCTTATTTTGCAAAAACGTTTTGGTACGTTTCTTCTTTCTTCTTCTTTGCGATTTCTTCTAGATAAAAATTTTGGGCTGCTAACGTATACCATTATAAGATTATACATATGGTAGCAATGTAAAAAGGAACAAAAAAGTGTCCTATAATTTATAAACTTGCATAATTTTTTTACATAAGCACTTAAATTTACAAAATTAAATCTTAAACTTGAAATTAAGAAATTTTAAGTAATTCTTATTTTTAACTGAACTAAAGACTCATCGATCTCTACATTATACGTTGGCACTATAGTTCTTACAACATGTAACCTTGTTCTTTCTTAACTTTCTTGATTCTTGTTAAAAACTGCAATTTCATGTAGCATTCATTGAATAGATATGAAACAGTAACGACAATGGGATGTGAGAGAGAGAGAGACAGAGTGAGAGAGTTGACGATGACTATAAGAAATTTATGTGTCTCCTGATTGACACGTGTACCTTCTCCCCCATACGGCTAGAATAGGCACATGCCTGCGCCAGTGTCAGTCGCAGGCCACTATTTGGCAACAAAATCATCTGTTGGCACGTGTAACACCTATGTGAGAACTTTTTCGTACCAGGGCCAATGATAATTGATATCTTTTGAAATTTTGGCTTCTCCAGTCCTGATTTGATGGTTCTATCACGCAGAAAGCCCTCCACGCAATGGTACAAAAGTTAAAGCCCAAAGAAAGGAAAACGAAAAAAGGGAAAAAAAAAAAGATAACATGAAGATAAGCTTCAAGATAGAAAATACAAGGCCCTCATGGCGTCAGATTCACCTTTTTGCTTCCCCTTAATTGAACCACGAACAAATCGACCACATATTTGTTCTTTAGGAACAAAACTTGGAGTTCATCTAAATTCTTATGATGTAAGACGTTTCCGCACTAGTTTGTGGAAAACAAGGTGTTGAACTTTTTCCGTAGAGTGAAAAACAAAAGGGAAAGAAGGTTGTCGCCGACTTCATTATTAATTCGTGCTTGCAAGAGGGTTTGATGAAGTCTGTGTTTCTTATGATTTAAGTAAGCCTTAGGTGAGTGAAGAACTAGTCAAGCTACAAACGGAAAAGAAAGAATCAGTCAAGTATAGTTTGCTTTAGACTATCATTGCATGTGTTCGTCTTTACTATTCTATTTAGTAGGAAGGAACTCGCACTTTTTATTGGCTTTGTAGAAGAGAGAAATGCCTATTTTGTTTAGACCCCCATTGAAAATGGCCATTATGTTGGACATATAACATGATTGGCTTCCACTTTAACATGGTGGGTTTCCAACTCAGAGATAACTGATCCCCTTCTTTCAACCCACTATCCATATGCTTAAAAAACCATGATGAGGTCTTCACAGGATTGTCTTTGGGTTATGGTCATTTGCCAACACCACTTGAGAAACAGTTATTCACCCATAAGATCACGTTTTGTCCCTCCTGTTAGGAACAATTTAGTACCTCACAATAATTCTTTATTTCACCTTTTGATCAGTACCCTCTGATTGACGTACCTTTCTTTGCATTCCCAGCATGATGCCTTGTAAATTTAGTGACAGAAGTGCTTTTTACGTGAAGTTTCCTTTCACTAAAACCATGCAAAGGGGGGGGCAACCGCTTTTTCTCTTTTCATTCTTTTCCAACCACCGTAGTTACATTCCATTTCTGATTTTTCAATCCGTAGAACTTTGAGGAGATTAGTGTCTCGCAGTGCCCGTTACCAACTTAATTCCTTAAAAAAGTAAGGAGAGAAAAAGAGAGATGTGATATGGATATTCAAAAAGTTAGATGCTGCCGAAAAAGGAGAAGCATAAATAATTATTTTCATTAAAAAGCTCTTTTTTATAAACTCCACACAAGATTTTGACACACTAACCTCTTCAAATCCTAATAAAAACAATCCTCTACAACCTTAATTGGATAACAAATTTATGTAAGTCTAAGTTATTTCCACTACCTTGAACAATCTTATCCCGAGCTAAATTATCGATACTGGCAAGCAATAACTGTTGGCAAGATCTCTTAATTTAGATTCAACACTTTGAAGGTACATGAATGGGTGTATGAAAAAAAAAGAAACTAAATTACCTATGATCAATTATGTGAAAGGCTCATAAAACATACTTTAGCTGTCTAAAGATATTTATCCATAATTGGTTGGCAAGACCATCTATTGGGCGATGCGAGTGGCACATGCTCTGGATGCATCACCTATTTGTGGTCTTGAAGCATAATGATGGAATGGGTGTCTTTTCGTAAGAGTTGGTTTGAAGTTGAAGTCTCGTCATTCAAACAAAACGAAATGGTGGTTCGGGAAGAAGCATCAGGCCAGTAGACTACAAGATCATTGGAACGGGAATTTAGGAGATCAAGTAGAGATGTTTAGTTTACTTTTCTACATTAGCAATTATGTCTTACAACAACCATGCTTGCGATAAGGTCGTTTATTGGCGTGGTCATCCATTAACAAGGTCCATTCAGGACAACCTTTCGGAAAGGGCAGTCATCGCCGAATACTATTTTTGAGGGCCACGTTGAAAAGATGGTGTAACTGAACCAGATGAACCATTCACAAAATGACATGATAAATTGGTTTTGAAGAGTGTTCAAACTATCTTTAATGTTGTTGATGATGGTAGTACGCATAACTTAAGCATTAAATTCATTGCGGATATTAGTACCTTTAGACAAGTCGCCCGCCACACTTTACAGATACGCATGGATCATGGTCAATTAATTCCTGATTTCACTAATTTTTTCGCAAAAGCAATCACTTTTTGACATCTCCATTCAAAAGCAAAGCAGTAGCGTTGCTTTCTTGACTAGGTGCCCTTCTACCTTCGCCAAAGTACTGCTTGCCATCATTCCAAGCGTTCAAAGTGGAGCATTTTTCACGCCCTTGTGCCGTCAGGGTGTTGTTATTAATGCACAAAAACTTCAAAACTTTCTAGCTAAATATTTTACCCATTCAATTATTTCATTTCGGTGCACTTTTATTTTAAATTTACTATGACGTAAACATTAAAAAGTTGGCATATGTCGACAACTCTGGGTAGTTAATCGGATAACAATTTCATTAAATCAGCTCCTCATAATGTTCTTTTCCCATACCATAAAACGAGCATTATTTTAGAGAGCAATAGTTTTCCAATATACATATAACAATGATAACAACAATAATAGTCTAAATTTTGATAATTTTGAAAACTATTATATGTCAAATAGGGTAAGAAAATACCAAAAAGAAGTACACAATCATAGGTAAAGGAGGTCTAATGGAACAAATTTGACCACCGCCGAATGGACGTAACATTATTTTCTGGCTGCCTGCTTTCGTCCTTTCCAATCAACATGTGGGACACGGTTCAGCCATCAAGATCAGATAAAAGTAGAAGCAAAGTTCGACACGTAGTTTTAATGTCTGTTCTTTAAGAATCTCGCGCGTAAGCCACTCGCTTTGAACATCGTTTTGCTTGGCAAATGCCCGGAGAAGACCTACCAGAGCAAATACTTACTGCTATCTTAATTAAGATAACCATGATCCACTATCACAGTTTAAATTTACATAAGTGATCTGAAACGTAATCCAGCCTGGTCTTAACAGAGTGATGACAAAACTTAAGTAACTTATATGATCAAGAGTACATTAAAAAATTATGCGTAAGGAAATATGTCAAAGGTTGTGTATAAGATTGAGAAAGAAGCTATCCTAGTCTTTTAAAATGCTTGAGCAAAGTGGAAGGTTAGATAGTATACGATTTAGACGATCCATTGTTACCTAAGCTTCCCATGGAAGAGCTCTCAAAAGATTCGATCAAGTGAGTAGGACAAATATGTGAATGATCAAACAACTATCGGCCCAAATGGATACAAAATAAGTCATCCTCTTTGCTGTCGTATAACCAAGGACATTGGAGGTAAAGTGGTCAAAAGAAAAAAAGGGAAAAAATTAGAGAAAGAATAAAAATGTTGGCCTTTAGTACCACCTAATTCATTCTAAGCTATGACTTAGTGTAACTAATACTCTAAACTATTAGAATATTTTAATTCTTTCCTATGTAAAAATAATAGGTATTTAATAAAGAATTCTTTCTCCATACATTTCAATTGTGAGATTCGTTAACTTTAAAAAAGAAAACAATGAATAATAACACTTCATTATAATATTGATTCAATGAGGAAAGGAGGTAATTAATTAACCACTTCTCTTGCTCGAAGTCATAGTTGCGTTCCTTCTTTAGACATAATAGAATTTGTCTAGGTTGTATTAGAAATTGAAAGGGCCCAACTAAAACACAGAACTGTGCAATAGTGGGTTGCTAGCGGAAGCTTATAAGGCCAGGCTCTCTTGATACCATATTAGAAATTGAAGGGGCCCAACTAAAACATAGAACTGTGCAATAGTGGGTTGCTAGCGGAAGCTTATAAGGCCAGGCTTTCCTGTCGCCTTACCCAATGTGGGACTGGATATTTTAATCCTCCAACAGGTTGGTAAGCAAAAGGGTTTTTAATAAGGATTAACACTTAGTTGCAGTCCATCTGTTTAGAAATTGCTTTCCACAAGCAATTCGCTTTAATTTTCTCACGACAACCTAATCCCACAGTGTTTATTAACTTTTTTTTTTTCCATTTTGTAGTTTGTGATGTTAAATTTCTATGACATTTAATACAGTTCTTCTTTAGCCCTATTAGCTTCTATAAGAAATTCCTTTCACCTCGGAGACATCAACAAGAAATTTCTTAACGAAAAGGAAAAAATCGAAGTGCCTATATAATGATGGAATATTTAGCATGTGTATGCTTTATCTTGTGACGTTCCACAACCTTCAAGCTATAGGACAAGTACAATAATATTGCTATTGGATTGCAATCAAAATATGATAAAAGGACAATTTGAAGCTAGCTGTCACTCACCTAGTAGCCCAAGTGGAGATACCAAGGGACACTAGCCCACAGGGCTAGTGATTGAGACCCCCCAATTTCCTCCCCCTCACCTAACCTTTTGAAAAAATAAATAAATAAAAGGAGGAAGAAAGAAGACAATTTGAAGCAAATGATATGTAGTGTGTGAGTGCATGAACAAAAGCATAATATTCTTTTCCTTTGGACCAATATGTGTTTGACAGCATAGTGCTATCTCCATTAAGAAAATCTGACATATAAACCAAAGCGTTCTCATAAATATTGTTGGAACTTAAATTTCTACGCAAGAAGGCAGGTCAAGCACAAAGAGAAACCAAGATTAGCAACGCAAAGTTAAAAGCTGTGAGACCACTTCAAACCTATCTCCCGAATAAAATTGATAACAATATTTCCTCAAGTGCATCTCCAAAGCTTTATCTCTACCGCAAAGAATTACCTCTCTAGAATTACAATGAGTTCACTGAAACAACTATGAATCCAAAAACTTAGAATTTATGCCAATGGTCCTCTTGTACAACTCAAGCATCTTTATGAACTCCAAAACATCTAAAAATCTTTATCAAAATCAGTATCTTTTATTCTGAAAGAATTCTCTTTGTTTTCATATAGAAAATTACTCACAATTAGATAATGTTGACCTTTCCCAACAAATCTTATATAAAATACTACAATCTCTTCTAAAAGGGATTCCTTATCCTTATTCAAAACTGGAAAAAAATCATTCAAGCCTTGAAGTTGATTTTGACTTTATACTGAACATGTTCTCATTCCTTGTGATACATCTGTTGCCCATCTGAGCACCACCAATAGAGAAAATTTCCTTACTTGACAGCTATACCATTTACAGCAACTCTAAAGTGTTGGCCTTCTCAAAAGTTTCTGTTGCACAGAAGTTATTGTCTCAATCCCTTCAGGTTAGTCTGGCACCTACTGCAATATGTGCCTTATTTTATTTTATTTTATTTTAAATAAACACAAACACACCTAGATACATATTTGGTGTTGAACCTAAGACTTCTTAGTTATAGACAATGTCTGCTCCTAATTAAATTAAGTATTTGTCAAGATTGAGATAAGCGTTTCTTTTTGTAAGAAAGAAGTTTAAGATTTCACCTTTTGCCACAGAGGCAATAATAACGCTCTTGTATGTTGCACATGGGGGAAACGCGCACTTTCCTATTCATTATCTCACAGTCTCCTCTTTTCTATACTTCTTTTTTGTCATTTTTCAGGCAAATACCTTCGACAGAATCATACAAATCCTCGCCAAAAAAAAACAAAACAAAAAGTCTTCCATCTTAGTCTTCAAACTAGAATAATCTGGACTTGTCAATTTGATCATGGTGCTTAGTGTAACATGTTATCTTCGTATGCACAAGAAACTACGTACTAAATCAACCTAGTGGTGTGAATTAAGAAGATTCAACAAAAAATTTCAAGCAGACCGAAAATTATCCAATGCCAAATTCCTAAGCCACGAAGATAGCACCACAAAATAAATGAATTAACCAGAGACACGAAAATTTTACAGTACAAGAGTTCTCCAAGGGGAGTAACTAAGAAAAATATCCCTTATAATGAAACAGATGACAAAAACCGGTGATGATCTGTCGCTACTTAGATTACCCAGTCGTCACGCCGATATAACATCATTCAACAGCAATGTTGTTTTTGTCTTCTTGGACCAAAATTATCATTTGCTTTTTTAAAATAAAGGTCGGTTATTTCTTTAAGAAAAAGTTGACTTAAGGGACTCTGTTAACTGAACCGTGAACCCCAGGTTCCATGAATACGGCGTCTGTTCCCATCCCGTGGATGGTGTTCCTTTTGGAATAGAAAACTGAGGCGCCGACGGCGCACGAGAAAATTGAGGCACCCCCCGTAACTTTGGACACCGTTGTCTCGTCTAATTCCTGGTTCACGTTGATTAAATTATTCTTTAAAGGTTTGTCCTTTCCTTGCATTTCAAACCTCAAAATCTTAGTTACACAATAGAAGCTCTCCTAATGTCGTTATCACCATCATGATGAGATCATGATTGCCGCTACCAGAAGTGATATGACGGCTTGTTAATCTCATCGCCTTATAAATATACATTTTAGCAGTGTATTTAAGTTTGCTAATGACCCAATCAGCCAGATTTTTCAAGGGGAAATGGGATTAATTTACAAACGCTGGAGATTTCTGGCCTCTGCTGCACACCAGTTCTGCCTAAGACATGAACACCTCCAACGTCTGACATCTGTTTAAGGTAGAACTAAATTCTGAATCCAACAAAGAGTTGCAACCCCAACTTGCTAGGAAATTGATTGAAATAACATTAGTTATTCAAAAACATTGGCTTAAATTTTTAGATAAAACAATGCATCACAGAGCTGATGACGTTTCACGTAGATGTTTATAGATTTTGAAAGAAACTACGAGAAGAACACTCCAAAACTTCGAACTTTTTGCAGCGCCATACGATCATATGGTTTTCCTATTAGACAATCCAACCTTTGATTGCGGTATCCTGGTTCGTGGACATAAGCGAGAAAACAGGAGAGGCCGGCCATCGTCTTGTTCAATTTTTATTATTCAAATTTCTCCTTTTGTTGTCAAGGGCCGCCGCGGGGTTGGGGTGGGAAACGGCGGTGAGGTTTGGAAATATCAACTACTCTAAGACAAAATAGATGCGAACGCCATTCAACTACTTTTGATACCATTTCACAAACAGTATAATTTTAGCATGGTGTTGAAAAGTCAAACCTTAACCCAGATTATATTTAGTTTCCAAGAACTCTAATTTTATAATTAAAAAAATAGAGAGAAAATGAAAATGACCTGTAGTTTTTCTTGTATTTATTTTTTCTCTGACTAAGAAGAGTTTAGTTTAGTGCTTATTGGTTCACCTTTCGGCGGCTAGGCTAAAAGTGACGAAAGGCTTCGTTCGAGATTTCCGAACACAGAGAAACGAATTCTGGAAATGGAAAACCGCTTATTAGTTGACTTGTCTTTTCATTGAAATAAAAGTGTGTTGCAGTTTATAACTAAACCTCAAAATAGTTTTCCTCTAGTGTAATTAACTCTGGGTATTGGACTTTATCGCACTCTTCACATGGCTTCATGAGCGAGAGTGGGGCTTGGCCATTATCAAGAAGAGCTTTTTATGGTTTTGGCTTTGTACACTTCCACGAAAATGTGGTGCAATACAGAAAGCGATGGTTGCCTTTTTTGGTTGTTGCAGTGTCCAATCATCGTGTCCAGTGCCGAAATAACGGCCAGTTGGCTTCTACCACAGACTTTCTACCAGTTGCTAATCATCACTATCACTCTCTTTCAAATTCACCTGTCATGCCAAAGATGATATGCCTAGAAACTCGAGTGTCTCATTGACCTTCGCTAAAGCAAATTGGATGGCCATAGTGCACTCCAATAGAGCATAGCAACGTAGACTTGTGGATCGCCGTGTGTGTCTTTATCCATGCCATTTAGAACAAGAAGCATACTTATAATTAGTTGAGTCAGAATCCCATAAGGCCGAGCTCAACCAGCACGATGCTGATGGGGGTACAACTCGTGGTTTAAGTGTCACTCAGTGAAAAGCATTCGAGCACAAACAGGATAACCATCATTTGTTTTGTTGGTGGTTGCCTTCTCTGTTATCATGGTGGCCATTTCACGGCTTTGTGTTGACAAAAAATCCGGCATGAAATTGAAGCTGTCGTTAACACCTATTAAAGTGTGACTCCATCATAAAGTTAGCATACTGTTAAACATTAGGTCAGTAAGGAGCTTGGAAACTCAATTAATAACTTTAATCACGTGGGATCTCAAGAAACAAAAGTATGCTTTCCTTTGGTTTTGGTTGAGTGGTGAAGCTCGTGACATTTTCTGGTTTTATTAGTGACAATTAGGTTAACAACTCTCCGTCATCTTCCTTTTTCGAATTTTCTATTTTCTTGCCTCCCCTGGAGGGCAAGTAATTGCAAATGGTCAAGAGGACAATCCATATGTCTCGCAGAGCTGTCCCAATGAATCTGGCTTTAGGAGCTCCTTTCAATTGTCTTATCCAATCTCAGTCAATGGCATGAAACCCCGTCCAATGAACGAAGTGAACCCAAGAGTAAATAATAAGCACCTTCTTTATATGATTGATTTCTACTTTCTTTATCATAGTGCTTAAGTTCCAATGCCTTTTGAAAATTCAGTTAAAAAATTACTTTACCAGTAACTTTTTGTGTGTACTCGATCTACTTGCAACAATTTGACTGAACTACTTCAAACCAACCAAGCCAGGCCAATAGTCAAAGTGGGTCCGTGTAATGGATAGGTTCACCCTAACAAGAATGGCTTGTGGTCTGATAAGGACAATGGGACCCAACCATGTCGCCAAAAGTGGGGTTTGCCATTTTAAATGGTTCTAGGATTCTACCTGAGTTGTTGGGTCTTTTGTTTTCATTTTACTGATGTTGTCCCACTTTTAGAGTTTAATATTTGTTTCACCACATGAATGTGTCCACCGACCTCTAGCGTTTGGTAGTCCAAGGAAATTTCTCCTGGACCGGCCGATTAATTACTTCGAAAACAAACAAAACTCCATTTGATTACTTTTGGTCTATTACTTACTTAATATCTCGTCGTTTTCTGCAACATTTTGGTTTTTCAGTTGTTCTCGTGAACCTATTTTTTAAATTTTATCTCATTGAGTTCTGTAATTGAGATATGATATAGTCTTATAATATGGGAACTGACATACAAAAGTTACGCTTAATTTGATGGGGTGAACATCTGCGGAGCAGAAAAAGATTAAAAGAATTCCTTGAACTTGAATATGGAGGAAACTGATGCACCTTTTTGGATAGCTTTCAAGCGACGCATGCCAAATTTGTTCGGTCTGACTCACCATGCAACCAATGTCGTCTATGCGTCGGCGGCACCAAAAGTCTGATTCATGGTAGAGTAGGAGAAAATAAACAGCTTTGTATTCGCTTTATTGTGCTGCGGCGTGCTGTTAAAGGGCCGAATGGATTAATTAAACGTAATAATTCAGGTATTCTTGAGCTGAATGAATGTCATGGTCAAAAATTATGGGCTACGAAAGTAGGCTATGGATAAAGCCCAATCGCTTTTTGTCTGAAGACACTTTAACAAGTTCATTTCGTAAGATGGATGTTAATTACAGCAAAAAAGAAAACAAAAATGCATTTTAAGGGCGGGTAACTTGACTCGTTAAATCGGTTTCGGAGAAGTTAAGTATCGGAATTCAAGTCTCAGTCTCTTTTTACGTGAACGGTAAATCAAGAGGTTTAGAATATTAGAGGGACATTATAATAGAGACAAATATTTCACGGGTCAAAAGTTCGTGTGATGGACCGGTAGTTTTACTTCACAACCATGAAGAGGATAAAAATAAGTTCGAGTTGGATAAATACTTGTAAACCCAAGAATCAAACTAGAATATTAGATCTAAACGAAACCATATTGGACAATCTGACTTTGAACTTTGAAAGAGTCATCGCTATCTTACAATAAAAACGGATATGCTTATCTGAGCAGAGATTAATATGCAGCTTCAAATCAAATACCTTGCAATAATATCAGCAGCACAAGCCAGAGTCTTGGTTTGATTTAAAGAGCCATTTCGTCCATAAAGCAATCCCAGAAAGTGTTTTGGTCCTAAAGAGGGCATGATACCTTTTGATGCTAAGCTTAAACGCATCCCAATGTAGGGGCGGGCACCCAACCATGAAGTATTGGAAAAGCCAATTTGGGTTTCTAAGCTGAAGGGGGTTCCCAAAAAGAAAATTAAAAAGAAAAAAAAATCATCTTTATCAGCTAATTTTTTCAAGTGAAGCCAACAACAGACAAGTCGACTCAAAAGTATCGAAGAAGGCAGCTTTTTACGGCTTTTTCCAAGTTCTTTTTTTTTTTTTTTTGGGTGTCCTTTTGGACTTGTTTTTACTCGATCTATTATTTGTCGAGGGTGAAGACAAAGAACAAATCTTCGTCTATGTTCTTTATCTTTCGTTGAATAGTTATTTATCTCAAAAAAGATACTCAAAGATGCACAGCAGATGGTCGAGAAACAAATCTTAGATAAGAGTCGATCACGGTAAAGAGATCAAAGAAAAACGGATGGGTCATGGTCGTACGACAAAACGACAAAAAGACAAAAAGATTAAAAGTTTGAGGAAAATGATAACGTAGATACTTTTCGCTAAGAAAGAATTTGATCGATCGTCATATTTACTTTATATCTACATCTACTCAAGTAATTTAGCTGTCAAGTTCTTGTTTTGAACAGTCTATCCAGAAGAGATTGTAGTTAAAAGAGAAACAGAAAAGGTTTGTAGTTTTGCTCTCAGACGCAACAAAAAGTGGACCAATCGGAGTTGACAAGTACAATAAACATCTCTGCCAAAAAATCAGGGATATGCTCCCTCCTATTCATAGCCAGATTCTATGTTGATTCGCTAGGCTTCAGCGGGGCCTTGGAAGCAAAGACCCGTTAAATTGCAGTATTAGCGCCTTTTGTCAGTGGCGCAGTTATGAGGCATCACAGTGCTCGTGGACCATCCTCAAGTCACACCTTGGAAGAGAACAATGGACTGATGCAAATGAAGTCCAAGAGGAAGCCGAGCCTCTGTTTGGAGCAACCAAAACAGAACATAAATTGAACGCAGTGTTCCAGCATCAAAAGCCAGAAAATAGTCTCTCACCGAAGGCCCAATGTGTTCGAGACTTTGACCTAAACATTCCCTACCGTGACCCAATCCACATGGAACCCGAAGGAACAAGCAAACCTGCTGAAAGGATATCTGCTAACCATACAAAGAACAAGACAGTGAAGGAAGCGGATACAACGAGACAAAACAGAAGACTAAGTCAACTAAGGATCGAAGAAAGTGCAAGCGGGCTTCTACGCTTTGTTGAGGAAGAAACTTACCTCACAGCTGACGAGGACAAGACTGAAGGAAACTACTGGGAAGATTGTAGCCTTGGAGAACAAGCTTGGAAGCCCCGTAATGGGTAACTTGTAAAGCTTTTGTACTTATGTGGGTAGAAACAGTAGGATGGAAGTCAGTCTTACGTTTTCTAGTATAAATAAGAGGCCACACTGTTGTAAAAAGAAGTACCATTCAACGTTGCAGTAATAGAGTTACGTTGAAGTACCATCTCTTCTCCTTTGCCTATAAAAAAAACTAATTTAGAAGAAGAACTTAAAATAAGTTATTTTTGTATTGTTATTTCAATTTGTATATCTACAATCAATTTGTATGTATATACCATTAAAGAGAGGCTAAGTCCTACCAAGTGTATTGTTAGGACAGTCTGACACATCAGGTGCCACATTAGCATCTACATTGGAGCCACGTCAACCTTGGGGTCATGTCAGCAAGCACTCGGCCCGAACCCGTGAGCACGACCCAATTCCTTTTGCTTTCCCAAGGATAGCGATAGCAAATTGTGTGCGATTGCGATTGGAAGAACTTGCGATTGTTGCTGCCGCTTTGCCGGATTTCCATTCTGATTTCTTCACTGCAAATCTGTTCATGGATTCGTACCTTAATTGTATATTTTGTTTCTAATTTTGATTTTGTAATTGTTGTATAAAACATTACAATCAATTAAATAAAATTATTAGGAATTTTGAGATTCAACTTGTTCTTCGTTTTCTTCTTTCCTCTTTGGTGGAACACAATTTTGGTTGATCCTCCCGAATCGATTTCTTTTATGGTATCAAACCTAGATTCCGATCTTGGGACCTATGAGTTATGGGCCCACGATGCTTCCACTGGAGCCATTCAAATCTATCCAATTCCACAAACACAAACCCCCTTCTTCCTATAGTTTCAGTGACTTCTCCAACACCAATGATGCCTACCTCGATGTCCATTGAACGGTTTGATGGAAAACATTTCATCATTTAGAAGATCTGTCTTGATCGTTTCTCGTCTTAAACAAACTCCTAACCATTCTAGAAAGACGTGAACTAGTGCTGCCTGACACCCTCATCACCCCTGACAGCACCAAAAGCCCTAACTTGGTGTACACCTCGTGGTTCATTTAAGATCAAGTTGCCCCCATATAGGTCCTAGCCACCTCCACCAACACAATGGTGACTTAATTGACAAACATGTAGTGTTTAATCACTGCGTGGTTGCATCTCCAGTGGACCTACATAGCCTAATCATCTGCTTGGTCCTTTTCTCTTCACCTTCAACTCCAAACTGTCACCCACAACTCATGCTTGGTGACCAAATTCCTTCACAACATCAAGGCAATTTTGGATTAACTCACCACCATCGATAGCCACATCTCCAATAATGAGTACCTAACTTATATTTTTTGCGATTTTGGTGAAGAATACGATGGTCTCACCACCTTTGTCTCTATGTAGAATCACATGTCTCCTCTTAATCGTGAAACCACCCATGGTTTGATTCTAGCCTAGGAAGGCCACACCACTCCCAAGAGTGCCACTTTATTGTTGCTAGTGGTGCTTACTACATACTTAGGCTAGTTCACAAGTCACGTAGATCCTATTTGAAGTCCTACACACTTGACCTATGCAAACCCAGGCCCTAGCATGCAATCCAACTAACATCCACACACCTCTCATAACTCTCCTACGGCTTGACCCACTCAAGATGGTGTTTTGCCTAGCTTGCCTAACTACCCATGACCCAATTGTAGTGGTACTCGAGGTTGGCACCATACTGGGCCCTATTGTTATCTTTACTGTAAGTCGGGACATCATGTGGCCAATTGTAGGGAGAGGTTCAACCCAACTTTTAGTCCACCCAATAACTCTTCCCTTTAGGCCCAATATCCCTGCTTAAGCCCATATCACCTATCTTAACCCTTATACCCCTTTTTCCTACTATCCACCCTAAGCTCATTACACATAACTCCCTCCACCTATCTCCCACTATGGTCCACCCAACCCACCCCCCATCCATTCTAGATGAGGCCTCTTGGCATCTTGACTCAGGGGCTTTTCATCATATCACTAACTCCTCCATTATCCTTTCTGGGGCCATTTTGAATATTGGTCCTTAACAATTCACCATAAGTGATGGTGTATCCTTACCCATCACTCACACAAGTACTTTCCAAACACATTCTTTTATTTATACTATCCATTACCAAAAATCTTGTTTAAATCATGTTTTAAATCCTTTATTAGTTTAAATCTTGTTTTAGTTATACTATCCACCACCAAAAATCCTTTATTGGTTTCAAAATTTACTTAAACAGTAATTGTTATTTTTTATTTTTTGCCACTCATTTTTAAGAAATTTCTTGTTTTATAAGAAAATTATCCTCCACAAAATCCTTGATCATGGACTCTACCGTGTTTAGTAGTTTGATGTGTCCTTTCGTGCATACCTAGCTTCCCACACCAACCCTCTTCTTTTATGGCATCACCATTGGGTCATCTGTCGCCTCTAGTTTGTAAGGATCCATTAATGTGTTTTACCTTTATTCTCCCTTTTAGAATGGTGTTGTAAAATGTAGATACAGTCATATTGTTGAGATACCTTACTCTTCTAACTCAAGCTCTGTCCTTTCCCATTTTTGGGACTTTGCTTTTGAAATCATGATTTTTCTTATCAACCACTTTCCTACCCTAATGCTCTAAAATATCTCTCCTTTACAAGCCTTCTTCCATAAAACCCTTAATATTACCTACCTTTGTATTTTTTGCTGTACCATTTATCCTTACCTTTGTCCTTACACCCCCCTTAAAAAAAAAAAAATAGACTTACTTCTTGTTGCCAAGCTTGGTCTTCCTTGGTTACCTTTATAGCTACCATGGTTACTCTTGCTTTTACCTTAACACCTAATGCATGTATCCCATTACTGATGTCATGTTCCATGAAAAGGTCATCCCATGCCATACTTTACCTTCTGATCCCAGTCTCTCCCTACCTCTTTAACCCCTAGCCTCATCACTTTACCATGGTCCATGTTCCTCTTTTTCCATTTCCTTCTCCCCTACCTCCACCCTTACCTAACATTGTGGGGTCCCCACTAGACTCTCCTTCTCCTCCTTCTCCTTCTCCCTCCAAACCTTCCCCCCCCCTCCAAAAAAAAAAAAAAAAACTCATCCTATGACTTGTCTCTCGAATGGTATCACCACCTACTGCCACCTTAACTGCAACCACACTTTTGCCTTCACAGCATCTGCCCAGCCTTACCCTAAACCTATATGTTACTCTTAGGTTGTTTGGGAGGCTTATTGGTGTGATGTTATGGCTACTAAGTAAACTACCTTTTTCTATAATGGTACATGGGCTTTGGTTTCCACTTCCCTATAGTGTCAAACTTATTGGCTACAAATGGATCTACAAGGTCAAGCTAAAGTCTAATGGCTCACTAGAGCATTACTAATGGCTCACTAGAGCATTATGAGGCCCAACTCATGGCCAAAGGCTTCCATCATAAGGAAGACATCGATTTAATCGAAACATTTAGTCTAATTGCGAAGCCTATCATTATCTACACTATCCTTGCCCTTGACTACTTTTGTGGTTGGTTGATCTGTCAACTAGATGTCTTTAATGCCTTTTTACATAGTCATTTCTTCAAGGTAGTTTTATAAAGTAACCCTAAGGCTTTGTTGACCCTAAGTGCCCCCACCATGTGTGCCACATGTACTACTCTCTTTATGGCACGAAACAAGCACCCCATGCTTGGCACCAACGATTAAGCTCATTTCTTATCTCTCTAAGCTTTTTTCATCTACCTAGTAGACACATCATTGCTTACTCTCCACACACCTAGATACAACTCTGTCCTACTTGTTTATATGGATGACATTACTTTTATTAGTTCACCTTAGGCTCCATTCTCTACTTTGCTATAGGCTTTTCACCTCAAATTTGCACTTAACAACCTTAGCCTTATCCACTACTTAGTGTTGAAGTTCAACCTACCTCCATTAGCCTTATCCTTCATCAAGCCAAGTTTACTTTCAACATCCTTGACCGAGCTAAAATGTGTAATGCTAAGGCCATCTCCACTTCCTACTCTACAAATGAACCTCTCTTTGTCCACTATAGGGAGCCCTTATCAGATCCTATGCTTTATCACAACATTTTAGGTGCACTTTAATATCTTACACCCATGCAGCATAATATACCCTATTCAGTAAAGACTACCTATTAGTTTCTCAATTGCTTAACCATTACTGATTAGTAAATGATGAAGCACATCCTTAGCTACTTAATTGTCATTCCCTAACATAACCTTTTCCTCATCTACAACCCTTTCACTTTCCTTCATGCCTTTTTTAATGATGGTTAGGCCAACAACTATAATGATTGGTGCTTTATTGGTAGCTTATGCATCTTCCTTGGTTAGAACCTCATTTCTTAGAGTTCTCATAAATAGCACATCATTGCTCACTCTAGCACTAAGGCCGAACATAAATTGTTAGTTGACACCATGGCTAAACTAATATGGATCAAGTACCTTCTATGTGATTTACAAGCTCTTCCACCTTAATCTCTAACCTTATGGTGTGACAACATGTATGCTCTTTACTTGATTGTTAATCTTGTCCTTCATGCTTGCACCAAATACATCAAGGTCGACTTTCACTTCATTTATGAATGTCTCGCTTATAATCAACTATTTTTTTTTTCAATTTATTTCCATTATTGATTAGCTTACAATTTATTTCCATTATTCATCACCTAATTGTCAAGCTCCTTCATTCCAAGTTGATAGTCCATACTACCCCTTCAGCTTGTGGAAGGATGCTAGAACAGTTTGACATGTCAAGTGCCACATTAGCATCTACATTGGTGCCACATCAACCTTAGACACATAAGCCTTAGGGCCATATTAGTAGGCACTTAACTTAAACTTGTGAGCATGACCTAATTCGAGATCATGTGCGATCGCAATTGCAAGAACCTGTAATTGTCACCACCACTTTGTCACATTTCCTTTCTAGGTTCTTCACTATAAATATATACATGGATTCATACCATGATTATATATTTCATTTCTAATTTGATTCTATAATTTTTATATATAACATTACAATCAATTGAATGATAATTATTAGGAATTTTCTAGATTCAAGAATTAGGGTTTGTTCTTCATTTTCATAGAACAACTTACAAAGATAACATACATAATTAGGATAGGAAGCACCAATAAATCCAAGTGGGTGCTACGTAAGTAGCTCCGCAATGAGATGACCATGAAAAAGGTGTTCTTCATATCAAGTTGATAAAGAGACTGTCTATGATAAGAGGAAATAACAACAAGACTATTCATTATAATTAATACCAATTTACTAATGAAAGCTCTTAATTATCATACATGCTTTTTTACACTCCAAAAAACCATCACGTCTAAGTTTAATCTTGAAAATCCATTTACATGGGATAGGCCAAGAGTGAGGAGGTAGAGGAATTGAATCTCAATTATGATTTTGGACTAGTGTGGAATACTCTTTAATTATAATAGCTTGCCAACAAGGATCTTTGGCAACTTGAGCATATATATAGTGGCCTACAAACATAGTAGGGGGATGGGGGTTGTGATAACTTTTAGCTAAAGGACATGCCATATAAAACAAGAAGGAATATTCCCATAAAGGAAGGCTCGACTTATGATGGCATTTACAAGACAAAGAGTACTTGAATGGGTGATTGGTAATAAGGCACCATAACATATAACCACCTGTTGATTTCTAACATAGAAGGTTATGTCTGATAACATAAAAGCATTATCCATAATATAATATATAACAACTAAATTTGTGTGCTAAAAGGCTTCTAATAATGGTGGTGGTGGTAGAGGCAAAGTAATAAGGTGGTCCTAAGGTTATGGTTGACATGGGCTTGGATTATGATATTAGGCTTCTTGGTAATCAAATGGACCAAGTTTATAAGGAGCTAGGCCTTATGAAAAATTATTCTACTAACCTTGATTTGAAAGAAGGGATGTCACAAAATTAGGGTTAAAATGTTCACAACAACTTTTTGTTTTATGTTTAGGATGTTCACAAACATGACATAGCAATAACTTATGGCAATTCTTGCCACGACCACTAGAGATATGGTTGGAAAACAAATTCTAAATAGGAAGAATACCCTAATGCTGGATTTTTCCTTATCAAAACAATTGGGGGCTTGAGGAGTAGTTTGAAGTCAAAAGTTTGCTTGGGTTTTCTTCATAAACACAATCAAAGAAGTGACAAGATGGTTTTATGCTACTAGATCCAACCTCATCTCTTGATTTGAAAGAAGGGCTTGCAAGTCATCTTGATTGATGGGTTCAAATCTACACTAAATGGAAAGCATAACCTTAAATTGCAACTACTTTAACCCTAAGCTACAAAAAACATGGGTTAGATACTTGTTTTCCAATGAGGGTTTGTTGATAATTTCTAGTTGGTTAGTGATGGCATTGATTTGGTTAAGAAATTTCATCACAAAGATTATACTTTTTAGATGTTCTAGAGTTACATATGTAATGAGCTCACACATGTGGACAATTAGTGCTTAAATGCTATAGCTATCTTTGCTAGGCAACGCCAAAAGTTTTATGTTTGGTTACTAAGTGTGAAGTCATGTTTAAAGTAGAGACTAGAATATAGGCTAGCACCACTTGGTCTCAACTTAACCACTAATCCTAGGTTAGATTCAATATATTTGAAGTACATCCATCATAAAGATGTTTAATGAACTAGATGGTAAAATAAGTGGTTAATGAACTAGATCTTTAGTGAAAAGCAAAAAGTGACTATTAATAAGGAAAGATAGAAGTCTAGTTTTCCACATCACATATAAGGACTTTCCAATTTGACTCCCAATGTAGGACATGATAGGAATGGAGGTGGATTGTGCAATGAGATAATAGAAGTGTCCGGTGAAATCTAGATGCAAGTGAACATGTCGAACAAGTAATATAATGATAAGAAAGATATCGTCCCACAGAGATTGGTGATTACTAAACCAATTAATTACTAACAGTGAACAACTCCTAGAATTTATCTAGCAAACCAAATTGATAGATGATAGATTAACTGACTAAATATAAGAAAACTAAATACAAGAAATATGTTAGAGCATATGATTTCACCATAATTACTAGGTATTAATATTGATTATTTATGCTTGCAAGAGGGATAATATCTATGTGATGGCGGAATCTCTTAATTTATTTACTATCCTATGTCTAGGTATAGCAAACCTACTTAGTTCATTAATTCACTATATCTCTATATGTGAATTGAAACAAACCAAATGCATTAGGATCTATGAACATTCCCAGTTTACACTGAAAGCCACACAAACAATATGGTATATGTCTATCCATATTTAATCTATGGTTGCATATTACAAGAAGCAACTGCATGCTATTTCCTGTCGGTCTCTAACATGCAAATCAAGTCATCTAAGTGGTAGCTAATCACCTAAAAGCATTAAACTCCGTAATATGTAACTTCACATAAATAAAATATCTTGCAAAACATAATAATCATAAGATTCATACCATCATAATTAGGTTACATCGTAGCTCTAACAAAAATAAACTAAAACATAAAGAAATAATGAGAAAGAATGATAATAAGAAATAAAGAAGGCATCTTGAATCCAAGAACAAGAAGTCTGTCACCCTTTTTGTCTTCTCTTCAAGAAAACCTTGAATTCTTGGCTTCTTTCTTGAGTTATGCTCAATTTCCTCCTCCTCTCTTCTTTTGCCTCTTCTCTTCTCTTAAATAGGGTTTAGGCTTAGACCTATCTCCTATCCTAGTAGAATTGGGTTTTAGAGACCTAAAACAATTGGGTTTTGAACTCCTAAATTAATTGAGACTTGAATTCCTAACATGACTGGGTTTTCTATTTATTTAGAAAACCCAACAACAATAGAAAATCTAATAACAATCATCCAAAGCCCAAGCCCATCTTGACTCTCTTAATCTTGATATTACAATTTTACCACACAATAAGCATCAGGTTCTTCATGTTCATCCCTTTTCTCCTTACCTCCTTGTGCTACAAAAACAAGACAAATTCAAATAAATAAGAGGAGTTCAAATATTTTCTCATAAGCATTGTATTATTTATTACCTAAAAAATAGGTAAAATAACTCTATAAAAATAGAGTTATCAAGAAGTAATGGATATAATAGCATAAATTAGATTGGTGTTGATTGAGTCATTTAACTATTTAGGATTTAGATATTCATCAAAGTTGGAAAAAGCCATTATTATTGAAGAAGGATCATATTGGCCTCACAAGCTTTAAGACCATTAAAAATTGGTTAAAACTATAGTTTCTAAAAAGAAGACAAAATCAAGGAAAACAAAGAAGAGTAGGTTTGGGATTGAATGTTTTTATCTTTTATTTGTGATTCAAACTACTTCCATTATTTGTATTTCAACATATCTTTATAGGTTTAATCAAGGTGGGAAAGTTTAAAACTTTTTCCTAGCAAGAAAGAAGAAGAAGCAAGAAACTAAAAGTACTTTTGTATAACTGCCTTGATTTGTAAATCTATAATCTAGTTGTATATATTGACCATTACAAAGAAATTAATCCCTATCAAGCCTATACTTTTAAACATGTCTTAGGTACTTTGGTAGGTGGGAAATAGGCATGACTCAAGGTGCCAAACTAATCGTGGGAACTTGTTCAATCTACATGTTATTGTCGTGATCATTGGATGTTTAAATATGGTCAGGCCCTTGAGATTTGGGTCATAAGATGTTCTCCTTTTATAGCCTACCACATCAGCAAAGATTACCATGTTAGCTTAGCTACTCATACCAATTTCCATGTCAACTTCTTTTTCACAATGGTCATGAAAAATCTCAAAGCTTATTGCACACACCATTGAGCATTTGACTCTAGATTCTTCACCACAAATTACTTTTTATGTTTTTTGTTGTTCTTCTTCACTTTGGTTTCTAGCCACTTTTTTATGAAGCTTAGTTTCCCTTTTAATCTTTTGTTTTTCCTACTTTGCCTTCTTTGATTGTAACATCTTGGTTATGCTTTTATTGCTCTTTTTTAGGGTTTCCCTTTGCTTGACCTTTGTCACCTTTAACATGGTTACTTTCTTCATTCATTGTCAAGACTTCCAGATTTCAATATCTTTGTCTTGACAAGCTAATACTCCTCCACCTCCCACTTCTTACCTTTCTACATGCACTCATTAAATGGTCTCACACTTTTGGGATGAAACCATCTCTCATCACACTTTATCTTGTTAGCACATGTTTTCTTTCAATACTAATTCTTATCCTTTTATTGAGCCTATGTGCTTCACTCAGGCCTTTCATGATTTTCAATTGTGTGCTAACATAGTTGTGTAATATACTTTACTCATCCAAAATGGTACTAGGGAGCTTATTCCACCTCTTTTTCATTCTTATTTAATTGGTTGCAAATGGACTTAGGAAGTAAAACTTGTTCAAATTTCTATCTTGAATGTTACAAGGCATGTTTAATGGCTAGGAGGTTTCACCAGTCAGGTAATACTAATTTTATGGAAACATTCAACCTTATCATCAAGCTTGTCACTATCTAGACAATTTTCGCTCTTGTTTACTTGTGAGGATGACTCATTTATCAATTTGATGTTGAATGTCTTTCTTCATATACATCTATCTAAAGAAGTATATATTAATAACCCTCCCAATTTTATGGATTTCACTTGGCACCAGTAAGTATATCTTCTTCAACATTCTTTTTATAAGCTTAAGTAGGCTCCTAGGGTGTGGTATCAACAATTGAGTTCTTTTCTTATTAGGCTTGGTTTTCTATACTTTGGTGTCAATACATCTCTTTTTGTACTCCACATTGCTCAATTTAGTATCTTTACCTTAGTGTATGTTGACGATATTGTACTCATAAATGTTGGAAAATAAGGGTTTTGTTTGTGACAAAATGTATTTATGAATATATTTGTTGAAATATGTTTTTCATAAGTGCAAAAGAAAATTATAATAAGTAAAAGGTATACAAATTATAATATTAATTAATGATATTATAAAGTAACCGGGTTCCTATATTTCTTAATATAATGTCACTATATAGTGACATTAAGAAAGGATTTATTTAATTTCGAGACTTATCAAATTGAAATTAAATATGTCATACATTGTGATTAAGAAAAAATGATGCTTGCTAGTGCTTTGATGAAGGTTGAAGCATATGGCTCTATTTTTGGAACAAACCTTAGTTCTATCAAGAACTTATATTATATCATTCTTGGATTGATATTATGTTCTTGGCCTAGTGGTTATACTCGGCTTGGTAGTGTTCTCAGTCCATGACCCATTTATATGTCAAGTAGATAAGCAAGCCCGACTGGTGAATGAAACTCACTGTTTCATTAACGCTCGCTCTCACTTATTCACATGATGCCCTAAAAAGTGTATTATCGATGACTGCCAAAATGAGAGAGTGAGAGATGGAGGAACGGCGCCGCTAGTGACCAAATCCTCAACGGGAGGATTTCTAATGAGACCAATGTCAGAACAATCTGATTTGAATTGAAGAAGGAAGATTTGAAGGCCGATCTACTGTTCCAACGAGAAGAAAGCTTCATTATTGAGGTTTGAAATGTCCAAAACCCTAGCCCTAATTTTTCTATTTAAGAGGAGCTATTCTACAGAGAAGGGTTTAACACTTACAACATTTTGAAGTTCTCCTTGAGTAAAGATTCTATTATTGAGCTCATCCTTTGATCATTCAATCTTCGTGACTTTTGGTGAAGTTCAAGCCTATGGTGATACTGTGATTAAATACTTATTTATCTTTTTATATCATCGATTGGATCTTGTACAACTCTGTTTATGTGCTGATTTCATTAAAAAATAATTATTGCACATAAACATCGAAAGGAATCCGAAACTCTAATTTATTTCAATTTAGGGTTTTTATGATAGGAGCTTAGAATTATTATAATTACATCAAATAAGCTCTTATAGGTTACAGAATCCTACAACTTGTCATATTATTTGGGATTTGTAATTGATTTATGATCTTTTGATCATATTGTATAACATTGTATAAGAAATTCCTTGAAGAGGAATTGTTTGAGTTAAGGAGAACATTTTCTACTAACTTGGTTGAGTAAATGAGACTTTAATCGGTTTGATTGAAGGAGAAGAAGGTAGACATAAGACTCAAGATGTGAGTGCCGAACCACCGTGGTAAATTTGGTGTCAATCTCTTTGCTTACTATTATTCTAACATTCTTATAATATTTGCTGCCTTATTATAATTTGTTCTTAACCTATAAGAACATTTGAAACATATGAGTGTGATAATATTCTTGATAAAGTTTTGATTGACTTGGAAGAAGAGCATTATATGTTTGAAATCTGTCCACTTTATGTTAAGATTATTTGTGTGATTTGTCCAGCAAATTAAATTGAATTGAATTTTTGTTAATATAATAGTTATTTTATTTTTTAAATTGTTGGGTATAACAATTCAACCCCCTTCTTGTTAGGCTATAAAAACCAACAATAAATTCTCTTACTACCTTATTCGCTAGTTTTCTCACAACTATTCAACATGAGTATGTCATCAAGGACTTAGACCAAATTCAATGCTTGGAATTTCTCCTTCTCCATCAAGAAAAGTTCAGCCACGAAATACTCACCAAGTCCAAGATATATAATGGTCAGTCATGTTCGCTTTATGCCTTACTAATGAAACGCTTTCTATCTAAAGTTGTGTGTCTTTTTTAGATCCTTTTATGTATAGAACTATTATTGTGAAATTTCAATACCTAACACTCATTTTGTTGGAAATTACTTACATGGTTAATAATGTAACATCAATTTTTTTCATGCCCCAACTATTGGCCTCTAGCAAGTGGCTAAAAGGATTCTTTGCTACATGGTCAACACCCTACACTTGGTATTCTTCTTACTTTAAGCCTTTCCATTACCCTTCATTCTTTCTCTAATGCTAGTTAGGCTAGTGATTGAGGTGATTGTTATTCTATTTGTGGCTTTTGTATTTTTAAGATTATGTGGTTTAAATACTTCTTTGTGACTTGCATGATTTGCCACATCATTCTTTTACCCTTTGGTGTGATAATGTATTTGCTCACACTAAGCACTTGAAGATCAACAATTATCAATTCATCTATAAGTGCCTTCTTCATGGTTAGTTGTGTATTCATTATATTTTCTATATTGATTAGCATACTGACATCTTCATTAAGGACTTTCCTTAGGCCAAATTTGCCTTTTGTAGTCCATGTTGATAATTTATTTTGCTTTGTCAACTTGTAAGGGATGTTATCTTACTTCACCATGTCAATGAAGATTGCCATGTTAGTAAAGACTTCTATGTTAGCTTACTTAGCCATGTCAACTTCCTCCTTATAGCAGTTGATTATTCTATTTTGTATAAAGTTATTGTGACTACTTAGACAACATATAATATAGTATATGTTGAGTTGTATTAACATTTTATCTATATTTATGTAACTTTTGTTGTTTTGTGTAGCAAATCCAAATAAAAGGAAAAGAAGCAACAAATCAAGAAAAAGAAAAGGAAAACAAGAAAGAAATTGTCACGTGGAAGGAAGGGAAAAGAGGGAGAAATGTGAGAGGAAAGCAAGAAAAAGACAAAAAAAGAAAGGGAACAAAAGGGGTGGTCCATTATCATGGAAAAAAGAAGAGAGGGAAAAGAGAGGCCAACTATTGAGAGAGGTCAGTGGGGAAGTGACATTGGCATGAGACAGTCATGTGATTGCTGACTAGAATGTCGTCTGCATTTGTCTCCTCCGGCAACCCATGCAAGAAGGTGGCCCAACCTATTTTTGGCAATAACAGTAGCATTTTATGGCCATTATTTTGCAATTTCTAGCATATTATGGGTTTATTTTGTCAAGAAGGGAACGTATCTGCAATCCTGGTGTGATTTCTAACAGTTTTGGAGTGGTTTTGTGGTGGTTTCTAGTGAAGAATGGTGAATGCCATCCAAGCCTTTTCCATAAGATCTATGCATTTCTGTGGCAAATTCGGGCAATTTCTTTGTAGATTGGCATTCTAGGGACTTTAATCTACCTTTTCTGACATTTTCCATGAAGAATGGTGGCGGTGCGTGTCACCAGCACGTGATAGATTGTTTCTACTCATTTTCTTCCCATTTTCCAGCCAATTCCTCTTGCTCTTCCTAATGTGTAGATTTGTCCAGACTTTTTATAAATTGAAGACATTTAGTGATAGCTTTGATGTTTTTAATTTTCAGAATGCTTTATTCAATTTCTTGCATTATAAATATGATGTTTTAGTTTATCTTGTTAGAGCTACGATGTAACTTGATTATAATGTATGAATGACATGATTATTTATGTTTTATGAGATGTTATTTTTGTGAGAAGTTTTATATTACTGAGCTTAATGCATTTAAATGATTAACTACCACTTAGATTAGTTGATTTGCATGTTAGAGACCAACATGAAATGACATATAGTTGCCTTTTGTAATGTGCAACCATAGATTAACATGGATAGACATATACCGTGTGGTATGTGTGGCTTTAGGTGTAAACTGAAATATTTACATATCTTAATGCACTTAGTTTATTTAATTCATATGTAGAAATACAGTAAGTTAATGAGTTAAGTAGGTTCGCTATACCTAACATAGGATAATGAATAAATTAGAAAATTTCACCATCACATAAGTAGAATTAATCTCACAAACAAAATTGATTTACATTCATACCTAGTAGTTAGGTGAAATTGGACTCTCTAGCATATTTTGTTAATAAAGCTTAGGTTAAATTTAGTTACTTCATTCATATTTTATATAAATTATGGACGTTATTCACCACTAGTAATTAGTTAGCTTAGAAATCATCAATCTTTATGGGACAATATTCATTCTTATCATTATATTACTTATTTGACATATACACTTGCATGTAGAATTTAACTGAACAATAATCATGCAGAATTTTAAGGCTTTTTATATGCACCACAAGTGTCCAACTTAAGACTTCTCATAAAAAATCAACAAGATTCTCCCTAATTGAAATGGTTTTGATTCCAATTTTAGACTCATTAGTAATGTATAAAGTGGTTCTCATTCTCTGTAATTGTTAAAAAGAAAATCAATTAAACCATTTTTTTTTATATTATGTATTCTTTTTCTTCACTTTGATTTTTGGCTACTTTTTGATGATGCTTATCACAAGTTGTAGATTCATCCTTTTATCATTATTCGCTCAACATTGTTTTTTGTTAGTATTATATCAATACAAGAAGATAAGCTCCGAGACTATAGTGAAATCATAATAAAAAATAAATGAGGTCCAAGCCTACAACTAAACCATAAAGAAAAATAGAAAACAAGCATCTCTTAACAAACCATAGGCTCCAAAACCCCTATGGTGGGTCTGTTTGGTTTAAAGCCCAAAAGTATTTTCCAAGTAGCAAGACTTTTACTTTACTTTTACTTTTACTTTTACTTTTACTGTTACTAGCTTTGAATCCACTTTTGATGGGAATCCTATTTGAAACCGTCCCAATTTTTGCTTCATTGATAGTTTAACCAGAAATTATGTGAAGAATTTCTTAAACTTGGTCTTTAAGACTATATAGTTTAAACTTTTCAAAAAGTGAGTTTTTTTCAATTTTTTTCTTTATTTTTTTACCAAATCAATAGATAATATAGTTTAAAATGTAATTAATAATTTTTGGATATGGATTAACCCAATAAAGGGATTGAATTGGGTTTTTTTATATTTAATTTTACGTCATTTCAAAATTTTGACAAATTTAAACAAAAATAAATAAACGCCAATTATTGTTTTAGTGATTTGGTTCAGTATACTTGGACCAACGTTCACCTCTCTTACCAATAGTAAGAAAGTTCTTTTACTAAATCAAAAGAGTTACACTTTAGATTAAATATACCTTACTTTTTTGTTCATTAGAGAAAGATCTCATAGCTCACTTCACAATCTAGAAGAACAACATGGCCTTCAATAACACACAAATTAAACCACACACAACCTTCAACAAAACAACACAAATTGGACCATACTTAGCCTTCAACAAAATAACAAAAATCAGATTGTACGTGGTCTTCAACTAAACGACATAAATCAAACCACACATGACATGTTCCAAGGACAAACAATAAATCTATTGATGCGCACAGTAGATGTTGTTGCACCAATTTTCTCTCACTCTACAATAATTCAAGCAAGACAGAAACAACAACAAAGATAACAATGATACCACAAGTTCATACGTTCCTAAGATGGAGATGTTAATTACAGCAAAAAAAAAAAAAGTGCATTTTAAGGACGTATAACTTGGCTCTTCAAATAGTTTTACTAGAAGTTGAGTATCAAGATTCAAACCGCACCAAATCAAATCAATTCCGATTAAGTGTCAGTCTCTTTTTACTTGAAATATAAATCAGGAAATCTAGAACATTAAAGGGACATAATGATTAGGAAAAGACAAATATTTCATAGGTTAAAATTCAGTGTAATGGACATATAGTTTTATTGCATAACCACGAATAGTACAAAAATAAGTTCGATTTGGTTAAACACTCGTCGACCTAAGAACCAAACCAGAATATGGGATCTAAACAATGCGAAATTAGTCTAAGATCTAAAAGAAGAGTCTAAATTATGTTGATTTCTAGTATCAAAAAAGTCTTGGGCAGTCTGACTTTGGACATTGCATTCGTACAACGAAAATTGATATGCTGATCCGAACAAAGATTAATATGCAGCTTCCAATCAATTACCTTCCAATAATATCAGCAACACAGGGTGGGTCTTGGTTTGGTTTAAAAAGCCATTTCGTTAATAAAGCAATTGTCGCAGGTCTATTTAAGTAATTTTATTTCTTTAGGCCGGGTGGGTTATAGTAGAGTAAAGACCTGTGTTTTGTTAATTTATAGGAGGGTAAAATGGTACATGTAGTAAAAGCTAGTTTTATTGGGGAAAAGCCGCCGTGCAATCCCTAGAACTGATTTGTGAAGAGTGTTTATGAAATAGGTGTTGTTTCCCTTGAGATGCAGGTGTGTTGTGTCCATTTATGATGCAGATTGTGTGCGTGAGTGTGTGAAGGCTTGTTGTGGTTGCGTTACTGATTTGTGTGTGGAGATTGCTAGGAAAAAGAAGAAAGGAAGCTAGATCGGGGTGCTGACCGCCCACTACAGTTTAGAAGGCCGAATCTGGGCATATCTGTTTTGGACCGTGTCAACTTGGAATCGAAGCCAGCTTCTAAACTTGAGATGGACGAGCAGTTATGGGTTCGCATCCAGGCTGAAATGGATCAGAAACGGGTAGAAGATGACCGAAAAAGGGATGACCTTGAACGGCGCTTGCAACAGCAGATCAATGGGAATCTGGAGTTTACAAAGAAAGAGGTGTGAGACATAAAAGAGTCGGTTGAACGGCTTATCCTGATTTCCACGGAACAAAAACACACGGTTAGTGGTTCTAAATTTCTTGCTGGTGGTTCTTCTTCTGGAGTTAAAAATAAAGAAATAAAAAAGGAAAAAGAGGATGAAGGGAGTGAGAATGAGTTTGATAAGGGATACCGTGAGTACCAAAGGAGGGAGGAGGAGAGAGAAAAAAGGGAAGAACGTAAAGATAGCTACAAAAGAAACGGGGAAAGAAAAACAAAAGAGGAGGAAGATGATTATCACAGTAGGTATCGTGAAAGGGAGGAGGAAAGAGAAAGAAGGGAAGAAGAGGAAGAAAATTACGAAAAATACCAAGGGAGAGAAGAACAGGAGGAAGAGGAGGATGTCTATAGGAGATATCAAGAAAGAGGAAGAAGAGAAGAAGAAAATGCAAGAACAAGGTATAGGAGGTACCGTGATAGGGAAAGAAGAGAAGAGGAGAATGGAAGGGACATGTACAGGGGCTACAGGGACAGAAATAGGTATAGATCTCGTGATGGGTTGGAGAAACCGAATAACCCAAGATTTGAATTCCTTAAATTTGCTGGTGGGAAGGATCCTACGGGGTGGATAAATAGGGCAAACCAGATTTTCCGATTCAATAACACAAGAGAAAGAGATAAAGTCTCCATCGCTGCATGGCATTTAGAAGATGAAGCTCAAATGTGTGTAAAATGGCTACAAAAAAGGGCAGGAAATCGTCCAGTAACTTGGCCTCTCCTCACTGATGCACTGAATCGCCGCTATGGTCCATCTGCTTACAGAAACAGCTTATTGGATCTTATTAAGCTCCAACAAACGGCACTGTGGAGGAACATGAGGTAAAATTCATGCAACTTCTCTTAAGAGTAGATTATTTGAATGAAGATCAAGAAGTTATTTTCTTTGTAGCCGGATTAAAGGACAATTTGAGAAATGAAGTATTATCTAGGAAACCCATAGATTTAGCTGATGCTATTGGGTTAGCCTATTTGTGGGAAGATAAGAATGTTTATTACAAAAAGGAGAAACATATGCTGTCCAAATCTACAAACCAGTCAAATAATAGCTGGGGTAAAGCAACCAAACCCTCAAGGACCCCTAAGAAATTAACCCCAAAAGAAATCCAAGAGAGGAGGGATAAGGGACTTTGTTTTAACTGTGATGAGCTGTTTACTCCTGCCCACCGCTGCAAGAATAGGTTATTTGTGATAACAGTAGAAGGAAATGAGGATGAGAGTGATGAGGAGGCTAGTGTAGTGCTGGAAGAGATAGTGCATGAGCAAGATGTTGAGGAACCAACCCCAACAATTTCGTGTAAGGCTATAAGGGGTTACACAACACCAAAGACCATGAGAGTGTGGGGTGCTTTCGAGGGTGAGTCTAATAGGGTGTGTATATTGATGGATTCTGGAAGTAGTCATAATTTCTTGAGCACTCATTTAGCAAGGAAATGGGGTGTAAAGGCTATGGGAGGAATGAATCTAGAAGTAATTATTGCCAATGGAGAAAAGATAAAGAGCAAAGGCTTGTGCAAAGGGGTTGAAGTAATTATACAGCAAGTTAGGTTGAAATTAGACTTCTTTTTGTTGAACATTCCAGGCTCAGAAGCTGTGTTGGGAGCCCAATGGTTAAAAACCTTAGGAGACATTGTTTGGAACTTTGAGGATATGAGAATGTCCTTTTATAAAGGATAAAAAAAAATAACCTTGTGGGGTGTTCGAACGGGGAATGATGAAGTGGTGGATGATGAGCAATTCTGCAAGGAGTTTAAGCAAATGGGAGTGGGGCTTTTACTGCAAATACAAGCTGTACAGGAAGAGGTAGAGGAGGCTTCATTGGAAGAAAACTTGGCTGAGGACATAGCAGTAAAAAGTCAGTTTAAAAGAAAGTTACAGCGGGTTTTGCAGAAGTATGACAAATTGTTTGAGGAACCCAAGGGCCTACCCCCACCTAGGGAGTTCAACCATAAAATTCCCTTGAAGGAAGGGAGTGAACTGATTGCTACCAGACCCTATAGATATCCACATTATCAGAAAAGTGAACTAGAAAAGATGGTAATGCAATTATTAGCTTCAGGAGCAATCAGGCCAAGCACTAGCCTGTATTCATCGCCAGTACTTTTGGTTAGAAAGCAGGATAAATCGTGGAGGTTATGTGTGGATTATAGAGCTCTGAATAAGTATACCATCAAAGATAGATTTCCAATACCCACAGTGGAGGAGCTTATAGATGAGTTACATGGAGCTCGTTTCTTTACTAAGTTAGACTTGAGATTGGGGTACCATTAGATGAGGATGCACCCTGAAGACGTGTAACAAGACAGCTTTTCAGACACACCAAGGACACTATGAATATTTGGTGATGCCCTTTGGGCTATGTAATGCTCCTTCAACATTTCAAGCTTTAATGAATGTTGTTTTCAAAGACTTTTTTAGAAGGTTCGTGCTTGTTTTCTTTGACGACATTCTTATATATAGTCAGAATTGGCAGGAGCACTTGGAACATGTAGAAAGAGTATTCAGCTTGTTAAAGGATCACTCATTGTTTGTCAAGAAAAGTAAATGCTCTTTTGGACAGAATTACGTCAAGTACTTGGGTCATGTGATTAGTTTGGAAGGAGTGGCAGTGGATAAGGAAAAAATTCAGGCCATGGTTGATTGGAAAAAGCCAACTCAGACTAGAGGGCTTCGGGGATTTCTTGGTCTCACCGGGTACTATAGGCGTTTTATCGCAGATTATGGGAGGATTGCAGCACCTCTTACTGCCTTGCTAAAAAAGAATAACTTTAATTGGAATCCGACAGCAGAGAAGGCCTTTGTTGAGCTGAAGGAAGCCATGGTTTCTGCACCGGTGTTAGCCCTTCCAGATTTTGAGAGAGATTTTATCCTGGAATGTGATGCTTTGGGAGCTGGGATTGGGGCAGTATTATCACAAGAAGGGCATCCTATTGCTTTTTTCAGCCAAGCACTCACCGGTAAGAATGCTCTCTTGTCAACATATGAGAAAGAGTTAATGGCGGTGGTTGTAGCAGTCAATAGATGGAGAAATTACTTGTTGGGGAAGAGATTCATAGTACGAACAGACCAAAAGAGTTTGAAACATCTGTGGGAGCAAAAGATTACAACACCAGCCCAACAAAAGTGGTTAGTGAAATTGATGGGGTTTGATTTTACTATAGAATACAAACCTGGACGAGAGAATAAAGCCGCAGATGCTCTATCCCGTAGGGAGGAGATGGGGGACTGTAGTGGGATAGAAGGGCGTTTACAAGCCGTTTCCACACCTATCCCGTTGTGGGTGGAACCTGTACAAGATGAGGTAAGGAATGATCTAGAATTACAGAAAATGGTGCAACAGATACAGGCTGGAACCTTGAGGGGGCCTTGGGACTACAGGAATGGGGTGATATTCTACAAGGGACGGATGTATCTAGGCCCCAATTCCAACCTCACGAGACCTCTAGTAGAAGAAATTCATAGGGCATCTCATGAGAAAGTTCATAAAATGCTGCTAAGAGTTAGAGCTTCCTTTTTTTGGCAAAAAATGAGGAAACTAGTACATGAAGTGGTCCAGGAGTGTCAAACTTGCCAGCAGAATAAAAGTCTAAACACTCCACCAGCAGGCTTAATGCAACCATTACCGGTTCCTCAAGAAGTATGGACGGAACTATCAATGGATTTCATTGAAGGGCTACCAAGCTCCAAGGGGAAGACATGTATACTTGTGATAGTTGACCGGTTATCGAAGATGGCTCACTTTGTGGCCCTTACTCATCCCTACACAGCAAATACAGTTGCAGAAGCGTTCTTTCAGAATATCTATAAGCTGTATGGGATGCCAAAGAAGATTGTTTCTGATAGAGACAAGATCTTCACTAGTTTATTTTGGCAAGAACTGTTTAACCTGCAGGGAACAAGGCTGAATTTCTCCACAGCTTATCATCCTCAATCAGATGGCCAGACAGAAGTAGTTAATCGAGTGTTAGAAATGTATTTGAGGTGCTTCACTTCTGATCAGCCAAGAAATTGGTTGAAATGGTTGTCGTGGGTAGAGTTTTGTTACAATACTAGTGTCCATGGATCCTCAGGAAAGACTCCCTTCGAGATAGTGTATGGAAGACTCCCTCCAAACCTTTTAGATTATGTCCTCGGAGCCACATCTGTGGAGGCAGCAGAAAAAGAGTTAATGGAGAGGGATCAAGTGGTGAAAATCTTGAGAGAAAGACTCACTGATTCCCAGGCTAGAATCAAAAGGGTTTATGACAAAGGGAGAACAGATAGGGAGTTCCAAGTGGGTGATATGGTCTTCTTAAGGTTACAGCCTTACCGACAACTTTCAGTAAGCATGAGGAGGACTCGCAAGCTAACTCCACTTTATTATGGACCATTTAGGGTGCTAGAAAGAGTTGGAACTTTAGCATACAAGCTTAAACTACCAGAGGGATCAAAAATTCACCCCGTATTTCATGTCTCAGCCTTGAAGGAGTGCCTTGGAAGAGGGGTACAAGTCCAAACTGAATTGCCAGCCCTTGTGGAGCCTGAAGGAGTGGTGATGGCCCAACCGCAAGCTGTTATTGAGACAAGAACTAGGAAGGGCTTGCTGGAATTGTTAGTAGTGTGGAAGGGATCACCTACAGCTGATGCTACATGGCAGCCACTGGATCAATTTCGTCTGAGATATCCATATTTTGACCTTGGGGACAAGGTCCCTTCCTAAGGGGGATGGAGTTGTCGCAGGTCTATTTATGTAATTTTATTTCTTTAGGCCGGGTGGGTTATAGTAGGGTAAAGACCCGTGTTTTGTTAATTTATAGGAGGGTAAAATGGTACATGTAGTAAAAGCTAGTTTTATTGGGGAAAAGCCGTCGTGCAATCCCTAGAACTGATTTGTGAAGAGTGTTTATGAAATAAGTGTTGTTTCTCTTGAGATGTAGCTGTGTTGTGTCCACTTATGATGCAGATTGTGCGCGTGAGTGTGTGAAGGCTTGTTATGGTTGCGTTACTGATTTATGTGTGGAGATTGCTAGGAAAAAGAAGAGAGGGAAGCTAGATCGGGGTGCTGACCGCCCACTACAGTTTAGAAGGTTGAATCTGGGCAAATCTGTTTTGGACCGTGTCAGCAATCCCTGAAAGTGTTTTTGGTCCTAAAGAAGGCATGATACCTATTAATGCTAAGCTAAAAACGCATCCTAGAGGAAGGGTGAGCACCCAAACATAAAGTGTTGGAAAAGCCAATCTCGGTTTCTAAGCTGCATGAGGTCCCCCCACCCAAAAAGAAACAATAAAAGAAAAAAAAATCATCTTCAACACCGTCTCCATCAACTAATCTTTCCAACACAGATAAGTTTCAACTCAAAAGTATTGATGCATGTATGGTTTTACGGCTTTTTCTAAGCTCTTGCTATGGTCGACCATTTGGACTTGTTTTTAGTCGATTTATTCTTTGTCCATGGTGAAAACAAAGAACAAATTGTCGTCTATTTTTATTGCTTTCTTTGAATAGTTATTTCTCAAAAAGGGATATTCAAAGACGCACAGATGATGGTCGATAACAAGAGTCGATTTGCAACGTGGTGATTCACCTTCTATGTAGGATCAATTTGACTCCTAGGAGCATAGGTTTAACTATTTGCCTGGGGTTTAAGTGGTTCCAATAATAGAATTTATTCTTACAATGATGTTACATATGGTAAATATATGGAAAGAGAATTAAAAATAAGAATTGAAATCTAAATCTTTTGAAAATGAACCTAAATTTCTTAAAATAAAAACTCACTTTGATAATTAAATTCTCGGTCTTTATATTATGGCCATTGTAATTTAAATACTAGCCTTTTAGTATTGCTTCCCTTCACACTCTATCCACGTATCCCCCTAACCGATTGCCAAAACAAGTGAAAGGGAGCAAGGAAATAAATAAGGCTTTTGTTGAGATAAAAAATGAAACTGGAAGGTAAAGAGAGAAAAATATGGAAAGAGTATTGGCAAGTAGAAGTTTCACATAGGAGATGATGCTTTCATTAAAGATAAAAGCAAATAATATCGTTACATGCCCTTATATAGGGCTGACTTGAGCTTGCAGAAAACACATGTAAAATAAATAAAAGTAGAGTCTTAATGAGCAACATGACAAGTCATTTAGTAGGAATAGAACAAAAGAGGATAACCATTATCACCTTAGAACACTAGGCAACTCTTTTATAGTAAGGACATGTGATTAAAGCCGTCCCACCTTTTAAGGACTTCAACGTAGGTTTTGTGTGACCTAAAACATGTCTCTTTAATGGGCATGGCCTTGGCTTCTACAATTTCCCTTTCAAAGATAGCTTGGAGGAAGGGCTTCATCCATTTGACAAAGAATCTTTGCCTTTGTCAGCATGGGTGTTTATGTGGATAAAAATAGTCAAATGATGGAGTGTAGTTTCACTATGTTCAATATTCCCCCTCAAAACAGGCATCGGGATGACACCTAGTTTTGTTCAAAATTCATGAAACCTATCTCATGGGAGAGCCTTCGTAAAGGCATTGGTAAGCTACTTTTGAGTAGGAATATAAGTAGTCACAAGAGTTTTGAGTGCTACTTTCTGCCTAATGAAGTGATAGTTCACTTTGATGTATTTGGATTTGCCATGCAAAGTTGGTTTTGTTGTTAAATGCAATGCAAAGATATTATCGCAATAGAGATGAATGGGTTAAGATTGATATACCCTTAAGCTGTGAGGAAGATGAAGAACCCATATCACTTTAGTTATAGCTAAGGCAAAAGACCAATACTCCACTTCAATGGAGGAATAGAAGACTGTAGGTTACTTTTTGGCACTCCATGTCACATAATTTGATCTAGGAAAAAGATAAAAAAACCACTTGTTGAATGGCGTGTGAGGGTAACCAACCCAATCAACATCACTAAACCCATGGAGATTTAGAGAACTATTAGCATGTATACATAGCCCAAGGGTGGGGTGCCATGAACATACCTTAAAACCTGTCACTTATTGTGGGTGTTGTTGGTTTGGCAAAGTTTCTAACCACCAGAGAAAGGTCTGGCCTAATGAAGGTAAGGTATTGAAGGCCCCCAACAAGGCTTCTATAGGTTAAAGGTTGGGAAAAAAGGGAGGACCCGTCTTATACAATAATAGGTTTGAATTCTAAAAAGGTAGGAAGGGACTTACAATCACGCATTTAAGCACAGGCCAACAGGTCTTCAGCATATTGCCTCTATGAGATAATCAAACCATGATTGTCCTTAGTAACATGGATGCCTAAGAAGTGATGCAAGGAACCGAGGCATTTTAGTGGGAATTCTCTTCCCATCTTGTGAATGAAGTCTTCTATTGCAGAGTGAAAGTTAACTGTGATGATTAAATCATCAACAAAAAGTAGGAGCCAAATCACTGCTAACCCATCAAGATATACAAATAGTGAAGAGTTAAAGGGGTAGCACTGGAAGCCATTAACAAAGAGAAAAGAAGGTAACCTATTGAACCAAGCTTTGGGTGCCTATTTTGGCCTATACAAAGCTTTTAGTAGGTGACACACATGAGTGGGAAATTTGCTATCTTTAAACCTTGTGGGTTGCTCCAAGTAAACAAGTTGAGAGAGAAATCCATGTAAAAATGCATTGTTGATATCAAATTGATGTAAGGGTCAATGATTTACCATGGCAATGTAGAGAATGATATGGATTGTAGTTGGCCAAATAACGGGACTAAAAGTTTCCAAGTAATCTACACCACATTCTTAGTGATAGCCCTTGGCAACTAAATGTGCCTTAAGGCTATCTAATGTGTTAATTGGTCCTAACTTAGGTTTGAACACCCATTTCCACCTCACAACATTCATGGATGAGGTATAAGGCACCATTGTCTAGGTTTGGTTTTGATGCAAGGCTAAGAGTTCTTCCTCTATGGCACATTTCCAATCAGGATATTGAAGAGCTTTAATAACAAAAGTGGGTGTTGGAAGTACATGAACTTAAAAGGAAAACGCCTAATGGGGATTGGGTTTGCAAGTTCTAATGCGACTCCAGGTTACCATCGGATGAGAGGTGGGAAGGATGGCTTCTAAAGTTATGAGTTGCAATTGGACAAAGGAAGAAGAGGAAGGAGGGCATGCTCTTGGTCTTGCTTATTTAAGGGTAAGGGCACCACATGGTGATGTGACACTTGTAAGTTGGAAATTATGTCCAAATGTTGTTGACTAGACATGGTAGGCTCTTAACATGTGTTAATGATGCATGAAGGAGAAGAAGAGGTTGCTTCTACATGAGGTATTGTAGGTGTGGTAGTTGGAGAATGAGTCAAAAGTGAGAGTTCTTGAGTGGTAAGTGGACTTTCATATGAAAAAAAGTCACCCCCTTAGTAAAGAAGAAAAGTTGTCCCTTGGCAGTGGTGAAAGCACATTTAAAGGAAGGGTAGAGAGGTTAAGGTGAGTAGGCTCTACTTGCATGTCTTGAAGAGGTAGGGACATACCAAGCAAAAGAGATGGGATAAGTAGGGAAGTGGTGTTTGGAGAATGTGAAGTGGGTGAACCATATTCTTCCACACCTTCTATGCTTAGTGGAAAATGTGCCAAAATAGATGTTTGTTGCATCAAAGGTTTAGCTTTGTCTAATGAGAGAGTCCTAACAAAAGGAAAAAAGTTTCATTAATAAAATATGTCTCAAAATATAGACTTCCAGTGGCAACATGTAAGCACCTATAGCCTTTATGCTTAGAAACGAGTTAACAATTTATCTGTATAAGTTGCTCTTGGATAACACTCTAAACCAAAAGTTATTAAATAACCAAAAGTTATTAAATAAGTGTAGTTAGGTTATTTATGATATAAAGCCTTGTAGGGAGATCTTTGATCTAGAACTAGTGTAGGGAATCTATTAATCAAGAAAACTATTGTTGAGAAAGCTTTTACCTAATAATGTCGAGGGAAATTTGCTTGTATTAACATCACCTAACCAAGTTCAACCAATTGATAATGCTTCCTTTGAACTAATCCATTTTGTTTTGGGATGTGTGGGTAAGAGAATTGATGGATTATCTTGTGGGTAGTCATGTAATTTGACAAGGTGGTTGCAGTGTAATCCCCACCATTATTTGATTGGAAAATCTTTAATTTATTTTCAAATTGTCTTTCCACCATTTTGTGAAAGGCAATAAATATTTGGCATAAATCGTATTTTTGCGTCATTGGAAAAAACCACACAAATCTTTTACAATTGTCTACAAATATTACATAATAAGAGTAACGTTGTATTGACAGTACTAAGGAAGGACCCTATACATCATTATGCACTTTTTCCAATGCTATAGTAGCCCAATGTGAAGACAATGTAAATAAAAGCCTACTACCTTTACTAGACATGTAACTCGAGCAAATTTGTTCTTCATTTCCTTTGACAAAGATTATCCCTCGTTGCTTCAAAAGTTTCAAAATGCCAGCATAAGGGTTTTCCAAACGCCTATGCCAAATACTAACATCAATCGTTTATTGGTGATGAGAGAAATATGCCCGATTTTCTTGGATGACAAAACATACAAACCACCCTTTCTAGCTTTCCTATGAAGGGTTACCCTATTCCTCAAATCCTTAACAACAAAACAATCTTTAGTGATTTGTATTAAACATGGCAAATCATTGGTGAGCTTAGAAATTGAAAGAAGATCTTGCTTAATTCCAAGAGCGACCAAGACAAAATTAAGTGGAACATGATGGCTACCAAAAATTATAGTTTTGACATTTGTATAGGAAGACACTCACCATTTCCATGATTATGCAATTTATACCCTCAAACTTAGTAGAGAAGTTTAAGTTTTCCTGGGTTATTCACAACATAAGAGGTTTCCCTAAAGTCTACGGTCCATTCCTCTAGACTTGAGTATGTAATTTGTAACGATGCCAAAGTAGTTGGTATTTCTTCCTCTTGATAGCTATGGTCAAATCAATATCAACACTAGAGGGCAGTGTGCCCACACTTAGAGGAAATCTACCAACTAACAGGTAGATAGTTAGTGGAGTTATTGTTAGAATTCTCACTTAAGTTAGTAGCTTTTTAACCATTCAAGGGATTAGTTCCACACCAAATAAGTCCTTGAGAAAACCCTTTCCTTTGTTGCATAGAGGGGTTAAACCCATGCCTCAAAGAGTTAAATGGGGATCCATAGCCTCTACCACATGAACCACCTCTACCTACTCTTAAGCTACATTGGGCAGTAAAGGCATAATTTTCATTTTGAGTGGTATTGGCAAAACAAGTTAGATGTACCTCAAAGGCCTGGAGTTGAGAAATAACATTAAAATAGCATGGGATAGGTGGTTTAAAAGTAATGGTACAAAAAGCTTTGTACTCCTGTCCAAGGCCTCGAGGAGATGAAATTTTTTGGCAATATCACTCATGGGATTACCAATGGAGGCAAGCTGGTTAATGTTCGATGAAATTCTACAAATAAGTATACATGGTCGAACAAGTAATATAATAATAAGTAAAGATATCATTCCACCTAAATTGATAATTACTAAGCTAACAAATTACTAATGGTAAATAGACTTTAGAGTTTATCTAGTAAATCAAAGAGGTAAAACATGGATTAATTAACTAAATTTAACCTAAACTTGATTAATGAAACATGCTAGAGCATCTGATTTCACTTAACTACTAAGTATAAATGTTAATTATTCATACTTGTAAGATTGATTCTATTCATGTGATGATAGAATTTTCTAATTTATTCATTAACCTATGTCTAGGTATAGCGAATCTACTTAACTTATTAACTCACTGTATTTGTACCCATGAATTAAATGAACTAAGTGCATTAAGATATGTGAATACTCTAGTTTACACCTAAAGCCACACAAATTATATGATATATGTCTATCCATATTAACTTATGGTTGCACATTACATAAAACAACTACATATTATCTCATGTCAGTTTTAAACATGCAACTCAAATCATTTAAATAGTAATTAACCACCTAAAAGCATTAAGCTTAGTAAAATGCAACTTCACACAAACAAAACATCTCACAAAACATCATAATCATACCATTGATATTTCATAATCAAGTTCCATTGTAGTTCTAACATAATAAACTAAAACATTATATTTTCATGAACAAAAATAGTGTTAGAAATTGAACAAAACATTCTTTAAATTAAAAACATGAAAGTTGTCACCAAAATGTCTTCAATTCAAGGAAAATTTGCACAAATCTGCACATTAGGAAGAGGAAGAGGCATTGGCTGAACCAAGGGAAGAAAATGAGCCAAAATGTGCTTTCACATGCCACATGCCATCACATGCTAGTGCCACGTGTTGCTGCCATTCTTCACGGAAACCATTAAAAAAGGTCAAGGATAATGCTTGGAGTGCTAATATGCAAAGAAATCAAGCTAAATCACCATTGAACAACGTAGACCTAAAAAAATTCCCAAGTGGTGTCCACTCTCTCTTGCTAGAATCCACCATGAAATCACCCAAAAACACCTACAAAAAGGTCAAAAATCACACTAGGAGAGTAGATCCGCTTCCTCCTAGCCCAAAAACATCTAGATATGGTTGGAAAATGGAAAAAAGTGGCCAGAAATTAGTGCCTTCACTAGAAAAGAACATAAGGACAATTGGCATTCGCATTATCGTCTGACGTCGCAGAGTCCTATGTTGTTATGCATGGCCTCTGTTTTTCTAGTGAGGTCTAATTAGTCATTAAATCGTCCCTTTCTCCTAACAAAGCTCTAACTCATTTTCCTCTCTTCTTTCTTTTCACGATAATCCCCTCGACAACTCAACAATCGCACCTTTTTCTTTTCTCTTTCTTTTTTCTTTTTGTCTTTCCCTCCTTTTTTTTTCCACTTGTTCCACTTACTCTTTTTGCTTCTTTCTTTTCTCTCAATCTTTTGCTTCATTTATCTTGTTTTTTGGCCTATTTTGGGTTTGCTACATAAAATAACAAAATATAATTACAAAAACACTTATTATATATTACCTAAAATGATGAAAATAACTTTATAAGAAATAGAGTTATTATTTGGTTAAGTTCTTAAACATTCAAAAAAGAGTTCATTGGTTTGCTTCCTTTATGGTGGTGGTGAACTTAAGACAAGACATTATATTCTCGAGTCTCAATTTTCTGGGCAAATTGATTTGCCAAAGCCTTCCAAACCTCTACTAAGGTCTCCAAATCAAAGACATGCCCAATGGCCTCTTTTGAGAAAGTCCTAATAATCCAAGATTTGAGAAGTCCATTATTATACAACCACGATTCATAATTTAGGTTAGGTGATTCTATGTCATCTAAGGTGATTGTTTTCACAAGAGTAGGTGTATCTCCATAAAGAAAGCCAAATAGTTGTTGTGTATGGGCAAGAGCTTTCACTTAGGTAACCCAAGAGAAATAATTGATCTATCCTACCTTGATGGAGATGAAGTTTTGGACATTGACCTAGTGAAGGGATAGGTTGGTTGGTTTTCTCAACATTTTGTGTGAGGTTTTTTCTTTTTGGCTTTGTGTGATAAGCAGTTTCCTACTTAAATACCAAAATGAAAGTGGAAAGTGAGAGAAAAAAAATGTGGAGAGAGTATTGGCAAGCAGAAGTTTCACAAAGGAAATAATACTGTCATTCAAGATAAAAGCAAATACTGCAATTACATGCCCTTATATAAGGCTAACTTGAGCTTGCAGGTAAAATAAGTAAAAATAAAGTCTTAATGATCAACATGACAAGTCATTTAATAAAAACACAACAAAAGAGAATAACCATCATCACTTTGAACCACTAGGCAACTCTTTTATAAGGAGGATATGTTACTAAAGTTGTACCACCTTCCAAGGACTTCAACATGGGTTTTGAGTGAACTGAAACACATCTCTTTAATGGGCATAGCTTTGGCTTCTACAATTGCCCTTTCAAAGATAGCTCGGAGGAAGGGCTTGATCCATTTTTGCCTTTGTCAGCATGGGTGCTTGTAATGGATAGAAAGAGCCGAATGATAGAGTGCAATTTCACTATGTTCAATAATCTCTTCCCACTTCACCCTATTGACATATTCTAAGTCTAAACTTCTAACCTATTATTTTAATGTTTGGTGGCCGTTCAAACATCTTAGAACCTTATGAGCGAGAAGTTAGCAACAACTTGTTTGCTGATCAAACATCTTGGCAACTCCTTTTTTTTTTCCCACTCTCTCTCTCTTGGCACCTTTTCGGTGAACACTTGGGACAACTTGTTTGCTCAAAAAATTGTGGAATATCTTGTCCCACGTCACCCCTCCTTCGCTCCATCCCACGTACACATTACACGTTTATGGTGAAGAGGTGAAAGAAACATCGAGGGGTCATGGTCGTACGACAAAAAGACAAAAAGATTAAAGGTTTCAGAAAAATGATGAAGTAGGAGAAAGAATTTGATCAATTATGATATCTAAAAACTTTATATCTCTATCTATTCAGGTAATTTATCGGTCAAGTTTGGATTTTTGAACGGCCCCTAAAGAGATTGGGGTAAAAAAAAAGGGGGGGAGGGGGAAGGAAATGTCCTAGTTTTCCTTTTAGACGAAACAAAAAATGTACCACGGTAGTTTTCCTTTTAAATGTACCCTAAAAGAGATTGGGGTTTTTAAAGAAAAACAAAGGAAAAGGAAATGTCATAGTTTTCCTTTTATAATCTATTTCGTCAAAATAAAGTGGAAACCCTCTGAAGTACCTCATATCCCAAGTTCAACCTTTCAAGATTCGACAAACATGTCTCTGCCAAAATCAAGAATTTGCTCCCCAAGATTGGTCCGCAGCTATAATCTACGTTTTATGCTGGGTTTCAGCAAGGCACTCGAAGCGTAGACCTTGCTCATGTTGTAGATTTGTCCTTGTTATCATCATCCGCCCAACACTGCTACCGGGTGGGTATTATTCGAGTTAGAAGAAGAGGCCCAACCCTACACTTGAACCACAGAAAAAACAGAAAGTTAACACCTCTCAGCAGACCATAGGCTCCGGAACCCCTATGGTGGGTCATGTTTGGTTTGGAGCCCAACGGGTATTGTCTAAGTAGGAGGACTCTTACTTTTTCTCTTATTGGCTTTGGATCCACTTCTCAATTTTTACTTCATTGACATCGTATTTCAAAAACCATAAAAATTATATGAAACAGTACCTGTACTTTGGCTTTTAAGACTATATAGTTTATAAATTTTCAAAAGATAAGAATTCTTTTTCAATTTTAATTAATATTTTCATCTATTTTGTTTACCAATTAATAGCCAATGTAGTCTAAAACTTTAATTACACTCCGTCATACAAAATGCCCTGTCAGGCTACCAATGAATTCCTTTTTGCCTTTCTTATTAGTAATCACATCTTTAATGTTATATTCCTTTGATGGAGAACATAATGTTAGTAGTAAACTAAAGTTATTATTCCTCCAAAAATATCATCTTAGCTTCTGGCTGCCGCACTGATTAACACAAATAATGAGTTAAAGCATGTCCAGGAACACATCCCCCCCCCCCAAAAAAAAACTGTCAAACAAAGCTCTTGCACTGACTCAACTTGAAGCTACTCTCCATTCATTCCTCGTCAACAGCAAAATCTGGTTCTGCGGGCTTCTGCAAGGGGCTGACAAACCCCGCACTTGAAATAGAGTGCTTAAGGACACCCCACTTACTTGTCACTCTCAGCCTTTCTTCATAAACGCCCAAGTCTGACTCCGGTTCGGGGGGTTCAGGTTCATCAGCCGCATGGCTCTCTCTAGTCTTCAGCTCAGCTGCATCTTTCCGTTTCCGGTAACGTCGCCACGCAATTTGTATGAAATATGCAGCCCACGTTCTCCATTGATGGGAGTAGAATCTGAATTTGTGTCTAAGTTGTTTGCTTCTGAACTGGGAGGCTACGAATTTCAAGTCTTCCTCGACGATCGCAAATGCCTCGACTTCTGTAATGGCTCTGATTGTACGTGTGGAAGATGGTAGGATGGAACTTGAACGTGCGTCCAAGGCCCAGGTCACAAGTTCCTCACCGCAGAAATCACCAGGACCGAGGCGGCATGAGTTGAAGAACCCAGTACGGCCACCGCCAGTGGTATACGAAACAAGGTGGCCACGGAATATGAAGACCATTTCGTTGACTGGGTCACCTTCACGCACTAGTAAAGTACCTTTCGTGCGCAACGCAGGTTTAAGCCTCTCACATATTGCATCCAGCATACTTTCTTCCATTTGATCGAACAACGGGACCTTTTCGTTTAATCATTACCAAATTAAGATTGTTGAAGTATCAAGTTAGTCATCCAGATCAACTTCAATGAACAATGAGCTAATGCAGTTAAATTCTCTACCTCGTAGAGGATTGCGTTTCAGGTCATTATTTTCAGTAGCAGTTTTATGTGTAGGTGGAATCAAAGTTCAAAAGGCTCAGGGGTACTGCTTTCTTGAGAAACTAGAAGGAATGCCTTAATTTCAGTACTATTGTTCTTTTTATTACAGCTTATTATATGCTTTAATGTTTTTCAAAGAACATTTCTCTGCATCTTGTTCCCTATAATTTTCAATTTAAGTGAAAATATAACTTGCCTTTTCACAACTTGGTTTTGCACTAATCGGCCTATATACGTTTTACTCATTTTTGTCAGCTGTATTAAATGGAATATCCTGCGATTTAACTAAGTGCTGCAGATATACTTATATGTGCGATGTAGTCTAATTAACTACTAATAATTCAGTCTTTTTATGACCCTGTATAAAGAATTGATCTTTCTAATGTACACCTAATATATTGCTTAGCATAACTTGCCCAATGTTCTTATACGCTGAAAATCTACAGATGTACAACAACAGCAACAGACAATTTGGAGTACTGTAATAACGATTTAACCAACAAGAGCAGATAACTTACTCGTCGAACTAAGTCAAGGCAAAGATGGCGCCTGATATCTCTTCGGAGATCCGCCGGTAGGCCTTTGAGAAGAGCTTCTTCATCAACTCCTCGAGTAGCCACCCACTTGTACTGATTGTACTTCAGCACAGATAATTTTAGTTCCGGAGGTAGCTGCCTGTGATGCACCCATTGTTCTGTATCTGTTTTCTTGATCCTCCACTCTTCAAATCGGATAGTTATGGAGTGGAGATATGTCTACCAGTATAATAAGTTATAAAAAATATTTAATAATGTCAAACTATGGCATCTCAAAGCTTCTAGAAATTCTTAATAATCAAACCTATATGGAAGAAGCGCGAGGACAAGGAGGAGTTTTACTCACATATCTTAGAGTCTGGTCATGGAAGAAGAAATCACAAAATCAGGGACATTTGGATTAAATGATAGTTAAATGTTATGTCCCTATTAGAAAAGCATGTAATTGGCTCTTGAGAAGACTCATTGTATGCTCATTTTGGACAATGAAGTTATTTCATCAGAGGGAAACAAAACCTCTGTTCTCATTAAATGGAGAATAAAACCTCCTTAAAGTTTTCCCATTTTTGAAAAGCTCCTTTCCTGCGTTCAGCCCTTCCCCAATTCATATAACTCTGTGCTTGATGCCACTTTTCCCCCCACTACACAGTAAAGTTGAACTAATTTGCATTGCGTATCCGAAATAGGTGTCTTTGTCCATAAGTGCCCATACTGGCCTTCTATACTCGTCCACGCCTCATTACCATGATTATAGTAATTGAGATGGGACATCATGTAAAATTCGTTCCCCCTTATACAACCTTCTCCTTAAGGTTGAGCTTAAGAAAGCACTACTTCATGACCTTCGAATCATATTTTTTAGTCCTTGCTTGGGTATCAAAACTGGCTCCAAAATATTCTGTAGGCCCATAAATCTTTTTCCAAGTAGCTTCCTTTGGAGGTCCTCAACATAAGCATCATAGTAGATGGCATAAACGTCTCTTTCTTGGGAGCAAGGTGAAAGATCTCAAACGTTCATCTTTTAGTAGTCTAATGATTCTAAAGAAATCAATTGCCCTTGCATAGACCAACAATGCTCATTGTCATCCTCTTCAATTCACTATAGAAAAGTCACCAATATTCAATGTGCTAGGATTGATGAGACAATTAAGTTAAAAGGTATGATTTTAATATAATTAAGGGTCTTTATATAATTATAAAACTAGGATTTATCCTCTTGTTGTAATAAATTTTCTTAGTAGTATCTGGCTAGGATTTTTATCTTTTTGTTTTAGTAGGTTTTCCTAGTAGTATCTAGTTATGATTTTTTTTTTTAGGATTTTTATATAAATGGAAGAAATATACAGAAACCTAGTAGCACAAGTAGAAAGAGTCCCATTTGGAGCTAATTATTGGAAAGAACCCTTCTATAGACTTTTGAGATGCATGTTTGATGAGAGAAAAAGTATGTAAAATCTAATGAGAAAAAACTATAGGTGTTGTAGGATATTATGTTAGTTTGAACCTTTAAATCTATTGCTTTTGCATGTGTGCATTCTTATGATTTTGTATTCTATCTATATGTGATTGATGTGCTATATGCTTTGTTGAATTTTCCTAAAAAGTGGTGCAATGTGCATGAAAGATTAGAATCATAAATAACATATCAAACATGATGAATGCAATTAAAGAAACAAATTGATGTGTTTTAGGGTGAGATTTTCTTTTTCTTTAGATTCGGTTTGATCTTTAAATGATATCAATGTAAATCAATATGAATATATTGTTGAAGTAGTAGATTAAGTCTATAAAGCACAAATATGTGTCTCTTTGTCCAAATATGAACATTTGTGAGTCAAATTGGAGATTTTCATAGAAGAACATGAAATTTTGGAGATAATCAGTATTTTCAAAGTTGTCGAATTTGAAATTAGACCAATCAAATTGTTCTTAGTAGTATGAATTGTTTGGTTCAAGTTATGTCATCAAATGATAAAGAACAATAGAGATATTAACGTTTGAAGGTGGAGCACTTTTGGTGATGGATTAATGATTAAAGGGGAGCTTGTGATAATCCTAATTCTATTGTAAATGATAATGTAAAAATTTGCATATTTTTTCAATTATTGATATCCATATGAAGTGTGGGAGGCTCCAATGGTTGATTTAGAGAAGCACCAATAATTCTAGAAGAGGGATAGAATCTTTGATAGGTGAATAATGGAAAATGGCCTTAATTATTGTGAAAGTCCTATAATTTTTACTTTTATTGGTGATTTCATGATGGAAAAGATGCTTAGATGGAATAAGCCTATGATGGTGTAAATGTCTTAAGAGAAAAACATCCTAGGAGATATGTAACCTAAAAGAGGTTACAATGAAGGTACCTAAAAAGGTATGACTTGAGAAAAGTGTGGTTTAAAAAGAGACAAGGACGGCATAGTTGGTGAAAGGTTGTTTTAAAAAGGTTTTTTTCATGTCTTTCTCTTTCAAAAGATTGTAACTATTGAAGAGAATTTCTCTTGTTTTATTTATGAAAACATTGTGGTTAAAGAGAGTTTATTTAATCTTTCTCTATCCAAAAATTATAGTTGTGTAGTTAAAATTTTGAAGAGATTTTTCTATACTTTCCTATAATGTAGAAATGCTGACCAAATTATTCCAAAAGGGAAATTGATAAAATTGATAGAACAATTAAGTTAAAGGATATAATTATAATATTATATTATAATTAAGGGTCCCTATGTAATTGTGAGACTTGATTATCCTCTTGTCATAGTAGGTTTTTTTAGTAGTATCCAACTAAGATTTTTTTAAAATTTTTCTATAAATAAAGGAAGTATAGAGAAACATATTAAGATAAGTAAAGAGAGTCCCCTTGAGGGCTAATTATTGGAGAAAACTATTCTCATGAATTTTAGTTAATGAGAAAATTCATGAGATGCATGTTTGATGAAAAGGAAAATATGAGAAAATCTAGTAAGAACAAACTACATGGGATATGGGATATTATTTTGGTTTAAACCTCTTAAATTTATTATGTTTGCTTGTCTACATTTTTTTAGTTAGCTATTCAATCTATCTATGGTTATGTGCTTTGTTGAATTTTCCTAATAAATGGTATCAAAGTCACTTGAATCCCCTAACATGATGGATTGCATCAACATCAAACATTGGATTACAAGTCTAAATAATTACTAAGAAACATCAACAATCATCATTATTACAATGGTTGTACCAACTTAGAAGAGCATAAATTATCCTATTTTCAAGCTCATCATCATTAGATTTGTTAAAAGATACCTTGCCAAGGAGTTTGAAAGGAGATATTGACCTGCAATTAGTTTGCAAGTTTATTCATTGAACTTCTTCATGAATTACGAGAAGAATAGGTTCAATTGCTAGGACACCATTGATCATGAAAAGTTTGCTATGCTTAAAGATGGTCACTTGCAAGAAAACTAACAGGCAATGGTGACCTAAACCTTGTTGCATTACTTGCCTCCATTCTTCCTAAAGTCCAAATTCATATGGTAGCAAGAGTATAGTATGAAGCTAAGTTGGATGCGGCAATTGCACAAATGGTATGAGCAAGTTGTTAAGTGAAACCCTTACCAACCAAAAAGCTATCCTCGTCTTTAGTTTAAAAAGATCTTTGACAATCATAATTATCATTTTTTTTTCATTTTATACACTGCCAAAAGTTAGTTTGGTCCTTGTTAGATTCCATCTTCTAAAGCCTTTTAGTGATCTTGAAGTATAATCAAGCAATGTCATTGAATTAAACATCCATTCTTCCTATGGCATAAAATATTCTTTAGTAGAAATCAATCCTCAAGACTAAGAGATCTTTAAACCACTACTTAGATAGAACATACTTTGGCTATGTAGACTTTATATCACATTCAAACCTAGATGACCCCACCCCAAATTTACTTTCCACCTTAGGTTCATGGCATAATGCTTTGCATATGACATTCATGCCTTGTATGCTCACATTTTTGCTAATTATTTCTTCCTATTGTATGGCTACAAATCTCTTAAATGCATAGTTAAAAGTCTCAAAACTCTCATTCCACTCAATAATGAGACATCTTGATTCCCACTCACTAAACTTAACACCTCATTGTTGTTGACCATGAAATGTGAAACAACGTGTTAAACACTAGCTCTTGTTTACCCTTAGCAACTTCTTTGTGCTAGAATATATGGGCACATGGGCCTCTGTTTTCAACTTTTTCTTCTCACTAAAACCCTCTTTTGCACTATCTCTTTAAAGCATGACTTAACCAAAGGCATTACTATAGCAATGAACTCCATACTCTAAATGCTTGTTCCTATCTTTATCATCTCTAAAATACTCTTGCAAATTAAATTTTGCATTGATTAGTTAGTCAACCTTCATATTTAGTTCAATAGTTTCACTCTTTATATTGAGCTTTGATTCCTCAATTTTATTTAATTCCTTCACTTATTTCCCCAATTCACCAATCTTTACCTCTTATGTAGTCTTATCCCTTTCAACCTTACTTTTCTCCATCACAACCTTCTTGTTTTCACTTCTCAATTTTTTAATCACCATAATTAACTCCTTCGAAACCATTTCAACCAACTTTTTTTCATTCCTTAAGGCCTTAGTTGCCTTTTTGATCTTCAACTTTTTCCCTAGTAATCCTTCACCATTAGTAAGGCTTTTGGACTCATGAATTTCTTCCTTAAAGGCCTTATCAGTTTTCATATTAATACTACAATGCCAACAACATTAACCTTAATTTATCACATATCAATACTAAATGCAAAAGGGAATTTATCTCTAGTAATTTGATTCCAAGGTCACTCAAACTAAAGATTCATAATTTGTAAAAGGTTGAAATCTATTCCTAATAAACATTCTATGGAATTATGGATCATCACCAAGGGCAAAATCATCCAATTAGGTATCCTTTTTTTCCTTTAATCCTACTAATTCCTAGTACAAAATCTCATATGTTATAACCCTAATAGAAAAATTATCCAATATAACTAGAACTCTAAACTTGTCAAATTTGATATCCAATAAAGAATCCCTCCTTTGGTTAAAAACATGTATCTTTCCTTAACCACCTTTATTGCCTACTTATGTGACTTACAAACACATACCCCACAATCATCATTCCAAGAAGCTAAATTTTTAATCAATATTCGATTGCTCTTCTCATACTTTAAAGCAAATAGGACATGGATTAAAAACTAATACTTTTTCTAAGGCATAAAAGCTTATACGATTCCCCTTCTAGGAATGGGATGTGCGAAAATTACAGCTAACAAAGATACACACACCTTCCATAATAACTACTATAATATCTTCTTTTCTACTTCAAACCTATTTGAATAAGCTCTTTTAGAAAGCCATAGGTACATAGCATTACCCACTCATTTGTTGGCATTCTATTAATATAAGGCTTTACAATTCTAGAAAGCCTTTTGTTTCCATTTGGTCCTTATTCTCCTAAATTTTAGGTTTAACTCTATGCTTGAGTTCTAGCAGTGGGTTTCTACAAATAGTCAGGCAAAGCTTAAAGCTATAACTAATGACCCTTTAATAGTCAACAAAAATGGTTAAAAACAAACTCACTAAATGGAGCACCAAAGAAATTGGAAAACAGTTCTTTCAAGGGCAATTCAAAACCAATTTGTGACTGCTAGCCTTTCCCTCATGCTTGGTTGAGTTTCTAGAAATAGATTCAAATCTAACCCTTATCATGGTTGGATTTACTGATATGCAAAGCACAAAGTTAAGTATTTTCACTAAGCTTTGCTCATCATCAAAGTCAACCATAACATTCCTAGGCTATATTGATTCAAGTGGTGGTAATCCATTGGGTTGTACTCAAACACCTTTTGTCTACTTTTTGCCAATCCTTGGTAGCTGATATGTATGTTTGTAGTTGGAACATGGTCAAAACAAAAAAGTGGAAACTTGTCCTTCTTTTGTCTACTAGTCATTGTATTAGTGGTAGTTAAAGATGATAAGTGGTTTTTCCTCCATTTCTAGCTATAACCCACTTTTGTTATTCTTATTCCCTTTGTGGTTGGCTAATTGTGATATAAAATCCTTACATATGGCTTCCAAACTCTCTACAAACACCTTTTTAATCTAAGTCAAGTCTTTTAGTATTTCATCCCACTTGGTAGCTAGATCATTGCTCCACTACATATTATTATGTGTCAAATTACAAAAGCATGTAGCATGAGAAGTCCAATTAATGATTATTGTAGACAATAAAGTAAATATTATTATGCGTCTAATTAGAAAAGCATGTAGCATGAGAAGGCTAATTAATGTTCATTGCAGACAATAAAGTTATTTTACTAGAGGAATATAAAAGCTTTGCTCTCATTAGAGGAAGAACAAGAAATCCTCAAGGTTATTTTTTTTTCAAAGGCTAATTTCTACAATCATTCCTTCCCCTATTTATACAGCTCTTTGCCTTCCCCCACCCCATCCCCTCAACTACACAATAAACTAAAAACAATTTAAATTATGTGTCCAAAATAGGTGTCTTTATGCATAAGTGCCTAAATTGGCCTTTTCTTAACTCATCCATGCCTAGCTATAGTAATAGTTGTTAGGATAGGATGTCACATAACATTAAAACTTAAAGCACAAAGCCTTATTTGCTTAATGTTGATGAAAAAGGCACCAGTTTGATATGAAAATATTCTTTTCTTAATGGAAAGGTTAAAAAGAAAATTTATGTAAAACAACTTTAAGTCTTTGAAGTGAAAGGAGAAAATCATAATTGATTGAGAATGCATAAGGATCTATATGAATTAACATGCCCTTAAGGCCTATTATAACAAGATTGATAGCTATTCTATGGAAAATTGTTTTGTTAAAAGTTATAGTAAGTCCATATTATATGTCAACAAAAATAATTATGCATTTCTCATTACACCTTTCTACGTAAATGATATGTTTTTATTGGTGACTCTAATGAAATGTTATATAGGTTAAAAATGAATATGTTAGGTGCATTTGAAATAAATGATCTCGGTTATCTTTTGAAAAAGTTTTAGGACTAGCGAAACAATTAGATCAAAAAGTATGATTGTAATATTATATCACAATTAAATGTATCTAGGTAATTTTAGATATTAAGAGTTAATTTCTTGTTATAATAGGTTTCTTCTAGCATTATTTGGCTTGAATTCCTATCATCTTATTATAGTAGGTCCTTCTAGTAGTATCTAATTAGGATTCTTTTTTAGAAACTTAATGGGTAAATAAAGAGAATCCCTTTGATGACAAATTGTTAGAAAGAGACCCTTTCATAGATTTTAGTTAATGAAAGAATCCATAAAATGCATATTTGATTAGAACCTAATAAGAAGAGACTACAAAGGACATAAGACATTACCTTGGTCTGAACCTTTTAAATCTATTGTGTTTGGATGTATGCATTCTTTTGACTACTTGTTTGATACATATATGAATGGCATAATCTTCTTGAATGTCCATAACAAGAAGTTTAGCAAGACGGTTAAGGAAATTTTCTATGTGAGTCTTAATTCACCAAGTCATTGCCTAAAGGTTAACATCTTGCAATGTGAAGCTACTAGCACTTCATTGATTCTAAATGAGAAGTTGGCCTTACAATTTTTCTTGTCTTTTAAACCTAATGTGAACTTCAAGCTAGTAGGTTATGGATAATGTTTGATTTTGTTACCTTTGTCCAACAAAGTTGTGGTTTTACTCATAGCTAAAGCAGAGTATGTGGTAACTTTCTTAACAACTTTTGAACACATATGGCAAGAATATGTGTATTGGACAAGCTAATGCAACCATCATTAAATTTAACAATAAGTTAGTCATATGTGTGGCCTAAAATCCTGTTGATTTTGGACCAAGCACATTGCAATAAATACCATTTTCTATGAAAAGTTAGAAAGAAAGGAGATATCATAATGAAGCATTACAACAACAAGAACAACAAACTAATCTTTTCAACAAAAAGTCGTTAAGTGTTTAAAGAAAGAAATATTGTTGCCCCAAAGGCCAAAGGGGTAAAGGTTAAGATTGAGGGTATATGGCAATCAAAAACTTTAAAACCTAAATGTGGAGACAACAAGTAGATAACAAAAATCAAGAGAATAAATTTCTTACATGAAATGCCCATCCTTGTCTTTGAAGTTATTGGAAAAAGAGTAAAGAATGATGAAGGAAAGCATATCATTTTACAACTATAGAAGGTAGGTATTATAATGTGATAGTCCATCTCAAAACCTTAAGACATTAGGTGAGAAAATCTTATCACTTATAAGACTAAAAAACCATCCTCATACTTCCAAAGTAAGACAACACCCACCTTTAACAACTTCTTTTATGCATGTTGACATAAGCACTACACATGGACTAAAGTCCAACTTTGAGGCATGAGGTATTACAAAGCAAAGGTTTATCCTTAGCTATGATATTATATTAAAGTGTAAGAACTCATCTCAAAATCTTAAGACGTTAGGTAAGGAAATCTCATTACTTATAAAACTAAGGGTCTATCCTCTTACTTTCAATGTAGAACAATACCCACTTTTAATATTCCCCTTCACACATATGTTCACATAAGTACTACGTGTCGAAAGAAGTTCAACTTTAAGGCTAGGGGATTTATGAAGTAAAGGCCTATCCTTAACTTTGATATTATATTAAAGTATGAAAACCTATCCCAAAATCTTAAGACATTAGGTAGGAAAATTTCATCACTTATGAAACAACATCTATCTTTAACAATAGGTTTTGAGCAAATTTATGGTTCCAAGATTCTTTTTTGTTTTTTGTATAAATAAAGCATATCTAGGCTTGTATTTTTCCATTCAGGGTGTTTAAGATTTTTGCTTATCTTTATGTAATTGTACTCTTTGCTTTGCTAAATGAAATGCCCTTGAATCTTGAACCCATTTCCTCATTATGCTATCTTTGTGGTTGCTTTCCATTATAGTGTATGACTCCATCGATATGGGGTTTCACACTCTAAAAGGAGAAACTCTCAAATCTTCAATTTGGATGTTGAAGTCTCAAATTGGTGACTATTTGTTTATGATAAAATTTGACAGTGTACCTTAACATTTTGGGGAGGAACTATCTTAGTTGAAGCTTAAGGCTCTTCAAGCCTTTTCCCGGGGCAAAATTTAAACACACATTCAAATTCTTAAAAGTTGTCGAACTGGAAAAAGCAATTAAGAATTCGGAGATCTCAGGACTTACCTGCATATTACCAATAAGTAGTCCAAAAAGAACAAGCCCAAGAGTTGCAATGATTATGGCAAAAATTATTTCTCCAAAGTAAGTGCTTGTGGAAAGATTTTGTCCCAAGGAACTGCAACCATGAATTCGCACATATCAACTAAAAAGGATTAGGATTAAGAAAGAAAGAAAAGATTCCTAATAAGTTGGAGGTGCAAATATATTACCACATAGGGGGATGGAATGATTAGTTTGTTAATGAAAATGTTTCTTCTCTTTTTCCCCCACCAGAGAAGCTCTGGTGCTCTTTTCAGTTGCAAACAAGAAAAAAGAGAATTAGAACTTGAACTTGGCAACCATCTGGTGGTATGAGTGTCATTTGTAAGATCTTCTTTCTGAGATGTTTTTCTATGAAAAAGAGACGATAGGTAAAACCAAAAACTTACAATGGAATGCTTTTTATGTTTTTTAATATTTTTTTCATGTTATCCTTTCTAACCATTACGTAAAGCAAGGAGTTTAGGCCGGATAATCTAGCAAGCATTACGGTGAATTTAAGTCGTCAATATTCCCAGTACTTTGGAAGAGTTAGATGCAAGTCCTTATTATTCTCATACACACACGGTGTAGCTCAGTGCAGCTACTACGGGCCTGAGACCCAAAGGTCTCATGTTTGACAGTAAAAAAGAAAAGTCTGTTATTTTCTTTACATTGGAAGAGGTAGATCTGTACTTTACATTAGTTAATTATCAAACTAGCTCTAAATGCTACTAAGAATGGCAGTTGCTAATCTCCTATCCTCTTCTTCATAAAAGTGTCCATAGCAAATAAGGAGTAATTGACAAATATTTACCTTAAACTCCTCAGCCCCCACCAAAGACAATAGAAGTACTTGTTGAAGAATGGTGAGGTGGTGACACTGGATATCAATGCATCGGCATATATACCGAACTGATAGAAGCCACCATCGGGACTGCATTGATACGAGATGTTGCTTGACCTGAACCAGGAGCTCCTACCAGGATCTGCAACCATGGCGCAATCAAAGAATCCGTATTGACAGTATGGATATGAATTCTCAATATTGCAGACGCTTCTCCAGCATGCCTCTTGTCGCTCAATTGATAGTAGGTACCAGCAAGCTCCTAAAACCTTTTCCGAAAATGCATGAACAGATTAGTGGAATAGCTCAGCTGCATTTTTGAATAAAAGTGATTGGAACTCATCGTTTGCAAATATTTATGTACAAGCGGTTAACATGCCTTAGGTTTAAGGAAGATTTAAGGTATTTTTCTAAAGTCCTTTTGTCCATCTTCTCAGGAACTCATTGAGCACTAAGCTAAAATTTCAGGGAACGCCTTTGGACTCTGTCTGAGGTGCTAATAGATAGGTAGAGTCAAATATATTGGGCATTCTTTTCACAAGCTAAAGAGGAAATAAAAACAAATTAAAGGAGGACTATCATCGAAGTGTTGAACAATATTCCCACCACTTAAAAATCCAATCAATAGCTCTTAGAGTTTCAGGAGAACTCTTGTGGGAAATAAATTTCGTGTAGCAAACAACACTCAGGGGTCTTAGTTCAGAGTTTCGGGCATAAACTGAAATGATGGAAAAAGGGGCAAAAACAGAACAAAATATTTACAAGGAAAAGTTCTTCGAGTGTAAGTCAACCATGTGAAAAGAAAACAAGAAAGAAATTTCTGCAGGCTTAGATGAGTATGCTCTTGGTACAATATTATGCATCTTCCAGAACGGCTATTCCTTTCTTTTTTATATCAAAGAAATTCAGGCAGAAGCAGCACATCTCTTATATTTGCAACAAAGTTCTTAAGCAAAACAGGCTTCTCTATACTTACGTGGCTTGCCAGCATGTAAAGCATCAGGTTGTAAGCAGCACCTGCCCAAGCTGTTTCTGTCATAAGACCAGTGGCCTTGACAATTCGTGATGACAGAGGAAATATAAGAGATAGTCTTGGGAGGTACTGAAAAATTATGAAGAATCGAAGCACGTTTTTGGTGTTTCTCGTTGTCGAACCCGGAAGATTAGGGATAATAATCCAAATTAACATCTGAAACAAAGAGAGGATGGGGAAAAAAAAAACAAAAAACTGTAGTTCAACATAGAGTAGCATCATTGTGCCATGGCAAGGTCCTCTACAAGCAGGATTCAGGAACTTCCTTGAGGCAGGGGCAAGGCGGCTAGTAGGTCAATGCAGAAACCCTTGCGTAGATATCTTATGGCTATCTTTGAAGGATCTACAACAAGTTCTCCTCTCCCAAAAACACGAGAAGAAGGCGCAACATAAGCTGTACGAAACCTATTGTAAATATGAGCCATGTAAAAAACATCCGCCAGTGACCGAAGAGTTGTAAGTATCACTTTAAGGTGTAATGCAATATCAATGCACACTTCATCCCGAACAACGGGTAGGTAAAAGAACAAAGGGTCCAGAGACAAAGAAAACAAGCAAGCTAATAAGAATATTTTGTTCCATCGGCGAATCGTATGCCCTCTAGGATCTAATATCTCCCTCCCAGCTTTCTCGAATTCCTCAGAAAAGACTCTGTATCGCATTTCAGCTTTCAAGGATTTTCCAGTCTTCCTGAGCACCTCCTCAGGTTTCGTGTTGTGGGACTCTGCAGTCCATGTCTTATCAATCTTATCTTTAAGCTTAATCTCGCAGCTTCCATTGAGTGAGTGGAGCTCTGATGATCGAATACCATCTTGAAATCTGAAAATAAAAAAGATAATGTTAAAGAAGAAAGAAGAAGTCCTACTAAACTTGAAACTAATGCTCGCATAAACAAGCGATGCCGGCATTCCGTAGGAAATGACAGTAGAAATCTGAGGAGAAAATGAACCTCACAGATCTTGAATTTCCGTAACCCATGGCTAGATTCCAGGAATGTGCCGTAGCTACAATTACAAGAGTTGCTCTGCACTAAGAAGAACGGAGGTGCATAAATACTTAAAGACTACAAAACAAGTCTTTCTGTAAATCAGCTGGAATAAAGCTGCCGTGATTCAGAAGCAAATAGGCGCAAAGTAAAGGTATGGCAACTGGAGATGCAGCCATAAAGGCTCTCTACCTTCTTAGTCTAAGCCGAAAATCTCATCAATACATATTTGCGCCTTTGAGAAAAAATAAAATAAACTTCTCAATTTGGAACAAGTCGAGAGTGGAAAGGCTCTGATATGGACGTTGAAGAAGTTTTTCCAGTACAGAGAAAACGACAATGACTCAACAAAGAAGGAAAGTGACTTCAACCGTCTAAGGAAAGCTGATGTGCTCGTCTATACACATTGGTATTTTGATGCATCATCGTGTTACCATAAATAGAAGAGAGATGACAGAGAAACAGCCATAGGTGTCGGTCCGAAGAAGAAAGTAGGATCAGGTAGAAGAAGCTTTCCCCCCCTTTTTTTCTAGTTTGCTTATTTTATTTACTTGCACTGTCTTTGTAATCGTCCGAGGAGTTGACTACCTTAGTACGCTTGTCTAAGGAATCTTAACACGTGTTTTCCTATCATGTACGGTACCTAAACTGCAGGTGAGATAAATAATCTTACAAAGAAGGAAAGGAAGAAAGAAAGAAGAAGAAGAAGAGGAGGTCCAGTACAAGGCTTCCTGTTGGGAGTAGGACCCTGCGCGGCAGTCGAGTTCAAAATACAATAATAAGGAAAACAAACGTAGCTTTCATCATACAACTATATCAGAAAATAAATAAGAGAACACCTGAAATTTTTTAAGACGGATGCAGTGAGACTCCTCCGGTTCTCGTATTTAAAGACGGCATGAAGGCCATGCTTGATGCTACAGAGCTTAACCTGTTGAGTTCCTGATGGACATTTGAAACAACAGCGCTTAAACGCCTCTCTGTCGCTTTATCTCTTTCTTTCTTATTCTTGGTCGGGACGACAAAAGGTGAGAAAGCTATCGCTGCTCACTAAACTTACAAGTTTGATTTCGTTTATGATTTTAAATTTTAACATTTTTCTTTAATTTCAAATAAGTTCTATATCAACTTATTGTCCTATTAATAAATAAAAAGTCATGTCAGACTTTTAAATGGATGATAAGCCACTTTCGGTTTACATGTTATGTATTTACATTATTCCGTACTTAAAAGGTTGACCTACTCTTCCTGCAATTCATCCAGGTTGTGGTACAAGATCCAATAGCCTTTCGTAATCCACATGCTCTTACTGGCGGGGACAAACCCAAGTTCCGAGCAAACCTTATATCTGGTGGAATTAAATGAACTGTGGGGCATCTAGTTCAGAGGATCCTTGTGTAAAGAGTCGATCTCCAACCAGACCATTTCGTCCTGTCCCAAAGTTTGTCCCTGACGGTGGGGTGCATCTTTACAAGTTTGGAGCAGTGCCAACTTATTCGAGCAGTGTCCAGCGATGACGAAAAGGCGCCATTATTGGTTTGAAGATAAGGCTTAAATGGTGAAATCGGACCTGTTAAAGCTAATCCGACAAACCAACGAGATCTCAGCATGAAGTAGCTTGGTTCAATTAATGCCTTGCACCTTACCACCAAACACGTACAAGTTGAATGAAAATAGATCATTATTTTGAATCACTTACAGTTAAATTACATAGAGGGATGAACATAATATGAATATAAAATGATTTGTTGAACATATGTGTCCCAGATCAGTTCCAAAAGAATGGGCATCTGTCTTTATATTGGGTGGGATTATCTTATTACTTTAAAGTTTTGGGATGACAAATATGTTTTAAAAATATTTTATTCGATATATTTCTGATTATAAGGATATAATTGATCTTTGAAAGGCTTGACTAAACTTAAGTGTAACAATACTGGTGCCATCAATCAAACAAAAAATTCTAAGAAACAAGCATATAAAGTTTAGACATATTTTATTAGGGATCATGCTCTAAAGAATTATATCAACTTACAAATTGTTACAACTAAACTTTAGTTGGTTGATATCTTAATAAAACTCTAGAGAAACATAGATTTTACACTGTCCGAAGAGAAATATGGATGTGTTGCGCTGAGCACATTGACTAACAAAACATGTTCACTGTCATTTATTACTCAACTTCCATGTATTTTCTCTCTAATATACCTTCTCTTAGTCATGAACTGCCAGCTGAACTTCTTTGTTAAATATTATGATTGATGAGTGCAAATAACTTGAGGAAGGTGAAGAACTGTATATGACTTCTCGTCACAATTTTAAGCACCATTCGATTCAAGAAACTGCTACGAATTTTCATATTATCATATAAGTATTAGTTTTAGACTTATTGTGTGACGTTCTCTATGTTGGTGATGAAAACAATTACAAAATGGTTGGATCTATTGAATTTAGGAAAACAATTAATAAAGTGGATTAAATTGACAAAAAATAGAGAAGTAAAGTCAGTTTTTGGATTACAAGTTCTAATTGAAGTTATTAAATTAGCATTGATCGTATCAAAAGAAAAATCAATAGGTTTTTTTTATTGTTGATTCGAGATGCCATGGTTGTCAATTCTGTCATGGTTCCCTATGAAATTACAAAAACATATAAAATATTCTAGTCATTAAAGAAATATTTATAAATGGAAAGGTGAAAGCTCATACTAAGAAGCATTTTTGTTATTAATTGCACCAAGACGATGGTATAGACAATTTGTTTCCCCTTCATGAGCTTGAGTATCAATGAATGTGAAGTTGATTATAAAATTTGGATTGCAACTCCTTGTCATTATATGTGGATAACATGATCATAATAAGCATTCTTCCAAGTTTGATTAATAATTTTGGAAATCCCATGTCTCTTTTATGTGTTTGTGTGTGTGTGTATTCTTTTTTAATATGAAGAGAGATTTAAGAGTATAGTGTGTCAACTTTGAGATGTTAAGCTATTAGCCTATCAATAAGAGCAAAAATATTATATAAAGGTTAGAAACAAAGTCCTAGTTAAGCAAAATATTTACTATAGGATAAATACTATTGAGTTGCTAATTATCATGGTAGTCAAAGAGATTTTGTTATTGGTTGTGGGTTAATTATTGGTTACTACTTATCTTGCTTATGTATTATTTTGGGTTATTACTATTTATTTATGTATTAGGAGTATTTAGGCCTTTGGCATACCTTACCCAATAGTTTGGTTTCTTGTATAATTGGAACATTCATGAATAGGATATCATTGTTTTCTTGGTATTTTGCTATGTGTAATCAGTAATTTTGGTTCTAGATAAATAAGCCTTTTTCCTTCATGAGGTGTATTCTCCACCATCATACCTCACTAAAGACAGCCCCATTAGGTTCCCCTTAAGGAGATCTAGCTCGAAGGCCTTGGAACTAGGGCTAAAGTCACTGCTTTGAAAGCCCTAAAGAGAAAAGAGGAGGCTTTCTATAATAGCTAGCACCAAAGCTATTTGATTAATTGATGGATGCAAAGGTTAACCAAGTGGAGTTGTTTATTACTCAGCTTTTGATGGACATTAAGGAGATCCATGACAACATGGCCCTTTTGTTGGCCAAACTTGATTTCTTCTCAACTAATAATGGGGGATTAACATCTAGATTGCATAACCAACAAATCATTAGTGCCAACAAATCATTAGTGATCATAATGACCATTCATAAGAAAATCTTATGGATGGCATCATGAACTCAATTGCTCTTGGATTGGATTTGGATAGGTTAGGTTCTACCCTAGTCTTTCACAATTTGGGTCTTGATGGGTTAGGTCACCTTCTTATCTCTCTTGGTGGGGTTTAGATGAGTCGAGACAAGATTTTAAGTTGGGTGTGTTGAGTCGAATAGCCAAGTTCAAATTTCCCAAATTTCATAACAACAATGACCCTATCACCTAGATTTTCATGGCCATGAAATATTTTGGGTTCCATAGCTTAACTCATCTACACTTGGCATATGGTTGAAATTGCAATCAAATGGCTACAATCCTTTTAGACAAACTTAGAACATGTGGGCCAAGTTCTAACATAGGAGAAGTTAAGATCGGGATTGCTAAACAAGTACAATTCTACCCAATCTTTTAATTTTTATCATAGGCTCATTAAACTAGAACAACTAGATGTGGTAGAAAATTATTATAAGTAATTTAGGGATGCCTTAATCTTTATTAGATCCTTTACATTTGAACAGGTTGTAGATACATTTATTAGTGGCTTAAAGGTCAAAATCCAAAGGGATATTAATGCCAAGCACCTTACAACCCTAAATGAGACCTTACCTTATAAGATGATCTATGAGACACAATACCTTAAAATGCATGGAATGCTAATAACGCCCCTAGGACAACAACTTAAAAGGAGGCCAACAAATCATAAGGGTAGGGGAAAGCTACAGATCAACCCCTCAACATAAAGAAACCCCTAATTTTCCTACCCCCCCAATGCAAAGAAATCCTTAATTCACTTCAAGGACCATTTCAATTTCTTCTAATAAGAATTCTCTACAAACCAAAAAATTTAGTACTATTAAGTTAAAGGAGAGAAAAGGTGGCAAAAGAGATTGTATTACCTTTATAATGTAATAAGCATTTGTTTATTAGTGAGGCAGTTTATATGAATGAATGAGATGATGGTGGAGGTAAGCAGCATGGTGGAGGAGAGGATAACAAGTTTTATGAACTAAAGTACACTATAGGTATTTCAACCATGGTTTTGTATGATATGGTAATAAGAAAATCCCAAATCATGAAGGTGAAGGGTCAAGTAAAACCTTTTCAAAAGCCAATGAGGGTGTTGATTGACTTTAACAACATTCATAATTTCATATACCAAAAAATAAACATTATTTGGACTTAAGATTGATGATTCTTTCACATTTAAGATGATGGTTGCAAATGATAGAAGGGTTAAAAGTTATGGAGTGTATAGAGGTATAAAGGTAAAGTTACAAGGAGTTAGTATGGTGTATAACTTATATGTTCTTCCTTTAGTTGATGTCAATGTTGTGATAGGAGTTAATAGTTAAAAATTTTAGGTTACATTATTTAGAATTTCTTGGATTATCAAATGAAATTCACTATGGATGACAAGAAAATTGTTTTACATAAGTGATGCCCCAAGGCTACCCAACTTGTAGAAAGTGCACCTTTTAAAAGAAAGATGGCTAAAAAGGACAATTACTTATAATCTAGATGGTGGGTAATCAAGCATTAAATATTGGCAGCTCTTTAAGGGTAGGGAGAGTGACATTGGTTTGGTATCAAGGCATGAAATAGTTATTAACAAAATTTGGAAAAGTTTTCCAAGAACCTAAAGGTTTTTCTCGTAGCATAGTCATGATTATAAAATAGTATTAAAGGAAGATATGCATTTTAGGTTAATGAAATCTTATAGATACATGTATGTCTAAAAGGGAAAAATTGAAAGATTGGTTAAGGAGCTTCTACAATAAAGGGTTATAAGATCTAGTACAAGTCACTCTCTTCATTAGTATTATTAGTCAAGAAAGCTAATGGGTCTTAGAGACTTTATGTCAAGTACCAAAAGCTTAATACACATACAATCAAGGACAAGCTTTTCATCCTTGATGAATTATTAGATGAGCTTAATGGGGTCCATTATTTCTTTAAATCGGACTTAAGGATCAAGTTAGTATCAAGTGGGAATGAAAGAAGAAGATATCAAGAAAATGGCATTCAAAACCCATTATGGTCATTATGAATTTTTAGTAACGTTGTTCTAAGTTACTAATGGCCCTTTAACCTTCTAGTCCCTAATGAATTTGGTATTCTAAGAACATTTAAAGAATATGGTTCTCATATTCTTTAATGATATTTTAGTCTATAGCAAGAGTTGGAAAGAGCATCTTCAACATGTAAGAGTGGTTTTAAAAACACTCAAAAAAAAATTACTTGTATGTTAAGTTGTCAAAGCGTAAATTTAGATGTACTAAGTTAAAGTTTTTTAGGCATATGGTCAGTGAAAAAAGGTTGCACTTGATCTAAGAAAGGTAAAGCATATTCTTTAACGGCCAATTCTAGATTCAATCAAGGCTTTAAGGGGGCTTTTAGGAATAACAAGTTATTATCATTAGTTCATTGAAAGATATGGCAACATCATAGAGTCACTAACTAATTTGCTTAAAAAGGATGTATTTGTGTGGTATAAAAAGGTACAATAGACATTTGATAGTTTGAAGCAAGCAATGATGATTGCTCCAATTCTCAATCTACCAAATTCTTTGGTACCTTTTGTCTTAAAGTGTGATGCATCAAACATTAGAGTTAGGATTCTATTATTCCAAGGAAAAAGGCTAATTGCTTATTTTAGTAAGACTTTATATGGGAGTCACTTAAAGCTCCCCACTTATAAATGGGAAATGTTGGCGACCATTATGGCAATACAAAAATGAAGGCACTACTTTTGAAGGGGGAAGTTTATTATTAGAAAGAATTAAAATACAAAAAAGTCTTAAATTCTTACATAATCAAAGGATAGTGACACTTATGCAGCAAAAATGATTGCTAAAACTCATAGGATATGGTTTTATAGTTGAATACAAGGCTGAGAGAAATAATGTGGTAGTAGATGGCTTTTCCAAGCAAAGGAGGGATGATATTAGTGGTGTTAGGAATGGTCATACTCAGAGTGCTTGTGTTGCCTTATTTGTACCTATCTCTTAATGGCTAAACTTAATCAAGGATGAGATAAAAAGGAACCGAAAAGCTAAAAAACTGGTTAAAAGAATTAAAGATGAAAAGGCAAATGAACCATGGAGCTACAAGGAAGGCATCATTACATTCTAGAACAACATATATCTTCCCTTAGACTCCCTTCTCATTTCAATTATTGTGAAAGAGACACATGTTGGCTTCTATGAAGGGGGGGGAGAAAACTTTGAAAAGAATGCAGGCTATGTTTTGTTAGAAAATATCAAAATTATAGGTGGAGTAGGTGATAAGAGAATGTTTAATATGTTAGAAAAGTAAGGGTAAGAATTTTAGAGCAACAAGAACCTTACAACCTCTTCCAATCCCTAAACAAATTTGAGAAGACATAGTTATAGATTTTGTTAAAGGGCTACCTAACTTCATACGGAAGTTAGCTGTGTTGGTGGTAGTAAATCAATTATTTAAGTTTGGATATTTTATACCCTTGTGTCATTTTTATATAGCAATTTTAGTGGCTCAAGTTTTCTTTGTCAACATTTTCAAGCTATATAGAATGCCTCAAACCATAGTATGCAACCAAGATCTATTGTTCACAAGTAAGTTTTGGAAGAAGTAGTTCTAGTTACAAATTCTTATTTTAATTTTTCTTCATCCTATCATCCTTAAATAAATGGACAAACAAAGGTGATAGATACAATGTTGGAAATGTATTTAAGGTGTTTGGTAAGGGAAGACCCTAAGGAATGGGTGGATTATATGGATTTAATATTATTATAATACTAGTTGCCACATATTAGTGTTGCATATGCCATTTGAAGTGATATATGGTAGAAGCCCTCCTTTCCTCTCATCCCATGTCAAGGGAACATGTAAGATGGCTTCTATGGAGCAAATTCTAAAGGAAATAGATGTAACATTGTGAAGGATAAAAAAGAATTTACTCATGGCCCAAGATCAAATAAAAAAGTTGAATGTCAAGAAAAACAAAGAGGTAGAATTTCAAGGAGGGGATTTAGAATATGTCAAGTTGCCATAGTATAGACAAATTTCTGTCTCTTGCTGCAGGAACCAGAAACTACGGCCAAAATCTAGTGGGCCATATGGGCTGCTCAAGATAGTAGGAGCCGCGGTGTATGAGTTGGGCCTTCTTGTAGGGGTGCAGGTTCAGACAAATTTCATGTCTCCAAAGCTGAAACAGTTTGATGGTGAAATAGAAGCAACGCAAGAGGTAGATTCCAAGGAGTTCCATGATTCTTTAGAAGAGTTGGAGGACGAGGAAAAGCCCCAGGCGATGCCGGAGAAAAGAAACCTTAGGAAGAAAGAGTTGTTGATTCACTAGAAAGGGAAGCCACCAACGGAGGCTACTTGGATGGATGAACAGGAGTTTCGTACACATGTTCCAACTTTTCAAGTTCCTAATATCATCTAGCCTTGAGGACGAGGCTGAAATTATGGTGGGGGGAATTTTTAATGGTTGTGGGTTGGTTATTGGTTTCTACTTGTCTTGCTTATGTATTAGTTTGGGCCATTATTATTTGTTTATATATCAGTTGTCCTTAGCCCTGCCGGATACTCAACCCAATAGTCTGGTTTCTTGTATAATTGGAACATTTGTGAATGGGATATCATTGTAGGCCTCGGAACCAGGGCCAAAGTCACCACTTTGAGAGCTCTAGAGAGAGAGGAGGCTCTCCGGCAACAGATTCACTCAATTGGCTCTATATAAAAGAAGACTCACTACAAAGTACATTTCCAACTTTATTGGTACTGCAATTAACAGGGTATCAAAATTACAAAAGCATTCTCAACTATCGAGATGGAACACATGCAAGCTACACACGCTTGTAAAGAAAATTGTTTGCTTGAAAAGATTAATTGATAAACTCGGCATCAAGTAAATGAGTAATTCTCGACCATTTCAATTAGAGCAAATTAGTGAATAGGTTGACCGCCAAACAAAAGTTGCTGTCGGTCAATGCCTCTGTCAAACTTCTTGTTAGTTGATGCATTTGGAACTTGAAACATGTTTATTATGTCATTCTCGAAGGATCTTGGAATCCTAAACCTAGGGAATCTAATCTCATAGTACTTCAGATGAGAAGTTGAAGACGAAAGAAATAAGAAAAGTTCTTTTTATAGAGAAGAGATTCAATCCAGCACTTTTTGTAACACGGTGTCAAACTTAAACCGGCAACGATTACTCCCACTGAGGCTGAGTTTGTTTCGGAGTTCAAGACTTGATTCTGTCATCTTTGTCCCGACATTTTCTAATCTTCGTGCCTTGGCCCTCGCAGGGATATTTCGGCATCTGATCTCGATTCTGTCATGGTTTTCCCATGCCGAAACGGAACCTGCGGTGGCTTAAGGGGCATTAAAGATTTTTCCACACGTTTAATCTTTGGTGAGATGCAATTTTGTACCTATCCATATCAACGTACAACAGCATAAAGAGAAGTCGCAGTTCCCACTGCCATGAACAGGTGCCATCACATGCAGAGAATCCCATAAACTCAATGAGAAATATCAAATCTTTAAGTGCTTACTTAAATTCCTTCAGATGCACAGCACTCGGTACTCACACTCAACTTAAATGAATATGCTGGAAATTCAAGGGAATCAATGATGTACAAGAACCAAAATTCAGACCGTACTGGGCCAGGATATATTACAAAATCTGTGAAAGTCTTCTTTTTCCATTTCTTTCAAAATCTGGGTTGCATAGGGGCAGCCAAATATTGACCTGCATAGAGGAAATCTAAAAAGTTTCTTCCTAGTCTTGTGTCCCGGAAGTTGCTTCTTTCAAACATGTCCTCATGATCTTTGCAAGTTTTGAGCAGGCGTCTAAGCACAGCTGCATCCCCTGCTTGCAAAAGCAGTAATTAGCGCTCCTATTCATTCTAGTAATACAATCACATAAGTAAACGGATTTGTCATTGGCTGATTACAGAACAGGTATTCTATGGATCCTTAAAATTATAAATAATTTAGGATACAAGCAATTGCGACAGAATTACTAAGAGGAACAGGTTAATATTCTACTTCATACTGCCTACTAACTTGCGACAGAATTACTAAGAGGAACAGGTTAATATTCTACTTCATACTGCCTACTAACTGATGAAACGGTTATACTGAACCAAAGCCACAAATGTGAGGGTTATGCAAGTTCTACCACCTAACCCTCAATGTAGAGAACCTTGAATACTGACATCTCTGCAGCGTAGTGCATTCTTTGTATGGCAAAAACTCTTCTAAAAGTAGAAAAAGAGAAAAGAAAATAAATGCATTATATGATAGGCAGAGATATTACAGACTGACATACCTCGTTAATTTTTGGAGTTGACCACTCCCCTGTAACAGTAAGCTGAGTGACCTCATACCGAGAAGGCATACAAGTAATTGTCAAGCTTCCATCTTGATAGCTTTCCTCTTCCAAAACGGGATCAATGACAAGGTTCTTACCAAGACAAGACTGGCCACCAACATAGCAAATACTATTAAGCAAATATTCAACAGACAGACATCTATAAATTGATAAGACATAACAAGAGCTTGAAACTTACTAAATACTATGCAGGGTTTCCCCCAAATGTTGAGTTTAGCATTGAATAAAGGTGGAAATACATTCAGAGTTTAGATACAAATTCGATCATTGATAAAAAGGGAAATATCCAGATAGCAAATGCATCACTAGTAGCCAAATGAGGAAACAGAAAGAACGGAAATGAAGAAATTAGAGATACATGGAGGGAAGTGCCAGGGGATAATGCGTACCAAAGAAACTGAAGCAACAAGGTCATACATTGAAATTCCGGCATCTGCTAGGGCAAGACTGGCACATGATATGACAACAGGGAGATCACCTGTAGTGAAAATGCATAAAGCTCACAAAGAACTTAAAAGCAAAATTACTGGCTGCAAAATAAATATCTTTCAAAATAAAACTTCAAACTTACTGCCACCAGATTCCAGCACCAATGCAAAGACATCTACAGTAGTCTTGGGGAAAGTTTTCAAAATTATTGCACCCTCCAAAGCTTTATGAAGCATTGAGGAATATTCTTTGTAGTCTGAACCCTAATGACAGTTCAAAATTAAATTAACTAGTAAAAGTATATAGACGAGGATAATTAAGTTGACAACAAAAGAGCCTACACACCTGTCCACGGACTGGGGTGGCAAAAGTTGTATAGCTAACATTACAATTCAGCCGCCCACTATCACTATACATCATTGCCTTTTTACTTTCTCTTGGCCCAAATCTGAATCAACAAAAACATCCTATCAAATGCTAAGCAATTTTTCTTGAATCTATATATGCTCTCATCTGCTTATGTTATAGCTTGCTATAATGTATATTACAACTTATTGAAAATGAAAAATAAGCACTGAGAAACATTTTCAATAACTAGAAGCAAAAAACTAAGAGAATGGGCCCATTTAAGAATCCAGTTTTAAGACAAGGGTATGAAAACATGATTTGTGAGATAAAAGATATACTCACACAGACACAATGACCTTGGTATTTCCAAACTCTGCATAAGCAGACCCTGAAGCAGAATTTACAGCAGCAGTCCTAAAAACTGCAAGCCACCAAAAAATCGTCATTCCTTCAGACTTATTCATAGCCTAACTGTACAATGAAGCATATGATATTAGAATGAAAGATAAGTCCAGAGAAGTCCAAATATGAGGTTTAAATGTCCTATAAAGCCTCAAACTTTTGAAACTTTTACTTGTTTCAAATTCCAAAACAATTCTATTAAAGAAGACAAAGTTCAAAGCATAACTGCATGCATTTAATAGAAGCAAGTTTTCCGTACACCAGTTTCACATACATATGACCCAATACTCACAACAAATTAATAAGTAGAAAAACCTGATAAATCAACCTATGATATTTCACACAAAACAGATTATGCTATGCCCCTCCATCCTACACTGTTTGCCCACCTAAGAAAATCCAACTTCAAGGAAACAGCACTTAATACATTTTCTTTCGAATTGAAAAGATAAACTTTCCAAGACCATCTTTCAAGAAATTCAAGTATATTTATAAAAAAAATTAACCCATTAACTCTAAAGCAAAGGGCATATTTTCATAGTCATCAAAATTGTGATTCATCACTTTTCAATCTGGAAAATATTTTAGGACATCTCAAAGTAGAAGACCACACCAAAGCTATGGGAAGGAGGGAATATTATGAACATAAATATTATGCTCATTATGTGAGGTATAACTATGGAAAAAGGATGATTTGCAAAGGTCAGAACAACAACTACTAAAAATCCTCATATAATGGATTAACACTTCAACATAGTCATACAACATATGAAGCTAAGAAATCCTCAAGGCATTGATTTCGAAGCCATCTAGTCAATGGAAATTAGCCTATCCAGGAAACTTAAGTAAAGGTAGCAGCCAGGCATCTATTTATCAGTGTGCAGAGCCAGAAACACGTGGTAGTTTACATTTGGAAACAAGAGCCTTGTAAGAAATTTGGAAGGAGACCAGTAGAGAGACACTTGTACCAATGAGAAAGTAGAACAAGATAACATCAGGCACCACAATCAAAGCCATTGATATACATGATATCAACAGCAAACCCACCTTCAATACATAAACTTGTTCCCATAGTCATATACATTAATAAAGCATACTCCCAAAAGAAATCTAGTGACATGATACTTTGATGCCTAATTTTAGCATTTTATGCAGCATTAGGCCAAAATGAATATCTGATATATGTACTTCATAGTAGCCAGTACAACAGACTTAGCAAAACATAAAAATCCTTCCTGGGTTGAACTACCAGAAGTGTTTGAATCATGACTATTACCGACACCAAAATAAAGAGAGTATAGCCCACTTCCCTGCACATTTCCTTTGCACAAAGATACTTGGACAACCACAAATATAAGTGATTCAAAGAAATTTATGGTTGGAACTTTGTGAATATGTTACACAGGAAGTGTCTCGCAAAGATATTTTCTTTCAATGACACAAAATGCTGAAATTTCTATTAAAAGGTCATGCTAAGGCGGTAAAGATCCATCCCACATGTGGGATGCCATCCGACTGCATACCATCAGAACTTTAAAACTCTTCAATACATGATGTAAAGATGATAAATTAGAGGCATGATTTCTGGGGGAAAAAATGTGTCTTCACCATCAAATTACAAATTAAACCGTCATGTCTAGTTTATTATAACCAAGTTACTAGGTATCTCTACTCTGTTTCCACAAAACTACCCAAAAAGTACTGCACTATGATAATGGTATCAACCAAGATAGACAACAAAGATTTGGCTGGAAGCGCTAATTACTAAAGAGAGAGAAAAAGAATAAAGAACAAGAGAGCGTAGAAAAATGAGCAAAGATAAAGCACTGGATAACGAAGCCACGTGCTTATATCAAACTTACAAAGTCATTCAAAATCCTTCAGTCACAGACAATAGATGCTCCAAAGCCCAACATACAAAGAACAGCAACCAAACAAGTCAAAATAAGACCGACTAGAACAAGGAAACTCCTTAACCCCTCAGAAACAATAGGAATCCAATCATGCATTTTAGGCATAGCATTACACCAAACCCAATAATAGATAAACCACAAAACATGTAATGGAAACGAATTGACAGTGAGACATTCATTAAAAAAGACAACGAATGCCACAACCGGGTGAGCAGATCGAGGGACACGCCATCTACAATGCAGCATGATAAAAAGATAGCACAAAAAAAAAAAAAAAGCCTAATAATTTTGAAGCTGGACTTTAAGACTGATCATATTAAAAGGTACGCTTAAGGAGGGGGAAGGGAGGAAAAACAGCCCAAAGTTCAAATCTCACGACTACCATTGATAACATAAGAGAAAACTTAGGAAACAAGAATAAAACATCATTCCATCAGATAAAGAAAAGAATATACAGGCAGGTCGGCACTGGTGGAATCCGCGACCATCTGGTCGGACCCAGTCAACGTCGTGGCCTCCGAAAATGGGCGGACGATTTTTTCGGGTCTCCATAGATGGTGAGTAAGTCGTCGGATTCGTTCCATCCCTCCCGGCCATTCTCTGCAACAACTTCTCCGACTTTCGAAGCTGCGCCTTTGTGCGCGGAACAGACTGAGCTGGGCGTTCTTATTCTTTCTTCTTCTAAACGATGCGTTTTAACTACCACAAGAACGACGGCGTTTCAAAGATATAACCTTTTTTCCAAAAAAGAATTACAGTAAAATTCGGAACATTGCCTACACTGAATATATTATTAGTTTTTATATGTCCATGTAACATGTTTTTTTTTCTTATTCAAAATGTAGGTGAAAGATTTAGAAAAGTTATTAGGAAAAGGAAGGCCACACCCTAATCTCTCATGTGATAAGACTCTCGTATGTCACTAAACTACAAAGCTTAAGTTCCATATAATATTGATTTGTGAGAAAAAGGTGAATCAATAGTATGATTTTACACTGAAACAAATTAAAACAATCTATGATTTAAAATTTAGAGGTGGATTATATAAAGAGGTAAATCACAGGTATTAATTATATATATTTATTTTGTTCAATAAATTCGTGAATATCTTCAAGAAAATAAAATTTTGGATTGTGACCTTAGATAGAAAGATATGGTATTTTAAATAGAACCATGCTTTTATTTGTAAAATCTAAAGAAAGAAATATGCAAACCATATTTCTTAAATGTTTCAAAGCATGTTTATCTTCAATGTTTTTTTTCAAGATACTAAAATCAAATCAAAAAATTTTCCAATTACAAAACATAAAATGCTTTAAAAAACGTGTTTTCATCTATTTTAAGTGTAAAAATATTATAGATACATCTATGAACAATATGTTTTAAACAATAATAAGATAATGTTCCAAGCACAAAATATTAAATAATTTTTTAGGAACAAAAACAACATTTTTTTGAGAAAAAATTATGTTATATTCCGAAAAAGTAGTGTTAAAAATATAACTAGAAAAACATCTACAGGTTGCTGCCAACTCCCCAAAGCATTTTCATTCCATCAAGTAGCAAGCCAAATATAGTGGTGTTTTTATTCTTTTTTTATACAAGAAAATAGTTGGGCTAAACATCCAAAAATATATTCAATATTTATCTAAATAAACATGCATAGGGTTTTTTTTCGAGATTATGAAGCACTTTTCAAAAAAATTATTAATTATTATATCAATGACTTCTTATATAGAATAACTTTATATGCAGATATTTCAAATATTTAAAATATATATCTCAAAGTTTTATAAAAATGAAACTAAAGGTTTACAATTCTACAAGTGCATATTTTTAAGTCTCTATCAAGAAGAATTTGATAAATAAAAAATAGTTAATGTTTTGTATAGATCAAATAGAAAATTTCAATTCAAAGTAGAGAATTTTTATGGTATTTGATCATGGAATGGAGAGGAGAAAAGGAAAATATAAATAATAATAATAATAAATAAATAAATAAAATTAAAATTTCATTACCTTAGAGTTCAAGGATGAAAATAATTACAACTTTATTGAATGAAATGCCAAAAAGATACAAAGTAAGAAAACAACACTAATCATTCTATTGGAATGGATCCAAAATCGATATAGAGTTAACAAACAAAAAAGTTCATTCTCTTGAAGTAAGTTAAAGAAATACAAAACTTTGAAAATAAGCTTAAACTTAACTTTATATCAAATCTTTTTTGGTTACAAAGAGCAAAAATAAAAATAAAAGGTTCACCACTCTTGGAGTAAGTTAAAGAGATACAAAACTTTAAAAATAAGTTTAAAGTTAACTTTAATATCAAATCTATCTTGGTTACAAAGGGCGCAACTATTGATAGAAAAATAATTCATATTCTCAAGAAACTAATAAAAGATAAATAAATACTTTGTAAGTGAAGTTATATGTTTCCAAGATGATCAAGGTATTAATTTTTCCTAATTGTCAATCATGGGCGCATAGTTCAGAAGATTTAAATCTTTGATTAGCTTGGGTTTAAACAATTTGGGTTGGACTAGTTAGGGATGAGATTCACTATAGAATGAATACATTTATTTTTCAAATGATTCATATCATTGAGTACCCATTCCAAATATATTTCCAATAAAATGATCCATAGTAGTGAATATATCTTATGTCTGTGGCATATTAAGAGTTAGCCCCTAGTTCATATTTCTTCCACAATTCCTTCCCAATTCATATCTTTTTTGAAATAATTTCTTTTGTAATTCCTTACATAGGGTTAGAAAATGATTCTTGGACTCGTGCTTAATCAATTCGTTACTTCTTGTTTATTAGAATTTTGCTTGTACTGTAAACTTCAAAGGAAATTACGCATGCAATGAAAAAGTGATGGTTCAGCTGGGATTGGGATCAATTTAACTGGCCATGTTGAACTAGTCCGTGATCCTTTCACTGTTAAGATGGCTGAGCTAGTCGCTGCTCTGTTAAGCCGGCCTTAAGCTATGCCTTCCACTTTGGTGGCCAGAGGTCCCATCACTTTAAAGCCCCCACTTAGGTTACAGGCTTGCGTTACCAAGCCCGGCGGTAGGCAGCTCTCCAATAGATATTAATAAATAAAATATTCTATATCTTTTTCACCATGTGGGACTAGGATTTCGATGTCTTGATACCAATTCCTTCGTACCCTAAAGAGTGGGTTTAGCTTGAAGATGTATTCCACGGAAAAGTAAAGGCGTTCAGAAGAACTTAGCATCATTCCTTAATTACCTACAATTATTACAACCCGTCCACTACCAATTTGATTCTGCCCATTCAGTAACCAGAGTTGTTTGCTTGAAAGAGAAGTAGTGTCTTTTTTATGGCAAAAAACTCAAAAACATGGATTAGTAACTCTCTCAAGCAACTAGAGTTTTTTGCCTACTTATTATTACTCTCTCTCAGAATTAGCAACCGTAGTATCTAATTTATTGGCTATCATATATATAGACACATTTGCCTAGGAATTTGGATATCTATGTAATGGACTACCAATCCTGTTTTGACTTGTTAATGAATATAACCCAATTAGATTACTAATATCATTACTTTTATTCACAATCTCATAAGACAAAAGTTTGAAGAAGGAATTTTACTGAATCATCATCAATTATTATTGACTGCTATTGTTGGTTATCATGTTATAACATCGGACTGCACAATTGGTCAATCTCAAATACGAATTTGTGTCCAATATTGTATGATTAAATGGAGATTACGTGATATAGATCTTTATTCATTTAGTTCTTGATATTATTTCACTTTTTTCATAGACAATGTTCAACCTTAAGATTGCGTTTGTTGTCCTTGGCTTTAACAGGGATTATTTGTCTTTGATCCTTGATATTAAGATTTATCTTGGCGCAATGAAACTTTTAAATCTCATTAAGGTGGAAACTTAAGTATTCTAATAGGATCACACAAAAACAATTATTATTCTAAAGAATATCTCCATGAAAAAAAAAAGAGATTAATCAAATTCCTTATGCTTTTCTGTTTTGGAAAATCCCAAGGCACAAACAAGAAGCTGGAAGATGAATATGTGAAGGAAGAGATTTCCAAAAAAGAGGTGCGCCGAATTGTGCAGGAAGATGACAAGATCTCGGAGTTATGTTTGAGCACAAGACAACTATGAGATAGAACTAAAAAGGTTGTCAACAACATGATTTCATTCAGCAAACGTTCCTGGAATAAACATGAAATTAGACAACAAACCGTTGAGGAATTCCAGGAAGAATCACACGTACTGACAAAACTGAAGGCAGGATGTGTATTTAATGGACATGGTTACAACTTATTATTCGATAATGATATATGTATGAAGATTCCTGAAAGATTTAAAACTTTGTTATAGCATATGATAAATTTTGAACTTTTTGGGACCTTAAAGAGCTTGAACTGCTATTATTTAAAGCAGTTTGAGATGAAAGATATTGGCTAATTAAAATTGTCTTGTATGTAGATCAAACATCTTTTAAATGAGATTCTTACTTGTTAGTAATACACAAACAAACAAAAAAAATTAAAATAAACTTATGAGATAATTCAAACATATGAATACTTTTTGACTGGATGAACATTTGACGAGACAATTCTAAAGTTATAAAATTTCACTTGCTTGGAGATATATGTATGAACATTTTTCCACCAACTTTACTTAGCAGTAAGATTTTGATGAGACAATTCTAAAGCATTTGAAAGTGTTGGATGCAACTCAAATTCTCAAAAGAGCATGATTTAGGAGTTTATCCTACATGGATTGGAAAAGGAAAAAGTTCATATTCCATAAAAATTAAAAGAGAAGAACTGTTTGTCCCACATTAATTAGAAAACCAACTTGTGAAAGTTAAAATACCTATAAAAAGAATTTTATGTAGTCTCCTAGGGAGATATATGAGAACTAAAGTGATAATACTAATAATCAAGTGTTTGTTTAGAGAACCAACTTGTGAAAGTTAAAAAACCTATGGAGTAAGACCTTGTTAGGATCTAATCTTGGCTTTGATACTTATTAGGGGAATTCAACCAAATTGTATCTTTTGAAATTTCATAATGTCCTACTCCCCAAGGGGACTCTCTAGCCTCCTATTTTTACAAAAGGATAAGAATTTTGACCAAATACTACCAAAAAACCAACTACATCTGAAAGATATTTTTCTAGCTTCATAATTACATAGAGATCCCTAATTATAATGACAACCAACCCTAACAATCTTCCCCTTGGAACAATTTAGTGCAATATCTATGTACTATAAGAAAGTATAGAAAGTCTTTTCAAATATATAAACTACACAACTACAATCTTTCAAAAAAGAAAGATTGGAGAAATTCTCTTTAACTTTTATAATTATAGTTTTTGAATAGAAAATACTAAAAAAACTCTCTTCAACCATAATTTTTTGGAAAGAATGCAAGTTTTTTTAATTTTTTAATTTTTTGGATTAGGTCTAGGAGATAAAGTTATTAACTTGGCGAAGTTCTAACAAAGCAAATTTTATGTCTAGTCATCCAAGGTTAAAAATACTTCCGTGAACTTGTACGACAACTTGATCTTCCCACCAGCTGGGTTTGCTACAAATTTCATGCATACCTCACTCTTTCATATTCTTCCTTGGTTTATTTTTTGTTTTCATAACCACTATGCCCACAAAAGAAAATATTGAGGGGTATGAATTCTAAAAGCCATGATATTATCTTTCAATTAAGTAATTTGATTTGTCATCCCAATCTACCACGAGTAAAGATTTAGTCTTTGTGCCTCCCTTGCTATCCAGAACGTTTGGCTGGGGAAAATTGACAATAGTTGCTAGCAATTTCTATTGTTCACATGAATCCAAATATGGTTTGAGTGCGTGAAGATGTTGTTTTGAAGGTGAATGCAGCAGCGAACATATTTAGTGTGAATTTCAATTCATGGTAAAAAGTGGAAACTATGCAGCTGACTGTAAATCAGACGGTGGTATCGGCATTGGTATTTTCTTCGTTTTATTTTTTCTTGCAGGGTTTCACTTTTCCATGGCTCTTCTTCTGCTCGTAGAGGAGATAGAAACAGACAATATCTTTGGTTCGTAGTGGAATTTTCGTAAAGCACAAATGTGCAAAGCTTTAGCCTAAACATTTGAACACTGATTTTGACATCCAGAGATTAAAGTCGGGAAAGAAGGTGAACCAAAGCAAAAAGAGGCAAGTACTTGCCACCAACCAGATTTTGTGTAACATCCAGATGAATCAACAACAACCGAAGGACCAAAACAGAAGAAGTTAACTCACAATTCACTCTATTTCCTAACATAGAAAATGAGGTACAACAGCAATTGGCCATTTAGGGAGGAGGAGGCCCAGGCTCGAACAGAGGAGGGAAGCAGCTTCTGAATAAACCACAGCAGCACAGAAACCACAAACTGCAAGATGAAAGCCGCAGGGATTAGAGAAAAGAAAGGACATTACAATGTCAAAGTTTTGAAGGAGGGGAAGGAAAAGCATCTCACCAGCACTCCAAGAATCCACCGCCAGGTGGACCGGGGGACAGCAGCGGCGTGCTCGGTGGAGGTGGATCCATTGCAGACAATCCGATGGGACTCTTTCAACCAAGGAAGCGGATGGCATGTATGAGTAAACATACGGCAACGTACTTTCCTCATAGTCGTACCTCTATCTACCATTCAAACGAGACTTCCACAACCTATGGGCTCCAACTACCAGACGACCCAAGTGTCCATCGTTGCTGCGCGTTGACAACTACTCGAATCGCTAGACTTAACTCACATAGCGCGGAGCATACGGTATTTACATGGGCCCATAAGTCAAAAAGCACCTGCCTGAATCGTGTTGCTTCCCTAGATCTTGTCGTTGAGCTTGATTCCAAATTCAAACGCATACAATGATTGGTCAAATGAAGCCAAAAACTCGCACTTTGGAGTGAGATTAGACAAGATAGTCCAGAAAATATGTTCTTGTTCATCGATTTGAGTGATGGAATCAGCCACATAGCCATTGCATGGATCAGGGGAGCAGCCCTCTGAGCGCCATGGTAGGATACAGGGCCTAATTGTGACACACCAGTTCCCAACACTCAAAATTACTTAGGCCACGGCTGATGATGTGCTCATACAAGTGAACCTTATTATCTGATCTATCTTCTACTATCAAACATGTGTTCTATATACTTTCATCTGTACATAAATAACCAAAGATGCCTTGGATACAATCAAGGAACTTATATGATTAATCTAAAACCTCTTATACGACCTTTCTTCTCTTAGGAAAAAACAACAAAAATGAAGAAGAAATCCTCAGAAGCAATTCACAACCAATGAAGAATTTCAACAGACGCTTACCGCAGCAGAACCATGTTAGCTCTTTCGCCAAGTAATGTGGGTTAGCTCTTCTCAAGTCGTCTTAATAATTTTTCACACAGAATGATTCAAGCCGTGGCTCAGTTAAGTCCACAGTTTCATCATCCAAGGCTCGCTGATTCCTACTATTTGAAGTCAAGAGGATCAATCTCTCCATATACTCGACCGAAGCTCTACCGGCTTCCTTATTGTTGTTCGCAACCAGCATTGTGCTGTCAATATCTACTGCCGCTTCCTTACTTTTGTTTCCAACAGACAGCGCTCTGTCAATATGCACCATCGCTTGCTTACCGTTGTTCCCAACGGGCAATGTGCTGTCAATATCTACTGCCAGAGAACGCGGAGTTGATTCTTTACTTGATGCAGCTGGCCTTATGTCTTCTATATCAATAGGACCTGATAATTGCACTGAGCACTGAGCTGAACGTTTACTGGATTGGCCTGGCCTCTTCTCCACTTGGCTGCGAGATCTCTGAAAATAAGATTCACTTTTCATCCTGTGGGGAGATGACCTCTATATTGCACAAGAAAATTTCATGATCAGTTCAGCTAGTATAAGGTTCTGAGCAAAATCTAGCTAATTTGAATTACCTTCTAATAGCTTCATTCATAATTATAATGTACAGAAAAAAAATAATACTTCTCTTTTTCCCTGTAGTGCCCCCTTTTTATATAATTGCGCCATGGCTAAGAGCAAGAAGGGTAAGACTCTCACATACAAAAATGAGATACAAATATGAAACTTTATTTGCTATGACACATGTAGAAGAAACATCCAATTGAACTTCACTTTATAGACTGACATTGCCTAGTTATTCAATAGGCATCTATTTTGAGGAAAAAAGACACAAGTTGAGGAAGAAACAGAGTCTTTTCAGACGTCTAGCTTGCTCATCTGATTCATTTTCTGAAACAACGGGCCAGGCCAGGTTTGTACAAATATGCATTATCAGTTTGGACCAACTAGACCTCGTTGATGTACACTTATGTCGTTGCTCTATAGAAGATTTAAAATCACTTAATGCCGCATGGACAAGAAATTTTGAGGTGGGATTAAATTTGAAGTTGTAAATTAGTAATTCTATGTTTGTTTCCCTTATTTAGTTTATTATGTGAATTATTTCAAAATCCTTTGGAATTTTTAACTTGAAAATTTTATTCATCCTCATCTGCAGTTCATAATCCCAAAGAATGGTATCATTATGTAAACTTGACATTTTAGGCAATACCACGGAAGAAGAGGTGGCAGTTCTCATATTATTACACATTATACTACTATCACCGCTAGCACAGCTGCACAATCACCTCTTCCATTGTAATCACTGCCACTTTTGCTGCCGCCAAGACTCTCAGCATGATAAACGCTAGTACACCGCACCACCACCAATACTAAGTCATTGTCACCATTGCAAGTATAATTGTGCTGTAATACTTAAATTTAAAACTATATTCATTCAAACAACCGAAATTGAATTGGAATTAACCACCTGCCCCATTTTTAATTCCAGAGTTTTGAAAACGCTAAAAAAATTTCAAATTCTTCCCCCCAGTATATCATAAAATTCATACTAAACTAGCTTCCCTCTAATAGTTGCTAAGAGGTCTAAACAACCAGCAACAAAAATGGACTACAAAAAAATGAACAAGGTCTTCCCATTGTTGTACAATAACTAGTAAAATGGGATAGAAGATCGAGTACAAGACAGGAATAACGATGCAGCAAAGTAAGATACCTAGCGTTACAACTGTAAAAGTGTATTCACCTGGTAAACATAGACAGGACGATTTCTCCTTCTAGACTGCGCAGGTGCAATAGTTAAAAGAATTTGAACAACCTCACTCATTGTTGGTCGATCATCAGGATCTAATAAAAGGCACTCCTTTGCTAAGTAAGCCATTATTTGCATCTCTTCTTCTGGAAAATTCCCATTTAAGCGTGGATCAGGCAGATCTGAAATTACCCGCCTACTATCCTGTAATCGTGGGGTAGCCTACACCAAAAAATAATAACAAATAATAATAAATAATAATAAATAAATAATATGCATGTTACTCCAACATGGAAACTGTAAATAACCTTATCATATTACTAAACACGACGTAGACAGAAAAAGATACAGGAAAAAAAAATTAAAGATCAGCGTAATCTATAAAGGTCAAGACACCGATGCCTATATCAACTGAGGCCAGCTGTTTGATTGCAGAAGCGCCAAAATGACAACCCTGGATTCTTAACAAGATAGCTGACCGTCAGCAGAATGCTTCCATGTTTTCTCACAAGATGAAGTGAACTCTTTTACTCGTACACAAACCTGTATCACAAACTGGTCGAGACAATTATCAAGTCCTCATGTGCTTCTCACACCTAGTTTCTAATAAGAATCCTAAAATTCATAAAATGCAATTTGACCCAGGGTGATCTCTCATGCATTGGCAAAAGAATAAGAAAAATGTGTTTCTCCAACTGAGTGAGGAAATATTGAGATTGATAAGTTGATCACTTTTTTTTTTTTTAAGATTTGAAAGAAGAAAGTTTGAGTTAGCAGATGAGATAGAAAACGCATTTTAAAGCAACTTCTTTCATGTGGTAACACAGGGAGGATTTACAATACCCAAATGACAAGGCTTTCTTCTCCTTTGCTTGTTGATTTATATATGGGCCGTCGACCACTAATAAGCTCAAGAAGAACTACCCCAAAACTAAAAACATCTGACTTGAGAGAGGGTTTTCCAACAATAGCGTACTCTGGTGCAAAATAGCCAAAAGTTCCCTGCATTTTTGCTGGAGAATTGGAACAGCTGGGGACACCATCAGCTCTTAAGCATTTAGCCATACCAAGATCAGTAATCTGTTCAAAAGAAACACATCAAGCAAATAAGATGAACTATCAAAGCTTTGTTCTCCGGTGATATTGGTCATGATGATAGCACCTATGTTACAATGGTCTCATATTATTTCATGAGGTAATAAGACACTGGCACACCCAAGAAATGAGTTGACCACCTAAATATCCAAATGTTTTGGGGTAAAAAGGTGCAATAGTGCAAGACTCTATTGACTGTGAAAGCAGGAGTTACTTTATTTATGAAACCCCATTTGAAGAAACTCACCGAGAAAATAAAATTAAGAGTCAATACAGGTTATGGTCTTTTTCCCTTCCCTCATACTGCGAGGTTAAAATCATAACATTCTAAACAAAATCAAGGTTCTTACTTTTGCTGTCCAACTATCATCCAGGAGAATGTTTGTTGATTTGACATCACAATGCAGTATCCTTGGAGCAGCTGCTTCGTGTAGATACTCCAAGCCTCTTGCAGCTCCAGTTGCAATTGCAACTCGAGTAGCCCAACCCATATCTTTCCCAGAAACTCCATCCAGATTATCTCTCAAACTACCTTTAGGCATGTATTCAAACACCAGTAGCCTCTCAGCACTTTTTCCTAGGTATTCCGAGCAGTAGCCAAGCAAGGGGACCACATGACAGTGATGAAGTCTGGATAACAGTTCAATCTGAGCAAAACAAGATTTTGAAATGCCCACAAACGTCACATGGAGAAAATTAAACAATCTTCATATTCTTTTTCTTCAAGATATCTGGAAACAAGATGACTTAACCAAGGAATGAAGTCTAATGAAAAGTCAAGGCTACCTCAGTTAAAAACAGAAACTCTGCATCTGGTCCTCCCAGGGACTTTAATCGCTTAATTGCCACAGATTTGCCATTTAGCCAACCGTGATAAACATAGCTGCTTCCTCCAACTCCTATAAGATTAGAGTTTGAGAAGCTTTCAGTTGCACTTTCCAACTGAGAGTATGTGAAGTGGATGATGGTTCCATGAATATTTCCCTTTTTGCTTCCAAATAAGGATGAAGCCTTCGGGAAGCACCCTGTGAGATGAAAATAAGGAAAATCAGGTTCTAATTGATACAAAAACACGAGCAATAAAATCTGATGAAATATCCTTTTGGCAACAACCTTACAACAAAGTCAAAATATGACTTGCCTGTTGAAGAATTTAAGGGGAAATCTGCCGTAACTTTCTTCCCTAGCAGTGAAGAAGTCCTAAGGCTTACTAAGTTGGTAGCACTATTGCAACTTTCTTTATCTGATGATAACATTGATGCTTGCCTAGGGCGTTTGTCCCTTCTATAGACAAAGCAAACAGCAGAGGCAAGAAATGCAAAAGTTACGATTACAAGACATAGTAGTAGTATAATCGCAACTTCTTTGATCGAAATGTGCTTTCTTGAGTCTTTTACTGTGCTGAGAGATCCTGTTAAGAAGAAATCACCACATCTAATAAGCTCTTGAGCATCATAAAATAAAGAATGGCATATAATTGATGTATAGGATTGAAACAGATGATCCATCATTATCCATACAGCACCTCAACATTACCAAAGGAGTGCAAACAAATGAGTTGCTGACAATTCCCCATAAAACGGATGATCAATCACATATTAAACTAAAACACCCTAAATTTGAGCATGACGGAGTACACTCTAATTTTAAGCAGGACATAATATTCAGCACGCCAGTGATATCATGTGATAAGGATTTCACTCATCACAAAAACAAAATTAATTTCACTCATCATGAAAACAAAATTAACCCATTTAGTTAGTCTGAAGGAAGAAATTCCAAAAGGATTTCAACAGAATGGGAAAGAGACAGGAAGCAACATACCTGAACTGCAGTTGCAGGCCGTAAAACAGTTAGTATCAAGATTATAAGAAGCTACTTTAGGGAATCCATCAGAGCATGTACATGTCCATGTCCATGTGCTCCCACTTCTTCCAGAATCTATAGAGTCATCATATGCAGTCAGTTACAGAGAACAGTCAGCTGCCCAGTGATTCATGACCTAAAGCTTTTGAGCACTAAATGATGGAAAGTTCAAGTACTAAATGATTAACTAGAAACAATGAACTGTTGAGACTGAACTGTATGTATCTGCTAGTGAAAGTTTGCAAAAGCAAGCAATTTGAACGAGAATACATTTGTGAGAAATTCAATAGACAAACAGGCACTGAAAGCAATAGGGAGAGAGATAGTTCTGCAAAATGTTTATCAGCAGCAAATTATTATCAATTAGTTTAAAATGTGAAATGGAAGCTCCCGTATGCCAAGACCATAAAGCAGCAGCACACCTGGAATGCAATCGCAGGAAGTCGAACAGTTGGTTTTAAGACCATAGCTCCTGTCTCCTTGATACAAAGAGCATTTACATGTCCATTTGCTTATGCCAGAAGTATTAGAAAGTTCATCTGCAGACAAATATTCAACTTGAGAAACAAGGTCCATTGTTTCTTGCTAGATGTCAGATAGTTTTAGTTAAAATAGATAACATATGTAAAGCTTGATAAACAAGCTTCGTAGTTACAAATTGCAGATTTTGGGCCTCTTCAATTTTCAGAACTCAGCCTACCAGGAATCTTATTAGATCTTCCTTAGCTAATTAACAATGATTAAAAATGAATTCTGCCAATATAAGTTTTAATACTAACCACAATCACTTTGCTGAACCCAAATTAAGATGATGAGACAGGCAATGACAACTTCCCTTTCAAGCTTCATCTACTCCACCCTGACACTTTTAAGAATATAAATGAAGCTAGTCAATACACTGCCGCAAATCACAAAAACTATGCACTTCACAATTTTATGGAAGAACAAACCGATAATTCCCACATTTTCACCTTATAACTAACAGCAGATATTTGTCATTTTTAAAGTCAAATTAACCATATATTTTGACCCATGTCACTTACTAGTCAAAGTCATGTTGCTAGCAAGCCAAAATATTAGAAATAGAAAAGGCTAGGCTGCATCTCCATTTACCGAGCAATTGAAGAAAAAAAAAAAAAGGGTGGATCTTCTATTTGCTATGGTCACTTGTAGCAATTTCAGTTAGTCTAAAGAAAAATACCAGGATTCTTTAGAAAACCAGAGAACCAAATGAACAATCAAAGCTAGGCTCTTGGTAAAATCATTTATTAATAGTAATAATAATAATAATTATAATTATAATAATAACAACAACAACAACAACAACAACAACAATAACAATAATAATAATAAAATAACAGAAAAAGAATGTTCTAAATCAACCTTCATTAGGAACAAGAGCTTAGTCCTTAAATTTCAATCTGCAATTCTCTATAAGCTCGACATAGCCGACAATAGATGACATTTCAATAAATAAAGAACTTAATATCCAAAGAAAGAAGAAATTGATTTATTATTGAAATGAATGAATAACCAAAAGCTTAATTCCGTGAACAAAACCTATGAAAAAAGATACCATCAAGTTGCATATATTAAGATTAGCTGGATATAAACGGCTTGCACTCGTGCCTCAGAAGTGAGATGAGCTGGACATCAAAACAGTGCTGAAGGAGCACGGTTTCAGCCTTCAGTTTCTAGTCATTTATTCTGAAAAAGAAGAAATGAGGAGAGGATGGGACGGGGGGTGACAGGGAGGAGGGGAAAACACCATTAAGAAGCAGAGTGGTATCCGTTTTCTCAGAACAACCAAAACGCCTTGAAGTCAAAAATAGGAAAATGGGTGCCCGAATTCAAGGTTGGCCAACAAACACCTGAAGCTTCCAGTTCATTTCGCACTACAGTGCTCAAGCAATGTACCAGGGAAATGAAGTTAACATACTGAATAATGACACTATCAAACCAAAATTTTCGCACAAAATCTGCTCCCATAATAATTGGTCATTCTCAATTGGGAATAACTGTAGCAGTGAGATAAGATGCACAACTAATATCTTAAATGCTGAAGAACAACCAAGTCCACCAGTTATTTAAAGCTGCTTCTACTGTTTTCTGCATCAACTAATTCTGACGAATGTTTGACAGGACATAAGGCCTACAACAGATTAATGACCCTAGTGACTGAAACAAGGCACCAGAGGAGGCAAAAAGCCTAACAATGAACACACAAATTCCAGAAGAACAACGGTGTTTCCTACACGTTGCTTGTAACTACTGAAAGAAACGAGACAATGAGCATTTTCGGAAGAATCACTTTACCCAAGGCAGTACGAATCCGCAAAGTCAAGCCTGTAGACAATGAAGCTTGTCTGAGAATCTACAAACTGATATGGGCAGCTCAGAGTGCACATGGAAGTACTCCAAATAGAGACCAATCAAAACACCCCACTAAACTTTTTGTCTTCCAAATGTGAGCGATAGAATAGAAGTAAAACCTAAACACCAAGAAAATCAAAGTTTAGTTAATATTGGCATATCTATCGCAACCAAAACACAGACGAAAAGGAAGGCAGGCAGGCCCAACCTCTGACAACAAATGGTGTGGATAAAGACTACGACGAGATGCTTAAATTTTCAAACGGAGGATCAGGATAAAGAAACCATGCCCATCAACCAACTCTCAGAAAGCAACCTTTCTACGCACCCGAAACAGACCCCTCAACTATCACTGTTCTTCATCATCACTTTGGTCATGCACTCATTGCCCACTGGCTGCCCACATACACGGTTTCGATCAAATTCGAAGACTTTGAATAAAATAATAATAACAATAATAATAATAATAATAATAATAATAGAAGCAGACGCCAACGGTCGGTATAAGACTTGACTTGAAAGACAAAGTACATCCCCTTGGTGTCAGTGAAGCGACATGAGACCTAAAATTAGAACCATAGGGCCCCACATATCCATGTCGGCTTGTAGACCGCCCGAAGGTATCACCAGTGGGCCCGCTTTGATGTACCGAAACACCTTTTGATTAGTTAAAGCAGGACATGGACGGCTTATAATACACCTTAGAATCTTATCCTAATTATGAAACTGCGTTCGCAGATTCTTAGTCCCAATCTAACCAAACAAGTTAACAAAGAATATAAAGGAAAGAAGGATTTTAATACGAACTAGAATTTAGGCTATGAGGGAAAGCCTCTGCTTCATTTCCAACCAGTAAGCTTCAGATCTGCTTTGGAGGTTGTATACTTGAATATCTGCAGAATGCCGATGGCAATGCAGCGTGTTGGGAACTTGGAAAACTTGAATATCAGCAGAATCCGGATTCCAATGCAGAGCGTTGAGAACTTGGAGAACTTGAATATCTGCAGAAGCAGCAGGCAACGCAGAGCGTTGGGCAGTGACGAGCGACTGAGGTTTCGATGGAGAGGTTTAGAGCGTTCCAGAGACGCAGAGAGCGGGGAAACGAAGCACCATTTGGGACTTCAATGGCTGATGCACCATCGCCGAGGTGGCTTCTTTGGGCTTTGCAGGTGGTCCCAGTGTTGGGTCCGCTCTTTGATGGCACTTCTTTGTCATTCTCATGCAGTGTTGCAATGATGGTCACGTGGCAGTCCACCCGTGGAAGCTGGGCCAGCTGGTTGAATGCTCTCTCTCATGTTTCTCGCGTCTCATACGTAGTAGAACTTCAGTAGATAGCGAAGAAATTATGTAGTAATATATAATTAGATAATTCATATTTTTATTTTAAACGAAAAGAAAAAAAATAATTGACTTTTACTTGTAAAGAGGTGGGTAACAAGGTAACTAGATAGCTCCAAATGAGAACAATTATCCTTATAAAAAATGAACAAATTCAATTTCATGGGCCACATATTTCTTAAATTTTAGCTTTAATTTATGATAGATTTTGTATTATTACTTAATAGTCATTTAGCTAGTTAGTTCAATAATAAATTAATGAAGATTTTAATTGTAAAGTTTAAAATTTAACATTCTATATACATGAGTTACTTACTTGCATTGTAATATTAATTTTTTTTAAATATTAATCACCTAATAGCTTAGAGCGAGCTAGTAAGAATTGAAACATAAGTTTAAGTTAGAGAGTTGAGCATGCGTATAATAAAAAATTAGTTATTAAGTTTAACATTATTGTATTAATACACTAGTAGTTTGATGCATTGAATGAATATGTGAAACTAGTTTTTGTTGAATTTGCTAACCAAATAACCTATTTTATATTAAAAAATCAAAATGACTATTTTTTTAAATAATCTTGAAGAAAACTCAATGTACTTTTATTCTACATGAACAAACGAAATTTGTCAACTTTAAGTGGATTCATAACAGAAGCTTAAAAAATCACTACGCACCTTTAGAATTGAATAAAAGTGTTAGGTACTTTCAATGCGTATACCGACCAAAGATGATTATATAAGCATTAAAAGCAAATTCTGATGACCTGATTTCCTGTGACCTTAGAACATTGACCCTCTTTCAAAAAGTAGCGAAAAAAAGATGAGCTTCTCAGTTCTTTTTACCTCGTGACCGTATATGCTTATTCCTCCAAGCGTGAGATCCTCTTTTTACTCGATGTTTGGAGCCCTAAAACTCAACCCAAATGCAATCTTTCGGAATCCAGAGATCAATATTATTTCTTCAAAGTGAGCCAATTTTATCTTATAATGACTTGTCTAAATGTGTCTCCTTTCTTCTAATTATTTCCTTCCTGATGGGCTAAATGTACCTAGATTAGGGTCCATCTAATTAGAGATTACTCCTTTTGAATTAACCTACTTACAGACCTAAGTTTTAACTTCAAAAGTTAACTTAATGAAAAGAATAATTAAATTTTTTTATATGATCAAATCATCGCACTTAACATAAGAGAGTTGCATAAAACTTTACAAAGAGTTTGCTCTTACACTATAGTAATTTTAGAAAACAACCACTATAGTAATTTTAGAAAACAACTATAGTTGCAGGAGAACCATTACTTTGGAAAATATTCGCATTCCCTTTTCTCCACAAGGAGAACAAGTAGTTATATATGTCTCCTAGGACTTCTTTGCCGATGGATACTTGTCTTGCGCTTCTTTGTTAGGCATTAAGAAGCGTCAGGCGTACAAGAAAGTGGTTGAGCTTCTTTGTTAGGTATTAAGAAGCGTTGGGCGTACAAGAAAGTGGTTGAACAAACAAGAAGGGGACAAGGACAAAGAAATCTCGGAATTTCCGAGTTTAAAAATAGTAATCAGAAGTTGCGAAAAGAATCAGGAGCAGGTATATCATATTTATAATTAAGTGAAGAATTCACCCCAAATATTCCCACAATTACAAGGCTATACCCCCTCTCTTCTCAAAAATGAAAGAAAAAGCAAAAGGAAAATTTTCTATATGTACATCACCATAGTCAAACTAACCCTTTTAACTCCCACATTTCCCTTTTCACCATTTTTCTCAGCCCCCTCGGATCTTCTTCTTCCCCACAATTCTTATTTATTTACATGGTAGAACGAGGAATATTTTCTACCATGTGAAAGCACCCCCAGATCTTCTCTCCAATTATACCCACACCTCCCAAAACCACAATAAGGAAAAAAGATAAATAGCAACAAAAAGAAATAGAAAGGTCCATGCATATGAAACATAAGTAGGAGGAGGATAATTTCCAGAAGGCAAATCTAACGATTACCAAGGCTGCGACCGGCCTGGAAATGATTGAGCAGGCTGGAGAGACCGTTGAGCTGCTGGACTCCCAAATATCAAGGTTTGAGAGCGGGTCACCATGTCTACCATTGATGGGGTTTGGTAAGCTTGCACAAGGCTTGTACTGTCCACGGAATCACCTCTTGCAGTAGCCCTCTGCCATGAGTGGGAGCTCAACCCTGAGAGAACATAAGCCCTTCCTGATGCCTCATATACCTGATGGTTGGCCATCCTGTCTTTCATCTCTCTCAACTCAGCACGAAGAGCAGCACATAACCGGTCGCCGGCACGAGCAGAGGCACTTTCAGACAACACCCTACGACAGTTCTCCAGGACAGAGACTGCACCAGCTAGATCACCATTTTCGGCTGCAACTCTGGCCTCAGCCATTGCCTCTGCAGCACGAAGTCTGTTCCGCTGCCTGTCCACTTCCACTGATACAGTCAGTTCTCCAGTGATTTCGGGTCTCTGGATCTTCACTTCATTGGCTTCTTCGAAACTGACCATTTCGTTTGTAATTGGGTCCCTATAAACATATCTAACCTTTAGCAATGACATCTCATCACTGGAACAAACTGGAATATCGATTGCCACCAAAAAATCCCTTTCCTCTTCAGCATACAAGAATCCTACGTCAATATTTCCCATTCTTCTATCCGCCTCCATGATGGTTCGGTAACTTCCCGCCTTTATTGTGCTGAGTTGCAAACTTGGGTGAACACACTCTATGCCAACTTGTAGGTCTTGCACTACCACGCTTAAGAGGCCCCCAATACACTGTGCAAATGCATCCTGAATCACACCTTCGGCTTCTATGAAAGAAAATGTCCCCCCAGAAATCTCAGAGATTGAATGCATTGATGCAGCATCATGGTCTGCACCAAACCCAAACGCGTGCACTGGAATCTGCAAGCCTCCGGTATTGTTATGACAAATTGTGTTTGGTACAAGTGATTGGTAGTCAGTTCGAAGACGGGATCCCGAAGGACTACTGACACTATATGTATCCTGTCCATCAGACAACAGAATAATACTTCCAACAGGGTTCTTCCACTTCCGGTCGACCAACACTTTGGCACCTTTCCTTAGGCCTTCAGCAATATTCGTCCCACCATTTGAAACAAGAGAATTGACAGCCTGCAATGCCTGCTGGCGTCCAGTGTCAGTCATTCGATGAAGAGGAAAGATACGACGAGCAGTAGAGGAGAAAGCGATGACAGAAAGCCGGTCTGAAGGGCCAAGGTTCTCTATTACAAAGCCCATGGCACGTTTTAACAAAGCTAGCTTGGTACCTGCCATGCTACCACTGACATCAAGCACTGTCACAAGGTCAACAGGAGCACGATTATTCCGAGATGATGGTGGCGATTCAGATGGGATTGTGTGGCTATCCTCTCTTTCACTTGTAACTGGTGCCTTGAGATGGATTAGTACAGTGAAATCGTTATGAGCAGCTGATCTAGGAACTGCAGAAACTTCAGCATATGTTTTGATGTCTATTGATCCAAGAATATTGTTATCAGCAGATTCTGTAGCAGATGTGCTTCTCCGTGGGGTCTCAGGGTGATTATCCAAAATTTCATCATCGTCAAAGACAACTGGCTCAGGGGCATGAAATATTGAAGAAATCTGCCGACTTGTGTCTAACCGGGGGGCTGGGAGCCGTCGTAGAACAGTCATCCAACCATCATCTTGTGACCAACTTACTGGGTTAATCCTTGACCTTCCATGCGGAACATCAGATGCAGGACTTTGGAAGGGAATTTCTTTCCATTTTGCACGACAGATCGGGCAAATTTGGTTCCCATGTTTTACATTAGATGTAATACAATGGAAGTGAAAAGAATGGGAGCATTCTGCTGTGAAAATAGCGTGACCATGTCCTGGTTTCATGGGGTTAAGGCATATTGCACAGGTCCTCTGGGGTTATGAAAGACAAGCAGGTGAGAATGAAATATCTCCCAGATATTGAGGACAGTAAATGGTGTCGATTACAAGCATGTATGAAAAACTAAACACAATTATGCAATTATTTGAATTAATCTGCAACCCATCAACTGAAGACAATTTACCAGAGAAACACAGAATACCATTCAATTCCAGAAAAGCCAATTGGGGTGTGAATCAACGATTTACATGATTTAGCTTAAATTTCTTGCAGGAATTAAAATTTTGCCAGGAGGCCAACATAACACCCAGCAGGAGTCTAAAGGATAGAGCTACAACTATGCAAGTTTGATAAGAAATTACGTGGATTAGAAGTGGAAGTTGTTAGCAAATGGGAGGAACCTTGATAGGCCCTCTTAGCAGAAGTCTAGTTTTCCGGTTCAGAAGGTTTCAAGTTATGGCAGACCCATAATCTTAGAATTCATCTGCGGAAGCAAAGAAATTAATTTCTCCAATTCAAAGAAAAACAAGGGAAGCCACCTGACATTCAATGAGATTTAAAGGCTTAGATACTCATAGAAATCAAAGCATGACCGTTACAACAATCATAGGCTACGTCTTGGCACCCCGGACAGCCTTCGACGTTACATAACGTTACATTTGATTGTGAATGGTGAACAATAAATCATAGAGCAACGGAAAACGTACAATTTTCAAGCAACGTCGTTCAGTGAAGGTTCATAAAGTAAGAACAAAACTGTTCGGTGAGTAACTGTTACAACTCAAACGCCATTTTAATATCTGCATCTTTTTCGGTATTAACTTCTGACAGGTTGGGATTAGGTGGACTGTAACTCCAGGTTTTGAAAGGGGAAAAAAGAAAAAAAGAGAGAATATTTAAGGCTGCAATCTTTGGACCGAGATGAAATTCAGCCCGCTTGGGATTCGTCAAAATGAAACGACCAGAAAATGGTATCAGAGTTCTTGGGCAACTGTGAAACTGCCAGAAATCACTACGAACTATAGTGTCTAGGACTGGCCCTCTCTGTCCCATGGCAGGTCCACTACTGAGAGCAGTGCATAAAAAGATGCAACAGAATGCAATGAATTCACATAATAGATGCCAATTTCGAGAATCGATGTATGCAATTTACTTGCAGAGACTGTAGGCCCCATCGGTAAATCGGCTACCCAACAAGAAAAGAAGTCAATGTTGGGGTCAAAACAGCGGGGAGGACATTATCGAAATTTAACAAAACATTGGGGAGGAGTGACTTTTGTAAAGTAAGAATAATCAAACAATTCTCAAACCTTTCGTTTTCGTCAGAAATACTCAAAAAAACAAATGATGATGCTTTCGATAAAATTAAAAAATAAAGAAAAAAGAAAGCAGAAAAGCCCATCAAAAGACGAGTAAATGATGAATTGCTCAAGCATTTCTATTTTAATTCCTTTTTCTTCCATCCCCTCTTTCCTTTGTCGAAGATCTTTGTTAGAAACCTCATAATCGACGGTCCAAAAGCTCCCGTAATATTGACATCAAAAGGAGAGAGAGAGAGAGAGAGAGAGAGAGAGGACAGTGGCTCAATGGCCTAGTGCTGACCAGACAAAGCACTTTCATTCGGGGAAGATGAAAAGGAAAGAAACAGTGGAGTGTAGCAGTGTCTTCCTTTTATAATAAGCCAAAGGAACATGGTCCTCAAAGGTACTAGTCCGCCTTTATCCAGCCCCACAACGCTCAAAACACTTGAAAACAACATGACAACCAATACCCACCTCCGCAATATCCAGTTACATCATATTATCTCCACTACCACCACTTGAAAACCGTGAATGTGACAGAATATCAAACAAAATGCTAACAGTGACCTCAGAAACAATTTTTTTTTTTTTTTTTTTACATATTATCTTCAGCGGTAGGATCAAATTATTTCACGGGTTCAGCCTGAATCTGCCACGGATATTCATAAGAAGAGAACACAAACCAAGGGACGGATAATAAAAGTGGAAAAGGAAAAATCTAAATTTTCGACAAATAATCTCAGAAACGATTCCAAATATCCCTTAAAAGCAAAATTACCATGCAAAGCATCATAAGTTGTGATATGGGTATTCACGGAAACACAAACCTTAGAGGATTTGGATCCAGTTAGGGATAACCGGAGCCCCGAAGAGGATGGAGTCGGCGTGGTTGGACAGAGATCGGAGCGGGGACCACTAGAGTGTGAAACGTGGTCGGAGAGTCTTGCGGAGGTTGCCGCGGAGGGCGACGAATCCTCTAGAGTTGGAGGAACGTAGAGGCACGTGTTCTTGCCAAGAGCAAGCTTCACTTTCCTCCATTTGCTTCCCATTGCTTTCAGTTGTGTTGCCAAAAAATTGCTCTCTTCGTTAGAGAAAAAGGTTTATCAGATCTTTGAGCGGTGACCCATCAACTCAAAAGTGTATAGTGGTGTGAGATTCATAGGTTCTGAGCTCAGCGATCACAGAGGCTGCAGATAGCAATAGAAGCACGATATTCAGAGAGAAACCTGGGTTGGTTTTCGCTTGATTCAGGTTTTGACCTATTTTCTAGGGAGAGATGGTTAGAGAGGTAGAAGAGTGGTGGATAGGAGAGCGGCAACCTTTTCTTTTATCTGTTGAGATGGAATGGAACAAGATACGGGCAAGTAGGCAGCCGTTGAATGTGGAAAAGTTTTGGTCGCATGCCACTTTGATATTTCCGCCTTTCTCAACCGCCTCTTGGTTTTCGTCACGAATTCGAAGGGATAGGAATGGGAAACTTTCTGTATATTCAGTTGGATATAGAAACCTAGCTTATACAGGATCCAGCAATTGGTCAATAAAGATAAAAAATACAGAATAAAATCTTCTTATTTGTATAATAATACAATTTCTCAAATTGCATGATTCTTCCAATTACGTATATCACTGTATGGAAATAATCTCTTGTTTAATTATGATAATCAACAAAAGATAGAAATATGATATTTTTTTTTCTTTTTTGTAATTCAAGATTTACACCAAATTTTATTTGATAGTTTAAACTGATGAGCAACGGTCCATTCTAAAGCATGTTTAGGTTAGTCAGAAATTTTGTAAGACTTTCAACATAAATCCTATTTACTATATGAAACATGCTTAAAGAGCAAATATAATGTTTATTAATAGTTTTTTTTCTCTGTATTCTTACTTATATTACCATTTCCAAACTTTGAACCCTTGAATATTTCTTCTAGCTTTGGCTTAGTTTTAATCAAATTAAGTGTAATTAGTCTTCAATAGGTGTGACCTAGTTGGTAGCCCATACTGTCTCGGACCGGTTACAAGTTTGACACTCCATTCTTTCCATCTCCATTTTTGGGCGGGTGGTCTGACTTCTCACGAAACATTTAATCACCGCTAGAAATTTTCAAGATCGTACAGCAGATGGAGCTATTGAAAACGGCGACCACGCCACTTCTTATTTTTCTTCTTTAGGTCAATTGGGTAGAGCCAACCGTCTCCATTAAATGACCATACTTCCTGTCAGTTGCTTGAGCAATACGGAGCTGTTAAATGCTATTAAATGGGGCATCCCTTATTTCATGCTTTGCACGTGAATTCGCTCAATTCATATGCTGGGTGCATTACTTGATCGAGTAAATCGTTGAACAAGTTTCAAGGGAGATTGTTGAGTAAATTGCTAAGTCCCTTCAAAATTTTTAAATTTTTTAGATATTTTTTTTAATATTACAACGCATACATTCAACTGATCTATTAAACTAATTAATTAAGCAAAAAATTTGCATAGTCCAAAATTAATAACATACAGAGGAGAAATATATCCAATTCCTAAAAGCTTTTAAGTGAAGAAAAAGAAATGGGCAGGTTGTAAAGTAAGGAAGTGTTTTGTGTGGGAGGAGACAGGTCCTGTCAAAATTCATAATGAGGCGTAATCCGATGTGCATAACGTAAACTTTTGGGGCTACTTTATTCATAAAAAAAATGAGATTAAGATAAACTTGAGGGCTTGATTAGTCAAAGCCCTTCTTTATTTATTGTCTCTTTGGGAGGCCCATCCACGACTCTCTGTTTTCACCATTCAACGTGCTGGCGGTGTTGCAGGCGACAAATCCTACTCCATAGAAGACTGCATTGTCGTTACCAGCTTGCTCCTTAAAACTCGTTGTCGTCAACCGTTTTATTTATCGACGTGCTAACAAAATATGAATCTTTTGAAACGAAATTATAACTGAAATAGAGAATATTTCGCCTGCACAGGCCGGTCATAAGATTAGTTATGAAAAAAGTTGAATTCAAGTTCAAAATTTTTGACTAACCAAGTTTAAACAAGCCAAAATTCGGCTCAATAGGGAAAAGTTTCTATATTAAATTTTATAGAAAAAGACCCATATCCAATTTAAAACAACAAGATTAATTCGTAAAATTTATTATTTTATAAGTAAGACTTTAATATATTTTTTTAATAATATAAGATTCATTGTCTATATTTTAATGTGTCACCTCGACATGATAATCAAATCATCAAATTATCACAGTGTTGCATTACATGAGTAATGCATAAATTCAAATTAATGAGGGCCAATAGGGATATTAAGAAAATTGTTTGCAATGTGGGATAACCCAACACCATTGATTTAATACGCTTTTTGGTCCAACTCGGATTACATTGTGTTGCCACTTTGATTGTATGAATGTTTGATTCATATATTCATATGAGTGTCAAAACAAAATCTAAAATTTGATACAATATAAATTTTATGAAAAATAACTTATATTTAATTTAAAACTTTAAATTATTTAATATAAGAACTTAATATTTATAAATAAGATTTTCAATATACTTTTTTAGAATTGTGATTCAATATCCAAATATTAACAAATATACGTACCGATAAGTTGCAAAAATGGAAAGCTTCCACTAGATTTAGTGGGTATAAAATGCAATCAGCATTGTTGTGCGTGGTGCGAAAAGCGTGAGGGTCGGCAGGCTCCCGACGAAGGCATCTTTTAGGGTGGCTTGCCGTTGAGTTCAAGGCAACTTGAAGGCTTGTTGCGTCTTTACCCCTGGGCAAATCCCCAAGTTGGATTCGCTTTTGTTTTTGTGTTTGATGGGCAGACTGGCAAAGACAGTGTCATGATGGCAGCGACCACTAAAACGGGGCCAAACTCTTGCCTCCAGTTTGCTTTTCACAGAGTGTCCGCAGCCACCAAGTGCGCTGGTTTGGACCCAACGCCTGGACTTCCAGAATACATGTGCTGACTTTTAGTACAATTCAAGACAGGTTACGGAGAGACACTTGGTCAGTGACAGGATTTTTTCAAACAAAGGAGACGGGGATTTGAGAGAACCACTATTCTATTTGCTCTTCTTGTGACATTTTCTGAGCTTTTTTTCTAATGCAGTAGCTTTCTTCATTATCAAGTGTTTGACTATCAATGGAATCTTCCTTTGTAGTATAAATGTGGAACACGAGAGTTCAAGTTGAAAAATAAGATATCTGAAATTAAGTATAAATTAAAAGGAGATCATTTAATTTTTGAGTTAACTTTTAAGTTAAATCTTTAAGCATTTTAATTTAGTATCAAAATTTAGATTGAAATGTGAAAAGTAAAATATGAGATTAGAAATAAATTAAAAAATAACTCTCCAACTTTTCAACTAACTTTTAGATTAGGTATTTGGTTCTTCTAACTATATGTTTAACAACATACTAACATATTAACAATATTGAATAAATATTAAATTTCAACAATTTTTTTATCCTAAGAATGAAAATCTAGTCACTAATTTTGGTGGGTTTTTACTACTTGTTTACTCCAAAAGCGGATTTGTATGGGCTGCATCAATGACTCTAGAATCAAGCTTACAGGATCAGTAGCACCATTTTTACATTTAGAAAACACAATGGGAGGGGATGTTCCAAGGGAAAAAGCTTTGCTTTCTAACTTTGCTGTTGACTTGTCCCAGAAAGTCTGGCGAATTTAGGGGTGGGAAAAAGAGTGTCCACTCCTCCAACAAAAGGAGCCTTGAGGAATCTTTACTCAATGCTTCTCCCACTATCTGTAATCAGACAAACCTAACTGACCTTCCCCCCACCCAATAATAAGAGAGACTGGCTAGAGTCTCTGTAGTCTCAAAAGCAGTTTAACAAAGAGGAGCCACTGTCTTGGGTTCGTTGTACATCTACTCTTGTGCTAGGGGAATAACTTTTGCATCCACCACATCATGCTCCTCTCTTTTGCAAGGGCCCCTGAATGCAGAGAACCCAAAAAAGGTACTCCTGACTTCGTTTTTCATCTCATGTTCGAAGTTGCTGGCAGTATCTTTAATCTTATAAGTATCGTAACAAGGTAAATCAAATCTTGTTCTTAAAGTTTAAATTAAAAAATTTTAGATAATATTTATTCTCAATTGAATTAAGAATTTATTGATGACCTTGAATGTTTTTAACTATGAGTTTAAGAGATTTTAAGTAACACTTGTTCCTAACTAAATCAGACGCTTATCAATCATCCTGAATATCTTTCATACTTAAAACATTACTTACATGTTTTGTTTTGAAAATGATGTTCAGACTCCCAAACGACAGAAGTAGTGCACTTACATAAGATTCAAGCATTACATCAACATTAGGTGTATCTGCCGAAAGAAGAAATTAACGAACACCCAACATGGAGACGGCGAGTTGTCACGCATGACGAAATACACGAGAAAAAATAGTAGTTTGTGGATGTGCCAGTTGTCAGGCTTGAATGCTTCCATACCACAAAGAAAGTCAAAAGGTTCTAGATCGCATGAGAGAAATCTACGGCCAGGAGGGGGCCACGCTACCTCCCTAAAACTCAAACTTGTTTATCCATAATATATTTTAGGTAATAATTCTATATATAACTTTATGGCACAAGTCAAACCTAGCGTTTGAGTGGATCATGAAATTCAATCTTATCGGCATTTGCAATATCCAATATCAAATTTTTCTGCCAGTGAATAATTCTATATAATAATGAAAGAGACTAAGAGGGTGATGAGTCATACATGAACAACAGGAGAACCATATTCTATAGAAGATTCTTAGAAATATTTCTATTCCTTCATATCTTTTGATTGACAAGAAAATTCTCTCGTTTTGATTCCCAAAAACAGCCGTCACAATCTTATCAACTTTCACATCCTTGATTGCATCGAATTGATTAAGGATGCAAGACATATGTTGTGCCTTGAAATAAGCAAATTGCACATTGAATTATTTGATTGGAAAAATCGATTGTTGATTCAAACACTCAAACGTAACAGAAGAATTGATTTGGTGGACATTGTTTTTTGTATTGCTTGTCAAACATTGCAACTAACGAACGCAAGGCACGTTCATCAGTTTGAATTGGGCGTTGGTCGGCAATTGTGGACGACACAACAATATACAGAAACGTCTTGCTTTAAGCAATCACGGTGTTTTGCTTTTTATGTGCGAGTTGGATTCTTTTAGACGACAAAGAACCCCAGAAAAAATGAAGTCATGACAATAAGAATCCTAATGAAGAGTTAAAATACTAAAAGTGAGAGCTGAAAAATTGGATTAATTTTCGATAAATAATCGGTACGATGTGACTAGAATTTATAGGCTAAGACTAATAGCTTTACAATGGAAATCAATCTTGCCTCTTTTTTTGTTTTTTTGTTTTTGTTTTTTTGTTTTTTTTGATGTTTTTGATAACTAGAGGTTGGTCAGAAATGCAATTTAAGGACTTTGAATCCAAAATACTTGTTTTGTAAGATCTATTAAGTCCTCTTTATTATCTCAACTGCATCTAGGGGCATGTTTTGCTTTATTTATTCTCAAACAAGAAATAAAGAAAGAAGGTAACGATAAAGTCATACATGGAGAAGGAGAGATGATGGTGATGGTCCTCGGCACACCCAAGAACCCACCACTTCTTTAATAGCCAGAGGTCGAAATTTCACACGGTCTAGCAAGGTGAGCTTGGCTAGTATGAGTTCCATACAAGTGAAACATTGAGCAGTCACACGAAACCATCAATCGTGGCTGCCACATCCAATTCCAATCATTAACGCCTCCCTCAAGTTGATGATTATAGAAATCGATTATTCAAAACTTGGATGGATATAAGGTGATTATGTTGTCTTTTAATTCAAAGTTTTAGTCATCACGAAAATAAGTTGTTTTGAGGTGCCTATATGCACCACCTTAATAAATTCACTCATAATCTTTTTTACAACTGAAGTGACAGTCAATTGTAGTATGTTTTTTTATATTTATGAAAGATAGAGTTTGTTGCAGCCAATACAATCAAAGGGTTGGAAGTCCTACTTACCAAGTCCTAAGAGATTACTTGGTAAGTAGGACTTCCATGATTGATCTATTGATGTACTGCGACAACAAGGGCATTGTATTGGCTGCAACAAACTCTATCTTTCATAAGATTTGATATTGGATATTGCAAATTACTTCTCCAGTGTTAGGTAATCAAAGGGTTTTTTTCACCAAACATTCTAGTTTCTTAAGAGTAAAGGTAAATAATTCATTTACTTATTCATTTATGTCGATGAAATATTAATTACTTAGAACACTGGAGACACTCCAACTTTTGTATTAAGGGTTTGGACCCCCAAAGTATTTTTGGAAATGGAAATTACAAGATCAAATAAAGAAATCTATCTTAGTTAACAGAAATATGCACTTGAGTTAGTATTAGAATCTAGACCATCTACTTGCAAGTCTACAATTATTCCTATGAACCATAATCTAAAGTTGACCACTCTAAAATATGATATCAAACAAAATCTATATATAATCCATATAAGGCCAAGTAATTTCCTAAGGTAATCTATATATAATCCATATAAGGCCAAGTAATTTCCGAAAGGCACAGTAATTTTGAGAGTACCAATCCTGACGAGGTTGAGGCTGCAAGAAGTAATTTTGAGAGTACCAATCCTGCCATTCCAAACATAATCAAATGCAGGCCTTACCCATTCTGTAAGTTTGTAAGAGAGGAGATGGGGCCGATATTTTGACAAGAGGTATTCGACGAGGTGTTTTCAGCAATTGCTCGTGGAGGGTGATTAGTCCTTTGTTTGAATGTCTAAGGATTGGGATGGCACTCACACTTCCATCATGTTGAAACCCCGCCTGGCTCTGAAAGCACACGTTGTTACACGTCCTTCTTATTATACAGGAAAAACAAACTATAATGGGACTGTTCGCTTTCATATTTTGACTTCTACTTGTTTGTTTGCTTGTCGTGCTTTGCTTCTGTGTATTTGTTTAATTTTTGTGCCCTAATATCTGAGCTAAATAAAACATTTTCCGCATTAAATGCAGCCTAAATATCAGCTGCTCATTCCAACTTACACATGCATGTTATAAGGTCAGTTCAGGCGCATTTCGCCTTGACATCTTCGGAGTCTTAATCTCGACTGTTCAGAACAAGTTTAGTGTTAACCAGTTTCTGTTTATTTTCAGTAATTAGAGGGATTACACCAAGAGGGAAAAATAATGGTCACACCAGTCTCCAAGCTCCTTCAAAAGCTTTTAAGGGCCAGACATACAAGGATCCAGAATCTGATCCTACATAAAATTCAGGAAGGTTATGTTATCCTGAACAAGACTATGAATCTACACGATGATTCTTCTGAAAAGATTACTTGTGTCATTATCGGGTATTACCACAAAGCACCCCACCAATTTGGCACATTGAGCACATATTTACCCTTTGCTAACAAACATCAAATCACATCCGTTTTAACAAAATAAGTTACATTGTGCACCCTAGGCGATGGTAAGGACTACTGAGTATAACTTTCTGGTCAACAATTTTTGTAAGATTGAACTTCAAAGCAGCTAGTTAGAGACTTTCTAACAGTGGAGCAAAAGATATACTTAATGGAAATAGAAAATGAATTTTCTATAACTTGATTTGAACAATACCAGGGATGTACAGCATATATCCACAGTATTAGACGCACCAGCTCCGGTCCATCACTACGCCATGTGGATGACAAGGGCATGAGGCTCTAGGGAATCAGTCTGATGGCAGGGAGTTAGACAATCTTAGCCACCTCACAGAAATCTTACGGCTGATTAGTCATCATCTGATAAGCAAACGACATCGGGGACTCCCACTCTGTGTGACGCATCAACCTGCTCACTACTTGTGCCACATTCAGGTGGCCTACGGGGGTCACGGTTTGTGCACACATCTGGTTGTTGGGGGGCAGTGGGTGGATTTGCACCAGATAAAGAGTTGGGAAGGGTAGGAAACTGCGATTGATTGTTGTAAGGAACAGGTACATATGCAGGTCGAGCTGCTGCTCGGGGGGGCAAATGACTAAGCAAGGGAGTGTTGCTAGGTACCTGATGACCAGGCAGTGCACGTGGAAGAGAAGGCAGATTGGTTGCAGTAATGGATGAAGTAGGTCTAAAAGGTTGAAGGTGCGGGGCTGGGGCACGAATTTCACTGCTGACCAGGAGATTTCCCATGGCAGGGGAGATGGAGCTGATGTTGGGAGGTCTTGTCGCAACATTCAAGTAAACTGAAGAAGGATGGTTAACAGACTGCACTGGTGGGCTTGCAATCCGAGTGCTGGCTGCAGGTGGCACTGTCTGTAGGTTGGCTGTAGGTACACTCGTAGACTCTAGGATAGAGGCATAGAGGCTGGCTGAAGATGGACCTACAAGAGAAGGCCCTTGTGCATTTCTGTTCACTAATCCATCAACTAGATGCTGCGTGAAACTTGAATTCACATCTGCCAGAAAAATGAGAAATAGGAATGATGAGGGAAGATTAGCATCTTTGTAAATCTAATAAACACTCAGCAGTTGGTCATATAACATGAATGATGCGAAAACATACAACGCAGCTCTAGCTCTGAGAAAGCTTGATGCTCTGATACTTTTCTACTAAGAAATTTATTACATGATAATTATAACATTTGATTACCTTTACAAGGAAATCACAAGATAATCATAACCTTGATTGCACTACGAAAAATCCTCTCTGACGATGTCCTGAATTCTTTCTACCACTTCCCTAGCCCACATCTCTCTCGGTCTCTCTCCCTATACAAGCCCCCCACAACCATTTCTGTTCCATTTTTATACCAATTTATCTTTCATAATCCACATGAACTATGTTTAGTTTTTGAAATATAACCATGTTAAGTTCATAATGAGAGACAAACTTGAGAATGTTTACACAACCTTATAACCAATTGGACCTCAAACCATGTTCCCATAGAGTAAAGCAATTTTCCGTAGAAACAACATGCAAATGTAATTATCTTAAAAAATATGCGTAAATTAGTGAAGCAGGAAGATATAAATTAGTATTCAAAAGGCACTACAAGAATGAGTCAAAAAAATTTCATTCACTTCTTGGCAAAAACCATTCAATTTAGACGTATGAGGCAATTAAGATGTTGAATGAACAACATTCCTGAGAAAGCTTACTATCATATGGGGAATACGATCCCATCAGTCCTGGTAAGGTGCAGGCTTATCATTGGTTATCTTTCGTAACTTTATATATATCGAAGTGAATCCAAATGCATACAAATTTACTTCTTAGAGCTCACAACATAAGAGAAATGAATTTTTCTAGGTTTTATGAGACCAAATCAGTTTATTTAAATCAATTATACATTCATTAGCAACTAAATATTTACCGCTATAAATATCCTGCATATCTAGCTATTTCTAAAGCACTATTTACTAGGAAAAACATCCTTTGAAAAAAATCCCATCAATAAATAAAAAAAATAAAAAAAATCAGCCAGTACTGTGTTGAAATTTAGTATAAGCTGATAAGCTTGTTACTGTCAGAACTCAACCCATAATGGCATAAATTCATGTGAAAGAAGAGTCACCTACAACTCCAGAACAAGATTCCACATTCTGGGTGCTGATAAAAAAGGAACTGAAAATCATAGATCTATTTACCACTTTATTCTTTTGTATACACTCAGAAATCCTTTTCACTAAATTAATCTTTCCAGATGCATCAAACCATTATTGTAGCTCCATTCCAACAGTCAAAACCAGCATCCAACATGATAAGTCAAACCTTCTACGCAGAAACAGATTTCAATTGATTAATAAAACTCTAGGCAGAAGCAGAATTTATAAATATGCCCTCAAGTTTTATTTTTATATTTATTTATATATATATTTATTTATATATATATATTTATATTTTTTTCTATGTCAGGTAAAGAAGGGGAAGGGATTTGGGGTGTGAGACACCCCAGCCCTTTAGCCCTTTAGCCCTTTGGGCAAGGGACAAAAGTAGTTCTGGCATTATTAACGGTCCTGAGTTGAAAGCTATAAAGAGATAAAACTTTGTCTTTTCTCCAAATATTGGAAATACAACCAAGATATAGATTCTGGATCAAGTATAAAGCTTAACAGAACATTACCTACCTAATGTCTAATTTGAGCAGCAAAGTAATGCGTAGAACACCAACTATTCTAAACGAGTGGGATGCAACATACCTTGCTTTCCTGATGGACCAGATGCCCTGAAATCCATGCATTTAGACCTGAAAGCCTCAGCCAATAATTGGTTCATAACAACTTTGCCATGATTTATCTCCAGTTCCTTCTTTTTACTAATAAACTCAGCTCCTATCTCCTGAATCTTGCTCTCATACTTTCTATGAATTTGAGCAACAGCTGCCTCAATCTCCTTCTCACAATCAGATTCGAGTTGCAACTTCTGCTCAGAGAAAAAAAATTGAGCTGTTAGATGGTAAAAAGTTTCCGTCATCTACATCAAGCAGCCAGGTGAACCAGAAACTGACCACATCTTCATGACCTTTAATGGTTTGTTCTATTTCTTGACGTATTCTTTCCAACTCAGTTTGCAGTGGCTCGGTATACAAACCCATTGGCATGCGAGATACCAGTGAGAGATGTTCAGCTCCAGTTGCTGTGTGCAAGACAGGTGTGCTGTTGCCAGAACGTGAATGGGTGGATGATACCTGCATTTGCATTGCAGACTCTGTTATGGAAGGCAACGCATCATTTTGGTGGGATACTGAAGGTTCCATTTGTTGTGGTGTGTTCTGCATGTCATTAGCTAGGGCTTCTCCAGCTGGCAGTCCAGCTGATGTGGATGGTAGGGTAGATTCATCTGGGGGTGTCTGGATGAATATTGATTCATTAGCAACAATAACACAGCTAAAGGAACTCTTTTCTTTTCTATTGAAGGGGAATATGGACCCTAGACAAAATGAAATCAATAAACAGTTAACCAAGGCTATAGTGAATATCATACCACTGTGTTCTTAAACAATCATTTAAAAACTCCAAAATGTTCATTCCTCAGGGAAAACACAATTAATCCTAGATATGTGCATTATGATACTAACAACATCATTATCATACAGACAGAATATAACATACAGTACCTGATCAAATGGCGATGGACTACCTAGATCCATGTTTGTCATAGTCTGCACTGAAGGTGAATTTACCAGGGAAAGCTCCTGAGAATGAGAGTTTTGATTAACATTGTCACTCACTGCATCTTCCTGGTTGGCTCCAGTAAAGCTGTCTGAGGGCACATCGTTTGCTTCATCATTCTGATTGTTGACATTATCAATCTCCACTACTTCACCCGGAGCCATTTCACTCACCCTCAATTGAACGTTTGTGTCGGGCATGCTTGATGTGGATCCATTAGGAGTTTCTTCATTAGATACTGGTGAACTCACGGAGATGAAATTCTCTGGAACATTGCTTGAATTGACAGTTTCAAGGACTCCGAGTGGGACCCTTTCATCTGGCACACTGGAGTGTTCAGCAATTTGTTCTTCAAATGGTTGATTCACAGAGATAGCATTTTGCTCATCAAAGGGATTAACAGTTTCTGGTGCTTTCAATGGTACCTGTACATCCAGCTTGCTGGCAGTGGCTTTGTCAGGATTAAGCTCTTTGGAACAAGGATTAACGGAGTCAATGATAATTTGATCATCACCTGACCTGCCACTCATGTTGCTGCTCTGAAATCCTACAACTGAGACACCCTCGGGTGCCTTCTTGTTGAATTCACCACCCAAACTATTCTGCCTAAGCAGGAGAGTTGGAGTTTCAACAGCACTGCAGCATCCTACAGCTTCCTCAGGAACAGTTTCTGAAGTTTCGTAATATTCCAGTTCATGACCTGATAAGCTTTGTGCAGTTCTGTCAGGACTAGGTTCTTCTGAAAGATGACCCGCAATAAGTGCAACATTCTCCTGACCATCATGAGCTGCAAATCGTTCACAAGTCTTCAAGCAGTTCATCCCATCCCTAGATTCATCTGCAGGGGTCTTATTTAATAGTTCAACTTGAGCCCAGGACTTTACTTCTTCCACCCAAAGGGCTTCCCGCTGAAGCACCTTTTCCCTTGCAGCCCGTTGCATCTCATCAACATGCTTTAGGCGTATCTCCATTTGGTGGTCCAGTGCTTCAATTCTTTTAGCATATTCGCTGTCCAATATCTTTAGCTTATCTATTCTCATAGAAGAATTACTCTGTAAATATGCACGGATAACAGTTGACTCCATTCTGTGCTTTTTCTCAAGCAGTGCCTTTTCTTCTTTGGTAGATCTCTTAATCTCATCCTTTTCTTTCTGCTGCTCTTGAACAAGTTTTATCAACTGCTTCTTACACTTCTTCTGAATTTCTTTGATACTCTTTGAGACATCTTTCTTTGCTATTTTAAACTCAGTTGCCAATCCTTGCTGGGAAGTGAGATGTTCATTCGAGGATTCTTGATACAGTGAGGAGGCTTCAACCTCTCCCTTCCCTTTCTGCAGCTCAGATGTTGAGTGCAGAAGGCTTGCAGGTGAAAGCTCCTCTGTAACACCTTTAGTTGCCAAACTGGAACCACTTGAATGCTTTGCAACTTTAAACTTTCCTGTACGGTATAGGAATATGTTCTTCAGACAACACAACAATGAGTAAACATACTCAACCTCTTCTTTTGTGCAGTCAAAATCTAAATGCTGCTTTGCAAGTACTAGTGATTCTTTATGGTCAATTTTGTACTTGAGCAACGAAGCTGCAGTCCAACACTGAAATTTGAATGACACACCAGTAAAGCACATTAGTGCAAATGCCAAAGTAGCTATGCCGAAAAGAAAAAAATAAATAAAACAGAAGTGACAAATATGCACAGGACAATAGCAAAAGGTATAGTAACATGCTTAAATTTTACGTATTCACTATTTTAATAGAGAGAATTTTGTTCAAACCAAAAAAATAGATACAACGCTTTTTAGGACCAAAAAACCAACGGCTTTGCTGGAAGCATGGGATTCTCAAACAAAAGAGTTCCCAAACATTCATCAGAGAGGGGACTGGCTGGATCTTGTTCAAAAAGTTCAGATGATTTTAGGTTGAGCTTTATTTTTCACTTGAGTGCAATAATGTACTTAAGCACTAAGGAAGCTTCCTGCATTAAACACGGCTTTTCTCACCAAAAATCATCCCCTCTATTATAGCAACAGCAATATGCAGATAGAAGAGATAGAGGTCCGCTGCTTGATACGGAGATTATAGCAATGGTGAATTCAATCTGGCTAGACTTAAGTCCATTAGTTCCTGTATTTGACAATATATAGAGCAAGCATTTTCATGCATTTGAACAACATATGAGCTTGTCAAATACATAGTGATTTGACTTCACCTAACCTACTGGGTATTCCAATATTGGTTTGGTCTATCACCGTGGACTTTTGCTTGCAAAATCCCCAATTGAACGTTTGAGAGACACAGCCCTTCTTTGCAATTGTAATCAAATACCACTTTAAATTAGAACTTTGATTTTTCTTTTGCTTTTCCTTTCGCTTTTCCTTTTTCTCTAATAGAAGGGTAATAATTGATTTGATATTTTATTCACCTGGCTGAGTGTAATTTAACTACGTATTACTACCCTTCATCTTTCAGATAATTCATTCATGCTTTCCTTTTTTATCACATTGGAAACCTAAGCTCATCACTGCTTTAGGCAGTTTGTAACCTGGCTCATCCGAACTTTTTGTGGTTCCAAGCTTGTTGCATAAAATAATTAATGAGTTAAGTTTCCTGTTAAGAAGTAGATACAGCTGGAAGCATTATTTGCAGCAGTAAGTGATAGACTGGTAGAATACCCAGTATCGTTCTCTTTCCATCCCACATTAAATAACTTGCATTTTCCAATGGGATCCCCCAAAATAAATGCCCGCCTTTCACAAAAAAAAGAAAAGAAAAAGAAAAAGAAAAGCAGTTTGGTATTTTTCTCAAGTGAAAAAATTAGGGAATTTTGCATAATCTGTGTTTTCGTATAATTACGTCATAAAACAAAGACTTTCTTTTGGGTTTGGATAGAGTAGTTGATAACCAATTTCACAGAACTTCACGCCAGCATAGTCAATTCTGCATTTACAGGTACATATACAATCCAAATCACTTTCATGCTACTCAATAACAAGCATTGTAAATTGAGCCATCTAGTATGTTCACTGTTTGACACAATAGCATGAAGATAAAATGCACAAAAAATAAGTTTTCTCCCTATATTGCAAGGCATCACTTGCGGAATGAATGAGCAATGTAACCAGATGCAACCTGAAACCCTCTTGAAAAACATAAAACACGTGTATGAAAATGCCATTTCAGACATACACAGATGGCTTTGGAATTTCTTCTATTTCTTTTACTTTGAAAAAGATGGTTTTTCGACTATATCCACAACTCTGGCTCTTTTAGCAACTTAAAACCAATCAATAATACCTATGTAGGTAAATGGAAAGATCCTTTACTTAAGAGAAGTTTACTTATGCAGGTAAATGAAAGATCTTAAGTTCTAAATGATATCTGACTGATACCATTATCTTGGCAATTAACATAGATGGCATAGTAGAAAAGAGTGGGAACGTGCAGGTAAAACTTTTCCTAAATAAGCAGATGTGTTTAAAAATTGAACCGGCTAAGATAATCTATTTAAAGGTTGTTCGGTGGGAGTCTTATTCAGAATAAGATTGAACACTCAGTAAAAATGATAAGGGGATAATAAAGTATGTTAGGGGCAAGGACATTTGCAACTGTAAAGCATTCAAACGTCAGATGGCATAAGGATGACACTGAACCCTAGAGCAGCCAATATGCAGAGAAGGCATAGACAAAATTACGCATGGCAGTAAATAGCATGCCACCGCACTGAATTCTAGGAAATTATGTGAGTCAAGTCATATTTTACGGATGAAAAGGAGCTCCCTATTGGAGCAGTTTGGCAAATAACCCATAAGTCAATGATTTGTCAAATGCCGATCTATTGATGAAAATCTTGATAGATATAAGTTTAACTTAAATGTTGGGTTCAGACCAAAGCAGGGTTCAAGTGACCAGAGACACTATAAAATAAGGCTTTCTATCTACAGTGTGAAAAGAAATTCTAACCAGAGATATCTGGAAAGCCTCCAATATTGTTGATGGTTCTCTGTTTACATGATGATTATTCATCACATACTCAAGAAACTTTTCAACCATGCCCTTGACATCCTCCTGCATTAATTTAACATGTATCAATATCATTGTAGTAGAAAACTAAAACTAATCATTCCGGAGGAAAAGTGTAATGGGGGCTCAATAAGTATTAACAAATAAAATGTTCAGAATAAGGGAATGGGTTTCATACTGAAAGTTTAAGAATTTGGGCTAGAGTTTCTAACTGCGGCTTCAAAGCAAGATGGAGATTCTCCTGCTCATCGTGCAATGTTCTTTGATCCTCTGATTCAACCATATTACCCTTCTGTAATTCTGAGATACCAACCAAAGTTGTGGTAGAAGCTGCATGTGCATGAAGGTTATCATTCACGAGAGCAGCTGACCTACACAGATTTTGAGTCGCAGTGTCTGCACCTGCGGAAGTATTGATGCCTTAGAAAGCTAATATTAGGCCAAGGAGTTGACTACCCAAGCAACACTGAATCTCCTAGCACCAAAAAATGTCCTATCAAGGATAACGGTGAATATCACAACAAAGTAAAATTATGAGTCATATCAACCAGTTACCTTCCTTGTCTTCAGAAACTATTCTTTCCTCTAGTTGAGGATTCAGAGACTGTGGATCGGCATTACTGTTGAGCACCTTCTTGCGCTTCTTTACAACTTGATCACTCTCAGCTGTTTGCCTCCTTGGCAACTGACGGAGAACCCTTTTCCGGTTCCATTGAGATGAGCCAGAAGAATATTTCAATTGAAGATGCTTCCCGTCCAATAATTTTGTCCAAAATGCATGGGGTTGAGCTTCATCTAACAACGGACCTTTATGCTCACCAGGCAATAAACCTGAGCTGTAAGTTCCTCCAACTTGTTCAACTTTCAAAATCATAGATAAGTTACTTGCACCAGTTCCTTCAGCATTCTGAATAAGTAGGGACAAGAACTCCTGGACTACATCTTTCAAAAGTGGTTGTTCAGACTTGGTACTTGCATGAGAGTTCGGGGTATTGGCACCATGGAACTCATCCAAAGAATCAAACAAATGAGACACCCCCAACATTAGCAGCATATGACTAGTACTGCGGCTTATGTTCTGTAAGCCATCAATGATCTTATTTTCCTTTGCAAGGATTAGAACATTTTCTTCCACAGTAAAAGATGAATATAGACGGAAAATTTTTATCTGCTCAAGTTGAGAATCAAATGTTACCTTCTGCAGAGCCTTTAAATTATTTATAGGGGTCCAATCACTATCAAACATGATGATAGCATCAACTGATGATAATTTGATGCTAGGTAGGCAAGCACGGAGTTCTAGTAAAAACACGAATCTCCCAGTCTCTTTGTTGTTGAACATGTTTAAAGCAGCTGTCTTCTTAGAAGGTAGAATACCTGTTTCAACACGTTCGTAAGAATCTGGACCAAATCTTTGACGCAGGAAGTCATCCAAAATATCTCCAACAGAGCCCCCTCCAGAACCACTAATTGACTGTCAATGAAAAATGTATGGATTAAAAAAATGAGAGAAGCAACCATACAATGTCAACTATCAAGCACACAAATGAATACATGGGAGAGAGATAAGTATTTCCACTCAGCTATTACTATGTGTCAAGTCAAAAGATTTAGCTCTTCAGCACATATATTACTTCACTTTCTTATTTCATAGACTCGAGTCAGCATAGTTGCTATATCTAACACTGAAGCTAACATAACTGACCTTCAATAAGTTTGTCACAACTAATACTGTGAAAAGGAAGAAACACTTGTTGACATAATTGTTACTCATTTTAATTTGGTTGCTGAATTATTGATTTTGTTCTTTTCAAAATCAGAGCCTTTAGATTTTCTAAGCTGTTGGATAGCATTCCTCTTGGGACTGTAATTGAGGTTACATAAAACTCATAGGTGGCAATTTTTAATGACATGGAATACTAATTGGTTGATGTAGCATCAACTTGCAGAGAGTTGAATCTATAACTAGATTATCACTACTAGTCCAAGCAGGACTTTGGCGAAAATATATAAAAAAACCAAAAGGTTTAAAAGAACAAAAATAAAGACCAAATTATATAAGGTCCATGATAAGACCCAACCCTGGACCAATATAACCCATGTCCAGCAAATTTGCAAATCACTGATATATGGTAACTCTTACAGAAATGTAAATTTAAACAAACTACTAAGTTTCTTATCCAGGGAAACATGAAGTCAACACTCAATATTATCTAGGACAGACTTGACGTATCGCTAGCACCATCATCAAAATTAGAGTCCTTTCTTCTTTTTTTTTTTAAAAAAAGAAAAATTGAAGTCATTGGGGCTTCTTTTTTCAGAAGCATGTTGCAATCCTGCTTCAGATCTCAATACCTCCATATGTATAATGAAAAAAGAGAGAAAGAAAGAAGAATCTACTACTGTTATCTTTTCTTTGGTAACTGACTATTCGAAATAATTGATTCCTCAATCAATGACTATTTCCAGATTTTGACGGCCTACATCAACAATAAATATCATCTGGAAAAATGACTAAATGTTGATATACAAAACAAATAACGCATTTAACAACCCCAGAGTACACAGAAAACATTTAAGCAGGTAAGGATTAATAGAAGGAAAAGAAAATTGAGGAATGAAAAAGATGAAAGAATCATCAGTTTTAAGAGATTTTTAGTAAGTTAATTAACTTGAATACCTGAAAAAGTAGAAGTGCTCTTAAACCTTGCTTTTTTATCTCCATAAGCATCAGGTCAAGAAGTTGTAGCTTGCCACTAGCTTTTATTCCAACATCCAAGTACTCACCTTCTTGAAGGTCTTTAAAAAGCATCATTTGGAGAGATGGATCCAAAATGTAGGGATGATCGCACAACTGTCAAGAAATACAATTCAAGCATCTTTCATAGAAAGGACAAATATACATGAAAAGAGATACCTTTCTTAGTAGAAATTGCAAACAAAATTAGTTGATCCTAATGCGTGAAATGCAGATATCATTTCAGGTCATCCATTCAGAAGCTAAGAGAAGCACAAAGCAGACTTGAACAAATAGCATTAGATACTTCAAAAGTTAGATTGACATAAAACAAGTTAAAGAGTAAGTCGTCAAATATGAAGTTCAGGATTGCAGACCTTTTGGTGTTTTGACTAATATAAACAACTTACCACCAAAACTTTGATCCAAATACTATTTTAAAAAATAGAAAATTTAATTGAAAACCATCGAAATTATTATTTCAATAAGATCATATCTTCAGTAATAGTCCAATTGTTTTGAAAAATCAAAGGCAAGGCCCAAGAAAACTTGACACATAATTGCATACATAACTGGATAACAATTAGTCATATAATCTTTGAAAAGAAAAGAAAAATGCTAAATGGCTTTGAGAGAACAAAGTTAAAATGAATAGAATCTAGATCTCATGAAACCATGTGAGTAATGCCATAATTTCAATAAACCCAACCTTTCGGGTTGAAATAAGAATATCTTGGAGCGCCCCAACAGAGTCATTCTTTGAAGGTGAACGAAGTGCCATGGATTTTGAGATTAAGATAGCACAATACTGCTCAAGCTGCAGATTGGATAATTGTGCAGGCACCCAATACTCCAAAAGCCTAGAAGAACCGAACTTGCACCCATATGCAATATATCTTGACAACCTTTCTTTCAATTTACAGAGACTGTCATTAGAACTGTTGCGTAAAGAATCATTGTTAGTCAAATCGCTCCGAGACTCAAGCAGAGACAGCAACCTAAGGTATTCATCTTTGCTATCCTGCAAAATCCAGTGGCATTGTATGAGTTGTACTGTAAGAAAAAGAATGAATAGCAACATAAGAGCATTTATATTGAACTAATAAAACACAATGAAAAAATATACAAGGAACAAACCTTTAATTGATCACTGACAAGAAGAAGTCTCCAATTAGAATTTAGCATCTTAATGGGTTCAAAATATGATAACAATATAGAGTTTTGGCACTCGTCCATTATTATAGCTTCCCAATTTATGCATCCTAGCACATCAATATCCTGCAGAGAAATACAAAGGTCAATATGACATCATCATGGTGAATAAAAATTGAAAAACCTGTAAGCTGCAGTACTTTCTTTCTCTTACCACCTAATCCCCAACCCCTGACCCCCTTTGGCCCCTGACCTAACTTACTATGCAGATGCCATTGTAGTAAGCAGCGCTATGTCTTGCAATCTCAAATGCACATTTATTGGAACAGGAAGGTGAAACTACCAAGCTTTATACAAAAAAGAAAATCGAGATTCCATCTTGACTAATGGGATGCCTCAGCCCTAACACCTTGCTGCAACTGAAGTCCAGTACAAATTCTTAAAACTAAATGAATCATGGAAGCTGCGAAGTATACCATCATGATAACCTCAGGTGAGGTTATAAGTACTTGAAACAATAGGCAACCGCTCTCCTCATAAAACTCCAGTCTCCTAATACTTCTCCGGATATCTTCGTTTCCATTATAAACCACAACATCAAGAGATGGTGCCAAATGCAAGAATTCATCATCCCAAGCAGATAGTGCTGCAGAAGATGAAATCACAAGAAATGGCTGTCGGACATCCAGCTGCAGAGTTAAAATAAGTGCAATTGCCTTTACAATGTGCTCCTGCAAAAAACTAAGTATCAGCATCCCTGCACATTGAAATCTTAATGCATTTAAAGAAAAAAACAACCAAATGAAATATACTATGAGGCCAAACTAGTTACTGATTTGGTTTAATGTAACTACATGCAAATATTATGATAAACACATTCTAATCCACAAATTACGATAACTACATGCAAATATTACTGATTTGGTTTAATGTAACTACATGCAAATCTGCGAGGAAAAGTAGAAAGAAAGAGGTTGGAAGTGCTTCAATATTACGATAAACACATTCTAATCCACAAATCTTAAGGCCTTGAAAAGGAACGGCACAACTGCAAAACGATTCAAACCAATCATTAAAAAGGTGCAAAAAGAAACACTCATCACATGTGGAAGAAAGAAGCTGATGCTATCAAGTCACAGAATAGATGGTCTATTACAAAACTCAAAGTTAAATTTGTTACTATAAGAATCTGACACAATGATTGAAGACAATTCAAAGAGAAAAAAGAAAGCAAAAATAAAAACAATTTTTTGGATACATTAATAATATTTGATATGTATCTTATCCATTACATATAATATATATGGTAAAAATCCAATGCTTTAAACTAACAGAAAATCGAATTTGAACTCATTATCAGGTTGTGAATCAAATGCTGCTTCCAGAATCCAAATTGTCTGATAAAAATCTCATCCACTAAGAAAGTTCTTCAAGGCAGTATTATTGATCAGCTTCTATATCATTGGTGATTGAGCTCACCTCATCAACCATCACAACTGCATTCTGGTGCTTCTCCCAAAAGTGTCGTAGCTTGTTAACAAAATCTGGATGATTATTTTCAAATCCAGGTAAAGTACCAGCTGTCCGCTGTACCTGCAGTTTGTCTATTATAATCAGCAATGCAAGTTAAAGAAGAAATTTTAAATATTGATACCATTACATGAACAGAACAAAAATAGCACGAATGATGGAAGCACTAAGGAATAGATTCAGTTAATGGCAATATCCAGTTAGAAATTTCATTGAATTTTACTAGGATTTCATTAAGTGCGTGCCAAAGGAAATTCGTTATTTCCCAAATTACTGAACATAGGTCCTAGTTGTGGGCAATATCTCATTAGAAAGTGCACTTAGTTTAAGTTATTGAGCTTGCACATTTCATCTAGAAAACAATTTGGTTTTGTCAAAGTACCAAGTCGTCCATTTCCAGATAAGAAGTGATAATTCAATCAATAGAAAGAATCCATATGAACTACTAGCTTGTAGCAAAATACATAATTAGACTAGAGAGAAAGTAGGTACTTTCGTCAGTGTATTTGCCCACTCATACTTGAACAACATTAAACTTCTCAATGCTAACCTTTGACTACAGGAACTTGTGTATTACAGTTTGCTAATAGTTGCATCATTTGATTCTTGTATTCTTTATTTCTCTAATATTTACTTATTTCTGTAATTCCAACACCTATGAAACAAATCTTAACTTAAAACCAGATTTATGAATCCCACAAAACAAGAGAAATATAGCAGATACTCCAAAATCAGATGCATGAAGTTGCCTTTCGTCCTCACTTTGGAATCTTATGAATCCAGAAAATATACTGATAATGTAAGACAAGCTCAAAACATGAATGCAAATGTTCAAGAACACAAGTAGTGATAAAAAAAATGCAGCTTATTGTATACCTCTTCATCAATTAACATTTACACATGCGTTTTAATGATAAACATATCATAAAAAATATAAAGTTCACATGCTGTAATACTTCTGGGGCCACCTTATCTACACTAGAAGTTAACTTTGACTTCCAGCGGCGATTTTCAAAATCTCTTACTAGGCCCTGACCTTCCGGAGAATTTAAAAATGAAGAATTCTCCAACTCCCATGTAGCATGTTCATAGTTCAGACCATGCCATTTCACAAGCCATTCATAATGGCAGTCTCGATTATCACCGGCAGGCCCCTCATGATATTCAGCACGCTGTTGAGGAGAAACTAACAATCTCTTTTGTAGCAAACGATGTGGCAAAGTCCACTCTTGCTTCCACCTCACGACCTGATGGAAACACATTTAAGAAAAAAGGAAAATACATTTTATAAAGGAAACTAATGTGTACAGCATAAGGATTAAACGAGTAAAAATAAAGTCAAAAGTAAATGAAAAGCAAAGAGTGGCTTCGAACAAAGAAGGAAAGGGTCTACAGAGAAACAAATTTCATCCAACACATTGCATCTCACTGCAACAGAGCAACTTGGCATCTCATTGTAATTAACCCCACATTATCTGTTTAATGTTTAAATCAGTCAAACACAAAGACTCTTCAACACTATATCCAAGAGACAAAGAACCTGTTTTTTTTGGTTGAATTCTGCAACAAGCCAAGGAGTTTCAAGTAGCAGTTGACTTTCTGGTAACCATCGATTATGAACATGAGCTAGACCTTTGTATTTAACAAAATACTGCTTCTGGTTATGCAAACCTACAATCAAATACCAAAAGTTCTATCATAATGTCATCAGAGATCAAGAAGATTTCCACAGCTCTATGAAAACAGAGCATGACTAAAACTTTAAGTGTTTTGAAAACAAACAACATCATTAAGCATTGTATCAGATAGAAGGCCCGAGTTATATAGGATTTTTCACATACCATCAACATCTGAAACATCCACTTCTCTTTCATCCCAGATTGATTCCACCCCCTCTGAGATTGAATGTACACCAGATTCCATCTTCTTTATCCGACAAGCAATACAGTGCCAAACTCCAAGGTGAACGTACTCTAAAGGAGGATCTAGACAAGAAAGGTGGTAGCTTCTTTTGCACCCTCTTCCTTGACAGCACCTGAAAATGAATATAAGAGGTAAACGATCACATCACATAAACAGAAACAACGAAACTCAAGGCAAAAGGTGCACATGTTCCTTTTTTACAGTTTGCAAATAACTGTGAGAAGAATATTCCATCAACTCTGCAGCAAAAAGCACATTGCATGGAATCTAAAAACAGTTCATAGCAGCATCTAATCAGAACAACAAATAAGCCTATTAAAAGGGTTACCCACAAGAGCTTCCCACCACGTTTGCAGACAATGCATGTATTTTGGTCACTTTGTGTTTGACAATCTGGAAAAGACTCCTTTTGCAGCAAACAGGTTTCGCAGTTTCCAGTATAACCAGAAGTGACAATGGCTCCAGCTTTCCCTCTATCCTAATGCAACATTAAGAAAATGAAATTCAAAACAAGATCAGCATCTCATCTAGGACATATGCAAAGCATTATTCACTTCTTAAGTCAACTGAATGGCACACCCAAATATTTGACAGACACACAATTCAGCAAGATCAAATAATGGGTAGATCATTGGGGAAACTAGAGATTTATTACAGTGAAAAGCAAGAAACCTAGAATGAAGAAAAAGTGTATATTGATGGAACATAAATAAGCTTGTCCTCCATCACAAATTCTTTTACAGGCCAAAAGATTGTACTATTGCAAATCTTGATTTCAAATTTCTGATGATATTGAATTGTAGCTTCACAAGAACACATTACAACCATGCGCTACAAAGAAAATAGGAGAAGGAGAAGAATCAATTTCAATTTGAACCTTCTAGATAATCTGATAATATGTCCCACTTCAACCTTCTAAGAGTATCCTCTGGCATAAATAAATTAAAATAAAAAATATTATCTTGCTAGAAACCAGATCCCATAAAGAACGTAAAACTACATTATGAGCAATTTTGGTCCTGCTAGCGACCAAATGCTTAGTTTGTCTTGAATCCATGGGCAACCAAATGACTAAATCTTTACAAGGAAAAAAACCATCAGCCTCATCATTTTTTCAACTCAGCAATCCCATTTTACGGTCAAATTTGTGCAATGGTGATAGGACTATAGTTTGAAGATAGCAACAAAGCTGACAACTAGGACTCTTATCAAAACAAGTTTAGTGCTATTCCTGAAAAAGGGACTTAAAATCAATTAGAGGAAACAAAATGCATGTTTGTCACCACATGAGATCTGTTAATCCACTACTCACTTCTTGACACCAGTTGGATACCAAGGTACCAAATCATAAAGCATAACATCATGAGACAATTGCTCCCTCCAACAATTGGCTAGTAATAAGGGAAACAACTTAAATCCACCATGTGTTTAGACAAAATCATAGAAGCACCGCTCCCTAGAACGGCTTTTGGACATCTCATTTTAATAAACAAAAAAATGTGGCTTTTGGACATCTCATTTTAATAAGCGAAAAAATGAACATGCACAATGGTGACCAAGAAGAGAGCTGCTGGGTAGCATATTGAACCATCACTGATACGGATGATAGGTTTCATTTCATATAAAAGAGAGGTGCTGGGGTAGCATATTGAACCCTTGACTGATAAGGAAGATAGGTTTCATTTCTGACCAGGCTTACTTTCAACCTATTGAGTCAGAACCACAAAAAGATCTATGGAATTCAAAGTAGTATTTCTGTGCCCCCATATTAGAGGACTGCCAAGAGAATTCAAATAATTAAAGTGGAAGCAGAGTGAAAGAAACAAAAGCCAGACAACAATAATGATCTCTCTCTTCCCTTCTCCGTTTTCAATTTCCTTTGTAATAAAGAAAAGAAATCAACCTTATCAACAGAATTGTCATAGAACTCCTGGCCTAAATTTGTGTTGCAAGAGTACAATAACTGCCTGGTGGAATCATCACCCACTCTGCAAAATATGTAAGACATAAGAAAGCAAATATAAGCAGGGAAATATGTCTTCTATTTTAAGCATAAACCTACTACAAAGATTACGATCAATCTCTCAATATTAGATAAAAAGTTTTACTAAGCTTAAGAGTCCTCGAATACCTTAATTTACAAATCAACAAGAATGTAAGCCACCATTGTAGAGAATCATAATCCAAGAGTGCCAGAAACTTAACATGCCAACAGATCAGGTACACCTTATAAGTCACATTTACCCTCTTGAGGACAATTATGTAACTAGCTGGACTCGAAAGGTTTAAATGATTTGTCAGTTGCTTTAATTATCAATAAATGCAAAGTAATACCATGTTGCTCTAATTGCAATGCCTTGATACATTTGCAACTTCAATCAAGCATGAAGAAGATTTAGTTTAGCGAAATGCCAACAGAAAATAGTAGACAACGAATTTCACACTTAATGTAATGAAAACCAGGCAATTGAAGTCACAAAAGAGAGAATAGCAAACTCCAAGCGGGTCTAACTCAAGTTGATGGGGTCCACCGCCCACCTTATAGTCACACAATAGATTAATTCTTTCTATAAGAAAAAGAAATCACTATAGGGCTCCACCATACAATCTCATCTGATGGAGACTTCAATTGAAATAAAAACACACACATAGGTGGAGAAAGAGAGCTATTGTAAGAAATGGAATAAATACCCTAGATAATACCAAACCAAATGTTTGCTACTCAACTAGAGTAAAGGTATGTCAAACATACTGAACACACGATCATGAGACCACACACCATATTTTTTTTCCTGAAAGATTTGATAAAATTACTTATAATGAAGAATCGTATGGCACCTTCTTGTAAATTACGACAGAAATTAAGACCTTTCTATATCCGGTAGAAGGCAACAATCATTGGACAACTTCGAAGCTGTAATAAGAAAACTTGTTCATGCAGGTCTAACAATATTAAAAGAGAATTCAGAAGTCAGATCTCTTATTTTAGAAACAGTGTGCACCAGCAGTGTCTAACATCATAAACACATCATCAAGTGTAAAGACTTTAGCAAACCGCCATCCATAAAAGGAAGAGGATGAATTCAAACAAATAACTAACTTTGGCTATCAAAACATGTGCCACATTCTCAGCAAAATAGTACCCTTTATCCTCAGATGGTATTGAAGAGATGGCATCAGCAATTGGTGTGCAGGTTTCATTAGTTGCAAGTATTGCAGAAGCATCAACATCAATTTCCACTGATTTTCTCTTCCCATTTAAAGGTATCACTTCTAGCAGATTTTCCAAGTCACCATCCACTGTTTTTTCATTCCATTTGGAATCTTTCAACTTTAGTGTTTGGAAATTTTCCTTTACAAAGCAATCATCCTGTTCCCTTTCAGTATCATCAGTAGTGTCTTTGGCCGCAGCATCATAGGATGATAGTTGAGAATCACTACTCTTAGAAGCTTCCACGCAATTTTGACCCAAAGACTCACTAATTTTATCAGCAGCGTTACACCTTAGGTCCACCCTGCTGTTATCTTGTAATGTTGCCTTTGAGAATTTATTTACACCAAAATTTTCTCCCACTGAAGCACTCTTGCAAGCTCCCCCAACAGGCTGTTCTGTCACTTGGTCCTCCCTCATTTCACTGCATTCACTAGCCCCACCAACTTGAACCCCAGAAATGCTGCTATCTCCACGTGGACATTTATCCAGCCTAATCTGTTCCCCACAATGAACTACGTTTCATGCAGAAAAGAGTAGGAATCAGCACGATAACTTATCAAGCATTTCTCTTTAAGAATATATTTTTTTTAACCAAGCAAACAAAAACGGAAATTATTACTGCAGAACAACTGCATAACCACAAGATAACTGGAATTACAGCCACCACATTAAGAGAACAAGCATTCCTAAATTCAAAGCCACATGACATTTTAGATTCAAAGGGTTATTTTTACTCCACTGAATTCTAGGATTTCCATTACATTGAGTCCCAAGAAAATGCATGCTTCGAAGAATAAGTAATCACAAAGGAAAATAAAGAGAGGCAAGGAAAACTTAGTAACCTGCTGTAGGAACGTTCTTTAACCTCTCAACCCATGATGCCCTATAAGTGCGAGCATCTGTTAGCTTACTTTTGAATGGTGAAGATTCCAGATCCTCTGTTCCACTTCTTCCTGCTTCTTTAGTTTCTATTGTCAACAGTTTAATGCTCTTCTCTTCTCTTTTCTCTGCTTCAGATCTGATGAGCTGAAGCTTCTATCAGATTTCTTTGCTCCAGAGGAACTCAGCAACGATAGCTTCTTACCCCTTTCAGACCTCCTTAGAGGACTCTGCATCCCCTTATTTTCAATCCTCTCTGATTTTCTTGTGCTTTTATCAGGAGTTAGTCTTTGCTTATCAAGACGCTCAGACTTCCGACTACTTGGAGGGCTTGGAGTCATCTTTCTCTTCAGCAATGCTTCTCTCGGAGACCTTCTTAAGCCAGATGAATCTGATGTTGCAGAACCTGAGGAAGTCAATTCGTTGCCAGTGTTATGCGTCCCCTTTGGATTGTTACTTTCATTATCCTTAATTTTCCTACTAGATTGATTATCAGTTGCCATCAACTGCAAACAGCCAAACAAGTGCAATACCTTAGAAAAGGCCAAGGGTGAATGGCCACTAAAGATATCTAACATATTACTCAGCATTTCAAATCATTCTCAATACCATAGAATGCCAGTTACATGAATCAGATTAACTCTACTCCAGCACCAAAAAAATCCTCAAAATGGTTATTCACCAAGGCTTATCCTATTATACTACTCCTGACAACTGCTTTGCAAAGAACTACCAAGGAAATGAAAAGTTGGACCACTAATGAGCCACACACACATCCAAACAACAACACACAAACTGGCTTAGTCAGATCCACTCATCATTCTGGGAAGAGAAGATCAACCCCATACTATTCACTAAAGAATTCATATGTTTGTACTCTTAGATATTCACATAACATTAAGAGAAGTCTCCTACTCCTAAAGATCTGAGTACTATTGTTGTAAAAAACAAGCAAATAAAGATAGTAACAACAAATCGGAACCTACATGCTTATGGTGAAGTCACCTTTCCTTCCATGTAACTTGAGAATGCTCTAGAATTATAATCACAGAAGATTGGCCCATTTGTGCCCCTTGGTATCTTGACTTTATCTGACAATGAAAATATCAGATTGACAATGCATCAGAGCACATTTTGCTTGTTTGATTTTTACTAACTGTGGAATACTCTGTACATATAAGCTAAAGACAATTCAGTAGTTCCCAATCCAATAGGAACATATTATTTACTTATGCCATCAAGGAAAATTTCAAGACACCATTTTCAATCACACACTCTATCTCCAGAGAGGAGAAAATAACATATAAGAATCATGATGATAATCACAGTGTTAGATAGAATAAAAAAAAAGTCAAACTAAATAAACAAAAAACAAAAGCCAGATAGCTAAAAAGAAAAAAGTGAAGTCTGTGCCACAATAAATCCAATTAACCTCTCCCCAGCCCACAATCAAGAAGAAAGGGCAAGTAATACCAAAAAGGTCGCACTATCATGGTATTAAGAAATGTAAACAAAAGCTAACAATTGCTCATTTTCTATTTTAGGAAATTGCAACAAAAATCAATTTAGAAAACCAATAAACTAGTTCTTGATCTGTCTCGCAGAAAGAACAACAAAGTTAGTTGAAAAATGAAACAATTCTTGCTTGTCTAGTCCCAACTACTTCCATCTTCCAGCTTCTGACTGTTACAGATACACAAACGGTTTTACGTTAATCTGCTTTTCTGCATTCTTCAGAAACAGCAGTTGGAAGGTTCATTAGCCATCAGAAGCAATCCCCCAACATATTACAAAAAACAAGTAAAATGACCAAAACACTACCACATCATCATGTTCATTTATGAACAGCTCATAGTCACGTTAAACCCTTCTACGCACCTCAAAGTAAACAAGTATAATTACCATATAGAGAATTATAGACATCAAAGCACAACAAACTCATGCCAAAATTTGTACATGTTCAAACCAACTAACGCCTTAACTGACTTCAGAATGTTACATAGCTCAATTAGCAGATGACACAACAAAGTACAGATTTTTGAACGGAGATATATGTGACCATCCTAAAAAGGCTACGCACAGAAAAGCTCAAAGCCGAAAATGCAACTTTGGTAGGCGAGACATTAGCTCGAATGAGATCTCGATCGCACAATGTTACAGCGCGGACACCCTAAAATCCAAATTTTCCCCACAAAACCAAACCAAAACCAAAACCTAATTAACAAGGAGGACATCTTTTCAACAAATACCGTACTATCGCAGCATGCAAGAAAACAGATGAAATACGAGGGAAGTTCACTAGCCTGCATGCAAATTAGGGGCTGTTTGGTTTGCTCAGGCGAACTCTTCCGGTAAGATCAAAAAACGAGGGAAAGTTGGCAATTGGCACTCGAAGGGACACTGAGTTTCGTGCTTCTCTTAAGGACGAAAGTGTCCTTTACCATAATTGAGATTCCGACTGCTTTGGCCCCGTTCTAAATGACCACAATAGCCTTGTGAGGTGACAATATTTACCTCCTCGCACCCCATCAACTTGTCAATTGGTTAACAGTCCAGGAGCAAACCGTATTTCAGAATTTTATTTCAATTATCGTCGGTAGTTTAATGATAATACGTTGATTTTCACGAACTTAATTAGTAAAGGTCTGCAATTCACTGTAATCTAATTCAGAAGTTCAAGTACCCTCCCCCTCCCTAGGTGTGTGCATAAAAAAAGAAAAAAAAGAAAAAAAAACTGCAATGATAATATCGTCAGTAGTTTGATGACAATATGTTGATTTTCAAAAACTTAATTAGTGAAGGTCTGCAATTCACTGTAATCTAATTCAGAAGTTCGAGTCTCCTCCCCCTCCCTAGGTGTGCGTAAAAAAAATGCAAAAAAAAAAAAAATATAAGAAAAAAATCTAATTCAGAAACCTTTCAAAATATTCTGAGTCATATACTGAAATTTTAATTGTATTTATTACACCCATTTATGCTAATATATAATCAAGGAACCTTAAACCGCTTGTTTGATTATTTGCATTTGGTTATTGAATACTTGCATTTGTATTGTCATTATGATGCATGATCTGCATTTATATCGATCAATAAAATTCCATTGTTTTTTCTATATAAACTTGACATCGTTTCATTAACATATTGGACTCAATTATTATTAGGCTACTTTTCAGTTTTGGTAAACAAAATAAAATATATTGACAAAATATTGTTTATCTAAAATTGATAAACCAAAAGAAACAGTTTTCGTTATCTTAAAAGATTACAAAATCCTGACACATTTATGTCTCACCAATTGTTAATGGAACTGAGCAATGAGTTACAAAAATAATTATATTATAAAGTTAACTTAAATGAAATTCTTTACAAGATAAAAATAAATAAAAATAAAAGTTCATAAGGCCAAAACTCGAAAATTTCTCATCAATAGAGGCTGATACCTTAGTTTTAATCACAAAATCACTTTCTACCTTTTTCCCCGTTTACACTTTTTATTAAACAGTCTTGACTCTTAATCCATCACGATAAGGTGACCTGAAGGTTGCCCAATTCGGACAATTTAATGTAGTAAAGCTTAAATGATTCTCTCATTCGGTTGATTCTAACTTAGTCTCTGTTTTCTCCGGGAGCGGATGCCCGGAAAATGTGTCGGTTCTCTTTATTGAAAAAACTTACAAAGACCTAAAGGTACAACCTCAGGCAAGTGATTGCCGTGCTCAAATAAGGCAATCTCCTCGGCAGCTAACTAATACGCATGCTTAATGGACTTGGGTTGAACTCAATTCATAAAAAAAGTAGATTAAATATACCTATCATCGCTATTCAAACAATTAGGATGCAGATTAAGCGAAATTCTTATATGAATTCCAACACGCCTCTTGATAGTGAATTGCTAACTTTAGTGCTATCTTTATGAATATTGTATTATGTTAATAGCCGTAATTATGCTCTATTTATTTGGGAGGAAAGTATATCATTTATTAACATATTATCTTTGTGTAAATGATATATTAATTATAGTAGTAATGATGTCAAAATTGAAGCATTGAAAAGGCATCTACATTTAAGTTTCCATATAAAGGACATATGTCATGCTTGGCACAATTCACATGACAAAGTGTAAGAATGGGTCTAAGCCTATCAAAACTCTTAAGCAATAATAGGAGGTAGTCCATGCCTTATAAGGCACAAATGCTTGAATCTCGTTCCAATGTGGGACTGGCTCTCTCTCTTAACATAGAGCGTGATCTATGGAAAGCCAGTAGATGCATGCTAGTGTGAGCAAAGATCAAACATTGCACAAGGAAGGAGGCCGAGGTTTATGGAAAGCAGTTGAGGTCAAGGGCTAATGGATTGGCTGTTCAAATACAAGTTTAGTCCATTTAGTTTCCTTGTGTTAGCATCATCACTTTAAGTGGCGCACAATTTTCTTTTGTTTTCTTTTTATGTGTCTGCTTTTTAATGCATGAATTTAACCATCCTTTTGAATGTAGGAACATTACAATCCAAAATTCCTTGGATGACTTTTATTGGTGACCCTATTGATTAAGATTACCAATCTACATTCAATATTGTAAAATTTTCCTTGGATGAAATATCTTTGGTTTAGATATTTGGTTGTCCCGCTTTGATGTATCTCCCAATTCTACTTAATTGTAGCATGTTTATGGTTGTACCTTAAAATGTGTAACCTATCATGCATTTAATGGGCTATTAGGTATGAACTTACATAAATGAGTTTTTATATATCATTTTGGTCACACATCCTCTACACCATTCTTCTTATAGAAAGTTCAAGAAAGAAAAGATAATTATCAAGTTTATTGAAAACATGATCTTAGTATATCTAGGTTGAAATAGAATACAACAACTTAAGGAATATAAGAAACCATAAAACCATGTAGAAGTATACAAGTCATTCTCTTTATATTCAAGTTGTAGTATAAACAACTATAATCCCATTGGTATCTAATGGCTATGTTCTTGGTTTGAATTTAAGTTTGAATGGTATGCAGTAACAACTATGTTGATTGGACAAAAAGTTTAAGGCTTGAGTCAGAAATTGATTCAATGGTTTTTGCAAGAAGGCTTCATGAGTAGGAAATTGTGAAATGAGTTGTATTTAAGGAGGACTTTTTGTCTTTTTCAAAAGGGGGAAAGGTGGTTGATTCTGACTTATCTTTAGGCTCTCTTCAAACTTGGCGGTGTATAAAGTACCACGCCAAATTTGGAATGCAAGGAAAATAAAGGAAGTTATGGTAGGGGTTTAGTTAGAATGTCTACAAGCTACCAGGAAGAAGGAACAAAGATAATGGTGATGGAGCCAAGTGCAACCTTTTCACGTATATAATGGTAATCAATGGATATGTGTTTGGTTTTTCCATCAAGGGCTAAGATATTATCACAATGCAATAAAGTTAGATGAGGTTGAGGCATTGAAAGATCATGAAGAAGAGCATAAATCCAAGTGGATTCAATGATAGTGGAAGCAAGGCAACGGTATTATGATTCTGTGGAGGATTTGGGGATAGGGGTTGACGCTAAGAGCTCCAAGAGATCAAATTTACTCCTAGGAAAAAGTAGAATCTTGATGTTGAGTAGCGAAAAGAGGGACATCCACCCCAATCTGCATCAGTAAATCCATAGAGATTAAGAAAGCTCTAAGAGTGAAAATGAAGACTGAGATTAATGGTGCCATGAACATAGCAAAGGATTCATTTAAGGTTATGGTGGTTAGAGAGAGTTGAGCATGCATAATTAGGCATAATCGATTAACAACAAATGAGAGATCTCAGCAGGTAAGAGTTAAGTATTGGGAGGCATCAACTAAACTTATGAACATGGAGGGTTAGGAAAGAGTGGATGAGTTATGTTTAATTTGAGGAGGTTTTGTTGCTAATGGTGTAACAATTGATTTACAATGATCAATGCTAGCTTTAGAGAGAAGATCAACAGTATATTGCCTTTGGCTTAGGTGTAGACCAGTGGAAGTTTGGTGAACCTTAATGCCAAGAAAAAAAATGAAGGCTACCAAACTATTTTAAAGAAAATTCAAAGCTTAGAGTAGAAACAAAGGATTGAAGACGCAGTTAAAAGCTCCTAGTAATGATTAAATCATCTACATATAATAATAGCCATAAGTGTATACTATTAGAATGGTAAATGAACAAGGATGGGTCATTGGGTGAGATGAGAAAGTCATGTTCAAGCATAAAATTTGTAAACCAATTATACTAAGCTTCAGGAGCTTATTTCAAGCCATAAAGGGCACGACTTAATTTACTTACATGATGGGGTTTGGATGAGTCAATATACCCAGGTGGTTGGTGCATGAATATAAGTTGCAAAAGGGAGCCGTGAAGAAATGCATTGTTAATGTCAAATTGTAGCAATAGCCCATTTTTAACTAAGGTAATAGAGAGAACTAAACGAATGGTGGTGTGCCTCACAACATAAAAGAGTGTTTTAAGGAAGTCAATACTGACCTCCTGATGGAAGCCCTTGGCAACAAGTCAGGCTTTGAGGTGATCAACTAAACCATTTGGAGAAAGCTTTGTTTTATACACCTAACGACAACCCACTAAATTTTGGGAAGGATGAGGTGGAATAAGAGTCCATGTCTTATTGCAGAGCAAGGGCTTGCACTTTTTCATCTATTGCCATTTTCTAGCCATTATGAAAAAGAACATGTTTCATAGAGGTAGGTGTAATAGGAGCTAAAGAAGTGGTGAGAGCATACGTGGGGTTGGGTTTAATAATTCTGAATTGACTATGGGTAATCATAGGTTGGGTATAGGTTGGAGGAATGGGAATGGTAGGGGAAGTAGAAGGAGGGAGAGTACTTACAAGTGTTGAAGAGGAAGTTAGAGTGGTCATGGAAGAAGGAACATGAAAAGGAGAAGAAATACCGGAAGGGAGAGTAGGTGTAGGTGTAGGTGTAGGTGCTGGAAAAAGATTAAAGAAAGAGAGATCGGATATGGGAGCAATTATAGGAGATAAAGGAGGTTGTGGGTCACAGGGTATGTTTGTAGGTGGCTGGTCAGAGGAAAAAAAGGCCAAGTCATGCAGTGTAGGTGTAATAGGTGACTTAGGATTGTGAGGTGAGAGGCAAAGGTCATGTGGCAAGGGTTCAGGAAGGTGGCATGTTACGGGAAGAAAGGTTAAAGGCACTAATGTAGAGGAAGAGGTAATAAGGGAGTGAACCAAAGAGTTGGTCAGAGATGATGATAGGATAGGATTGGGCTAACAAAAGCTATAGGAGTAGGAATAATAGTTTCCCTCAAAGGCAAATATGAGACTTGCGAAATAGATGGAGGGTAAGGATGCTTCTGTGCCTTATCTTGAAGAAATAAAAAGAGCTCCTTGTTAAACAACACATGGTGAGAAATAAAGTTTTGCCTAATTAGAATATGAAAGCACTTGTACCCTTTGTACCAGGGACTATATCCAAGGAAGGCACATTTAAGGAAGCGGGGAGATAATTTATCTATGGCTAAGTGTCAATGATAAGGATAACAAGCAAAGCCAAAGGTGCGTAGAACATAATAATCGGGTTTTCTCTAATATAACTTTTCATAAGATGAGACACCATTTAAAGAAGTTAAAGGTAATCTATTAATGAGGAAAGTTATTGTGGCAAAGGCATCAGTCCAAAACACCTTGGGTAATCTTGCTTGATGAATGAGAGTTCTACCCAACTCAGTAATATGATGGTGCTTGCATTTAGCAAGACTGTTCTACTAGGGTGTGTATGGACAAGACAAATGCTAGAGAATTCCATGTTGAGACAAATAAGAAACCATCTATTGGCTAACAAATTCACCATCATTGTCACATCGCAGAATTTTGATAGGATAACCTAATCGCTTTTTAGCCATGGAGCGAAACTGAATAAAAATACCAAATAGATTGGCTTTCCATTGAAGTGGATATAACCAAGTAAATTGACTAAATTCATCAATAAACAATACATAATAGCAAAAGCCATCTTTAAACAAAGCTGGGGCTAGTCCCCATAAATCAAAGTGTACACATTCAAGAAGAGAAAATACATAATGAATAGATGGTAAAAAAGGGAGCTTAGTTCTTCCCAGCACAATAATGAGGACATAAAATTGGAGATGCAGCTTTAATAGAGATTAGATTTTGCTTCTTGAGAGAATGAAGGATGTCTTCATGTAGATGAACCTTTTTTGGTTTCCTTGGTTGTTTTTCAAATGTATTAATGTTCTTGTTGAGTAAGACTACTATTACAATTTCAATATTGTAACATTTGTCTTAAATGAAATATCTTTGGTTTGAATATTTAGTTGTCCTAATTTGAAATATTATGCTAGCTATAATTGTATAATTGATCTTGCATTTAATAAGCTAAATGGTGTGAACACCTATATAAAGGGGTCATTAAGGACCATTCTACTTATAGATTCTTTACACCATTCTTTCTATGCTCTATAAAACTCTCACTTTCTCTTCCATAAACCTCCCCCCACATTATATTAGTTAAAAATCTTACTTAATTTTGAGCCATTAGTGAAACGCTGAATGTACTTCCTATAAATGCATTAAAAGATGCTTTTAATTTTCTTATAAGAGTTGGAATTGCAAATTACAAACCAATAGCCAACCAATTGTAACCAAAGTACCACAACTTCAAAGCAACATGAATCTATCATCTCAACCTTTAACATACAAAAAGCATAGTAGGAGTACTTTAATATCTCATGTTGACTTGCAATAAATAAACTCTACCAAGCCATGCACAACCAACCAACTTGGACATTCAAAATCTTAATAGAGTATTGCATTATATTCATGGCACAATAAATATGCGTTTAAGGATTGGTTCCAAGAGTACACGGATTTTATATGGCTTTAGCAATGTAAATTGTGGAGGATGTTCAATTACTAAAAGATTAACTTCAAGATATTGTTTCTTTCTACATGCTAATTGTATATCATGGAGCTCTTATTGGCAACCCATTATTTTTCAATCCTTTGCTAAGCTAGAATATAGAGTGCTTGCTAATGTTATAGAGTCCACCTCGATTGCAACTCTTTTAAGATATCAATATTTTGCAATATTTACCAACAATCCTATTTTGCAATAATGTCTCATTACTACATCTCACTACCAAGCCAAAACAGATTGCTATAAATTATTATTTTTTGTTGTTGTGAAAATATAAAAGTGCACTAATAAAAAGTAATGTACAAAAATATAGAGACTATAAATTACCATTTTTTGAGAAAAAAAGTTACACTTGAATCACTGATGACTTGATATGTTCCTTCACGCTTACATCTCATTGTTGTTTTTACCAAGCCACTAGCATGAACCCCATATCAACTTAAAAGATCCAAATTAGGCATTTACACTCCTAATTTGCGGGTAGATGTTAAAAGTAAAGAGTCGAAAGAAGCCATGTTAGACAAATTTGAAAAATCAAAGCTACAGCCTATGGCACATAAAGATGAAAGAGAAAATGCACAGGCACTTGATTTCTCTCATCGGAAAAGGAGCCCACAGACTGTGATACAAAAAGACGAAAGAAAAAAAAAAAATGCATAGGCACTCGATTTCTCTAACGGGAAAAAGAGCCCCGTTCAGGCAAGCTTAACCGGGGCTCCAAGCATTGACAATTTAGTGCATGAAGTGGAACTAGGCCGGCAGAGTCAGTTGCAAGTTGCAAATGTTGCACAAGTTGCACAAGTTGCATCATAGATTTCCTTTCTTCTCAAAATTTTCTTTTATGTATAGATTTCTTCTTAGATTTTTCTTTTCTTTTCCGTCAGATATTTTTTCTTCTCTCTTGCACAATCTCCCGCGAACGCTTCTATTTGTAGCATTGCAGAACTGACAGAATGTGAATAGCAGAGAGGCAAAGACATTGAAAATGTTTCTGTATTCATGAAAAGTATTTAGACCTAGAACAAATTAGGTCTACTTATAACACAAGTTGCTATACATGTAAAAAGAAAATTATAATGACAAATAATAATTCCTATAATACAATTCTTATTTTCCAAAATATAAATCCTATAATCAAATCTCATCAATTTAAGGAGAGAATAATCAGGCATGTTAATCTTGGATCTCCAACAAGAACCTCTACAAAAGTTGTCTTGAATGCAAACATAATTACGGTTACTCAACTCCTTCTTTCTATACCTTAGACCCGCCACTGCGTCTTTCAACAAGTCCTTTTCCAAGGACCCAATGCTTTGATATCGAGTGTTACGGATGAGGTTAGATCAAACATAGTTTGGGCTGTTTTTGGATTCATTGGGAAACTTGGATATTTTGGAGCTATTTCCTTCCTATCTACAAAAGAACAAGACATGCAAAAAGGTTTTTCATTAATTTTTCAGTCTGTCTTTGACAAGAGTCCGCCCTTTTCTTATGGGAGCCTTATCCCCATGACTAGGACCCCGGAAAGTCTCCCTTACAGGTCTCGCAAGCTTTGGTGCTGCACGTTTGTTCACACCAAGTGTCACGGGTAGCTCTTCTGTAAGGACATCTACCAACCTAATGAGCTCCTTCCTAACGAGCACCTACCCGTCTCTTACGCCAGTCAATCCTATTTTAGGGATTATCGAGCCCTCACCAGGACTATGAGACGTGTGGTATATAGGGGTAAAGCCAAGTGGCCCTTCTTTCACTACTATTTGACTGGACATTAAACTTAAATAAGTACATTGTAACCTTAAAAAAAAAAAAAATCCTAATTCTACATGTTACACTAACAAAACCAATAAACATTTTTTTTTTGCCAATTACCATGCGGTTAACTATTTCTTTAGTCCTACTTTGCTCCAAAAAAATTCCATGTATATGCTCTCTCAACTTGGCACAAATCTCTCTTCCTTAAATTTATGCAATACAGCTCTAAAATACTCATGATGTTCCACTTCACTTCGGGAATGCGACAAGATGTCTAATATGAATACTGTCAGAAATAGGTCAATTATTTGCAAAAATAACTTATTCACTGCATCCCTAAAAAGTAGTTTGAAAATAGTGTAAAAGTGCGTATAAACAAAAATTCATGTTGCTTGCTTACGATTCTGTTCTGTGTTGTAGACTGACGTAGCTGTGTCTTAGACCACTTGACGTTTGATTTTGCTAGTTTCCAAACACGAGAACTAGCGTTCTAAACTGCTTTTTCATTCAATGGCTTGGTCACTCTTCCAAAGCAAATCACTGCTTGCTCCAATACAACAGAACACGGTAAGCAACGGAACACACCTGCTTTCATTCCTCTTGGGAACGCACGGTTAAGTTAAAGGTAGGAGAGTTGAAACGGCCACTTTCTTGTATATATATTGGACCATGGATGTAAGTTTTTTTAAAGTATTTGAATGTAAATCAACCACTTCAAGGTTTCTTGTTAATACAAACAGAAGATTTATTCTATTTCTTATTCTAATCTGTGTCAAAACACTCGGACTCTTCAGGTCCTAAACCTGATTTTGGAATATTACTACGTAAAATCTGGTGCTGCTTGTAGATTGGGCAAAAACTTGTTTGATTATATAAGTTAAAGCCAGAAAGGCTACAAGTAGAATAAATTATATGATGGATAAAATTTCTTTGTTATTAACCATGAGCAAGCCATACAAGAGAGTTTGTGAAGAATTTTGAAACTCCATATACAAGACCCTACTTTTCTGAAGGAAGGAGAATGAGAATAATATATTTATATATAATCAATTTCTTTACTAGCCTTATACTAGGATTTTCTTAATTGCCTTAGAATAGGATTCCCTTATTTGATTTGGGCTAGGATTTTCTTATTTATCTTGGATTAGGATTCATGTAGTGTTGCATAAAGGAAAAAGACATGAAGGGCTTATGTAGCCTTATTAGTTGTCTCTATATCCAAACACCCCTGAATCTAGTGACCAATAGAAGTTAAGGACACTAAACTTACATGAGGTGATATCTTAAAATTTGGATAATATAGGATTTCTAAGTCTCTGTGATAGACTAGTCTTAACACCCCCTTAAGCTTGTAGTCAATAGAAATTTGAGACCCCAAGTTTGGAGATAAGATAATAATGTTGTTGAAGAGGCTTGTAAAAAGCTTCCTTGGTGCAAAAGCTTAGGTAGCAAACAAAATGAAGAAGTTGGTCAAATCTATCTCACATGCAGCTAGTTCTACTGAAAAATTGATGCAAAAATTGGCATAATTGATGTAGCAACGAGAACTGATGCAAAAATGAGACCTTCTGCTACTATACAAGTTATAAAATAATAACGACAAAACCCAATAGGATTATTGGCTCTAATACCTACTAACTTGTTAGAGTCACTTTCAATCAATTATCTAATTGATTACAATAGATAACCAATCTCTTAATTTCAATTACAAATTCTCTTCCCAAGAATTTACACTTTGAACGAAACTTCTAATAAATATTCAATGTGCAGTTTGTAAGCTTTTATCTAGCATTAGGAAATCAAGATAAAGTGATATGGATAAAAGTCCTAAATTTAATACAAACATTAGTACTGTTCATTTCTAAAAAATTAAATTAATAATAATATATATTAAAGAGCAAGATAATTTTCTATCAAGTATAATAGCAAGTAATGATCAAAGAAATGAAGTCATGAAAGAATAAACAACATTGTGAGCTCGAAAGTCTTTTAGTGTTGAAATTGTTTTTCACTGGATTTCCTTCACTATGGAAACAATTGGTGAGAATAGCTTTGTAGATCATTTGTCACTGCTCCTTCATCCTCTTATTGGAAGATTTCAAAAAGTGAGCTTCAATGGGAAGAAAAAAACTATACTGACGTGCTTTGTCCTAGCTTCCATTCTTTCTCCAAAAGGATGGGATAGAAGTCTGAAACAAGTCTTGTGAAGTTGACATGTTTTTTGTTTTTAGAGATAAACTCATTGCTGAAGGACGACGTCATCTCAAATTGGTTTGTTTTTTAGCTTTCGAAAGAAACGTTGCTGTTGAGCTCTTTAGAGATGATTGAAAAATTTTTGGCATTGTAACTAAAATGACCCGCACTGCTTTTCCTTCTTCACATTCTCTCTCTCTTTTTTAATCTTTCAATTCTTGCTTTGAGGAGTCGCAAGGTGTGCTCAAGAAATTTTCACTAATGGACAAAAATCTTGGAGACTTGTGCAATCTCTTTTGGTTTCTCTTCAATTTTCTATCGCTTTCAAGCTTCTGTGTTTGCCATTCTGAATTAAACTTTTCTCTTAAAAGGTCACATCAAAAAAATATTTTTTATTTGTTTTTCATCTCTATATTTTCATTTCAAAATGTTTCTACATATTTACACATTTATATCATCAAAATACTATCCCAGAATGATATTTCAACAAAATTGTTTTAGCTTAGATATAAAAATCTTAAAGAGATAAGTTAGATGGTTGTATTTTTATTTCTTAAATAAGTTTAAAAAGGGAAAATCTAATTTTAGTACAAATTACCAGTATCTTATTGTGCCTATATCAAGCAAGCAGAGCTTTTTTACTTGCTATATCATTTTGCTGTTTCTAGAAACAACATTTTTTAAAAATCATGTTGTCCTTTCTGCGCAGGTTTTCACAATAAACTGGTTTTTTTGAGATGAGACAAAAATGAATGAGTTCTGGATTATTTAATCCCCCAACTAGATACTTTATTTATTGATGTCAATTAAGTGTCTTTAACTTTCTTCAACTATCACAATGGTTCGAGAATTTGGAGGCAAAGAATCGTAAAGCTCAAATTGTAAAGAACTTGTTAAGGTCGTTATTGTGTTTGACTATTTATAATGTGGATCATTCTGACTGTTAGACTTGGTTAATTTATATCCTCGCATTTGAAGGCCTTCAATTTCTTTCTAATGTTTAGACTTGGTTGAATGTATAATACCACTATTTATTTGGAAGGCTATCATGCTATTTGATTCTTCATTGCATGAACAATCTCATCATTTGTTAAGAAGAGAATTATAATATTTGATTTCGTGCTACATAATGCTATTTGCAATTTGTGCTATTTATACCATTCCATTGCAGACAATTATGAAGTTATTTGTTGCAAAGTTAGTTTAGACATTTTGGATCAGTTTCGTAGTATTATGATTTAATCCCAAACAAATATCACATATTTCTTGGTACTACTTTTATTAGTTGCTCTGTGTTTTTGCGTTGTTTTAGTTTGCGGGCTTTTGTTGTATGTCATAATTACGTTGAACACATGCAGCGTTAAATGTTTGGGGCGTGCATTGCGTATTAAATTTTCACTTCATAACGTAATGGAGTTTTTAAGTGGTCCTACCGCCTTCTTCCAAATCTTCTTCTAATTAGCTTATCATCTTCCTCAAGTTATTTTGTGTATAAGACATAAACGAAATGTTAAATTTCTTTACCTATTTCTTAAGTTAATTTTTAGATTAGACTTTTAGACATTTTAACTTGGTATCTATGTTACCCAAGATGGCAAGGTCCTTTGGCTGCTCCCTTTCTTTTCCATTCTCTTCACGTAATTGTTAGTCATGGTAAGAGAAAGCTGAATCGACAACTTTAGTACTTTATTACGGATTCGTGAGTACATACTGGCACAGGATAATCCACGTGTACAACTAGTGTACCATGAAAGCATCCCTATATCCTACGTAATCATTTTGAACGAGACAACTATAGAGTAAAACTTAAAACGTACAAGGCATAAATGTGGCAACGAAGACTGCTGGTTCTTTTTTAGCTCAATACTCTACATATTTCAGTAGTTTGTGCGTTCCCTCGGTCTATTAAGATGAACTGAGCGACTGTTTAATGGTTGTAATGGTCTTGCATTCGTTTCTGCATCCTGCAAAGTTAGAGGAAAAGGAAAAACCTAGCTTTAAGAATTTTGTGAATGAAAAGAACTTAGAACTAAATCAAAATTTTATCTCTCATATCTGTATGTCTAACTGAGAATGTGTAAAAGTGGAAAAGCTACTTACATCATGAACAGCCACACGAAGCAATCTGATTTGTTCTCGTGAAACAGTCCTCACCTGATGAGTTAATTAAATCATATATAGGGAAAATAATTATATCCTTAGTAAATAGAAAATTGATTAACTTCAACGGGAAGCAAACCTTCCGGATGATAGTCCATGAAACATTTTGAGTACATGGGGGAGTTGTAAGGGAGCCAACATATCTGTAGTAGTTCCTACTATCCATCTTTATACCATTTGGGTCGACAATACCCACGGCTCTCTCTTGTTCTGTCGTGCCGGCAATATCTTCTAAATGTTTTCTCAACTGTCAAAAAATACAGAAGTCATGAGACTCTACTTACTGATGACAAGAATGAATCAGGCCGTCCAATCTTATAAAGGACTCCAACAACGGTTATCTTTCCATCTGAGCTCTCATGAACCAAGTGCAGCTCCAGATCAAACCTCTTGCCGTTGATAGTGTGTTCAGAAGGCGAGTGCCAGTGGCACTGGTTGAGGACATATTTAGTTTCGTTTATTACAAGATATCCGGCACCGCTATCCCAACTCAGCTGTACAGACAATTCAAAGAAAGGCATAGTAGAAGGAATTAGTCAGGACAAAAGTGAAAAAAAATTCTTGGGTTTTCATGCATTCGGAAAGGCTTGTACATATTTATGAATTGCATGAAGAGAGACGGAAGTTGAAATTTAGTCTAAGTACTCATGCTGCATCGCTTTCTGAGTTTGGCATAGGAAAAAAAATTTAATGCTTTGCAATCTAGCTGGAAATTTTGGATTACAGTTATTTCATTGCCATTTTCATGTGGTTTTGCTAATTTTGAAAAGTGGTAATTGGGTTTACCATCATGTCATGACCTCTGTTCTTAAGAATAGCAGGAGAGCATTTGTAACTCCTTCTAAGATTCCCTAAGTGGGACACTACTTGGACTCTCTTATTCAGCAAATCAATTGGAGACTGCATTGATCCAGTTTTACACAAGCTCCATTCGGGGTGAAGCTCTCCCCATCGAGCTGGTCCCTTCTCACTTTCTTTATCATAGTTAAATTCACGCTCATCATCTGCACCATTAAGGATGATAAAAGGAAAGAAATTAGATAAATATCACGCAGCGTCTTTTCCAGAAGAACTAAAATATGGCCAGATGTAGAACTGCCTAAAAAATTATACAAAACAAGACAGAATATCGAAAAGTTACTGCAAAGTTTTCAAAATTAACCTAGAGATGTACGATGTAGAAAGTTTATGAAAATGCCTGCCTAACGTAGTGCCCACGGCATTTTATCGTACTCGTTTCTTGTCGGAAACGCAAGATAGACAGACTTAAAATGCATGCAAACCATGACAAAAAGCCTTACCAACTTCTTGAGATGTTGCTGGGAATGACTTCAAAACAAGAACGACAAAGAAACACCAAAGCCAGGTGCTGATTGCCATGTTCTTCATTTTTGTTTTTGGGGCCTTCTGGATTTTGGAGTATTGTGCTGAGAGGCTTGGGTTTTGGCTCCTTATATAGCATCAACTTGCAGTATGAAAACAGAAAACGAGGTTTGACCTGAAACAAATTTTATATGAATTTGTTTCTTCGTGCTTGTTTTCAGCTAGCTAGTTTGAAAGTAGAAGCACAGATTAGAAGTTGTCTTCCACCATCTACTTTAATCAACGTTTAGAAAGTGGTCGCAAGAGACACGGTCCGCTTTTATTCTTGTTTTTCTTCCTTGGTTCTACTTTAGCTGGTGTGGAAACTTTTTGACAACGTCCATGCTGAGGACTGTTTGTAACACTGGGGGCTTTTTGTTGTACTTTGTTTGGTTCTTATTCTTGAAAAATACTCAATTTTAGATTTTCTTGAGTTGGTGGTAAATAGAAGTGATGTATGAGGCGTATAAGCCATTCTTTTGTATTTCAAAAAGAACAAGCGTGGGTGAAATAAAACTATTTTATCGACAACAAATCAACTAAAAATGTGATTTCAAACAAAGACGACATGACAGCATTACGTAATGTACGGCAACACCATATAATGTACGTAAGAAGATGAAGCAAAGCCTGGCACAATAACACTATACAAAGGACCAGAGAAGCCAAAGTTCAAAGTGATTTTTCAATGCCATATTTTTTGTTTTATGATTATAAATGCTTTGGTCATCGGTAATAACTAATTTTAAGTAAGATCTGGGGCATCCAACACATTTCTCGAGGGGTAGGTTTCGGAAAGATTCTATAGAATCTCCTTGTTAAGGTCTTTTGCATTAAAATAACTTTTTATTTCGTGTCAATAGCGCAAATTAGGGATATACATGTGTTTGTGGGTGGCTGTGGGTCGGTGTCATTGGTTATAGACGTAGAGGTGACGTATGAAGCGTCTAAGCTATTCTTTTGTATTTCGAAAGGAACATGCGTTGATTCACAAACTATTTTATCTACTATAATCAACTGAAAATGTGATTTCAAAATAAAGGCAACACAAGAGCATTATGTAATGTACGGCGACATTATTTAATGCACGTAAAACGATGAAGCAAAGCCCAGCATAACCGATGGTTCCATTGGTCATGGAGTTGAGTTTCCTTCCTCTCTTTGAGTGTGTGTGAAAAAAAATTAAAAAATAAAAAAAAGAAAAAAGTCCAGTACGACAACATTATACAATGTACCTACAGTACGTCCTTTCACATATGGCAACTTGTTTTGTCATGTGGTTGAATATGGAGTCGAAAAATGAACTAGAGAAGCCAAAATTTAAATTGACTTTTTCAATGCCTTATTTTTATTTTATAGTTATGAATGCTTTGGTCATCGGGAATAACTGTTTTTAGGGAAATATCTGGAGCGTCCAACACTTTTCTTGTGGAGTTGGTTTTTGAAAGATTCTATAAAACATCCGTACTTTATTACTTTTGCATTGAAGTGACTTTTTCTTTCCGATCAGTAGCGTAATTAGGGATAAATATATGTGTGGGTAGGTGTGGGCATGTGTCGTTGGTTATGTCATTCCAGTTAAGGCTGTCATAAAACTTTTATCGTTTCAAAAGATAATTATAATTAAACTATAAGATTTTGTTATGTCAACATATAAGTAACTGAGAAAATAAATTAAGAATTCTTTAGAGGTAATAAATGTTAAAACAAAATTTCAATCTATATAATAGAGAAATTTAGAACGGTAAGAACATTATGGAAGTTACCTCCAAAAATCTAGACAATCTTGAGCTCGTATGCTTTTTTTTTTTTTTTTTTTTCTGGCATATCTCTTGGAATGATCCCTCCCCTCTAAAGCACTTTGGAGCCTAATCTAAGATACCTATATCTCTGGTTCCAGAACATTTGATTTTTTTTTACCTTAGTCTCTTTTGATTACATTGGTTAGGTTCCATAATAAAGACACCGACTCTCCAATCACGCATTGATACCCATTTTTGACATGACAAACTGCTTGCACATCCAAACATTTTCAGTTGCACATTTGTGTTAAGGTTCCTAATCAGCCGAATTCAAAAGTCCAAAGTATGAGATCACAAAACCCATTGATATAGAGAAAGAGTCAAAATATTGAACTAGGCTACAAGGAGGACGATCTTTACTTGATCAGCCTTTTCATTAACTGTTTCGTAGAAAGCTTCCAACTTGCCAGAGATTCAAAGGTTAAATACCTTAGCTGAAGAAGCAGTTGGTTAGAAATTTGACTTTTAGCTAGATGATCTGTTTTATCATCAAGTCCGGGACGTCTGGAGTCATTAAATAATTGACGTACTTTATGTGAAATTCCTTTGTTCAAACTATGAGGTTAGAATAAATGTTTAAATCACTATTTTTAACATCATGGACAATCCACTAACGTAAATGCTGATGTTTGAAGCAGGACCCCCCGAAAGTCGTGTTTTACTCTTGCGTAAACGATGTAATACTTGACCCAAAAGCTAGAAAAGGGGCAATCGAAGTCTTCTTATTCCTTAATGGTGGGGTACGCAAGTCAAAACACCACCAATTGATGCCAAGCACGTTTCCGGCATTTTGAGACATTCCGCGGTAGAAGGGAAGCCAAGTCGACGGCAGTAACTCAACCCCCATCCTTGACCATAGTTAAACTGCCAGGTTCAATGCGCTTGGCTTTTAGCCAAAAATGTTTGTGGGGAGTGGGGTTGGGGAAGAGAGACAGGTTAAAAGAATTGCAAGGGTTGAAATGATATGGCTGCACGACCTCTTGTCTCCGCCAGCCCTAGAATTGGTCACTCTTGTATATATCTTTTGAGAAAAAATTTGACAATAACATCGATCGGTTTCCTTTCGAGGCCTTCTTTCATACGGCAGATGGGACAGTCACTGCTTGCTTCCAATACAACAAAACACGGGAAGCAACGGAACACACCTGCTTTCACTCCTCTTGGAAACGCACGGTTAGTTAAAGGTAGGAGAGTTGAAACGGCCACTTTCTTGTCTATAGATTGGACCATGGATGTAAGTTTATTTTAAGTACTTGAATGTAAACTAACCACTTCAAGGTTTCTTGTTAATACAAACAGAAGATTTATTCTATTTCTTATCCTAATCTGAGTCAAAACACTCGGATTCTTCAGGTTCTAAACCTGATTTTGGAATATTACTACGTAAAATCTGGTGCTGCTTGTAGATTGGATAAAAACTTGTTTGATTATATAAGTTAAAACCAAAAGGGCTACAAGTAGAACAAATTATATGATGGATAAAGCTTCTTTGTTATTAACCACAAGCAAGCCATACAAGAGAGTTTGTGAAGAATTTTGAAACTCCATATACAAGACCCTATTATTCTAAAGTAAGTAGAATGACAATAATATATTTATATATAATCAATTTCTTTCCTAAACTCATACTAGGATTTTTTTTAATTGCCTTGGAATAGGATTCCCTTATTTGATTCAAACTAGGATTTTCTTATTTATCTTGGATTAGGATTCATGTAGTGTTGCATGAAGGAAAAAGACATGAAGGGCTTATGTAGCCTTATTAGTTGTCTCTATATCTAAACACCCCTTTAATCTAGTGACCAATAGAAGTTAAGGACACTGAACTTACACAAAAGGTGATATCTTAACATTTGGATAATATAGGATTTCTAAGTCCCTGTGATAGACTACAACTTTCAACACCCCTTTAAGCTTATGGTCAATAGTGATGGGAAAAAACGTATAGAGTTTCCTACTTTGATTGAATCTGTGAGGAAATACTAAAACACCTATAATGTATTTGAATTACAAGTAAAAGATGCAAATATCACAATCAATACAAGATAATTTTTTACATGGAAAACTCCTCCAATTTGAAGGATAAAAACCATGGGACCAATCATAGAGTTTACCCAAATCTCCACTATATAAATCGTTAGGTTTACAACCCAATCAAGTCCTTAACAATAGCAACATGGTAAAGATTTACTGATTTAATAACAATAGAATCACCAATTAATAGTGAATAACAAGTTATAAACATCAACTTAATTAAGAAAAGTTGGAGAAATATCATCCAGATTTTCGACCAAGATCTGCTAATTTAAAGAGCTACAAATGACAATCCAACCATTCACAATGAAAAACACCCAATTTTGAACCTAATGACAAAAAATTAGCTCAATTGGACCATAGATCAACATTAATCAAGTGTTTTATTAATTGTTGTGCAAGGCTTCTAATCCTTAAGAAATTCTGCTATTTTTCTTTTCTCTCCCTATTTTCTTTTTGACAGCCACACATACTTAGAAAAAACCTATATTTTTCCATTTAAACCTTAAGGTCTCATTACCTTAATATGACCTAGTAATAAGTCCTAAATATATGCTAGACCAACCCAATAATTCTTCCTTTTCAGCCTAAATGAGGGAGATTCCATATGTCAATTTCTCAAGCAAAATCCAAGCTGGCCATATGCTAACAAAACTCAAATTTTTCTCACCAAAGTGTCTTTGTCATCTTATCAGAACCATTACCCTCAGTATGTATCTTTTCAAGCACAACCTTTTTGGTTTTCATAATATCTCGTATCCAATGATACCTTACATTAATGTGCTTTGATCTTGATGAAAAGTAGAATTTTTAACAGGATGTATAACACTTTGGCTATCACAAAATAACATATACTTTTATTTTGCACAAAACTAAGTTCTTTTGTGAATTCTTTCTTCCAAAGCAACTCTTTACATGCTTTCATTGTTGCAATAAATTTTGCTTCCTTTGTAGATAAAGTAATACATTTTTATAATCTTGATTGCCATGCCACAACTCTCCTTGAAAACTTAATCAAGTAATATGAAGTAGATCTTTTATTATCAATATCTCCTGCTATGTTAAAATCTGTATATCAAACAAGAATAGACTTTTCACTCCCAAATGAAAGTTTCAAACTAGAAGTGCCTCAAAGATACCTTAGGATCCACTTCATTACATTCCAATGTTTTCTTCTAAGATTGGAAGTAAATCTACTAACTACTCCAACTACATAAGTTATATCTAACCTTAGACAAATCATTGCATATATTAAACAACTAACAACAAAAGCATAAAGAACTTTTTTCATATCTTTTATCTATTATTCATTTATAGGACATTGTTTTTTACTAAGGTTAAAGTGTGTATCAAGAGACGTGCTCACTATTTTAGTTTTATCCCTACAAAACCTTCAAAACACTTTTTTGATATACTCCTAAGACAATTGTAATTTCTTGACTTTTCTATCACAACTGACTCGTATACCAAGAATTTGCTTCATTGGGTCTAAGTCTTTCATTAAAAATGACTTACTTAACTCATGCTTTAACTTTTCAATTATTGTAATATTTTTACCAACTATAAGCATGTCATCTACGTAAAGTAGTAGAATGATAAAATTATCATTTAAAAACTTCTACTCAAATACACAATGATCAGTATTTGTCTTCTTGTAGGCTTGCTCTCCTATAAAAAACTTAAATTTTATACCATTATCTTGGTGCCTGTTTTAAGCAATATAAACTTTTCTTTAGCATACAAACATAGTTCTCTTTACATTTTTCTTTAAAATCCTTTAGTTGCTTCATATAAATTTTTTCATTTAGGTCACCATGAAGGAAAATAGTCTTTACACCCATTTGCTCAATTTTAAGATTAAGACTAGTAGCTAATCCCAAATCCACTCGAATTAAGGATATTTTCACAACATTTGAGAAAATCTCATCATAATCATTTTTTTTTCTGACTGAAATCTTTAACAACTAGTCTAGCTTTATATTGGGGTTGTGAAGAATTTTCATCATTCTTCAATATATAAATCCAATGATTCTTCAAAGCTTTCTTGTCCTTGGGTAATGTCACCAACTTAAATGTTTGATTATCATGTAAAGATTTTAACACATCTTGCATTGGACAACACATTCATGTATAATAGCAAGTTCTTCTTTGTCAACACATTCATGCACTTCTTACTCATGTCACTTAACCTTTTGTGTCATAAAGCACTTGCATTCTCATCTTTCACTACATTAAAAATGTTTTAAAATCTTGGCTTAATACAAATACAAAGAAGACTCTTTTTTGCCTCTAGCCATAACTAATGAACCTTTAGTGAGTTTCCATTGTCCATTATTGAAGATATTACAAAAACCTTCATCATTGAGTTGTTTGGTAGAAATCAAGTTTAAGCAAATTTTTGGTACATGTCTAACATTCTTGAGGATCAACTTAAATTCATTATGAGTCTCCAAGCATACATCTCCCATACTTGCAACTTTAGCTAAGCAATCATTATCCATTTTTAATGTGCCAAGGTTTTTAGAAGTATAAGAAGTAAAGAACTCCTTGAAAGTGATATGAAAAAAAACACCACTATTAATTACCCAACTTGTCTCATTACTTGCAAAATTCACATTATTATCATAGCACACAATAACAAGTTCATTAGTACCTACTGCAACTCAATCATCATCATTGTTATTCTTTTTCTCATCTCTTTCATTAACTTTTTTCTTCTCATTTTTACCTTTACCATTCTTCTTTTCATTTTTCAGGTAAAAGTAATTTTTCTTGATATGACCCATCTTGTCAAAATGATGGGACTTTACATTTTCATGCCATGATCTAGACTTACTTCGACTTTTGTTATTACCTCTCGAACCTGTACTATGACTTCTCTTTCTGTTTTTAACAACCAAAGCTTCAGAATGAGATAAAGAACCCTGACTTTTTCTTCTTATCTCTTCAATCAAAATACTAGTATTGGAAAAATTCATAGTAACAATACCATCGAGAGCAGAGTTACTTATTGACATACAAAATATTTCCCAAGATTCTGGTAAAGTACTAAGTAACCAAAGTCCTTGTACTTCATCTTTAAATTTCATATTCATGCTAAAAATTGATCTAATATTTTCTAAAACTCATTTAAGTGATAAGGTATGGATTGCCCATCTTTGTATTTCAAGCTAAAAAGTTACTTCATCAAATAAATTTTATTGTTTTCAGTCTTTCATGCATATAAATATTCAAGCTTTTTCCATAAAATCTGAGCATGTGTTTCTTTATTGACGTGACTTAAAACATTCTCATTTACAAATTATTAAATGAACCCGTATTTAATTTTATGCTCAAGAGTCCAATTGGCCTTACTCATGTTGTCTGGTCTTGTTTTACTAAACACCGTTAAGTACTAATACTTCAAATAAAGCAAATCTTCCATCTTACCCTTCCAAACATGATAATTTCTTCCATTCAAACAAATCATCATGTTAGTATTTAGTTCCATCATTCAATCAAATCCAAAAAATAAAACAATCACAACCTAAACTTTGATACCACTCTAAAGGGACAAAATGTATAGAGTTTCCCACTTTGATTAAACTTGTGAGAAAATATGAAAACACCAACAATGTATTTGAATCACAAGTAAAAGATGCAAATATCACAATCAACACAAGATAATTTTTTTATGTGGAAAGCTTCTCTAATTTAAAGGATAAAAACCATGGGATCAATTACAAAGTCCACCTAAATCTTCACTATATTAATTGTTAGGTTTACAACCCAACCAAATCCTTAACAATAGCAATTTGACAAAAATTTAATGATTCAATAACAATAGAATCACCAATTGATAGTGAAAAATAAGTTATAAATGTCAACTTAACTAAGAAAAGTTGGAGAAATATCATCTAGATTTTTTACCAAGATCTATTAATTTAAAGAGCTTTAAATGACGATCCAATCATTCACATTGAAGAACACCTAATTCCAGACCTATTGACAAAAAATCAGCTCAATCGTACTATGAATCAACCTTAATCAAGTGTTTGATTAATTGTTGCGTAGGGCTTCTAATTCTTGCAAAATTATGTTTTTCTTTTCTTTTCTCTATCTCTTTTCTTTTTAATGGCCAAACATACTTAGAAAAAACATATATTTTTCTTTTTAAATCTTAGGGCCACATTACCTTCAATAATAAGTCTCGAATATGGGTTGGACCAACCCAACAAATAGAAATTTGAAACCCTAAGTTTGGAGAGAAGATAATAATGTTGTTGAAGAGGCTTGTAAAAAGCTTACTTGGTGCAAAAGCTTAGGTAGCAAACAAAATGAAGAAGTTGGTCAAATCTATCTAACATGTAGCTAGTTCTATTGAAAAATTGATGCAAAAATTGGCATAATTGATATAGCAATGAGAACTAATGCGAAAATGAGACCTTTTACTACTATACAAGTTATAAAATAATAACAACAAAACCTAATAGGATCATTGGATCTAATACCTATTAACTTGTTAAAGTTACTTTTCAATCAATTATCCAATTGATTACCATAGATAATCAATATCTTAATTTCAATTACAAATTCTCTCCCCAAAAATTTAAATTTTGAACTAAACTTCTAAGAAATATTTAGTGTGTAGTTTGTAAGCTTTTATCTAGTACTAGGAAATCAATATAAAGTGATATGGATAAAAGTTTCAAATTTAGTATAAACCTTAGTATTGTTCATTTGTAGAAAATTAAATCTATAACAATATATATTAAAGAGCAAGATAATTTTCTATCAAGTATAATAGCAAGTAATCATCAAAGAAATGAAGTCATGAAAGAATGAACAACATTGTGAGCTCGAAAGTCTTTAGTATTGAAATTGTTTTTCATTTGATTTCCTTCATTATGGAAACAATTGGTGAGAATAGCTTTATGGATCATTTGTCACTGCTTCATCATCCTTTAATTGGAAGATTTCAAAAACTGAGCTTCAATAGGAAGAAAAAAACTATACTGATGTGCTTTGTCCTAGCTTCCATTCTTTCTCCAAAAGGATGGGATAGAAGTCTAAAACAAGTTTTGTGAAACTGACATGTTTTTTGTTTTTAGAGATAAACTCATTGCTGAAGGACGACATCATCTTAACTTGGTTTGTTTTTTAGCTTTCGAAAGAAACGTTGCTGTTGAGCTCTTTAGAGATGATTGAAAGGTTTTTGGCATTGTAACTAAAATGACCCGCACTGCTTTTCCTTCTTCTCATTCTCTCTCTCTCTCTTTTTATCTTTCAATTCTTACTTTGAGGAGTCACAAGAAGTTTTCACTAATGGAGAAAAATCTTGGAGACTTATGCAATCTCTTTTGGTTTCTCTTCAATTTTCCGTGGCTTTCAAGCTTCTATGTTTGCCATTCTAAGTCCATATGTTTCAAACTTTTTCTCTTAAAAGGTCACATCAAAAAAACATTTGTTTGTTTTTTTTTTCATCTCTATATTTTTATTTCAAAATTTTTCTACATATTTACACACTTATATCATCAAAATACTATCCTAGAATGATATTTCAACAAAATTGTTTTAGCTTAGATATAAAAATCTTAAAGAGATAACACACCTTTTTCTATGGGTACACTCCCTATTCGATATCTTGAAATTCCTTTGATTATGAAAGGATTTACTCATATTGATTACAAAGGTTTGACAAATAAAATATTTGAAAAAATAGAAGGTTGGGGACTAAAATATCTTAGCTTTGCAGAAGGTTACAATTAGCAAAATCAGTCCTAATTTTCATATGTACCTTTTGGATGTAAGTTTTCTTATTGCCGAAGCAAATAATTTATGAGATTGAGAAAAAGATTAAGAACTTTCTATGGGCAAGTATTATAGATACACAACGTTCATGGACAAAACGAAATAGAAGACAATTTCAAAATAGAATAGTTTTATTTGCTAAAGTAAGAAAAACTATGTGAGGGAGAGCTTCTTTATTTTAAAATGTAAAATTCTTATAGAAAAATGTCATTTTGAGTGAGATTTGGAAGCTTCTAACCTCAATCTTTTCATAGTTATCAAAATTTTGTAATGCTGAGATATGTCCTTCTACTTTTGTATACTACTTTTTATTAATGCAAACTTACATTTCGACCAAAAAAAAAATCTTAAAGAGATAAGTTAGATGGTTGTATTTTTATTTCTTAAATAAGTTTAAAAAGGGAAAATCTAATTTTAGTACAAATTACCAGTATCTTAATGTGCCTACATCAAGCAAGCATAGCTTTGTTACTTCCTATATCATTTCGCTGTTTCTAGAAACAACATTTTTTAGTATCATGTTGTCCTTTCTGCACAGCTTTTCACAATAAACTGGTTTTTTCGGGATGAGACAAAAATGAAGGAGTTCTGGATTATTTAATTCCCTAACTAGATACTTATTTATTGATGTCAATTAAGTGTCTTAACTTTCTTCAAATAACACAATGGTTAGAGAATTTGGAGGCAAAGAATCGTAAAGCTCAAATTGTAAAGAACTTGTTGAGGTCGTTATTGTGTTTGACTATTTATAATGTGGATCATTCTGACTGTTAGACTTGGTTAATTTATATCCTTGCATTTGAAGGCCTTCAATTTCTTTCTAATGTTTAGACTTGGTTGAATGTATGATACCACTATTTATTTGGAAGGCTATCATGCTATTTGACTCTTCATTGCATGAACAATCTCATCATTTGTTAAGAAGAGTATTATAATATTTGATTATGGCGCTATTTTTACTTTTATCGTGCTACATAATGCTATAGGCAATTTGTGCTATTTATACCATTCCATTCCAGACAATTATGAAGCTATTTGTTGTAAAGTTAGTTTAGACATTTTGGATCAGTTTCGTAGTATTATGATTTAATCCCAAACAAATATCACATATTTCTTGGTACTGCTTTTATTAGTTGCTCTGTGTTTTTGAGTTGTTTTAGTTTGCGGGCTTTTGTTATATATGTCATAATTACGTTGAACACATGCAGCGTTTAGTGTTTGGGGCGTGCATTGCGTATGATATTTTCACTTCATAACGTAAACGAGTTTTTAAGTGGCTGTTCCGCCTTCTTTCAAATCTTCTTCTAATGGGCCTATCATCTTTCTCAAGTGAGCTTGGCATAGTAATGTATTTTCATGAAAGTTATTTTGCGCAGAATGAAAATCTCACATAGAAATAAAAGCTCTTAAAATAAAATTTTAAAAAGAAGGATCCTCTAATGTTGGGAGCCCACTTAAATAAGTCCTATGGGCCCATGGTCCACTCGCAGAAATATTGCTTCTCTGTTTGTTGATTATTTTGGTATGCTGTAACGTGTACAAAATGAGAACTGTTTTGTCACTTTTATTTTTAAGCAAGTGTGAACAGATTGCCTAAGGGCTTCCTCTGATCGTGCATTAATCTGTCGTTCTAGTTGTTCTAATTTTGATTTCCGCTGCTGTGTATAAGACATGAACAAAGTGTTAAATTTCTTTGCCTATCTCCTAAATTAATTTTTAGATTATGCTTTTAGACATTTTAACTTGATATCTATGTTACCCAAGAGGCAAGGTCCTTTGGCTGCTCCCTTTCTTTTCCATTCTGTTCAGGTAAGAGAAAGGTGAATCGACAACTTTAGTACTTTATTATGGATTCGTGAGTACATACCGGCACAGGATAATCCGTGTGTACAACTAGTGTACCATGAAAGCATCCCCATATCCTACGTAATCACTATGAACGAGACACGCATAGAGTAAAACTTAAAACGCACAAGGCGTAAATGCGGCAATGAAGACTGCCGGTTCTTTTTTAGCTCAGTACTCTACATATTTCAGTCGTTTGTGCGTTCCCTCGGTATATTAAGATGAATTGAGCGCCTGTTTAATGATTGTAATGGTCTTGCATTCGTTTCTGCATCCTGCAAAATTATAAGGAAAGGAAAAAGCTAGCTTTAAGAATTTTGTGAATGAAAAGAACTTAGAACTAAATCAAAATTTTGGAACTCTCACATCTGTATGTCTAACTGGGAATGTGTAAAAGTGGAAAAGCTACTTACATCATGAACAGCCACTCGAAGCAATCTGATTTGTTCTCGTGAAACAGTCCTCACCTGATGAGTTAATTAAATCAGATATAGGGAAAATAATTATATTCTTAGTGAATAGAGAATTGATTAACTTGAACGGGAAGCAAACCTTTCGGACGATAGTCCATGAAACATTTTGAGTACATGGGGGAATTGTAAGGGAGCCAACATATCTGTAGTAGTTCCTACTACCCATCTTTATACCATTTGGGTCGACAATACCCACGGCTTTCTCTTGTTCTGTCGTGCCGGCAACATCTTCTAAATGGTTGCTCAACTGTCAAAAAACAAAAAAGTCATGAGACAGCGAGACAGTCAGAGAGAGAGAGAGAGAGAGAGTCTACTTACTGATGACAGGAATGAATCAGGTCGTCCAATCTTATAAAGGACTCCAATAACGGCTATCTTTCCATCTGAGCTCTCATGAACCAAGTGCAGCTCCAGATCAAGCCTCTTGCCGTTGATAGTGTGTTCAGAAGGCGAGTGCCAGTGGCACTGGTTGAGGACATATTTAGTTTCGTTTATTTCAAGATATCCGGCACCGCTATCCCAACTCAGCTGTACAGACAATTCAAAGAAAGGCTTAGTAGAAAGGAATTTTATTCAGGACAAAAGGAAAAAAAGAAAAATCTTGGGTTTTCATCATTCGAAAAGGCTTGTACATATTTATGAATTGCATGAAGAGAGACGGAAGTTGAAATTTAGTCTAAATAATCAAGCTGCATCGCTTTCTGAGTTTGGCAGAGGCAAAAAATTTAATGCTTTGCAATCTGGCTGGAAATTTTGGATTACAGTTATTTGTTTGCCATTTTCATGTGGTTTTGCTAATTTTGAAAAGTGGTAATTGGGTTTACCATCATGTCATGACCTCTGTTCTTAAGAATAGCAGGAGAGCATTTGTAATTCCTCCTAAGATTCCCTAAGTGGGATACTACTTGGACTCTCTTATTCAGCAAATCAATTGGAGACTGCATTGATCCAGTTTTGCACAAGCTCCATTCGGGGTGAAGCTCTCCCCATCGAGCTGGTCCCTTATCACTTTCTCTATCATAGTCAAAATCATGCTCATCATCTGCACCATTAAGGATGACAAAAGGAAAGAAATTAGATAAACATAACGCAGCGTCTTTTCCAGAAGAACTAAAATATAGCCAGATGTAGAACTTCCAAAAATATTATACAAAACCAGACAGAATATCGAAAAGTTACTGCAAAGTTTTCAAAATTAACCTAGAGATCTACGATGAAGAAAGTTTATGAAAATGCCTGCCTAACGTAGTGCCCACGGCATTTTATCGTACTCCTTTCGTTTGTTGGAAACGCAAGATAGACAGACTTAAAATGCATGCAAACCATGACAAAAAGCCTTACCAACTTCTTGAGATGTTGCTGGGAATGACTTCAAAACAAGAACAACAAAGAAACAGCAAAGCCAGGTGCTGATCGCCGTGTTCTTCATTTTTATTTTTGGGGCCTTCTGGATTTTGGAGTATTGTACTGAGAGGCTTGGGTTTTGGCTCCTTATATAGCATCAACTTGCAATATGAAAACAGAAAACGAGGTTTGACCTAAAAGTTATTTTATATGAATTTGTTTCTTCATGCTTGTTTTCAGCTAGCTAGTTTGAAAGTAGAAGCACAGATTAGAAGTTCTCTACGATCATCTACTTATACCCAACTTTAGAAAGTGTTCGCAAGAGGCACAGTCCGCTTTTATTCTTGTTTTTCTTCCTTGGTTCTACTTTAGCTAGTGTGGGAACTTTTTGACAACGTCCATGCTGACGACTATTTGTTGAACACTGGGGGGCTTTTTGTTGTACTTCGTTTGGCTCTTATTCTTGGAAAATACTCAATTTTAGATTTTCTTGAGTTGGTGGTAAGTAGAAGTGATGTATGAGGCGTAGAAGCCATGCTTTTGTATTTCAAAAAGAACGAGCGTGGGTGAAATAAACTATTTTATCGACAATAAATCAACTAAAAATATGATTTCAAACAAAGACGACATGACAGCATTACGTAATGTACGGCAACACCATATAATGTACGTAAGAAGATGAAGCAAAGCCTGGCACAATAACACTATACAAAGGACCAGAGAAGCCAAAGTTCAAAGTGATTTTTCAATGCCATATTTTTTGTTTTATAATTACAAATGCTTTGGTCATAGGTAATAACTATTTTTATGTAAGATCTGGGGCATCCAATACATTTCTCGAGGAGTAGGTTTCGGAAAGATTCTATAGAACCTCCATAGTTAAAGTCTTTTGCATTAAAATCATTTTTTATTTCGGGTCAATAGCGCAAGTTAGGGATCTACATGTGTTTGTAGGTGGGGGTGGGTCGGTGTCATTGGTTATAGAAGTAGAGGTGATGTATGAAGCGTCTAAGCTATTCTTTTGTATTTCTAAAGGAACATGCAGTTGGTTCACAAACTATTTTATCGACGATAAGTCAACTGAAAATGTGATTTCAAAATAAAGGCAACACGACAGCGTTATGCAATGTACGGCGACATTATATAATGTACGTAAAACAATGAAGCAAAGGCCAGCACGACAACATTATACAATGTACCTATGGTACGTCTTTTCACATATGGCAACTTGTTTTGTTATGTGATTGAATATGGAGTTGAAAAATGAACCAGAGAAGCCAAAATTTAAATTGACTTTTTCAACGCCATATTTTTATTTTATAGTTATAAACGATTAGGTTTCTGAAAGATTTTATAAAACATCCATAGTTATATTACTTTTTCATTCAAGTGACTTTTTCTTTCCGATCAGTAGCCCAATTAGGGATAAATATACGTGTGGGTAGGTGTGGGAATGTGTCATTGGTTATGTCATTCCAGTTAAGGCCGTCATAAAACTTTTACCATTTCAAAAGATAATTTTAATTAAACTATAAGTTTTGTTATTTCAACATATAAGTAACTGAGAAAATAAATTAAGAATTCATTAGAGGCAATAAATGTTAAAACAAAATTTCAAACTATATAATACAGAAATTTAGAATGTTAAGAACATCATGGAAGTCATGTCCAAAAATCTAGACAATCTTGATCTCGTGAGCCTTTTTTTTTTTTCTCTTTTTAGCGCATATCTCTTGGAATGGTACCTCCCCTGTAAAGCACTTTGGAGCCTAATCTAAGATACCAATATCTCTGGTTCCAGAACATTTGATTTTTTTGCCTTAGTCTCTTTTGATTACACTGGTTAGGTTCCATAATAAAGACACCGACTCTCCAATCACGCATTGATACCTATTTTTGACCTGGCAAACTGCTTGCACATCCAAAACATTTTCGGTTGCACATTTTTCTTGAGGTTCATAATCAGCTGAATTTAAAAGTCCAAAGTATGAGATCACAAAACCGATTGAAATAGAGAAAGAGTTAAAGTATTGAATTAGGCTACAAGGAGGACGATTTTTACTCGATCAGCCTTTTCATTAACTGTTTCGCAGAAAGCATCCAACTTGCCAGAAATTCAAGGGTTAAATACCTTAGCTGAAGAAGTAGTTGGCTAGAAATATGACTTTTAGCTCGATGATCTGTGTTATCATCATGTCCGGACGTTAAATAATTGACGTATTTTATGTGAAATTCCTTTGTTCACACTATGAGGTTAGAATAAATGTTTAAACATCACTATTTTTAACATCATGGACAATCCACTGACGTAAATGCTGATGTTTGAAGTAGGACCTCCTGAAAGTCGTGTTTAGCTCTTGCGTAAACGATGTAATACTTGACCCAAAAGCTAGAAAAGGGACAATCGAAGTCTTTTTATTTCTTAATGGTGGGGTGCGAAAGTCAAAACACCACCATTTAATACCAAGCACGTTTCCGGCATTTTGAGACATTCCGCGGTAGAAAGGAAGCCACGTCGATGGCGGTAACTCAACCCCCATCCTTGACCATAGTTAAACTGCAAGGTTCATGCGCTTGGCTTTTGGCAAAAAATGTTTGTGGGGGTCGGGGTGGGGAAGAGAGACTGGTTAAAAGAATTCCATGGGTTGAAATGATATGGCTGCACGATCTCTTGTCTCCAGCAGCCCTAGAATTGGTCACACTTGCATATATCTTTTGAGCAAAAATTTGACAATAACATCGATCGGTTTGCTTTTGAGGCTCTTTCATACGGCAAATGGGACAGATTGCTTGCCAGCTCAGGATCATCATTCGTAAGCAGAAAATAGAGAGACTCACCGAAATGTAAGGTAGATCGCAGACGCTGAGAAAAAGTCCGAACTTGCTCCTTATTCCTAACCATGGCCATGTATTATTATACACTACAGATCTTGTATACCGTATAAGAATACTACAAATTGCTCTACTGGAAAGTTAATACTTAACACTACTTGGGATTTAACTTTTTGATAATGCGAAGAACTCAACAACTTCTACAGATTGTAAAAGCCGCCTTAGAATTACAAATTTAATCTCAAAAACTGAAGAAAAGTTGAACATTTGTGCCTTGTCTAATGCAATGTATTTAGAAGTTTGGAACACCGCCAGAACGCCCAGAAAAAGATATTCAACCCGCGATACGTCAGATTATAAAACATTTCAGGAGAACGTGTTTGCTTGCAAAATTCATTTGGTTCTCACGTGTGTCGTGTATTTTGTTCGTCATTTGTCTCAAACTTTTACTCTTTCCACGTTTTGCTTATGGCGGAAAATGATGAAGCCGTGTTAGGAATAGGATTTGAACAAGAGAATGGTTCAACTTGTATTGCATTAACAAGAAAACTGTTCACAAGCGAAGCACGATCATAAGTTATCTACATACAAGCTCAAGAAATAAGACGTTACAGAATTGTAAATTTTACAATAAAGATGGAAAGACCCTATGCAGACGGAAATGGCTAGTAAAGCTCTCGAGCTTTGGTTCTTTCCTATTCCATGCAACGACGGCTTGCACCTCTGGAAAACTAAGGACTGATTTGCACTGAACAAGCAAGTCAGCCTGCATCCTCATGTGGGCTGGTTACCCAGCCTGGGAACCTGTCGAGTTATCCACCCGTGACAGCTACTGTCAAAGTCCTACACCTGACTAAAACCATTCTTCTTCAGTATTTTCCTAACCAAGAACGGCAAAGTCAGAGATCTTGTCTCTACAAATATGGTTAGGAACAAATTTTGAGTTTTATTGTTAGTGTCAAGGTGGGGTTAGTTGTATTATATATAATCTAAATGAAATCATAGATGTTTTTTAAAATAAAATTGTTAAAATATCAATTTTATTGATTAGAATAAGAAAGTAATTCGTAGAGCATCTTTATTTAAAAATATTAAACATTTTCAAGTAAATATTTTATTTGTCATAGTTGACAGATTTCAAATTTAGTTTTTTTTAAATGAATTGTAATGTTGAGATATGTTTTTAGGCTTTTGTATTTTCTTATTCTTCAATGAATAAATTCACATATTCATCAAAATAAATAAATAAATAAAGTGGAGTTGGTCTCCAAATTCTGTATATGAATCTTCATTAAATGAATGAAATATTTACCCTTTATAAATCCATGTTAAGGATGAAATTGAAGTTGTAATATTGTATCATAGCATACATTTAGGAGACACCCCTTATACACGAAGCTCAAAGCCATACAAGATGATGTGTTAAGAATATTGGAGATTATCACATATTATTTAAGTTCATATTAAATAAAATATATAAACCTTCCTCACTAATCAATTTTAAAGTTCTCGACTTTAAGTAGTTTCCAAGCAGAATCTAGCCACCCATTATTGACGTTGATTGCAAGGAGGTGTTAGGAATAAAATTGGTTGTCCTACATTATTTCAATTATTTGTTTCATTTCTAACAAATGGAAAACCAAATTAGTCAAACATTTAGTTAGAAATAAAGTTTTGCCATAACTCATAAGTTCTATAGTCCAGATAATGCCAGTCGAATTTGGAAGTAATTGATATCCATTAACAATAGTGGATAAAAGAACTCGGACCAATAACTTAGTGACAAGGGTGTTGGTGAAAGACTATAAGGATTGAGGTTCAAATCATTCCGTTCTTCCCTCACTTTTTTTTGTCCTTTTTTTTTTTTTTTGTAAAAGTGGATAACAAAATACACAGAAAAGTAAAAGAACACTTGTGAACTGTAACTAAGTTGTTCCAAAGTAGTAAAACTGCCTGTTGGAATATTTTTCATTTATTTATTTGATTCTCAAAACTACAGCAATTTTCTTTGATTGAATATTTTATTGGAAAAAAATGGTCATATGCCTTTATGATAACCTTATTAGAAACCCTATGCCTTCAATTTTAGCTAATGTTACTTTTAATGGTTATTAGATGACAACATCCGAGCTTAACTTAGCTAGTAAATGCAGGAAGACATAATAATTGATAACCAAGCAAAGGTTTTTGTCAAATGGACGAGCCTCATACACAACAAAGCATAGTATTTCTGGGCAAATCTTCACTCGCTTGTTCATTTTCTACTTGTGTTTCAATAGAATATATTCTTATCTGTCATTATCCTCACCAATTGATATCCATCTATGGGGGATCCTCATAAATACTACTAGATGTTTGATGACCTAATCACTTGCCTCTTCAACACAGACAAAACTCCAAGGTACATAGGTGAATCTTGGCTATGTTTTACATTTGTCATTTGGAGGAATTATTAAGTTTTTACATGTAAAAACTATCAACCTTTGTTCTTGTACAAATTTTGGTGATTGGATATGGTCATAGAAGTCGCAAGGATTAGCCTTCAAAAAGGCTCAACGTGTAGGTAGAATTCCCGCTGAGATAAAAAAGGAAGTGAGAAAAATTCTGAAGTTGGTGTGTCAATGTTAGGAACTTCATAAGTCTAACTTAAAAATATTTTATAACTTAACAAGATATTTTTTATATTGAAATATTACTCAAAGTTGTATCTTTTGATGTGAAACCTTTTCCTTAATATTTTAACACAATAACTACACTTTAAGATTAAAAGTTGAATAGAATGAAATAGATACTTTCTAGTATAGCAATATACTTTAAGGGCTTAGAATTAAACAAGAGTTAAATCATATTAATTTGGGCTATTATATCAAGTTTAAATATTTATAAATTTAATACAAAAGTTAGTGAATGATCTCAAGGGTATACCTAAAAATGGTACCATCTTATAGATGAGTGACACTTGATACTCATAAGTTGAAAAACATGAGGCAATAGTGGTTGAGGGCAATGGGGAGGGTAATTTAAAGACAGTAGGGGTGAAATAAGAGAGGATTGCTTAAGAAGATGACCAAGAGGCAATGAAAGTAGCTTAGTAATAGCATAAAGGACCTAGTAGGAAAGCATAAATGTGCAAATGGTAGAGGAAGTGAGGATTGCTTAAGAAGATGACCAAAAGGCAATGAAAGTAGCTTAGTAATAGCATAAAGGACCTAGTAGGAGAGCATAAATGTGCAAATGGTAGAGGAAGTGAGGATTGCTTAAGAAGATGACCAAGAGGCAATGAAAGTAGCTTAGTAATAGCATAAAGGACCTAGTAGGAGAGCATAAATGTGCAAATGGTAGAGGAAGTGATCGAGGAAGCATAACCAATGGGTTCAAACAAAAACTAAAAGGTTAAAAGAGCTAAAGAATTGAAAGGAAATCACATCTCATTGAAAATTACATCATCTACAATGTAAAACTTCTTAGTGGAGGGGTAATAACACCAATAATCCTAGAAACTTAGTTGATAGCTCAAGAAAATGCATTCTAGACAACAATGAGTGAGCTTGTAGGTGGTGTAAGGATATAGATATAGGAACACTAAACAATGAAAAAGTCATAAGTGAGAAATTTCAAGTGGATTGTGGAATAAGATCAAATAGGGAGTGACATGACTAATGACTGGGTTAGGAAAGTAGTTGATTAGGAAGATGACCATCTTAAACATGAACTCCTAGAAAGATGCAAGAGTAGATGTTTGAGTCATGAGAGCTAGTTTAGTTTCCATAATGTGATGGTGTTTATGTCTACCCATGCCATTTTAAAAGTGTAAGTAAGGGTAAGAGATCCTTTGATGGATACCATTGTGTATTATATAAGCCTAAAATTTTGAAGAGAGAAACTTAGAAATGCTATCACACTATAATAGTTTACATTGGAGCTTGATCTCCATAAATTTATGAAGTTTAATAAAAATTGATGAAAATTGAGAATAGGTAGTAAAGGAATAAAACTAAGAAAGTCATAAGTAATCATTAATAAAGTAGTCATGGTATCTATAACCATTAATAGATGTTATAGAAGAAAGATCACATACACCAAAATAGATTAGCTAAAGAAGAAAAGAAGTCCTAGACTAAGTTAGGGATGGCTATGGCAATGGCTTTTACGAAGAACACATAGTGTACAAAAAGAAGAAAAGTACCTAGTAAAATTTGTATTTGTGGATCAAGGAAGATGAACCAAAGCAATGGAAAATGCATGTCCTAAACAATAATGCCTTAGGAAAAGTGGGCAAGAACTAGATAAAAGATGTAATGTGCTGATTTGGTATTTATACGTAGTTGTGAATGTGGGTTCTCTAGGTCTTATGTTAGGTTAAAGATAGTTATGGGTTGGTTATTGGTGGTAGGGCTTAAAGCCTCATTTTTGTACTAGGAAGACTAAGCATGCTTTTGTGTCTTTGTAAGCTTTCTATTTTATGCATCAAGAGAGTTCTAGTTCCTTCAATTCTTGCATATATTTCCTGTTAGTGTGTAACAAAGAACATGATTGGTATGAATGAATCCTAGGTTCCTGCATCCTTTTTGATGCTTGAGATCTTAGTGTCCTTTAGATGCTGAAGGTTTAAGTTTATCTTAGATGTTGAATTAAGCCTTTAATATGCAATTGATTAGCCTTATCAACCTAAAATCCCAATTCTTACTTCTCACAAAAGTGATCTTGATAATTTGGTATCAAATAATTTCATGGTCAATCAAAGCTATAGGAGGTTGGAGGTTGAACCTATTTCTGTGACCATTAATGGAGACTAATTGTATATTCCAAGAGATGATGGAAAGGATAACAAAAAAGATTTAGAGCATGTTTCAAACTTTGGAAAGAAAGATCTAAGGTTAGCATGTGCAATAGGATCTTGAATATGCTTGCTCACCATCATGCTTTGGGGAGAAAGATATAGAAAATTAGGAAAAAGATCAAAGTGTGATTTCTACTAAGAGCAAGATGAAGCCTAAGCTGGTAGGAATCCATTTTCCTTGGTATGGCTAACCAACCGAAGTTGAAAGAGAGGATAATTTGTAAAACATTCTATGGTTGGTTTGCATAACTTGGTGTAGATATGTTAGAAAAAGGTCAAAATCTAGCATTGCACACAATTTCGTATGCCCCCCACTAAAAAAAGAAAAAAAAGAAAACAAAAAAAAGAAAGAAGTTAGGATCCCATGTTGCTTAGAAGAAGTGCATCCACGTCAAGACTAGATTTACTAAGAATGGCTAGATCTAGCATTAGAAATGATGTTCGAATAAGGATGTTCTAATAAGGCATATTTGAAAGCTTGTAGGTTTGAAAATGACTAGAGTAAGCTTAATGGACTTCCATATGTTGGCCCTATGAAAGACCACTACCTTATTTTGTTGGAAAAAGAGCATGTTCTATGAAAATGTGTTTTGATATGACATTATTTATTAGTAATTGTATATAAATTTTTTTTTCATATTTTGGTGTGCAAAATAAAAATATTGGAAGTAAAAGGTGTACAAATTATAATATCAATAAATGATATTTAGTATTATTTTATCCAAGTTGCAAAAAGAAAATTCTTAAACAAGGAGAAAATATTGATGTTTACATAATGTTCTTAATATAAGAAAAATGATGCTGTATTTTTTGTTGCAATGAAATCAATGGTAAAGGGCTCATATGCACAACCTAAATTCAAAATGTCCAAAGGCGTGTAATCCAAAAGTACAACAAGTGTGATATGTGCGACCTAAGTGTGGAATGTGTAACCCACATGTGATATGCACAACTTGAATGGAAGCCTAGCCCAAAACTTAAGTGATTTGGATTCATCAAGATTCAAGCCTGCAAGACATAAACACAACCTAGAGACCCGTGCACTTAGCTTCTCCACAAGTGACCCAATTGAGATAGCAAACTTTATTTTAAGAAGTTGTCTTCTCCATAGTTGAAAACATAGTTCCAATAGGAAGAAAATTGAAAGAGAAATCAAGTGTCAAAACGGCTAATCCTTATAGAAAATGTGTGATTTTTGTGATGATTAAGAGTTTGAATAGAAGCCTTAACTCAGAATGATGGTATAACCTTACTCTCTTCACAAGAAAGAGTTCCTATGATGTTAGATTTGGTAGAAAACTTCAAATCGGCCATTCCTATATTGTTTGTTATAAAAGCTTCCATTTTACTACTCAAAGGGGGTTTTACATGATTCTATTGAGAAAAGAAAAGATAAACAAGATCAGATTGTGAAGCTTTAGGATTTTTGTGAAGATCTTCAGTGAAACTCTTGTTTGATCATATTCTTTGTGATAACTCTTGTATATGTTCTTGTTTATATGTTAATTGAGCTTTAATTATGATTATGCACATAGACTTAAGTGTAAATCCGAAACCTTAATTCCTCTATATTTTGGGGGTTTCATGATTATGACTTTTTTTTGGTTATTTGATATCTTTAGAAAGCCCTTTGTCTAGCAATATCCCATATAAACTACATTCTTAAGGGATTTACTTTGTATAAGGTGGAGAAAACCTTGGTTTGTAAGCACATTGTGTTGTAATCCTTTATGAAAGGGTTACAAAAGTGTAAGAGAAGATTTTCTCCTAATTAGCGAGTAAAGAAGACTTCAATTGGTTAGATTGAAGGAAGAAAAGGGTGGACATAGGTGTGAGGGCCAAACCATAATGGTAAATCTTGTCTTTGTGTCTACTATCTATTGATGCTCATTATCTCTAATTAGAAAATGAATTTTATAGATTCAAAAAATTACAAAACCAATTCAACCCTTCCTTCTTAGTTAGCCATTACACCTAACATATTTGTCTCGTGGAAAGGTTAGCGAGAGTTTTCTCTTCCATAAGGGAAGGTTGTTGAAGCATCATCAATGACTTGGTCAGTGGAAGGACAAAAATGTCCCTATTTTTTTTTTTAGGCCTTTGGGATTTTGGTGTGCTTTTTTTTTTTTTTTTTTTAGGTAAAAAAAGTTAGCATCCTAGATTTTCACTAATGTTGAAATTGCCATTACAAAAGATAATGATAGACCAATAAGATGTAACCTATGTTAGCTCATTACGTATACCTAATCCTAACCTAGTTAAGATAGAATCATGTTAGAATTAGGTTTAATATACAAACTACAAATATAAGCTAAATTGTTAGAAGCATATCTTGGTTTTTAAACCTATATATATAACATATGTACATCACAAAAAGCTAGAGTAAATCTACTCAACAAGTTAATCATCATTTTGGTCATCTCTATATGAATCCTTATCCATCTTTTCATCCTTTATTGATTTTGTGTCCTCCCTTATATCATCTTCCCTACTAGATCTTGATAATTCAATCACTACTTTCTTTAATTATTGTGGCTTCATGGTTGATTTGTGAGCAATTTTTCTTGTTGATTGCTTGGTGGTTGCCCAAGCTTTAAAGTTATGAAAACCTTCCTTTTATTATAGAAAGTTGTCTTGCATTCTTCTTTGTCGTTGGATCATAAATTCACATAGGGTTTGTCTAGGATTTATGTTCCAATTTCGATAAGGGCTTTCATCTTATCCTTCATAGCTTTCCTATGCTTCACTCTAGGCTTTTAGACTTATGGACTTTAAAAATTAAATGGAAATTTACCATAAGTTATCAGACTTACATTGAAGACAAATTATATATTAATGCTACATTCTTAAGCCAAAATTGGTTAGGGAGGAGCAATAGTGTCTACTTGAATCTCTTCAATCTTTTAGTCTTCTTCTTGGCTAGATCATGTAACAAAGGAGACTTGAACCCCATTCTTATGATTGCTCACCTTTAGAGCTTGCAAAGTAACTTCTTCCTCTTATAAAGTAACATTGGTAGCAATTACTTGATCCACAACCATTTTGAAGTTTTCTCATCTAGGTAGATCATGTTTATAATGAGGTAAGATACCATTTAGAACCATTTGCTAGATAGTTTCCCATGTAAGTTGGGTGTTATTGCAATAGATCTCCAAACGTCTATTGTAATTATCCTTGTCTTGGTGGAGCATTGCATCTTTAAGTCTAGAGTAAGCCTTTGGATACATAGATCATAATGTTTCTCCTTTAAGGATCCATGGGTCAAGGACCTTGGATTTGATGTTTTTGGTATTACACTACTAACCCATTTTACCTTTGATTTCCTACATTAGTCCTTCACCTTTCTCATCCTTCTTAACTTGTTGCCTTCCATCATCTTGTTCCCGTGTTTTTATAGCCATCACTCTTTCATGTTAAAGTTAAATTTTGAAGCCTATCGTGCCACCTGTATATATTATGATGTGAAAACTTATTTTCTTCTTGCATCAATTTCGAATAATCAATCTTAGCCCTAATAATGCTTATGCCATTAAATTTGTCTTAGAGGTTAGAGTTTATACATGCTTCTCCATCCCTTGAGGGGTGTTCCTTATCCTTCCAAGGTTTAGGTGCAGTGCAATGGGCCTAAGGAGTTGGTAGGGCAAATTATGGGCTAAAGCACTTCTGACATTTGCCATCACATGGCTTGACATGTGATAGAGTTGGGAAAATAGGCCATTGCATGGGTGCCTACAATTATATTGCTATTGTTAGTAGTTTCATTTTATGGTTGTGATACTTAATAACTTGTTCAAAGAAAAGCCATGTTATGGATAAATGGATTGAAACTAGCTAGAGGGGAATTGTTAGGTTGTGGAAAGGTGGAGAAAGGAGGTGGCTAGGCTAGAGAAGTTGCAAATTGGTCTTATAAGTTGCAAACAAGGTTGATAAGGGTGGAGCCACCTTTGGAGCCACCTTGAAAGACCCTAAATTTAATCTACCTTCATGCAACAATGGGAGGCTATGTAGAGTGTCCTAGTTGAGTGACTAAGTTTTAGTTTGAATTAAGATAGTAATGGCTATCTCAAAGTATTCATTGACCAATCTTCAAAATAGATGGATATGATACTCATTATCTAATAGTAGTTCATTGGTAGTAACAAGCTAATTAGCCAAGGAAACGACTTATTGGAGATACTTGGTAATCATTTGATTTCTTTTATAAAGTGCTTGAAATTGCATGCAACTGTTAAGGCCATGGGTGGTGGATTGAGTACCACATGATTGAGCCACATACATACAAATTGAATCTGATATCACATGGTTAGTCAACTAGTTGATCATAGGCCTAGTAAAGGTGGTAAGAAACCACTTGAGTTAGTCTTGTGGCAAGTTACACATGTATGCATTGGGTTCATGACAAGCGAAGTAGGTGGGTCAAAGTTGGCAGTTTGTTGTTGTTAGTTTTAATAAGGCTAGTTTTGTCCCATCAATTATGCTCATTAGATGAAAGGAATGTAGGAATGAAATGAAAAAGGTCTTCCAACAAATGTAGGTGGATCCATCAAATTGCCTACCAAATGGTAAGGAAGAGACAATGGTCAAGAAGGAAGATGACATCGGACATACAAGATGAATCTTTTAATTAAGGAAGAAATTGGCCTTGAGTTCAATTGGGAAGACAAATTTGAAATTGGGGATATGTTAGGACTAGGCTTAACCCACGCCCACTTTAAGACCTAGTTTAACTAAGACTCACCTAGTGCAACTAAGACTCTAGGAACTAGTGTAAGTAGGACTCCAAAACCTAAGGTAACTAAGGTTACATGCTTATATAAGGCCTTTTTAGCCTCTTCAAAGGGCACGCCATTAGAAAAATCTTACTTTCTTTTAGTACTCTTCTTAGTGTTAGCCTTAGTTATCTTAAAACTTTCATAGGAGTAGTTTAGTAATAGCTTCATAATTATGGTTGTTATTAGGTTGTTGTTTATCATTGTGACTGAATTGGATTGTTGGTGCTTTGAGTACTAGTGTTATTTGTTTTAGAATTGGATCAATAAAGGAGATATTATTCTATTTGTGCCTTTCAGTTCTTAATTATGAGTTGAGTAAGGCTTAAGTCCTAACAGGACACCATTAGATAGAATTAGACATTTTGGGAGAGGGTTTTTGTTTAGGCAGATTTGGACACCAAGTTTGAATTGATGGATTGATGGAATATTGTCAAAATTTAGCCAAGAGAAGGAGAAGAATAGTAGAGAAAGAAAACTACAATAGAGATGATACTTTTATTAATCCACTTCACTTTTACAATAGAATCACTACAAATATGTACATATCAAGCCCTAATCCAAATTTGAACTAAAGTAGGAGAATTTTGTTGATTTGAATTTGAAGTAAAGTTTGAAAAGGTGAGTTGATTAGGAAACAGTGAATGGTGATGTGGTAGTAGTTGATTGGTTTAACATGTTTCTCTATAAAGAACATAGGAAAGTAAAAGAAAAGAAAGGAAAATAATTCAATTCTTGCCCATAGTAGACATCTGTTCTAGTGTAAAGGCAGAGAATATGTTACATGTCGGGTGTAGTGAGCCATGGACATAATGTACTTCTTTACCATGCAAGGCTCGTTACACCACGATAAGGTGCTGAAGGAATTTCTTCTTTACGTGGGCCACTCCAAATCCCAAACAACAACTAAGTATTCCTTCAGCAGGACTATTAGTTGTGGCAACATGTCTCATGTCATGCTCCTCCCCTCAAATTGTTCAAAAGGATATGAAAGAATATTGAGGCTATGGTTTTTGTTTCACAAATTGAAAACTATGCTTTACTTGTTGGATGATTTAGGTAGTCAAAAGTAAGAGTTTTGCAGTTACTTTGTTAAGTGTATCTTTCAAGGCTGTATTGTATCACATTTGAAAGGAAAGAAATAGAAGAAAATTCAGTGATAAAAGTCTAGACAGTTCAACCATTATTGCTAAAATCAAGAAGAATGTAAGATGAAACATTTCATCTATTAGAGTAGTAAAATCTATAAATTGTAATAAGTCCTTGCAAGAGCTTTGCATTTTGTCAAATGTAGTTTTTAAGCCTAAATGATGATGTTTATAATTGAATAATTTATAATTCTTTTATAGTGATATTTAATTCTTGACTTTTCATTAAAAAAAAAAAACTATGCGTTGCTTGTTTTCAAGACAACCTAAATCAGACTTTGTTGCTAGCATATGTTTTATGATTATGGCTATAGAAAAAGATCGTTCTAAACTTGAATTTGAACAAAATTTTCTGTCTTTACTTTGTGATCCGGTTCTCTTTTGGATGATTCCAGAATTCTTTTTAAATGACTTCCATAGTTCTTGTATCTTATACCTTCCAATATGTCTTGACAATTCAAATGAAATTAATTTTATTCCTAAAAAATTTGAGTTAGGTCCAACACGGATCCACTAAGACTATATTGCCGAAATGGCGTTATATATCAGCATGCAATTGGTGGATAAACCGGTAAATTAATGTCTTTAAGCAAACTAGTGTTACAAATTTAGTGCAGCTATTTTATATGGGAAAGGTAAAAATTCAATTGGCATCGTTCTTATCGGTTCTTGTTTACTTCCTCGTCCATTTGCCTCCGGAAGTTGGTTTGGCTGACCATTGCAAAAGCTAAACGTTTCTTTTTTCTTTTTTCTTTTTTGTGTTTTTCAGAGCATTGTAAACTGTTGCAAATATCTTAATTTACCTTTGTTGTTCTCGGAGAAAGACAAGCATAAAATCAAACGATAAGCATTGTTGTTGGAGATGCTTGGCTGAGTCGTGGTGACTTTCGAGGACTTGGCAAAATTCTGAAGGCTGTCCTGATAGCTGTCCTTTTAGTGGGAAAGAAGAAACCAGGGAACTACGGTATCGATTGCCATGGCTTGCCACTTGCCCAACGGGGTCATAGTTTCAACGCCATTTAGGATATATCCCGCTAAGCGGTGGACAGTTATGAGAAGCTGTTGCTGATTTGAAACTAGTGCCAAGCGATAAATCATTAAGCAACCTCGTCATCATTAAACCAAATAGGAAGAGGAAATCTTTCGGAAAATTAACCTAATTTGCAGGTAGAAATTAGAACCACATAATCAATACCCTACTTGATCCACTTTTGGTAATTTGTGCTACCTAATTTAATAGTGAGGTGGAATTCCTATTTATGGTGCCAATATGAGGACAAAAAGTTGTCTCAACCTTATGAATTACTTTTCTTAAAAAAATATTAGTGTATGGTATAGAGCATCCCACTTAACCTTGCCTCATTTGGTGCTGAGTCCATCAACAAATTTTTATATATTTCTGTCAACGATAAAACCCTATATGCCTCTCTATAAATAGCTTAAATCTCCCCTTCCTCACTAAAATTGTATAGCGCTTTCCTCTCTAGTGCTCTCGCATACGTTTATTTGATCTTGACTTCAACATAGATATTTGAGGTAACACATTTTCTTCTTCTGGTTAGATATTCAATTGATTCTCTTTTTTTTTTTTGGCAAACAAGTTGGCAATTATGTCAGTTCTTAGATTGTTAATGTTAAAGAAGCTCAAAGTTCATCTCAAAAGCTAATTATTGGTTGGGAGGATAATTTTTTACTTTTAAATATTATTTAATGACATTTTTAATATGGGATTTTCATCTGCAATCCTTTTCTACATAATGAGCATACCTTTGCTTAAGGTTTAACATGACAAATGCACAATTTTCTTCTTCTCCGAACATACTTTAGTCTCGAAGATGAATGAAAATTTAAATAAATCAATCAAGAATTAGTTTATAAGTTAAAAATATATTTTTTTAACTTTTAGATATTATTTAAAGATTATATCGTGTTATGATATGTGACTTTTGTCCTTAACTGCTAATGTGAACTAAATTTCTTTTCTAGTTTTTGTCTGTTTTATCTTTTTTTTTTCTTTGCATTTATCTTGCGAACAGAAAAAGCCAGCAAAGCTTAAGAATGAGGTTCCTTTCACTTGCCCTGTTCCTCCTGATACTAAGCTGTTGCGTGGCTGCCGACCGGAAGGTTTTAGCGGAAAAGATGAATAAGGAAGAACGAAGGCAACTGGACAACGATATAGAAGACAACGTTAGCTATGGTTCAACTACCCATGGTTCAAGCAGTGTGAGTAGCCACCACTACATCCCCCGGGAGGATTTTGGCAACAATGGTGGTGGTAATAATAATAATTAGAAACGCAGAAGGCGACTCTTATAAGTCTTTTAATACCCAATGAAACTTGTCGTATGTATTTTAAGCGTTTGACGGTCCTTGGTCGTGTGTGGTATAAATCATCTGGTCCTTGGATGATAGTATCATAAAGGATTATGTTTCTGTGAGGACAACGTAGTATTACTGTGTATAAGCGCTGTTTTATGTGTGGTAAGGCTTTATCAAATTCGATATTAATATAGCATCGGTTCTGTGGTAGACCGAACAGCCAAGTCCATACCTGATCATTTATGGTTTCTATAAGATTACGATCATCGTTCAATTTGACTTCGAGAGGAAAATCTAGAACACAACTACATCATCTTAGGACAGCAAACAGAGAATGCTACCTTAAAATATGAAGACAATTAGCTATGAAGACAGGAATCTGAAAAGGATACGCGAACCAAGAAACAAGCATTATCTAATCGCGTTGTCCTAAAACCCAAGACCTACCATTCATCTGGTAGTGGAAACGAAGTACCTTAGTCGGAGAATCAATTCTGGCCTTGATCAGAAAAAAAGTATTTTAGAGAGAATATGGCAGCACACTCAGATTTGTCGCGAAGAATCTAGAAGTTCCTCTCACACTAGAAAAGATACACATAAAGCCGTAAAGATCAATTCGATAAAAAAGCAAACCATTAAGGAAAATTCCTTTCGAGTTTAATAAGCAGTAAGCTGTGGTATCCATCCAGAAGCTGACAGAAGGTGCAAAGTTGGGGGGTATTTTTAGATTTAAGCATTAGGCAATTATCTTTCTTTTTTCTAATATAAAATTTTTGTTCTCGACACACATGTTGGTCGATTGCCTGGCAGCTACTCTTAAACGGTTTCTCGGCTGATCAAGGAAGGCTGTTTAATGGGCTACCTAAAAGGTCTGGGGGTTGTTAATGCTTGCAAGAAAAGTGAAGAGTGTGAATTATCAGATTATCCCTCAACAAAACTAATAAAATGAGTTGTCTTAAAGATTGAAACACTGTCGACTGTTTACCATGAAGCACGGCATGTTGTGCTAGACATAAGTGCGTTTTTTTCTCTCCATCTTATTCGTCTCTCCTGCTTGTCTGCGTACTTACTTTTTCATCCTTATCAATAAGAGATTTAGTAATATATCAAAACTAAAATTTTCGACTATTTAGTAATTTACTTGTTTATGACTTACCAATTGATGAAGCTTTTTATTTAATTATTAGACCAACTGGGGTGTTTCTCTCTATCTTATTGAGGGTGCTCTTGTAACTTTGACATGCCACACAGGAGTTGAAGCTCCTACCAAAAATTTAGAAATCTCAAAGTCCCAAGCACTGCATAACGATTATACTCGCATCATAGTAATGGTAAGAAAAGATAGAATACGAATATTTCTCATCCACATCAATATGTTCCAGATCATGATTTCTTATACAAAGAGTGATCAATTGATCGTGAAGATAATTACTAGATTTTACATAATCCAAATTAGTTAAGTCATAAAGACTAGATTAGACTTCTTTACACCGTCTGCATTTTTCTATAGGAGAAAAAGGGATGGATTTATAACAGTTACATACTTCACTAAATTTGCAGGGATGTTGTCAGAATGAATCAATAAAGGTGAAAGTCGGTCTTCTTAGTTTATCATTTGGTACGGTAATTCTCTTAGCTAGCTTTTGTAATTACTTGGCAGAGCTTTAGCTAAAAGTTAACTGCTGTCGCTGCTGAGTTAGCCATTTTTGTTGGTTCACTCAAATGAAGCAAGAAACTTCCCTTTTTTATTTTTTTAAAAGCTACGTAAATGGTGAGGGAATAAGTGTTGAACTTGAGACCTTTGACCTTTTACTCCATGCGAGCTCTTGCTCCAATTGAGTTAGGTGCTTGTTGACAAAGCATGTAACTTCTCACAAAATAGGAAATAGTTTTTTGTACATTATGTGTATATATATATATTTTATAACTGAAAGGAAAACATATCTTTGTCTGCCATGCAAGCAAATTTGTTAAGTACAATGTGTAGTCTAGTACTTAAACCAAATAATATATTTCATCTTTAATTGTTATATAATGAACCTTAGACTCAAAAAGGAAAATCAATGTGTTACCAGTGAAGAAATTCTTTTCCAATATGTTTCTCAACATAATACAACTAATTAAGAAAAATATAACCACTTGGTTTTGTAATTCTCGCATAGAAAACGCAACTAGACTCGCCAAAATCTTTGCTATAAAAGTAGCTACCTGATTACAGTAACCGTGAAATCAAGATCGTTGGAATTGTTAGGCTATTTCACGACGTAGATTCCTTTTATCTCATCTACTATCAAAACAATGGTAGAAAGCTTATCTTATTAGAATTTATCACTCTTAAGACCTTAAAATTTACATTCTCATATTTCAGAAATATATAAAAAAAGGTGCAATCGAATCCCAAAAGTAGGTTTTAAGAATAACGATTAAGATTGAGGAATCTATAAGGTGAGATACTTTAGGACTTCTAATTAATGTTTATCGAAAGTGACTATCCGTAGCCATTTTTGAAACAACCCAAGGCTGAAAACTATCAAATCTTAGCATGCCCAAGATGCCCGGACCTCAAAAGATGAAACCTATCTTTTCAGTCCAAACAAACTAAGAATATAATTGATTACTTGTAGATGCATCCTTGTCCAAAATTTTGTCAACAGCAAGAACACTTATAAAATAGATAAGAGTTTGACAAGCTCAATTCACAATAAAATGTTCCATGAAAGAAACTTCTGGCATCAACAACTGCAACAGCAGCATCATGAAGAAACTAACGCTCCCTATTAAGATCCGCATATGAAATAATAATTCGTAAATGCAGTAAACAAGGACTCAATCCAGTGTAACACCATCTTCAAAATCAATTTACAATGTAAATTACAATTATTCTTATCGATTTTGCAAGAGGACCTGTACATTTCTCGAAACGTGAGAATGGATTTGAAAAAAAGCTGTGGGCAGAATGTTTATAAAAAAGCATTATTTCATTTTTAATGAGGTCGTTGTGAGCCACATTAAATACTTTTAGACATATTACCCTTAGCTTCGAATTGGTGCCGCATATACAGAGGACCTGATAGGTAAATTTATAACCAATATCGCCTTGCCACGACGAATCAATCCTCAAATTTTAGGCCCCAACACATTTTCTTATTCCACCTTCAAAGTGCTGGAAAGCATATTTCAGTGCAACTTTGTCACTGAATCCAGAAGCATCCAAATGTCTCACCTCCAAATTAGACTATATTTTCTATTTTGAGAAATACATTACGGATAAGTCATAGATTGCCAAAAACTTGTGGCAACAACTGTTGTTATGCTTTAACGTCATATGGCACGTGCAACAGTCAACTCATAGTTCTTGGTTCACGCTTCCATTTTCACTAGAGAATTCCTTCGTTGAGGTGGATCTTACTACTTATAGCACCAATATAGACTGAAAATTCCTTAACCACATCATTGTAGCGGGTCTAAAATCAACTGTCATCAATTACAAGGACGCCCCACTTAGAATTGCCTATTTTAGTGGAGCCTCCATCACTAAATTTTTATTGTTAAAAGGTCAATGATATAAACCTTTCTTATCTTCAATAAATTGCTTAAACTTCTTTTTCTTGCCCAGGTCTCCGAAGGTTCTAAGCTTTTGGTTAAGTAAGCAAGCATTCTGTATTGCTTTCGGAGTATATAAATACTAAATTAACCATAGCAGCCTTTTCTTTGCTAGTTTTATTTCCTACGCCATCTGCTGACTAGTGGCTTTTGTAACTGAAAAAGGCTGAAGAATAAAATTTCTATTATCGCTCTAGTCTTGATGATGGTGGATTCTTCTTTGGCAATAGCTGGGAAACCGTTGGTTGTTGAAACGCATAATGGGAATGGTGGTGGGACAAAACCATTGTATAGTTACCTCGGCGCCGCACCTGCTAAGATAAAGGTTTGTTGCTGATGAAATAACGTAATCGGGTTTTAACATATCAATCTGCTTAGTGAGCTCAGAAGTTCTGTAACATAAAAAATAGGTTTGGACTATGTAATGTATATGTTTAGTCATCACAATTATTTCACCAAGGATTAAAAAGAATCTGATAATATTTGATCTAAAACATACACAAACTAGATTTATCTTTCCTTGTCAACCATACCTTGGGCTTAGTTATTTATGAGTCTACCCTAACTTTCTGCTAAAACAGCTATTTTCATACTCTCTGGTGACCTTTCATTTCTCGAGAGATTCACCAGCTATATATCGCTTTCCGTTTATTGATTAGGGCATGCTACCTTATCTAATCTAAAATCTCAATTAATTGAATGTCTCTACATTTTGCTGCTCATATCAAAAAAGATTGTGTGCAAGATAAAGAATATGTCAGTTGCAATCCGCATTACTGATTTCACCATGAATGTTGTTGCTTTAAGACAGCAAAGAAGCAGCACGGCTCAAGAAATTGTTCTTTAATCTAAAAGTAAAGCAACTTTTGCTTTCTCCTGTTAATTTACATTAGGAGATAACATTGTTCTATTTTCTAAATTCATGATATATAAGCATGTTTTATACATAACATATATTAAGTGCTAAAAATCACATTGCATATCATTTTTGTACATCAAATGTGACTAATACAAAAGAAACGTGAAACATTAGCTCCTTGCAACTCATAACTAGAATTAGCTATTTTATTTGCTGTCCGCATTGTTCCAAACCTCCAAGAAAGGTAGGGTGCAAACAACACTTGCCCTTTAAATTCAGACCTAATCAAAGTAAATACCATGAATAAAAAGAGAATAATTACGACATTTACAGTTACAGCTTGATGTTAGCATAATGCGATTGTTTATGTCAAACATCCACATAGAGGAAAGCAATGGTTTTAGGCATCAACGATACCCCAGTCAATAAAATTAATCAGTTCTATGAAATATATGTAACTTTCTAGTAAATGAGCGTATATCATGTCTATAACAGTGATATATAACATAAACCAAAATACCTAGGCCGCTTGTCAAAATTGAATGATGTTCTATCATCATAACAGGATTCTAAGATTGCTACATGCTCTTAGACTTAAAGTAGAAGATTAATCAACTTATTTTGTTATAATGAGACTACTCTCAACATTACAAATATGGTGTTTCATGAAAGAATAAAACATAGGGAAATCAATTATCACTTCTCCAAAGATAAAATATAAAGGGACAATCAAGACAATGAAGTTTGATATGAAACATAATATTCATATCAAGCTTGCTTAATCTCTCTCGTTCTCTCAAATTTTTTAAACTACACTTTATCTTTCCTCATGGAGATTATCCAATCTTCTATCGCAAGATGGTGGATTTTCACTTACCAACTTCATGAACAAAAGATTGCCAAGTTTAATTTATCAGCATCATCACATAATGTACCAAAACCGAAAAGAGAAAAAACAAGTTCAGAGAAAGAAGACAAGTTTTGATAAACAAAAGTAACATAAAAGCCCTTAAACAAAACTTAGAAGATGAATAACGTATAGAACAAGTGAGAAATCGATATTATTGTGAAGATATTTTTTCTTGCAATTTATGGGAATATATTAGTAAGTACGTTGGTTTCAGTAAGGATAAAAAAACTTAAGTCTTGGAGACAGTAATTAGACTCGCAGATTGTTATTTCGACTTCTACCGTTTAGTCGGTGGAGGAGCTCACTTTCGAGTCTACCAAGACTAGAGGCTCGAGCTAATTAACTCACTGGTTGAAGTAATTCAGTCACTTTGAGGATTTGCATTGGAAAGAGGACGAGAAAGTGTTGGCATTAGTAACTATTACTAGGTTAAATCCAGTGCCCGTCTTCAACGGTGTAAAGGGAGAAGGTGAGCCTGGCAAGGGAACCATTGGCTTCTTTGCTTCTGGATTCTCACCCTTTCAAGATTGATAAATATGAAGTGATTTGTCTACGTATTTCTTCTGAACTTCTCTTTAAGCATTGGTAACCAATCAATTAAAATCGTTTTTTTTTTTTTATCATAACTCATCTCATTTCTCAATTTCACTAATCTATCTACAGAGTATAATTTTCTATTTTAAAATAAATTTATTTCCGTAAAACTCATTTTATCATTGACTATGGAGATTTATATCTATATTTCCCGAAATGTGAGAATGGGTTTCTCAAATTCATGAATACGAATTTTATGAAAAATCTCTCTCTTTTTGTACATTTAACATTAGTTTCATACTGGCGCCGCTAATAAAGCATAGGACAAGTAAATTTATAACCTTTGTCGCCTTGGCACTGCATGCGAATCAACTAGACAGGAGACTACAATACTTTTACCTGCGTTAATGAAGTCTTCGTATTCTCCACAAAGTGCTGGGAAGCAACGTGGTTAATGACTCCGGAAGCATTAAAACTGTCTAGCCTGAAATTAAACTAGTTTTTCTTTGTTAAGAAATAGAATTAAGTCACCGCATAAGTCTGATTACGGAAAATTTTTAGGAACTGTACGCCTTTCACTGGTTATGCCTGTCACTCATAAGACAATGCTACAGTCAATTTACCGTGCTGGCCTGAATTGCGTTTTCACCGACGAAGTCCTTCGTAAGGCGGAATCTTCCTGTTTATAGTGGAATGAAGGCCGAAAATTCTTTCATCTTCATCATTTTAATTGTTTGAAAACGCCCCAAATCAATTATAGAGACACCCACTTAGTCTTGCACATTTTGGTGGAGGGTCCATCATTAGATTTGTATAAACCTAGCCTGCCTCTATAAATTTCTTAAAACTTCTTCTTCCTTCCCCAGAAGGCCTCAAAAAGGTTTGACACCCTGGTTGGGTAAGTAAGCATTCTGTATTGCTTTCGGACAGCATGACAGCCTTTCTTTGCTGCTTCCTTTTTCTTAGGCCTTTTCTCTGAAAGAAATTGTTCACTGAAGAGTAAGAAATTGCTTCTTTTAATTTGTGGTTTATACTTTTTGGATTTCTAGCTGAAGAATGAGATTTCTAGCACTTGCTCTAGTCTTCATGATGGTGACTTCTTGTTTGGCATCATCTCGAAAGCCGTTGGTTGCTGAAACGTATAAGCAGCAGCAGCAACTGGCGCAGGACGAGTACTTTGATGGTAAGAAGAAGCATAACCACAACACAAATGATGTGAACGATCACCACAATATTCCTAGACAGGACTTCGACAACTATGCTGGCAACAACAATGGGAATGGGGGGGGAACAAAACCCTAGTGTAGTTAGCTCAGCGCGACGGAGCCGATGGCATAGTTCGTATTTGTGGTATGGGTTTTCTATGTTTTATCGTAAAATATCAAACTGCGTGCTAAACACTGATGTTCTATAGTATAAATAAAGAGAAATTACAAATCTCACCTATGTTATGTGTTGCATAGTGGCAGTCGTATGTAGCCGGAGCTGGTGAGCTCTGTTACATGCTCAGGAGTCACAACGATATTCTCACGGTTGCTAAGTGGAGGTTTTAGAATTTCTGGAGGGCACTGAAAAGAGAGCTTGAACGTTATGGCTGACCTAATTTTGGCCCCTAAATTTCTGGTCTAGCTTTGAATCCATTGGAAACAAAAGCAACTTCCTTTAAGTTTGGATGTTTTTACCTTTCGTAGAAATTTAGACACATCAAAATTACTGAAATTGAAGAATCCGTTTTCTTTTTAGTTAATCAAAATATTTCAAGAAATCAAACAATTTCTTGAAACAATTTCAAGAACAAGTATGAAACCCTAGAAAATAAGAACACTGAAAAGTATTTCCTAATTCAAATGGTACTCACAGTATAATTGGATTAAAATTTATCGGCAAGAAGAAATTCTAAAATGAAGGAAACAAATCGTGATTAATGACAATTGGTATTAGGGCTGATTTGCATGAATATTCGTATAATTGTAAATGAGGAAAACTTTTCAACTTTTTGATTGAAATGCAAAATCAAAGTTGATTTGCTTTCCTAGATTTTCGATTCCGATTGATTTTGTCATGATCTTGCTTTCTGTGATCATTTGCTTTATCTTTAGGTTGAGATATTGACACCGGTAAAGTAATTCAGTCATTATGTACAGGTTCTAGTCGGACGTGATGTCAAGGACAACATGTATGTTTTGCATGCATGCTGAGTTATCATAAGGATTGAAAACCAAGAATTCGATTAAATTCTTGATTTTCACAAGAACAACTTACGAACACGAAGAACCTAATTGTAGAAATGATATTTGATTTCAATTATTGAACACTATACAAATGATTCTGATTTATTGGAATCCTTAAAATACATTCAAAAGGAAAGTAGAACCTTAATATAATTTACAAATTTATGACAGAGATTTCGAATGAAGTGAATCTTTGAGAGAATTTGGGATTTTTCCCAAATTTAGACTTGATGTGGTAGGTGATTTAATTTTATTGGCAAATATGAATGTGTGAGGAAGATCGCCTGAATTTGTACTCAAAATGGAAGTTCTTTAATGACTGGATTCCAGCTTGATACATTTAGGAGAAGAGAAAACCTTTAGGGAGAAAGATAGCGCATCAGCATCTTGTGATGTAAGGCTAACGTGGCTAGGGTTAGCCATATGTTGGCTTGCAGTAGGAGGCTGATGTGGCCATGTTGACATGGCATGCTAATGTGGAGTTTAACACCCCCTTGCAACCTAATGGATCACATTGAACCATTAACTTGTTTTGAAAAGTAGCAAAGTGAGAGGATGAGAGTCCTTTCGTGAATATGTCAGCTAGTTGATCCACAGATGAAATGAAGTGAATGTGAAGCTATCCATTCTTAATTCACTCGTAGATGAAATGAAAATCAATCTCCAAATGTTTAGTATAAGCACAAAAAACATGATTAGTGGAGAGATATAAGGTTGATAAATTGTCACACCATAGAGTTGGGGATGTTATTTGTGTTTGACCAAAATCATGAAGAAGAGATTTAATCCATATAAGTTTTGCAGCTATATCGGTTAGGCTCTTGAACTTGGCTTCAATGCTAGAATAGGCAACTGTTTTCTATTTGTGAAAATGCCATGAAATAAGATTATTCCAAAGATAAATGCAAAAACCACCCATTGACTTGCAATCATTGTAGTCACTGGCCCAACTAGTGTTAAAGTAAGTATAAAGTTGGGTGGATGAGGATTTTGTAATAAGAATGCCGTATTGTAGGGTATCCATTAAAAAACAGAGAATAAATTTCACAAAGGTCCAATGAGTTGTAGTAGGAGCATGCATGTAATATTGACAACATAAATAATATCGGGACGAGTCAGAGTAAGGAAGTGTTTTAACAATACTCCTATAGTGGGTGGGGTCAAAAAATGGTCCCTTATCTTGTATGGATGGGGGATAACTAGTAGTACAGGGAATGGAGATGCTACAAGCATTACCCATGCTTGCTCGATGAAGAATATCTAGAGCAAATTTAGCTTGGTGGAGTAGAAGATCATGTTTAGTTAGTAAGGCTTTAATTCCAAGAAAATAGTGAATATTTCTGAGATCTTTGATCTTAAATTTACGTTGAAGTTGCTCCAAAATATGATGAAGTAAGGCATCAAGGTTGGTAGTAAATAAAATGTCATCAATGTAAACTAGAAGAAAAACATTATAGGTGGCAATATGAAGAGAAAATAATGAGGAATCAACCTTGGAGAATGAGAACCAAAGTTTTAATAAAAATTAGGTAAGGCGTTGATTCCAAGCATGGGGGGCTTGTTTTAAACCATAAAGATATCGTTTACATAGTTAGGATGTTGAAGGTCTTTAAAACCTTAAGGTTGATGCATGAAAACTTGTTCATTAAGATTCTTATGTAATAAGGCATTCTTGACATTAAGTTGCTGAATTTTCCACCCATTGCTATATGTAATTGAAAGAAGAGTTTGAATAGTAACTAGTTTTTGCAACTAGACTAAATGTTTTGATATGATCTATATTAAGACGTTGATGAAAACCTTTAGCAACTAAGCGAGCTTTATAGCATTTAAGTATGCCATCAGAGCATAGCTTAATTTTATATACTTATTTGCATCCAATTGGGATAATCGTAGCAGGAGGAAGGACAAGTTCCCATGTTTGATTTTTAATCAAGGCAGTATATTCTTTAACCATGGCCTTTCGCCAATAAGGAAAGGAGGAAGCTTTTGTGAAGCATGAAGGTTCCTTGTGAGGAAAAGATGTGGCAGTTAAGGCATAGGTATGCTACCTAGTTAAATTCCTCCTAGTAATAGTATCACCTTGTAAATGTGTCGTCATTGGGTGTATAGAAGGAGAAGGAGGTGGTGAAGGCATATGAGGTGTAATTGGAGTAGAGGTTGCTCAAAGGAATGGGAGGAGGCCGTAGAGATCGAGGAAGAAGGTTCTAAATGTGAACCTGTGGTTGAGGAAGGTTGGGTAAAGAGATTTGTAAAGGAATGTAATATGCCCTCAATGAGATTATGGTGGATGGGGAGTCATGAATGGAAATTAGGACTCATCAAAATTTACATCCGCAATAATAAATATTTATTTGTTTGGAGACATAGGCATCTATAGCCCTTTTAGCTTGGGGGATATCTTATAAAAACACATGATTGTGATCAAGGTTGTAATTTATGTTTATTATAAGGCCATAAGTAGAGATAAACAAGACATCTAAACACTTTTAGGTCCTATGGAGTTTTGTTTTAAATAACAGGACTTGGAAGTCTATTAATGATATGGACTGCAGTTTTGAAAGTATAATCCCAGTAATGTAAAGGAACATGGGCCTGATTAATCAAAGATAGGCTAGTTTCAATGATGTGGTGGTGTTTACGTTTTGCAAATCCATTTTGGAATGGGGCAAAAGGAGTAGAAAGATGTTAAGAGATTCCTAGTTTAGATAAAGAGGCTATTAAAATCCTTGGAAGTAAATTCAACAGCTCTATCACATTGAATTGATTTAATTTTTGAATTACATTGATTTTTTGCTAATAACTGGAATTTTTAAAAATGGAAAGAAATTGAGTCTATGATTGGAATGTGTAGATCCAAGTGAATTTGGAGTAATCATTAATAAAGGCAATATAATATTTATTGCATGAGGTGAATAATAATGGGGTAGCTCCCCAAACATAAAAATGAATTTATTCAAGTGCATATTAGGATTTATGATTTGTTAGGGGATGATGATGTTTTGCACTTTTGCTAAGTTAACAAGTAGGGCATAATTGATAAAAAGAGCCTTCAAGTTTCATTTTATTATTATGAAGCACTAATGATATAATAGGGAAAAAAGCATGCCCTAGATGTTGATGTCATTTCTCAAACATATTAATAGTAATATGAAGTGTGGAGGGCGCATGCAACATTTTATTGGGTTGAAGGCAATAGAGTCCATGCTTAAGTGGACCTCGAAGTAGGGTTTGGCCCATAGAAAGATGTTAAACAATACAAAAGTTAGGTTAAAAAATAAATGCATAGTTATTATCCAAGGTAAATTGTGATACATAAAGTAAATTTTTAAAAATTTTAGGAACTACCAAAACATTAGAAATATTTAAATTAAGGTTATTGGGAGCATTATATATGTGGGTGATAAGGAGGCCCATTCCATCACCTATAGTGACTTCGTTTTCCCCTTGATAGGGTAGTAGCTGGTCTAGGGCCATGGGCTTAGGGATAACATGATTGGTGGCCCCAAAATTGAGGTACCAATATGCTTTGGACTAGGTTATAGAATTAGGTATAAAGGGAGACTCATATGAGTTGGACTGTGTTAGATCCTATAGCAACCTAAGAAAAGGGTGAATTAGGTTTCTATTTTAAAAATATGCTTCTAATTGGTGTTCAATCACTTTTTGCAATCAAATAAAGTATTCAAAGATAATTAAACACAAGAGAAATGAAATACAAGTTTACACGATAGTTTGGAATTTTTTCACTTACTTCCACCTTCTTCTTTTCAACACAATCGGTTGAAGTCCATTTTACTACAAAGTTAGGAGAAACTTTCTCCTACACTTTCTAACTCATTTTCAAGGAATCAAACAATCCTTACACCAAGGATTACTATACAATGTGTGTCTCAACACACATCAACAAGTCAATGTTTGTCAAACTTATTACAAACTTAAGCAATTCCCTTAAGATATGAAATGTATATGGGAGATTGGTAAGCTAAAGGCTTTCTAATGATAACAATTAAGATAATCAAGCCCTAATCACAAAACCCCCAAATAATAGCAAAGTTAGGGTTTTGGATTTACAAACAAGTATATGTACAAAACAATATTTAGAATCTAATTAGCACATATACAAGTAAAAATCTCAAGTAAACTTAAAGACTAATGAAGTAAAAGAACTTTAAGACTTCTCTTCAACTAAGCTTCACAAGTAGATTTTCATTTCTGCAAATTTGAACAAGTCTAACATTGATTTGTTCTTCTTTTTAAGCTAAATAGACATGAAAAATGCACCTTATTAATTTCAAAAACTAGCTATTCTGACTTTTGATTTTCTTCCTGTTCCGAACTGATAGTGACTAATTTCAAGCTATTAGAAAGGCAGAGAGTTGAGATTGAGCTTGCTTCTTTGTTATGGCTTAAAGACATTTAAAAGTGGGCTCTAAAATGACTTCATTTGATCGGTAACTTAAGTTACATAATCGGAGCTTCGTGGACCTAAAAAATGGATTATTGGGTTCTCCCTCAAATCTTGCTCAATTCTTTTTAATCTTGAAACTAAATTTCGTGGCTCCTTCACAAATTGATAAAGCATCTTCTTCCTTGCAAAATTCCTTTGAAATCATCTTCAAAACCTTCTAATCTACTTCCAATTTCACTTTTGAGTAGTTAGGACTAGAACTCAAAGAAATTTACAATTTCTTCAAATTAATCCTCTCTGAGCAGTGGGTCTTCAATTTTTCTTCACAGAAATATTCTTTTCTTCATTAGCTTTCCAATGAGCTATTTTGCGCCTTGATTGGAGGTGAAATGGGTAGCCAATTTTACTAGTGAAGTCACGATGTAATCGTGGGTTAGGTTTTGGGTCGTAGGTACTTAAGTTGGTTGTAGGTTGCACCTTCTGGACTTGGGTTGTGCACTAGGTTGCACTTTGGACCTAGGCTGCACTTTGGGCCTAGGTTGTGCTCTAGGCTGTATTCTCTAGACTGGGTCACATAATCTAGATTGGGTCTAAGTTGCGGATTGGGCTTATGCTAATCAAATTTTCTGCATACAATTTCAACATTATTTTTCTTACGAGACCCATAAATAATCAAATATTAATTATAATATTTCCATGTTATAACTCCATTCAATTATTAATATATTCCAACAAAATGATTATAATATTATCATATTATAATATCTATTTTTTTTCATCATCAAAATGTTTATATATTTTGATATCATTAAAATATATTCCAATAGATTGCACGGATTAGGCTAAGTTGACAGCTTGGTGGGTTGGGTTTGTATTTGGATTGGACTGGTTGTAGTGGGCTCAATAGGTTATGGCCTAGTGTCCAATGCGGCGACATATTTGGCACTGAAGAGCACAATGACGGTTTCCTCCATCATGGTTAAAGCATCCACCAATAAGTGGTGGAAAGGGTAATGTTTCGTTGACAAGAGTGGTTTGGTGTTGAATTTGCATACGTGTGTGGGTTTGAACCACAACTTGTGGGCGAGCTAGGGGGTTTTGAGCCATGGAAAAGGCGACTGGTGAGGACTGGGATTGCTTTGCTAACTTTAGTTTGGCCTTATGAGTGAGAAAAAGGCCCCATAAATTTTCTTTAATAAGGTTGTTGGTCTAAGTGTGAATAGAAATCATGGCAGTGAATGGTGCATAAAGAACTCTGAGACCGCAAAATAAATGGGTGAGATATTCATTGTTAGAAATTATTTCACCAACGCTAGCAAGTTCATCAACTAGAGAGTTTATTTCTTAAAGAAATTTGACACCAAACGGTGTCCTTTCCTGATTGCCTAAAGCCACAAATAGAGACTAGAGGTATGGGTGCTACTTTGAGTAATGAATTCCACCACTAGGGCATGCCAAATGTTGAAAGTGGTCTCTTGTTTCATCAATTGGCTAATGATCACATTTAAACAGGTGTTGAGAAGAAGCCCTAGCACGGTTTAATCACGTTTCATCCAATTGATGCATTCAAGGTTAGTAACCCGAATTATGGAGCCATTGGCATCAATGGTGTTGGCAAACTTAATAGGGTAAGAAAGAGATCTGTCCATGATGGGCAACAATTCTATGGTGCAAAAATAAGGCAAAATGAAGGCCTTCTAGACTAAATAATTTGGTTCTTCCAACCGAACAAAGGTTGTTAAAATTGAAATATTTTCAGTTGAAACATGAATTGTGGGTTAGGTGGGAGTGAAAATGGATTGTGGTTGGCCATTTCGATGAAAGTTAAAGGAGGATCAACAAAAAGCTCTGGATACCAAATTGAAAACCAAGAATTCAATTAAATTATTGATTTTCACAAGAACAACTCAAGAACATGAAGAACCTTGATTGTGAAAATGGTTTTTGATTTCGATTATTGAACACTATACAAATGATTCCAATTTATAGGAATCCTTAAAATACATTCAAAAGGAAAGTAGAACCCTAATCTAATTTACACATTATGACAAAGATTTTGAATGGAGTGAATCTTTGAGAGAATTTGGGATCTTTCCAAAATTCAGACTTGATGTGGTAGGTGATTAATTCAGTTGACAGTTATGAGTGTGTAAGGAAGATCATCCGAATCTGTACTCAAAATGGAAGTTCTTTGATGATTGGATTTTGACTGGATACATTTAAAAGAAGATGAAACCTTCGAGGAGAGAGACGGTGTACCAGCATATCTTGATGCAGGGCTAACATGGCTAGGGTTAGCCACGTGTCAGCTTGTGGTAGTTGAGATAAAGGTTGACATGGCCATGTTAACATGGCATGCTAATGTGGAGTTTAACAATAAGGATTCAAACTAGTGTGAGCAAGTGAGACATAGACACATGGCGATGATGTGGATGTTGTGAGTAGACATCTTTATTGTTTGACTTTAATATCCCTTCGCAAGCTTAAGGGTTGGTATGAATTGTAAGCTTATCTTGAAAAAGCTTGAATATTGATGATAAGAGTCCTTCAATAAAGATGTTAGCTATTTGATCAATTGAAAAAACAAAATATATAGGATTTTTATTTTTTTATCCATTCACAAATGAAGTGAAACTCAATCTTGATGTGTTTGGTTTTGGTGTGGAAAACTAGATTTGTAGAAAGATATAAAGTTGAAAGGTTGTCACATTAGAGCATTGGTGATTAAGATAACTTAATTTGTAGATCTTTGAGAAGAACTTTAATCTAAATGTGTTCGGTTATTGTATCTATGAGACTTTTTTATAACTCTATTTTTATAGAGTTATTTTACCTATTTTAGGTAATAAATAACTTTAATAATTGTGAGAAAACATTTGAACTCCTCTTTATTTACTTAAATTTATCTTGTTTATGTAGCACAAGAAGGCAAGGAGAAAAGAGATGAACATGGAGAGCCTGATGCTTATTGTGTGACAAAATCGTAATATCAAGATCAAGAGAGTCAAGATGGGCTTGGGCTTTGAATGATTGTTATTAGATTTTATTATTATTGGGTTTTCTAAATAATTAGAAAACCTAATCATATTAGGAGTTCAAAACCTAATTAAATTAAGAGTTCAAAACCCAATTGTTTTAGATCTCTAAGACCCAATTCTACTAGGATAAGAGTAGGTCTAAACCTAAACCCTATTTAAGAGAAGATAAGAGGCAAAAGAAAGAGGAGGAGAAAATTGAGCACAACTCAAAAGAGAGGCTAAGAATTCAAGGTTTTCTTAAAGAAAAGGCAAAAAGGGTGACAAACTTCTTGTTCTCGGATTCAAGATGCCTTCTTTATTCCCTATTATTATTCTTCCTCATTATTTCTTTATGCTTTGGTTTATTTTTGTTAGAGCTACGATGTAACCTAATTATGATGGTATGAATCTTATGATTATTATGTTTTACAAGATATTTTATTTATGTGAGTTATATATTATTATGCTTAATGCTTTTAAATGATTGGCCACCATTTGAATGATTTGATGTGCATGTTTGAGACTGAGAGGTAATAATATGCAATTGCTTCTTATAATATATAACCATGAATTAAATGTGGATAGACATATACCATGTTGTTTGTGTGGCTTTTGACGATAAGATAATCAAAAAATTTATTGTAAACTGGGAATGTTCATAGATCCTAATGCATTTGGTTTGTTTCAATTCACATATAGAAATATAATGAATTAATGAACTAAGTAGGTTTGCTATACCTAGACATAGGATAGTAAATAAATTAGGAAGTTCCGCCATCATATAGATATTATCCCTCTTGCAAGCATACATAATCTACATTAGTACCTCATAGTTATGGTGAAATCAGACACTCTAACATATTTTGTGTATTAAATTTAGTTGATTAGTTTATTCTCTATCAATTTGGATTTGTTAGATAAATTTTAGGAGTTGTTCACCATTAGTAATTAGTTGGCATAGTAATCACCAATCTCTACAGGATGATACTTTTCTTATCATTATATTACTTGTTTGACATGTTCACTTGCATTTAAAATTCACCGAACACTTTTAATAGAACTTTTGCATTGGATCTTGCCATAGTTTTTTATTTGTAAGAGTTTAAAGATATGAGGTTTGATATGAGGAATATGCAAAATCCATTAGTTGATCGTTAATCATCACAATCATTGACCCATTTGGCATATGAATATGCATGTAGCATAATGAGATTACCTTTGGAAAGTAGAATCCCATATCTTGGAGTATTTACAAGAAAGTTAAAAATGTATTGGACAACTATCCAATATGTATTTTTGGAAACATACATGTATTGGCATGTAGTAGTTATGGAATATGATATGTCTAGTCAAGTTAAAGTGAAGTATTAAAAAGAAGCTATAATATTCCAACAATATATAAGGTCTAGAAATGGTTCTCCATTATCAATAGTTAAAGGATGTGTCATTATGCATGATGTAGAGACACCATGCACATAATTGAATTTTGCATGGTGAATACTTTTATGGGCAAATAGCCTAATGTAGTATAAGGCCTTTGGGGGTATATTGAGCTTTGACCTTTAGGAAGTAATGCAACTTGCTAAGATCCTTTATATCAAATTGATTATGAAATTGGTTGAGAATGTTGGAAAGTGGAGCTTTAAGACTTTCTATAAAGATTATGTCATTCACATAAACCAAAATAAAGACATGATAATTGTATGTATGTAATATAAAATAAAAAGTCAAATTTTACGATTAGAAAGCCAATTTTTTTAAGGAATTGACTAACATCTATCATTCCATACTAGAGAAGTCAACATACAAACTTAGGTTATTAAGGACCAATAAAACCTTATAGTTGTTTTATAAATACTTTTTCTTTAAAGTGGTTATGTAAGAAGACATTTTTAATGTTGAATTATTTAAGTGTCCATTCTCGATTGTATGCAAAAACAAGGATGGGTTATAATGATGACTTGTTTGGTTATAGGTTTGAATTTTTTAGTATAGTCTAAACTAGGATGTTACTGAAAATATTTTGTGACAAGTTGTAGGGTATAACATTCAAGGGAACTATCAAAATTAAGTTTTATTTTTTTCACTCATTTGGATACTATAGGAATGATATTAAGGGTAAAATAAATAATTCCTAGGTTTGATTTTTTAAAAGAGCAATATACTTTTCAACCATGGCTTTACACCAATTAGGATCTTTTCATTCCTCTATAATATTTTGTGTTCTTTCTAAGGATGAGCAAAAGTAATGAGAGCATAAGTATGTTGGCAAGTTACTATTCTTTTGCAATAGCAACATCTTTAAGACATGTTACAATGGGATGTCTAGGTTAAGAATGGGCGAATGGAAGTGTCTACGTACTAATGGACTATTTTAAGTAGACAAGGGTTCATTTTATAAAGTTTGTTATTCTAATATGAAAATTAATTGGTCCATTAATTATAGGTATTTGATTTGGATGGATACTAGCCCTAAATTTTGTAATGGAATAGAAGTATTGGTGCCAACATTGTTTTGATGGTTTAGTTTATCATGTTTGTGAAAAAGATTTTGGTGTTTGTTAAAGATAGCACTTGTAACAATATATAATTTATTTGTTTTTTGGCAAGATATCAATATCCTTTATAACTTATTGCATTTCTAATGAATACATTGTTAGAAAAATCTGGCTCCAATAAGTCTGGAAGGCCTAAAATAAAATAGCCAATTAAAAACAACAAAACTAGTTTTAAGCATACCAAATAGATGAGATTCATAAATGATTTTAGATCCAATTGTTTATACATATCATTTCCAACCCCCCCCCCCCCTTCCTCCTCCCCTCCTCCATGCCCTCCCAAAAAAAAATCTCTTCTTAGACATAGTTTCAATGAGATAACCAATTTAGATGTTGAAAAGACTAATTTGATGAGGTTTTTGGTTATGCCTTTATGAAAAGAAGACATAATTTCTCCTATATGTCACTTTATATTTCACTAACATTTTAAAAACTCACCTATGTAAGTTATATAGAATAACATTCCTTTTCATAAAAGAGACAAGTTAGTTAACAAGTATATACTAAATGATAGTGTAGCCCTTAATGGGATTTAAACCTCTTAACTACTAGCCAAACTTCACAAAGTCTATTGTCAACCCATAAAACCTCTCAGCATTCCTTTTATAAATTTGGATACTTTCATACATTTATAAAAGCTAGAAAAGGGAATTAACCTGTACTTTATATGCTAGTTAAATAAACTTGACTCATCACAATCCTAGTAAGTAAGCAACAACTTGCATTAGCTAGTTTAGATTTAACAATTAAGAATATTATGTCTCCCTTAATCAAACAAACTTAGAGTTCCATTGATATAAACCCAAATAAATGAATTATACAAAACCTAGTGATATAAGCTCATATCAATGAGCCCATTAAAATTGGGCTAACATTCTTCCACTTGGGTAATATCAATAAAAGAAAAAAAATTAGAAATTTTGAAAAATAGTCATGTGCACATATTTATATTGGTCTAAAGACATTCCTTAAAAGTTTTCCCATAAAGTCTCAACCTCCAAATCATGGCAATAACTGCATCTTATAAGCAATATAGATCCATGGTCACAAAAGCCTTTAATCCTATTGATACGAATTTAATATAGTAATGTGAAATTACATAATAATATTAAAATATACCCTATGTGTTATCCATCTTGTTAATCCAATTCTTTGTTCCTTAATTGGAAACCGACATTAGAAAACAAATCTTATGGTAAGTGTTCAAATTATTTTTGAATTGCTACTTTTGATCCAACAAAAAGGTAATAGAGCTATGGTGGTTATTTTTTAAATTGAAGTAGCAAAATTTTGGCTTAAAGAAACATTTTGTCCAATGCTTGACATACCAAGCACAATGAAAGGTCAAAATTGGCATTTTAGGTAATATTTTCCTTTGGCATCTTTTGCAATGTGACTATCAACCCAATTGTAGCTAGAATCTACCAAATGTAGTCAAGAAATTGGTTAGGAGAGTTTTGTTAGGAATATTATTATTTCATTATTATTTTGATGATGATAAAAAGGAAAAAAATGGTATATTTTATGAAAGTGTATTTTTAATGTGACAAATATATTTAAAGCTAATGTATAAATATTTTTCATGATTAAATATGCAAAATGAATATAATAGATATTATTTGATATATTTATTAAAGTTTTTAGTAAAGAGAAAATATGAATAAATATTCTTGTTATTATAGAAAAAATAATTCATAAATATTTTTGTAGAAAAATGGTCTAAGAAAGTTCAAAAGGATTGCCAAATTATATGCAAATCAAATTACCCATTTAGTTTTGTGGATTGGCCAAAACATTATCTAGTTTGTAGCCTAAGCCAATAAACCTACAGCATGACCCATTTTGTGCTAAAGTGTCCAAGATATCAAGCATGCAACCTAAGCCCATGCTATAATTACTAAGTGTGACCTAGACCTAACACAAGATAAATCGATATGCAACCTGCTCCACTCAACCTAGATGTGTGCAATCCAAATCCAACAACAACTTAGTTCTCTTCATGCGACTTGAATTTGTGTGAAACCATGCATGACTTGACAGACAAACCTAATGAGCTTCTTAAACTGAATCCAAATTGGTTTAAAAGAAAATATATTGCAACATGGTTGATTTAAGACAAGAAGAAGCCCATCCATCAAACTGAGGCATGAATTAAGTAATTTGGGGGAAAAAAGAAAAAAACACATGAAGTGTTCTTTGTGATTTGTGACCCACGTGAATGACTATACAAAAAGTAACAAATTGAAGTGTTTTAAACGCCAAAAAGATATTAGTTTATTAAAGAGAAAGATGATTTGTTGATCTATGATGTATCCACAAAGATTGTATTCAAGATTAAAGAGATTTTGGGAGAATGTTGGTGAACCCAGAAGTTTGACTTGCAACCTAAATTGCTTTTACGAGACCTAAATGATGGAAATAAAAGTCTTGATGAAATGTTAATATTGTTAGGGCAATTTTGAACTAGAAAGAAGTAGAACTTTTATCCTGACTATGCTTTACTCTTTACACTTGAAAATCACTATAAAAAGGCTTCTCAACAAGTAGAAAAAATTTGATTCTTCTAAAGACTCAAAATGGATACTTCTTAAAGTTAAAAAGAAAGAGATTAGTGATATAAAAGCTTGATTCTTTACTTTTTTTTGGAAGATACTCAATTTCACTTTGCATAGAAGAGAAAAATGAAGTAAGTTTGTGAATCTTAAGATTTCCTTGAAGATTTTCAATGAAGTGCTCTATTGATCTTATGCTTTGTGATATCTATTGTGAATGTGCTTGTATATGTGTTGATTGAACATTGCATATTATTATGCACACATATTTGGTTGTAAATCTAAAACCCTAAGTTTATTATCATTTGGGGGTTTTATGATTAGGTTTGATTTACTATTTATATTCTTTTTAAAAGCCCTTAGTTTAGCAATTTTCCATACATTTCATATCCCTAGTTTAGCAATTGCTTGAGTTTGTAAATGGTTAAAGGAACCTTTGAGTTATTGTTATGGGAGAAAGTCTTCTCCTAAGTTGAGTAAAAAGACTTTAATAAGTTGAATTGAAGGAAGAAGAAGGTGGACATAGGTGCAAAGGCTAAACTGCCATGGTAAAATTATGTCTGTATGTATTCTTTGTTTATGTTTTAAATTATAACTTAATATCATACTTGTGTGGATAGAAAAATGTTTTTAAAAGGCAACCAATTAGAAAACCAATTCAACCCCTTTTCTTAGTTTGCCATTATATCTAACAAGTTTGACTTTATGTCTAAGCTAAGTAGTCAAATTGAAAATCTAGCTTTACTACTTTTGTAATAGATTTGTGAAGTATAGTTGTGCCATATAGATTTGTTATGGGCATGATCTATTCGTTGGTAACTTAGTATTAGTAGAAAAATGCTATGGAATGATGAAAAATAGTAGAGAAAAGTCAATGATGGGAAAATACATTTGTCAACTTGATTCCAATCAAGATCCAAACCTAATTTGACCTAATTTGTTAAGTTAATGGTGCGTACATAGAATGTGCTATCCCATATATGTTGACACACATGCACTTCAATTGGAGAGTGAGTTCCACCTTATAGTATTTGCTTGTGTAGTCATTATAAAGCTTGTGAGGTGCATGTGTTAGACAAAATCTTAAGCCGTTTGGGCTAAATTTAATGTAGTTTCTTATAGGGTTTTAAAGGACTTTTTTTTATGGATCTTGGACATAATTAGAAGGCTGATTTGGAAAATTTATTTGACATATTATTGAAAGGTATTTTGGAAATGTTGTCCTTTTTTATTCTAGTTTAAAGATGTAATCCAAAAATAAAAATTGTTTTTAAGTGGAAGAAATAAGTACTATTGGTAAAGGTGTGATATGTTAAACTCATCAAATTATAATATTTGATTCCAACAATGATAGATTATCTCATTAGTAAACATTCATATCAGGTTGTAGAAAGAGATTTGGTTAGACATAAAAAGATAACTAGCAAAAAGTAGGAGAAGTTAAATAGGATGATAGTTGCTTAGATTAGTCACTTTATGAATAAATGTATCTATAATCATATTGCAAATGAGACTAATGGACACGGACTATGGAAGAAGTTTGAAGGTCTTTATAAGGAAAAGATCCTTAGAATAAGATTTTCCTACTTATAGGGTTGGTAAATCTAAAGTAGTACAATAGGATGGCTAATGATGGAGCATTTAAATAATTTTCGTTTATAAGTGAATCAATTGGAAATTTGGAAGATTAAGATGGAAGGAAAGTTGCATGCAACACTAGTATTGAATAACTTAACTAATAGCTAGTTGATAATGATAGTTGGTGTTACCAATATAGTTAAAGATGGTGTTTTGAGTATGAGATAGAAACAGAGACAAATATGAAAGTAAAGGTAGAAGTAGAAGTAAAAGTAGATCACCAAATTCTAATTGGTCATGTGGAATATCAAGGTCAAAGAAACATATTAAGTGTTATTATTGTAGAAAGCTTCATCATTATATAAGAGATTGTAAAAAGTTGATGAAGGAAGAATAAAAAATTTTAAGATATTAAAGATATTAGATATCATTAGATTAGAGATGTATTATAATCTAGGTTATTTATTTAAAAAATATTCACACTCATGAAAATGGAGTAAATATGTTGATGAAGTCATGGATAAGAGGTAAGTTAAAGAGATGTTAAAGGGTTACTAGAATGGACTCCAAGGAAAGTTAGAGACTAGGGAGAAATTCCTTTTTTCCTTTTTTTTTCATGATATAGAGATATTGTACTAATTTTACTCCAATAGGAGAAAATTTTCTAAAGTTTAGAGTGAAAGTTAGTAAGGCTTAGATTAGTCCTTTGTTATGTAAAAGTGATGGAAAATATGTAAACTAACTACCATATTTATCTTGTGGGTGTTAGCATATTTTTATAATGTTACTATATTTTTTAGTTTTCTATAAAGTGGGCTTATATTAATGTTGGTCTAGTGAAGTGACACTTGAGGATCTTATTTAAGAATGTGGACTGGCTAGCATGAGCCGTGGCTAACCAAATAGGATTGTGATGAGTGAGCTTATTTGGTGGCACATAAGGCTAAGGTTAGGTCCCATGCTCTAGCTCATATTATTTAAGCACATTTTTAATGCATTAGAGTTATGAGAGGCTTCATTCTAAAAGCCGCAACCCCTTAGCTTCTCTCATCAAGCCAGTGCCTATGAAATAAGAATAGAGGATATAAGCCTAACCTGAAGATCAAATTCCACATTTATGAATCTTCATAAAGGATTGAAATATAGTATGTTTTTTGATTTCTTATCTCATTATACTTTAATTTTGGTGTTTTAGATCTGACAATGCAGATCTTAAATTTTTGATTTCATCGGAGATCAATTAAATTCTTACATGTGGTATTAGAGCAAACATAGCTCAGGTCTAAAACCCAAAATTCGTGATTTGTTGGATGAATTTTATGGTATTGTTAAAAGATTTTCAAATTTATCCAGGTAAAATTGAGCTTTGTTGTTAATTTGGGTGTTTTTACTATTTTGTAAAATAGATTTTTAGATTATTTAGGTTAAAATCGTGGTTTTCAAAATTCCTAAATTGTAAAATTTGATGAAATTTTGATTCAATTGAGTTATTTTTCCTTACAATCGGCCTTTAAGCATGTAGATCTACAAATTTACACATGATTTACTCAATAAAATCACATTCTAAAGTGGTTTTGTATTTTGTCCGAAATCCTATTATAATTTTTGGTTCAATTGGTTGTTTTTTTTGACCTAATTGGCCGAAACAAAAGGTTTTCCTCCGAATTCCGGCAAATTTGTGCCAAAATTGGCGACTATGTCGTGCCAAATTTGCACGAACAACTGAATTGTGAACGAAATTGTTTGCAGTTCATTCAGGTCAATTTTGACCTGAATAAACAACGTTTGACCCACTTCATAGGTCACCCTGATTTGAGTTTGACCCGGGTTGGACTTGGGTTAGGCAGGTCCAGCCCATTCATATCTCAAATCGACCCATTTGGATCTAAGGACTAGCTCATTCAAATCTCATATTGGCCCATCTATTCCTTCGACCCGGCCCATTAGGGTTTCAATCCAGCCTATCTAGTAATCTAGTTTGACCCACCTAGGTCAACTCAACTCAATCAACAATCGATGTTCAACAGGTCAAAAGTCAACCTTTTGTCCAAAAACTTTAAAGGGCACATGTGTGGTTCAAATTCAACTCGGTTTAAACCATCATGTAAGTGTTTAAATAGGGAACATTTGTATATATTATTTAATAAGTTTTAAGCTTGATATGGGTTATTTTTACTAAAAGTTTATGGAGCATGTTTATTTAAATATTGGTTTAATTTTAAACATGCCTTGTGATATCTTATTCAATAACATTTAACTATAAAGTAGTGTAGTGAATATGCATTATTGTTTTAGCATATTTATTATATTAAATTGTATGCTAAATATGGTATGTTCATATGAGCATGCATTAAGTTGATTATTTAATATTAGAGTTATAGAGAATGTGCATGATTTTTTTAGCATATTCTAAATATTGGATAAGCATGCTTTATGTTGTAATACAATTATATACTTATAGCATGTATTTAGTTGACACTCATTAAAGTTCTTTTTATGTGTAATTTGGAAATAAAAGTACTCTTAGTCTAGTAAGCATAAATTACGTACTAAAGATTGTGAGTTATATCAAGTATATCCCACAGTGTGAGATTGATCTAATTAGGTTGTGACTACCAAAGTAGCACATTTTAATTGTGTTCAAAAGATTTGTCTCATGTAGTTGAGGGATGTCTCTTGTTTTAATATGTAATCATACTCCCAAAGAAGGTGATTACATATTAGAATTTATAAGGATGCATAGTTGGAAATGCGTGAGTTTGGACTAATTGGATTTATCTATACACCCAAAGGTGGTAGATGGTGAAGATTAGAAAAAAATTCTTATGGCCACTACTATGTAGAGATTTTATAATCTTGTATTCTGCCTAAAGGTGTTTACATGATAGAGTTTGTGAATCTTTCAATGTTCATGAAATTAAGTTCATGTCATACTCACATTACTAACCTTGTGTCAGTTTTATTTTAATCACCTTGTTTGTCAACAAGCTAATTAGGGTTTATATACAGTCTTCACTTTTGAAGTGGAAGACATGAAGTTTTTAATATATATGACATGTGTAGGATTTTGTTTATATGGATAAATCAATAGATCATATTGATTATTAAATTAGTATTGATAAATGTTTGTATATGCTATATGTTGAAAAATTAAAGTTGTTTTATATATTGTCCATGAAAGGGTCAATTTAGAATCACCATAGGGTGATTACTTTCACTATTAAGGAATTTATGCATTAAGTGGCATTAATGTATTTTGCCTTATTAGATACTCCCATTAAAGTATTTGTTCTAAAGCTTGATGGTAATAGAGGTACTAGAAACTATATTAAGGGTTGATAGATTATCAAATCAAGTTCTAGTACCAGTAAAGATAAAGATCAAAGTTTAATACTCATAAAGATATTCACAATACCACCAAGGATTTTAAGTTATTTAGCATAATGTTAGAGGGTTAAGAGAAATATCCTTTTAGTGATTGTTGCTTCTTATATAAGAGTAGGGTCATTTAAGAATAGACTGCAATCATATAAAGCTTGGTCGATAAAGTGTAAAGCTAAAAATGGTAGTTCTTTGGCATTAGTTTATGAATCTAATTTATTTAAAGTCCCATCTAGTTCTTAATGGCTAGATATTGGTGCAACTAATGAAGTTGCCTCATCATTCAGGGATTCATACACAGAAGGAAGTTAAGTAAACATGAACTAACATTTATAAAAATTTATGGAGATAATATTTTAATTTATAAAAATTTTTGGTTTTCTATCTGTAGAAATATTATCCGTGGAAATGTTTTTCTAAACAGGTTGAAAGGCAGACTAGGCTCGGTTGTGTACGGTTGCCTCTCCGAAACGTATTAAATGGCCAAAACTTATATTGATTATTTATGTTACGGAACATCTATGCCACTACGCAGATTGATGTCTGAAAAAGACGCTCGCAAAAGTTTTGCAATCTGCATCGCTCTTTGCTCAAGAAATATCCCGCCAAGCTAACTGTACTGTTTTGTCCCACCGCCACTCCCATTGTTGTTGGCAGTATGATTGTGGAATATCGATCCTGCGTCGTTTATAAGGTACTCAACCTCAGGATCCTTATTGTGGGCTGGCCGCTGCCCTGGCTTATGCGTTTCAATGACAAAAGTTTTCCCAGCTTTTGCCAAAGAAGTCACCATCATCAAGACTAGAGCAAATGCTAGAAATCTTATTCTTCGGGCCTTCTGTTCACTTGAAGCAAAACACAAAAAGCAAGCCCCAAAGAATAAAAGAAACAATATCTTCCTCTTAAGTAAGGAACTAGAATAATCATCTCACAAAGAAAAGGCCTATGTGAAAGCAGTATCTATATAATTGAAGCAGCAGAGGATATTCACTTACCCTGTTAATTATCGGAGAAAGGTTACCTGTAGTACAGCTTGAGGAGAAAACAGACCAGCAGTTTTCATCATACGTAAAACGAGACCTCTTTATGCTGGAGGAATGCAACGTCATTTAAGGAGTCAATGAACACGATCATTGTTTTGCAATGCAAGGCAAATTCTTGCAACAATTACAGCAATGCATGATTAACTGATGCCAAGTATTCGTTGGAGGAAGAGTAACAACAACAAATTTGTTTGACCATGAATGTATAAGAAGCGAGTTTATCTCCCTAAAAAGCCTGTTTCTTATATGGTATCAAAGCATGTTTGGTCCCAGGTGGTCTTGGTGATGGCTCTCCCTTACCTATTTTGTCCATGTTGTGATTACTATTTAGGTGTGGGTGTATCTCCACATTTATCTCTAGTGAGCTGCACATATAGGGGGTGTTAGAGACAATTATCAACCAATCCCAGATACCGAGTTCTATGATTTTGTTAGTAACGGTATCCCTACTTTTTTTAAGGCTTTTTGGAGAGAGAGGTCCACTTCTTATAGAATGAGTTTGCAGGAAGTTTCAATAGAAATTTTGTTATTACTAGTTATAAGGTTACAATGTATTTTGTTGTAGGAGTATTTGAAAGATTGTAATTAAATTATGTCATTATTCATAAATAGATTTTGAATTCTTCCTCATCCTTGTAATTGCACATTAGATTCATATTTTTTACAGTTTGTATTTCATACCCAACTTGGGGGTCAAAGCCTATGGAAATCTTTTGGGGAGTTCAAGCAATTTTATACCGGCGAGCTACTTATATCTCCTTGACATCTCATCAATACAAATTTAGTATGGAGCCTCCACCAAAATAGGCAAAACTAAGTGGGGGTGTCCTCCTTATTGGTAGGAGTTGCTTCAAAACCACTTAAAATGATGAAGTTGGAGAAATGTTCGACCTTTATTGCCACTATAAACAGAAAGATTCCACCTTATGCGATGGAGTTTTCAAGGTAAAGACAGAAGTGTCAACCAAGCAGTACATTGACTGTTCGTTTGCCTTATGATGTAAAAGCATAAAGTACAGTTGTCTAATTTGAGGCGAGATATGCAGTAACTAGATTGCACCGAAGTTGTTTTCCAGCACTTTGGGTGGGGTGGTTGGTCTTCGGCAAACATGTTTATAGGGCCTAAAACTTTTATAGTATTGCCGTCCTGAGGATGGATATTAGTGCTAATGTCATATTGGTTATACATTTACCTATCATTTCCCCTGAATATGCGGCACCAATATTAAACTGATGGTAACACGTCTAAGAATATGTAGTATGGAGACTGACAATGATCTCATTAAAAATAGAAGCTGTGCTTTTTCCATAAACATTCGGTCCACAAGTTTTGTCAAATCTATTCTCACATTTCGTGATATATATAACTAACTTTTCAAAGACGATAAGAAAGTTTGTGTTTCATAGAATAAACTTATTTTAAAATGGTATTATACTATGACTCCTTGTTTACGTCACTTACGAATTGCGATTTCATACTCAGATCTGAAAAGGGATTAAGTTTTCTTCTACTTTTTTTTATGGAAAATTTGAGTTTTAAATTTGAAACCTATGTGGTCCTAGACAGCATGAGCTCTAACAAGCAAAATGCCTACCGATCAAGAAGATAATTTATTTGTAGTACTGCTGGTACAATTGTTGATCCCATAGATTTCTTCCACGGAATATTTGGTGGTGAATTGATCTGGATCAATTCTTATTTCTTTAGGAGTTTTGGCTGAGGGATACAAGAGTTATTCTATGTTGATTTGAATGAAAATGTAATGCTATTCGGAAGATATTGGCCAAAGACGCATCTGTCAATCATCAGTTTGGGTTTCAGGCTGTTTGGGCTTAAAAGATCAGTTTATCTTTTGAGGATCGGGGGTTCATGTAATAGTTTTCACCTTTGGCTTATTTCACATGTCCTTATGGATAGTCATTTTTGGATCCAAATCATTAACAAATCCTAAGATACCTTACATATTCTTTCAATCTTAATCAATATTTAGAGCCTATATTTAAATTTGATTGTATCGATATTTTTATTTCTAATATAAGAGAAAATCTTGTAAGTTTTATAGTGTTCTTCTTGAGTTGATAAAGGTGATAAATGCTAGTATGATAAATTTTTTACCATTATTTTAAGAGTTATAGATGAGATAAAAGGAACTTCTTGTCTTTTTGGTGGAAATATAAGTTTATATTAATAAAATTAGCATACAAAAACATATGAGTATATCCTAATATTACAAGAGATGTGAAAACTATAAAAAAAAAAAATAGAAGTTGAAAGCCTCTAAATTTAAATCAACATGATATTTTCTTAGAAGAATTTATAATTTTGAAACAAATATGCTCTGCTTATACAATCTTCTTATTTTACCAATTGAATTAGGACATCAATTGTTTTGTTTTGTCTTTTATTATGTTTAGCCCATATATAGTAAATGCAAGCTAAAAATAAATATCTTAAGAAGTTTTGTGGTCAAATTACTTCCTTTAATTGCTCTAGGCATCCATTACAAATTTTCATTCCATCCTCAAATATGATGTCCAATTCTATTGATATTCAAAAAAGAAATAACTCATATTTTCAATTGGGTCTAACATAAATTATAATATAAGTTAACTGAAAAAAAATCATCATATAATGTCTACTACTATAAAGAGTCAATTTTGACAAATTAACCTTCTAATGAGATTATGTAAAGAAACTTTCATGGCATAAGAGATTACTAATTTCTGTTCAAACTACCTTAAACCTTTTGTGTTCATGGTGTGCTTGGTTCGTTTGCGGTTTGTGTGATTGGGTCTCCCCTTTGCGTTTCTCATAACATGCCATTAAGGAAGCTACGAAATATTTAGAAGCAACCAAAAGTTCTTTTCCCTTTCGTACGAAGTGTTGTGCTTCAATCAAAATTTTCATGATTTAAATATTTGGTCATATATATGTAATTCAAATATTATTACGATATATTAAAAAGCTAACAAAAATCTCTAACTTAACAATGGCAGCTGAACTTTCAGCTTTAACTCTGCAAGGTGGTTGTACGACCTAGCTAAGAGTATTACTTCACGAAATTATATACCAAGAGAACCAATTCCAACTGTATTTATTTATTTTGACAATATCCGTGCAATTTAGTAGAGAATGTAAATCTTATAATGGTAGGAATTCCAAACCTTGTTTTTTCAAAGAAAATGAAGACAATATAAAGTGTTCAATTAGAAGCAAAAATTCAAAAATATTTGAAGCATTAACAATCAATTGTGTTAAAAAGACAATGCACTTTATTTCTTCAACCAAAAAGTCAAAAAATTGTTTTCATCATGAGGGACCATACATGAGAGTTCTTGTGTGCATGCTTCCTAATAGAATGATATTGTCAAATACAAACACTGTCACATTTTAGATATTACAAGGGAATTAAAATTTTTAGAGTAGTCTCTTATGCCTATTAAGTTTTAGGGAGAATGCATAGTTATAGAAACCTATCTAAAGAATATGATAATTTCCGTAGTTTTACACAATATCACACCCTTTAATAAATGTTTTGTCAAATCACTAAGAATTTCTCATTTTATGATTTTTTGGTTGTCTTTGCTATGTCACCATAGTAGGGTACAAAGACAAATTTGATGCACAAGTAATCCCCAACATATTTATGAGATATATTTAGGGACGTAAGGGATATAAACTTTATGACCCTAAGACATGTCGTTTCTTTGTTAGTCAAAATATGCAATTTTATGAGGACAAATTTACTTTCTCATGCATAGATTAATGATAATTTGTTGGAACAATTGCTTTATACTCTTACATCATAAAGAAAAGGAATAGTCAATTTACTATGCTTGATTGACACTTTTGTCTTCACCTGGAAAAATCCATCACATAAGATTAAATCTTCCTATTTATAGTGATGATAAAGGTAAAATTTTCTCCAAATTCATCATTTTACTTGGTTTAGAAGACACACCTACCAATTAAAAGGTACCCCAATTAGTTTTTGTCTATTTGGGTGGAGGCTCCATACTTGATATTTATTGACAAAATATCAAGGAGATATAAGTAGCTTGACCTTATAAATTACATGAACTCCCCAAAAGGTCCCAAAAGTTTTCGAACCCCTAGTTGGCTATGTAAAACAAACTCTAAAAAACTAAAGGTGCAATTACAAGGATGGAGAAAACCTTTGGCATCAATTGATCATGCATGATTGTTTTGAAAACCTTTCTTTTTGCATCCACTAAGTGTTTACCAATCATCTATGTAGTTTAATACCTTTAAATCCTACTTTATTTCCTTTGTTCATCCATGATAGAAAAGGACCTATAAAATTTGGTTTTATAAGCTCTACATCATTTTATGAACTTGTTAAAGTCTTATATTATTCCTATCCATCTACCAGCCACACTAACCCTTTCATTTAAGCCCCTTATTGTATTAAAGCTTCCTATAAGTAGTCATGGATTATCCTTTCCATAAGTGTTATGACATTGTTTGAGGTTCTTCCATAGATCCTTTTTTTTATTAGCTGTATTTGTCGCATAGATTGCAGATAAGTATCATATTTCTTACCCTTTGGTCATTGTAATATTGAACTGCTACTTCTTTTGTACAATCTAAATCCTTCCATTTTCATTATCTCTACAATTATGGATAAAACCCCATTAAGAAGAAAGAGATTCTATCATCCATTATGATTTTTTATTTTTTATTTTTATTTTTTGTTCTAGAATGATGACAACATCAACTTGTACATTCTTGATAGCATTTTGTACCTCCTTTTATGTAGGGCTTTTATTCATACCCCTTACATTTCATGAGAATATGAATAAATATCTAGAGGTTTGGTATTTTCTCTTTAAAACCTTATATTGTCATTGCAGCTTTGTCCAGTTGAATCTTAAAGATTATTCATCAATATACTAAATTTGTTACTAGTGCAATCCTCCTCACTTGTACTCCTCTCGGAACTTCTTTTATTTCTTTAGCCACTTAAATGTGCTCTATTTCTTTTATCTATGATGGTCTCTAGGCTTTGTGACCTATTTTGCTATTCTGGGAGAGATTCAAGTCCATGTTGTTCAGAATTTGCAATTTTTACATACCATAATTTTCATGTCCTTGGTCCTTATTTTCCTAGTCCTTATGTCCCTAAACTTCATGGCCTTTGTCTACATGCCCTTGATCCCCATGTCCTTAATCGTTGTTCTCTTATGACTTAACGGGACCTTTGACATTAGGATCCACATCTTCTTTCTTTTTGTAGTACATTCCTTTTATCTAAAACATCACTTTTTTTTTTTTTACCAAATATCAAGCAACCAATAATACTCCATTTCTACCTTCATAATAGAATTATAACTTTATAATGTCCCACATGCTCTATGGGATGAGGTTTGTATAAGTTATGTTTCTAGTGTTATTGGAAGCCATTGTACATGATAACACCACTAAAGTTAAAACAGAGGATATCATATGTAAAAGTGTGTGCTAAAATAAACACAAGGAATTCTTTTCCAATTTCTTTTGAAATTGACAAGACTCATTATCAACACCTCTTAAAATTTATGGATGAAAAGCATGCACAACAAAGTCACGCATATTTGGAAAATATTCCCAATTTTATTAATTAACGTTAAATTATTGATAATGACATTATTGATCATATTACTACAAATTTAATTACCTAAAATTTATTGTATCATGTGCATCTAAATTTAGGAAAGTTAAATTTTCCAAATGGTGATAATGGTTTGGTTATATATGTTGGCAACATTTACATATGCATGTATCTAAAATTGCATATAGTCCTCCATTCACCAAAATTTAAATTCAATTTCATATCGATGTCCAAATTTGTGATGAAAATAATTACCACATTATGTTATATGCCAATTTTTATGTATTTTAGGACCTTTTGACAAATAAAATCAAAGAACTAGGTAGGATGATAAATGAGCTCTATTATTTTGGCACATATCATGATAGGAAAAATGTTGTTTCACATTCTCCTGGGAATGGCCCATAGTATGTTAATGCTCTATGAAGTTATGACCTTTTGGTTTTCAAACTTTAGCATTGTAGAGTTAAACATTTATTTGATGCCAAACTTAAGTTTATTAACGATTTGAATTTCAACAATATTTAACACAAACGGCACCCATCATCATTTAAAACGATTAGTATGCAAGATAAATTTTATTCACGTTCACTCGCAATATTGATTCCACCAATGAAATTGATTATGTTGTTGCTTTAAAGAATCAAAGCTATTCCATGGCTAGTGAAAATTTTTCTTGAATATAAAGATATAGCAAGTACTATATTTTTTCCTCTAATTCTATATATTATTTCCAAAAGATTTATAATGATTTTGACAAGTTGATAAAATGATAGATTGGTATGATTTAATTTGGATTGGTGACATTGGCAAATATAATTTTATTTGATAGTTTGTTTATAGGGACAAACTTTCTACAAAACAGAAATTGTATAGTGGCTTTATTTGATAAACGTATATTATAATTTTGTCAATCTCATATAAAAAATAGAACTCATTTCTTTTTTGAATGTGTATGGCAATGATAATTTGGAAAAGCATTATTACCTAGATTGAAATCCAACATGATATTGAAGGATGGAATGAAAAAATATAATAGATAATCAAAACAATTAATAAAAGGGATTTAGTTGCTAAATTTTTTAAGATATTTTTCTTAACTTGCATTTATTGTATATGGATGTCTGGTGAATTTTAAATGTAAGTAAAGATGTCAAATAAATAATATAATAATAAGAAAATAATTGTCCCATATAAATTGGTGAATAATAGACTAATTAAATACTAACAATGCACTAATTCTAAAATTTATCTACCAAATTTAAAGAAGGTTGATGATGAATAAAATTAAAGATTTTTTAAAAAAAATTAAAGACTAAATGAAATTAAATCTAAGTAAGAAAGATTAATATGAAAAATATGTTAGAGCATCCGATTTTATCATAACTATTAGATATGAATTTCTATAGTTTATACCTACAAGAATGATAATAATTATGTAATAATAGAACTTTCTAATTTATTTACTATCTTATGTTTATGTATAATAAATCTACTCCATTTATTAATTCACTATATTTCAATGTGAATTAAAATAAATAAAGTGAATTAAGATCTATGACTATTCCTAATGTATAATAAATCTTTTCATTATCTTATCACCAAAAGTCACAAAAATAATATCTATCCATATTTAATTCATGGTTAATAATAAACCAAAACAATAGTAGAAATTAAGCAAAATATCTTAAATAAAAAACAAGAAAATTGTCATCACATTGTCTTCTCTTCAAAAATTCTTTACAAAACTCCTATAAAATCAAATCCAAAACCAACTGTCACGCCTCTCTTTTTCTTTTTGATTTTTTTTTTCTTTTTCTCTTTTCATTCGGGTAGCACCACTTTTCTCTCTCCCTTCTCTCTTTTGTTTCTTTTGTGCGGCACCTCCCTCGAAAATCACGTTTCTCTCCTTTGTGTTCTCATCCTCTTGTCCGGCGAGCCCAAGTTTCTTTCTTCACAATTCACGCCTCGTTCTTTTGACTTTCTTGCCCCTCTATTTTCTGTTTTTGTGCTCCCTCTTGTTTGTCTTCTTGCATCCTTCTTTTCTTTTCATGCTCTTTTTAGACTTTCTACATAAACAATAAAAATTTAAATTAATATAAAAAAGCTAAAATATTATCTCACAAAAATGACATTATTTATTCTCTAAAATAGTCCTAAATAACTCTATAAAAATAAAATTATTAATGATTTGAATGAAATAGAAGTGTTTTCAAAGGAAAACTAATTGATATCTTTATTTTCTTAGTGAAAGTAAAGAAGATTATACAAAAGAAAATTTTTTTGTTTACAAATTTAAAATCCTCCCAAAAAAATATATTTTATTCTCTAAAATAGTATACATAACTCTATAAAAATAGAGTTATCAATAGATTGAATGAAATGGAAAACATTTTTAGAGGAAAACAATTGATATCTCTATTCTCTTATCAAAAGTAATAATATAGTATAAGGAAAAGGTTCTTTGTTTAAAAATATAAAATCCTTCAAAGGAAATGTATTTTAAGTAAAATTTATAAGCTTCCAATTTCTATCTTTTCATAAATATAGTAATTTTTGTAATGTTGGGATATGTCTTTGTGCTTCTGTAATTTAATATTTATTAATACAATTTACCTTTTCCACTAAAAAATAAAATTACTGCATTTTAGTGTGTGAGATAAATTATATTCACTTACACCTGCAATATTGATTCCACCAAGGAAATTGATTGTGCTGTTGCTTTGAAGAAGTAGAGCTATTGCATGGCCAATAAAATTTTTTCATGAATATAAAGATATAGCAAGTTCGGCATTCTCCTATTCCTTTATTTGTGGATTTGAAATTTTTTCTTGGATCTAAAGATATAGCAAGTGTTGCATTCTCTTATTACTCTATTTTGGGATTTTGGTGGGCTAATTCCATAATCAAAGCAAGAAAAATTACGGGAATACGAATATTTCCAAGAAAGTGTCTAGTACCTTTGCCAAAACCTTGATGTTGAAAACCAGCGATTGCTAAATTTGTTTGATGATAAGTCGGAGATTGCTAAAAATGATGCAAAAGTTTGGTGTCTTAAAAATCTTGACTTTAGTTTAGATAAACATTAATCTATTTTCTCAGTTCGTGGTATGCAAGTACTTTTTATCCACAAGATAAATTCAGTCCTCAAATCATATTGTATATAAGTTGGTAAATAGAATATGACTAACACAGAAAAAAAAAAAAGAGAGAGAGAAAATCTAATTCATTAGCACCTCACGACTTAGAATTTGAGTGTTCGCCATATTTGTCTTAGCTCCCATTGTCCCTTATGTCCAAGAAAGATATGGTGGTAAGTCCACTTGCTCCTCAAATTCCTCCTCAAATTCAAAGCTAACCAAGAGTAAAGGCAATGAGTGCAAAAAATGAATCTAAAAATAAGACTACACATTTAGAACACCGCTAGCATAATGGTAGATATTTACATCATCATCAAACATCCCCCAGAAACAAAAGCAATGGACTCAGCCATCAACGATTCCATAATGTCAATTAGATGAATAATTTCCATAAGGTACCTATAGATACATAGTACAGGGACATAGATCATGTCTATATCATTTATATCTAACAAGAAACCAAATGTTATAGGATGCTTGCCAAAACTGAGTAACGTTCCGTCATCATAACAGTAGCAGGTCCTACTTATAAATCGTAGAACAAAAGAGGCAATAGTTGATATGTATAATCAGCCAACTCCGCGAAGGTCGTAGTTTAATTGGCAATTACACAAAAACTAAGTTTAAATTATAGAATAGGGTGTTCAGGATTCAATAAGCAAAATAACCAGTGGTAGTGCGACCTAGTGAACCCAAAATATTTCAGATTGTTGCATAGCTTTTAAGAGAATAGTAATCCATACAGAATGAAAGAGATTTATGAATAACTGGTAGACTTCTTTTCTCATACAACTACATAGATAATTGGATTAATGGATTAGGCAATTGTTGCATAGCTTTGTCATCTAGTCTGGACAATTGGATCTAAGGCTCTTGTTGCGTGTTTCCTACCAGTGGTATTAGGAACGAAAATGAATAATTAGTATAATTTTGCCTAAAGAACATAAAAGCCTTATTAGACAGAGAATTTTACCTCAACCAAATTAAAAATAGTTCATATTACATTTTTCAAGCTTCTACAATTGCGGAGACTTATTTCTAAATAGCAACACAAGAATTAAGAAAACCCTAATACTCACTAAATGATTTAACACGTAACGCGCACTAAAAGCGGAAGTTTATTCCCAAAGCTCTGCACCTGCTGCCTTTCCACAAAGAATTTCCAGCAAACCAGACACAACTCTCCCACCCGCACAACGCACGGACTGAGGCCGTGCCTCCTGGAAAACAGCTGGAAGCACGATCTACAAATACAGTTTACCTCACTACAAATATAAATAGCATCCAAAATAACAAATTTTACCTCATCCATCTCTAGCAATTAGTCGTTTTCTTCTAACCTTCAAATCCCCAATTTAAATCCCCCTCCACCTTCACCTATTAATATAAAAAGAATATCCACGAATTGGGATGAGATCCAAGTGTATTGTGTAGTCCAACAATAGTCCAACAACTAGATGTTATGAAACCGGGATGTTTTTTTATCAGCTTCATAATTGATCATTCAAGAAAAGTAAATGGAAAGAACCTTTGACATTTCACGACAATATGTATGTTAAGCCCATCCTTCTTAGTCATGGCAATATTGATAATGTTTTCTAGACTTTGACCTTTAAAACTTCTTTTATCTATGTTAGAGCATAAAGGGGCATGTGCCACTCATGCACTAGCCACGTCAAACCAGTGATGTGACCCAACCCGCAACGCAATCCACCTCCATCTCCGTCTCTGCTGCGAAACTCTAGTTGGTAGGGAATCCAAAATCTTCGAATTTGTATAAATTTCAATTATCATTAACCATGTTTCCTTTTTTGTTTCAATTGAATTCTATATGTATGTACACAAGATTTTTCTTGTTACCGTTTTTCCTTTCTTCCTGAGTTTTCCGGCGACCCTGTTAGGGCTCCGATGATCCTGTTCTTTCCTCTTTCTTTCAATTCATCTCTTTCAAAATATGATAGATTGAAGATATCTTGGAGATAAAATATTTTAATTCTGTTTCTTAAAGTTACCGCAAGAGTTTATGAATATAATGTAATGTGGTTCAGGAATATAATGTAACGTCTCCACGTTACATTCAGAATCGCTTGTAACCGAAGTTAACCAAGTCCATGCAGTTTTGCTCCACATATTTGCATCTAGATATACTTCTTTGAACAGGATAGCAAATTCTCATGATACATGGCAGTTCCTAGGTGCGTAAGGTGAAGACACGTTTCATATCACTTTGCTTGTTAGAGCGCATAACGGTAGATTTATGACCTCTGCCGCGTCAGGACAGGAGACTAGAGAAGTTTTAGCTCCCACGGAAGACGTGTCCTGACTTTGCCATAAGTACCGGAAAACAAACTATAGCGCAACTTAGTTTCCGAATCAACAAGTATCCCAAACGTTTCACCTCAGACTAAACTATTTTCTTCTGTGCTAATTAGTTCTGGTCCTGGAAAGAGACAACTGTGTCACCTGACTCGTAAACTATGCCCTCCTTGGGATTCTACAATTGAGTATATCAGTGGTAGCTGTAAGAGTTTCGGTGAAGAAATAGAATTAAACCGCTGCAAAAAGTATAAATTACGGACAATTGATAGGTACATTTTTCAATTATAAGGCAAATACAACAGTCAATTTTAACGTGCTTGATTGACAGTTTTGTTTTCACCTGGAAAACCATCGCCTGAGGTGGATCCTCCTATTTATGGTGGCAATGAAAGCCGAAAATTCCTTGAACTTCATCATTTCAATTGTTTGAAAAGCAACCTTAATTAATTATAACGACAACCCACTTAGTCTTGCCTATTTTGGTGGACACTCCATCTTCACTAATTTTTATTAATAAAACGCCAACAATACAAACTCTTGATTGCCTCTATAAATTTATTAAACTTCTTCTTGCTCCCCAAGAAGTTCCCAAAGGTTTTAACCCCTGCTCTGGTAAGTAAACATTCTGTATTGCTTTCAGAACTTAAATACATCATAATCAGAACAGCCTTTTCTTTGCTATTGTTTTTCTGTTTTTTCTCCGATGACTTCCCCTAGTTCCTAACTTCAGAGTAAGACATTGTTTCTTTATTTTGTTGGTTTTACTTTTTGGTTTTGTATGACAGAAAAAGCTGAGGAATGAGATTTCTAGCACTTGCTGTAGCCTTGATGATGGTGACTTCTTGTCTGGCAACAGCTAGGAAACCGTCGTTGGATGAACCGTATAAGCAAGGGCGGCAGCTAGCCGAGGACGAGAATGACGGAGCTGAGGACGGTATGGGCGACTTGCGCGATCACCACAATATTCCTAGAAATAGCTACTGCAACTACGTTGGCTGTGAGCCGAAAGTATAATATAGTTAACTGGGAGCGATACTTGTTAAACAAAAGCTACGATGAAGATGGCATGACTTTACACTAAGCCTATGGGATTTCGACTTTCTATTGTAAAATATCAATCAGCGTGGTAAGAACAGATCTTATGTATCATAAATAATGAGAAACTGTGAATTTGTGCTATCTTAAATGTTGCGAACTCAAAACAATCTTCATTAAACTTGTTGAGTAAAGGCTTTAATATCTTTATACAACACTGAAAAAGGAAAGCTTTAAAGTTATGGCCGATTTGATTTTGGCCCCTAAACGGGCTATGAACGAGGATACTCGAGTAGAATAGCTCACTGAAATATTGCACGCTCATCCAAAATGAATGTTTCCTTTCCATTCCTGTAATCTTTCCTCTGGTTGTAAGGTAGATCTTTCGATTTTTGAATGAGGTTGGCTTGGAACTTTATTAAAGGAGCCTTTCTTTGGACTTAATTCATGCGAATTAAGCGCGAGAATCTGTGGACGTTCTTCATCATCCAAGGAGTATATTGGCTTTTCATTGTTAGTTTGCCATAAATGCACATATCACATTTGCCATTTACATGTCATATGGTTGGTTAATAACAAGGAACAATACTTTAGATGGAAAAGTGGTTGGACAAGCTATTGTTGTACATTTTTTTTTTTTTGGTTTTTAATATAAGTTGCATTAATAGAAAATTATATACAAAAGCACAAAGACATATCCCTAGTATTACAACAATTTTCAAAAATAAACTAAGAGTAAGAAAAAATAGAGGTTGTAAGCCTCCAAATCTCACTCAAGAAGACATTACTTTGTGAGGGTTTGATATTGTGAAGTAGAAAAGCTCTCCCTTGTACAATTTTCCTTACTTTAGCCAACAAGATTGGAATGTCAACTAATGTATTTTGAAATCTTCTTCTATTTCTTTATGCCCAAATGCAATAAATACAAGCTAAAAATGATATTTTAAAAAGTTTTGCAACAAGATTTTTACCTTTAGATGCTTTAATCATCTATTTTAATTCTTCATTCTATCCTCCGATGTAACGTCAAATTCCATTTTGAGCAAGGATATTCTTCCAAATCAACATTGTGCAAGGACATTCAAAAAAGAAATGACTCCTATTTTCTACTTGAGCCTAACAAAAATCACAGTATTGGTTAATTGTAGGAAGCCATTGTACCATTCTCTTTGCTGTAGAAAGTCAATCATGACAAACTAGCCATCCAATAAAGTTATGCTTGCAAATCCCATCAGTCCAAATTAGATCATACCAATCTACTTTCTCATTTACTGGTTTAAGGTCCTGATAAATAGTTTTGCAACAATAGGTAGACCTAAAAAGAACTGAGGTAAGCATAAGCCTTAACTTGAGGAGACCTCTCCAACTCCATACCATTAAACCTTTGATTTGAAGTTGCATTACTAAAATTCTTTTACATTTAGTGCTATGTATCCACTTACTCTACAATGATTCATCTAGAAGATTTATGAGAGTCTAAAACATACATCCTAAAAGTTGCCAAAAGATTTATAATGCTTTTCGAAAAGTTAGAAAAACGGTGGATTAGTATAATTTAATTTGGACAGGTGGCATTAGCAAACATAATTTCATTTGATGGCTTGTTTGTAGGGACAAACTTTCTACAGCAATAGAAATTATACGATGGCTTCCTTCAGTAAACATATATTATGATTTTTGTCAATCTCATTTAGAAAATAAAAGTGATCTCTTTTTTGAATGTGCATAGACAAGGATGATTTGAAAAGTATTCTTGCTTAGAATAGAATCTACGTGACATTAGAGGATGGAATGAAGAACTATAATGGATGATCAAAGTAATAAAAGGAAAGGATTTAGCTGCCAAACTTCTCAACATATCTTTCTTAGCTTGTATTTATTATATATGGGCTAAACGAAATAGAAGATGTTTTCAAGGGAAAACAGTGGATATCCCTATTCTCTTAGTGAAAATAAAGAAGATAGTATGAGGGAGAGATTCTTTGTTTAGAAATATAAAATATTCTCAATGCAATATTATTTTGAGTGAGATTTGGAGGCTTCCAACTTTCATTTTTTCATAGATATGGTGACTTTTGTAATACTAAGGTATGCATCTGTACTTTTGTACTTTAATATGTATTAATACAATTTACCTTTTCCATAAAAAAAATCATACGTCCTAAAAGGACTTTATTCCAAAGTTTAAGGTTCGGCAATCCCAATTTCCCTTCCTTTTCTAGGTGAGCAAACTATTTGCCAAGCAATTTTGTAGGAACGTTGTATATCTGTACTTCTTGCCCATAAAAAGTTTCTAATTTTTTTCTCTGTTTCATAAATTGTTTGCTTTGACAGTAAGAAAACGTGCATCCAAAATGTACATGTGGAAATTAGGATTGATTTTGACAACTGCAATCTTCCAGCAAAGCTTAGATGCTTTATTCCCCAACATTCTATTCTACTAAATATTTTATCTATCAAACCTTTGCAATCAGCATGAGTAAACCTTTTTATAATTAAAGGAACTCCAAGATATCGAATGGGGAGTGTACTCATGGGGAAAGGTGAGTGATCTAAGATGAAAAGCTACCCTTGATCTAATAATCTTGAGAAGAATATTTGACATTTACTTGGATTGTAATGAAGACCTGTAAGTTCACTAAACTCCTCCAAGGCTTCTACAAGACAAAGCACTGAATTTATATCTCCATGGGAAAAAAGAAACAAATCATCAGTAAAACACAAATGGGTGATAATATTGTTGTACATCTTATTGTTGTAAATCTTTCTTTATGATAAAAAATAGAGCATTAAGGAGGTTTTGAATGATCAGGATTATTTACAATCCAACCTATCTCTTTCTCAATTAGAACAATCTATTGAGATAATTTTTAATGATGAGCTTGATAACCTAATGCTTAAGCTTCCTCTTAATAGAAAACTTTTTGTTTCCTATGTCTATGAAAATTTAAGGATGACTAAGAAGGTAAACTAGAGAAAGTTTGATTGAAATCGGCTTCTTCCAACAAAAATTAGCATTTTTATATGAAAATCATGTGCAATGGTTTTCCCACTATTGTGAATGTACAAGTGAGCGATTTTTTTTTTTTTTGGCCTTAAAATGTGTTTGTTGCACATTTCCTTAGCCAAAACTACTAATCGTTTTTTTTTTTTTTTTTTGCATGAGGAGCTAGTTGGAAATTTGTGGTAATATTTTAGGCTTGCCTTTAAGATACTAGTAAGAAAAGACTTAGTGAATGTACTTATTATGGATTAGTTCGAGGAAGCATCTTTTTCCTCACAATCTAGGAAGCTTATTGCACTTACGAGCTACTATGTTCTTTAAAGTATTTGGCTTGCATAGAATAGGGTTCCTATTCTAATCAATAATACTTTCTCCACTCTAGCTAGGATCCTTGCTATCTAAAGTTTACATGTTAGTTTTAAATTATAAAGGTGATTAAACTCTCATATATTTTAAATAGTTAACATCTACAAGCCTTGCAAGCACTAGTTATATTTTCCTTAGTTTTGAGGAGTAGAATGGTTAAATGGAAATATCCTTCTAGATCATCAAAGCTAAATACAAATGGTTTAAGTATTGATGGTTTATGCACTGGTTTAGTTTGTGACACTCATGGTAGTGTCCATTTGACATATGTAATTAACCTTGGCTAGGGTGATGGTGCTACTACTAAAGTTTATGATTTGTTGGAAGGATTGAAACTCTATTTACAAAAAGGAATTATTCTATCAAAAATTGAAGCAGACTCTCTATTTCTTATCAAATACTTGAAAAGGGATTTTTCTGTCCTTGGAAGTTATCCCATGCCATTAGAATGTTTTCTATTATGATTCCTACATAGGCTATGCTATTCCATACATCTTTTCAACTAGCACATCAAGAAATAATGAAAATATTGTTAATGGTTTCCAAAGTTTCTCTACTCTTGTTCTTTACCATGCAATTGCAAGTAAATATCATATGAAGATCAATTGATACTAGAACATTACTAATTGTTTTGTCATTTTTCCATTTCTATGTTTTTCAACTTTTTTTTTAATGATTTTGAGATATACCATGCTCTTTTGCAAGTTTTTAAATGGGTTAGGTTTTGTGCTTACCTTTAATTATCAATATTTGAGTGGGTAAGATCTTTTGCCCTACTTGTTGTTTCTCTCAAAGGTTTTGTTGCCTTGCCTACCTTTACTTATGAATATAATTGCACAAGCTACATCCCTTTCATTTTAAAAAAAAATTAAAATTAAAAAGAAAGAAAAAAAATGATTAGTAATAAGGAAAAATTACCCTTATAGTTCATATCCTCAAACTAACCCTAAAATTAACTATACTCTAGGCTACCTATTAGGTCTTATGCCCATCCAATATTCTATTGACTTGATACTTCACTTTACATACCCACCTATAACCAAAATGAAGTCAACAATGAGGTAAAGGACACCAATTACCATGTTTGATTTGCCTCTAGGTAAGTAAGCTCCTTATCCATAATGCTTATCCTATTATGATTCATAAGTGCTTCCTACTATGTGTAGGCTTCATGTATGATAGAATTGGAGATGGCATTGGTCAAATTATAATATGGAACTTTGGTCTTGGGAGGGGTTTTGCAATTCTATCATAAAGTTCCACATTTGACCACTAACAATTCTATCTCTTGGGAGGGGTTGGTTTTAAGAGAGAAACTAAGATATTACCATGTCTTATGTGGAACAAATCTCTTGATGCGAGAAATCTGTGAGAAGGGATCGTCAATCCGTGTAAACGATTTTTGAAATTGATTAAGAAAAAGGCTTTCTAGTTGATTGGCTAGAGTAGACCTAATAATAGCTTGGGCTGAACTATGTAAAATTTCATGCATTTTATTTTCTACTTCTCTTAATCTCTTGTGCTTGTGATTCTTAGTTATTGTGTAATTGCTTTAATGAATAAAAGACAAAAGTAGCACGAGAAACTAAATAATAAAAGAAGGTAAAAAACAAAAGAAACATAAGAAAATCTTTACAATCCAATTAAATTCTCCCTTCTTTGGCTGCCTAGGAATAACTTTAGTATTGGGTAGAGTGATGTTAATGAAGCATAAGGTAAAGAGGGGTATAGATAAAGTGGTACTAAAAGCTTAGGCTTATTGTCTTAAGGGATCTAGCTAGTGAAGCAACAAGGTTTGTCGTTAATGTGGGTGAGTTATTTATAGGCTTAGGTACATCTAGAATGTCAAGTAATAGAGATATAGGACATATGCAACTTTAAATTCTATAACTTTAGTAGATAGAGCAAGTTGGTAAACTAACGCTTAGATGAATATTCCTACAGAAATGGAAAGAAGATGACACCACAACTCACAAGAAAATATTTAATGATAAATTAAAAAAAAATCTACAATGAAGGATACATCACAATGATACACAAGGTACATAAGAAGACTTGTAAGATGCACCAAGTGCAATAATGTAGCAACAAAACCTATAAACTCATAAATGGCTTAGGATAAGGATGGTTTAGGATAAGGTCAACCAAATAATCTTTCATTAAAGGTGATACTACTAAAGAAGAAAAGAGTAGACAAATTATAATTGTAGGAAAGTAACATGAGAAGATCAATTAGGTCTTAATCACTACAAGCCCCCTTGAATAAAGGATGCTTAGTAATTTTTTGGTACTTTATTTTAAAGTGATTCATGTCCTAAAATATTTTCATTAAGTAATTATTCTAGTTAAGACCATATCATAAAAGGTTAGGTCCATGCCCTACCTTTGTATTCTCTCAATAGGTCTAATAATTCACTCAACCTATATTATCAATAACAATGCCAACTTTTGATTAAAAAAAATGGTAGACAATTTATAAGGTAAGTCAATGTGAATGCATTATCTTCAAAAGTGTGAGAGAATGTGAACTTGAAACATGAAAGATCATACCATATGAAGGAATTGGCAATGCTTGTGGAGTGTGAATGCAAAAATTTTAATGAAGTATATGCTAGGTAAAAAGATATGAGATACACTCAAAAGAAAAACATTTATGTCATTGTCTAAACAAACACATTTTTAACAATATCAAATTGAATTCTAATCATAGAAATAAAATGTTTTGAATTTGGAAAAAACTTGACTATTAAGATGAAGGAGAAAAGTCTATATTGCACAGAAAAATCATTAATAATGGTTAAAAAGCAACACATATAATCATGAATAGGTACTTATGAGGATGTCATAATCTTAGGTTTGTCAAGGCCCTAAGTTGGTAATGCTATTTAAATAAACTAATCTTTGATTAGCCAGCAACTTTAAACTTTTGAAATAATGGTTTAGAATGGTATCAAAGCTAACCTCAATGTCCTAGGTTCAAACCATGAAGGGGAAACCAATGGAATAAAAATGATCATAAGATTGGAACCTAGATCATCACACAAAAGCATAGTGGAATGTCATAATCTTAAGGTCATGGTGGGCTTAGGCTTATGATGACCCAAGTTGATAATGATATTTAAATGAGTTAATCATTTATTAGCCATCAACTCTAAGACATTTAGCATAATGGTTGAAGATCATGACAAAGGATATCAAATATCCATATAAACCAAATAAAAAATAAATTTACTCACAATTGGATCAAGTAAAAGTAGTATTCATTTGTTTTACTATAGGCCAAATAGAATAACTAAAAGAATCAAAAGATGAAATATTTTTTCCACGTGTAATAAGACTTTAAAAATATGGCTAAGACATTTGTGCCACGTATCATACCTAATATTAGAGTTTAAGCTATAAATAGATTCATGTTTGTAAGCATATGAAAGAACCTTTATTTAAAAAAGAAATAAAAAACCACATAAACTAAGATTAAAGTTTATTAAGTATAGCCCCCTCTCTAATTTACTAAATTAATTAAATCTCCAATTATACAATCCTAGTATGGATGTAATTTTTTATACCTTAATCTATAATCCATTTGAAATAAGAATATAAGAAGAAGAATGTACAATACTTGCCTAGTTGGTTTCAAACTTTTACTGTTAAGTTAAGTGAGGAAGCCCATTACTTTTTGGAACTAATCCATTGTAAAAGATGGCCCAGCTACTCCTCCTGCAACGGATGTGGCCCACTAGTCCTACTTCAAGATTAACAAGATGACTTGGTCCATCGTATAAACCATGTTTATTGGTCCATCCTATCCTCGTGTCTTATTATTATTATATTTTAACCTAGGACGGCACCCAGGACCTTTATTATTAATTTCTCCAAACTGGACTTAAACCATTTTTGGGCATTAACATGCCCCTTCAAAGATCAAATAAGGGATAAAATAAAGGTTGGTGTAACCACCTAACCTTTACATCCAGGGATTGGACTATAACCAAACCTACATTCTACCATTCTTCATGGAGGTTCAAACAAAGGGTCTCCCATCGTCAAGGGCTGCAAACCCATTGTTGTATTGGTATCAATCATCTTCCACTTCTAAAATCTTGTTGCATAGCAGTTGTACGCTAATTTTGGTACACTTGCCCTTTTAGAAGGTATCACTGTCTTCTTTTTGGTTGTCTTTGCCTCCACATTAGCCTCTGGTGGGGCATCCGTAGCCTCTGGTTGTCGTTATTGTTGGCATACCAAGCACGTCTTTTTGTATAACTCCTCCTCATTTATCATTTTTCGCTCCGAATATAAAACCTACTAATTACATATCCACTTATCGTAAGCTCTTCAAGAAACTAAAAGACAAAGGGAGGAAAACTTACACATGAGTTATGATGCAAAAATTTGTAGCTTTGATAAGAGGAAAAGTTTATCTCCAATTGGATATTAAAGAATTCTCTTTAGTACCTAGCAATAGGAATTTTATTTATTTATTTCTTGAAGAAATAAATTTATAATAATTTTTTAATTTCCTTATAGAAGAAAATGCAAAAAAAAAAGATCAAAAAGAGGAATAGTAGGTTTATTTAGTCTAGTACTTCTATCCACAGTTTCTATGGAATTATAACTAAAGTTATGCCATATATTAAAAAATAAATAGATATTATCTTGAATAACTATAAAGCTAGCTTTTTGGTAGGAGGAGCAGATCTAACATACCTTTAGATATTATCAAAGAATCACACCTATCCAATATGGGAATTTTGTTCTCTACACAATAAACATGCTCAAAAGGCTAAAAGTTAAAATAGAGCTAGTGCATATCAACCTACACTATAATATCTGTTTTTAAATAATAATAAAAAGCTAAAAAGTTAAACCAAAAATTCACTCTTGAGTGAAAAAAAAAAATCTATATCTAAATTTTATCACAAAATCACATCTCTCCTATGTAGTTGGGCTATTACCATTAGTAGAACCTACGTCTAGGATCCTTAAAGAATAATCAAAGAAAATAAAAAAAAAACTTAAGAATTTTTATTTTCACCAACGGATATAGAGCTCAGGAAAGACATAAATCATCCTTGCATTTGTAAGCCACATTTCAAGAGTCCATGTCCATAAAATATTTGCGTATGTCTCTGATGACTAATCAATATATCATGATTTAAGGTTTTCAAAAGTTCAAAAAATCTTATAAGGAAACTCAGAAAGCAATTGGGTAAATATATAAAGGCGATGAAGCAAATATTTCTTAGAGAAGTCAAGAGTCATTTACTTGACATTAATAACTTTGCCTTTGTAATTTATAGACGTTCATACCTCTAGTGAAGCACTAGTTCTCAAAGGTCCACTTGTAGATATATGTTTAACTTGGGTGATGGAAATTGATCACGTTTTATTTTGAAGTAGTGATAACTCTATTTTTATAGAGTTATTTTATCTATTTTTTAGGCAATAAATAATACAATGCTTATGAGAAAATATTTGAACTCCTATTATTTATTTGAATTTGTCTTGTTTTTGTAGCATAAGGAGGCAAGGAGAAAAGGGATGAACATGGAGAACCTTATGCTTATTGTGTGGCAAAATTATAATATCAAGATCAAGAGAGTCAAGATGGGCTTGGGCTTTGGATAATTGTTATTAGATTTTCTATTGTTATTGGATTTTCTATTTAAATAGAAAACCCAGTCATGTTAGAAATTCAAGTCTCAATTAATTTAGGAGTTCAAAACCCAATTGTTTTAGGTCTCTAAAACCTAATTCTACTAGGATAGGAGATAGGTCTAAATCTAAACCCTATTTAAGAGAAGAGAAGAGGCAAAAGAAAGGGAGGAGGAAATTGAGCACAACTCAAGAAAGAAGCCAAGAATTCAAGGTTTTCTTGAAGAGAAGACAAAAAGGGTGACAGACTTCTTGTTCTTGGATTCAAGATGCCTTCTTTATTTCTTATTACCATTCTTCCTCATTATTTCTTTATGTTTTAGTTTATTTTTGTTAGAGCTACGATGTAACCTAATTATGATGGTATGAATCTTATGATTATTATGTTTTGCAAGATATTTTATTTATGTGAAGTTACATATTACGGAGTTTAATGCTTTTAGGTGATTAGCTACCACTTAGATGACTTGATTTGCATGTTAAAGACCGACAGGAAATAGCATGCAGTTGCTTCTTGTAATATGTAACCATAAATTAAATATGGATAGACATATACCATATTGTTTGTGTGGCTTTTGGTGTAAACTGGGAATATTCATAGATCCTAATGCATTTGGTTTGTTTCAATTCACATATAGAGATATAGTGAATTAATGAACTAAGTAGGTTTGCTATACCTAGACATAGGATAGTAAATAAATTAGGAAATTCTGCCATCACATAGATATTATCTCTCTTGCAAGCATAAATAATCAATATTAGTACCTAGTAATTATGGTGAAGTCATATGCTCTAACATATTTCTTTTATTAAGTTTTCTTAGACTTAGTTAGTTAATCTATCATCCATTAATTTGGTTTGTTAGATAAATTCTAGGAGTTATTCACCGTTAGTAATTAGTTGGTCTAGTAATCACCAATCTCTGTAGGACGATATCTTTCTTATCATTATATTACTTGTTCGACATGTTCACTTGCATTTAGATTTCATCGAACAAGTAGCAAAAAATTTATATTACTACAAGAAATTCTTATTGGATTTTAGGATAATACAATTGGTGCATTCCTTATTATTCTACCTTAAAATCATAGTGATTAGAAAGATAGATTATAAGTATAATCTCATTAGAAAGATGGTAAACCAAGGTCATAAGATTATGCCAAATATATCATCTAAGGAGAGCCTAGTAGATCTTTCTTCCAATCTTTGGTCCAAAAGACTTTTAAGCTCTTGAATTTCAAATTTAATTTTCTCTTAGATGAATTGTAATGTTGAGATATGCCTCTTAACTTTTGTATTATCTTATTTTTTTAATAAATAAACTCACATATTCATAAAATAAAATAAAATAAAAACTTTTAAACCTTGCTTGAAAGCCTCACTAATGGATCCTTCTTCCAATGGATGACAAATGAATACTAAATTTGAATTAAGGACAAGTAGGAAACCGTTAGTACTGATTCAAGAGTTATCTCTAAAATACAATTTGAGCTAAACTAATTTTAGGATGCCAATTCTTAACTTGATGGTACTTGGGTATCTTTATTTGAAGATGAATTCAATGTTCAAGTTACATTGTACGTGAAATGCCTAGAGCAGATTTGTGTAAAGTAGGCTCTGCTTCTTTGGCCTGCAAGGATCTTGTAGCAGCCGATGATAATCTGTTGTCAGATTGGATGAATCTTATATGCCAATGGTGGATTGAATGGAATCTTATATAATTAGCGGAAGGCATTGTGGAGTCCCTTTCCCCCATGGCCGGAATCCAGTTCAAACTCCGGTCACTTGGTTGTGGGTCTTTCTGCCAATTTTAGCTAAGCTTTTTATATGTGTGTGAAATCTATATATATGATAAAACTAGGGACATATTCCTAGGTTAAGACCACAGCTGATATCACTTCAAATCGAAAATAATCTCATTTAAGCTCCAAGCGTGATATTTGTTTTTAGCTATTTTGGGTATCTTTTTTACATTGAAAAATATATTTCCAACAAGTGTCTTAATAGCTTTAAGGATAACATTTTTACAACTGGCAATGAATTTAAACAAATTAGACAAATACAAATTTAACAATACTTATCTTGAAACTCTTCTCTTTTATATGGTAAAAAAGCCAGTTAATTCTACATTTCACAATAAATAGGATGATTGTATATTAAGAATAATGTTCCCATATTTCTATAGGGTATGAATACCCTATTAAAATATTGTCCTTGGACTTGTCTGACTTGCGACATAGGCAACAACTCTTATCTTTAAATGCTTCAATGAACTAGAGTGCATCCCTTGTCACTAACCAATCTTGCATAAGTAGCCATAATACCACAAGTAAAAAATGAATTACAAACTTGAACCATACAAGTTCATATTAATCTATTTTAGAAGCTTGTAGAGTGATGAGTTTTCAAGCAATTTTAATTGAGCACTTTCTATCGGCTCAAGCAGTCTATATAAGCTTATTTTCCATTATCTCTTTTAGCTAAGCTTGCTAATACAGAAACATTAACTTCTAATTTGGGTTAATCTTTAACCAAAAAAATTATACATTTTAAACGTTACTCCGTATCTCCTAGGGAAATAGTGTTTGAGCCACTCTTAAAAACTAAAAAACTAAATCAAAATGAACGGAATAAGTGAAAAGAAGAATAAAAAATCAAAAAATAAAGCGTTCAGAACGCAACAATAGTATACAGGGATCTATCAACCAACGTCATAAAATATCCATATAAAGAAAAGCAATGTAGTCAGTCACTAATGACTCGACGATGTCGATAATATATTAATTTCCGTGACTTGCGCAAATATAATGTTACATGTACGTACATCCTAAACTTATCACTGATATTTAAAATTTACGCAAATGTCATAGAATGCTTCCTGAAAACGGCTACTGATCGATCATAATAACAGTAGTCGTGTTTTTACAACAAAAAATAAATAAAAAATAAAAATAAATAAATAAATAAATAAATAAAAAAAACGAAGAAGGCCGTTGGTACAATCAGCCACCTCCTCTAAGATTCTTGTGTTTGGTGGCTGTCATTAGCCTTTGTATTAGAAGTTCCACTAACATAATAGGGAGCTCACAGTTCAATAAGCAAGACAACTAGTGCTAGTGCACGAGGAAGTAAGCCAAAAGCTTCACAAATAACTTTAGTTCGTTGCATAGCTTCTGAAAATACAATACTCCATAATTTTCCTTTCATCTTAACACAGAGTAGAAGGAGATTAAGAGTAACTTATAAAACAAAACATAATACATATCATTTTTGGTCAACAATCATGTGATAATCATGGTCTAAACATAACTTGAAAACAGTTGTTTTTGTAAAAATTATACAGATTATAATAAATAGTTATTTTCATGAGAAAATAGCATTTAGATGAAACCTAAAACTTCATTCTAAAAAATCAATTGGGTTTCTTTAAAGCTACTATAGTTTAAAATACAAAACTCCATAGATTAGATGTTACAGCAAGTAGCATAGTTAAAATTGCTAACTTAACCAAGAAAACAGCAACTTCGGTGCATTAGGCTGTAATTCTGTATCTATAAAATTGGAAACACGCGCATAGAAGAATGATTAGTCAACCAAAATTGTCCGCTTTCCCTAAAGTTGGTATAAGGCTAAATACTTGAATATTTCATGAGAAAGTTATTGCACCTTAAAGAATATTTGTTGGAAAACATTTTAATTTCACATGCAAGGCAATATCGTCAGACAACCACTCTGCAGAGTGGAAAGCTTACCCATCTTTCATGGCAATTGTCTCTAGATTAGGGATATGGTTAATTCTATATCCCTTGATTGGATTTCTTTGAATACTGAGTTGTTGTTTCATTTTACTACTTTGGTGTTGTGGCCATTGTCTCATTCAATTATGTTAGGAGATAAAATTTGTGACACTGCCACATTAGTGACATGACACGCCACGTCAACCCTCATGCTGAAGAAGCAGAGTCGCCCCATGCCAAGCCGTCGCGAAAACGCCCAACTGCTACAGTCGCTCTCTTCTCCAGCCTGAAATGGGAACCTACGCCTGTGAATCGATATAAGGAATTTTCCTCATCAAAAGGATGGAAACCCTAGTCAAATCCCTCGGTCTTGCGCTGCAACTCATACGTACTGACCGACGAATATTCGCCAATCGGTTAAGGAAAGAGGGCTCAGGTATTAAACCTGAATCATCCACCAGTTGGTGACTCCTTCAAGTTTCCTCCAAATGGTCAATTCACTCTCAGATCCTGGTCAATTCACCAACTCCAACCTTCGATGCAAATGATGGCATCCAGGAGAATAACATAAATCAGTTTTTATGTATAGGTTTCAATTCCCTTTTTATGACTATTAGTCTAACTGTATAAATTGTAAACGTTTTATGTACAATCATCATCAAGAAGTCAAACAGATTTCATAAGCCTTTCTTTGTTCTTCCTTTCGATTTTATGGCTGAGTTCATTGGATTGCAAATTTTCACCCTTCAACCGATTTCCAGCATCAGATGATTTTAGGATCCTCAATAAATCTTGCAACTCCAGTTCTCTAAAATCCTTAGAGTAAATCACCAAACCTTATAGATTTTTTGGGGTAATCAATTTAGCAACAAGTAACCATTCCGGGATCAAATTCTTTTCATATGGATTACAAATATCGAGTATGATGAACAACCCCAAAAATAAGTGTCTGAAACTTCTTCGGGCCTATAGTTTGGTAGTGCTTGCCCTTTAGAAAACCAAATCAATAAATATATGAATTCTTAAATGCTTCCCCACAAAATAATACTTATAAAACGCATTTGCTCATTAGACTTTGAACTAAATCCATTAAATTAGGATTATGCCTCTCAACTGCGCCCTTCTATGGCAATGTGCAGAGCCAGTTCTGTGGCGCACAAATGTCACTTTCCAAGAAGTATAGCAAATAAATCAGCTCATAATCCTTAATGCATTTTTTAATAGTCATCATCTCTATTTGCTCTAGTGGTTTCTCTCTTTAATTATTTTTCTTTCAAGCTCACTTATTCACACATCCAAACTAGCCATTACATAGGATTTCTCACACAACAAATTGTTTTACTATAACATAAAAGCAATAAATGAAGTTACGAAACACTTTTCTCCATCAAAAGATTTATGATCAAAGGTACATACACAATAACATTTTTTAAAACTAGATGACGGAGACATTTAGGAAATAGAAGAAACACAAACCCCCTAACAAATTGTACATGATGACTAGTATTTGACTTTGATTGCATTTTCGATAACAATTGAATCACCATTTGGATTTATGTGTTGATTGTAACAAAGACCAACATCAAACTAGAAATACAAATAGCCAAGTACCAGAAGAAATTTCATTAATATTTGATTCGAAATATTAATAAAATAGACTTAACATTTGTAACCGTTCTGTATTTATGGCTATTTGTTATGAAGATTCCCCCAACTTTCAATTAAAACAGCACCTGTCATTATCTCTTTCCTTCTTGTAATCCTTGTTTAGTTGAAGAGGTTTTTTGGCTCTTTAGCTTTTCATGATTGGGAGATTCTACTTATCCAACCTAAAATCTCACTCTGCATTCTCTCTATATTTAATTACTAGCTTAATTATTTTTCTAAAAGCTTAAATTTTTTTATAGATCGATCATAAATGATCTAATGAATACCCACAAGGAAGGGAATAATCAACTGAAAATTTAAAACAAAAAGAAAATTCACCCATGGTCTTCATCATCCAACAAAACTATATGTGTAAAATTAGTAATCTTTCATTTCCAATCTCAGTATAAATACATAGTATACAAATGTTAATAACACTCCCAACAACAAGCTTCATCGTCACCCATCTTGAGTAATCTAGAAAAGGGTGAGATCCACGTGAGTTGCGTACTCCACGAAATGGTGATAAGAATCATTAATGGTTTTTCTACAGCTAAATAATTGATCATTCGAGAAACTAAAGTGGGAAGAGCGATTAACATTTGGCTTCAGCCATTAGGCGAATCCAAACCATGAAAAGAAAAGCTGCCTTGGAAATGCTGACGTACAAATCTCGATTAGGCAGATTGTAAGAGACTAGGCCTCTTTTGGATTATTAGCATCTCCTCTGATGGCTTAAGGTAGAAACGTCTACAATGGAAGAACAAAAGAGGTTCTCCTTTAATAAGAAAAAACTCATTCTAGTAACCTGAAAAGATGTCACGCGAAAATTGTTTGGTGTTGTTGCTTCCAATATGTTTCATGAAATGTGAGAATGTGTTCGATAAAAATTATTAAAACAGCATCACTTCTGTTTTCAAAGAAAGGTGATGGTCAATCTCCATTCACCATCAGTTTCACACTTGTGCGAATATATAAAGCACAAGACAGGTTATTTGTAACCTCTTTGGGCTTAGCACTACATTTGAATCCTCAAGACAGCAAACTGTAGAAGTTTTAGCCCCCGCACCGCATTTACCGCTGTGTCAAAAAGTGCCGGAGAACAAACTATAGTATAACGTGTTTACTAAATCCAGAAGCATTCAGAATGTCTCGCCAACAAACTAGTTTTTCCCTATTACGAAAAAGAATCAAGCCCCGACGTGAATCATAAATCGCGGATAAGTAGTGGGAAATCTGTACTTATGCTTTTACATCACAAGGCAAATGCGACAGTCAATTCACCGTGCTTGATTGACACTTTGCTTTCACCTTACGAACTCCACCGCTAAGGTCGAATCTTCAGATTTATAGTGGCAATAAGGGCCGAAAATTCTTTAACTTCATGATTTCAGTTGTTTGAAAAGTAATCCCAATCAATTGAAAGGACATCCCACTTAGACTTGCCTATTTTGGTGGCCATCACTAAACGTTTTATTGATAAGACGTCAAAGATATAAACCACAGGTAATCTCTATAAATTGCTTAAAAATCTTCTTCCTACCTGTAAGGCCCCAAGATTTGGACCCTCTGATCGGGTAAGACAACATTCTATATCGCTTTCATGGTATACAAATTCTCACAGCCATAACAGCCTCTTCTTTGATATTTTCTTTCCAAGGATTTTTCTTCTTCTTTTTTTTTTTAATGATTATTCTAGTTCCTTGTGTAAGCGAAGAAAAATTTTTCATTCACTTTGGTGTTTTTACTTTTTGCGTTTTGCTTGACAGTAAAAAGACAGAGCTGAAGAATGAGGTTTCTAGCGGTTGCTCTAGTCTTGATGATGGTGACCTCTTGTTTGGCAACCACTAGGAAACCGATGGTGGTTGAACCATATAAGCACGAGCGGCAGCTTGCCGAGGACGAGAATGCTGAAGTCAATCACCATATAAATGATGCCAACGATCACCACGGTATTCCTAGTAATCGATACTGTGAGTTTATTGGCGAACCTGCTGGCTGTTCGACAGAGGCATAGAATGGTTAGCTCAGCATGATACTTGCTAAGCGAAAGCAGTGTTGCGGAAGGCATAACGTTATGTTAGATGTATGGGTTTACGACGTTTTATGTAACAAACCGACCTGCATGGAAAGCATAGATGCTCTGTAGAATAAACAATGAGAAATAATATAAGTTTGGGGTGTGTTAAATGTTGTTTAGTCACATTCGTTTATGACCCAAGCCAGTCTGCTTCTTTTCACGTTGCGTAATCTCAGCAAGTTTTATAAAAATGGTGAAGTAGAACACTTAATGTTGTAATACAACACTCAGAATCAAAGCTCTAACGTTATAACTGATTAGTTTTGACCTCCAAACGAGCCAGAGAGGATGACCCCGTAATTTCGTATTCACTCAAAAATTTGTTACATGGCATCTAAAATGAATGTTTTTGTTAAATAGTGAACCACATAACGGCGCTCTCACATGCATGCTCACAATCTCTACTAGTTTCGTTTAATTTTTGAGTTTGATTTTTGAATTTTTAAAATTTTCTTTTTGACTTTGATTTTTGAGTTTTATTTTTTAATATAAATATAGAATATATTTATAGAATAATTTAAGAAAAAAATCAACAAAGTCATATTTTTTCTTTTCTAGCTCCATTTCTATATCTTTTCTATTTTGTCTCCAATGAGTTATAATGAATTTTTAATAAAACTCAAGAAAGAAATATGGAAAAGTTGTAAAAATTAATTCAAGAAAGAAATCAACAAAGTCATATCTTATAATCATCATTTTCTTCTAATTTCCGTTTCTCTATCTTTTGTATTATTTTTTTAACTGTTTTATGAGGAGGGGCTTAAATGCATGCTATCCTTCTGTGCGGGCTGTAAGGAGAAAAGGACTTGAGAAGCGAATTGAGAGTTTTGAAGTTCTGAGGAATAGAATTTGAAAATTCATAACACGATTACATCTTTCTCAGGAAAGTTGGTTTTTGTAATAGGTCTAAGCGATTTGCCCATGTTTTCTTTGGGAGTCAATTCGCAATTAAAGCAAATGAAAGGGTAATCTTCGAAATTAAAAGACAATGGCAAACTTAGAAATTCACAATAGCTAAAGAAGATAGAAATACAAAGCGGTAGCATCGTCCAATCCATGTAAAACCTAAACATACAATTCTGTGAAACCAGCTATTACAAGCGGTTGCGGCAATTGCTGTTTGTGACCTGTTTCTAGGGCCACTTACTTGGAAATCCTCCCTAGGAAGTGGTTGAAGGTGCTTACAATTCTTACTAATGGTTAAATGAATAGAAATAGTATAGGTTTGCTGGAAAACGCAGGTAGCATTGCAGTAAGAGAAAAATTACTGCACAAACAAGATATTGTTCATTCTAGAAAGGAAACGAGCCGTATAATATAACTGTCCTAAACGACAGCACTCTGCCCAAGACACGGGTCGACCCACCCACTACATTACCAACAAAAGCCCAACAAAAAATGACCACATAAACCCAACTACAAAAGACCAACATAACAACTGAAGGAAAAACCAATAAGAAAACAACTAAATAACCCATCACCACCATTACACCTACACTCCACTCCACTTTGTCCTTGGTTTCAATAGGCATGTAACATTCCCACCCCCTTTAAGGGCATTGTGCTTAAGGTGGAAATTTGGGTACCTCACCAAAAATTAAGACTTCTTCCTAAGTCACATCTAAAAGTGCTTTACCTTTCCAATGCATTAAAAATTTTATATGTCCCTTCACTTGCCTCTTTTTAAGAATAGCTTACAGAATGTACTCTAATTTCCTTTCATAGATGGTAGTGGGAGGACTAGTTGAGGTTGGCAAATTAAATCCAATAAAGTACTTCATCTTGGGTACATGAAAAATTAGGTGTACCCTCAACCCTTCTGGTAATTCCAACATTTATGCCACTATTCCCACCTTTTGTAGCACCTTAAAAGGTCCATAGTACTTAGCAAATAGCTCATCCCTCTACATACTATTCTAATGGTAATTTAGCACTTTTAAATATATATGGTCATCCATTTCAAACTATACCTTTAACCTATTGCAACCATAAAACTTCTTCATTATGAATTGGGCTTTTTCCAAATTCTACTTCAATTTGGCTAGCTGCTCATCTTGCTTTTCCTTCAACCATTCAATTAAGGCTAATATTATAGATCTAAGAATTTAAGATAGTTGGATAGGATGACACCCATACACAATCTTATAAGGCATATGGAGTGTAGCCCCACACTAACTAGTATTGCAACAATATTATGCCCAAGAAAGCCATTTACTCCACTTCCTTAGGGTTTCCCCATAAAACAACAAAGATACATCTCAACAATATAGTTCACAACCTTGGTCTACACATCTAACTGAGTGTGATAAGCTAAAGTGAAATTGAAACTAGTTTCCTAAAGATGAAATAGTTCCTTCTAGAAAAGTTTGGTAAAATTGGGTTCCTATTGCAAACAACAGATTTGAGCTAATCTTACAACTTGAAGATGTGATCAAAGAAGGCTTAAGCAATTGTCTATGTTGTATAAGATACACCAAGTAATGAAATAGCCAAATTTGGATAAGCAATCCATAACTATTGAAATAAATAACTTCTGCCCTAATCTTAGCAACCCCTTAATGAAGTCCATGGAAATTTCATCCCATGATTGTTCTAGAATAGGTAATGGCTACAATTTCCCTATAGGAAAGGAGTTACTTCCTTTACATTTCTAATAAGTAACACATTCACCTAACCTACTTGGTAGCAAACTCCTTATTCCCTATCCAAAAGAATACTTCTCTTATGTGTTTGAGGTTCTTTTGCATACCTTCATGAGTACCTGCATGGATCTCATTAATGATCATTAGAATCCATGTAGAAGCGTTGTCCAAGTAAATTTAGGAAGGAAGGTAAAGACTTCTTTAGGAAAGAAAACCATATATTCCTAAGAAGGCCACAATCAAGATTAGGCTCATCCAAGGAGAAAAAATGGCAAACATAAGGCGACACACAAAAGAAAGGATTAATAGAAGATTTTCATTATTCACATATGTTTAGCCAAGATCAAAAGGGTCGAGTTCCCCAAAATGATGATTTCCAAGACCACTAGGATTCCCAGTTTGATGATTCTAGGGACAATTAGCATTTTGATGATGGAATGACCTACAATAGTAAGGTGTATGAATGGGGTGGAAGAGCTTAGGGTTATTATGATAGCAAAGTAGGTCTTCAACACTAAATCCCTATTTTTCCCATTTTGATAGCACAAAAGATCCTACTAATTGAATTTATCAAGTAATTAAATATTTTGAATTGTTTCCTTGTCTAAATTGGGAAAAAGTTAAATGATTACCTGGAATGTGTGTAGTAGTGCCCTTAAATGGGTTCAAGTATTTGAGAAAAAGTATAGAATGGCTAATAAGATACTTACATGGTATAGGATTATGGAAGGAGTTAAGGGAATGGTTTAGGGAGAATGCATTTAGAATCATTATGAAACTTTGATAAAGTTGGTACAAACAAGAACTATAGATACTTATTGTGAGGAGTATTAGAGTTTGTTGATTAAAATAGGTCTTTTATTACCAAGGAAATAATTGGGGAGGGTATTTGTTAGTGAACTTAAGCCTAAGATTATGGTTAATGTTAAGGCCAATAAGCCTTGACCCTTATGAAGGGAGTAAGGTCAACTAAGAATTTGAAAAGAACTATAAGCCCTTTAAGGGTGGCATAAGTCTAAGTGATAAAAAAAAAAAAATAAGGGAAAGCCACCCCCTAGTAAGGTTATAGGATCGAGTTCATTACCAATTAAAAGGATGATAATTAATCAATATAAGGATAGGATGATGAAAGCTTATATTTCCATTATGATGAAAAGTATACTCTAAGGCATCACTTTAAGAAAAAAATTATTTTAATTCGAGGTTGTTTGGCTAGCAAAGTTAGAGAAAGGTAAGGAAAAATAAGGCAAAAGGTTATGGCATAAATTACATTATGGAAATTTTGAAGTCTCTCTTAATGGCATGTATGATGATCATGCACCATGAACCATAAGAGTTTATGAGAGTTTGGTAGAGTATCAAAAAAAGTTAGGGTATTGGTAGACACATGTAGTATCCATAATTTAATCAAGAGATAGCTTATCATATTAAATTATGAATTGATGAGGATTGTAATTTCCAAGTTTGCATGGCAAATAAGGAGGAAGTTCAAGGACAAGGAAACAAACCCTACAACATAGCTATCTCAAATGACAATATTTTACCTAACATATAGGTCAACCCACCCACTACATTACCAACAAAAGCCACATAAACCCACCTATAAAAGACCAACATAACAAGTGAAGCCTAACAAGGAAAAAGTAACAAGAAAACAACTAAATAACCCATCAGCACCATTACACCCCTATTCCACTCCACCTTCTCCTTAGTTTATGATAGGCATGTAACACCATAAGAGAAAGAGAAGAGAGGAAAAAAGAAAAAGGGGAGAAAAGGAAAAGAGAGAAAGGTAAGAAGTGATGAACCAAATATGAGAGATAGAACCAAAAAGAAAGAAGATAGCTACCAAAGGTAGGTGTCACACTATTGTCTAGCCAATGAGAGTTTTTTAGGCCTTTAAATCGCTAGAAGGCTAGCTGGGCTTCATAGGTCATAAGACAACATTTAATCACTTTTAGATCACTAGAAAACCTCATTTTTACTGGAACCTTTTTTCCATGTATGGCTAACATGATCTTATCAAACTAATCGATTCATCTAACTTTAAGTGTGTTTTCTAGCATGATATATACTTTTTGGATCTTATACTATATAACTTAATTCTTAAAACTAACAACCTAGGATATTAGGATTTGATAGACCTAAATACTTAAAAGGGTTTCTTCTAGTATTTTTATTCATGGTTGACAATAAGGATTAATTGCTTTTGATTGGAGGTTTAGTTTAAAGTTTTGCATAAACTATGAAAATGCCAACATAAAAATGAAAGTCATTTAGTCATACTAGACTTGAGTTTTGATATATTTGATGTTTAGGTTTCATGAAAATTATTGGTAAAGCAAATCAAAGTTTATGATCGAAATAACAAATGAACTACTTGAGTCTAATAACCATTACAAGATAGTTAAAGGCATTACCTTCATGGTGAAATCATACACAACATTGTGTCAACTAACAAATGAACTCCTCAACTCTATAGGTACATAAAATATACAAGTTTTCAAGATTTTTTTAACATAATAAAATCAATTTCTTAAATGCCTTTTGATAGTTTTAAAAGTTATATATTTAGAATCATCATTATTAAAGATCTTATTATTTTTTTCAATCCAAATAGTATAAACAAATATGCAAACACAAATTTAAATATATATATATATATATATATATATATATATATATATATTAAATATTTTTCCATTAGCATGGTGAAGGAGCCGACTAATCTTTAAATTTCATAATAGGTATAATGATATTATACTAACTAAGACCTCTAATTGGGCCTAGACTACAGTTAAACGTGAGTATTCTAAGAAAAAGTGGTCTCACAATTTATCGGTTACATTACATAAACAACAACATTGGTATCTAGAATCTCCAAGATAGTGAACTCTATATCTTATGGCTAGAAGATTCCACATTGCTAGCCATATTATCATTAAATGTTGTAAGATTGAATATTTAAACCATATTATTCACACCAAATAACTTTAGGCCTCTAAGGAATGATAGTTGTCCAAAAGAAGTTGATTGCAAACTTCTCATCCATAACTATTATCCAAATAAGTGTGTCTTATCTCATATGATTGGCCTATGGCGTGGAGTCAATATTAGCGATAAGCATAGACCATGAGTACCTGTTACTTGTAGAAAGTTGCACTTTTAATTCCACATTATCACTAAAACCTTAGCATCTTGTAAAACTCCAAAGGCAATGATAACTTGTCCTCTAATCTTGCTAGTAATAGATCCTTCAAAAAGCCAATAATGATTATAGAAAGAGACCAATTCCTTATTACTAGTCATTCTTTTCATTTGGCCTGCAACAAAAGATCTAACCTTTACAATCTTCCTCTAAATCCAAGAGTTATTTCCTAATAGTATATTTTAAAAGCATTGCTCATCCATGATGACTAAAAAGACTTAAAAGTTAAAATATACCATATATGCTTTGTTTGTTCAATTTTCTTTTGATCCTTAGCTTTTCATAAACTTATTCCACCTTTAAATTTACTTGTACATACATAGTTCTAAGCATCTTTGGCATTATACATCTTCACTGAGCCTAACCATAAAAATCTTCACATCATTTGGCCCATTTGCATCAATATTTTAGTGTAAATGATTGATAAAAAAGCATTATATATTTGCATTGAAAAGAAGATTAACTTAATTAACAAAACTTTTCTTGTGTAAGACAAAAACTTGTTAGCCTAATGTGAAATTTTAATAATATAAAGTCCTAATTTTTCAATTATCTTGATGATAAAAGAACTCTCAAGCACTTTGAAGGAATTTTGCAATGATATATCCACATGTTATGATTGAATCTTGCACATCAAGACCCATATTGTAAATGCATCACTACTTTTTCTTAGACTAGGTTGACATCTTGGAGTAAAATGGAACCTTTAGGACCTAGCATGGAAGCCTAAATAGGAATTGTCTTCTTTACTAAAAAGGAATAAGTCATCAACAAAACTTAAATCTATTATACTTTTCTTAGAACATTGTCAATAATATTGAAACTTTTAAGTATCAATAAAGCCTCATAAGCAAATTGATAATGCCTATATAGCAATCACAAAAAGATATAAGATAATAGGTCCTTCTATCTAAGCCTTCTACTTGTTAGGAAGTAATCAACAAGTTTCCCACCAATATTTAATAAAGATTTTGTTGTCTTGATACAAGACATCACTCATTCAATAAAGCTCACAAGAAATCTCATTACTTTTGTTACCATTTGTAAAAAGTCCTTTAATGAACCATATGTGTTCATGATGTCAACTTTTAAAACAAACCTAGGATTACTTTTTTCATTATGGTATCCACATTAAAGCTCTTAAGGTAGAAGAATGTTATCTATTATCCTTCTTCCTTTCACAAAAGAAAATTGACTTTTAGGTATGATGTGTAGGAGGAAAGGTGTTAACTTATTACATAAAAGTTTCACCATACATTTTTTTATGATATTACAACATGAAACCAATCTATAATAGGATACCTCCATGGCATTTGAAACTGTTGGGATCAAAATGAGTCAAATGGCATTGTTTTCTCTAAGCATGTGTGCTAACATGAAAAATGATTAGATGGATCTTGAGACATCATCTCCCACTATGTTCCATAATATTTTAAATAAATTGGCATTGCAACCATTAAGACTAGGAGCTTAATCATTTTCCATTAAGAATGTGATGTTCTTCATTTTTAATAAGGTGTGAAAAAAATTAAGGTCATCCATAAGGTGAGATAGTACTTTCTTGTTTGTGGCCTTCTTAAGGAATAATTTTTTAATAAATTTATAGGTTGGTTGGTGCCTAAATAGCATCCAATGATATCTAACAAATGTATCCTTGTTAGTTGTAGGATCATTTGATATAATGTCATCTTGTAATGCAACTAAGTAAATATTTAACCTATTCCTTCTTGATTGAATACTCTTAAAGAAATAGCTGGAATTCTAATCACTTAGTTAGAACCATTAAATGTTAGATTTTTACTTTAGTAAATTGTCTTCTACCTTTAATTTATTAGCAAGTCTCCTAGCTATATAGTCTCTTTCATGATCATGATTTCCCCGTACAGCTTTGCCATAATGGCATTTTGTAGTTCACTCAAGACATTCCAATTTCTTGGATTTGCATACTTATGTCATTGAAATGTTGTCTATAAACACTCATAGCTTGGTTTTCAATATCATTAGCTTGCATGCTACCCAATATGAAGGAAAACCTTCCACTATTATTCCATGTTAATTTTCATCTACTAAGGGAAGAAAATCCTAATGGCTCATTCACATGTCAAATAACTTAAAGGCTTCTCCTATAATGGCATTTTGTAGTTGGCTCAAGGCGTTCTCACTTCCTTGGATTTGTATGCTACATTTTAGGAGTTGATGTCCATAAAGTATTTATGTGTCTCTCCCATGATTACTCAAGATATCATACTTTAAATTTTTCAAAAATTTAAGTATTCTTGAAGGAAATTGAAAAAGTAATTACGTAAATGTATAAAGACCCTTAAATGAGATGAAGCAAATATTTATTAGAAAGGTTAAGGGCCATTTACTTTATAGTCGAAGGTCCACTTGTAGATATATGTTTAACTTAGGTGAAGGAAGAAACTGATCACATTATATTTTGAAGTAACGAAAGAATTTGTATTACTATAAGAAATTCTTATTGCATTTTACGATACTATAATTGATGCTTTCCTTAGTATTCAACAAAATGGAGTAATTAGAAATAATCAATAAAGAAAGATAGAATATAAGTATCATCTCATTAGAAATATGGTAAACCAAGGTCCTAATATTATGCCAAAGATATTGTCTAAGGACAACCTAGTGGATCCTTGTTCCAATCCTTGGTCTAAAAGACTTTTAAGCCTTACTTGAAAGTCTCACTAGTGGATCCTTCTTGCAATGGATGACAAATGAATTCTAGGTTTCCATTAAGGACAAGTAAGAGACCATTAGAACTAATGTAGGAGTTGCATTCCATTTTCTCATTATTGTAGTAATTTTTGTAATATTAGATTATCCCTATTTACTTTTGTACAATGATTTTTTATTAATACAATTTACCATTTCATAAAAAAAAATATAAGTTACCTTGGAAATGTTGATGTACAAATCTCAATCAAGCAAATTTAAAGAGGTGTGCCTTTTTTGGATTATTAGCATCTCCCTTAATAGCTTAGAAGTTAAAAATTAGGATCTGACTAGACCTATATGAAAAACTCATGAGAAAAATGAAATAAGAAAAGAAAGAAAGAGAATAGAAAGTAAACAAATGTTTCTTTTGTTGAATGAAATTTCTTCCTTGAATGAATCTTTATACCTCTTCTTTATTTATAAACACTTACTAATAGATTTAAAAATCAAATTAAAAATTAAAAAAAATAATTTACAAAAATAAAATTCAAGATTTGATTTATAAATTTCAAAATACAAGGGTATGAGCTAGATGAAATGCATGTGTTAATGTATTACCTCTAGTTCACCTTTTAACATCCTTCCACAACGTGAAAGGGCAATAAGCACTATAAGCTTGTTCCTAAGTAGTGAAAACCATGTTGAAGAAAGGCCCTTGATGAAAATGTTAGCGTGCTAATCTATGGAAGAAATAAAATGAAGATAAAGTTGACTGTGCATTAACCATTTCACTGACCCAACCAACATGAGAAAAGGCATGAAGTTCAATTAGAGAAATATAAGTGGAAAAAAGAAAAGGTGAAAAGGTGAGGCATGTCAACAAGGTAGTGAAGAATGCATTTGACAACTTGCCAATACGTAGTACTCGATTGCTATAAGAATTAATTGGCCCTATTAGCAGCATAAGCAATGTCTAGTTGAATGAGTGTAAGGTATTGAAGGGCCCTAACAATTCTATGATATAGAAAAGGATCATTAAGTGGGTCACCTATTTAGAGAAACAATGGTTCATTAGTGGTAAATGGTATAAAGACTCCTTTGGCATCTAATATCTTGGCTCGAGCAAGAATGTCATTGGTAAACTTGGCCTAGTGAAAAAAAAAATGTCACCAACAATAGACTTAATGCCTAGAAATAATAGAAAGGACCCTAGTCCTTGATGACAAACTCTTGTTATAATGCGTTGAGAAAACTAGAAAATGGAGCTCAACTAAAGCTAGTGAGTATGATATCACCCATATACACGAGAATAATGATACTATATCATGCTATATTTAATGTAAATAAAGATGTTTCCACTATAGAAATAAAAAAAAACCCAAATGACATAAGAAATGTACTCAATCACTAATACCAAGCTAGAAAGGCTTGTTTGAGGCAATAGAGATATTGTAAAAGGCAATAAACATGAGATAGATGTGTTGGATCAATGAAGCCCTAAGGTTGCTCTATATATACTTCTTTAAAAAATACTCGTGAAAAAAAGTATTAGATACATCAAGTTGACATATCAGCCAATTGCAAAAGATTCCTAGAGTTAAGATAGTACAAATGGTGACTAGCTTAACAAGAAGACTGAAGGTTTTAATGTATTCAATGCTAGCTTGTTGATGAAAGCCCTTAGCCACTAGGCAGGGCTTTATATCATTTTAATGAACCATTTGAATGGAGTTTTACCTTATAAATCCACTTGGAACCAATGGAACAAGGAGGAGAACAAGGGAAGCATAAGGGAGAAAGGCAATCTTGGTCTAATGGGTGTAGAAGGCATGAACTTAGGGATAAGGGAACAAGAGCCCAATTATCATTTCTAATAAGCATGATGTATTCAATAGCCATTAGGTTGCACCACTGTTGATCCTTAATAACTTGTGTGAAATAGGTAGGTTTGGTGTAAGGATGTGTAAAGGGAATAAAGGCATAGGTATACTGGAACGTAAAGGTCTCCTAGACAATGGTACCATCCTGAAGATGAGTTACTTAACGAGGTAGATTAATAACAAGGGCTAGGGCAACTATATAGGTAAAAAGGATGATGGAGCTAGAGGTGAAGGATGGGAAGTGGAAGGACTCATGAGAGAAAGAATGATGGTTGGAGAAGTTGGGTGAGGGGACAAGGAGGCAACTATATAGGCAAGGTGGATGATGGAGCTAAAGGTGATGGGGTGGGAAATGGAAGGACTCATAAGAAAGAGAATGATTAGGATTGGCCTATAGTTGGACATTGATAGATGTTGCTAGTGATTCAAACTCATTAGCTAGGCCATAAAAGAGGTGAGATGTATATCTAGTGTTGGAAATTTTCTCATCAATGACTATCAATTGATCTACCAAAGACCTGACATGATAAGATATTTAGTTACTAAGCAATTTCCTTTGCATAACAACTAAAGTTGCATGTGTAAAGAATAAGATTTAACTATGGACTGAGCAGGATAGGATTGGGAGAGAAAATCTGATAACTCTATTTTTATAGAGTTATTTTACCTATTTTAGGCAATAAATAACTTTAATAACTGTAAGAAAACATTTGAACTCCTTTTTATTTACTTAAATTTATCTTGTTTATGTAGCATAAGAAGGCAAGGAGAAAAGAAATGAACATGGAGAGTCTAATGCTTATTGTGTGGCAAAATCATAATATCAGGATCAAGAGAGTCAAGATGGGCTTAGGCTTTGAATGATTGTTATTAGATTTTATTGTTATTAGGTTTTCTAAATAATTAGAAAACTTAATCATATTAGGAGTTCAAAGCCTAATTAAATTAGGAGTTCAAAACCCAATTGTTTTAGATCTCTAAGACCCAATTCTACTAGGATAAGAGTAGGTCTAAACCTAAACCCTATTTAAGAGAAGAGAAGAGGCAAAAGAAAGGAGGAGGAGGAAATTGAGCACAACTCAAGAAAGAGGCCAAGAATTCAAGATTTTCTTGAAGAGAAGACAAAAAGGGTGACAGACTTCTTGTTCTTGGATTCAAGATGCCTTCTTTATTCCCTATTATTATTCTTCCTCATTATTTCTTTATGCTTTGGTTTATTTTTGTTAGAGCTGCGATGTAACCTAATTATGATTGTATGAATCTTATGATTATTATGTTTTGCAAGATATTTTATTTATGTGAGTTATATATTATTATACTTAATGCTTTTAAGTGATTGGCCACCACTTGAATGATTTGATGTGCATGTTTGAGACTAAGAGGTAATAATATGCAATTGCTTCTTATAATATATAACCATGAATTAAATGTGGATAGACATATACCATGTTGTTTGTGTGGCTTTTGGTGATAAGATAATCGAAAGATTTATTGTAAACTGGGAATGTTCATAGATCCTAATGTATTTGGTTTGTTTCAATTCACATATAGAAATATAATGAATTAATGAACTAAGTAGGTTTGCTATACCTAGACATAGGATAGTAAATAAATTAGGAAGTTTCGCCATCACATAGATATTTTCCCTTTTGTAAGCATACATAATCTACATTAGTACCTTATAGTTATGGTGAAATTGGATACTCTAACATATTTTGTGTATTTAGTTTTATTAAATTTAGTTGATTAGTTTATTCTCTATCAATTTGGATTTGTTAGATAAATTTTAGGAGTTGTTCACCGTTAGTAATTAGTTGGCATAGTAATCACCAATCTCTGTGGGACGATACTTTTCTTATCATTATATTACTTGTTCGACATGTTCACTTGTATTTAAAATTCATCGAACAAGTTTTTGGCGCCGTTGCCGGGGATTGGTTGTTTTATTGTTGATTAATATTAATACCGAATAATTTCTAAGTTTAATCTAGCTTTTATTTTCTTTTAAGAAAAAAATCATTTTTTTTAATTCTTGAAAAAAAAAATCGTTTCTTTTAATTCTTGAAAAAAAAATCATTTCTTATAATTCTTGAAAAACAAAAAAAAAATCGTTTCTTTTAATTCTTAAAAAAAAATTTGTTTTTTCTTAAGTTGTTGAAAAAAAGAAATTTAGTTGTTAAAGAAAAAAGAAAAAAAAAAGTCTTTGTTAAGTTGTTAAGCAACAATGATGGAAAGATATTATGGTACATATAGACTTGTAAAAGACTATGTTGCACCAACATTTTGGAATGCCACATCAAGCATTAGGCGTGCAATTTAGGCAAATAACTTTGAGATCAAGCCCGTGCTCATCAAGATGCTTCAAAAATCTGTGCAATATAGTGGGCTACCAAATGAGGATCCAAAAGCTCACATTGAAGCATTCCTTGAATTTTGTGACATGATTGGAGATCATGGAGTTATAAAAGATGTTATCAGGTTGAAACTATTTTCATTTTCTCTTAGAGATACAGTTAAAAAGTGGTTCTTTTCACTTCCTGCAGGATTAATTACTACATGGGATGATTTGGCTCAAAAATTTCTTGGTAAGTTCTTTCCTTTTGCAAGATCTGCTAAATTGCGTAACGATATTTTCACTTTTGAGCAGATGAATGATGAATTATTATATGAAGCTTGGGAGAGATTCAAGGAACTTTTGAGGATATGTCCAAATCATGGATTACACACGTGGCTACAGGTACAAACTTTTTATGATGGGTGTAGTATGAATCTTCATTGTGTAATTGATATAGTTGCAAGAAGGGACTTACATAGCAAAACACCAGAAGAGGCAGTTAATTTTCTAGAGGAGATGGCATTTGATAACTATCAATGGTCTACTAAGAGACTACCAATACATCAAGCAAGTGGAGTCCATGAAATAGATACCTTCGCCAACTTACATGCAGAATTGGAAGTGTTCCTAAAGAATAGAGAATATGAATTTTGTGGTGGAGCACATAAGAGCACAGAATGTCAAGTAGGTAACCCTAATGTTCATTATAATGATTATGCTAATTTTGTTGAAATTCCTAGCAGGTCACAAAATGATTATTACTCAAATACGTACAATCTGGGATGGCACAACCATCAAACTTTTTCATGGAGTAACCCAAGTGAGATGAGATTGCAACCAACATTTTGGCAAACAGAAGAGGTGAAACCTAACTACGAGAACATGATTAGTGAGCTAGCCAGCACCACACAGAACTTTACAGAGAGGATTGAAACAAGATTTTAGAATCAAGAAACAAGTTTTTAGAGACAACAAGCTTCAATCCGAAAATTAGAGTTGCAGATGAGTCAGCTCATCAATATGATCTCAGAGAATCAGGAGGGTCTTTTGCCTAGCAATGTGGAAAAAAGCTTTATAGATACCGTAGAGGCAATAACCCTAACATGTGACAAGCAAGTAGGAGAAGTTTATGTTGACAAGGAGAATCTCAAAGATAATGATAAAGATGTCAACATGCAACTTGAGGTGGCACCTAGGAGCAAGCTTGTTCCAGAAAATCCTATGTCCTTTATGCCTCTAGCTCCATCTTCCCAAAGATTCCAATAATGCGTAAAAGATAAACAGTTTTTAGAATTCCTTAATATATCTTTAAAACTACACATTAACATTTCTTTTACAAATGCTCCAGTTCAAATATCTAGTTGTGCAAAATTGTTGAACGAGATACTGGAGAACAAAAGGAAGTTGGAAGTATATGAGACAATTGTGCTAATTGAAGAATGCTCAACAATCAAACGACACAAGCTGTCTCCTAAACTATTGGAGTTTCATCCTCCTTGAGCAACATGTGGAGGATAGTTTGGTTGAAAACTATAAAACAAGCGCTTCTTGGGAGGCAACCCAAGTATTTTGTTAGTAGTTTGGTTAGAAGGCTGTCACCATATGCTCATCACAACTCCATTTTGACAACCTACAATCAAGGGAGTTTTCTTATTCCTTCTTTATTATTGATTTCTTTTCTTTTTACATTGAGGACAATGCTTCATTCAAGTTTGGGGGTAGGGAAAGAACCTTTGTGCTAAATTTGATTGAAATTTTTTTTATGTCATGATTACATCCCATGTTGTGAATTCTTGGTGATTCTTTGGAAGATATAGATTTTGTTTAAACCTACAATTGTGGTGTGAGTTAAGTGTGATTTTGATTATGTTGATCCACCTATTGAGTACTAAAAGTCCTTCATTTTTAAAATTGTGTGTATCTCTAGAGAACATTCATGTGAAGTATGTGATTTTCTTAGATCTCACCTAAATCTTAGAATTTGTTTGATTTTCTCTTGAGGCGAAATCCTAAGCTGTATCTAATTGAGAAAATGATTTAGGTCATTCTTTGGATCGTTTAAGCCTTTCAAGCCAACCCTATTTATTTATCACCAGTCACCTCGCTGAGCCTTGATTCTTATCCATTTTTTTTAATGACACCCATATATATATAGTCATAAGCCTTAAACAACTTATCTTATCATCCCACGCCTATGAACATGTTAACTTGTAGGATGGAAGTTTGTTTGAGATGAATAAAGGTTGAAAGGAAGATGGAGCATGGGAAGAAATTGATTACAATGATTAAGTGGGGCATGGTATTTCATTTCTACAAAAAAAAAAAAAAGAAAAGAAAAGAAAAGAAAGGAAGTACAACATTTGCCCAAGAATGGAATTCTCTTATCATTCCTTATCATATTTAAGCCATTCAATGTTTTGAATTAGGCCATTAAGCATAGTAATTGAAATGATTGGCAAGATAAGAGTATAGTGACTACATGTCTAGTACTTTTACTTGTTTTATTGATGCAAGCATGATTGTGGCTTTGTGAGTATTAGAATCCAAGTGAAATCAAGCATTTTTAGACGGAAAAGAATGAGAAAAGTGATGGTAGAAAGTGACAAGAGTTTTCGATGAGATCTTAGAAAGTAATGTGTTCATGGGTGAATTAAGCCTAAATAACTTTTATCTTACCCCTAGCCCAGCCTTACATTGCAAGCTTATAAAAGTCCTATTGATTTTTGATTAGATGATTGGCTTACATTAGTAGAGAGAGGAATGAAAAGTAAACATATGAGGTTTGGTTAAAGATTTTGAGAGATTGCATATTAATGTGAATCTATTTGGAGTGCATATAGTTGAAAAGATAAGGACTCACACACACACACATGTGGTCAACATAGTTAAGAGTCTATCTTATCTTATGAAATAATTGTGGTGTTTGGATGAAAGCTATATTTTTCTTTGAATTATTAAGTTGAGCAATTATGGGAGAATATCATGAAGGGATTTTGTCTAAAACATATATTGTTTATTGCTTTTGCTAAAGGACTAGTAAAATGTTAAGTTTGGGGGTTTTGATAACTCTATTTTTATAGAGTTATTTTACCTATTTTAGGCAATAAATAACTTTATTAATTGTGAGAAAACATTTGAACTCCTCTTTATTTACTTAAATTTATCTTATTTATGTAGCACAAGAAGGCAAGGAGAAAAGAGATGAACATGGAGAGCCTAATGCTTATTGTGTGGCAAAATCATAATATTAGGATCAAGAGAGTCAAGATGGGCTTAGGCTTTGAATGATTGTTATTAGATTTTATTGTTATTGGGTTTTCTAAATAATTAGAAAACCTAATCATATTAGGAGTTCAAAACCCAATTGTTTTAGATCTCTAAGACCCAATTCTACTAGGATAAGAGTAGGTCTAAACCTAAACCCTATTTAAGAGAAGAGAAGAGGCAAAAGAAAGGAGGAGGAGGAAATTGAGCACAACTCAAGAAAGAGGCCAAGAATTCAAGATTTTCTTGAAGAGAAGACAAAAAGGGTGACAGACTTCTTGTTCTTGGATTCAAGATGCCTTCTTTATTCCCTATTATTATTCTTCCTCATTATTTCTTTATGCTTTGGTTTATTTTTGTTAGAGCTGCGATGTAACCTAATTATGATGGTATGAATCTTATGATTATTATGTTTTGCAAGATATTTTATTTATGTGAGTTATATATTATTATACTTAATGCTTTTAAGTGATTGGTCACCACTTGAATGATTTGATGTACATGTTTGAGACTGAGAGGTAATAATATGCAATTGCTTCTTATAATATATAACCATGAATTAAATGTGGATAGACATATACCATGTTATTTGTGTGGCTTTTGGTGATAAGATAATCGAAAGATTTATTGTAAACTGGGAATGTTCATAGATCCTAATGCATTTGGTTTGTTTCAATTCACATATAGAAATATAATGAATTAATGAACTAAGTAGGTTTGCTATACCTAGACATAGGATAGTAAATAAATTAGGAAGTTCCGCCATCACATAGATATTATCCCTTTTACAAGTATACATAATCTACATTAGTACCTCATAGTTATGGTGAAATCGGATACTCTAACATATTTTGTGTATTTATTTTTATTAAATTTAGTTGATTAGTTTATTCTCTATCAATTTGGATTTGTTAGATAAATTCTAGGAGTTGTTCACCGTTAATAATTAGTTGGCATAGTAATCACCAATCTCTGTGGGACGATACTTTTCTTATCATTATATTACTTGTTCGACATGTTCACTTGCATTTAAAATTCATCGAACAAAATCCCAAGCTGCTTTGGATGATCTAGTATTAGTGAGTTGAGTAATTTTGTGATTTGTATAGGTGGCCAAGATCCAAGCTAACCACTTAATCACGAATCAACCAAGCCATGTATGTCGAATTGGGTTGAGATGTGTTGTTAGTAGTAGAAATAGTTGTGGGTGGTATGGGCTTAAAGCAATCAATGACGAAGAGAAGTTTATAAGAAAGAAAGAAGGGAAGAATTCTAGTTTTCCAAAGTAGGAAACTGCTACCGTCAAAACATTCATGAACAGCTAGAGGAGGAATGGTTGGGGCCAGAGATGAATGGGTAGAATTTGATGGAATTTTTTAGGACTTGAAGGAAGAGGAGGTAGCCATATGGGTTCTAATGAGTGGGCTTTTGCTTAAGGCTCTTTGATACCAAATTAAAATTTAGGATCTGGCTAAAACTATATGAAAAACTTGCCAAAACAATGAAATAAGAAAAAAGAGAAAGAGAATAGTGAGTAAAAAATATGGCTTTTGTTAGAATGAAATATCTTCATTGAATGAATCTTTACACTTCTTCCCTATTTATATACACTTGTTAATAAATTCAAAAACCAAATTCAAAATTTGATTTACAAAATTCAAAAAATAAATTCCGAAAAAGAAGGTTGAGAACTGGGTGAGGCGCGTGTTAGTTTATTGCTTGCAGTTCACCTTTAATATTAAAAAATAAATGTCTCCAAACGAAGAATAAAAAGAGGTTCCCTTCGAATATGAAAAAATTCATTCTAGTAACATGAAAAGATATCAAAAAAAGATTTTTTGGTGTTTTTGCTTGCAAAATATTTCATGAAATTTGAGAATGGGTTCGATAAAAATTATTAAAACAACATCACTTCTGTTTTTAATGAAAGGTGATTGTCAATTTTCGTTCACCATTAGTTTCACGCTTGTGGCATATATAAAGCACATGACAGGTTATTTGTTACCTTTTTCGACTTAGCACTACATACGAATCCTCAAGAATGGAAACGAGAAGTTTAAGCCCTGCACCCCATTTAACCCCCAAGTCATAAAGTGCTAGAAAACACACTACAACGTCTAACGTGTTTACTGAATCCAGAAACACTTAGAATGCCTCCCTAATAAACTAGGGTTTTTGTGGTACAAGATAGAATGGAGAATCAATGTCGCTAGAAGTCCTAAAAGCCCAATTCAAAGGCTAACTCGAGAGTTAAGAAAAATATTTTCTTTATTTAAATTCTATTATAACAAATCATGTTTTTGACATTAGACTTTTGCTCTATATACACCCTTGTATACCAAATGATATTAGGCTCAAGGTCTTATAGGATGAAGTAAATTCAACCTAAATTTCAATACTATTTTAAAAGGCCTAAAAGTCTAACCTAAAAGCTAACTCAAAGGGTAGAAGAGCATTTTGTTTATTTAAACTTCATCACAAGGGATTACCTTTTTGGTGTGAGTCTTTTATCCCATACACATAAAAGTCTATACCAAAAGCATGATCCATTGTGATAAAGTTTCAACTCTTAAGTTAACTTTTGAGTTGAATTTTTAAGCCTTCTAATACATATGTGAATCATAAATAACAAATAAGTAGTGGAAAATTTGTACTTATGTTTTTACATCATAAGGCAAACGCAACAGTCAATTCACCATGCCTGATTGACAGCTTGCATTATCTCAAAATTTCCACTGCTAAGGTCGAATCTTCCGATTTATAGTGGCAATAAGGGCCGAAAATTCTTTAAACTTCATCATTTTAATTGTTTGAATACAACCCTAATCAATTAAAAGGGCATCCCACTTAGACTTGCCTATTCTGGTGGAATGTCCATCACTAAAGTTTTATTGATAAGACGTCAAAGATATAAACTCTAGCTTGCCTTATAAATTGCTTAAAACATCCTCTTCCTCCCCATAAGGCCTCAAGATTTGGACCCCCTGGTCGGGTAAGACAAGATTTTGTATTGCTTTCATGATATACAAGTACTTCATAGCCATAACAAGCCTCTTCTTTGATTTTCTTTTACAGGCCTTGTTTTCTTTTTCCTTTTTATGATTTTTCTACTTCCTTGTGTAAGAGTAGAAAATTGCTTTCTTTAATTTTGTTACTTTTTGGGTTTTGCTTGACAGTAAAAAGACAAAGCTGAAGAATGAGATTTCTAGTGGTTGCTTTAGTATTCATGATGGTGGCCTCTTGTGTGGCAAGAACTGGGAAACCGTTAGTCGTTGAAACATATAAGCAGGAGCGGCAGCTAGCCATGGACGAGAATGCTGAAGTTAAGCAAAACGATGCGATCGAACACCACGGTATTCCTAGTGATAAGTACTGTGACTATGTTGGCAAAGCTACTGGCTGTCCTAAAGAACCGTAGAATGTTTAGCTCAGCCTGATACTTACTAAGCAAAAGCAATGTTGCAGATGTCGTAACGTTATGTTAGAGGTATGGGTTTCTGACGTTTTATGTAACAAATCAACCTGCATGGTAAGCATAGCTGCTCTGTAATATAAATAATGACAAATAATATGAGTTTCGTGTGTGTTAAATGTTGTTTAGTCACATTCTTGTATGATCTGAACCAGTCGGCTTCTTTTCACGTTCCTTTGTCTCAGCAAGTTCCATAAGCATGGAGAAGTCCTTCGTATTGCAATACAACGCCTAGAGGGAAAGCTCTAACGTTATAGCTGATTAGTTTTGGCCCCCAAAATGAGTTAGAGAGGTGACCCTTTAACTGTGTATTCACTGAAAAAATTGTTACTCCCCATCTACAATGAATTCTTTTCCTAGAGAGATTTAGAGATTTTTAACTTTCACCTTTCATAATTTTTGTAACTCTTATAATGTTGATGTATACTCTTATATTTTTGTATATTAATTCTTATTAATATAAACTTATATTTTCATAAGGAGAAAAAAAAATACCATTATATTTTTTTCTCCGGAAAGTAGGTTTTTGTAATACCTCTAAGCGGTTTGCCCATGTTTTATTTGTGAGTCGATTGGCAATTAAAGATAATGAAAGGGTACTCTTCGAATTAAAAGACAGTGGCAACCTTAGAAATTCACAAAGAAAGAGAAGAGAGGAAGAAAGAATAAGGGGGGGGGGGGGTGGGGGGAAAGAGGAAGAGAGAGAAAGGTAAGAAGAGATGAACCGAGAGCGAGGGACAGAACCACAGAGAGAAGCAGCTACTAGGAGTAGGATTCACACTGCTGTCCGGCCGGCGAGGGTTTTGGGTAGGCGAAAAATGGGTTTGAAATCGTCTGTTTTAGGCCTTAAGACACTCCGCCAAAAGGCTGGTCGGCCTCCATGGGTCATAAGACAATATTCAGTCGCCTTTAAATCGCTGGAAAACCCCGTTTTAACCGAGACCCATTTTCCATCCAAAGCTACAATCAAAATAAGCTTGTCTTTTCTCATATGATTGGGCTTTGGTATGGATTTGATATTACCTATAACCATAGAGCACCTCCTATTTGTAGGAAAGTTTCACTTTTATTTACTTACTATCACTTAAACCTTACCATCTCTTAAAACTCCAAAAGCAATGATGACTTGCTCTTTGATCTTGCTGGCAATAGATCCTTCTAGCAGCCAACAATCATCCTAGCAAGACCAATTTCCTATTACCAATCATCCTTTTCATTGCAACCAAAGACCTAACGTTTAGAATCTTCCTCCATATGCGAGACCTATTTTCTCTATTGTATACCCCAAATGATGCCTACAAAGACCAAAAAGACTTAGAAGTGGAAGGATACCATATATGCTTTATTTGTACAATTTTATTCCAATCTATAACTTTCCATATACAGAGTCCACTTTCAAATCTACTTGTACATATCTGGTTTAAAGCAGCTTTAGCACCATACATTTTCAATTCTAAGCCCGACCGAAAAAACCTTCACAATACTTGGCCCATTTGCTTTGATATTTTGGTGGGAATGATGAATAGAGAAGCTCAATATGTTTGCACTGAAAACAAGATCAACTTAATCAACTAACTCTTCTTGTATATGACAACAACTTGCTAGTCCAATACTACATTGCCGTAGGGGTCCTTTCCACTAGAAATTTATAGTCCTAATTTCTTCAGCTTTTTTTAATGATAAGGAACCCATAAGTACTTTGAAAGAACTTCTCCAATGCTATATCCCAATGTTATGATGAAATCTTGCACCTCTAGACCGATATGGTTAATGTATCAATACTTTTTCTTAGACTAGGTTGATCTCTTAGTGTTAATTGGAATCATCAAAGACCTAGTATGAGGGTCTAAATAGAATTTTTGTCTCTTCTTCTAAAAAGGAATAAGTCATCATTAAAATTTAGATGCATTATGTCTTTCTTAGAACATTGTCAATAGTATTAAAACACTAGATTTTCTATAGAGTTTGCCAAGCAAATTGATAATGCCTCCATAGTATCACAAATAGATATAGGATAATGGGAACTCCTATCTAAGCCTTCTACCTATGAAGAAGTAATCAACAAGTTCCCATTAATATTCATTGAAAAAATCATTGTCTTAATATAAGACATCACTCATTCAATAATGCTCACAAGAAATCTGACCTATTTGACCTATTTTTTTCATAATTGGCATCTCTTTTCTTCTACTTGTCCATGTGAACTATAGATTAGTGGACAGTTTTTCTTAATCATAATTGAAAAATTCACTAGATTTTCTATAGAGTTTGCCAAGCAAATTGATAATGCCTCCATAGTATCACAAATAGATATGAGATAATGGGTGCTCATATCTAAGCCTTCTACCTATGAAGAAGTAATCAACAAGTTCGCCATTAATATTCATTGAAAAATTCTCTATCTTAATATAAGACATCACTCGTTCAATAATGCTCACAAGAAATCTGACCTATTTGAGCTATTTTTCTCATAATTGGACTCTCTTTTTCCACTTGTCCATGTGAACTATAGATTAGTGGACAGTTTTTTTTTTCATATATATTTAGAAGAACTCAGATATTATTTGCGAAGAAGACCTAAACTTAAGTAGTCAAATTTTCATTTGGATGTATTCACATATGCAAGGGATAAAACCATTTTTTTAACTTTTTGTTAAGTAAAGAATTTTATATAAGTATAAGATGGTTAGGGGCATTTCATCTAAATGAAACCATACACAACATTACATTACATTAAATATGGCCTCCTCAACTCTCCAATAATGTTGAATAACAAGTTTTTAATAATTTTGGAAATTTTTTTAATATAACAAAATCTATATTTTATAAGCCCTTTAATGGCTTCAAAAATTATACACTCAAGACTCACATTGTTTCTAAAATTTTATTATTTGTTTCATTTCAATAGTATAAACAAAAGATGTATTGTAGGGTGATATTTATAATTAACAATTAAGAGTTGTTTTGCACGGGCTGGAAAAGGCTGCTTTCCTTTCGCACAATATTTCCTTTTTTTTTTCTCGGGTTGCTAGGATTGTATTGTTTACCAAGAGAGTAATATTTCAACTTATGCTAATATAAGAACATTTATATTTTATAAGACCATTAGTGGCTTAAAAAAATGCACTCAAAACACACATTGTTTCTAAAAATTTTATTATTTCTTTCATTCCAAATAGTATAAAAAAAAGATGTAATGTAGGGTGATATTTATACTTCACAATTAAGAGTTGTTTTGAAAAGGCTGCTTTCCTTCGCACGATCTTTCCATATGTTTTTCTCTCGGGTTGCTAAGAATTTTGCATAGAGTTCCGTTGCGGTGTACGCTGATTAGACCAAATCTTAGACTTCTTATGTTGTGCCATAAGTTGAAATATTACTCTTTTGGTGAACAATACAGTCTGTTGGCACTTTTATGCAAATTTAGTGGAAAAGGTAGCATTTCTGAAGACAATCTGCTTCGTCTCTCAAGATTTGATTCGTGACGAAGATTTATCTTACAAATATTATTGTTGTCCTCATTTACGGAGATTATTTCATGTAGAAAACTAGAGATTGTTACATAATGTGAAACTATATTGTTCCCTTCTACATCGATTCAAAGAGGACACATACATTGTTAATTCAAACTGATGCAATAAATTTTCCATTTTGCTCTCTTTCTTTACTTAACTGGTCCTCTCCTAGCTTCTAGTCTTGTAACATCATATCAAAGCCTTCACATTCTTTAAACTTCCACTAACCTTTCAATCTAAGTCCTCCCAATGCTGTCATTGTTGCAAGTCTTGAACCTGTAAAAAACATGGTTAGCAGACAATAAAGAAACACCTTAAACTCATCCTTACAAATTGTCAACTATGCCCAAGTCAAGGACTGTCAAACATCAAAGTCATAAGAAAAAGATGTGTTAAACATTCCAAATCCGTCCAAATCGGGTCCTATTCCACACCTGAAAGCTACATATTCAGATTCAAATCTGAAGCCATGTCCAAACCTAACAAATACCCATTTTGGTTCGAATTTGGTCATGGGTTGTGACTCTAGTCAAGCAAATGAATCGAGTAAAGGATCAAATCCCTGTCGGTTTCCTTACCAATGTTTATGTCCTTTAAAATCCCAATGCCCCTAGCAGCCCTGAACTAATCGACACATTGTCTGCAACTGCTGTTCGAGGTCCTAGACTTTGTCGTGGTAAAACACTCACTCTCGAATCCAGAAAAATGACTTGCGATAGGCATAGGATTTCAAGAGGGTCCTTGTTATTGTTAGACAAGTCAGCCCTGAGAACGCACGATCATTACCACTGAGTAAATTACAAAACACGCAATAGAGTTTTGGCAATTAAAAGGGCAATTAAGACAATAGAGAATTCAAAGGCAATAGAAAGTAAACATAGTTATCTGGGTGAGTAATGGGATAAGCGAAACCATCACCAACCAGAGCTTGTTAGGGCGTTGGGGCCCAGTATAGGGAAAGCAAGGTGGATTGGCTATCATTAATGTGGTGGGTGGCAAACAAAAATCTGGAAACCAACTGCGGCAGCAACAGCAAAACACATTATGTTGGTGGTGACGCTTGAGTGGGTTGAAGAAAAAACTCAGATTTTGCTCCTCCATGGGTGCGGGTCTGAAGCTTTTGCTGGAGGAAGCTTTCGTACAAACTGATAAAAGGCTAAAAAGATGAAAGAAAACACTTAATGAAGTTGAGAGTTCTTTTCTCGATGAAAAACAATGTAAAGGGACCATATTTATAGGGAAATAGGCTTGATTATAACTAACTATATAAAAAGAAAAGAATGGTTCAAGGAAACTGAAAATTAATTTTTGACTTTTCCCAAGAGTAAGAGCATTCCCGAGCAAAGGCTTTGCGGGGGTTCGTAGGGTTGAGATGGTGCACACGTGGCCGTCAAGGCTGACTTGTTTAATAATTAGGAGAGCGACTAATTTATCAACAACATCGGGTTGCGAACAAATGCCACAAAGTTCATTCGGCACTGGTGCCAACGCAATCAACTTATCCTCCACGGGATAGGCAATACACTAACCAAGGAATCCACAGCCGACCTCCCTATGATGTGGAAGAACATAAAAAAGATGCACGAAAGGTGGATTTGGCTCGGACTTTTTCTGTGTGACAAGCCGTTAGAGAAATAAAGCAAGGAAATCTCCTGGTGGTGATCTTGTTCAATCGCCTTCAAACCTACACAATGAACTAGACACGGCGGAAGAAACGCTTCTTGGATGATAGAAAACCCCTCGACAGTATGAAGTTATCAAGAGAGAGAGAAAAAAACAAAGAAAAAAAACAAAGCAACTCAGTTTTTGCTTGCTTTAAATGAGAACTTCATATATTTTGGAGCCAAAATGCTCACGACGACGCCAATTCCAACTCTCTGAAGATTGTTTCTCCTGGTAATGTAGGAGAAGAACCAACGGTTAACATAATTGAAGTTTGCTCTGTTGACACCTGCCTTTATAGTGGTCACATCAACCACTTGAGTACCCTATGTACACATAGGAGTACCGACACTTTGTACCAAAATATACTTACATATATAGTATCTGATCCTACACAAAAATACATAATAAAAAAATACTTTTCAACACCTTTTTCTTCTTACTGTGTTTTCACTGTTACAGCTAATGTTTTCCGGCCATCTTCAACTTGGTATCACAGCCAGCAATGGCGAAAGCTAACTGATCCTCCCTTGTCCTGGCCTTTGTCCTTTTTTTTTCCCTCCCTGACCTTCCGTTCTTTCCTTGGGCCCCCTTTGTTTCCCCTCCTTGGTAGCCCAGCCCTCTCTTCTCTTCAGCCTGATGTCTTCATCATCAAACCCTAGACCAGACCTATCTCCCCCTACCAGTGCTCCTCCCACCATCCTCCCTTCCCCGTCGCTGTCGAAACATCTTAACAGCGGCAACTACCTCATCTAGAGGACTATGATAGAGCCCTTCCTCGATGCGACACAACTCCTGCCCGTCGTGGACGACTCTGAACCCAAACCCCCCACCCACCTCCTCACCCCACTAACCACACCCGCCCTAACCACTTCCTCCTCAAGCTCTCTCAGCCTAACCCGCACCCCCAATCCAACTCACGTGCAATGGCGTGTCCAGGATCGCATTGCCATGGGATGGCTTCTGACCACCTCCATACGGCGCCCATGGTAGCCCAACTTACCACTTTCTGGTCTTCTGCGGCGATTTGGCACTACCTTCCAACCACCTTTGTTGCCTAGTTGACCGCATGCACCACTTCCCTTCGCATGGAACTTTAGTCCATGCATTGCAGCAACCGCACGGTGCCCGAATTCCTTCAACAGGCCACGCAGATCGCCGATCAACTCACCCTAATCGGTGAACCTCTTCACGATAGTGACTATCACACCCACGTTTTTTATGGGTTAGGGCCAGAGTTCAAATCCCTAACCGTCATTATCTCGGTCACCTCCCGCATCACCCCTATGTCGCACAAAGATCTCCACGGACTCCTTCTCTCCCACGAGTCCATGGCTGATGTTTTCGCTTGCAACACAGAGGCGCTACCCCCCCGGCAGCCTTCATTACTCACGTTGGATCACCCACTGCCCCTTCTCTTCGGTCGGTTTCCTTGCCGCCGTGGCCTGCACTTGCCACCCCATCTGGCTCCTCACCACCCTTACTCCCAAACCCCTATTTTTTTCCCCAGCTCTGCCACTGCCGACAACTGGCAACCGTGGCAAGCGTAGGCCACCATACTATCAAATCTGTAAGCAGCAGGGCCACTATGCCACCACTTGCAAGGAGAGATATCTCCCCTAGCTCGACCCTGCCCAGCCCTCTCCCCAAGCCCACTTCCTACAAGCCTCTCTGGCCCAACCCACTCCTCCCTCTTCTTTTGTAGCCCAACCCGCTTACTCACCTAGCCCATCCCTCTATTCATCCACCACGGCCCACCTCACCTCTGGCCCATCTCCCTCCCCTTAGTCATATACAATGTCCTTGGGCCTCTCTCCTAGCCCTCTCCTTGGCCCATTCCCTGGCCCAACCCATGGCCTCTCCCCAAATGTAACCCATAACTCTTATCTCAGCCCAACCCACACCACTGTCCAAGCCCAGGCCCAACCTCCTTTTTTAATCCCACCCACGGCCCATCTCCTGACCTCTCCTCCAACCCATCTCATGCCCATTCTATTAGCCTATCTCCTCAAGCCTACTCCTCCTATCTTCCCCCTCCCTTAAACCCTCTTCCCTTTACTCCTCCCTCTACCCTTGATATTGCCTTCTGGTTTACTGACTATGGTGCTACCCACAATGTCACCGACAGTCCCGTGGCCCTCACCACTGTCACTCCCTATACAAGGCCTCAGCAGCTTACAATGGGCAATGGTGTTTCCCTCCCCATCATTCACATTGGTACTTTTTGCTCTCCCCACTCTTCTTTTTTTTTATCTCACTAATGTCCTTGTTGTTCCTAGTATTACGAAAAACTTATTGTCCATTTTTCATTTTACTCGTGATAATCATTGTCTTTTCTTATTTTATGATACTTACTTCCTTGCCTGCTCTTTTCGTATTGGTCAGATTCTACTCCGAGGCACCCTTGATCACAGCCTTTACTGCCTCTCGCCTCTAACTCTTGTTGTGTCTCCTTCTGCCCTCTCTACTTCCTCTTCTAGCTCTCTTCTTTTATGGCATTAACACCTCAGTCACACCTCCTCCGATGTCGTTATTCGTCTTTTGTCTTCCACCAATACTATTTTTTCTTGTTCTCTTCTTCCCCTATGTACTGCGTGTACTCTTCGTAAGAGTCATCGCCACCCTCAACCCCTACCTAGTCTCGAGCCTCTTCTCCCTTTGAACTGGTGCATTTTGATGTATGAGGTCCTACCCCTGTAACCTCTTGTCATGGTTATAAATACTATGTTTGTTTTGTTAATGATTACTCTCGTTATACCTGGCTTTATCTATTTATTTCTCACACTCAGTTCCTCTCTATTTTCACTACCTTTCACTCTTTTGTTACTACTCAGCTTTAGCATCCTCTTCACGCTATTCAATGCGATAGTGCTCCTGAGTTTCTATCCATTAAGCTTTGTGCCTTCCTCACCCTTCACAGGATCCATCAATGTGTCTCCTGTCTTTACTCTCCGTTTCAGAATGGGACCACTAAGCAGAAAAATTGTCACATCATCAAGACTGGTCTTGCTCTTCTTACTCACGCATCTGTCCCTCCTTTTTGGGAGTTTGCTTTTGAGACCGTCGTGTCTCTCATCAACCATCTTCCTACCTCTATTCTTGGTTAATCTTCCCCTTGGCAAAATCTTTTCCACTCTCCCTTTGATCTCTCTCATCTTCATGTCTTTGGTTGTGTTGTTTTTCCTTATCTTCACGCTTATGCTCTGCATAAGCTTGCTCCTCGCTCTCATCCCTATATCTTTCTTAGTTACCCACCTAGCCTGTCGCGGCTATAGTTGTTACTGTCCTGACACTTATCGCTTTTATATAGCTGCTGATGCTCTCTTTGATGGGACTCACTTCCTCTTTGCCCACCTTACCTCCTCCATTCCCCCTGTCCTTTCACCTTCTGCCCCTATTTCCTTACCTCTCCTTTTACCTCCTCCTTCCCCCCTAACACCCCCCCCCCACTGTGGCCCAATCTCCTTCTCCATCCCCCTCTCCCCCTCCCTCTCCCTCATCCCCTCCCTCTACCACTTCCCCTCCCTCATCTTCTCCCCCTGCATCCCCCTACCCCACTCCTCTCACTCCCTGTCATCCGATGGTGACCCGCCTGAAAGATGGCACTATTACCTGTCGTCTTCTCACCCGCTAGCATACCTTTGCTCTTACCGCTACCCCCCGCCCCTTCTCTGAACCCACTACCTTCTCTCAAGCCTCCCATGACCCTTAATGGCGCTCTGCTATGGCTACTGAATACACTGCCCTCCTTTAGAACCATACTTGGGATCTTATTCCCCTACCCTCTTATGCCCATCCTATTGGCTGCAAGTGGGTCTATAAAGTTAAGCTTCACTCTTATGGCTCCTTGGAACGCTAGAAAGCCCACTAGGTGGTCAAGGGCTTTCATCAGCAACTTAGTGTTAACTACATAAAGACCTTTAGTCTGGTGGCCAAATTAGTCACCATTTGCACTATTATTGCCATGGCTTATTCACGAGGTTGGAGTCTTCGTCAACTCGATGTCTCCATGGCTTTTCTTCATGGCACCCTTCTAAAAGAGGTTTACATGGTTCAACCCCCTGGCTTCATTGATCCTACTTGGCCCCACCATGTGTGCCGCCTACATTGGTCTTTATATGGCCTTAAAAAGGCCCCCCGTGCATGGTACTAACGCCTCAGCACCTTCCTCACCTCCCTTGACTTTTATGTCTCTGCAGCCAACACTTCTCTCTTCCTCCTTCATATTGTCCATTATAGCTTGGTATTACTTGTTTATGTTAATGATCTTCTTCTCATGAGCTCTCCCCAAGCTCCTTTTTTTGCTCTTCTTATAGCCCTACATCGGGAGTTTGCTATTAAGCACTTGGGCATTATTCACTATTTTCTTGGCATTGAGACTCTGTATACTTCCCACGGCCTCCTTTTCCATCAGGCAAAGTTCACCCACAAGATCCTCACTCATGCTCGCATAATGGATGCCTAGGGTGTCTCTACTCCATGTACCATGGAGTCTCTCTCTCAGTGGGCCAGCGACCCTCTTTCAGATCCCTTGCTCTACAAGAGCATTGTAGGCGTTCTTCAATACCTCACTCTCACTCGTCTGGATATTGCCTACGCGATCAACATCGCTTGTCAGTTTCTTCATGCTCCCACTACTCTTCACTAGCAAGTTGTGAAGCGGATTCTTTGCTATCTTGCAAACACTCCTCGGCATGGTCTTTGCCTCACCCACCCATCCTCTACTTCCCTTCATGCCTTCTTGAATGCTATTTGGGCCTATGATCATGATGATCATCACTCTGTCGGTGGGTTATGTGTCTTACTTGGCCAGAACCTCATCTCTTAGAGCTCTTGCAAGCAGTGGACTGTTGCTCGCTCCAGCACTGAGGCCGAATATAAGAGCCTTGCTGACACCACTGCTGAGCTCAATTGGATCGAGTATCTATTTTGGGATCTTCGTGCTCTTCCTCCCTGTCCCCCGACCCTTTGGTGTGACAATCTTTTTGCCCTTTACCTTGTGGCCAATCCCATCTTTCATGCCCATACCAAACACATTGAGAATGATTATCATTTTATTCGTAAGTGCTTTCTCCGCAAGCAGCTTTACATTCAGTTCATCTCCTCTGCCAATCAGCTTGCAAACATCTTCACTAAAGGCCTCACTACTACTCGTTTTCTCACTTTGCGGTCCAAGTTGACTGTCCTTTCGAACCAATTAGCTTACAAGGGGATGTTGACACCTATCTCAACAATGGTCACATCAACCACTTGAGTACCCTATGCACACATAGGGGTACCGACACTTTGTACCAAAATATACTCACATATATTGTATCCAATACTACACAAAAATACATAATAGAAAAATACTTTTCAGCACTTTTTTCTTCTTGTAGTGTTTTCACTATTACGGCTGATGTTTTCCAGCCATCTTCAACTTGTTCAAGTCAAACAACAACCATAATCTTTGCGTCACAACTATCCAACATGTGTTTGAGGTAAGAACTAGCCCACGAGGGCAAACTCAACATTCCTATGCAAAGTAATGATGAAGGATTAGGCGAAAGAGGGGATTTTAGACCAAAAAGAAACGAATTCATATTAACCACAAATCAAACTGTTCTAGATAAACAGGTGGATTAATAAGAACAGAAGGCCCTCATCTTGCGACGTCAACAAATGGATCTAGATGTTCAAATTTAGTCATGTTAACATGAGGTAAACTTTATTGTGCTTATTGTAAAAGATCCAACCATAGAAAGGAAAATTGCTAGAAATTGAATGGAAAAGACTCAAATTGTTCGAATATAAGCACCTTTTTACCATCATATTTGGTTATTCCACATCAGCCCTTATGTTGCTTCTTAACCATGCAGCACCACTTGGGCTTGAAGCAAATGAGGTATAGCTTTTAGGGTTTGTTCTCCCCTAGTATATAATTGTAATTTGCTTTCTTCATCTTCAAAGTTAAAGGATTGTTGTTTATTTTACAAAGCTCCATTGTTGTTTTTGTAAGGTTTGCATGTAGCAACAAAGCAAGTTTTGTCATCGTCATCTTCTCTAGATTTTTCATGGTATCATAACAGTTTACAAGACCTATGAGTTCTTATGAGTAGCTATTCATAGTTGCCAACAAGTAGTATAGAAATCCACACTGCCATCCATCAAACTAGTTTATTTTCTAATTTTTTTCTGGATCTTTTTACACTTCCACATAAGACATAATAACACCATTCAAAAACCACCATTACTATCCTTCAAAGCCTCATAAACCTATAAAAGAACCACCCTATTTAACTTGTTCAAAACAGAGCATGATAAGATTGAGGTGACTACAATAATGAAGAACTTCTGATTGTTCATATTGGTCAAGCCATTTGTAAGTCACAAGCTAAACCATTAGAAATGAAATTTAGTAATGTATATCATATGCCAAGTACAAAAAAAATTATTATTTATAATTCAATTGGCTAATGCAAGGAATTATATCTTGTTTAGTCTAGATAATGTAAAAATTTATAAGCATATATAAGTATAAAGGATTCCCATAATGGTGGGACAAAGATTGAAGTCTATGTATGTATTATTTGCTGAAGCATATGTTGATTATTCTTGGAGGAATAAGATAACATGCATATAGCATGCACATTTGATTCATGTTGGGCACAATAAGTTAAAAGTAATCATGGACAAAATGATAATGAAAAGAATACCTAAGTTGGAGGTAAAAATAAACTCCATGTGTGATGGTTGTTAAATTGGAAAGGTCCATCAGTTACCTTTTAATGAATCAAGATTTCAAGTTCAAAAACCATTGGAGCTAGTTTACTTTAATGTACTTGGATAAGTAAAGCATAAATCAATTAGTGAAAAGTAATATATAGTGACCTTTATTGATGATTTTTTTAGGTTGAATTGGGTTTATTTTTAAAAAAAATCAAAATTATTTCGCATGTTCATTGAATTTAAAGAAAAGGTGGAAAATGAATTTAGGACAAAGATTTAGCGCTTACATACAAACAATGGTAAGGAATATACTTTAGATAAATTGTCATCATATATCAAGTTATATGGGATTTAAAGACAATGACATGTCCTAATATGCCATAATAGAATGGAATTGCTGAAAGAAAAATATGTATCTAGCTAAAATATGCAGAAGTATGATATATAGCAAAATTGTACCTACATGTTTTTGGACACAAAGTATATGGACAAATACTTATATCATCAACCACTTACCTCAAAAAGGACTTGGAATATTTCTTCCTTTGAGAGATTATTAAATGGTAAGCCTATAATAAGTTACTTTTGAGTCTTTGGAAATGTATACTATTTGTGTGAAAAATTAGATAAAAAGGCAATTCAATGTATCTTTGTTGGATATAATGAAGAAAGAAAGGCTTAACGATGTTATGATTTAGAGTCCAATCAGTTTTACATTTCTCATCATGTAGTGATTGATGAAACATCTTCATGGTGGCTTATGGAGTCCAAAAATGTAGTAAAAGTTAATCATAGAAGTTGTAGGAATAAAAAACCAAGTGAAGATATCATTATGAAAAAGGATGATCATATGGATTGTCACACAAAAATTGATTTTAATGTTACATCCAAGAAATCTACAAATCCATGGTGTATTGGAATTTCCCTATTAAAATGCAAGAAGAAGATAAATCTAGCCACTTAGAGAAGGTTAAAGAAGAAGCATTTGTTATATTAAGAAAATCTACTAGAGTCAAGCAACCAAACTCTAAATTTATTAATGCTAGTCTAGCTATTGAGAATTATGAGTTTAAGCTTGAAACATTTAAAGAAGTATATAGTCAAGAGAAATGGCAAAAGGCAATGGAAAAAGAGTTCATGGCTTTGAAAGATAGCTAAATGTGGGAGTTGGTTCCAAAACTAGATTATATAAAACCTATCTCATGTCATCAAGTCTTTAAATTGAAAAGATAAATGATTGTTCCATTGAAAGATACAAGGCATGCTTGGTAGCTTAAGGCTTTTCTTAAAAGTATGGCTTGGATTATGAAAAGACATCTAATCTTATTGCAAAGATTACAAGTTTAAGGATGTTGTTGGCAATTGTAACTAAAAAAAGGATGAAAATTATGGCAAATGGATGTTTAAAAATGTTTTCTTGCATGGATAATTAGATAAAGAAATATATGTAAAGCAACCAAAATGGTTTAAGGGCATGAAGAAAAGAATGATGTTTGTAAGCTGAAGAAAGTCTTGTATGGCTTAAAACAAGCCTCTAAAGCATGGTATAGAAAGATATCAAAGTTTCTTTTATATATTGGATATTTGGTCACACATGTTGATAACTCTATTTTTATAGAGTTATTTTATCTATTTTTTAGGCAATAAATAATACAATGCTTATGAAAAAATATTTGAACTCCTATTATTTATTTGAATTTGTCTTGTTTTTGTAGCATAAGGAGGCAAGGAGAAAAGGGATGAACATGGAGAACCTTATGCTTATTGTGTGGCAAAATTATAATATCAAGATCAAGAGAGTCAAGATGGGCTTGAGCTTTGGATAATTGTTATTAGATTTTCTATTGTTATTGGATTTTCTATTTAAATAGAAAACCCAGTCATGTTAGGAATTCAAGTCTCAATTAATTTAGGAGTTCAAAACCCAATTATTTTAGGTCTCTAAAACCCAATTGTTTTAGGTCTCTAAAACCTAATTCTACTAGGATAGGAGATAGGTCTAAATCTAAACCCTATTTAAGAGAAGAGAAGAGGCAAAAGAGAGGAGGAGGAGGAAATTGAGCACAACTCAAGAAAGAGGCCAAGAATTCAAGGTTTTCTTGAAGAGAAGACAAAAAGGGTGACAGACTTCTTGTTCTTGGATTCAAGATGCCTTCTTTATTTCTTATTATCATTCTTCCTCATTATTTCTTTATGTTTTAGTTTATTTTTGTTAGAGCTACGATGTAACCTAATTATGATGGTATGAATCTTATGATTATTATGTTTTGCAAGATATTTTATTTATGTGAAGTTACATATTACGGAGTTTAATGCTTTTAGGTGATTAGCTACCACTTAGATGACTTGATTTGCATGTTAAAGACCGACAGGAAATAGCATGCAGTTGCTTCTTGTAATATGTAACCATAAATTAAATATGGATAGACATATACCATGTTATTTGTGTGGCTTTTGGTGTAAACTGGGAATATTCATAGATCCTAATGCATTTGGTTTGTTTCAATTCATATATAGAGATATAGTGAATTAATAAACTAAGTAGGTTTGCTATACCTAGACATAGGATAGTAAATAAATTAGGAAATTCCGCCATCACATAGATATTATCTCTCTTGCAAGCATAAATAATCAATATTAGTACCTAGTAATTATGGTGAAGTCATATGCTCTAACATATTTCTTTTATTAAGTTTTCTTAGACTTAGTTAGTTAATCTATCATCCATTAATTTGGTTTGTTAGATAAATTCTAGGAGTTATTCACCGTTAGTAATTAGTTGGTCTAGTAATCACCAATCTCTGTGGGACGATATCTTTCTTATCATTATATTACTTGTTCGACATGTTCACTTGCATTTAGATTTCACCGAACAAGTTTTTGGCGCCGTTGCCGGGGATTGGTTGTTTTACTACTGATTAATATTAATATCGAATAATTTTTAGGTTTAATCTAGCTTTTATTTTCCTTTAAAACTTTTTTTTATTCTTGAAAAACAAAAAAATCGTTTCTTTTAATTCTTGAAAAATAAAAAAAAAATCGTTTCTTTTAATTCTTGAAAAACAAAAAAGAAAAAAATCTTTGTTAAGTTGCTGTTGTTGAAAGATTAAGTAACAAAGATGGAGAGATATGATGATACATATAGACTTTTAAAAGACTATGTTACACCAACATTTTGGAATGCTACATCAAACATTAGGCTTGCAAATCAGGCAAATAACTTTGAGATCAAGCCTGTGCTCATCAAGATGCTTCAAAAATCTGTGCAATATAGTGGGCTACCAAATGAGGATCCAAATGCTCACATTGAAGCATTCATTGAATTCTGTGACATGATTGGAGATCATGGAGTTACAGAAGATGTTATTAGGTTGAAACTATTTCCATTTTCTCTTAGAGATACAGCTAAAAATTGGTTCTTTTCTCTTTCTGCAGGATTGATTACTATATGGGATGATTTGGCTCAAAAATTTCTTGATAAGTTCTTTCCTTTTGCAAGATCTGCTAAATTGCGTAATGATATTTTCACTTTTGAGCAGATGAATGATGAATTATTATATGAAGCTTGGGAGAGATTCAAGGAACTTTTGAGGATATGTCCAAATCATGGATTACCCACGTGGCTACAGGTACAAACTTTTTATGATGGGTGTAGTATGAATCTTCGTTGTATAATTGATACAGCTGCAGGAGGGGACTTACATAGCAAAACACCAGAAGAGGCATTTAATTTTCTAGAGGAGACGGCATTCAATAGTTATCAATGGTCTACTGAGAGGCTACCAATGCATCAACCAAGTGGAGTCCATGAAGAAGATATCTTCACCATAATGTCTGCACAATTGGAAGTGCTCAATGAGAAGATAGACAACCTAAATACTCCAGTTGTGAGACATCAAAGTAGATCATGTGAATTTTATGGTGAAGAACATGCAAGCACAGAATGTCAAGTAGGTAACCCTTATGCTTATTATAATGATTATGCTAATTTTGTTAGGATTCCTAGCAGGTCACAAAATGATTATTACTCCAACATGTAAAATCCGGGATGGCACAACCATCAAACTTTTTCATACAGTAACCCAAATGAGATGAGACCGCAACCAACATTTATGCAAACAGAAGAGGTGAAACCTAACTTGGAGGACATAATCAATGAGCTAGCCGTCACCACCCAAAACTTTACAGAGGGGATTAAAGCAAAATTTCATAATCAAGAAGCGAGCTTTCAGAGACAAGAAGCTTCAATCCGAAAATTAGAGGTACAAATGAGTCAGCTCATTAGTATGATCTCAAAGAATCAGGAGGGTCTTTTGCCTAGTGATATAGAGAAAAGTCTTGAAGATACCGTAGAGGCAATAACCCCAACATGTGGCAAGCAAGTAGGAGAAGTTGATGTTGACAAGGAGAGTCTCAAAGATAATGATAAAGATGTCAACATGCAACTTGAGGAGGCACTTAGGAGCAAGCTTGTTCCAGAAAATCCTATGTCCTTTATGCCTCCAGCTTCATCTCCCCAAAGATTCCAGCAACGCGTAAAAGATAAACAGTTTTTGGAATTCCTTGATATATCTTTAAAACTGCACATTAACATTCCTTTTGCAGATGCTCCAGTTCACATATCTAGTTGTGCAAAACTTTTGAAAGAGAAATTGGAGAACAAAAGAAAGCTAGAAGTATATGAGACAGTTGTGCTTATTGAAGAATGCTCAACAATCAAACGACACAAGCTGTCTCCTAAACTATTGGAGTTTCATCCTCCTTGAGCAACATGTGGAGGATAGTTTGGCTGAAAACTATAAAGCAAGCACTTCTTGGGAGGCAACCCAAGCATTTTTGTTCATCTTTTCATTGAAAGTTTTGTCACCACCATCTCCTCAAAGCTCTATGTGGATCTAACCTACAATCAAGGGAGTTTTCTCATTCCTAATTCTTCTTTATTATTGTTTTCTTTTGTTTTTGCATTGAGGACAATGCTTCATTCAAGTTTGGGGGTAGGGAAAGAACTTTTGTGCTAAATTTGATTGAAAATTTTTTTTTATGTCATGATTACATCCCATGTTGTGAATTCTTGGTGATTCTTTGGAAGATATAGATTTTATTCAAACCTACGATTATGGTGTGAATTAAGTGTGATTTTGATTATGTTGATCCACCTATTAAGCACTAAAAGTCCTTCATTTTTGAAATTGTGTGTATCTCTAGAGAACATTCATGTGAAGTATGTGATTTTCTTAGATCTCACCTGAATCTTAGAATTTGTTTGATTTTCTCTTAAGGCGAAATCCTAAGCTACATCTAATTGAGAAAATGATTTAGGCCATTTTTTGGATCGTTTGAGCCTTTCAAGCCAACCTTATTTATTTATCACCAGTCACCCCGCTGAGCCTTGATTCATATCTATTTTTTTTTTATTTAACACCCACATATATATACCCTTGAGCCTTTGACAAATTATCTTTTCGTCCTACACCCTTGAACATATTGATTTTTAGGATATAAGTCTATATGAGTGAAGAGAAGTCGAGGGGAAGGATGTTATATGGGAAGAATGTTGATTGCAATGATTATGTAGCATAATATGTTGCTTTTGTGAATGAAAAAAAAAAAAAAAAAAGCAACATCTGTCCAAGAATGGAATTCTCTTATTGCTTATTGTCAAATTCAAGCAACTAAAGGTTCAGAAATTGACTTTTGCATAGTAGTTGGATGTCATCAACAAGATAAGATTATAATGGTTACATTTCTAGTCCTACTACTTACTTTATGATTGCAAGCATGATTGTGACTTTTGTAAGTGTCAAAATCCAAGTGAAATCAAGTATTTTTGGAAAAAAAAAAATAAATGAGAGAAGTGGTGATAAAAAGATCATTTGTGAAAAAAAAAAGAGAAAACAAAGAAAGGAAGTGACAAAAGCTCAAATTAGATCCTAGAAAGCAATGTGTTCATGGGTGAATTTAGCCTAAATGACTTTCATCTTACCTCTAGCCCAGCCTTACATTACAAGCTTATAAAAGTCCTATTGATTTTTGATTAGATGATTGGCTTACATTAGTGGAGAGAGGAATGAAAAGCAAACATATAAGGTTTGGTTAAGGATTTTAAGAGATTGTATATTAATGTGAATCTATTTGGAGTGCATATAGTTGAAAAGATAAGGACTCACACACACACATGCGGTCAACATAGTTAAGAGTCTATCTTATCTTATGAAACAATTGTGGTGTTTGGATGAAAGCTATATTTTTCTTTGAATTGTTAAGTTGAGCAATTATGGGAGAATATCATGAAGGGGTTTTATCTAAAACATATATTGTTTATTGCTTTTGCTAGAGGACTAGCAAAATGTTAAGTTTGCGGGTTTTGATAACTCTATTTTTATAGAGTTATTTTATCTATTTTTTAGGCAATAAATAATACAATGCTTATGAGAAAATATTTGAACTCCTATTATTTATTTGAATTTGTCTTGTTTTTGTAGCATAAGGAGGCAAGGAGAAAAGGGATGAACATGGAGAACCTTATGCTTATTGTGTGGCAAAATTGTAGTATCAAGATCAAGAGAGTCAAGATGGGCTTGGGCTTTGGATAATTGTTATTAGATTTTCTATTGTTATTGGATTTTCTATTTAAATAGAAAACCCAGTCATGTTAGGAATTCAAGTCTCAATTAATTTAGGAGTTCAAAACCCAATTGTTTTAGGTCTCTAAAACCCAATTGTTTTAGGTCTCTAAAACCTAATTCTACTAGGATAGGAGATAGGTCTAAATCTAAACCCTATTTAAGAGAAGAGAAGAGGCAAAAGAGAGGAGGAGGAGGAAATTGAGCACAACTCAAGAAAGAGGCCAAGAATTCAAGGTTTTCTTGAAGAGAAGACAAAAAGGGTGACAGACTTCTTGTTCTTGGATTCAAGATGCCTTCTTTATTTCTTATTACCATTCTTCCTCATTATTTCTTTATGTTTTAGTTTATTTTTGTTAGAGCTACGATGTAACCTAATTATGATGGTATGAATCTTATGATTATTATGTTTTGCAAGATATTTTATTTATGTGAAGTTACATATTACGGAGTTTAATACTTTTAGGTGATTAGCTACCACTTAGATGACTTGATTTGCATGTTAAAGACCGACAGGAAATAGCATGCAGTTGCTTCTTGTAATATGTAACCATAAATTAAATATGGATAGACATATACCATGTTATTTGTGTGGCTTTTGGTGTAAACTGGGAATATTCATAGATCCTAATGCATTTGGTTTGTTTCAATTCATATATAGAGATATAGTGAATTAATAAACTAAGTAGGTTTGCTATACCTAGACATAGGATAGTAAATAAATTAAGAAATTCCGCCATCACATAGATATTATCTCTCTTGCAAGCATAAATAATCAATATTAGTACCTAGTAATTATGGTGAAGTCATATGCTCTAACATATTTCTTTTATTAAGTTTTCTTAGACTTAGTTAGTTAATCTATCATCCATTAATTTGGTTTGTTATATAAATTCTAGGAGTTATTCACCGTTAGTAATTAGTTGGTCTAGTAATCACCAATCTCTGTGGGACGATATCTTTCTTATCATTATATTACTTGTTCGACATGTTCACTTGCATTTAGATTTCACCGAACACATGTATGTTCAAGTCTTTTTGTAAGAGTTCAAGACAACAAAATTTCTATTATTTTAATTTATGTTGTTGAACTTAAAATAATTGGAAATGATGATTTGGAAAATTTGCAAGTTAAGGAAAATTACTTATTTTTAGAATAAAGAGCTTGGGGAGTTGAAATTTTTTTTAGGACTAAAGCTTATATAAACTATGGATGGTCTTTTTCTAATTCATCAAAAGTATGCAAAAGATTTGTAAGCGAAGTATGGAATGAAATATTATGTTCTAGTTAATAGACCAGTTAAGCCTAAAAGTAAGCTATTAAATGAAGGTGAAAATTTACAAAAGCCTACCAGGTACAAACAATTAGGTGGCAACTTCAATTATCTAATACCAACAAGACTAGATATTACATTTGCAATTAGATTAATAAGTTGATTTATGTATATTCTAGAAACCCTCACTTACAAGTTGCATGCAAAGTACTACAACATGTTATAAGAACAATTGATCTTGGACTACTATATAAAAGGGGTGAATGTAATTTGTTTGGTTTTTGTGAAGTTGATTATGCTAGAGATAAAGACCATAGAAGAACAACAACCAGGTATTCATTTAATCTTGGCTTAGTTGCTATTTTCATGGTGCAATAAAAGATAACCAATTGCTCAATATCTACAACAAAAGCTAAATATAGGTCAACAATAATGTTAATGTAGTTGTTGAATGATATTGGTGTGCTTGAAAGTAAAACAATACAAATATTTTTTAATAATTTATCCAACATTAAGATAGCTAAAAATATAAAAAGTATCATGCAAGAACCAAATACATGGAAGTTCATTATCACTTCATTCAGAAAAAGGTTCTTTAGGGGGAATTTGATTTGCATCTTGTGAAAACAAATAAGCAGGTTACTAATTGAATTTCCTACATTCAAGAAGTAAAAAAAGATGCTTGGATTGATGAACAAAAGGTTATTAAGTGAAGTTGATGTTAAGGGAGAGAATTGAAAGGCCTAACATCAAGATCTAGCCCAAACAAAGTGTTTAACCTAGGCCCATGTAAAAAAGCTTATCTTTTATTTAGTAGTATGTTAAGGTTTGTAACTCAAAAAAGAGTAGTCATTGTTGTCTTTGTGTGGTGTGAAGAAATTTGTCCGTGCATATTATGCCAGTCAATGTGCTTGAGAAGTCTTTTGTATTAAAAAGATCTCATTTTTAGTTGCATTTGAAGATAGTCTATTTTGCTTTCTCTTATTATCTCTCTTGTTTGATTTGGTAGTGTTGTATTTATGGATGGTTGTGTGTGAATCTTATGGTGATTTAAGGGTAGAAATTTGTTACAAAAACAAGATAACCTCCTTTACACAATATATAACCAATCTTTAAAACCTTTATACCTCCCTCCTTAGCAATGACATAAGCACAACCTCCTTGCTATGATTCAAACTCACTAGGCAAGGCAATTTTGCAATATAGAGTTGCACAATGAAGACACCATTTCTTACCTATCATAAATTAAAGTTGATTGGTGGAAGGTACATTGTTCCACCACTAAATTCCCTTTTATTTGCCACTTGGGAAGGATGTAACGCTATATGCCTAACTTGGATACTAAACCCATTGGCCAAAGAGATTCACAAAGGCCTTATGTACATAACAAAAGCAGCATATCTTTGGATGGAACTCCATGACCATTGCAATCAAGTAAATGCTACACAACTCTCAATGAACTAAATCCAGTTAAGCAAAGAGGAGACCTTTTCACAATTTATTAAACCAATTGACAAAGCATTGGGATGAATTTGCATTGTATGGCATGACTTGCTCCATGAAAGGCACACCAATAAAGAATGAAATTTTTTCTATTTCTACAAGGCCTAGACAAATGCCATGCAAGTATTAGAGAGCATATCTTGCCCATGAAGCCACTACTTAATGTCAAAATAGCCTATTCAACAGTTTTGAAAACAAAATATAGGAAGGGATTGTCAAGGATGATAATTAAGGCAAGTAGGGTTTGTGGCAATGGTGTCAAGTGATGTAATAAGCAAATTCGGTGGGAGCCACCCTAGTAAGGTGATAAAAGTTGATGTAACAAAAAGATTCTTATTAGTAGCAAATAAAATTATGTGGCATTTTCACTAAAGATAACACAAAATGATGTGTCATCTAGCACTAGATAGAAAGTGTTAAGATATAATAGCTATAAAGCAAAGAGCCAATAATGTAACCATTGCAAAATTTACAAGCATAAACAAAAGGATTACTACAAATTGAATGGATTTCCGTAAGACCACAAAAATTACAAAGAAAATGCAAGTGCCAATTTAGCTACACCAAACTTTAATCATGTCTTCATCACCAAAAGAGATTACCAAATGTTTATGAATTTTCTAAAGGTTGATCTTGCTTAAAAGGCTCAAGCATACATGGATGTTTATCTAAAATCTTAAGTAAATGTTGGATTATTGATAGTAGTAATAGTGATCATATAATTGTCAATTGTAATTGTTTGGAATCACCTATTACATGTTCATTTAACCCACGGTCCATTATATTTTTTAATAGTGATAATATCTTAGTTACACATATCAGAAACATAACTATTTCCAAACACCTCAAATTACATGCAATATTGTATTCTCTTAATTTCAAGTTCAATTTGCTTTTAGTTTTAAAATTTTGCCTTAAAAATAACTATTTCATATTATCTTATCATGATTTCTATGCTTTTCAATACCTTTTGATAAGTGAAGTCAAGGGACTTGGTAGAATGAGAAACAAGTTTTACTATTTTGTAGAAAATCCTAATGGTAAACTAGTTGCACAATTACCTAGGTGTCCTTCAAGTTTTAAGAATTCTTCATTTGTTTTTAATGTTTTTAATTGATGACTTTAGCATTATAGATTTGGACATATGTCCAATTCAAAGTTTAAGTTTATTAATAAGTTTTAATCTTCAAATTTTCTCGTAATGTGCACTTTAAAATTTGTCTTTGTCCACCTGCAAGACAAACTCGTAACTCATTTCTCACATGCAACCAAATGTGCAACAAGTCTCTTGATTTGATCTATGCTGATAGTTGGAGATCCTACCAAATTTTTAATCATGATGGATCATGATATTTCCTAACATTGTTGATGATTTTTCATAAAGAATACAAACATTCCTCCTAAAAGTTAAAAGTGAGACAATGCCTCTCTTAAAGACTTTTTTAATCTCACAAAATCAATTTGATTGGGAAGTAAAACATATTAGAATGGATAATGTATTAGATTTTTTTCAATCATGGTTACAAAAATTTGCTTATATCACATGAAATCCTACATGAAAGTTCATGTGTTTATACAAATCAAAATGGTGTAGTTAAAGAAAAATACCATCACATTTTGGATATAGCATAGGCATTGAAATTTCTATGTAACATGCTAACAAAGTTTTGAGGGAGTGTGTAAAAGACATTAGTCTATCTTATAAATAGGAAACCCTTCATCAGTCTTGACTAGATGCACATCATTTGAGAAATTATTTGGTAAACCCCCAAGCATTCATAGGTTATCCTCTAGACAAAAGAGTGATAAATTGCATGATGTAGAGATTCATCAGTTTTTTATATGTCAAGACATGCCATTTTATAAGGATATATATAGATTATTTATTTATTTATTTATTAGTATTATTATTATTATTATTATTATTATTATTATTTGTTGCATAGTTGAAGCTCAAATCACATTCTTACATTAATGTTTCCTTGACTCCACACATCAATGAAGGTTCAACACATGATACTATAAATGAGTCAATTTCACTTATTAAGCTAGTTCCCATCACTCACACCTTCTAATCTTGAACCAACTCCCATTGCTCCATCCATTGACACCTTAACTAAGCAAATGCCATAGACATTGTCCACCTTAGATACATTTTCCTCTTATGAAAGCTTAACTATACCTTTAGCACCATATGATATACTTTCTAATGGTGAATCTAAATTCCATCATTCATCCTTTGATGAACCTTTTAAGCCACCACCTTGTTATTCCACCCAACTTGATAAACTTCCCACTTGGACAAAAGATTATATTTGCCTTACTACCATGGCCACTAATATATCTTACATCTATCTACTTAACTATGTATCCTACTCTTATCTACTCAACTATGTATCCTACATCTATCTACCAAAGATTAGACAATATTTCATTGTCTCCATTTCAATAAACACATAACCCATCTATCATCATAAGGCAATTAAGGAACTTATATGTAATCATGTCATAAATCAAGAGCTACAACCATTAGAGGCAAATCACACTTGAGATGTCAGATACTTGTTTGTTATTCAAAAGGCAATTAGGTGTAAAGGGGCATATTAGATCAAGTACATGCAGATGGAATAACTGAATGCTACAAGGTGAGATTAGTGTCACAATGATTTAGTCAAAAATAAGATATTAATTTCCATGTTATATTTGCTCACATGGTCAAACACGGAACGATTAGATATGCTTTAACTCTAGCAACTTAGAACAATGGATATATTTATCAAATGAAAGTACACCATGCATTTCTAGAATTGAAGCTAATTGAAAAAATCCACTTGTAGTTTCGTTATAGTGATCTAAATAAAGGGGGAATAAAGTTTGCAAGTTTTGCAAGTCCTTTTATGGTCTAAACCAAACATTTAAGCAATAGTATGAGAAGTTCACTAAGGCAAATATGTCTACTAGCAACACGTAACAAGAATACCCTACATGAACCTTCTTTATTCAAAAACAAAATAGATAACTCTATTGTCATTCCTTTGGTTTACATGGATGACATTATAATCATAAATGATCATGTTGATGGCATAAACAAACTTAAGAAATATCTACACTTGGTATTCCACATCAAGGACTTTTGGGACATTTAGTTTTCCTTAGGGTTGAGATTCTTCAAAAGAATAATGGAAGTCACTTAAGTAAATGAAAGTACATTCTAAAATTAGTGAATAAGATGAGATGTATAGGATCCAAGCCTTTTAGAAATCTTTTGGAAACCAACCTAATGTTGACCATAACCACATGATAAAGGAGTACCTATACCTTAAGATGATGATCCACCACTAAAGCATATTTTGAAATATCAACAATTAATGTATAAGCTCACTTGTAATCCCTCAAGTTATAAGTCATTGATAGGATAATTCATTTATCCCACTCCTACCAAGCCAATATTAGTTTTATAATGCATATTTTAACCAATTATACATTATACTAAGTAATTACACATGGATTCCACAATGAATATCATAAAATATCTAAAAGGATGTCTAAATTTATGACCATTTTCCCATAAATGTAAAAATTGAAAATTACTATTGTTTTTTATTTTGTTTGTGGAACATTCCCTATGTCAAAAGGTCTTTTATAAAAAATATTAAAATATAAGATTATATTTTTCTTGAAAGACAAAGAAATAATCCACACTACCAAAACTTTTAACAAAACCTAAATAGAAAGTCATGGTAGTCACCATTAGTGAAACAATATGATTTAAGGATTACTAGATGACTTAAGGATAAAAATAGTTGTATCTACAATTTTGTTTTGCAAAAAGTAATTTACTTTTAATATACTAACAAATATAGTATTTCATAAGAAGACAAAGCATATAGAAATTAATTGTTGCTTCACCAAGTGAAAGATATAATAAAAGGTAATCAAGACCGTGAAATTAATACAAAGGTTATGATATTTTCGCAAGACCATTTTATCATAAACAATATTCATATCTATTAAACAAGCTTCGTATTACAAACAAACTACCAACTCAAATAAAAATGTTTGAAATTCAATTTGTAAGAATGTTTGCCAATATTCTCATTTATAAAGATTGTTTCACGATGAGAAACTACAAATTGCTACAACCTAGATTCGTATAAACGAACATATCAAACCAAGTCAAGTTTCCTTTTGGCCCTCTTTTCCTTAAGCAGGTCTCAGCTAGTAAGTTCTGTTTCTTCGTGTCGCAACTTTTCCCTTACTTTCCCCTTACCATTTCAGTCAGTCAAAAACAAAACATTTAGCAAATTGGCTAATGGCTTATATCACACCCACATGCGCCACGACAACCATCAATGCGAATGACAGGGACTTCCACGTCCTTGCTTGTCCACCAGAGAAATTTACTGGCCCTTCTCTCTCTCTCACAGAGATAATATTTCACAAATACTAGTTTACTCCTGACAAGGTACCAGTAGAACGTGGAGAATAGCATGATTTTATAGATTACAAACATGACATCTGGTTATTCAGGCACCACGAGGTGAATGGTCTCACCGTCACGCATCTCTATGTAAAATCTTCTACGGACGCCTGCCTAAAACCACCGTCTGTTTGTGAATCTAAAAATTGGTTGCTAAACAATTTCACTGGCCATTGCACATAATGGAGACAGCTCATTCACTTCCTCTACTGCTTCTAAACTTGAATCTAAATCAGCCAACAAAATCATGAATCATCCGACCTCCAAATTGTTGCCTAAGCTGATCTTCCTGTTGCTGATGCTGTACATTTTCAGCACCGTGCCTGAGACCTAAGGTAAGGGAGACAGCTCCAAGACCCCCCATCTCAAGCCCCCTTCGCTGGTATGGTACAAAGCCCATCAACGACCCGTCCATGCCTGTTGGTAGCTGACAATCCATTCTCGAACGCTTCTCTTGATCCCACTGTTCCGCACCAATTCCATGCCCAGTGCTGCCAGGGGAATCCAATCCTGTGTGTTCCAATCGCTTGTTGGGCATCATATTTATGCTTAGATTGTGGGAGAGTTGGTCACCCCCAGGATGGCCGTTACCTTCAGCGGCAGAGCCTTCATCATTCCTGTTGGAGCTCGGGTTGCCTCCTGCCACGCCTTTGGTTTCGAGCATGTGTATTTCTTCAACCATTGGCTTCCATACACGCACTCTGGCATTTATGAACCAGTTCGACACCTGCATGTATCAGGAACGAATATCACTGAGGTAAGAAAATAGCATATGGTCACAATCCATGCCCCACTGTAGCCAAAGTAGAGTTTTCATCCAATAGTCTCAAAAGCACTGAAGAGAAACAATTAACATCATATCCCAAAGCTGAACTATATTAAGTGACGGATTTGTATACACCAGAAGACCAAAGACGAACCAAGTGCCCAGGCAATGATCAATATAGACCTTGGATCCTTGGACAGACGTAATATTTAAAAAGGTCAGGACTTACCTGATTTCGAGATAGACCCGTTTGAGTGGCTAACATGTGCTTGTCGGTGTCAGTGGGGTACCTAAAACAGGAATGATAAAAGAGAAGAAAAAAATCACGTGCTGTTACTAAGAGTGAGTGAGAGAGAGAGAGAGAGAGAGAGAGAGAGAGGGAGGCCTACGGGTGAAGAAAATGCTCAAATAGCCAGGCCCTAAGAATAGCCACCGAACGCTCTGGTAGGCCTCTCTGGGGCCTCCAGACCGGTTGCTGGGTCTCAAAGAAGCTCACGTTGCCTGCACCATATCTTTGTCTTGGCAAGCTCTGCTCCAAATGCTTCAGCCTCGGCAAATTTGTGTCGCCTTTGCTACTGCTTATGCCAGTCATTGGTGATGACAAATCCTCCCCTAAGGCTCTTCCTATATGCTTTAGTTGGTCTGAGATGGCATTTTTCAGGAACCGGAAATGCCTAGAGACCGATTTGAGAGCCAAGGAGATGTAAGGGGTGGCAGAGCTTAGACCTGCCACCGACTCAAAGGACGAAACCACCATCTGCATTTGCTGATGATATTGCTTGTACCTTCTGCAAACCTTTTGAAAGTGAAGCACAGCAAGTCATCAACTAGGTTTACAAGAAAATGAATTGACAACAAATGATGATAGTCTAACAGCTGAAAACGGAGAGTCTGCACAAAAATTAAACATTCCAACAACGTTCTCTAATAGAATGAAGCCGTAATGGCAAAATTCATGTTTTGAGGTGACATAATGCAATGTTAGTAATGTGTAGTCCAATGATGTTTTCTCTAACCACTTCAGGAGTAACAACAGTTGAAACGTGGTGTCTGCTCACAATAGGGATAATCAATAGTTCCATGGTTGAAGAGGCTAGGAATTAGATTACAAATCACATGTTTCACACCATTGAGTGGCCATTCGACACTGCAGGACAAAACAACTCACTGGGCCTCGGACTTCAAGAAAGGGACAGAAAGCAGTATGCACTGTTTACCGATTTAACTAACCATGTAGTGACAAAGTGGCCCATCCAGAGTTCTGGTTCTTCGTTCTATGAAGCTATAATTCAAACTTTTTTCGATGACTATTTCTCTCCCAAAAATCAAGCCTTTGCAGGCAACCACTATAAATCATTTTACAGCGAGTATGTACCAAAGAATGGTTTACGATTGCCTGAAGATGTCTGTAAGAAGATTTTTGGATGCAGGCTCTGAGATGGTCATGAGAAGATTTTCCAATGCAGACTCTCCAAAGACTGAACTAGATCAGTGACAGTTGCATAATAAATTCAGAGAAAAAGAAAGATGACAATTTAACTCGTAGAAAGCATCAGATCATCGTCCCATCATATTTCCGTTCAAGATTACACCAACAATCCGCTCAAAATTTGAGAATGTATGCAAGATCACTCGAATGAAGTTCATCTAACCTATACAAACAGAAACGGAAAAGAGTGTTGAATTTAATTGCACCGAAGAGTTGTGCAAAAGGTAGTTTTAGCAGCCTCTGCTAGGTTTATTATATATATTTCTAGACAAATTGGTTCGCCCAAAGTAAATTGATCACACGGAGTGCCAACAACAACCTGTAGGAAACTTTTACTTATCCAAACATGTAAGGAAACCTCATCCTCAACCTCAGTCCCATCGGTTACAAGGCTATATCAACTTTTTAGATGTCATTCTGCACATTCTAGTGCATAACAAAGATAAGGCAACGAAGAAGTAAACAAGCAGTTTAGCAATCAAAGTCTTACATTCATAATCAAACACATGGGGACTCAGAAAGTATGCGAAAGATAAAACACGCAGATACCACGCTAAAGAATTCATCAAAATTTCACAGAAATAACTTCAATTGCAGCCATAGCTATTCAATGTGTAGTTCCTATGAGTTCCAGGTTTAGGTTGCTTGGATTGCCAATTTCAAGCATTACATTGTCAACTTAGAATACTTTACGGATCCTGCACCAATTTAACCTCTATTAATTTGCTCGCGCTAGATTATAATTAATTTTTTCACCCACTTTGGTGCAAATGACTTCTATGCGACTTTAGAGGTAGATTTGGTTACATAATTTAGAACTCATCAGACCATAAACAAGTAGGCTACAGAAATTTCTGTGCCATTTTCCGATGGATGATTAGCAGTCATTCGAAAATGAAAAATAAGACTAACTCCAAGTCATGTGGTCCCAACAAGGTCAGTGCTGTAAAGCCTGCAATAGGACTAGGTCTGCAATAGGCACATACTGACAGAACTTTTGTCACCCTAATAAATATGGACGATAAATTTAGATAAACCTTGGTTGGTGGTTTTTAAGTTCGACTTACCGATGCACCAAGCCAGCCCCAGAACTTCTTTTGTTTTTCTGGTGTCTTGAGTCCCCACTAACCATTAACTAATAAAAACTAAACTATTCAAGACATCCCCACGAATCGAGTACTACTATGCTATTTCCTATGTTTGTATTAGGCATATTTTGTACTAACCAGTACAAACCACCTTTCCAATGTTCATCAAAGTAGAGGACAGATTCTTTTGACCAGAGAGACACCAAAAGAACGGTTTTTCTGTGTGAATGTCTTCTTTACCACGACTTTGGTAACCTAGATTTTGGCGAAGAAACATCGTTTTCTTACGATTATTATTTAGGACTCAAGGAAAGTAAACATTGGGCACAAAGATAAAGAATCTGTACGCTTTTTACTCTTTCTGTCAGAGTACTTATAAGGGGGCGCCCAGAAGAATGCGAAGCCCTGAAAAGGTTCTGAAACCAAAATTTAAATTACCAGTTGGTGGTAGATATTCATCCTACAAAATAAGGGGTTCCAACTCTTAAGTTTCACTTGCATCCACAACCATTAACAGTTGACAAGATTTTGAATGTCTTTAAGACCATGGTCATTTTAGCGTCATTACCCTCAGAACAGACTATTTTATTTGGATATAGGAGCACTCTGATATAGATAAAAAAAAAAAAATGAAAAAGAAAGGTGACAGATAAAGGATCAATGCATCACCAACCTCCTCCTGCATATATAGGAGCTTTGCCTTCCTTTGTTGGAACTCCGGCCGAAAAGATTCAGAAGAGCTACTCCCAACTCCGCCATCACAACTCATTTCATTTGAACTATAGAACGTAGAGTACGAAGCACCTGAATTATTACCAATTACACCAACCTCGGTTTCAATTTCATTTGTAGTATCACCTAAAGCGCTAACTTCTCCAGAACTCCTCTCAGACACCTCACAGGTTTTGCCGACTTTTGAACCGCTTACGCCGCAGCATTCATCTAGTAGCTGTTGCGTGGGTTTCAAGAACTTCGAACTCTTCAAAATAGTCGCATATCCTGTAAATGGGCCAAGAGGACCTGTACTTCGATACGTATTAGTAGAAACGCCGACCATGTCTTGGAGTGATTTCCCACATCTACTAATTGTAGATGGCTTTCCTACAGAAGATAAATAACTGGCCTTCGTACTTTTTGAATCTTGCGGATCGTTTAAGGCAGTAGTCCTGAACTGCAAGTCTTCTGTTCCACATCTGTCTCCAAACTGAACTGCAGGCACTTTCAGAGTTGGTTTTGATGATGAGAGCGACAGAGATAGACCTTGTGGATTTGAATCACACCCGTCATTCCGTAGGTTTTCACCACTCTTTCCGGCAACACAACCCAATTCACCATTCCACTGGTGGCAGCTCTCAACGGGTCTATTTGTCCAGGCACTACCATTATCAAAACACATCACATCCGACTGATTTCCATAGGCCGGAAGAAGACCTAGTTCATTCCCCCCATCTGCCCACGCACCACGGCCAGCTCCTCTGAAATTCTGCTGAACATGTGAAACCATTTCTAAACCCTGGGTTCTGATTGAAGCAGAAGCAAAAACATCCTGGAAAGTATTTTGGTAAAGTGACGATGGCGTAAAATGCATCTCCCGCGAACGCTTTTGTCTATCTTCACTAGAAATCTCACAAGAATGGTTTTTCAAAGACCGAACATCTTGAAACCCAATGTAACCAGGTTTCAGAAACTGCGGATACGCAGAAATGTTGCTTACTTCCCCTAAAAACATGGGACTCGAAATATTACTTTCATCACCTACTGAACCACTTGCATGACTCATCATCCAATCAAAGCTTTGGTGTGAACCAAAGCCTTTCCAATTACCACAGTTCTGTGGTTCGATCGGGGCCTTAGACAACGAGTTAATATTGGGTGAGACTTGGAGAGAAGAATTCGCAAACGGAGAATCCTCGCCCACAATATGCCTAGCAATCTGAGTTGCGTCTACTTCTTGACGCAGCATTCCATCTCGCTCCGCTGATAAAACATTGGACTTCGTAGAGAAATTGATTATTTCCGAGGAATATGCAGCTGGGTCGTAAAGCAAATTGGCGCTACTAACGCTCCGCACTTGAACAAGATCTGGGTTTAGCCGCTGGTGTACCACTAATTGTTCCAAATGGTCGGGGAAATCTTCTAACTGGGGAGCCGGGCTTGAACTTTGCGGAACTCTCAACTTATCACGCCGGCTTTGTTGTGCTACATGCAATTCCGGCCTAAAGTTGCGCATCTCCATCCAGCAAACGCCTAAGCTACTCCTGTACTTTTTACGTCTGTCTATCCAAACAGGTGAATAAGCTCAAGAAACAACCATAAGCTAGTCTCCAGCACCAGAAGAAAGAAAGGAACTTCTATCTATCCGCAGCCTACGAGCTGACTGCGGCATACTTGAGCACGTTCCTGCAACACATTATATTTGAATATAATATTATAAAATAGAAGCATAACGAAAGCCCTGATCAAATACAATAGCCGCAGTGGAGCTATCTAAACTAGGACTCACAACTCTATCATCCTTCCAATTCAGACATGAAAGGAGGTAGAAAGAGACAGAAGCAGGCCGTGACCATGACACATGATATGCAAAAGAAAGAAGGAAACAAAAGAGAACGAATGTGCCGACGCTAGAACTTATTCGAGAAAGATTTCATCCCACTGTTAGAGAGAGAGAAAGAGAGAGAGAGAGAGAGAGAGAGAGAGAGAACCGGACGGCAACTTCTTTTGTTTCCCCACTTGCTATCCCGCCTTGTTGTCCTTCTGCTTGGAGATACTTCGTTTACTCCATAGGCTTTCCTAGCAAAGCGACATGGTTCCACGCACCGCTTCAAAAGTTTTCCACGAACAGTGCAAATTCCTTCTCTGTCGGTATTTTCAACGTTAGCACCCAAAAGTGAAAAATAAATAAGAAAATAAAAGAAAGAAAAGCAAAATATCGGATCAATACCAAACGGAAATGATCCACAAGAACTCTACGAAGTACGAACACACCGGAGGGTTAGCTTCACGTGTCATGCTGGAACCCTAATATGAATTATCTCATACCATATAAACCCATCCGAACAATATAGTGCTCAGTATACGCTCCATGCGACAGATCCAGTTGACTATGCTCAACACCGGCGCCAAACCTGGTCAATGGAAAAGTTCTTGAAGCTACAATTTAGACAGAAACCGCGACAAGGAACCTTTTTTTTTTTTCTTTTAAAGTAAGATTTTACTCAAGAAGTCTCATAATTCAACAAAGCCCATGACACCCAAAAGCTAAACCATAATCAAGACGAGACTATAATCAAAAAAGGCTTTACTCCCGAGTAGATCTTTATCCATCTCGAACCCAAAAAAATAGGAAAAAAGAAAAAACAATTACATTAGCATTGAAAAACTCCCAAAAATAATTCTCACACAGTTACCTCTAGCATAACATATAGCAGCTCAGATCTAAATTCCGAGAACCACCTGTTAATCTCGAATTGGATTCATTCTCCAGTACAAGATTCTGAGGCGTTCTCCGGCGAGGAAGCTTGAAGGAGCTTCAGGCTTGGAGCGCAATAATTGCAAAGCAAAGATCGCCGTTAGGCTTAACGTCTATGCGCGCGTACCCCTTTTAAGTTAGATTCGCCGTTAGTTTTAACGGCAAGAACCGCGCCAGCCGTGTAAACTCTTCGGTTGTTGAATTCGTGTCCCTGCGGGGTCCCCCCAGCAAAAATCTCGCACTACTATTGGCAGATATAAATGAAGCGTGTCCCGCCTCAAGACAGGCCCTCAATAAACGTGCCTAATTACGTCAATTACCACTCTTAGGTTTCGGATTTCCCCCCGCTCATAAGTATACCGTCTGGTATCCATGTGATAAATGGTGGGAGTTTCAGATGTCTCCGTACATGCATCTCCCTTGTCTCATAATTTGCAAGTCTAGAATTATAGGATAATTTTTATCTTTATTGAATATGGGAGAATTAGAAGATTTATTAGAGGAAAAGGAGCTTTTCATGTTACTGAGTTATCATAACTCGGGTTTTTTTTTTTTTACAATGTTTAAATTTTTTTTTGAATTTTTCCAAATGAAAACTCAAAAATAAACAAAGTTAAAAATAAAAATGGAAAGTATTTTTATTTTTCTTTTTTTATTGAAGCCACTGGTACGTCTTTTCAGAACATGCCTTGTCTTTGTGGAAAGACAAAAACGTCCTCTACCACAAAACCGCGCGCCAGGAGGGATGAACACGCCCAGAGAGCTCCCCTGCTCCAACGTGAGAGCCACGAGGTTGGAAAAAGAGCTTCGTTGGGCAGAGCACAGTACGGGCACTGGAGATTACGTCACCTGCAGATTGTACCTGGTGGGGTGTGTACAGCTCTGGGCCAGCTTTGAAGGTCGACCGCCGGATCTTTTGCTTGGAGGCAATGTTTTGTCCCCGATAACCGATGAAAGCAAAAGGCCGGTCGCTTAGACGTCCCTCAGGGCCTGTTCTTCCCACAGAAACTCTCACTCTCGGTTATGGATCCCCTTTTACCATCATCGATCTGCACCCTTAATGACTTGTCGAGGACAAATCCGACGGTTGGGAGAGATCTGCAGAATGTAGAGAGAGAATGCATGCACGTAAGACAAAAAGTCATATATACGTGGACTAGGTGGTCGAGATATTCCTCGGTGAACCCATAGGTATTTGAGGTCGTCTGATGGAGATCAGAGGGCTGATAAGATTGCTGCAGTTTGGCATGAATATTGGTGCCACTGGGTAACGATCCAATCAGGCAGATGTAGGGTCTGTGCAGATAGACAGCTAGCTGGGTGACCCACGTGGTCCGGGTAATCGTGATGATGAATATTATCAGATGCCAGGCCAAGCTCCAATGCCGAAACCAATAACATCATGTCACAAGTTGTGTGAGAGCCACCTGGCGGCCACCCTTAGCTTCATACGTTGTCTCCCAATGCCCCCAGCTGATTGACACGTGGAATTAATCTCTATCACATTACTTTATTTTGAAACTAGAGTGCGTAAGCTCCTCCAAAAGAAAATGTGGTCGAGTAAGGTATAATTGTCGGGAGCATGTAATCTTTTTGAAGTAGACTATGATTACAAGTGCATATATTTATAACTAGAACTGGGCCTTTTTTCTTTTCCCATAATAATTAATAATCAGTCAGGTGGGGTTGTTTTCAGTCAAATTCAGATCACTGTAGAAGTAGCTGAGTAGCTGAGCACCGGCCGTAGCTGAGACGCCAGTTTCGGGATAATAGCTATGGGGAAGTGGGGAACTGCGAAAGAATCTATGCAAAATCTCCTCCTAATTAAGAGGGAGCCACTGCATCACCTGAGAAAAGGAAAGAACCCCGTTTGGTCGAACGTGGGACGCCCTCCAACCTCCTACAACAGCTATTAAGAAAGTTACCATCGGACTTTCCGTTCCTCGGCATTAAAGCAGAACATTTTATGATGTCGTTTAGAGGGATGCACCTCAAAAGGAGAAAAGCACAGCAAAAGGAACAATCCGAGACTGACGATAGCCCTCGCTTGAAGACGTCATGTTACAACGTCATTACGCAAACCCTCGTGCGCTAGACGGCTCTTTCCACCTTACTTTCTGATTTTTTCATGGGGTCGGTCTTGAAGCTTGTTGTTTACTTCTGCTCGTCTTTCCTTCAAATTCTCCAAACTACCACAGAAAATTTGAACTCTACCACTTAACCCGCCCTTTTTCCGAAATGTATAGAATTCAACTCCACAGGCAAGAGTTCTCCAGCGAACATCTGCTTTGCTGTGAGGACAACAACCATTTCAATTTCGATAAATCTATTAAGTTACACTCGGTTGTGTTTGCATCATGAATATGCAAAAGCTATGCGGAAGCAAGTAAATAGCAGCTGATGGCAGCTGTTTTTCGTGTGGAATTTAAAGAAAATAGCGTACAAATGCCTAAGGGTTTGTTGTATATTCACGCCTACAATCAAAGAATACATGTACAAGTGACTAATCTGTCTACCTAAAATACAAACTGAAAATATTAAACAAAAACGACTATAAGTGAATGGCTTATGCTACGGCCCTATGCAAAGGCCCAACTTCTATATGGTTAATCCTCCCCTCAAACTGGAGTTTTATATAAATCAAGCGCTTAGATTTGGATAATGAATATAGATATTGTTTACTGTCAAAGATCTCCTTTAGAAAATTTGTTGGTGCTCCAAGGTCAGAACGGAACGAGTGGAGCTCAATATCTCTCATAATATCTTTCACACAACCTAATAATTGATCTTAATGCGTTTTGTCTACTTGTAAGAAAATGTATTATTAGCGATGCACCTAACTACCTCATTATCGTAATGCACATGATACTAGTAATTATAAGTCTACGACAAGATCCCTAAAAAAAACCAATAATCCAAATAATCTTACACACCAAAAATGCCATAACTTGATATTCTAAATTATCCAAAGATCTAGAAAATGGTTGGCTCCTTCTTAGTTTTTTAGGAAATCAACAAAACTCTGTAAACATGGAGATAATAGTAATTCAGGGACCTGGGACAACCTTTAGTATACCTCAAAATTCTCCATATAGCCTTCTTGTGTGAATATTTCTGTGCATGTATAAATTAGCTGAAATAATTGCACATAGTATTTCATGTCTAACCTCATAAAGGGAAAATATATCAACTTCCCTACTAAACATTAGAATGATTATAGGTTGTCAATAAATGCACTCACGCTATTTACTCCCTAGACTAACATCAAACTCCACGTATGTCAACATCCCATTTTGCTTCATAGGAGCCATAGTAAGTTTGGTACCCTCGTAAACACATCATAACTAAGAACTAACACATATGTATATTTGTTAACATAGATCTCATCCCATGAATTGGTAATTTCACCAATAAAAAAAGGATAAATCCAAAATTTTCATGTAAAACATGAAATATAAGTATTTTTCAGCTTTAAGATGACAATAATATTATTACTTGTAGTGAAAATGTTGTTTACACATATGTATAAAATAGCTAATCAATTTTCTTACAGGAGTATAATCCATTGTGAATTTCATATTCTATTGATGTGAAACGTTTTTCAAACTATAAAGCACTTCTTTAACTAACATACTAGTCCCTTCCCTTTGTTGTGAAAATTATGTAAGACCTCCATATAAACATCCTCTCACGAATCGCCTTAAGAAAGAGTATTATGAACATGAAACTAGCAAAAAGACCAAAGTGAATTGCAACAAGGGAAACGACAAAAAGCACTGTAACCGCTTCTTCCATAGGAGAAGATATCTCCTAATAGTTAATCCCCACATTAGCTGAACCTTGTGGTTACGAAGCAAGTTTTGTGTTGCTCAATGTTGCATTAAAGCTATACTTCATCTTATATATATCTGTCAATAAAGCGTCACTCAAGAGAAAGAGACACAAGATCTCAAGGTCATAAGTGCCGCATGCTCCTCTTCATTTCCTCAACCCAATGATAGGCCATAAGGGTCTGATGACAGAAAAGAGCTCTTGGATGACGGAATTAGAGTCAATGAAATAGCGATAGAAAGGGACAAAGCAATCAATTAAGAGGTGTTACAAGACAAGGTATAAAGTGGTGGTGAAAATAGAAGGTAAACTGGAACAAATGTAATCAATCACCTACATGAGACATCAAGATGGGCAAGTAAAATGACAAGAAAGCTCTAGAGAGGACTCTAAAGGAGGCTCTAAAGGAGGCTCCGAGGGTGGCTTTGGAGTTGTCAGAGCGGGCTTCACAGATGATAATGTAAAGGGTTTTCTATATTCACACTTACAGCCAAAGAATACATGTACAAGTGACTTATTAGTCCAACTAAAATATAAATTTAAAAAATATTAAATAGAAACAATGTACAATATGGTGGGCTAAACTCACGGGCTGTATCTAAAGACCCAACATGTATATGGCTAATATTATAATTGAGTCCAAACAAAATTGTCCAACCCAATAATACTTTCTTATGGTATTGGTAACTTACGTAGAACCATGTTTTAGGGGGGTCACCCTTGGCTTAATGGTAAAAAGTCAAAAAATCCTTGACCTAGTGGACTTGCATGTTAGGGTTCAAAACCTCCTCCTTTTCTTGTGTGCTGAAAAAAAAAAACTATATTTAAAACAAAGGATAAAATTCTAATTTTCACTTTAATTTATATGATTATTTTCAATGTCCCTTTAAATTATAAGTTTAACCAATAAACCATATTAAAAATGATTACTTGTTATATCTTCTACTATGTAATATATAAGTGAATGATCATAATAGAAATTTGAGAAATTTTAACAACAATAAAAATAATATTAAAATGCAATTAATCTACTAAAACTATTTTGTATCATAATAGATTATTTCTATACATATTAAATTTAATATGTCAATATATTGCAAATGTAAGACATATACCATTGATAGGCATGTGATTTAATTAACAACTCATGTTACTTAGGACCAAAGGATCTCAAGTTCAAAATCCAACTCTCCCACAACCTCATTTTACCTAAAAGAAAAAAAAAGGAAAAAAAAAACTGAATTTCAAAATGCACTCTCACCCTAAACATAGGGGAAGTATGGTAACTCCTTCACGCCATGAGTAATGAATGCTTGATTTAAAATTTGGGTATTGATATCATGTTATAAGATTTTTTCCCTAAAACTTATTTTTACGAAAGTAAAATATTTTTATGTATAAAAACATAATATATTAATATATTAATATTATAAAAATACATCAAATAGAAACATTAAGTCGAAAGCTTAAAGAATTGATCATTCAAATTTACTATTAAGTATTCTGCTTTAATAAATATTATTTCACCAATTTGATTGTGATAAAATAGATAAGCTGGAATGAAGAAAATGTGTAGCTGTAAAAATATGAAACAAAAAAATACAATTCTAAGGCTTGCACCGGCTGTGGTATCTCAAGTCTCAGAGGATGCCAAAAATTCGCAGCCACAGGGTCGATGATTTCCCAGTCACATCCACCACTCATATGGTTGATGATGGGAAAAGCATCAAAAGAAATGGGCCCTCCTATGTTGGAATGTATATGGTCTTGTTGAATGAAGATGGTTCCCCCGATGGGAAAAGCGAAAAGATAATGACAATGAAAGAGAAACATGCCCAAGTATGGAAAGTTTACCCCTTACCCCCTTTTGAACAGCTTGCTTAATCAACCACCCCATGTTCGAAAGCAATATTTTTTCCTTAGATTCCCACTTTAATTGTCTAAGGTGGCGACAAACTCATGAAGCAGTGATTGACCAGGGGCCATTTCGAATTCCGAGAGAAGCGTCGGGCAGACGGGAAGCACGGGTGAGGTGATAATTTGACACTAAAGGTATGCCTCGGGAAATTATGAAACCCAAAGGGTAAACAGAATAATTTGCTGCTAGGAAGTCTCGCTTTAGAGCTTCTACTTGTGCCTCCTGCCTGTTCGGTCAAATCTGGTAGTACCCCCTTCCGTCTCCGACTAGAAATACAATCTACAGGTTCATTGCAGTCACCCTGATTGATGATTCGTCCTGCACTGGAGACCAGTCGCAACTGCACTTATTCTGAGCTCAGCAGTTTTTTTCACATTCTACTAAGTTATTGGTATAAAAATTATTGCGCCAATACCTTTAGGAAAACAACTCAAATTAGAAACACTCAAGTTGAATTATTACACCATTAACAAATAGGCAATGATCTCAGGTTCTTAGATGCAAAAGGTGTGTGCAAGTGAGCATAAGAGTATATAAATAAAATAACGTAGATCCACGATTTTTTTTTTTTTTGGAAGTTTAAATGCTGAAACTTTGGTTTGGAAAAAAAAAAAAGAAAAAAGTTAATGCTTACTCTATGTGAAAAAATGAAAAAGAAAAAGTGAATTTGGAAAATTCAATAAGTGGTAAGAAATTTGATAAAACCTGTTTTGACCAAAAAATCGAAGGACCGGACTTCCAAAATATTGCTCTTCATATTCGATTTATGTCAATAGATTTTCTACTCATGGACCTTCCTCATTCCTATCGGGTGTTATCATACTGAGACATTCAAACCTTTCTTGGGTCCACCTACTTGGGTGTACAGTCCCTCGAAGGGTTGTCGGATTGTTCAAAATTTGTTGCTTGGGCTAATTGCATCAGGTAGGTTTTAAAAGTGTTCTACACTAAAGTTAAATTTAGTTCACACTTTGGTGCTTGTTAAAAATCTGTGAAAGGTTGCTTTCTTTTGAGCCACCCGACAGACCACTTATATAGCTTCAATCAAGTAGCCCCACTAAGAGATTTTAGATCTACCTAAGACCATTCTAGTGGGTTCACCCTCGAACCAAATATTGGACGGCCTCGAACTACGGCTCAACCAAGCTGTACTAAAATCTAGAATTGTTTGGAATCGTAACTATATATTTAAGTGAATGTTTCCATTCACTCCAGATTAATTGTAACTCAGGTTTCCGAGCAATTTGCGTCTTCGAAAAGTTTCCTCTAAAACAAAGAGACTGGTACTCAAATTGGCTTGTGTAAACAAATCAGACGTATTAAAAAAATCTCATTTTCCAAGACTGAAAATCTGGAAAATGTTCGGCTTGGACAACTCGCTGTATGTTAACTCTAACGGGCTAACAACACGGTGTAAACACACAACACTTGATCAAAACCTTGAAGGGATATTTCCTATGAGCTTTAGATGGTACACCTAATCGGTTGAGAAAAACGGATCAACTTATATCAAGGGTTGAGCAAAAACCCAGTGGAAGATTTTCCCCCTACACTTTAATTTAACTGAATTTAGGTTCCAGAGAATAAAACCATACTTTACATTGGAACCCCTCTAATGATATTGCTGGAAAAGGCTTGATTTTTTTTCCCTTAAAACCAATTATAAATAATTGAAAAATTTTTAAAATAAAAAGAATATCAAGTTAAGATATTAATGATATAAAATATAACTACTATTTTTAATACATCTCATCATTCCAATTTGAGAGAAATCATTAGTTGCATATCTATGAGTTATAATTACTATTAATGATGTGGATTGTCCCACATTACCAAGAAATATACAAGATGCTTTGTTTAACTTAAAGCAATTTTCTCCAATCCTTGAGTTAGCTTTTAGGTAGGGTTTTAAATCTTTTATTTTTAAAATATCTTAGTATTTCTTATATTAGAGCCTAGGTTTTTCCTTGACTTGATATTCATTTTAAATTTCTCTCTTATCACCCTTATAAGTCTACTATATGGCACCATTGATGGTTGATATTCATCCATCATAATGAAAGAACATGTTAACAGTGTAGATTATTTCACTTTGTCAAGATATGCACTTAAGGGTTTGTTTAAATTAAAAAAATTCTTTTGACTCTTGAGTTAGTTTTTTAATTTGAGTTGAGCTTCAGGTCTTTTATCTTAAAATATCTAAATATTTTTCAAAAACTACAAGGTGATGAAATAAAATCACAAATTTGCATAAGTGATAAAGTGTTCACTTGAATGTTATAATAAAGGGGTTCCAACATTCTTTTCTTAAACTTGTGAATAAGAAAGAAAAGCACATGAGTATTTAATAATAATTTCATGCAAAGATATTGATAATATAGGATAGAAACACTATTTTTTAATTAATGTGAATTCATAGAAAAGTTAGTAGAACAAGAATGATAGTTTCATATTTTTTCTTCGAAATTATTGCTAACGAGAAAATCTTTAAGGATTTCAAAAGCTTTATCAAATTCACATAGAACAAATTAGACATCTGTTAGCAATCCTAAAACAAAAGTTTATTGAAATTGAAATTGAAATTAGTTGTATAACTAAATTTTGAGATAAAGAAAATGATTAAAAAAATCAAGAAATCGATTCAAATTAATTACTACCAAGCAAAAGAACAATTTCTTTCTTTAAAGCAACAAATATTAGGCCGCTAAAGATTTTGCAAAATTCTTCTCTCAGCGTGGTAGTCAAGGTTTTTCTTGAATAAATATTTAACTATGTTTGTTTGGAATTTTAAAATAGAAATGAGAAAATAAATTTTTCTTAAGCTTAATTTCAAAAGTTTCTCATTTTGATCTAGTAACTGTAATATAATACCAAAAATTGCTAGTTATGCCCAGTCCAAGGAATATCTTAGTATCTAAAGTCCATTTCGAAAATAAAATTTTGAAATAAAAAGATTCTTTCAATTAAGAATAGAGATTTCACCAAATAAGATGATTTCATAAATCAACTCCTTAACCCAATAAGAACCTGAAAATAGACGCAGAACACTAAGAAAATAATTTCTTGATTTGATGATCTTACAAACTGTATGATTATTGATTTCTAGGAGAAGTAAACGTAGGTAAATAAGGCAAACAATGAATTCATGGCAATCAAAATTGATAATGATTTGCCATGAATTTATGAAAGGATTTTCAAAGAAAAAGGAAAGCATTTGAAAATGTAAATTCAAGCTAGGAATTAATGAGGAATGAATTGATGGCATTTACTAATTTTGTTGTGAAAACTTTATTTAAAATCAATAGCTTTCCTTTTTGATTCATTTGCTTGTTGTTGGTGGAAGAATTCAAGAGTGATTTGCATGCAAAGGGATGGACGTGAGGTTGGGGAAACACGTGCACGTCTTATTTTCCATCAAGGTGACGTGTGTGCTAGTGCTAACGCGTTCAGTTCTTGATGACATAGGCTTAAAACATGTCAGCGATGCGGGATGGGTGCTGACATGCATCAATCTGAATCCTTTGATTTTAACACCCTCCACGAGTTGATGTGTCATTATGCATTGTTAGCTTGTTCTGAAATGTCTTGAATCTTGTGGATGAAAGACCTGGTGAAGATATATGCTATTTGATTAATGGATGAAATGAAGTAGTTTGAGAGCTTCTTTATTTTGATACATTTGTATATGAGATGAAAATCAATTTCATGTTTCATTCTGATATGAAAAACTAGATTTGTTGAAAGGTATAAAGCTTAAAAGTTGTTGTAGCTAAGTGTTGGTGCTCGAGAAAATTGAATGTGAAAATCTTGTAAAAAACCTTTCAATCCAAATAATTTATGTAGTTTTGTTTGCAAGACTTTTGAATTTAACTTATGTGCTTGAGTAGGCAAGTGTCTTTCATTTGCGAGAACTCCAAGAAATTAGATTTTCTCCAAGAAAGATGTAGGATGCACCTATGGATTTTCTATTATCTTCATCTCTTGACCAACCTGAATCAAAGGAGGCATTGAGAGTATATGTGTTTGTTTTTGTTATTTGTATTATATACCTTGGTGTATTGACTAGAAAGCAAAGAATGTACTTTACAAAAGTCCAATGGGCTATGGTTGTTTTGTACATGTTTTGGCATGCAATATTGATAGCAGAAGATATATTTGACCTTATTAGTGTTAAGTATTATAGTGATCCCATTATGAAGTAATAGTAGATTGGGTGGATGTGGTTCACCATCATTGATGGATAAAGGTTGAGTTGTTGTGCATGGTGTATTATCTCACAAGCCTTATTGATTTTTGCTTTTAGTAGTATTTCATAGACAAATTTGGCTTATAGATAAAAGGCCATGTTTTGAATGTTGGGTTTCAATTCATAGGAGATAGTGTAAATTTTCTAAATCTTTGATATCAAATTCAATTTGTAGTTAAGCTAGTATTTGTGGAAAAGGTGCCATTGTACTTCCAATAAAACTAATGTCATTGACAAAAACCAAAACAAAGACACTAAATGTTGATTTGTGTAAGGTAAATAATCATGTATTTGCCTTGGAGACTTAAAATTGAGTTTTTGAAGAAATTGAGTGAGATGATTATTCCAAACATATAGAGCTTGTTAATGATCATTTTAGATGACATATGCAATGGGGCTTCTTTTTTTCTTTTTTCAAAAAACTCTTGTAGTTAAGTCATATATATTTCTTCATCTAAATTGCAATGGAAAAAGACATTTTTAATGTCAAGTTGTTTTATTATCCAACTTGTGTGTAGGCATGCCCTATTATATTATGTACTATAATAGGTTTGGCAATAGAACTATGTGTAATTTATGCTAGGTCTTTGATGAAACTTTTTTACTACAAGTTATGCTTTGTAGCGTTCAAAGGTGCCATTGGATTTTAATTTAATTTTGTAAACCCATTTGCACTTTATGGGAACAAAGTTTGTTAAGTCATGTTTTGTGGCATTTAAGGGTACCATCATATTTTAATTTAAGTTTGTAAACCCATTTGCACCTTATTGGAGTGATGTTTGGTGGTTGTGGAACGAGTTTCCATGTTTAATTTTTAAGAAGGGCAATGTATTCTTCTAGCATTGATTTTCTTCAATTTGATCATTGGAGGCTTTTGTATGGTTTTATGATTCTTTATATTGATGCATTAATGTTATAAATGCATGGATATAATTTCATATGATCGTTATTTTTGAAAATTTATCAACTTTAAGTCTTGTAACCATTGGATGGTTGGTATAGTGAAATTTGTATTTGCATTTGGAAGCACTAAAGAACTTGGTAGTTGTTCATGTTCTAATGTTGTTGAGTCCTCCCTTGTTTAAAGTGAAGCACTTGTGGAAGTTCTATTTGTATTTGTGTTTTGACTTGATGTGAGATTTGTATTTTGTGGTATGTTTGATGTAATTGATGATAAAACCTATAGTATGCTATTGTGATTATTATTTTGTTCTTCATTTTGTTTTTCCTAAGAGTAGAATTTTTAAATTTCAATATACTGTTAAGTCAAACAAGTCAAAGCAATACTTGCATGAAGTATTATTATGCCAAACTTCAAACATAAGAGAAAACTTTACATGACATTCCAATATTTTCTTACACATCATAAACATCTCCAGTTTTCAATGTGCAAAGTCTAAGAATTTACCAAAATCCTTCCTTCCCTACCCCTCCCTAGGTCTAAATTATTACAAAACAAAAAGATATTGTTCATTAAAAAAAGCTATCAAGTTGACTGGCTTATTCAGTTTACTTATCTACAACTAGTTTTGCCCTTGCATGACCTTCTTTAATTTGGAATTACTTTCCTATACCAAAATGAGCCATTAATAACCAAATAAAGGTAATAAGCTCACCTTCTTGACTTAGTCAAGCAACATGAGTCAGAGGCTCTACAATGACTTGCAGCATAAGATAACAATTCCACCCACACTTTACTCACAAGTTTCCACCTCTTCTCTTCCAAATGTTTAAGCTCTTTGGCAAGCATACATGGCAATGTGTATAAAGAAATTTGAAACAAAGCACTAAATTGGAATTCTATATAGCAAGAACAAAATAAATCAATTTAAACATAAAGTAATAAATCTAAGATAGTATGCAGTGCAGATTAGAAGCAAAAATCAAATGTCCCCAAAATTTAAGTAATTGGATAAACTTTCCAATCCACATCCTTTGACAACCAGTGATTTTTGCTTCTAAAATGTACTACATACTATTTGAGACAACCAGTGAAAAGGTACCTCATTATGTGCACATGAGACTTCTTTCACCAATCGACCACATTTCATTTCAATCACATGTTACTCCGTTTTTGGTCTAGAAAACCGACATTTCAGTTTAAGTTGATTTTCATTTTTTACTTAAAACGAAAAAATGACCAAGCTTTAATTTTCTACTTTTTAAGTGTTTTCAACCAACATATCCACAAGTTTCCTTGACCAATTATATTCAATTTCAATTCCGTTCTTTGAAACCCAAAACGATAATATTTTCCACCATATGGGTTGGAATTTAAACTTTTCTAGAAACAGAATTTTCTTGTTCAAATCTAAGCACAAAATTCTTCATATAGAAAGTGGATTTGATTTGAAAATTTAAAAGAATGTTTGAATATTTACGTACCTTAAATAATTTGATTATTTGTTATACATAATATTTAACATTTTTGTTGGCACAAGAATATATATATATATATATATATATATATACATATATATATATATAATTTTGAAAATATTTAATCAACATTAAAATATATTCAACAGCAGATGCCATGCTCAACCTTACCCCATCCGATTATTACCCTAGTCATAAGGTTCTAAAAAGTTCAAAAGTCAAGAAAGAAAAGGCAATGCAATTATTATGTCTAATAAGTTTTGCAACTATGGTCCATATGTAGGGACAGACATTTTATAATAGAAGTGATATCAATGGCTTCTCTTAATTGACTTGTATTGTAATTGTTATGGTTCTCAATTTAAAAATAGGTCATACTTATTTTTTTTTAGTGTACTTAGACTTGGCAAATTTAACGAAATATCCTTGCACAATAAAACCTTTATAAGATCATTAGTGATTAAAATTTTGAATTGCAATGGATGATTAAAGTAATTAAAGAAAATGATTTGATTGCAAAGTTTTTTAGACTTCTTTCTTAACATGTTTATTTTATATGAATTGAATGAAACTGTAGATGTTTTCAAAATAAAATTATTGAAATACTAATTTTATTAAGTAGAATCAATAAAGTAGTAAGTGACAAAGCATCACTATTTTAAAAATATTAAACTCTTTTAAGAGAATATTTTGTTGTATCATAGTTAGATAATTTTAAACTTGATTTTTTCTTAGTTGAATTATAATGTTGCGGTATGTTCTAAACTTTTATATTCTTTTATTCTTAGATAAATAAACTAACATAATCATAAAAAAAAAAAACAAAAAAGGTCTTGCAATTGAAATAAGGTTATGGTGAAAATAGGAAACATACAAAACATGTTTTGATAATAATTTTTGTGATGGTCAAGTAGGCCCTATGCATGTGGATGAAGCTTGGATTCCATCAACTAGGTGTCTTGAGAGTACCTAAAAGAAACATTAGAGTTTGTGTGTAAATATATATATATATATATACAAGACAATTTTTACTACAAGTAATATGATTAGTAGCTCCTTAATTTAAAATTCATCCATTAGGTTTATTATAGGAGGTGGTTGAGGAGTTCTACTTGCAAAGCTAGCCCTTAGTTCATTTACTGTTAAATTGTTAAGTACTATAAGAATTTTTTGAAAAAGCTAATCCAAAGATAAACCCCTTGAAAAGGGCCTAGTAATTCCCATAAATCCCCTAGTGGGATGCATTGTTAGCCCAACAAAGTTTGGGTTGTTTGTCACATGGCCTTGCTACCCAGTTATAGGATTCTAGCCTTGTGCAATATGCCTATAGACAAATTAGGCCTGATGCCCAAAAAAAGGATAAAAGTTGGTCGGCCTGAGACCAAACAATTGATTTTGCATTCCAGCCCAAATCTTGGACTAACCCGAATCTTGTTGCCATCCTACTTGTTTGGTTCGCAGGCTTTCGGCTCCTTTATTGTTCTAGTTCGGCGGATAACCGACGAAAAGTAATCAGCTTAAGGCAACTAGTTATTGAGCAAGAGAAAAGAAATTTTCTAAAGTGAAGCCCGTAGGCATGTTGCTATTCACACTTAGCAAGAATAATTTATAAATCTCTCTCACTCACTTATGTACAAGCCGAAAATTAATGAGTGAAGCTACTAATAAAATTAAAAAAATAATATGAGTACGAAAAAGAAAAGAAAAGAAAAAAAAGCTCTTGGGCCTGCTGGTTTAAGGGGAATTATCCTTTTCTTTTTAAATATTTCTATAAATTTACCAAGCAAGAGCCTCGAACCTTCACCAGCTTTGATCCTGACCAATATCCTTTTTCATCTCATTTGATTCTCCATTGACGCATGTTTTTCATAAATCCACCAATTATAGCTCTTTTTAACACATAAAATCTAAGGATAGCTGGTGTGCCAGAACTATTGAAGGTGCTAAAAACGATGCTCATATGTCCATGCCTTGCTTGAAAAAAAATTAAAAGATCTTGCTTCCGCGTGGTTTCTTCTTCACTCGTTTACTGCTCTCTGATTCATTCAAACTTTCCTTTAAAAAAAACCCAGAAAGCTGTGAGCCTACTATCATCTACGTCCAAAGCGAACCTCTTTTATCCTTCTTTTTTGACAATCCAGAAACTTTTTCTCTATCTTTCCTGGAAAGAGAAAACTAGAAACCATGGGCTATTCTCTTTTGCTTCTTTCCCGGGAACGCGACACAGCTGTGTCACCTACTCCTACGTTTTTTCCAGCTTTCACTTCCTTTCAAGCTGTCATACTCTTTCGTACAACCTCGTGACATGAGTCTCATCAATAAAACTCCCATACCGAGTCATGTCCCCCTTTTTCTTTTTTCCCTCGTTCAAACCAGGATAGGCGCATTTAGCCGTGCATCCTCTGATAGACGGACGCCACCTGAGAGGCGCAGGTGCCGAGAGTGGGGTAAACATGGTCAAGCACAGAGGCTTTAGATGCACAGACGCAAAGAAGGCATGGCCTTGAAGGGCTGCGGGCCAGCACAAAAGATCCAGCCGCTCCTCGCAGAAGAAACGGGCGCCATCTTCCAAAAAGATTGATCCCAGTCTAGTGTAAGCAAGCCGAATTCACAATAGGCAGCCACAACTCAGTACAGAAGAGGCGTAGCCCATTAAGTGCAGGCCCAGGCATCTTCCACTAGAGAAGTGCTTTTATAGATATTTTTGCCATTTACTCATTCATTTAAAACAACTTTGAGAGTTGAAATCATTGGATAATCCTAATTTGGGTGCCAACTTTTATAGTATTCCAAAATTTACATCATTATCTCCTTTGAGGAGTATAACTTATTAAGTCATCTAATTAAGCTTAGTGTTTTCCAACCTGTAACATTAGTCTATGCTTTCTTAAGATTGGGTATTTTATCATATTTACTTTAATAAGATCTTAAGAGATAGGTTTGATATATTCTAGGTAAGTTATAAATATATATTGGTTTAAAGTTATGAAAAGTATAATTAACCATAGATACAAATATTTTGAAGATAGGGATGGATAAAAAGAAAAATTATGCATTTTTAATCAAAATAAATAGTTCATATTTTTCAAATGTTCAAATTTAAATAGTCAAACACCTAAACTAAATTAATGAATAATCATAAATATGTATTTTCTAACTTGGAAATACTTTACCAATAGTCAGCCAACTACTTTTACTTCTTTTGAATTTAAGTTTTTGAATGCTCGATCTTGAATAGTCGAGCTCCTAAAATGTTAAAAAGAATAAGAATTAGCATTTGCATTCTAACATTAAATTTTTTAATTTTAAATCCTAAAAGTTATTCTTGTGCTGTTTCTATCACTTACAAACTTTAAACCATATCTTCGTTCTTGTTTTGAAATATTATTTGGTCTTTTAAAATCCTTAGTCTCTAAAATTTTTGGTTATTAGTATTCAGGTACAATGATTTGAAACAAAGAAAAAATGTACACATAATCATAAGAACACAAAATTTTTTACATAGTTCAAAATAGTAGTATCTAACTACATGAGACAACAGTTCACTTAGCTTTTAAGTTTGGGATTTCTAACTTTTCTCCTATCCGAAAGGCTTGATGTTACAATTTCGTGTCTCTTTCAGGCAATCAAACTCAAGTCCTCTAAGCCTAATATTTATGGGCATCCCAAAAGACCTTAATTGTTCAAATGACCATTATACCTTAATACGCAATAATGAACAGGTAGTAAGGTATGACGGGAAAATATATTGCCCTTATTTATCGACAACACTCAACATGTACGGAAAGTGGAAGAAACAGCAGGTTTGGTGTTAGAAGTGAAAGAACACAAAGGAAGAAGGAATTTGTTATGATGGGGGGGAGGAAAAAACTGCGAAGGATTTGCCGTGTCGCTGAAAAGTTAAGAATTTTGTAGGAGTCCCAAGGATTTACCCCCACTAGGAAACATTGACGACAGGATTTCTGTCATGCAAGGTGCTGGTCTCTGCTTTGTCAAATCGGAGATAGAGGAAGTGAAGAGAGTGGAAGAATGATGCCAACTATTCTCGAGGTTGCAAAACTGGTGGAAGAGTTGAAAAGAACATCGGTCTTTTTCATACAGGATTTGCGTGCAGGGATTCCACTAATTAAGAGACACTACAAAGTTTGGGTTATGCCTTGTGAATGACTTACTTTGTATTTTTGAAATTTTGTATTAATTCTTTTTTATGATACTAGACTCTACATCAGTTGGCCATTGGTAAAAAGTTTCGTCGTAATCAATCTCTTCTCTCTAAATAAATTATTTAACCACAAGATGACTTTGTACCAAGGTATTATACCATCAACTAAGTATTTGACCTTGTATATTTATTTGCATTAAATGACATTATGACGTCATAGTAGTGGAACAACATTTCATATGTGATTGGCCTTAAGAACTGTCTAACTCCTTAGAAAACAGCAATAGATTTCATTAGAGCAAGTACAGTGAACACAGTAATTATCGCTCGAAGGCTAAAGAATCAGGAATTTGTATTTGCACTTGCAAAGAATACAAATTATGCTTACAACGAGGGTTGGCATTCGGGTCGTCAAAGGGGTCCTCCTGTGAGTTATCTTTTCTAGGTGTGTACTGCTAAGCCGTAGAGAAAAAGTTGCTTAAAAGAGATCGAACTACAAAGGAGTTAAAGGAGACATTCTGGACCTCAATTAGTTCTGCCTTCGTTTTACTTTCTTCTAAATATCTTTTAAGGTCGTAGAGGAGTTAAAAGAAGATGTTTTGAAGCCAGTAACGACGACTTGCTAAACTCTTTTTGTGCCTTTTCGAGATAGTTGCAGACTGCCCCTGTTCCAGCAGCATTGTCGTCGATACATAAGGTTGGTATCTTTGTTCTTTTTCCGGGGCGCACATGATGTTGATCTCGAAGAACAAGCGGGGAAGGTAACAAATACTGTTCAATGCTTGTCCCCGGGACCAAGTTTCCACAGGACCGGTAATCTACGTTGTAGATTTCCGCCACGATTAAGCATCTCTCATCAGACGGTAGCACAGGACGAGAATGTAACAAAATGAGATATTGGGAAAGAGGGCGAACGAGTGAGTAAATTGCTTTGGTTATGATGTTTGTATGCTTGTTTTCATTTCTGTTTAAGCTATCAAGCAAAAGTTTGATGATGTTCTAGGTTATTTGAAAAGAAAAAGGAAAGAAAAAAGATTGGAACAGTTAAGGCAATATGTCAGGTATAACGTGCAAATATTGCACCAGAAGAATCTTGCAGGTCTAATCCGTATTAGCAACGCAATTGAAAATTAGGTTCTGACATGGAACCTATTAAGTTCTCGTGAACCGGTTTAAATAAGTTAACCAATGGAGTGGAGCTCGGATCTGTCTGTCCACTTGCAAATGCACACCATTCGAAAGCCATTAGAGTCCTTCTCACGCTGCTGAATATTACTCTAATAATAAGTGTCACGTGCTACACAGGCGGCTTTACCTTCCTCATATATCACTCTTTCCTTATGAGCGAGTTTGAGGGCAGTTTACGACATGTAGATCCTTAACCAAGTTGTTTCCCTTCAATCGAATATCAGCCAGGTTATGGATTAGAAAATGAGTCCTGTGTATTATTATATTCATGCATTCGTACTTTAATATTGATCGGATCCATAGAATATACGGAGTGTGAACATTTTGGGGTATGGATGATTATCATCCGCTAATATATTTGTACCTCAATAATTAAGAGAATGACGTATCGGATCTCGGCATTCTTTCTGGATAGGATTTTAAATGATAGATGAGAGCTGAAACAGGAGCGAAGTTGGAATTTTCGTAAGATACGGACCTCAAATTACAAAATTTCACATCAGTCTCCCTAGAAACGCGAGAGTAAAGGAGGAAAAATGCCCTGCGTCGATGAGAGTCAGCTCTCAAGTGGACGTCACAGCTCTGGAAAGTTGTTCAAATTATGCATTGGTAGCACCGAAAGAACTGAATTCCGTCTAGAGATTTTGGACTGGTCTTTGACGTTCACATTGAATATGGGCGGAGAAGAATTGTACAAGTCAAGGAGATTAGGTACGCGAAAAAAGGGTACTGGATGAAACCTCTTTTTAACAAGAATTGTGTTCACAAAGAAAGCAGGAGGATGACTAACTACAGGAACTCCCCGAGTTGGGTAACATGCAAGGCTAAAACAAACCGGATAAGGAGAACAAAGGAGATACGGAAGCTGGAAAGTAAGCGGCGCGGGTCATTAAGTACCGCCCTCCCAACTCTCGGACCACCGTATAAAGACGAGAAATGGTTAATGATGACGGAAAGCATCAATCTTAACCCAGTCTCTCCGATCCTTCTACAAATCCCGACCAGGCAACCTCCGAGAAACAGCGTAAAATCACAATCCTCCACGGCCCAAACCCGTCCCACTTTCCCCAATTTCAAAATCCTTGTTTTGGACCCATTCTATTCCATCTTCAACACAGAGTCGTATACCCACGCCGGAGACGCATTGAAGGCCTATGTGCAAAACCAAAATGGCAGTCGACGCTGCCTCGCCCAGACAATCCCCACGCGCATCTCGTACTCCACGAACTCCACCCTCTGATCGACGGGCCATCGCCATCGCCATCGCCCCCGGTTCCTCGTCCTCGTCCTCGTCCCCCTCAACCTCGAATATCGCCAGCGGTTCTCTCTACACATCCACAACCTCCGTCTCTAGCCGAACCTCGCTCTCCAGCCTCCGCGATTCGCTCCCCGAGAACCCTCATATCTATGACTATTCTGAGCTCTGCTCCGCCACCAACAACTTCCTTGCCAAGACCTACAGCTCCACGTCCTCCACCCGCTCCTGGCGCTGCACTCTCCGAGCCAAAGACGTCATCGTTTTCCAACGCAAATTCCATCGCAAGATCGAGACGCCCCAGCTCAAGCAACGCCTTGGCGTTATCTGTCGTAGCCACCACCTCAGCGTCGTCAAGCTCCTCGGCGCTTCCATCTCCGGCGAACACATTTTCCTCGTCTACGAGTTCGTCAACGGTGCCAACCTCGCGGCCTGCTTGCGAAACCCTAGGAACCCTAACTTCTCCGTGCTTTCCACATGGATGTCCAGAATGCAAATCGCCACAGATTTGGCGCACGGTCTCGATTACATTCACAACAGCACCGGCCTAAACATGAGGTTAGTACACAACCATATCAAGAGCAGTAGCGTCATAGTCACGGAGCCTGGCTTCAACGCCAAGATTTGCCATTTCGGTACCGCCCAACTCTGCGGCGAGATCGATGAAAGCGAAGCCCGTAAAGATTCTGGTCCGGGTTCCAGTTCAAAACACGAGGACGAAATTCAAGAGGTATCCGAGCATCCTAAAACAGAATCGCCCAAATTGAGGCGGTCGAATAGTAGAAAATCGCAATTCGAAGGTGTCATGGGATACATGTCCCCGGAATTTCAATCGAGCGGTTTGGCGACCCAAAAGAGCGACGTGTACGCGTTTGGGGTCGTAATCTTGGAGCTTCTGTCAGGACAGGAGCCTTTCAAGTATAAATACGACAAGGCCACGGGTGATTTCATTCGGACCTCGGTGATTGACACAGCGAGATTTGCACTCGAAGGTGGTGGCAACGGCGACGGCGACAATGGGAGGATCAGGACGTGGGTGGATACCAAGCTGAAGGACTCGTTCCCGGTGGCCGTGGCGGAGAAGCTACTCCGTCTAGCCTTAGATTGCGTAAACGTGGATCCTGATTTGCGGCCCAACATGCGACGCGTTGCAGGGAAGGTTTCGAAACTCTACCTGGAATCCAGTCATTGGTCCGAAAGCGTCAAAATGCCAACCAATTTCTCGGTTTCATTGGCTCCCAGATGACCATTCGTTAAACTGATTTCTTTGTTTTTGCTTCATTGCGCAATTGAGAGGGACGCAACTACTGTACACTGTAATTTTCTATGCATATATTTATTCAAAAATTCGAACATCTTATCTTTTAGTAACCAGATAGTGACTGCTCTAATATATCAATTTACTTTTTCTAACATAAAAGATTATCACGTTATAAGCACGTGCCAACTCAGGACTGCTTCTACGGCAAATTTAGCCGCCATTTCTCAAAGCATATCTCAAGTTCCGGGTCCTAATTCAACACATGCAGATTCCCAAGGAAGCCAAAAAGGTCGGCCGGACCACCATCCATGCACGGCCAACTACAACTAACTAATGGCTCACAAGCAAAATGGGACGTTGAGAACCCAAAAGGTCAACGGAAAATGACCACGCCGACGTTCAACGACGGCGTTAAAGTGCCGCAATTTGGATGAGATAATGAGAGATGCTGCAGGAAGTTGACCATGACAATCAGCCTGTGACATCAGAAAGATCAAGGAGCAACCAAGTCCGTGAAGGGACATTAAATAAACGAAAATAGGCCCCATCAGAATAGAGCATCAAAACATAGATCGGGGAATGTAAAACTCATTCCAGGCTGCAAAAAGCAGCAGGAGCTAACACAATGCCAGAGCATCGGGTGACCAAGCATCAAACTTGTCATAGAAAATTAGAAGCTAATGCAGTCATGGGACTGACATGGAACATGTGAACCCCGAAATATTCTAGCATCACCAGGACATACCATGTGAAAGCAATAATCTTCACAAAACCAGCACCAACCATAAGATTTCTCACACAACTTTAGCAAATGATTATTATATACAAAGTCAAAAGTTAAAAAAGAATGCAGTCTTGTCCATGACTAAAGAGAAACCGAAATTTAAAAAATAAAAAATAAAAATAAAAAGAACTAGAAATTCTCTTTAGAGTTCTTTTCTGAGTGTGCTTTTCTCTTCTATTAGTTGGTAAAGCTTCAAGATCAGATAGCAGTCTGCAAATTCCTAGTAGATTCTTTGCCCTATATTATCCTAGACAGCAGTTGACAATGGCACTGACATATTGTTGGTGGAAACAAGGAAGGAGGAGGGAACAGGAGCAGTGCACGAGACCTTGGACTTGTTTTTCCTTGCACATGAATATGTAGTTGCCAACTCTCTAACACGCCACAGAACAGTCTCTGGTACTCGATGTGATGCCTGCTTTCGCCCTTGCTTCACCTGCACCAGCTAACATAAGCAAATAAGGAGACAAATACACGGCTTGACATGCACAGATGAGGAGTTTTCATCCTCCACAGCCCATCTGGACTCGCTCCAAATTAGCTCACAACTTTGATATGCTCCGGTCAGCAAGCCATGTCCAAGACGTGGTAATATCACAACAATCAGCAAAGATTTACGAAATATATCAACTTAAAAAATGTTATAACAATCACCAAATGTTTAGGGATTAAATGTTGTTAGTAAAAGCTTAGAAGTGCACATGTACTGCATAAGAGTATACAACAACTAACAAAGCCAATTCTAACCCAAACCTTTCTCTTGCTCTGCAATTCAGAGAAGCTAGCCCGCAACAGGTTTCGCCATTTGTCCTGAAAACAAGAAATAATAACAGAACTTAGTTTTCAGCGAATAATAATGGAGCAAACTAAAAAAATAATGTCTTTGCCTACCTTGAGATCCACGGATGTTCGACGAGAAGATGATGGAAACATTTTCCGCTTTATTTCAGCCCACCTTCCAACTCCACACTGAGAAACACCTTCAATTAACTTCATCACTTCAGCAGCAGTCCATGATATATGATTCTTTCTATGACTACTGCCTTTTTCAGTATAGCTCCTCATAACACCCTCATCCTCAGAAACGTCGTCTTGTGACTCAGCTAAAGAGGGCTCTCCACTAAGTTCTTTTGGCGACATAGGTTGATCATGCTTGCGACCAGCCTGGAACTTAATCAAGAAAAGATCAACTATTAGTTCAACACTGAGCAAGCACAGCATAGTTAGATCTAAGATATAACCATCAAAACTAGATCAAGTGTAATAAAATAATTTGCATTATTCACATGATAGATGCGTCCTGAGAACTTTAACCATGGAATAGCTCAAAGAAATTAGAAGCTTTTTTTCATGACTCGTTACAATGTATTGTCTTGACATGCTGCCAAGGTGCCAGATAAGCTAGAGAAAAGAAAAGAGATTAAAGGAAAAATTCAAAGGAGTCACAAGTTACCCCACTCATGAATGCGATACTGCTGCATGGCATAAAGAACAAACGAGGGAAAGCTGACTCATGTAAAGTGTCATTCACAAACACATCCATACACAAAAAGGAATAGACAGTGATCCAGATATCTAAGTCATGGAATTCCAAATCATGTTGATTACAATTCTTTTCGCCACATTACTAGATTAGTGCTTTAAAAACCTTTTGAAGAAACCAACCGGTGCCAGCAAGCTCAGGACCCAGATTCAGCACTATGGATACATCATGTTCAATGGAATTCAGAGAGCTGATAGGATCATCGCAATCAGCTCTACAAGACAGTGTCAACAGGGATAAAGTATAGAGGTTGGTCCTAACTGGATTTACGTGATGAAAAATACAGAGTTAACGTTCATTGACAAGAACTTCTATTACTATTTCATTTTCACGTAATGTAAAACAAAATATGTAACACTAATCAGTAGAACTGCCAAGACGATCCTCCATTCGTGTAAGACAGAAAAAGGTACAACCTTGATCCATTCATAATATTTGGCCATTCACGTCCAGTACAGGGATTGAAGACACTATAAGCATATGTCTATAAAGCAAACATTCACTCAAGCCATACAATAGCTGTTTTCCTTACCCAAAATGATGTATTTGTCTTCATGTGCCTTTCCTCTACTGGAAGACCAAATGGAACCTGAATACAACTTCCTTTGAATGACTTGTCTAGGCAGACAGATCGAGTAGCTCTAGATCCTTTTGGGGGGTAATGCTTGCAAGATTGGATGGATTCACTTTTCACGCTACAGTGCCTTGATTTAGGTTCCAATGACTCTTCAATGTATCTTTTGGGAGGCTTTCGCATTCTCTTTTGTGTAACAAGTGCCTTTTCTCCTCCATCAAAAGAACAGAATTCAACTTCACTCAACTCGGAAGAGGTCTTTAAAGCACCAACGCTAGCAGACCTCTTCATTTCAACATACCAATCTACTGACGTTTCACCCCCTGAAACACCACAAATGGAGCCAGTTGCACTTCCAGATGGGTCACTACCAGACGAACACAAAATTTTTCCTTCAACTTCGTAGGAAGTTGCTTCACATTTTATGCGGTTCAAACCATTGTCCAAGCCAACTTGGTTCTGCAAGCCAAATAAAATACAGTGCTTCAGCCACTTCTTGTCTGTTACTAAAAGTTCACATCCAAACATACTCTTAAGGGCCTCACAAATTTCTTGGACTGTCACAATGTCAAGCACAAGAGAATTATGATCAGGTATAAATTCAATTGCAGGGAAATTGTGTAGAGACATGTCTATACCTCAGAAGCCAAGTCTCTTTTATAGAAATCTGGAGAGTGGCTCTCTAAACACACATTCTTCTGGCAGGGTTCTTTGGACGGAGCCTGAACCAGACTGGTAACTTTATCAGCAGCTCTAGGCTCTAGAGAAAAAGAGAGGACAGGGAGCAACGGATGAGGAAATATCAAGTGCTTAAACAAGAACAATATCAGAGTAGTTAAAACACCATAATACCTACCAGAAAGAAATTCTTGACCTGTTATTGGAATCCTGGTTTTTTCATTATTAACCCCATCATCAGCTCCTTGAGACATTTCTTCAGAAAACTGCACGCCCAGTAACCATCATCAGATAACACCAAAATAAGCAAACAACTACTGAAAGAAAATTTTACCCCTAAATAGCTGAAGCTGGATATTTTAAATAACAAAACAACTACATCCACTGGAAAATTGAATGTTATTTCCTATCTGAAGGAAAGATCAAGAAAAAGAAATTCTGACTTTATGTAGAGCAGATAGTTTAGAGATATTTTTTATTACTGCTAGCGTACATATCTAGTTATCTCAAACAAATCTCGAGAAGAACAGTTTTTGGACTGCTACACACATGTAGACGATATTATGCCTTGTTCTCCTTAATTCTCTTCCATTTGCCAAAGCACCTTTGGAAGGGATAGTTTGGCAACTAGGAATTTCTTAGAGATAAATTTAACAATTTCAAATAAGTTCATCTTTATTTGACACAAAAATTTGATCCGATCATCATACATCCCCTTAACAAGAGGCCACAATATTTGGAAAATGAATCACTAACTATCCATGTAAAATTATATCTTACACCTATAAGATCACCTGTATAACCTGGAAAAATAATCTAAGAATGTGACAAGGATGATGCTGAAATTCAGCCAACTAACTTCACTCTTACCAAGAAATATATCACATCTGTATGACTTAAATGATAGGAATTAGACAATCCAACTAACCAATCACTTAACAGGTAGCAGGAAGGCAATGCACTGTTCTCATGATGACATTCATGCAAAATAAATGACCACATGAGTAAGAAGCTCTTATGAATGACTAGATAGCATCAACAGTAGATCCGAAGTGTCCTAATGCTTACTCCTGGGGGAAGAAGGCCAAAACCTGCCTAGCCACTAGATTTATAGGCAAATTCAGATTATTTCTGAATGCTCAGTTTCAAAGTCAAGTATTAAGTTATAGGAGTAACAGCTCACGAAGTATGTGAAGCCATGATGTCAGTGGTAAAGCAAGCCAGTCTATAACAACAGGCAGAACAAATTTCATTGAACATATCTATCTGGTGATCCGCCAAGACTTTGATTAAGTGTTGAACTTGTGACAAAGAACTGTTAAAATTGTACTAAAGAATCGTACAGTGCTTTAACTTTCTCCATTAATGTACATGGAAAAAAGGGAATCCACACTATGCGTGCAACAACTTGATATTTTGTTCCCCTTCAGAATATATCTGAATAAGGAACATTGCATTTCTAAATTGAGAAAACTTGCTCATAAACTATTTCAATTTTCTCCTTGCTGTGAAATGTTAATCTTCAGTCATGCCCACTTTCTAAGAATACAAGAAAGTGAAGGTACTTCAAATAGGAATCATGTATGAATATGTACACAAATAAATGTAAGATACAGCTTGAGTGTATGGCACAACCAGCTTAAAAGTAACGCCTGCTCAGTAGCATCCGCACATATCTAGCTGGAAACTAGAAGATTAGAAAGAAACATGCTGGCGTATACAGTTTCATGATGCAATGAGTGATTTTAGCACCTAGGATTAGGGAATAAAAGTGAAATGCTCTCTCTTTAGGAAACATCTTAGGAAACCGAGATGTGGCAAATGATAGACATTAATATCCAGCATAAAATGAAAACAAATCTAGATTACAACTGGTACTAGCAAAAAGAAAACACCTGCTTTTCTTTATGAGCTTCTTGAGTAATACAAGAATTTACTGCCCCTGCACGGAAGAAGGCATAAATTTTTACACTACCAGAAAGAAAATGTAAATTAGAGATACAAGCATTAAAATTCTAAAGCTGGACAAGTTTGCTTGATGTATATTTTGGGGTGTTTCCCTTAAAAGTATAATCTCCTTCATATGCATACATGCATGGAACATAAGTTAGTTCAATCAGGGTTAACTAAGTTGCGTTCTATGCATGTATGGAAGAAGGTATGGATCATTATATTATGAGAAAGAAAACGAAATATAGAAATACAAGCATTAAATTCTCAAGCAGGACAAGTTTGCTTGATGTATATAATAGGGTGTCCCTTAAGAAGTTTAATCTCCTTCACATGCATATATGCAAAGCATGAAACCTAGATCAATTAGTGTCAGCTATGTCTCCTCATCTACTTAAATGCATGGTAGCAGATATAAACAAATACGTATCGAAACATATATTTACTTCTCTATTAACATTAGAATGTAATGCTTCCGCAGACAAAGAAGCTATGAATATTTAATACTAAGAGAATGAAATCCACAAAGTAATACAAATATTAAATTTCACAAGCTACACAAGTTTGCTTCATATTCACCTAATAAATTATTCTTATGGGTTCTTTGGGACCAAACAAGTTGAATCTCATTCATCTGCATAAGTATCATAAAGGCCAACTCAACTCAATACCACTTGACAAATTGGAATCAGCTATGGATCCTCTTTAGCTATGTTTGGCCACACATATGAAAAGAAAAATAAAATAAATAAATAGGTTAAATAAAATAATATCTGCCATAAAGGTATATATCTAAATTGGAACATTCCAAATTATTTAAGAAATGTAAACTAAATTGCAAGAATTGAAATCGACTCAATGTCTGCCTAGTGTTCAGGGTACAAAGATGCAGGTGAATGCATGCACACAGATATCTTCAAACCCTCTCACCCTTTATTCTAAGAGAGAGGGAAAAGTGCGACGTGTTTCTTGTAGCATCAGTTTTCTTTGTCGTAGAGACAAATTCTTGCCAATTCTCCTTGTACAAGAAAGACCTTTCATATCACAAGAGGTTTTTGTCCCCTCTCAACATACCCCAATCAAACCCCCCACCCCCAACAAAGGCCCCGCCTTTTTCCCAAAAACAAATAAAGAAGCAAGAAAAATGCCTTACAACTGCAAGATTGGGCTATTTCATAGCAACTGACCTGCAACTACAGAAACCCATCTGTGCAAAAGTTTCTGCATGTGACTCCAGCAACAGGTTAAAGTAAACACATAAGACTGTAGAGTGTATTATGACTACTTAATCTTTCTTTTTCATATTAAAGACCCCATAATTTTTATTTATATTTATTTATTTTTTTAATTCTAAGCCATATTGAGCTTTTTCAAAGCAATGGCCTGCAACTATAAAGAAAAACCATTTGTGAATATTTGCGCAAGCGAGTTCAACAACAGAAGAATTAAGTGAACACCTGCAACTGTAGAGTATATTAAAGATGACAACTTTATTTATTTTTTTCTGCATTAAAGAAAAGGACCCTGTATATGAGAAAAGAAAAGCCCTTTAAGGGGGTGTTTGAGCTATTTCAATGCAATAAACCTGCAATTACAAACAAAATCCAATTGTGGTTCCTCAAGTGAGTGCAGCCAAAAGTTGAACTAGGTGAAAGCATGCAACTCTAGAGTATGCCAATCACAACAAATTTATGATTTTTTTTTCTCTTGTATTAAAGAAAAGACCCCGTAAACTGGGACCAAAAAAAAAAAAAGGAAAAAGAAAAGAGCATTAAAGAAAAAGACCCTGTAAAACAGAGGAAAAAAAAGACCAACAGGTATAATCATGTATTCTGCATTGCCTAATGAGTAAGCTAATTTACGGGCAAAGGCAATTCTACCACATTTCTTCAGATTATTATCGTTACATTGACATGATCTATAGAAATAATAGAGAGAGAGAGAGAGAGAGAGAGCAAGATTACTGCAATCATCTTCTATCTCGTCATACTGAATGGCGCCTGAAAAATCTTCAACATCAAAAAATTTCCGTGAATGGAATGTTTCAACATCAAAAACTCCAGAATAATGTCTGTTACATTTAGGTTCTACTAAGAAATGTTCCAATCCAATAGCTTCATGTTCTGAGGCAGCAAAGAGGGGTAGGTCCACCTATACAGATCGAGATAGACAGTTACAAAAGAAACACAGGCATGCACACAAGTCTTTTCTCGATACACTCTGGAAAATGTTGGTGAAACCTCAAAGATTACTAAAATAACTACCTTTAGAAGATAATTAACTTGAAGAATGAACTTATTACCACTAAAGAAATATATTACAAAGTAAAATATCCTTTGAGAAAATAATGGTCACAAATTCGCCACCTTTTTTTTATATATATATATATTTATTAGTTTTTGCAAGCTTGCTTCCAAGATATATGTCAAATAGTGCACAAACTTTCAGAATAAACTAAGAATCAATCGAGATTTTTTTATCAAAGATAACTAGAACAATGATATCACCTCAGCCAGATAGTCCACTACTGAGTAAGATGTGAAAGAGAAAAGCTAAAAAAACTTTAAAAACCTCCAAAAACTTAGAACCGAACAGGGTTGCGATATCATCAAAAGTCATCGAAGAGTCCTTTGGCATGGTATTCACTGGGGTTTTGAGTTCCTTATCTCCTGCCAATTTGAAATGCAAGCATGTGAACTCAAGGTCAATAGTGATATCATAAACCTAATTTTCAATTACAAAAATACTGCATCTAATCAATTTTTTAGCAGTTTCAGACACAAGTTTAATGCTGAAAGAGATAAGATACTGTGAGAATTGTGACAGAAATTTATCAACTCAAATACATGAATCAACTCTAATATAGGAGCCAATAGTAAGACTAAACCACATCCAGAATTGACGCAAACATAAAAGGAAGTTCTTTTTACACTCAACTCCAATTATCTTCCATTTGAATATTAATAAGAAATACGGATGCGAATGACTGAAGATATTTTATTTCATACGCAGAGAAGAAAGTTCACCATCAATTCTTTTCTGAGGCAAAACAGAACTGCTGAGTAAGATTTGGCCCGCGAGCAAAACCACAAATTTGTTAGTCAACAATCTTTTATTTAACGTAACCCAGAATTTAAGTAAACAACCAATACAAACATGCTTCAACACAAATAGGAAAGGGCCAAGCGAACAAGTGTCAAACTTCAATTGTTTAATCCTTATTCACACAGCTGTAATAAGGTTGCAGGAATACTGGCCAGAATGTATTGTTCCCATCTAATTTTCCGAGACCCAAAATTGACCATGCCTGAGAGTTTTACCATCACTTTCTTCAAACCCTTTTCCAAGGTTTCTTTTTTGTCTGTGTTTACATCATCAGACACAACCCAGAATATAACAAGTCGCCGGGCCTCAAATAGGCAACCAAAGACGCCATGCAAGAATGTTACTCTCTTCTAGCATGATTGCATAACCTTAAAACACTAACACATGCAAGAAGATCCCACATGCACTCGCCCAAAAACTATGTAAATGTTTTACACACTACCAGTGAACCCATTAGGAAAATGAACAGGAAACATCAACGAATTGGCGTTAAAACAGCAGCGAAGAAAACAAAGTAGGGAACTTGCTAAAAAAACACTTCTCAATAGCATATAAAAACAAAAACTTAGAGAGATGACCCCCTTTGAAGTTCGAATTTGAACAGAAAAGCATGCGTAAACTTCACTTGAAAGAAAAATGGGATAGAAAATAAAAAACAAAAATTAGAAGAGGAAAGTACCTCATGCTCCAGGAGGACCAAAATGAGCTCAAAAAACTGGAACCAAAGCAGCTGAGGGAACCACTGATTTTGCAGAAAATAAAAAGATGGAAAAAAAAAAAAGAAGTCTAGATAAACCACAGTGTGATGTCTGCGGAAGAATTTGGCAACCCAAAGGGCTGAAACCTGCTATCAAACTTGGGGGGAAAGAGAGAGAGAGTCCGAATGTCTGTGCGCTGCTCGAGGGAGAGAGAGAGGGCAGGGTGGGGGTGGTGGGGGGAAGGAGCGCAGTTACTACGCCAGCAGTTTCGTTTCGTTCCCTTTTTTTTATTGGCTCGGTTTCGGTGACGGATTCGAAATGAATTGCAGAGTTTGATTGGAATTTGAGAGTTCGGACTTTGAAGTCCACTGCGGGGGCATGTGAGGGTCCTGAATTCTAAAGACCCCTTCCGCTAAAGAATGGCAAACCATTCCTTTTTCCGCAACTACAGAACTTCCGTAATCACGAGAACTTGATCATCTTTCGGCGCAGGTTCTCTTTCATTTACGAATTCTCTATTCTTTATCTCAAAGCATGACATTCATCAAAAAAGCGAGATCAACAACTAATCAATTACAGTGTCAGTAAAGAAAAATCAAAGGAGACATGTAAAGTTGCTGTCTTTACAAAAGTACGACATCGTAATCTTCCTCGTACGTATTTTGTTACAGAGAATGGCCTTTTTGGAAACTTGTGGAGCTCACATGGCCAACAAATACTGGAATTCAAAGTCATATGGTATGTTCTCAATGATGCTAGATGTCTTGCCAGAACTATGGCCTCGGAAGCAATCCACCATTGCTTTCCTTAATGACCCGGAGGTTGGTAGCTGTTGGCAAACCCACTCCACAAAGGAGTCCGTGTCTCTGGCAAAATCAAGCATGTTCTGAAGCAGAAGCTCCGGAAACGCTATTTTTTTGGTGCTAGTCACCGCTATGGAGGCTTGCAAATAGTCCAGCTTTGATTTTTCCAACTCAGCTGCAACACCATCGGCTGTATATATTCTAACCTGAACAATTTGACGTTTCTTCAGAGTTTAATCATGCGTGAGAGATTCTGAGAAGTAGCAAGCAAGAGAAGTTCCAAATTCATGATTTAACTTACAGCAGGAGATGAACGAGTTCCACAGGACAGAGCAAATATGACATTTGGATCCATTGACTCTAGCCCATAAAGTTTGCGGACGATGGCTTCCTTGTCATCCTTTTCATCCTTGTGATAAACCTAGAGGAAACAGCCTCTATGGAGATTAGACCCATGATACATGCCCATTCTCCATTGAAAAGAACAAAAATATGGGTGCAGTGACATTTACCTCTTTCCGACTTGAAGACGCTGGATTTCTCAAAATGAAAAGCTCTATTGCTTGAGCATTTATTGTGTTACCTCCTATGTTAAGGGTTGCCTGAGTGCACAATATACTAATCATTAGTCAGATTACGATACTTGTTTCTTCAGTTGATGTTCTGCACAGTTTGGCCAGCATACTCGCAACAGGGATATTTCTGTACTGCATTCAATGTTAACTTGAAGAGAGAAGCTATGAGATGTACCTTGTTCATCAACGCAAGCAATTTCGCAGGACTGGTAGGCACACCATGCTGGAGAAATCCCTGAAACGGAAATGCAAATAAATACATCACAAAAACTTTGTAAAAGATTTTTCATTGAAAAGCGAATTTCTTGATTTTGTGTCAACGAAGGATGGCTTTTCCCGTACTATACATGCATGATACAAGCATTGTACATGTTGATCCAAAATGCTAATTTCTGTTGGTTAGTCAAGAATCTCAAGTCCACCGTCTGGAGACTGTTCAGCAGATCCCTGCAATCAAATAAGGACAAAAGGAAAAATCAAAATGAAGTCTTACCGCATGACTGCGTTGATGCCTACAACTTTTTGTGGTACTTAACAAGAGTGGAAACTAATGACAAAGATGGCTTTTCTTTGTCCCAGTAAAATACGCAATGTTTGTTTATCTGTAGAATTCATCAACCCACCTCAACTTTCTAAGCAAAGGAACGGAACTACAGCTTGAGATGGACTTGTGGTCCAAAGAGCTTGACGTGAACACAACCAAGTTCTTGTATGGGCCAATGTCTCTCGGAATAGACTCATCCATGTTGAAGATACCATATGGGTCTTGCTGCCTTGATTCTTTCTGTAACGATCCGGTCAAGCTTGACTCGGCCCTGAAGCTTCTTGAGATTAAGGAGGAGTTCATAGACCTGAAAATGGGGCCTGACTTCTCCAGCTCCATTGCTCTTGATGTTCGAAGCAGCCTCGTGTATATGACGTTCAAACATTTCATGATGCTCTCAGATAGCTTGTTGGGTTGATATTGATGGATTTCCTCTTCCTGTTGAATTGCATTAGCTGGAGGCTTCGTAGGGGTTTCTAAGATCGTTGGTGGAATACGTTCTTTCGGCTGAGACAAATCATTTGGAGTTGGAATTAGTATTTTCGTCTCAGCGACTTATTTTGTGGCTATCCATGACTTCATAACATTGCATTTTACAAAGAAAATAGGAAAAAAGAGAAGCCCATTATGACAATTGTTACCCAGAAATCACAATAGCAATAATCAAATGGCAAAAATGGACTTGGCTCTACCTTGGGTGATGGATGACGCGGCTCTCGCAAGGGTGATGATGGCTTCAGCATCCCGCTTTTCCTTGGAACCTTGTCCTGTGATATAGCAGCTTCGCGGACGCGATTTTCTTTCTGATCATCTAATCCTCTAGAGTTTCCCAATTTCTCAGCTATAGTGAAGTCCCTAAGATTATAATCGCCTTTAATAGCTTTGCTAATGAAATGTAATGCTTTCGTCTCATAGGCCGTAATTTCACTACCAACTTTATTTCTGGGGCTTGAGTTTGTTGCGAAAGATGAATGATTGAGAGAGCTGTTCAGTGTGCCATGTTCTTTAGACTGCAAGTCCTTGGTGACTTCTTGTTCTTGTTTCAAACTATTTTGTAGTTGGCTTATCTGGCCTTCTAAGCGAGCTATCTCACCCTCAACCATAGCTAACTCTGCTAAGAGCTCCTTCATCTGCATGATCTAACATGATATATAAATATATTTTGACCTTCTTCATGTACAGTTGGACCTATTCTACATTTGCCTACCTTCAACAAAGTAAAATGAATAAGATGCAGAAAGTGTGTGAGATAGAAGGGCTTGAAGCCTTCGTTTACCCCCTTCTAACAGAATTCTAAAATTGCTTGATGCTATCCATCATGTCCTACAAGAAGCTGAATTCCCATAAACCAACAAAGTTTTTTGGGAAGTGAGACCATCAAAAGCCATTCCTCCTTTAAGGAGCTTCCGTTAAAATGAGCTTTTTATTTCATGTTGTATGTATGAGCATTTGCGGAATGAGAAGGTTACCTTAGGAGGAAGGAAATTAGGGATGCTGATTGCAAAGCCACTTTGATGGTTTTGGGCATGCGCCAAAAGCTCATGCATCTGTTCTTCTTGATTGAGCAGTTTCTGAAGCACAGAGACCTGTATTATGGAAATCGTTGATTTAGCTTTCTCAGATAGTAAGTTCCGAAGTTACACGATAATGTCAGGTTGGACCACTGAGGGTGGCTCTTTTCACAGCCCCCCCGTTCTGGGGCAAAAAGCCTAGAGTAATGAGTTCTGGAGTACTTTCCATACATAGGGCGTTGATGGGCTGGATTGGCCCCCTAGACGGAGAGGTACTGTAAGTACTACTTACATAAATGTAGGCTCACAGTTTTCCTTTCTACTAACAGGTACGGTTCTATACAGAAAGATTGATATTGCGTAAATGGTTTTGAGATTCTGGGGAAGGGTCTCCCCGAATGAACGGCTTTTCCATAAAAGAAGATGAATGTGGAGAAAAGGTATCTTGCGAACTGAGCTTTACCTTTGCGAATTCAGTGCTTTCCATCTTTCCTTTCTCTGAGCAGAAACAAAGAAAAAAGGAAGGGTTCAATTCGATTATGGCTATCTAAGACTTAGAGACGAATGACTTAAATCATAAGCGAGATGGAATGCTTAATGTATGGTGATTCTTCAATGAACGAACAAATAAATGCATCTACTTTTAAATGATTACTGGCTTAACAAAGTCTTTATTGGACTGCCTAATTGAAACTAGGGGAGCATAGACCAGACCAGGGACCCATCACCTATGATTTTGCTTTTGCGTAGTCAGACTAATTAACCTTCAATTTTCTTCGTTTGCATTCCTAGAGTTGTTGGTTAGAGATCATTGCCCATACCTCTCTTTCAAGCTGCTTCCTGCTTTGCTGCCCTCTTATAAGCTTTTTCTTTCTCTGTAAATCTCAAGCGAGAGAAAAAGGAAAAGAAAAACAGATATACTCCTACGTGAGAAAAAGAAATAAGAAAATGTGAAGACAAAGAAAGGAGAATCAAAAGGAGAAAAAGAGAAGGGAAAGGAGATAACACAAAGCGCTTTGTACATGTGCTTCAATTATTTTTTGCAAGAAGCTTAATATTTTGCAAATGATATGTAAAAAATTGATCATTTTTTAAGCCTGAAGAACTGAACTTTCGTGGTCGTGCTAAGGAGCAGAAAATGATATTTACGTGCTTGAACCATGTGTTAAAAACACAATCTTTCTGAAGATCTTTACAAAACCATATGACATGCATTGCAAACCTCTTTAGGTTGTGGTGGAGTATGCATAAAATGATGGACAAAATTGCAGTGCAGCAACCCAAACTCTACAACACACAAACTTACAGTCTCCAAAGGCGTGTGAAACGATAAGTCCCTTCCGCTCGCCATTGATGAAGCTTTACCATACGCCAACTTAGGCCCGCCCCAGCGCCTCGGAGAAACACTAAAACAGCCTGGGGGGGTAAGGATTTGGTCATCCAGATATTGGTGGGAGCTTAAGACTGGCTTGGAGCCGAAGCAAGAGTGCCTGCGGGTAGTTGTTGCTGATGTTTCTATTGAATGGGAAAGGACTCTTTCCGCTTCTAGAGAAGATGAAAGGGAGCTTTCCGACTGATGAGGTTGGTCGAAGAACTGGGCTAACCGCCTCAGTTGTGGGTGGGGCATCGTGCAGAGAAAAGGGAGATTAGTGGGCTTCACTTTGACGTAGCTTGCAATTGTAGTTTTGTGAGTTAGCAGTTATACCTTCTGCTGAGAAGTCTTTTAAGGCTTCCAAACTAAGCATTAGGTCACAAATTATATACTAAGCAATTAATAGTCTTTTTATATCGGAAATATATCTAACTTCTCTTATGCATCTTTTTATATCGGAAATATGTCTAACATCTCTTATGCCTTCTCCTCCTTCTTTAATTTTGAGTTTTGGAATCCACTTTCATATTATGTTTTATGTTTGATTTGAAAATAAAAGCTTTACTTTATTTCTAGTTCAAGACCCACGATTGGCATTTATCAAACTTCAAACAGATTATTTAATCTTGTCACTTTTTTCTTTTTAATGAATATGTGTTTACTCATATTGATAAGAGAAAATAAAGGCTTAAGAACAAATCCAGAATTACAAATCATCTATTTGAATGAAATCCTGAAAACATGAGATTCTGGTAGGACCAATAGAATGAAGCAAAGTAGTATGGCCTGCGCTTTCCAACGTTGGGTCTAGTATAACACTTTGCACTTCAAATACCCTGACAAAAGCAATGACTGTGACATTTTCCAAAACCAGCAATTAAAATACCAAAGTGCAACCAGAATAGAACATATTAGTGCAATCCAGATATGTTTAAGTTATGAAACCAACTGAAATCAGATACTAAAATATCAATTTGAACTGTCTCTGGAGAAAAAAATCAAACATAAGAAAAAAGCAGCTAGTCAAGTTTTCAATATAATCTACATTTTTGTGTCAAGGAATATAATTAAAGAGGTCATTGGATTCCTTTAATCATGAATCTATCAAATCCAATGGGATATTTAACTAAAAAGACCTTACATCATAGTAGTATTGGGAACAATATTCAAAAACTAGATGATTAAAAAATTGATTTCACACGTTTGATCAAGCCAGCTTAGAGATTAGTCTTTTCCTTTATCAAACTGTGGTCTGGTGGTAAGCTTGTAAACATATAATGTAAAGATCAATCATTAAACAATACCTTTCATTTCAGTCATATAAAAAATATTCTCAATCATATATATTATATTCTTTCGTGAGCAACAAGGTTTCTTCGTCATCTCATTGGTAGTAAAATATACATCTAAGTCATAATTGTCATTATCTTATACTCTTGTTCGCATGTTGTATTGTGGTTATTCTTACTTGGGATCATGGCTAATCGTTCTTAGATCATTTTTCAAATAAGGAAGAAGCCCTCTCTTGAGGTCTTTATGGTAGTGGGATTTGTACACCATGTTAGATCATGATTTGCACAACACATCATTTTGCAATTCTAATTCAATGTGTTCTATATGTACTAATATGTCAATTTTTTTTTTTACTTTAATGACTAAGACAAGTCATTCTACTATGTTATAATCAATATTTGTAGGCTGCACAATTAAGATATCCATCATTACAAATAAAAAACTACTAAAATTTACAAGTTACGGAATATTTTAAGGCATCCAATGCATCTAAATAATTCATAGTATAACTTGAAAAATTCAATTTATCTTATAATTTTTTATTATTATAATATGTGTGTGTGTTGTTGCCAAGGAAGGGGGGTGGTGCGCCGGGGGGGGGGAGGGGGACGGGGGAATAAAGACAGAATAAAAAATGTTTCTAACCTTCAAATCTTAGAACACACTGCATGCGTGTGCACGCAAACCCCACATCCCCACTCCCCCGGCGGCCCCCCTCTTACAAGTATCATCAAGCGTAATCTTTTCCTTTATAATGGAAGCAAAGATTCAACAAGTTGGATTTATTAGGTAGAGCAATTTCAAAGTTCAACTAGGTGTATGTTGAAAATTAATTGTAATTTGTTGGATCAGATCGCAATCCAAGAAAAGTGGGGGAGGAAAGAGGTTGAATTGGGTTTCAAAAGCTATTTTAATTTTTTCCAAGTTTATAAGTTTTCAATATTTATCTATAAGGTTTGCGTAGAACAATTATTGGTATTGCAATTACGCAACAACAGAAATTAAATCACTACAAATAGGCCATATAAAAATCAACATAAGAATTTGAATGGTTGGCTCCATATCAATTGGATCATTTGTCAACTATCCCCTAACTCAATAAGCTAGGGTTTTTTTCACTATCTCAACCAAATTATAAGAGATTCACAATCTGTCATATACAGTCAATTTCCCTATCTCAAGAGAAGTTGGAGTTAGATCCATGCTCTTGTATGTTACAAGACTTTAAGCAAGCTAGGTTAACCAACATAAACTTAAGAACATCAATTAGGGATTTTCTTAGAAAACCCTAGATTTGACCCTCCCTAATGGAGTGATTTCAGTAGATGTGATTATGGTTTTAATGGTGAAAAAGAGATACTCATAGAAAACATTTGAAATAAATAAATAAATAAATTATGTGAATGTTCCCTCTTGAATTGTTTGGTGCTTTCATTATATTATGCATGAAATTCTAAAGTGCTAATATGCCAAAAGGAAAAGGTCATTAAATGATACAAGCATAAATATCCTAAGTCTATGATATTACGTAAAATCAAATGTTCTAACCTATATGACTGATTATATATTACTTTGCAATAAAATTGTTTATGTGTGCGTGTGTGTATAATAAATTGATTATATAAAATTGTTGCTATATGTATAATGCATAAAATTATGTGCAATACATGTGCTAAGGTTTGATTATTCTACGTAAAATGATTGAAAATGTAAAATAACAGTGTTTGTAGTTGAGACTTCCTATTGCACCATCTTGCAAAGTCTAAACTTTCTTGCTTCCCAAACCTTTAAATTTTCCCATCTATTTTTTAATTTGTTCCACAAGTTAAGAGTTGGAATTGACAAGTTAAGAGTTGGAAGATCTCATTGCCTCTAACTTCCCTTCCAAGGCCTTTAAATTTCTGGCTGCCCATGCCTCCATTTTTTTTTGGTAAAACTTGAAAGTGAGTGTTCCAACCCACAATGGCTAGTTTGCAAGTTTTCACCTTGGTTTCTTGGCCTTCAATGCCAAATTGACTCTCTAATGCCACTTGTAATGATTTAGATATTTCTTAATAGAAAAATAATAAATTGCATAAAAGAATATAACTAAATTACCACTCTATGAAGAAATATGGCCTTAAAATAATGCCAAAGTCACTATACAATTCAAAATCTAATTGAGAGCTAAAACTACCATGCACTATGAATGCTTTTTTAAAGAATGGTTTGATACTTTAACTTTACTTGATAAAAATATTTTCTTCTCTCGAATTTCTTGATGTCTTCACTCTAACTCTCAACCCATATGTATAGAGCTTCTGCATTCTTATCATATCTTTTTTTTAAAAAAAAATCTTTATCTAATCTTTATCTTTCTAGATTACTTATCATATCTTTATTCCTTAGGAAATCATGTCTTATTTTAACATTTTTGTTATTCTTGAATCATGACAATGGCTAAATATTGTAATAGTAGATGTGAAGGGGTTTTCCTTCCTCCAAAGGTACCAATGAAAAGACTATGGACAACTTCAAAAAAGGAATGGAAGTCACCAACAAGAGGAGATGGAGAGAAGACTCTCTCTCTATTTCTCTCTAAAAGTAGAAAGAGAGGTTCAAAAAAGAGAAGTCTCCAAAGGACTACCAAAATTTTTCTCCATTAACTATACTTACCAACATGCAATACAACTTGTAAACATGATTCTCCTTAATTTATTACCATAGCTTCAACCAAGATTAAGGAGAAGAAAAAAATGCACTAATTTTACCAATGCTTAATCAAGCAAATGCACAAGAAGTGTTCTCTATATGGTACAATCTTTTCATAACATGAGAAATTATATCTAAAAATTGAAGAGAAATAATTTCTATGGCATCAAGAACACATGAGTTTCTTTTATATCACGAATAGCTTTTCCTATACCCTTCAAGGTCTCAACTCTAGCAATGTCTCTAAAACACATATATTGTGGACCAAGCTCATAAAAAAAAATTTCCTTACCTTTTATCTCCTATCTTAGACTTTAAGGTAGATGAGGTGACATACCAAGTTCTTTCCAATTGTTGTTTTGTATACATATGTGTAGCTTTTTCAACATTGATAATGTATGATTCAACATAGGTTAGGTTGACTTTAGGGTTGAGGCGCTTCAAAGTGCAATGACTCTATTGCATAATGAGTTTATTTTCCTTTGTCTAGCCACATTGGGTCTACATAGATTTTTAGTGCTATGTTGGGATGATTGGTCCTCTAGTTTCCTTCATGCCCAAAGTATCTCTAACCACTTTTATCATTTCTCCATCTTTCACCATGTTAGGCATAGAACCTATGTGCTGAGAATGTATGTTCCTTTACTAGTGCATGTTGAATGGACAAGCCTTTTCCATTATCATACCCCCACAAGGTTAGCATCCTGGTGTTAACCTTGGAGTGCAACTCTAGGAACTAGTCTTCGCTTAAGGCTTTTGTGAAAGTTTTTTCAATTTGCTCATGTGAAGGAACTTATATTGTGATAATGGTCCTTTAGGGGACTTTCTCTCTTATGAAGTGGTAATCCACTTAAAGGTTATCATCATGATGTCAACCTTGTCATGCAACTCTAGGAACTAGTCTTTGCTTAAGGCCTTTGTGAAAATGTTTACAATTTGGTTATGTGAAGGAAATTGTATTGTGATAAGGGTCCTTTCGGGGACTTTCTCTCTTACGAAGTGGTAATCCACTTCAAGCTATTTTGACCAATTATGGAAAATTAGTTTGGTGTCAAGTTGTAGAATGGGCATGCTATCAAAAAAATAATTGAATAGGAGAAAAATAAGGTATAACAAGATGCCAAAAAAGGTGTAAAACCAAGTAGCTTTAGTCATGCTTATGGCCAAGGCTTAATATTAAACTTCCACTAAGGAGTATAAAACTATCTATTGCCATTTGCTCAACCAAGAGATGCAATTTGCATGCATAAAAAAACAAAACCCAATGGTTGACCTTTGGGTAGCAGAACATTCAATAAAGTCCATATTATATACCCATATAAGTTTGTTGTACTTCTCTTATGGATGCAAACTCCATAGTCAATGGTACCATGCAAGTATCTAATGATTCTCTTTAGTTTGTGGAAATCTTGTATGGTGGGATCTTCCATTTGTCGGCGGAGTTTGTTGACAGAAAGTGCAAGGTCAAGTATGGTTAAAATGGTGTATTGAAATGCTCTTAAGATACATAAAAGAATGTAGGTTGTTAGCAAGGAGCTCCTCCATTCTAAATAGATTGAGTATTAGTTGCCATATGGCTCCTTATAGGTTGATAGTGCATCATTTCTACTTTACTCATGATGTTATGAATGTATTACCTTTGAGTCAAAAATAACATTCACTATTGTGAATAACCTAGACTCTTAAGAAGAAATGGAGAAGACCAAGATCTTTTATAGGGAAAATAACACTTAACCATTGAGCAAAGATGTATAATGGACTACTACATTTCCAATTCCAAGAAGATCATCGACATAGACTAGGGTCCAAATATTAATAACCCCTTTTGTAAAGACAAATAAAAAAGGATCATGAAGGAAGCAAAAGAATCCTAAGTCAAGGAGGAAAGATGACATGTGGTTGAACTAAGCCCTTAAGGATTGTTTAAGGCCATATAAACAAACATCTCAAAGAACAAACATGGTTTGAAAAACATGTATCTTGGAAACTCTAAAGTTATTTCATGAACATAGGCTCACTAAGGCAACCATGCAAAAATGCATTTTCTATATCATATTGTCTTAAAGGCCAAACTTGGATAGTAAAGGAAAGGATTATGCAGATAATGGTAGGCTTAAAAATTGAGCATTTTTTGAAAAATCTACACCCAATTCTTGCAAGAACCTTTTCATGACCAAACACTACTTTCAGTGCTCAAGAAACCCATTTGATAGGGGTTTGAGTTTGAAAACCACTTTGGAATCAATGACATGCATGCTAGGTTCCTTTGGAACCAAAACCAAATGGTGTTACAATGTAAGGATTGTATTTCTGCCTCTATGGCAACATGCCATCTTGGGTGCTTAAGGGCTCATGGAATGGATGATGGGATAGGTGGGATGCGAGGTGAGGCAAAGAGAGCATACCTCAGGTTTAGCCCGTAAACTTCAACATTGCTTCACGTTGCCATAGGAAGAGTTTGTCTTAAAGGTGTAAAAGATGGTAAGGTTTTTGTGAGAGCGAATGAAGTGTTTATCAAAGTGGTAAGGTCAATGATTAAGGTATTTGAAGACTTTCCAAGTGAGGTGTCCTAAGTGAGTGTGTTTTTGGTCATGTGAGATGTGAGATGTGAGATGTAACATGTGAAGGAGTTAAAGGGCTTGGGTGATCATAAATCAATGCAAGTGTATTATAGCCTTGTACTTCATGATTTTGTAATGTTTTGTTTTGCTTAAGGGCTAAGGTTTCTAATATGTTCTAACCTTTGTGTTAACAATTGATAATTTTGTTCTTATCCATTATTGTTATTCATAAGATGTTTAAGTGGCAGAGAGCATTAAAGCTTCCTGTGTTCTAGCGTCAAGCGGTTGAATTGGAAAATTTCTATAAGGAAATATTGTCATCCTTGGAAATTGCCTTACCAAATTTCCACACTAGAAGGATGTTGATCATGGTTGGTGGTACTTTCACTTATGGTAAGCAATGATTCATTCCTATGATGTAATGCAATGTTAGGTAGTTGTGAAGGAACTGAAGTTGAGTGCAAATTGTCTTAAAATTGTTACTTGATTGGAATTTATCCAAGGTTTCCAATTGAAGTTGTAGAAGATTATTTGTAACAAATAGGTAGATATGTTCATAAAAAATCAAGTGTCTAGAAATGAAGATCTTGCCATTTTCAAGATGAAGACATCTATATCCTTTATACATAGCACTATAGCATACAAAAATACAATTTTAATGTTTATCCATATAATTTCTTAGAAATAGGTGTCCTTAGACAATCAAAGCATCGAGTTCCAAAGACTTGAAGGTTCCATAGTTTGACCTTTTGTCATACTGTGCTTTATTAGGAGATTTCCCATTCAATATTATAATAGGTAATTTATTTATTATATATGTTGTCAAACGTTACCATTAGGCTAAAAGTTATAACTTATAACTAGGGTGATTATTTGTTGAGTTATGTGAACAAATATTTTTATAATGATCTAATGAGTATAATATTTGTTGATTTAATTCTTACATAACACTATTGTTCCAAACTGGTAGTATAAGTCAACGAGCTGGCTGAACGAGTACAAGTCAAACTTCTATGTTCTAGATGAGCAGTACAGGCCAATGGACTGGCTGTATAAGTATGAGTCTAACCCACCTAGTTTCCCTTGTTGTTAGGTCATTTATTTAAATGGTGCCAAATATCTTTGGTTTTGAAATATAAGTGTCTATGAATCTATTTTAAATTCTAAGTAATGTTTACATATTTATGGCTATATACTAAATGTGTAATCGATGTAATATTAAATTCTTGAGAGAAGGCAAACACTTAAGTAAAGGGACCCTATTAAATCCATTTATTCTCACACATTTTACACTTCTTCATATACTCTATACTCCTAAACTCTCCATTTCTCTTCTTTCAAAACCTTCCCATCACAATGATTCTGGTTGAAGGCTGACTTAGTTTCAAGCCATAGCTAAGCACTAAATGGTTTTTCTCTAAGTCCATTACCTTATGCTAATATTGCACTTGTTAGGAAGATTATTATTTCCATGACCTATGATTATATTTGAAGAATATTTCTCATAGTTATATATGTTTGTGTTTATGGGAATATTACACTTATGGTTGGAATATTTCTTTCATGGCTATAGTATTTATTTAGAATAGACCTTATACTTTGATGAAGTTTTAATTTGTAATGTCCAAATGTAATAAGGCCTAAAGAGGAGGCAAGTCCATAAGGAGAGGCTAGCACATGCACTTAAAAGAGGAGAAAAGAAGGGCTCAAGATAAAAAAGAGACCCGGTTCAAGAAAGGCTCATGCAAAAAGCCCAACTTAGAGTGAATTAATTAAGCCCATGTGCATTCAATTGAGCCTTCACGCATAAGGAAGGCCCAACCTATATCTACATTAATGAGAAAGGTTGAATGACACCATCTCCACAAAAAAAAAAAAAAACTCACTCCTCTCTCTCTCTCTTGCGCTATATATATAGATAGAAAAAAAAAACTCTCTCTATGGTTTTTTATTGTTCTGACAAAAGAGATAGACTATGGAGATATGAGAAGCAAAAAGTTCAAAGCTAGCACAATTTATTCTCTTAAGAAATCTATTTGTTTTTATTATCCATTTAAGTTTGTTGAAAATCTATTTCTAGAATCTACTATACCATTTTGCTCTATTGAGGAGGAAGAGAAAATATAGGAAGAGGTTGGTGCTAAAATCAATACAAAAGGAAAGAAACCTTGCCCACCTTATTTGATGCATGGTTTGTGGGGAATTATACATCAAAAAAGGAAAGAAAAAGCAACCTCGTCAAAACAATGGACACAAGAGTTTAAGATGGTAAGAATAAAGAGCAACAAGTTTGTTGACTATTTTGAATATGTTGCTCATGTTTGAAAAGGTTCTTTTATTCATTCTTAAAAGTATTTTTGGTAACAACATTCAAATATTGTTTTTAAGCATACAAATTGCATTGTTTTAGAAAAAAAAATTCAAGGGATATCATTTTTGAAATATTTTTTACTTCAAAATTTGAATTTACCTCATGTGATCCCTTGAAGAAATATCTTTCTTGTACTACATAAACTTCATCATTTGAAAAAGAAAAAATTTTCTTATCAAAACCCTTTTAATTGTGGAGCTAATCATAACTGGAAAACCACATTTTCCTTGAAATTGTTCAAAAAGAAAAAGAAGGGTTGAGATTTTGTTTGCATTGAAAAAGAAAATTTTCTATCTTTAAAAGAAAGGGACCAAATACTGTCTATTTATGATAAAATTCTCTTTAATTATCTTATCTATCAAAATCTGGTTCATGGATAAACTATTGGCTTCAAAGTACGAGAAAAAATTGTTTACACTTAAATGGTTTATTTAATAGAACGTTGATGCTTGCAATCTTCAATGTGCAAATTATTTAAAATGAGTGAAGCTAAATGAATTATTTTTGAAATTTATCTCCACTCTTGGTTTGTGAAGATTTTGCATACTACTTACTTATCCAAGGCCCTTGAACATACATAATTTGAGTTATGGTGTTAGGAAGAAGGTTATCAAACTTAAACTTATTAGCTAGATACATTTATCCTTAAAATGTTTTTTTTTAAAAAAAAAAAACTCAAACCACTATGTAGGTATCTTTTGGTAGTGCAAAGTCCTACACTAAGTGGTAGGCAAGCATGAAGTGTTGCACTTGACTAAATGTTAAGTGTCACAAGTTGGGTGGTTAGTCCTATTTGACTACAAAAGAAATGCTAGGCTAATAAACTTAACAACATATACTATAATTGTAATTTTGCCTACCTAATATATAAGAGGCACCTTTAATTAAAGTAGCATTAATCTTTCAAGCTCGAAAATGTGACAATTTTTCCTTTCTACCATACTATTTTGATGTGGTGTATATGGAAAAAATAATTAGTAGATAATATCATGTTACTATAGATATGATCTTAGTTCATTACTTATATATCCTCCACCATTATCTAAGTGGGGAATTTTAATTTATGTTCCAATTGTCATTCCACCATAGTTTTAAAGGTGCAAAAAATATGATGGAAATCAGACTTTCTTTTCATAGGATAAATTAGTCATTTACGAAAATACCATAGTAAATAAATCTTTGACAAGATAACAAATGTGAAGTTTCCCATAGATCATTATGCACCTTTTTTTAAGGTAAGTTAATCTGAGTGTGGATGATGAAAAAGGTAAATAATGACTTTTTATTAGGTAAACATATTGAACATGTGGTAGATAAAGTTCCTTTGACATTTATTAATTGGTACTTGTTAAGTGAATCCAAAATTTTGAAGTTCAAGTGTCCAAGACATCAATGCCATGTATTGCCACTAGCTACTTATTATCTGTATGAGAAGTATGCTTGTACCTTTTCATGTGACAGCATATAAATATCTCCTTTCTTATATCCCTTGAGAAGGGTTTCCTACACAATAAGATCCTCTACAACAAAGGAACATTTATTAAAAATCACTATGCAAGGGTAGTCATTAGTGAGCTTAGAGATAAACAACAAATTTTGTTTGATTTCAAGTGCTACAAGAACAAAATTCAATTTAAGTTGTCCTCCTTTAATGTGGTTTGACTAACATGTAGTCTAAACCATTATAAGGAGAAATTTTGAAAATTTTACCTATTGATTCAACAATATGGGAAAAGGCACAAGATTCTACAACTCATTCATCATTGCCAGGCTTTGCAACATATAATGTTGCCAATGCCTTTAGTATATCTTTTGCAGGTATGATCAAACCTCCTTTAACATTCTAAGGTTTTGTGTCCTCATTTTCACAAATTTGGCAAGTGACGAGTCATATGCTTCCAATTGATTATGTAAAGGTACTTTTTGTAGACTTATCTTGATTTAATGAGTTGATAAGGTTTAAGTTTAGGACTAATTGTCTAGTTTTGGTTTCCAAACACTGATGGGTTGAAGTGATGTCCTTGAAAGGACAATTGGGTAACGTCTCCTCTCCTTTAAGGACCACCACAGCCTCCTCTGGTGGATCGTTGGGCAATGAGAGCCATATTTTCATTTACCGTAGGAGTTACACCCTTGGTGTAGCATTTATCATGATTCAAAGGCCTGTAATTATGAGACAACCTTACTAAACTAAGAAATTTGCAATTTAAACATAGTGCTTCATACTCTCTTCTAAGGCTTTCTAACAGTTTGAATGTTTTTGAAAAGTCAAAGAAAGGTTTACCAATTAAACTAAATTGGTTCAACAAACCTTTGAGTTCAACAACCATTGAAGGTTGTGAATTTGAGATAGGAGATCAAATTTATGGGCTTCAATTTTCTACACAAAGTGGTTGGAGAATGCCTCCCACACTTGCCCTTAGATGTTAAGTTCAAAGACTTTGAGAGCCTTTTCAAAAAGTGTGCTTATGATCCAAGATTTTACTAAATGTCATTTTGAATCTAGGCTTTGTAGCCTGAGTTAGGTTCTTTGACATCACCTTCTATAATGATGGTGGGTGATGGGCAAACAGTCTCACCAATAAGGAATCCAATTAGTTTCTTGGTCTAAATTAGGAATTTCATTTGGATCATCCATGAAAGGTATTTTCCTTTTGTCAATATAATTGTAACAAATTTATTAACATTAATAGAGTTAGGGAAAGGGAAAAAGTTTCCAAGAAGAAAAATAATTGTTGTGGTATCAGGAACACACAGGAAGTATTGCAAGGGTTGTAGAAAATATTATGCAAAACGCACGAGTACTCATAGAGTCCTGGTTCCCAATAGGTACATATTATAGCAAAAGTCTGCCCTACTTTAGTCATTAAAAACATAAGCAAATGCCATAAATTATAAACAACACGCTCTTAAAGCTCGGTGGGTCAACAGTGTTGCAAAGTTTCTTGGAAGTTGCTTGAGTTTCTTCAATATCATGGCTAGCTTCTTCTATATCCTTCAAAGTCTCAACTTCAGCAGTGTCTCTAATATGCATCCAACATGGACTAGGCTCATCAACAACAATTTCCTTACCCTTCTGTCTCCCATCTCGGACTCTAAGACAGCGGATGAGGTGGCATGCCAGGTTCCTTCCCGTTGTTGTTTTGCTTCCATCTATGCAGCTTCTTCAGTGTTGGTAGTGTATGATTCGACATGGGTCTGGTTGACTTTAGGGTTGGTTCTTCGTGTTGTGTTGGAGGTTTCAGAGTGCGATGACTCTACTGCATGCAGAGTTTGTTTTCCTTTGTCAAGTTGCGTCGAGTCTACATAGATTTTCAGTTCTTTGTTGGGACAATTGGTCTTCCAATTGCCTTCATGCTTGGAGTATCTCCAGCTATCTCCATCAGGTCTCCATCTTTCACCATGCTGTGTGTAGAACGTGTGTGTTGAGAGTGCATGTTCTCCTGCTGGTGCATGCTGAGTGGACGAGCCTTCTCCGTTATCACATGTGTACTAGGCGTCCTAATGCCCCAAGCAGAATTAGTGGGTAAAACGACGTCATTTTGCCCAATAGGAAATGTTTGGAACTGTTTTGTAGGCGTTGTGACATTTCTGTAATTTGCATTCTATTTCTTTTTCTTCACGCCGTTGAAATGATGGCATTTTGATGTCTGTATCGTCATTATGTAATTATTGGGTGCATTAAGGAAAACTGAAATACAAAGCAGACGCTGGTGCTATTCCGTTTATGCTTGAACACCTGAACCTCTTGTTTGTCTGTTGTGTGATCGAATTATTCGTTGATATTGCGGTTTGTATCCGGCTCTGCTTAATCAGAACATGTGGCACGAAGGTTGGTTATAGGTGTAATCTAGATGGTTACCTGGTGTAGGAGGGACTATAGCGTAGAGTATCCGGTAATTTTCCAACAAAACTGGACTTCGAAGCATTGTCTTATGCACAGTAAACTCACAACGGCACGTTTGTTTCATATGTTAAATTTCCATAATTATCCAGAACCAGGATGTGTGGTAAGAATCCGATTTTTTGAGACAGTTCTGCTGCGTGTTTTGGTCACCATAAGAACCCTACCCTGTGCTCTTGTCTCATCTTCTTACAATCCCGAGTTCTATGAGTATGACTACCTAGGAAAGAGTCTTGGTACAACATTCTATCAATTTTTGTACAGATAGAACGGAAAAAGGAACGGCTCACTGAATTTACTTCTTTTGGAAGGTTACCATGCAAAAGAAGGCAACGCAGCGGCTTATTATACCAAGAAAGACGAGGCTGGCCAAACAGGCATACCAATGATTAAGATCGTAGCCGCTCTTCATGAGCGACCCACAGCGTGTTACTAGCCACACTCCAGAATACCTGAAAGCAAAACAAAAATCCAAAGATCGGCTATGATATCTTCAATATATTTCTGCAAATCAAGAAGGATTGTCAGGCCAAACCTTTTAGCATTTGCGATCACAAATGCTTCCAACGCCCATTTTGTGTAGCACAAGTCAGCTAGAACATTGATGACTTTGCTATCACTATTATGGGTTGCTATGAGTGTCAAAACAACTGGAAGAAGCACTGACCACTGCATAAGACAGAAATCAGAATATAACTAAAAGGTCGAACGCTATATGATAATGGAGGATAGGCATTTTTCTCAATTCTAGATGCTAGTCATTTATTTAAGTGAAGAGTTTAGTGCTCACCAGCTGTGCAGGCCCAGGCTCAAAGAAGATGGCCAATGCATAAGCTATACCAGTCACGCAGTAGACCAGACAAACAAGAATGATGTAATTGTCAGTGACAGATGATCTAGGATTGTTGAAGAAATAGAACATAGAAAGATAAACCAGAGGCTTGATGACTGTATTAAATTGTTCAATTGTATCCTTCGAGAGAAAGTAAGCTAGGCTGCTAATTCCAGATGCACTCTCTCTCCAGTAGTGCAACTTATCCAATCCAAACGATCTCAAAGCCGCAATTTTGCAGAGAAGAGCTGAAAAAAACACAAGATTTACACGATTTAGGCAAAATAGAATTTTTATAGAAATTATCTTGTCCAGATAGTTAATTTAAAAGAGAGAAATGATGCTGTTGACAACCAAATGGATCCAGCTTGGCTTATTTTCGAGGACAACTCATGCTTTAGAAGTTATATGCCAATTTTGCATAAAAGGAATGGACAACAGATGGAAACCAAATTGAATCCAGAATGTTGTGTACAGCGTAAAAGGGAATATAGCATAGCCATGAATTTGGAGGATTTTGACTTACAAACTGCTATTACGGTGTATGTATAACCGAGCGATCCAAAAGTTTCATCGCTCACTTTGGCAAGTGTGCCTAAGCAGATACCAGCCAGTAATAAGATCAAAAAATCTACAGCTTGTGTCCTAGCCTCTCGCAGCCGCTGCTTCCCAACCCTGCCAAGGAAAAAGAAAAAAGTCATCTAACATGTCTACTTTGAATAAATTGAGAGAACATAATCTCGATAGAACTAAGCAGCCCAGTGAAGCAAATCTTTTTCTTTTTTCTCTTCTTTTCCTCCGGAGGAACATAAACCTCTGGTAGGCCAACTCTGAAAAGTATCTAACTTACAGATATTATGGACCACATTTTCAAGGCTTCTAGAACGACAAGACAGTGCATAACAAAGGACAAGTTTATGTGCTTGAACATCGAAGGAAAAGCTGGCCTATATATGCAGCTGAAACCCCAAGCCATGACAGGAGAGATATCGTATTTACCTCCCAAGAAAATGTTTGTATTGCAGGATAACACCGGGCGTATTCCTGTTGGATAAGTCATGGGACTTCAAAAAATTATGTTTAATCTTGTCCCTTCGTAACTCAACGCTAAACTTCACTTCCTGCCAAAATTCTCCAGCGAAAGACTGGGGATCGGACATGTCATTTGAAACATTTGCTCCATGTTTAGAATTTTCACCCGTTGCTGCTGCTATTCCATCGACCATCTGTAGCATATCCATGGGAACTCGGTATCCATTATGAAGCATCCATCTAACAGGAAGCTGTTTGACATCTACCCCTGTGCTTGTATTTGGTTTTATGATTCCCTCTAGAATGTCAATGAAGTAATCTGGAGGGTTAACACGCTCGGGGACAGTAATCCCAACACCGGCAAAGTACTCTTCAACTTTCTTTACTGATCCGTGATACACAGTAAGGCCACCTTTGGCGAGAAGTATCAAATCATCAAACATTCTGAATAAAGTGTAACTGAAAAACACAAAAGAGAGATCATTACTTTGAGCCACATGCTACTTTATTAAACATTTAGTTCTATACAAGAAAGAACAGCAACTGTAAAATGCCTTAAAAACCTTTAACTGAGATCCATTAATTGTTTTAACTATTCAAAGTGACTTTGACTAAGAAGTAGAACAATGTTACCTTGGTTGGTGGACAACCATACAAATATTTACTTCTTCAAGAGCCTCACGTCTAAGTGCTCTAAGTAGTGACAGAGAAGATGAGCTGTCTAAACCAGACGTGGGTTCATCCAGAATCAAAAGTGACGGTTCCATGACCATCTCCAGACCAACATTTACTCGTTTCCTTTGGCCACCAGAGATTCCTCGCTTCTCCACTGTCCCAACAAGAGAATCCCTCACAGCCTGCAGCCCCAAGGACTCAATGACTCTTTCAACAACTAGAACCTTTTCTGCTTTGGGCAGACCAGCGGAGAGCCTAATAAAAATTGAGAAAAGACAGCATTGTTACCACTCACCCAAATCGGAGAGAAAGCATGGAGAAAAAAGGCGAACAAGAAACAAAAGTCATGGAACAAAAACCAAGAGAAAACTGGTTGAAGGATCAATCGATCATGCCGGGCGATACAGAGAGGGGGGGAAGGAATTCTTATCCTTGTTTCCATGTATCGTACATGTATGAAACTATATACGGGGAGGAGCTATCAGCTATGAATGCAAAATCCAGGAATGTAAGCAATAAAAATGGCTTTAATCAGTGGACGTAAGACACAAGATTATTTCTGAAATCAATGTTAAGTTTCAGAGCCAAACGTGAAGTAAGTGACAGTAAGATAGAACCAATAACATTTAAAAGTTAATTAAAGCATATTAACCAGAATGCATCATCACAAGAACCATTGTGGGTGCCTTGCACCAAGTGATGTACCTGCATCTTGCACTGAACCAAAGATTCTCCTCCACTGTCAAGTTTCCATGCACAATATCGTCTTGTGGCACAAAACCAATGATTTTCTTGTATGAATGAATAGATTCATTTTTTCCATTAACTAGAATCATACCACTCATAGTGCACCCAGTTGCTTTACCTGCCAAGGCAGAAAGAAATGTTGTTTTGCCAGCCCCAGAGGGGCCCATGACAGCTGAAACTCGACCAGGTGATATTTTTCCAGTCACACATCTCAAAAGATGTTTATTTTTCCCTTTCAAGGTAAGGGTTAGATCTTTGAAAACAACCTCAATTGTAGGTCTTTTCCTGATTTCAATATCACTAGCCATTGAAATAACGCCAGAGAAGGTCAAGTTCTTATTCTGCTCATGTAAAGCCTTTTCCTTCTCAATTTGCCCATATGCGTACCTAAACATTTGGCTCTGAGTATGCAACTGCTTGCCCTTTGGTGCATTCTTTTTAATATTTTTATCTCCGATCTCCAGGTGGAAGCCTTCATGGCCATCAGGGTCCTGTTCAATTTCAGTTATCATCTTCGAGAGATCGCTTTCTTCCTTGTTCTTTCCTTGGGCACTCAATGGCATAGATGGCACGGCTGCATTTGTTCCAGGTTTGGCATGTCCCAGACCTCTTAGCGGCTCTTGCTGCCTTAATGATTTTCTTCGAGAAAAAGTACGGGATAGTTGTGCTTGCAATCCAATAGCATGCTTCTTAGCAATATCTCTTGCTGATTTCCATTTTTCACGGGCTTGTGCTGTTTCTCTTACGCTTTGAACTGCCTTTTCTCTGGATTTTGCTTGTCTTTTCTCTCGAGTGGCAAGAACTTGATCAGAGCAGTTATAGATAATGACAAGTAGGAAACCTACTGCAGCCTAGATTGACAAGCAAAAGGATCAGTTTCATGGTGATATACACAATAATCTATAAGAAACTTTTGAATAAACAAGAAGAAAGATTCAAAATCACTCACGAAAAGCATGACACCATATGCTGAGATATTCTGATTTGCTGATTTTGCCTCACAAGTCGCCAGCCGGAAACACTCTGCAAGTTCATCCGTATAATTGTTTTATCTATATGGTTTCTGAAACCACCAGCAAGAAGACGCTAGTTGCATCATTTTAACTCAACAAATAAAAGCATTATTATTTGATATACTAGTGACAAGTAATACTGCCCGTATCTCACAAACTAATATAAACACCCTCAGTCCCTTAGATCACATGCGCTAGATGCATGTGACAAGTATTTTTTTTTTATCTTATAAATATGTGAGTTTATTCATAAAAAAATATAAAAAAAAATATAAAAATTTAGGGAACACCCCAATATTATAAATTGACAAAATGAAAGGAACTTACCTTGTTGAGATGTTGAACCTGTCCTACAATAGTGTCTGCGATGAAATGCACACACAATCGTCTTAGCATTAAGAAGTTGGCAAGAGGTGGCCGTCATGCACTATAGGAGGAGACAAAATAAAGAAGAGAAAAGACGAACGAACTAATAAAAGAAAAAGCAAGTTATTTGAGGTATGCAGCCATAAAGGACTTATACTGCTCGTAAAAATCTGAGGACAAACTAGTAGTGATATGATAATTCAATACCCTTTAGTGCACGGCAATTTTTGAACAGTAGAGGGACAGTGTGATCCTGCTGAACAGAATATCTCACTACTACTCAAGATATCTGCCCAGAGATCTGCTCCACCACAAGTATGGTTTGGCCTCCCAGGAGGCAGCTGATATCGATATCTGCAGAATTTTTCAGCTTATAAATTTTAAGTTACACTAAAGCCGAGAAGAAAATAGGATATAAGTGAAAAGTTTTAGAAAACATGAACTCACGGATCGCAGACACCAGTAGATTTATTGAATTTTGCTCGTGGGCAGTAAGCACCCAATGGACAGGCTTCAACCATAAAGGGAAAAAATGGTTATAAATTAGTAAACTTAGTCATATTTAAGACTGTACATACAGCATTGGGATACTGATATCCTAAATTTCACTAGAATGTGCCCTAGGATTTAGAATGCAAAAGCAGTATAAATGCAGATTGAGAAAATTAAAAATAGTGTTGTTAAAAGAATTAATAAGTAATCCTAATAATTAAGGTACATATGGTTGAAACCTATTTCATGTAGAGCGAGATTTCTAAGAATTCAAACTTTAGATCTGCAGAAAACATTCTTTCGTTCAATATTACATCTCACTATCAAATCCTAATGATATGCGTTAAAAAGGGTGTAACCTTTTTCCGGAAAACTGATCATTAAGTGAGAGATATTTAAAAGTATAAGGAGAACATCAAAACAAAATAGTACGATATCAAACAATCACTTACTTCATCTCATCACTCCAAACATGAACCAGTCCACGTGCGAAGGATCAAACGATAAGGTAAAATAACCAGTATTTGGTCTATGATGATATGCCGCACTTAGGCTTAATACTTTCATATCATGTTATAAATGGTTTAACTTCTTCATTTAAAACCAATCATGAGAAAAGAAAATATTTGAATATCTAAAGCAAAGTACCAAGATGTTGACAATATATGATTCTTTAGAATCAAATTTGTTTATTTGCTTTGTATCACATTTAAAGAGAGGAATAAAATAATATTTAATAATAAAAGTTTAGATAGGTCACCATTATTGTTAAAATTATAAAAGATGTAAGATATAAAATTTCATCAATTAAGAATTGAAGTTTACAGCTTGTAATAAATTTTTGTAAGAGTTTTAAAATTTGTCAAATGTAGTTTTTGAGCTTAAATGAGAATGTTTTAATTGAATAATTGTATTTTCTTTAGTAATATATAATATTTGACCTTTCATCTGAAAAAAAAAATTACTTAGTGCCATGATTTAAGTATAGCATAATGGATTTATGTAACTTAGTTTTTAAAACTAGATCAAGAAAAAGAAAGAAGGATATGATGATGGGGAAAAAAAAACAAAGAGAAAAAGAAGAACCAAGATTCTACTCATGTTATTGACACGATTACTTGATAGACCCACAAATACTTACGTATCATGCATGTAATACCGTTGGGGCAGAAGAATCCCTCACAACAAGCCATACAATCAGTAGTTCTAACTGGCATGTTCTTTGAGTCCTTGAGGTTAACTTTGTGATTCCCAGCACTACAAGCCCATCCAGGCTCACATCCAGACACCCATGAGGTTAAATTGCAGTTCTTGTTAGGTTTTAAGTAATTTGTTTTCTTTGATGATGTACTCGCGTAGAAGTTATTGAAGTAGAACTTTATTTCTGCCGCTGTGCACAAGCGCTGTGCGAAATCTCCTGTTTATGCACCAAAAACCACCATAAAAAATGTGAAAAAGAAAGGTATGGTAATAGAAAGAAAATTAAAAAAGAAAAAAAAAATGCTGTGTATGGCATAATTGTACAAGTATGATATTTATTAAAACATTTAGTTTCTCTCTATGCCTAAGGACATGAAATAAATTGTGTATGGACTTTTTAACTAGATAATAACAGTAGGGAAGGTATAATTTTTTTTTTCACTTTTTTTATTTCACCCACAGATTCATGTTCACACCCTGTGTCAGACGAAAAATCAAAATGTTTCAAGTAACATCTGCGTCCAACTTAAGTGTTTATCAACATCAAAAATATAAAAAATGTATAATGAATTTGAGTATTCGCAAATATATTAATATAGAGGTACTCAAGGCTAATCTTGCCTTTCGTCTTTTTAGCACACTTGGTAATGAATTGCGTGTTTTTTGAGAAATTGAATGCACCGTTCCAATCAGCGTCCCTGCCAAACATACAACGACGTAGAAATTGCATGAGAATTGGTAAAAAGAAGTTGTTCGACAAATTTGTTTGGTTGGTTGTCGATGTGTGTTTATTCTCGTTATCTGCAGAAAATGAAAAAGGTGTCCAAGAAGAAAGATGAGGAAGGACAAAAATGAAAGATGCTAACACGTCGGTAATGCAGAAACCGAAGTGCTTTTTGATGTCGTCCTTGAAAATGGACGTGAAATTGGAAATGCGTTTGGAGAAGAGGTCCGAGAAGATCTGCTGCGCGGCTGGGCTGTCTTTGCTTTCCGCTTGCCCGCCGCCATCGTCGTCTTCGTCGTCGCCGCCGCCGCCCTGATCACAGGCGACGTGCCAAGAGAAGCTGACGAAGACAAGAACCACGAGGAACGCAACAGAGAGATTCCGGTACAAATTAAACCTCTCTTTCCCCATGTCAAAACCAATATCCTAAGCTCTCAATTTTCTCAGAATTCAAAAAGAAAATGCGCTAGAAGGAAACGCGAGATTTGCAGAGAAACAGAAAGAGGAAGACGGCTAGGGTTTCGCGGGGACGGGGTGCTTTGTTTTCCTGACGAAGAAATGGCGGGGAGTAAGAGTTGCCGAATTAGTGGGGGAGGAGAGAGAGATGTTGGGAGGACGCCTGGACCGTTAGATTTTATTTTCGGAATATTTTGTGGTAGACAAGCAAATGTCCGTTCCCGACTGACGACGATGAAGACGTTGTCAGCTGGATTGCCCACGGAAAACAATTCTAGAATTGTTTACTGTGAGAGATATGCCGGGAGGACAAGAATTGGGCTAGAGTCTCCAAACAACCACGGGTCCTACCCTTTAAATGAGATCTAGCCTAAGCCTGAAAAAGTTTAACTAGTTTAAATATAGTATGTCTTCAAGTTATCCTCTAAGCTTCTAGAGTGTGACCCATTATCTGTGTTTTCTTATTCCTAAAAAATCAGTTAATAATAAATAAATAAATAAATAAAAGGAAGGCAGAAAGAAGGTCCTCCATGGAGAGGGATAAGTACCCTTCCATGACTTTTCCTCTTTACAACAGGATTATACAATTTGATGATAAGTTTATACAATTTTTTAGAAATTATTCATAAGGGTTCACGATTCTGGCACCGAAAAGGGGTTGCGGGAACTTGGTGAGATACAGAACGGGTGGTAGTGCCTCCATGATCCACCCGTCACAAAGGGTGAAGCTAATCTTAACAAGTGAGTTTTGAAGGCTCAAGGACCTTCCATTTTAAAAGTTGTAAGACTTTCCTATCAGAAACGTGTTTTTCAGTAGTTTAACAATCATTAGGAAAAGGCCCAAGCCTTTTCTTCTTTATTTTTTTCAATACAACGAAACAATTATACTTTCGTAGCCATGATCTTACGATGCTAAAAGGCTAATCATCGCTACAAAGATTCCAAGCTCTTTCTTCTTTATTTTTTGAGCAAAATGAAGTAATTATGTTTTCACTAAGTCCTAATGTATTGATGTTAATGTGCGAAATATCAGGGTTGTAATATTTTCAAAGCACAACTTTAAGAAGGTGGTTTTTCAAAAAAGCAGGTGAATTTTCTAAGAAAGAAATAATAGCCCCATAAATGGTTTGGCTCATACTAACAAGAATATAAGAGCCAAACTTGTGTCGGAGGAACTCTCTTCTTTTAGACTATTTGATCAATTAGGATTGTCTCTACCTTTTTCTCGAAAAAAATAAATCATTATCATCATAGAGGGTCTCGATGACCTGTTCTTTCCAACATCTTGAACATTATTGTAGAAGGGTTTTAGCATGCTCACAAAAAAGATTGAGTCTATCTTGAGATAAGGTAAAAAATCAAAACAATAAACAATCTTCCCAATTTTCTCTCACACTTTGAATGGTCCTTCATATTTGTGAATCAACTCCTTGTGAACCACTAGATACACCTTGTTTTGTTGCAAGTGTAGTTTAACTAGTATTTCATCCCTTACATTGTAGGCAACGAGATGTTTCTTTTTGTCCACCTATCTCTTCATCTTCGTTGTAGCTTTGTTTAAGTAAAAGCTCACCGCATTAGGGTCTTTTGCCACAATGTTACTATTTTTTAATACACCAAGACTCTTCCTACGTGGCTTGTCATAAGGGCTAGAAAAGTCAATGGCTATTGGCTTGTCAATAATTTAAATAGGTTTCATTTCATTGTTGATTGTGGGATAATTAAGGTATATTTATCATTTTCACCCAATATTTTTTATTTGCATTCATGAAAATTCTTAAGTACAACTTTATTAAACTATTTGCTCTCCTCATTTGCCTAAGATTGAATCATTACTACGAATCCAATCTATTGAGGATGCATGGATTTATCCCACATTGAAAGGATATGAGAATATAAATCTAAGCCTTATAAGTGGTGGCTCACCTTTTTCTCTTGATATGCCTTTTGAGGATGATTATAGGACCACTTAATATTCTTAATATGATATTAAAGCGGTGGAACCCCTTTCTTGATGTGATTCTCTCTGCATCTTCTATTTTTCATTGATTCCTCTTTTCTTTTGAAGCATTTTTTGGTGATGATTAGAAGATCACTTAATATTCTTAATACAATTCTTTTGGTTTGCATGTGTTACATTTGTGTGTCATATTTTCAGTGAGGCTGACGTGGATTTTAGTGCTGGTGTTACTAAATTAATCTAACGTGGCCCTTTACGAGGATGTGACCTGGCATTATGACAAGTCATCGTTTTCCGATTTTAATAACGACATTGAATTAGATACGCAGATTGGGCTTAAGCATCTCTCGGTCTAGCCTACTGTAAACATGTGGGCTAAGAAATGAATCAGAGCCCAAGTACCTATTTAGATCCACATATGAGCTTACCAAAAGATGGGCGGAATAAAAACATTATTTCCATGTATAAATATAAGTCTCAAGCATAATACCACATAAAGGTATTGTACATTGCATATCTTATATTATTTTTTTATATGACATATTTTATATTCGAAATATCATTATTGCATTTTAAAACATATCTCATATTTTATCACAATCAAAATCAAAATAAAAGAATTCCTATATTCTTTTATCCGATGTAAAATCTTGGACCGCTTTAGAACTAGATTTGCTCAAATTGATGAAGCAAGTTTAGTAATTTTCTTCCACTGTTTTAGTACAAGAGAGAAAAGAGAGGAGAAGAAAATGGGTCCACGAAGCCTACAGAAGCTGTAAAGGGTCCGAGAAGATGAAAGGGTGGTAGGTAGAACAAGACACAAGGAATAATCTGACACGACCTTTTTTTAAAATTTTTATTGATACTAATTTAGTACAGTACCAATAAATAGTTTTCTACTGTTCCTTTTAAAGAACCTTGTTGGTACGGTTATTATGCGATTTCCAGGATGGATTGGAAGTTGAATCTACAGACCAGTCACGTGGCATGTCAAAGTATAAAAATTGGACTACTTTTTGCTGTCATTTTCCTTTACTGGGGCCCAATGTAGCCTTCCCACATGGAGCGCCAAAACCGGAGCCGTCCTTTGTTTTCTTTTCCTTTATTCAAGTGAAATTACTTTAAAAAATCACAAACTTATTTTCGGCTAATTTTTTATTTGTATTAATAAACATGATTAACAATAGATAAAATTAGCAAATACAAAAAGAAGAAAAAAGAAAAAAGAAAAAAGAAAAAAGAAATTGTTTTCCTTTTTTCTCGATGAGTCAACGTAGTGGTCTTCCAAGATTCGCCCCCAAGCCTACGGCCTCTGAAACACTGACTCGAACCTCGTGGCCTTCGTCACTTTTTGTCTTGGCCGCTTTGGCTGGCTTGCCCATTCGCTAGTGCGCTGCTCGAATCGTTGTCATTATTGATTATTCTGTGGCGTCTCGAACTCGCATTCCCAAATGCAGATAAACCAAAACATACTTGTAAAGTTACTGATTCTCTAGTTGGAAGAAAAAGAAATTACATAATTATTCATCGAAGTTCGAAGCTCTCGCTGTTCTGTCTCGATCAGTGACAGAAACATGGTCTGGATTTTATTCGATTCGTATCTGAGGTGAATCGCTCTCTTCATTCATTAGGATTCAATTGAAATGAGCTGTGTTAGTTTTGCACTGGTGATGTGGAGTTGGAGATTTGTTTGTTGAGATGTAATGCTCTGTTTGCTCGCCAAGAAAATACATTGGAGGGAAAGGAGTAGGAATTGTCTTTTCATTTTTTTTTTTCGATTTTTAGTTTTTCAGGATGAGTTATGAATTACTTTCATCTGCGACGGTTTGGCATTGATATCGTTTCTCATGCACAAGAAAAAGGAATAATAACAACTTACTTCGGCATTTTTCTGAAAATTGTTCGTTGCTGCTTCATTTCGAATATCGATCGCAATGAAGGTCGTTTCGTTTAGATTCTTGTAAGGATACATCGAATAGAAATGCCAGACCTCCATTTTAACTTTTTGCCAGCAATTTGTTTTTAGCAGTTCATTCAACCCAACTCGCTTCTTGGAACCTCGCATCTACGTATTTCTACTTTAAGTTCCTAGTGCTTTTCGTTTGATAAAAGTCCCTTAATGTGTTTTGATTCCGTAGAATATGCGCGTATCAGGGATGATATAACTTTTTTTGGCATCTTAGTGATGATTAAGGACTCTTAATGTGTTTTCATTTAGTCGAATATGCGGGTATCATAGATAACATGGCTATGTTTTGTATCTTGGTCATGATTATGATTTCTTAAATTTCAGTTAAAGCCATCGTCTATTCGCTGCATTAAATCAAATTCTTAGTTCTTGTGTTTGGCACATAATGCATGCGCGACCAGTTACATGTATGTATTCCAACCGCTCGAATTTTATAATTTTCTGGAGTACTTTTCACCTGATAAAATCTTGGAATGTAGGTTAAGATCTCTGTATGATCTGTGCAATTTTTTCACATTGATCAGGTTTTGTAGGACCTCGTGCTTTGAGCAAACAAATTATGTAGTTCCTTTTGCGTCTAGTTGCTTCACGCGCATTCACGTTTGACAGATAGTTTCATCTTGGATTTCAGATTGAGTTTACCACTGTTCTAAATGCGTGTTTGATAACTTCTGTTGGTAAAAGATCATCTTTCCACTAAAAAAACCCCAAATGGAAGAGAATCGCTTATGATCGTAGAAACAAATGTTAAATAATTTTGTTCCTTTAATGCTTGTTAACAAAGCGCATATTTTTGTTTCCAAGGGTAAATGTGTTTTGTGATTTTTGTTTCAGAGCAAAGATGTCTATGATGTGAATTTGATGGATTAACCACTGCCTTTGAATACATTAAGCACTTTCGTAAGCTCTGACTACGAGATATTTTCTGGGATTAGACCTCTTGGTTGGAGTCAACACCTTCTGAGCTAAAAATTTGTAACTTGTGCAAATGATTTCATATGAACAAGATCCTGATGTTCTTCAATGGGGTCTTCAGTTGTTTGAAAGTGATCCATATTCTAGTTGTGGCTATTATGGCACCCTTTTGCCAGATGATGTGGATTATTATCATGGACAGTATTGCAAGGAAGATAATTATGACACAGAATGTAGCAACGTAGAAAATGATGAGCTAATTGCTCAATCTCTTCAAGAAGAACTATCACAACTTGCTGTTGTAGAAGCAGCAGGATCTTCAGATGAAGAGCAGTTGCAAATATCTGCTTTCTCACAAGGTTGGCTTGGTCAATCTATGGGAAACTATGACCCAGGTATTGCTAACTTCAATAGTTTTTGATTCATTATCAGGGTCGTTTGGTAGGTTATGTGCCTTTCTGTTCTGTTATGTGTTTATATTTTTCATGAATTTTAGGGCAGGAGTGTTGCCAGGACGAGGTTGATGATACAAGAACTTCCACTTCATGTTCTAGCCCTAGTGAAAACCCATACTTTTGGGATGACAGTCAGTATTCATTAGAGTTGACAGATGAGTATGCTCTTGATGGAGAAGTGGGAAAAAGGTTGAATCAGATGATTCCTGTTCCTGTAAGTGAAGCATCAAAAGGACTTCAGTTGCTTCTTCTATGAATGCTGTCCCTTTTCTCGTGATGAATATTTGAGAACTTTTATGGTCCTTCAACTTATGCTATTTCTAATATTTTGATTATGAGTATAGTAAGACAATCTTGTGGGTCATATGTAGACATTAATTTAGCAAGTGTGGTTTGGCCAGCTGTGGGTGTTTTATATGTTGGTTTTTCAATGATCATTGTGGATGATACTCTAGTGCTGTAACGTAGATCTTAGGTTTAATGACCATATTGTAGAATGTTAACAGTTGAGCCTTCGCATATTTGCTAAATTTATATTTTTCTAATTATTTAGACAGATGGCATCTTCTTTCTTTGTTAGTGTGTTGTGTAGGTCCTTTTTGGTTGGGTGAATTGTATCTCCCTGGCTGAATTCCATTTATCAACTTACCCCCTGTAGTTGTTGGCAATTAGATGTTAATTCATGAAAATACCTGCTGTTTTTATTCTTATTCATCCTTTTTTTGTCCCTCTTTCTCCACTTTTATCAGACTTGGGATTGCAATTGTGCTACGGTCATCGACTCCTTGATAGTGATATAACTTTTATTTTGGGGTCAAGGATAGAGAACTGAGATCAACTTACATAGCAGGCTGCCATTTTTTATCCTCTTTCTAAGACTCACGTTTGTTGCAGCATATACCAAGAATCAATGGGGAAATACCCTCAGTTGATGAAGCAATATTAGATCATCAAAGGCTACTGGACAGGTATTCTGAGTTTGTTTTATTGATGCTTTCTTCTTATTTTCTGCCTCATGCTGTCTCGTTCTGTAGCCATTTATTTTTCTTAACATGCAGAAGTTTCTCGTCTCCAATTTTGTAGATGAGAATTTCTATTCAAAACTAGTTTCTAATGCTTGATGCCGGAAATATCTCTTCCCTTCTTTGTAGATTGCAATTATATGATTTGGTTGAGCATAAAGTTCAAGGAGATGGTAACTGTCAGGTTAGCATGTTTTCCTCATAGCATGTACGCTGTGGATTTTATGTCACTGTGACATGTCTGATATTATCGATGCCTTTGTTAACAATGCCTTTTGAAAATGACTTGTTAACATTGTCTTATGAAAACGACATAGCTAATTGTGTTTTTCTACTTCTTTACTTTTTGTGAATGTTTTAGATTTTATGTATGACACTTTTAATCTTTGTAATTGCCTTTTGGTTATGTTTTGGGTGGAGTTTCAAATTTTTTTTTTTGTTTACAATCTCGTAATTGATCTGATTAATGGAATTTTACATTTCTTATTTTGCATCAATAACTTTACACAAAATAATATTTCTAAAAACCAATTGCATGTGTCTTTTTATGTCTTATAACAGAAGTGGTTTTTTCTTCTATATAATTCTTGATTACATGAGTGCAAACTCCCGAATGTATCCGCTCTTTGGACTTTAAACTACACTAGTCTTTTTATTTTTATTTCAACACATTAGCAAGGTAAAATATTTTACCTTTGTATCTCGTAGTCATCACTTCTTGTTGATATATCATTATGTACACACGTGATTGGTGCTGTCACTTTTCCTTAAGGGAGAACTCTTGATAAAAAGTGCATGAGCAACTTGACTTTCCCTATTGTATAATTTAGTCTTTGCTTCGGAAACCTCTCAACTCATGCTTTAGGAGCATGTTTTGAATTGAAGAACCCCTACTTAGCTTGCATTTCTGCACTGTTGGAAGACTTAAAGTTCAATTCCAGGAGTAACTACCATGCAGAAACCCATTCTTCATGTCGAATTGGTCCAGTAACCAATCTGAACCTTTACAAGATTAAGTCTTGGAGTGAGCTCATCTTTGCTCCCATAGCAAATATATCCTCATGGTTTATTTCATGGATTGTGTGCAAAGCCTTTGTTCCATTAATCTAGCCTCTTTATCTTTCCAAGACATTATTGACCTTATGCTTTACAATGAACACTCACTTGTATCGTACTGGCCTTTTCTCATCAGGCATTTTAATGAGATTCCACTATTACTTTTATGAGGGGTTCTCATCTCTTCTTGTGTTGCTTCTTTCCCCTTATAGTGCTAATTGCCTCTTATAAATAGTAGGCATAGGGAACAATCTAAACGTAATCAAACAATAGGGGTGTAAAAAGATGCTCATAAGAAAAAAAGTTAGATCATAAAATGCTCAGTATAGGACTCAACTTCCTTGTGTTGTGCAATAGAAAGATATATATTATTGACAGTAGGTACTAAGGAGCATAAAATGGGCATAAAGCAATATTGTGTGAATTAAAGTGAGACGTTTGGCAAGGAATAGGAGTGGTGATACTTTTCTGGTGTCTGGAATAAACACTCGACTCCTTCGTTGTTGGTTCAATCTCATCACCTATTGAGGATTCAGAAAATGTTGGTTTGTCCTGCTTTGCAGCTTAGCAGGATCTGGGAAAAGACTCATTAAAAAGTTTTCTTCACTCTCGACTCTCCCTTAAAAGTTGGGACTGATAGAAAAATAAGATTGCAGCTCAAAGAAAGTGGCATCCATTGATACAAGATATTTCCTAAATGGAGGATGATAAGACTTGAATATGTTTTGTGTGAGTGAATAACTTACAAAGAGGCATTTGAGAACATGAGGATCTAATGTTACTAAAGTGGGAACATGAATATGAACATACGAACATATTTTGGGAAACTTCTTTGTAAGTAGAAAAAAGGGGGAGACTGCTCATTAAGAGTTGTCTTAAAGTCTATGAGAGGGCTTTCTATTGATTACATAAGCAGCAAAGAACAAGGTATGCAGCCAATAAGATTTAGGAACACACATTTCCGGCATTAAAGAACAAGTTATCAAAGAAAGAAAGAAACAAAAAGTTTTTACGCAGGTGTTGAATTGTTTCTGAGTCATTATCAAGAACATTTGCAAATTGAAGAGTGCATTACATTTATCCTTTAACAAATAACTCTTGTTCTTTGAGAAAAATCATCAAGGAATAAGACATATCAAAGAAAGTCAGATCAGGAAAAACCACCCTAGAAAGCCCCAAAGATCATTATGAATAAGAAGAAAAGAGGTTGAGCTTTTACCAATACTAGGAGAAAAAGACATTGGATGATGTTTACCAAGCCCACAAGTTTCATATCAAAACTTAGAGATATTATCATATAAAAAAAAAAAAATTCACTGCAATGACAAAAATGGATGCTTTTGTGTGAGCCAAATGCTTATAGCAGATTGAACGGACCAAATAGTGTGATAAGCCTCTACGAGCCAAGGTTAGGTCTTGAGCAAGCAATCTGGGTAGCAAATACCAGCGCCCTCATCACTATTGTGAATCAAACTCCCCTTGAGTAGGTTCTGGGAAAAATGGTGAGAATGAAAATCTGTAATTCAACTCAAAAGTAATGTGTGTGGATAATAATTAGTTTCAAAGTTGGGGTACACATAGAACACGTGATGATGTTATAAAAGGTGTCAAAAGAAATTGAGCCTTCCGTAGACACAGGTGATGAATCCACCATTTAAACATTGTTTTTGATTGAACAAAGGTGATGAGAAGAGAACAAGAAGATAGATCAGCGTATAATCAGAGTCCTTAAGCCTGTGACCTAACAGTCTCATCATTTATCGAAGATACTTTTATAACAGGAGCCACACTTGCATATATGATAAAGGGGGAGATACAGTAGCAAATGTTTCTAGTCAAGACATAAGCTAAAGAAGTTTGTCCACCTCTTCTTGCTAAAGGCAGCAGGGTCAGCAGAATCAGAACTAGGAGTTGGTGTGGAACTAGCTGACTCTATATAGAAGTATGGTTGACATGAGGCCTGGTTACACCTTCTGACTGAGCCCATTTAGCTCTTCTCGGCCAAACGTTGAATCTCCAACAAGTCACACAAGTACATTCCGAAATGTTACATCAGTCAACTTGTACTTGTTGTTTTGGTAGCATCTACCAACTTTCTACCATCCTTTGCTACTGCTTTAGCTAGACACTGAGATACAGTGAATGGAATGGATTGTTCCTGTGAAATAGTATCTGTAACATGGTATTACACCAAATACCCCTTTTGAAGAAGCAAATACTTTTTTGTTAAGTCGGAGGCTCCTTACCTAAAATATGTACACAGATTCAATCATAACTGGACTTTAAACGGGCTGAAAACTCAAAAGGATCCCTTCTTTCATCATTGTTTAATCTCCATTTATCTGCAACATGCTCAATCTGAAGATTTCAATAATGATCCAGTTCTTGCCACAAACCATGAAGCATTGGAATAGGTCGCTATTGAGTAAAACTCTGGCTCCATATCTCCTTCAATCCTAAACCCGGGATCTCCATTCGGACGGTTCACCCGCCCAATACCCTACTTCCACCCTTGAATTGGAAGAAAAGAGGAAGTCGTCCTGCCCAGAATGCACTCCTTGACCTAGAAAGGCGGGAAGGCAGGTCGAGCAGACCTCTTGTCACCTCTTGGTAAAGAAGTTTCGGCCAACTAATACAGAAAAACAGAAAGTTGGATTCCATATACCTTAGGAATAGGGGTTTCTAAGTGTTTGTATACAGAATGTCCTTTGCAGCATGGAGAAATAAGTATCTTTGACTTGTGGTGGCAGAGAGTGTAATGTTAGAGACATATTAGTTGGATTTTTTGCCTCCACATGTCAAACATTGTTGATTAAGAGATTTTATCATTTAAATAGTCCAAGCTTCTTATGCTATGGACATATGAAAGGGTTGACCATCAAACAAGATAATTAAGCCCATTCAGCTTCATAGTTATAATTTGAAGAGTTGGATTTTTCTAGGGGAGATCATCCAACATTTCCTTTTTCTATAATCTTTGAAGTCTAACGTGTTTTGGGCATCTTCAGGTAGACATCTAACTAAATAACCCTAATTAGGCTCAGTAAAATAATGGAACCATTAAGAGTTTAATATAGGTATCAAAACAGCGAGTTCAAATAATAAATATCTTATTTCTTTTCTTTTCTTTTCTTTTCTTTTCTTTTTCTCTATGGTTGAGCTGCTAACAACCTGTGGTTTATACGTTGCACCTGTCATTTGGCCCGCTTGTCCATTTCCTTCAATCTGATGTGATCTGTTTTGTGACAAAAGGTACAACTTCGCATTTGCCACTGGCACTTCTATGACTTGTCTTTTCCTTTTCCTATCAGAAATCATTATTCCCAGTTACCGGAGATTGCATCACCACCAACAGAACCTATTTTTCTTTCTAAAAAAAAAAAGAAAAAAGAAAAGAAAACCAAAAACTGTCCAGAAACAGCCAAAGAATCCACACTGATATTATCAACTGACGGCAAAGAAGGGAACCAAAATCTCTGTTGAGAGACTTGGATCTATTCCGCTTGCCACCGATTATGCTTTACAGGATACTCCAAAATAGAAATCCTCTCTTCAAACCTCGACATTCTGCAAGACTAATGGATATGACACCTTTGTTGCACCGATCACTAGGTTTTTTATTTTTTATTTTCCTTCTTTTACATTGATGTCAGCATTTGTAAAGTTAAAGGTAATAACCATGCAACACAGTTTTGCCCAGATTCTTCTAAATTACTTGTTGAAACTCAATGTATTCTGAATACCAAGTTAAAATAGTATAACAAGAAAGTAGAGTTAAAAAAAAAAAGGGTTTGATAAAAAGAAAAAAGAAAGCTTATTTAAAAATATATTAAAAATAAGTTTGGTTTGATATTAGTATATTATATATAATAATCTCACGTTGTCCAGTTGCATAAATCTACTTCACTTTTATAGCGACAACATAATTATTTGAAAAAAAAAAAATCAACAGGTCCACCTGACAAACCATACTCTCTTTATATTGATTCAAAAAGGGACGGTCGGGTGTAGGTTCAGCCCCACTGTCCCTATTCTTCATCTTTTCTCTTATCACTCCTGTCTATTTCGGTCCTTAATGATGTTATTTTGTAAATCTGGTTTTTAAATCTGATATTTTACTTACTATGCATCTGGCCTTGTAAGATTTATTTGACATGAAGAAATAACGCTTTTGCAATTAGGGACTGGATGAGGTACTGAGAGGAAGTAGAAGTCTGGTTAAAAATTGATAGAATGATTAATTTGTTAGAAAGTTATGACAAAGGTCCTTAAATGGGGAAATTAAGAGATATAACATCTTCATTTGGCAAAACTTTAAATTCAGGATTCACTTTGATGAATTTTCTCTTAGAAAAAAGATATTATCTACTATTTGTAGTAGCTTTATCTTATGTTCTGTTGATAAGTTTCTGTGTGATAACGTAGCCTTTGGAATTTGAAATTTTTTCTTCTTGCATTCCAATGAAATCTGGTAACATGTCTGGAAGGCTGACTGGTCGTTCTTGTACTTGATTACTTTTCCGTGTCTCATTAGTTCCATGAAATTCCCAGTTTCGCGCCATATCCGATCAATTTTATCGAACTCCTGAGCACCACAACTTTGTGAGAGAACAAGTTATAAAGCAGGTGGACTATTGTTTCCCGCACTATGGTTTGAATATCTGTTTTAAACCCTGAGAGTTAATTAGATGCAGGTTGTCATTGTGATGTGTATTTTGTTGCAATATTTGAATGATCAGCTAAAGGCTTGCCCGGAGATATATGAGGGATATGTTCCCATGGCTTATGATGACTATTTGGAGAAGATGTCCAAGTACTTTCTACTCCTTATAGTTGACTTAATATTTTAATTAACATAATTTTTCAACATTTCTTTCGCTATCATTTGTGCAAAAATAGGAGTGGCGAATGGGGTGACCATGTCACTTTGCAGGCTGCTGCAGATTTGGTATGTTTTATTGACAGTTCTTGTGGTTATGATGGATCTATATAATACTTATTTTTCTTTCTTTCATCTTCTTTTTCGTTTATAAAATTGACTTAGCTTGCAGCGTTTTACTTCTGTTCTGTTTATTTATTGCAAAGTAGTATTTTGTTAAATTAGGTCTCAAATGACTTCAGATGAGTAGTGGCCATATTTGTTGTGGACTACTGTTTTTATGAAAACCATTTATGTGTGAAATATTTTTCAGGAGCATTAAAACTAAAATTTCAGTAAAAATCTCAAACCTTAGTCACCATTTTTTCTGAGTCATCGATTCTGAACTCTAGATTTTTATAAACATCTTTAGTGGTCAGGTTAGCATGGGGTGTCGGTGTTAGGTGTTGTGGCCGCGTTGATGTGGGGTTGGAGTATTTCAATCCCAAACATACAGACTAATGCTGTCGTCCAGGATGCTGTTGTTCAAAGCTGCATATAAGAAAATCACCTCTTGTGGCTGATAGGAGCCTCTTTTCAGGCTTGATTTGATAAGTTGCACTTGGGTCTGTTTGGAAATCAACTTCTTATGAGCTTATTGTCCACGAGAAAAAAATTTTTGGTTCCCTACAAGTTCCACATGTTTTACTTGCTTAGGTGATATGTATACCGTTACCAATTCCATCAGATATTGAGCGCATCAAGCGTCTAATGTACTTAAAATTGCTTTTGCATGTACCAGCATTTCTATTATGGGCCTAGTGATTACTTTTTGAGCATCTATTCTTCTCCCTAAGTACTGTCTGTGATCTACTTGCAGTATGGCGTCAAAATATTTGTGATAACATCTTTCAAGGACACCTGCTACATTGAGATTCTTCCTAATGTTGAGAGGTCAAAGCGAGGTACTCCTTGTAGAGTTATCAACTTCCAACTGCAAATGATAGCAACTAGGAATATATCAACATTGGTGCATTGTCTATTTATATATCTAATGCTCCCTTTTAATATCTTTTATGAGAAATCTTTGCTTCCCAAAGGGGCTTCTCTACTGTTAATATATCTGAAGCTCCAAAAAATATGAAACATATATGGAGTGAAGATAATATTTTTGGACAGGGCAGCTTGATTTAACTTTAAAACAAAATTTAAAGAAGGAATGTATTTGTTAGCAATGAATTTATGACTAAACCTTCAAATTCTTATTTGAAAGCATTATGATTACAATTTAACAATTAGCACTAGCACAAGTAAACCTAATCAAGCTTAGAGTTTAAATGTTTGAAAATTTGAGATTGTTTTTATGCCTTTTGAAAAATGGCTTTCTAACTTTTACTCTTGCCATGATTCAACCTAAGTTTGAAGTTGAGAAATAAAGAATATGATCCACGAACATTATGAAAAGTGTAAGTTCCATAAAAAATTATAAATTATACTAGTTTGGGAAAGCAATGTTCAAAGCTGATTTAGTGAACTTCCAATGTTCCAAAAAACTAGTGTTAAGTATTTTCGTTAAGTGCAAGGAATGCCTCAGTAATTTAAAGCTTTGGCTGCTAATTCACATTGGCAATTCCTTTCAATTTGTGTAAATCAAAAGAGATTATAGAATATTATCATCGGTGGTCGAGGTTTTCTAAGAGGTTAAACTAATAACTTGACATAGAGAACCAAGGAAAAGTGGAGACTCAAATAACTGCACACAATTGCCAAAAAGTATTATTTGAACATTTTCACAAAAGGCCAAACAAGGTTCAATTTATATTTTCCTTAAATTTCTTAATAATCTAAAATTTGGAAAATATGTGTTTAAATTCTCATTTTTGTGTTATTTATAATCCCCTAAAGAAAAAGGAATATGGAGATCAAAGCTTACAACAATGATGAGGCCAGCTTCTTTAGAAGGCTGTGAAGCATGGGCACTATTAGAATTGTTATTGTTATTGTTATTATTATTATTTTTCTTTTGAGCTCTCTTGTTAGCTGGGATATTCAGACTCATCTCTTGTAGTTTGAGTATTAGAACATCAGTATTATATGAGTGAATGAGAGATTTTTTTTTTCTTTTTCTAATTCACCAAATCAGTTGAGGGTTGTACTTGTATAACTACTGGCTAGAATTGCGGGGATAAGCATATTTAGGGCTGTAAGTTCTTTTGGCCATCTCTTTTGTCTTCTTCTGTTTCATGTTCTTTAGGTAGGCATCGGCTCTGGCGTGGTCCTTTGACCGGACCCTGTCTTAGGGCTTCATTTGTTATGAGTACGTGGGTCATTGTTCTGAAGTTGAAACAAAGTCTTTTGCCCTTGGATTGAAGGAGCATGTCTCCATCATTATTTCTGAATTTGCACTATTTATCCATGTATCTACCAAATAGAAAAGGACTTGAAGGACTTCAAGTTTTTCTTAACTCCTATAGACTAGAAGATGGAGCAGAAAGTTTTATCCAATGCCACAAATAAATTCTTGGTTTGGTTGAGTTTCAGTTTATCTAACTTTTATACCCTAATCCATCATGAGTTTAAGTTCATGGGGAACCATTTCTTTTGAGCCATTTGCTTGTTCTTTTCATTTCTGAGTTTTGTGTATTAGTTACAACTTAGTAGTGCCAAATGCGTGAAAGAAAAATGTTTCGTTCTTACTTGACCATTTTTCTTCATAATGAGGTTGAACTTTTGTTGCAGTAATTTATTTGAGCTTCTGGGCTGAGGTGCACTACAACTCAATATATCCTGAAGGAGGTAAACGTCCACATCTGTTATTTTTGTGGCTCCATTGCATAGACATTTTTTCTGAATAAACGGGAAATATTGAGGTTTTTGTTCTAGTGGATGTAAGTTGGTATTTGCGACTAAATTAACGAGATTTTCCCAACTATCAGACTCTGTTGGTCTATGCTCTGAAAAGTAGTAGGGTTGCGTTGGGAAGCTCCAACTTTTTATATTTTGCCCCAGGTGATATATGTTGAGTTGGGAAGCTAAAACTTTTTATATTTTGCACTAGGTCATATATTTTGATTTGGGAGGCTACAACTTTTGGTTTAAGTATTTGATGTAAATTTCCTCCTGATAAGATTTTGAGAAGATGTTCTTGCTTATTTTGAAAAGAACACCGAAACTCAATACGAAGTATGTCCTTAAAGTGTGTTAAGAAAGGATTTGGGTATCTATCAAAAAACCTCAAGAAAACTGTGAGATTTCAGTTTTAGATACCATATGTTTTGATGCTTGCTCTCCCTGGATGTAATGTCACATATAAGCAGACAAGGGTTTGCTTTTGGATACCTTTTTGAAGTAGAAAACAACCTCAGGAGAAATAAAATGCAAGTAAGTAAATCACAAGCATGAATTTTAGCAGTATAAATCGTACTAGAAGCTTGCAGCTTTGAGAAACCTTTTTAGGTCTCATATAACGCCTATACATGGCTAAATTCTTTGCACTGATGTATTGATGATATTTGTTTTAGGCTTATCTTTAGATTTTTCCCACTTCCCGGGACTTCTAAGCATACTCTTATTAAGTATGCAAATACACAATAGACAGAAGAGAATCCGGACTTCTCTATCTCTTGCTGAGTCAACTCACACACCAAGATGGGGGGTCTTTATTTGGCTTCCTCTGGACAGGTTGTGGAGTTGGTCTTCTTCTAGGCAGACCTAGATAGATAGTGAAACAAATAGGTTTAATTTTGCCTTTGGAAGAACTACCCCAACGCTTTATGTAGTTGTTCCGTGGCCTCATGTCATACACCAATGCAGGGGAATATAGCAGGCTTAGTTTGTGAGTTGTGGATTCTCTGATGGTTGGGTTGCCAGTGCCATGAACGTTGTTTGCAGATTGCAGTATCTTTCTGGATTTGCCACTTTTTTTAAACAATTATGCAATGTTCAGTGAATGTTTGCATATGTTGTGGTTTTTGATTCAGATGTGCCGGCATCTGTGCTTAAGAAGAAGAAAAGGAGGTGGATGTTTAGAAACAAGCATTTGGAGTCACCGGCTCAGGACTGAAGGGTAGAGATAGACTTTCTCCGCTACGTTTTAAACGATACTATTCTGTGGTTGCTTCCTAAAGATTTTCACAGCTCTCATTGCATTTTTGCTGGTTCTTTTTCAGAGTGGATGAAGACAAACACCGAAGACACAGGCATTGCTATGGTTAGGTCTTATTTATACGTTTCATTTCTTATCAGCTTAGACGCATTCTTCTGAAGATCAATTTCTGATGTAAAATTCTTCCTTTCAGCTTGTTACCTGGGGAGCTGCCACCAATTCTATTTTTCTATGCCCTTTTTTCTTTTCACAACTTTTTACAAGCTTTCATAGCTTGCATGTGTCCATTTTTTGAAGTTGCACATGTAGGGTTTGAGGATTAGTGATTGCAGTAAAATGCACATTGCTGGCGTTATTAAAAAATGAGTCCAAATGAAAGGAAATCATTTAGAAATTTGAAGCTAGTTGATGTCTAATCATAACAATGTTAGCTTTACTTGATATTCGTGGTGTCCATGTGCGAACCTGTCTTCATGTAAATGTGCTTCCTAGACTTATTCTCACAAAATAAAGAAACGTTGGTCCCTACTTTCATCCCGAAGATCCTTTAATAAACTCAATAGACATTACCTCCGCTGAAGAACTCAAAATTGTCGATTGCTTCTTTGATCTTTTATCCAGCACTTAATAGCTTCGTGTCAACCCAATTTGGATCTGCCCTAATATGTTGCTTTACAGGGTCATGGATTCTACCCGTCCAATAAGGACAGTTATTATTGGCCTTTTGCTTCTTCTTGCGCTAGCATCGTGTCTTGGTGATCTAAGCATCTCACTCTACTCCTTGAGCATAAGAGATAGCTCTTGATACTTCTCCAATTTGTGCACTTTGGATTCCCATTCCGCCGTTGCATGCGCCCTTGTTCTAACATATCTGATTTTTTCACCCATATTGACGTCTCTGATGCCATTATTAAGAGCTAGATCGTAACCAATAAGCTGAAGCCTAAAGTTGAGAAACTTTGGATAGAATCTCCCCTTAATTCTTGTTTGTCTCAAGTCACAACTAACATAATAAACATTTAGAAAGTTCAACTACATTGAACTACTCTACCAGTTATATTACAACTACAATTACATTAGCAACTACGCGTATACTACAAACTGCTCTACGTTCGTTCAAATAAATTAAAAGAATTTCTGTTTTCTGGTTGTTCTACCCCATGAGTTACTGTCTCGTTTTTTCTTGCTTATGGTGCCCTGGCCATACTGTGCATTTTGCCAGTACAATCACGAGAAATTAACGCTGAAGTTGATGTTTTTAGACTTGTTACAAATGAACTTCCTAAAATGGGGAAGCAAAGTTTCTCCCTTATTCATTACTTAGGGTGGATGAGAGAATTATCGAATGGAGATATTCTAGAACATTCGATATATAATACGGACAAAATGGTGCGCCTTCCTCTTCAATTTGCTCTCTTCAAAACCTAATTGCTTTTCTCCTATGCGATACGCGTTTTTAATGGGTTTGCTTTCCTTTAGTCCTACTATGCTCCTCATTTCAATACTCTTTCCAATTCTCGCGTTGACTTGGACTTTGTCATCAGATATCGCAACTCAAATCTGACCTTCACGAAAACGTTTGCCCAAACTGCAATGGCTAATTGGCAGCCTTGTCAAGCTTGCCGCTTTTCTTCTTCTTGGCTATTTTCATAAGACTAAGCTAAATGATCAACAACAATTTGCATCAGAGTGGACACGACACACCTGCATCGAAGGAAATAGCACCTCCGTAATTCAAGACAAAACTTGCATAAAACCGTTCTGCGGATTTCCCGTTCAGGATGTCTCTGTAACAGGACAAATTGCTATTTCGGTTCTACCCTCCATGTTACAAAACATGCTTGGGCTTAACAAATCTCATGCTCAGTGCTCTACAAGCCCACGCAGGAGCCCAAAGAAAACAACACAAGACACCTTTATTTACACAACAAAAGAGGCCAGCGACACCAAAAGAGTAAGCCATAGGAGCATGCTTCAACTTCGAATACTATTTGTAGACCTTAGCGCCCAACGCCCAACGGTAGGAAATTTGAATCTTTCTTTGAGGCTTGTGTCACCATATCTCCAGAAGGGGTAGAAGCATTATTTATATCTATTAATCTATGAATATTTTGGAACGTTGTTGAACTGCATGACATATATCATATTTATTGTGCATATTACTATTGGCAGTCAACTTTTGATGTTAGACATGTTTGATATATTGAGCTTCAATCTTTTTAAATTAATTTTCAAACTCATGCTTGAATTCTTTTGTCCAAAATCAAACTCGATGTAACAACGTTAACTGTATGTTCGTTACATACTGGTGCTGAGCTGACTATTAATTAGTGGATTAAGCTTCTTTTTTTTTTTTTTTTTTTTTTTAACTCAATCGGCTTATTTTGTCGGATTTTGGGTCTCATTGGTCCCTACCAACCCCACGCAGCCCACCACCACGGTCCACAAATACAAATCGCAGCAAACCTATGGAGGGGCTCAAATACCCGTCCATCCCTTAACCACCAAAAAATGGTACGGATGGAACCTATGGCGTCAAGCTATGAAATTTCCCTAGACCAAAATATATTTTAACATCTCAAAAATATTAAGGATATTTCAATTTTCAATCTTATCAATTAATATCCAAATTTATAAAAATTCTATATTTAAAATTTGTTTTCATTTTTTGTTCAACAGATAACAAAATAAGGTAAAAGTGCACATCTATTGTATTAACCCAAAAGAGAAATAGAATGATTACGAGTTTTAATTTAATGGGGGATTGTTGCTAGTCAACTTACTTTTGAGATGTTTAACAAGTCATTCCATTTGTACGGATGATTTCGAACTATCTTTTTTTAACTAAATAAAAATTGTATAGTCATTTTTTTAAATCTTTTATCATATTATGTAATTCATTGTCTTCATGATTATTTTAAGGAAAAAATTAATATATTTTGTATTTAAAATTTTTTTTACACAAAAGAAAAGACAAAAAAAATTCAAAACTTTTTCTAAGAATTAAGTTAAATATTGGTGTGGAATTAGCCCATGTTATCAAAATATAAGCTTGTGGAATAAATACTCTTTTTGTTGATTTGGCTTTTGTAGAAAGATTGAAATTTATAATAAGTTAAAATCAATATCATCGACCAAGCACCACAGTTAATGCTAGAATAAATAAGGATACTAATAATTGGCATCATCGCCTTCCAATAGCATCAAAGAAAAAAGTATATATGTTGATAGATTCTTGCCTATACAAAATGAACCAAAGATAAAAAGATGAAGAAAATAAAAGTGCCGAAGAAAAACATTGAAGAAAATAAGAACCATGAAAATATGGGGAAAAAAAATAACAATAGAAAAAATTGAAGAAAATAAAAGGTTCATTTGCTTTTATCCATGTAACATAAACTGAACTTATGACCAACTAGTCTCCGGCAACCATTCCATTACAAGAAGAGAAACAGAAAAAGGAGAAGGAGAAAATTTGTGACTCATGGAAAGATGCAGTCCAATTCTTAGCATTCGCGCTTGCATGCAACTTAAGAACTACCCTAAAATTTTAAAGCCATTTTCAGTACTGTTTATTTTGATCCTTCTGCTCAGCCTCCTCCACAATCTGTGTCACCGATTGCAACATGGCGATCTCGTTGGCCGAAAACTCCAAATCAAAGTTTGCAGCCAAATCAAATTCAAATGGGGGCACCACCGGCTCGGGCCTTGGAGCCAAACACTTGCTTACAGTCTTGTTATTTTCACTAACTGTCTCTGCCTGGAGGGGAAAGTCCGCGAAACCCAAAGATGGGCAGGATGAAACAGGATCCAGGCAACTGGCACCAGGACCAGAAGTTGTGGAAAACACACCCTTCCCAGTGGCAGCGATAATGGACGGCTCGGCCTGGTGTAAGAGCCATTCTATGGTCTCACCGTCGGTTTTGTAACCGAGCTCACGAGTAAGCTGAAAAACACGGGCAGCGCATATTGGCGGGAGGCGGATACGGCGGTCTCGGCCATACACCTTGGAATGGCGGTCCTTTGTGGGTTTGCAAGAAAGGATCTTGGCCTTTGAGGCGCCTGAGGTGGTTTCAGGGCTGGGTTTGGGTTGCTCGACCGACGAGCTACAGAACGCCATATCCAAATCCATGTTCTCTGACTCCATTGGCACGTAAAGAAAGGTAGGCGTTTCAGGGTATATATACAGCGTGTTCTTGTACGCGCAGGCGCGCGTGTGGGAGAGGGAGAGTTTTGAATGTTTTTTTCTTGCGAATATTTCACCTGGCTCTGACACTTTCTGTCAGTGAAATCTCTGCGTGTACTTTGAACGTGCTTCAGAACTTAAATGCCTTTCCATAACGCCGATACTGATGAGAGCCAATGGGTTTACCACGGGCTTCAATCCAATGGCCACAGAATTAATGTATGTATAAGGAAGGTCATTGAAATTAATTTGCTTTGGCTTCGGCAAAAAGAAGGGGAAAATGACAAACTTGTTAGTTGCGTTGAAGAGGCTCTTTCTTCGTTGAAACTAACTTTTCAAATCTCCCCTGACCCTCTAACCTGCATTTAAGAGCTTGCTTCACCAAACCCACGTGTATATCTTTCCTTTGTTGTCAACACTAAAATTTGCCACGTGTATATCTCCCCTGACCCTCTTACAAGTAATAGACGTGATGGTGGAGAGACCATCAATTACCGATTATCTTAATATCAATTAATTAAATTCTTTTACCTCTTTCAGAAACCAAACAATATTCAAAATCTGTACTTCTTGCTTAAGAATCATTTCACATAGACGTCTTTCAAGCCACGTTCACATTCCCCAAGCATTTAGTACTACAAAATTTCACAATCCAAGTCACGGATGAGTGCTTGATGTAATTTCTGCATCCAAGTACATGAGGAAATCTTGTTGTAATGTTTTCCTCTAACAATAGTAATAGCGAGTGATACATAATCCATTAGTGAAGAAAAAGCTGCACTTACCGTCAAAAAACATGTAAAGAAGTGATGAAGATGAGATGGATGTTAAAGAGCTCTAGAGGTGTTATCTGAAAAGGAAATCTTTTGAGTAAGCAAAACTCCTTTTTGAGGAGTAGTAGCCATATTAGGCTGATAGGTAATTAAATTTTTATTCTGTATTGTAATTAAAAAAATAATATGTTTTTCCCCACAGGATATTAGTATCTATCACAATTTATCTTATGCAATGGATTGCTTCCCTTCTAAATAATTCTAGGAGGTATTGGACACCTTGAATATTGCGAGAAACGATTCTATGAAAAGGACCAACCTGTCTTCTTTTGTTTATCATCTTTAAGTTCATTTTTGGTCATAAAAATACGAAGTATTGAACATTTCCTACAGACAAGTGCTAAGGATGTTCTGGTAATATATACTCAAAAGTTTTAATAAATGATAATCATTTTATTGTCAATGGGCTAGCATTATAGTGGTTGGCTATTGATTGTCCAAGAACTTCAAACTTCTTTTTTACGCGTAAAAATAAAATATAAAAATAATCTTACCAATATCATATGCACCATTCATAATTAGTGAAACAAACTCAAAAAATATCCACCGAAAAGTAAGGAAAAATAAAAGACAGCATCTATTTAACTTGCAACTCCACTTCATAAGTGGCTGAGTAAGAAATAAATATGTGCATGCGTTAATTACCTCTTAGAATTCGTCAGTCTCTTCTTCTGACATGCTTTGGATGAAACCTATCAATGCCACTACTTAATTAATGTGCCTTTCTGAATAGTGTTCAACAAATTGGTATCTTTTATCTATTATTCCCTTTACCAGTCCGCATGTTTGCTTTTGCCCTGAAACCGCAACGCCCAGAGGCTAGCCAGATAATGCCAAGCCCAAAAGAGTTAAATATGTGATGAAGTTGAAGCAAAACTTTTGGATAAGATAGAATACTTTCATTTATGCATCCTCATGAAAACAGAACGACTTCAGAATACGTTTCGGCTTAGAAAAGGTTAGAATAAAGCCATTATGGAAACCTATTTAATTTCACGAGCTTTACCAAACATCTTATACAAGTTGGCTGGACAGTCACGATGTTCTATGTCAGAGATAGATGGCTCAGAGTATAATGGGAACAACACGTGTATTCTACAGATATGGTAAGGGCAAGAAAAACGTCACATTTTCCTCGAGTGTGCGTCTATGGATGGAGATCTTAAAATTAGGTTGGATTACTGGACAGAAAAAACTGGGAGGAGAAATTTATTGCACGGTTTATCCTAAAAAGGCAAGCAGAATAAACTCCGAAAGGAAAGAAATTTGAAATTGCTTTCGTTAGTCTTGCTTGACCATTACACCCAGGATATCACCACGGGGGGCACAACGCTTCCTCAAAATGATATTGGATGAAATAAGGTAGTCATAAAAAATAAAGAAACCATTCTTTAATCAACGATAGATTTATATCTTTTAAGATCATTAATGAAGAATTTAAATTAAGGATGGGGGTGAGGGATTTAGGGGATTTAGGGGATTTATTAGGGAAGGAGGAGGCTTGAACCCGGCCTCCCATGTGGCGCAGCCCCTGGATGCCACTAGCTATCAGAGCTCAACCTTAAAAACTAAACTTCAAAGTAAAAATATAGAGTTTAAAATAGAAGGATCAAATGTTAAGGGGTAGAAAAACAAAATAAGAACATAACAAAAATATAAAGGAAAATTATATATAAAAATATGCTTCTTTTATATTAATCCCCCTTATGTAAATTACAAAATAGAGTATTCTATAAATAGACAATTGAACCTAGAATTGTTACAATCTATTAACTGTGATCTCTTCAGAAACATATTTAAATTTGAATCAAGATCATGTTGTTGGTTAAGTTGCTACAAATTTAAATTTGTATAAGGATCATGTTATTGGTTTTGGGTGGCGCCTTGCTTCGTCAGCTCTTATACGGCTTCTAACTTGGTCAACATCCCCTTATATGTTGATAGTGCAAGATGGAAAGTTAGATTGGACTATAAAAGTTGAAACTGAGTAGTGCAAAGACCCTTGGTGAAGATATTAGTAGGACAATCTACTAAAGAGATGAAATGAACACATATTTGGCCTTGAGCAATAAAGTGATAGTCACTCTCAACATATTTTGTATGAGCATGGAACACCAAATTTATATTGAGATAAAGGACTAAGAGACTTTTACACTAGATAAATAGTGAATGAGGAGATAAATGTTAAATTGTGCAAAAGATGCTCAATTGCATAGTGTAATGGCAATAAGACATTTGTATTTAGCCTTGGTGCTTGAATGAGCCATACTTCGATGCTTGTGAGAGCTCCACAAACTAGATTTTGGCCTAGGATGATACAATATCCACCAACAAAACATTCATTATTATGATCCTTGCCCAACTTGCATAAAAAAATGCATAAAGTACAATAAAAGAGCTTCAAGTTAAAAAAGGACCAAGCAAAGGAGTGTTAGTTAAATAACAAAGAATATATTTGCCGTTTGCCAATGAATAATGTTAGGAGCATGGAAAAACTTTTATGTAGTATTGATAGAATAAGCAATGTTTGGGTGTGTAAAGGTCAAATACTAGAAAGCCCACACAACATTATAGTAAAAAGGTTGTGGAATAAGGTTGCTAGTATGGAGGGAAAAGGAGTTCATTAGTGGTATAAAGGGGTAGAGATGACCCAAGCATTAGTCATCTTAGTGTAAGTAAGGATCTCTAAAGTAAACTTAGCCTACTATAAAAGAATGCATGCTATGATGGGTTGGATAGCAACTTTAAGAAACTAGTGACTATGACTTAAATCTTTAAAAGCAAACCCATGTTTGATGGATTTATTTATGTATATATGATAATGGTTTCCATCAAAAGTTGATTCTTGAGTTAGATGATAAATTTTTTAACATGGCATTAGAGTCATAGATCCTCTTTAACATCCCTATCGGCTTCTATTAATTTGAGTCTTATATATTACTCACATAATGTGGTACCATGATGGTCTAATAATTTAACTATTATGGTAGATGAGCATATTAAAATGCAGATAATGGATTTCACAATGCTAAAAAAAATATTAGGATTTTTGTTTATATGATAAGATTCTACTAATTCTTAAGTCAAGTTTTGTATTAGCTAATAGTTTTCAACAACCTATGTTGAACTAACTCCCTTTATTTGACAAAGCATCTAAAGTTATTTTGATGGCGCAAAAGTCACCTTCATCACAAGCTACCTTTTAAGTACCTTTTACAACTAAGAAAAGCAAAGGAATCTAATCAAGGACACCTTTTAACGTAGAGAACAAATAATCAACGTCATTTGGTTGTAACAATTAGATTCTAAAATCAGCATGAGACTATAAACATATGCATCCTTGACAAATATTATTGAATTTATTGTAAATCATATAATGAAAATATTGGTGTTATAAAATCAAAGTTCAAGAATGAAGTTAATATTATTATTAAATGTTTGAAGTTAAATCAAGTGTGATTGAGATCATTTGGTTCTTTTGTTGGATATGACTTAACTTAATATGGAAGGTTGAATTATATTTTATTTTATTTTATGTTATTTTTTAATTGTAAAAATAATTGTTTAAGGTTTGGCCAAACACTTAGACTTATATTCACTCTCTCTTACCAATAGTAAGTCTTTTTATTACAATATGAGAGTTAGACTTTAAACTTTAGTATACCTTGATCCTTTATTTGTAGAACACAAAGATCTACAATTCATTTCACAAACAAAAAGCCAAATGCAACTTCTAACAACAATACAACTACAAGTTAGACCACAAATGGCCTTAACACACTAAGCCTCACAGCCTTAACAATATCAATAAAGTCACATGGCTTAACAAACAACAGTGACAAGATAACCTTAAGCCACATAGTTGAACATCAATAATTATAATAATAACAGTAGTAAGCCACATGGCTTAGTTATAAACCACATGATAATATGACACTTTTACTTGCAATCTTGGTGAGCAAGGGTTTATAAGGCAATGGTATCATCCTGAAGTCGAGTGACTAGGCAAGGCAAGTAGGGAACTAAGGTTATTTTGTTTGGGGAAGCCATAGGGTTAGAGACTATAAAGGAAGGTGGATTGTAAAATGAGAAAGGTGTAGGTGAAGGAGGGAAGATGGGGGGGTGAGGGGGGTGCAAAAGTGGTGGTATAGGAAATAAGGCAAGTGATAGTGGTTGAGGTGGCTCAAGAACTTTAAAAAAAGGTGATAGGTTTACTATGATAGGCAAAACCTCTTAGTGAAACACAATATCAACAACAATGAAACAATTCTAGCTAATAAGGCAATAATAATGAAACCCATACAAAAGATATACTAGGGGATTATGGAATAAAGTTTCAATGGGGAGATATTGCTAATGACTTAAGATGATAGGTAGTTGATGAGGAAAATTACTATCTCAAAAGCAAGGTCCTAGAAATTAGTTAGGATGGCCACCTAGGTCATAAAGGTAAGACTAATCTCAATGATAGGCCAATGCTTGTGCTTGATTATTCCATTTTGAAATGGGAAGTAAAGGTAGGAAACCTACTATTGAGTGTTGTGTTGTGCCAAGTGGTGGTGGAAAGTAGTGGAAAGAAACTTAATAGCACTATTGCATTGAATGACCTATAATTTTGTATCTTAATTGATTTTCAATAAATTTGTGAAATACCAAAAGTATATCAAGGAATTGAGACTAGTAAGAGAAGGTATAAAGCCATTTAAGTCAACAGGAGTTAACAATAAAGCATATATAATATTTATTACTGTTTAAAGAAGTTATAGGAAAAGGACCCTAAGTATGAACTAACTAAAAAGAAGTAGAAGACCTAGACCTAGTTAGAGAGAGAAGGTTAAAGATGGTGGTGACTCTTACTAAGAGCATGTGTCATATAAGGGGAAAAAGAAAATGTTGAAAAAATTATTTGTGTTAAATGGAGCAAATGAACTAGTCCTTTAGATGAAAGATGACCAAGCCTATGATGCTAGAGAAGTCAGGGGCTACTACGTGATGCAAGAAATGTAGACAAAGCTTTGTTGTTTAGTGATATGGTAGAGGCCGTTATTAAGTGGGCCATGGGTAAAGTTAGCCCTATGCATAATGAAATGACCTAGAAATATGTGGTTGAAAATAGGAAAACATAATAATTATCAGGAGAAAATTAGAAAATAAATAATAGATTTTTTATGATAGAATGAACAATAAGAACATTTGACAATGTAAGAGAAGCAAAATGGAAAGTGTGAGTAATTAAGAAAGATGATGTCACCCATAGTAAGATATTGAGTCATAGTATATGGAGTAGTCCCCCAAATAAAACAACAAAGGAAGTAATGACATGGTTAGAAGCCCTAAACTTAGGGTGAAAAGAGGTGAGATTAAATGACAAGGGAGGAAGGTTTTGATATGGATGCAAATTTGCATTAGATTTGTTAGGTCATAATGGACTAGTAGGGGAAGGAAGTGGTATAGTTAGTTTAAGGAGGAAAGGAGGCATAATGAACTTGATGGTGAGATTAGGCTATAGGGATGGCTTGCTAATTAGTATGGGCATTCAGGTTTACGATGGTTTGAAAGTTGAGTAAAATCATTCCTAATAATTCCAAATAGTGTGTTTGTTTTGACAACATAGGTGGCAAAAAATGTTGTTTTAATTAACAAAAGGATTGTTGTTTTTAGGTTAGTATGGGAAGAAGTCTAGTGGAATCAAGGAAGGTGGACTCAGTTTTAAAGAGAATGGGTTGCAAGCTGAGGTGGTGGCTAGGTGGGAGGTAGAAGGGTTTGCTATGATTGAAACTAGCTAAAATACATAACAAAATTAGTTGGAGGAGCATCTGGATGGTGAAGACCTTTTTGGCCTTCATTATTAAGCAACAAAGTATGTAGTGCCACCTAATAGAGAAAGAGGATTGGCCTACATCTAGATGCTAATGCATGTTATTAGTGAGTCAAACTTGTCACCTAGGCTAGAAAAAAGATGAGAAATGTATTCATTTTTTGAAATTTTCTCACTAATGGCCAACCATTGATCTATTAGAGTCTTGGCTTGATACAAGTATTTAGTAACTAAGTGATTACGTTTATAGAAAGAATTAAGTTACAATCTTAAAGAACTAAATTTGGGAATAGATTAAGCTTCATAGGATTTGAAAGGAAATCCCAAGTTGCTTTGGACATCAAGAGTTGATTAATTGAGTGATTATTTAGTTTATGAAAGTACCCAAGATCAACCCTAAAAACATTTGATCATGAATCAACCAAGCTATGTATGCCAAATTTGGTTGAGATGTGTTATTAACAACATGAATGATTTTACATAAAATGGGTTCTATGCCATCCAGAATAGAAAGAAGTTAATAGCAAGTGACTGGTCCACACAATCATGTTCACAAAGTTGTGGGTTAAAGATTGAAGGCTAAGGTGGCTACTCACTTAGCTAATGATGTGGGTGGCATGCATGAGTCACATGTGGTAAGGGTTTTAACAACAAGGATCATCATTATATTCTTATTTGCAAATTTCTCTTTGTTTTTGAGTTTAAGGCAATCAACTTTAATATATCCAAGTTTCTTGCACTCAAAACACACATGGTCTTTAGGATCTAATATTTTCCTTTCCTTATCTTTTCTTTTATGTAGAACCTTTTGGATGTTGAACTATATATTAATATTGCTTTAAAGGCTACATTTCTATATGTCTTAGCCTTTTCCTTTTCTATTTCTCTCATTTTCAAATTCAACCCATATGCCTTAAAAGACTCTAAAATTTCATCAAAAGAAAGCTTATCTAAATCATAAGCTTTCTCAATTGCTATTTTTTTAGCATCCCATGTTTTATAGAAGCATCCTAACATATTTTTAACAAGCTCACTATTATTATTTATAAAGCAATTTCAATTCATTCATAACACTAAATTTGCAAAAGCTTCTTAACTATAGTTTCAAAAGTTTTCATACAAAACAATTCATACTCATATACACGCAATGAAATTCTAGAGGCTTTAACCTTACTTGTACTTTCAAGTATAACCTTTCTAACATGCATACATATGATCTACCCTAAGGATGTTAATCATTACTAATAAGAGCCTCATGCTTTAATATCACTTGTTGCATATGGATTAACCTAATAAGGGGAGTTTGGATTAAGTTTATTTTATTTTATGTTTATTTTAATTGTAGAAAAAAGTAGACAAAAAATAAATTAAATTAGAATTGTTCAGGTGGTTAAACCAAATACTTAAACCTACATTCACCTCTTCTTGCCAATAGTAAGAAAGCCTTTTTACCGAAATATAAGGGTTATACTTTTAACTTTAGTACAACTTGATCCTTTGTTCACAAAACACAAGGATCCACAGTTAGACCATACATAACCTTAACACATTGGGACAACACGACTTCTAACAACAATACAACTACAAGTTAGACCATACACAGCCTTAACACATTAGGCCACACACAGCCTTAACAATATCAACAAACCTACATGACTTAATAAACAACAATAATGACAACCTTAAGCCATATAGTTGATCTTTTTTTTTTTTTTCTTTTTTGTGGGGGCCGAAAAGGGGGAAGGGGTAAGATGTTTATCATTGATATTAATCACATAAGATGAGCAAAAGCTTAAAACTTGTGTAAGAGATTACATAGGGGAGGGCAACAAACCTGGCCCTCAATACATCATCCCAACATGTTCCTTTGATGGATTGAAAACTCCACACTTAAGTTTAAGCCTTTGTTCTCCAGATCATTGTCTTAGAAAAAACTCCTTCCATATAGCTATTCATCAATAGTCACAATAATAACAATGGTAAACCACATAACCTAGTTACAAAGTACACGATAGTATGGTATTTTTCATTTGTAGGAATTAAAAATCTTGATTCAATTTGTAGAGTATCAATTCAATATCTATGTGCTCTTTGTATTCAATATCAAATTTAAATCAAAATAGAGGTAATATGATATCATATTGATATCAGTACATAAGATTTAAAGTAGCAACAATCTGATCAACATATACAGAGAAATATATGAATAAACTAGCTATTAATATTTCACATAATCAAATAATTTCATCGGCAATCAACCAAAAACAACTTTGAATCAAAACCCATAATTGACCTTGACCTACATGATAATAAATATGAGTAAACAAACAATTTCAAATCAAAATGAGATTACCAAGTAGCTCATGTTGCAATAGGATAAGGGTTGTTTCACAAAATTCTTCTCATAATAAGTTATGCTTTATATTTTTATAAAAATCATATGTTCTTAACTAAACCTAACCTAAACTATATAGGCTTATGAGTCAAATATATTTGGGCAATAAAATTCTTACCATTTAGCAATCAAGAACCCTTGATTTTCTCTTAAAGATCTTTCCATTTAGTCAGATTCAAGAAAGATGTGTGACCTTGTAGTTTTCATATCAAGAGAAAGAGCAACAATGACAAAGAGAAGAAAATTGACTTTCATAGCCCTAGCTTTCTTTTACCTACCTTTTACCTTTATACAATTTACCATGTGTATTAACAAAATGGTGGACTTGGACTCTTGTGTCCTTGGTTTTGAAGCACACATTTGGCCTAGTATCCATATTCTATGAAGTTTATGCATTTAAGAGAATCCTTTTTTAAGTAGTAATAATTATAAGAAATTTTCAACAATGATTCCACAAATCAATTTGAAGCTTGAAACCAACAAAATAATGGACATTAAATATGAACTTGGATTCTTTACAAATCAAATTTCTATGACCAAATATTTAATTGAGAACTTTAAAGAAATATATTCATAGAGACTATTTTGGTGTGAAACAATTTGGTATGTGGGAACTATGCACCTTAAAAAATAATCATCAATTTAATTATTTGTTCTACAATTTTTATTGGCTTAAGAAGCATAATATTATTTCTAAAATATTTTTAAATAGTTTTTCAAATAGATTTTGTAACATTCAACATCAAAATATATTTAACATTGTTAACTAGGAAGAATAAGGGTCTTATGAATATTTGTGCATTTAGAGCTAGTGAACTCATGAATCAATATTGCAATTTAACTATAATAAGCTAGTGAAACAACAATTATAATTATTAGGGGTGGGATAGTATGCATAACAAATATGAAAGATTGTGTTAAATGTATTAAGTTATACAATTTAAGGATGTGATTTAATGTGGTTGGATAAAGTGATTAACTATATTTTAGACTATTAAATTGTTAGGAATGACTCAAAGCCTCAAAGTAGTCCCACATAGATTAAGAAAGGAAAGAGTGCTTGTCCATATGGATTAGGAAAGACAATAGTTCATATCCCATATGTGTTAGAAAGATAAGTTATGAAAGTTGGAAAGCCTTTAGTCCATAAGAATAGATAGAACCAAAGTTGAGGTAATACTAATAACCAATAATAACCAAGTGATGGGTTATTTAAAGAGTATTACAAAGCTAGGGTTGATAGAGTTTCTTAGTTTTTTTTATTCAAAAGACTAAAGTTACAATAGTTAAAATATTATTAGAAAGACAAAGGATTTAGGACATTGTTGGTCCAACTTAAAAATTCCTTATGTTAAGGGGTTTGCATGTTTGTGCTTGATCCTCTATTGAATTGTGTATAAACTCCTGAAAAGTGGTATCAAAGTACTAGGTTGTGCATAAACACATTAGAGAAAGATGGACTACACTTTGTTAATGCATAGCTAGTGGAGGAAGACTTTTGCAATGTTAAAAGTTAAGGCATGTTTATGTTTTGCGAGTGTAAATAGTTTGGTTATGTCATATCATGAGTTATAATGGATGCAAGTAAGTATGTTATTTCTTTTTACATTTTTTATGGAAAAAATGGTTTTACTTTATGGAAAGTTAATGCATTAGATTCATTACTACAATAAAGCCTTGGTGAGAATTTGGAATAGAATAACCTAGAAGACAAGAAAGATAAAGCGTGGAAGTAAAAATAGAAGAAAGCCTTAAGCATAATTAGAATGACAATCTCTTTGAACATTAAGCACATGGTGTTGAACAAAGAGACACTTTGGTTTTGTGGAAGAAGTGTGGGAGTATTTATACATCACCATATTCAACAAACAAGTTGTGTCTCAAGATGTACCTTTATTTTATAAAGATAAATGGATGTATGTATGAATTTCCATGATCATGTAAATAGGTCTAAAAAAGTAAATGCAAAATTATCTCATTTGTTAAGTAGTGAAGAAAATTGAAAGACGAAGAGAATACTCTACTTTTGCTATTGTCTTTTCTAAGGTTGTACAAATAATTTTTTAGTCTTTATCGATGGCCAAGACAAGGTTGACTATGGATGAAGTGACTACATTATTATGTGATAACGAGAGATTAATAAGAAAAATGAATGAAGATTATGGGGAATTAGTATTGGCTACAAGGATTTTTCCTCAAAGGAGGGTTCAAGAAGATGGAAGTTAGAAGTTCACATATACAAATGTGTGCTAAAGATGATTTAGAGATGTTTCCGTTGTCTTTTAAAGATAAAAGGTTATATGCATAGACTAATTGGTGGATGTTGGACTTTGATATATTAAAGAAAGGAGGAGATCCTGGCAACCTCATTATATGAAACAAAAAGAAGATAAAGCTTAAAAACATTGAAATTGTCAAATTTAAGCTTGATGGTGGTGATATCAAGAGTTTGTAGAATGTAAGGCATGTCTCATCTTGTAGTTACAATGTTATAGCCTAGAAAAGTAAGTTGCATGTGGGTATTCATGCATAAGAAAAGGTGATTGGCTAAAAATATTCAAGCAAGGCAAAGTTATTTTTCAAGGCAAGAAGAGGAGAGGCAAAAACATTTATTTTTAAATGGTCGAGCTATTTAAAGGAAAGTGAAAATAAGACAACAAAAAAGCCAAAGGGAATTCTATGTAAACAAAAAAAGGCTAAAAAAACCAAGTGTGTAAAGCTTTCTAAAGAAGTAAGGATGTTGGAGATTTTTTTTGGTCAAGGAATGAATTGTTGTGACAACTCGAAATCTTAAAGTCTCAAAGTCTCAGAGTCTCAAAGTAGTCTCATATGACTTAGGAGTTAATGTCCTACATGGACTAAGAAAGGAAATAGTCCACATCCAACATGGATTATAAAGACAAGTTATGGGAATTGAAAGACTAATAAAAGGGCCTTTAAGTAATCCATAGGCGTGAGTAGAACCAAACCTTAGGTAATACTAATAATAAAGTATAGAGTTATTTGAGAAGTTTAACAAAGTTAAGGTTGTAAAAGTTTCTTAATCTTTTTCCTTCAAAGATTAAAGTTATAATAGTTGAAATATTATTGAATAGACAAAATGTATGACATTATTGGTCCAACTTTAAAAAAATCCCTTGTGTTAAGGTGTGTTTGTGTTTGTTCATGATCCTTTGTTGAGTAATTGTGTGAAAATTTCTAACAAAAATTATATTTAAGCAATGTTATGAATGTAATCCATTTATGAGACAAAATGAGAGCAATTTGACTTGCCAAGAGTCGTTTGTAATGAAAGTGACATAATTTTTCATTTTTTGTCTTTTTATTTTTTATTGTTTAACCTTTTTGCATTTTGGTACCATGAATTCATAGGTTCTTAATCTCATGGCTATTTCTCACAAAAAGAAAAGCTTCGGACATAAATTAATAACACAAAAAATGTTCGGTGAATAGCATGAGAAATATAGATTAAAACGAAGTACCCGAGTTTTATGAGCATCAAAATGCTTGATTTTTTTTTTAAATTAAGAGAGGAATATATTATTCTCATTTCTGGAAAATAAAATTTAGTAACACTAATATTATGTAGTGTCTCTTAAATTATTGTTATCAATTAGTTTTTTAGTGAAATTTTTTTACTTATTTCAAATTAAATATTTTTTTATTTTTATTTTTGTATATTCATTCTCTATTTCACGTCGGAAGCCCATAAGAAAAATATTTTGCTTGTAATTTCTTGTTTCATTTTCTGAGGGGCCTCTCAACGGTTCTGGAAGAGGACGAAGTTTCTGGAATCTCCTATATTACAATAAAACTAAACCCTAAGGCCGGCGCTCCTGCGTTGTCCCCTTATCCGCAGTCTCTTGCACTCCCTTACTTACCCACAGCCCAAAAGCTCTAGCTTCGTTTGCCGGAAATGGCGTCAACTGTTTCAACAGCATCCATTCTCTGCTCTCCTAAGCAGGTACTTGTCTTTCTGCTTGGTCTACTTCTTTCATTTGCAGGCATTGCCGAGGAGATTATGGCAAAGAGAATGGTTTTTTGGGGTTTGGTTTTCTGGCCTCAAGGATTTCAACACCTTGCTGGATATTTCAAGACTTTTTGTTTTGCTTCTCGTGTTCTTTGTTTTCGGCCAACCTGATAGGGTTTTAGGTTTTGGTTTTTAGTATGTTGCTTGTTGGTTGAGAGGACGATTGCTTTTCATTTGGTTGTCAATGTAAATGAGGAAAATGAAGGCGTATTCGAGGGTTCATACTCTGCGTCCTCTTATTTTGTTGTGCATTTGCAGGTGTTTGTGTGCATTTTGTGGGTTTGTTTTTTTCTAAATGAAATCTCTATTTTGCTAAATTTCGGCTTATGGGTGAATCTGGATGGTTCTTTATCTGATGTGATCTTTCTGTTACATTTGGTGAATTGTGTGTTGGTTTCCCTGTTTAAATACATGAGATAATCTCCGTTTACGATGTGACAGGGCATGGGGAGGAGAGTCAATCAGCAGCAGAGAAACAGAATGAATTTCAGACGACCTAGCAGCCGATTTACTGTGAGGGCTTCGGCAAAGGAAATTGCATTTGACCAGCAGTCAAGGACTGCACTTCAGTCGGGAATTGATAAGCTCGCGGATGCTGTTGGGCTTACTCTTGGTCCTAGGGGTAATTTCTTGTTCTGCTCTTACCATTATTGTCATATGGCTGTTTAAGACTCATTAGGTGTTTTATACGATTCCGTGAAGCAGGAATGGATTAGTATTGATGATTTGTAGTTATTTATTATCATCCGTACGCAAGTAAGTCTCTGTGATTCTGGGTTGTTGGCATTTAATCACTCGCAATTTATGAGATAGATGCATAAGATTGCTATGCTTATCCATTGAACCTGTTATGTGATTGATCTTTGTGCCTGTCATGCTTTTCCTTGCTGACGGAGATTGCATATCCAGTTCAGATTAGTGACTCATTGTTTCTGCTTATTGGTGTGTTTGCTTTTGGTTTTGAAGGGAGGAACGTTGTATTGGATGAATTCGGAAATCCTAGAGTGGTAAATGATGGAGTCACAATTGCTCGAGCAATCGAGCTTCCAGATGCTATGGAAAATGCTGGGGCAGCTCTCATCAGGGAGGTTGGACCTTTATCTTTACCGTTATCTATCTTTTTGTGCTTGTAGTGGTAACCTCATCTACAGTTGCGATTGAAATGCTCTCTTGATTGACTAATCTGCTTTCGTTGCTGGATGTAGGTTGCAAGTAAAACTAATGATTCTGCTGGTGATGGGACAACCACTGCATCAATTCTTGCACGGGAAATCATTAAATTGGGTCTCTTAAATGTCACTTCTGGTGCAAATCCAGTCTCAATAAAGAAGGGGATTGATAAATCAGTACAAGGTTTGATAGAAGAGTTGGAGAGGAAGGCTAGGCCTGTCAAAGGTCGGGATGATATAAAAGGTATTGTATAGCCTCATATCTTTGTTTTGTTCAATAATACTAGGTTTTTGTGACTAGTAACCAATTTTCTTGTTTCTTTGAATTTGTTTCTAATTCTGGTGGTTGCTCTGGGGATTGCTTTCCAGCTGTTGCTTCTATATCTGCTGGAAATGATGAGCTTATTGGTACTATGATTGCGGATGCAATTGACAAAGTTGGACCAGATGGGGTGTTGTCTATTGAGTCATCATCCTCGTTTGAGACTACTGTGGAAGTGGAAGAAGGAATGGAGGTCAGTGTGTTTCTAGTATTTCTAGACTGGTATTTTGTAGTTCAGGTACTGCATAATTATGCTGTTGATTTTTGGGGCTCATTGTCGTTTTGGTTCTTTTCCCCACAGATTGACAGAGGTTATATATCCCCCCAATTTGTTACAAACCCTGAGAAATTGATTGCTGAATTTGAGAATGCAAGAGTCTTGGTCACAGATCAGAAGATTTCAGCAATAAAGGATATAATTCCACTGTTAGAGAAGACCACTCAATTGAGAGCCCCATTGCTAATTATTGCTGAGGATGTCACTGGGGAGGCATTGGCCACTCTTGTTGTAAACAAGTTACGGGGTATTCTAAATGTCGCTGCCATTAAAGCTCCTAGTTTTGGTGAGAGGAGAAAAGCCCTCCTTCAAGACATTGCCATTTTGACAGGTAATTGAATCTGATATTTCATTTGGACTCCCAGGTTTTGGCTCCAAACGTGTTGTTTGCTTTATAGTATTGATTTTTTATTTCTTTTTTTTGTTTTCTTTATAGTGCTGATGCATGTCAGCAACTGAAATAGTTTGAACCTATTTTGTCATTATATATTATTTGTTCTCTCTCTCTCTCTCTCTCTCTCTCTCTCTCGCTCGTTATTTTGTGGTGCCAATTTTGCTTTTGTTTGTGTTTCAGGAGCTGAGTTCCAAGCTAGTGATCTTGGTCTGCTTGTTGAGAACACCTCAGTTGAGCAGCTTGGTCTCGCTAGAAAGGTGACCATCTCCAAGGACTCAACCACCATTATTGCAGATGCTGCATCGAAGGATGAGTTACAAGCAAGGATTGCACAGCTGAAGAAGGAATTATCTGAGACAGATTCAGTTTATGACTCAGAGAAACTAGCTGAGAGAATTGCCAAACTGTCTGGTGGGGTAGCTGTCATAAAGGTGGGTGCTGCAACAGAGACTGAGCTTGAGGACCGGAAACTCCGTATTGAAGATGCCAAGAATGCCACTTTTGCTGCTATAGAGGAAGGGATTGTGCCTGGTGGTGGTACTGCATTGGTTCATCTTTCAGGTCATGTTCCTGCCATTAAGGACAAGCTTGAAGATGCAGATGAGCGGCTAGGTGCTGATATAGTGCAGAAGGTACGAAATCTCTTATTTCAGCTCTTCCACAGATTCAGTTTGGTAAGGTTGCAGCATTGTCGTTATGTGATAAGCTAGGGTTGCTTTTAGAAAGTTGTTGGTTCCTTCTCCAAATCAGAACCTGGAAGGTTCTCACGCCTCATTATGAAAAACTGAAAACTGGTTGTGAACAGTTGTAAGTTAGTACATGCCTTTTAAAAAGCTTGAAACGCCCCTGAAGAGCTACATTACTCCACAGAGGGCGTTAAAATCTGCAAGCTTCAAGAAGCAGTGATGGTTTAGATTTTTCCCAAATTCGGGAGAACTACAAGGGGATGGGTATTTGGACCGTATCAAAAGAATCCAACCTTGCATTCAATGTTTTCCGCTTCCTTGATGTCGTTGGTTTATTGGAGTGATCATTTAGGTCAATGCGCTTTATTTTCTGTTTCCTAGCTACAAGCTTCCTGTTAGAATATACATTTCCTGTAGCTCTGATCTCTTTTGAACATTGTTCTGTAGGCACTGGTCTCACCAGCATCGCTGATAGCACAAAATGCTGGAATTGAGGGGGAAGTGGTTGTAGAGAAGATAAAGAACGGCGAATGGGAAGTTGGTTACAACGCTATGACAGATAAGTATGAGAACTTGGTGCAGGCCGGAGTTATTGACCCAGCAAAGGTGACACGATGTGCATTGCAAAATGCGGCTTCAGTTGCAGGAATGGTATTAACAACTCAAGCCATTGTTGTTGAAAAGCCTAAACCAAAGGCACCCGGAGCTGCTCCCCCGCAAGGACTTACTGTCTAATCATAAGGCTTCCTCCCTGTTTATGAGTTAAGGTGCAGAGATTGGAGCTGTTGCAGTGAATTGAGAGGACGTTGTAATTTGAAGTACTAATTAGCCTTTTTTGTATGGATTTAGAATGCTGTCATATTAGTTGAATGCCTTCTCGGTTGCAATACGGTTGCAATACGGTTGTATGGGCGCCTTAGGAAAGCCCCAGCACCGTCAACATCCTTATTCATGCAAGTCTGATGTGGTAGTCTGATAGTTACACCCAAAAATTTCAATCCGTGGGGAGATAGCTCTACGATCCTTTGCAAATTGTAAGAGGAAAAAGCAGCCCTTTTCTAAGATTGTTGGCGTTTTAGATGATGGGTGTATGGTCTCTGTGGGAGACTATGTCCTTATAAGCCCTAGAATATTCCCTTAGTTGCTTGATGTAAAACTTTTACCCATATTAATCTCTCCCTCTTAAGCTTCAGTGACCTCGCTGCAGGGTGCAGGGAACTCATCCTAAAAAATTGGCTTGCCAGGTGAGGGAATCCATGCCTTTATAAGCTTTAGAATATACCCTTAGTTGCTTGATGTGAGACTTTCACACACATCATGATGTGAGTGGTGACGCATCCGTGGGGCATTGAGTGACGAGAAGCCTAGAGTACTCTCTAGCCTTGTATTTGCCAGATGATTGACATGTGATAAAGTTCGCTCGACCTCGATCATAGAAGTACGGGCGTCATCTTTATTGCCTCGTGTGAGGTAGTAGTTCCTGATAGAATTTGTGTGCTATTAAGCAGTGTAAGTTAGGAGGAGTTGGAACTAAAATGGATTTAGATAAGTTCTTGTTTGAATGCTTTGAGTAGTACAAAAGTTAGCATCAAGGTGCACAAACTCCCCTTATACAATCCAAAACTAGTTACTTAAAGAAGATACAACGAAAGTATTTAAACACAAAGCAGTGGAGTGTTGTTTTCAGATATGGTTTTTCTGTAATTCCATAAAGCAAAAGACTATTTTGCAATCTTCTTTTACATGACCCTTGGTGTCAATTAATTCATACAGCACCACATCACTTCTAACCAATTCCTTCCAAGGATTTGGAATTTGAGATTGGGCTTGTCGCTCCCGCTGATTGCGATATCTTGAGAAGTTCAACGAAAGCATTGTTTAACATTTTAGAATATTCCATGGAGGAAAATATCAAAGTAGTTCTCTGCAATTTGCATTTTGTTAACCCTAATAAGTAGAGAAAAATAAAAAAAAAATAAAAAGAAGAAAAAGTGAACTCCAAAAAAGGCAACGAGACAGAAGAAAAGAGACAAAGGCGAGGAGGCAGCTTCCCCCTTTCGCAAAATGAATGGCTTAGATTCTTCTTTGTTTTCATGTTTTTCATTTTATTTTATTTATTATTTATCATGATATCATTTCTTAGTATGAAAGACATGCCTCATAAGGGTTTTGTAGAAAATTCAGTATAAAAAAGTAACCTATATAATGCAGTATCAAAATCTCAAGGATTTAATTCATGAAATTGGAGATCAAAGAACTTAATTGATCCGTAAAAGCTCAAGGTTGTTTTGCTGCTTCTTTTTTTTTTTTTCGTTAATCTTTTAAAAATCTTGTCACTTTTATATCTCAAATAAATCCAAATTATATCTCAATAGTTGAAGTTTTCAAAATTATATTGGATAAAATGTAAGTCATTTAAGTGAAAAAAAATTCTTAACTACGAACATTTTTTTTCTTTTTCATTTTCATAGCTTTGAAGTGAATCATACGGAGTCTTTTGATGCAATGGCATTCATTAGAAGCCTTCGTAAATCACCACCCTACTAACATGGTATAAGTTAAAGTCTTTTCACTTTGTCCTACTTCCTAATTTTTTTGGTCGATAAGATCTTTATCATCATCATCTCCCAAAAATAAAAGCTCCACTGAAAGAATAAATGTACCATTGACAAATCTATGACTTAAGTTGGAGGTCTATACTACTAGGGACCAAAAGGTCCTAAGCTTAACACCTAACTCTCCCAAATCTTTCATTTACCTAACAATGAATAAATAAATAAAGCAAAATAAATATAAATTTTCAAGGACGGAGGGTATATCTTTGGAGGCATTAAGATTTCATAAAATTGTTACGAATATCTTCAAGGAAATCTATAGGAAGGTGTATACATTTTCAAGGAAAGAGAGTATATCTTTGGAGGCATTAAGATTTCATAAAATTGTTGTGGTTCATCTTCAAAGAAATCTATAGGAAGGTGATGAGTGATAATTGACAATTTTGATTTCTAGTATGAAGTTGGGACGAACGAATTCAAGGAGTTGACTAGAATAACCAATCAGGAATTGGCCAAAGGTATGGCTAGCTAAAAACTAAAGGTTATCTTTAGCATAAAAGGAAAGAAAACTCAAGACCTACAAGAGAAATTCATGATATTGGAATTGATTCAAGAGAAATTCAAGAGTTGTATGCCACAAAAAGGATAATTGGAATAAACTCGTAGGGTTAGTTTTAGTTGTGATTGAAGTTGCCATTGACATTGATAATGGTAGAAACAGAAAAAAAGAATTACTACAAAACCAAAGCAATAATAAATAAATAAAAACATAAAAAGCATGAAAATTTTCTTTTGGTTTTATTTCCTAATTGCATCTTTACAAATGAATCATATTCCAATGTATACACAAACAATTTCATAAGAATGAAGTCAAGAATCAAGCGAGGGCATCTTGCATCCTTACATTAGCATGTCGTGTGCTAGAGGTGTGCATGTTGTTGGTGTTGTAGCCACATTACTTAAAGAAGCAGAAAGAAGTAATAAACATCTAGAAGAGAAAGGTAAGCAAGCCCTAACCACTCTTTTAAACTCACTCCTTACTTCACTAGCTCCCATTTAGAAGAAATATCCAAGTTAGACTCTATATGTTCCATAAGCACAATACAGACAAGTATATCAGCCTAAGCTCACAGTGCAATGTGGATTGCAGCTTAGCAGCAACTCAACATTCAAGGAATACCATGTTAGAGAGTTTTCTAGAGATCTAGTTAACAGGACCTATGCTCCACCGCCCTCTCATTCGAAGAACAAGATAAGAAAGGAGACACCAACTTTGAAAAAGATGTCCTGAAGCTTTTTATGATGGTTGGCAATCCAGCTGAAGATAAGGATAGTGAAACCGACTTAGACCGACCTCTTTTTTGACTTTGTAATATGAAAACAATATTATATTGATGTTACTGGCTATATAAGACCAGTACACTGCTTGGAGACTTTGGTAGTAGTTTTTTTCGAGCCATTTTGATATAATATTAAGACAAGCCTCTTATTGTACTTGTTTTTATATTATCTTCAAATTCAAGTTAGTATCGGAGCCAACATGGCTCGTAGAAACAATACCTACCCTTTTCCTAATTTCATTAATGTGAGTAACTTTGTTACAATTAAGCTCATTGAAGGGAATTATCTATCCTAGATGACTCAAATCAAGTCACTCCTTCAAACACAAAAGCTCAGGTTTTATTACAGATGAAACACCAAAACCTAGCTAGACCATTGGGGATACCGATACCCTAAATCCTGATTTTGACTCATGGCACAAAGTGATGCATTAATTAAATCATGGATCATTAGTACTTTTTCTAAAGAAACTTTAGGTCATATTTTTGAACTAGAGACCTCTGCATAGGTTTGGGACGAGCTAGCAAACCACTTTGCCCAAAGAATAGAAAGCCGTGAGTTCGACCTACTTTCTCAACTCAACAATATAAAAAAGGAAGATAAAACTTTACCAATTTTCTTGACAGAATTCAAAGGTATCTTAAATCAATTAAGTTCTATTGGAAAGCCTGTCTCAGGCTCTACAAAATCATTTAGGCTTTTGGAAAGTCTTGATGTATCTTATGAATCTTTTAAGATAACTATGCTCAAACCACCTATTCCAGATTTCAACACCATGATTTCACAACTTCAGGCATATGAATCACATGTCATCAGGTATCCAAAGACTACCTCTACAAATCTTATAATACCTGCTGAAAATGCAGTATACTCAGTTCAACGATTTGAACATGGAGGAAGAGGAAATAGAGGAAGAAATGTTCAGCCTAGATTTTCATCTCAAGGACAGGGATTTACACCAACAACATACAACAACAACAACAAAAGTTCCTTCAATCAAATAAAATCTGGAGGAAACAACTCTGGTAATACTACAAATGATGAAACTTATTTCCCTTAACATCCTATCACTTGTCAAATATGTAGAAAGAAAGGACACACAGGTCTTGAATGTTAGTGGTGCTTTGATCACACCTTTTAAGCTGATAATATACCAAAAGCATTGGCAACACTACATATTAACGAGCCTAAGAATGATGAATGGATAGCAGATTTAGGCACGTTTTCTCATATTGTTGAATCTACAGGTATATTATCATCATTTGAAAAATATTCTGGCCTTGACATAATATTTGTTGGAAATGGAAAATGTATTCTGATCTCACACATAGGCTCTAGTAAGCTTAACAAGGGAAGAATAAGGTTAAACTTAGTTTTGGTTGCTCTAGCTATTAAGCATAATTTATTATCAATTTCAAGGCTAACAAAAGATAATCTTTGACAAAAATTCATTTGTTGTTAAGGATTTGAACACACAGTAGAACCTCCTAAAGGGATCTAGAAGAGCAGACTTGTATGTATTGCCAAGTGAGAGAATTCAAGCTTACCTTTCTCTTCACCAACAAGCAGTTGATGGTAATACATGGCATAAACGTTTAGGGCATTCAAACTTATATATTTTAAGAGATTTGCATAAACAAAAACTCATTGATTTAAGAGGTGAAATACCTAATATTTGTATTGTATGTCTTGAAACTAAAAGTCATCCTTTGGCCTTTAACTCTTCTACAAGTAAATCACAAGTTCCTTTTGAACATATACATAGTGATTTGTGGAGACCATCCCTTGAAAGATCATGCCAAAATTTCTCATATTATGTTATCTTTGTTTATGAATGTTCAAGGTACACGTGGCTATATCCTTTGAAAAAGAAATTTGACTTCTATTATATTTTTATTTAATTTAAATTTATGATAGAACGGCAATTTAATGGAAGAATCAAGACTCTGCACTCAAATAATGAAGAAGAGTACACTAATAAGGAATTAAAGGAAGAATTACACTATCATGGAATTCTACATCAAATGTCATGTCCTTACACTCCTTAGCAGAATGGAATAACGGAATGAAAACACAAACATATTGTTGAGCTTGGAAGATCACTATTGACAAAAGCTTTTGTTCCACATAAGTATAGGGTTGAGGCTTTCTTTACAGTAGTTTATTTAATAAATAGATTGCTAACAAGGGTGTTAAATAATAAATCTCCATTTGAGATTTTGTATAATTGGATTCCTGAATATAGAACTTTCAAGATCTTTGGATCTCAATGCTTCTCATGTTTGAGATCAACTATAACTAACAAACTTTCTTCTAAGTCAGTTCCATGTGTCTTTTTAAGCTATAGCACTCAACACAAAGGCTACAGATGCGTGCATTTGCAAATTGGAAAATTATTTATTTCTAGACATGTTGCTTTTAACGAGCAATTATATCCATTTAAAGACATGATGCAGGGAAAAACTAGATCATTCAAAGCAAGAAAGGAAACTCAAATTCCTAATGATGTGGTTGTCAGCAATGTAAAGATATTTCAAGGAGATAATCCAATTTCAATTGTTCAAGTACCATAAAAAGACATGTTACATGATTGTGAAATCTATCCAGTACATCTAGTGCATCACCCAATAATTTCTTATATCGAAGAAAACATTACACGTAGCATGCAGTACAATGAAAAGATTGATACGCCTACCATAATGCACAGAGAAGCAACCTAAATTCTGGCAAGAATTCATGAAGAAAACTTAGAAAAGGTGAACAACTCTAAACCCACATTTATTGATGTAGTACAAGACACATCAATAAATACCTCTCCAATTCAAGCAACTCGTCACATGTTACCTTACACAAGTTGACCTTTTTCATCCTTGTTTCCTAGTTCATCCTTCTCTCTTTTCCATTCTGAGCCTGACAAAAGTCCACATCAACTTCAACAAATTGAAGGTTCCACTTGTGTCTAAGAAAACACAAAATCATCATTGACTCAACCTCCTACTAGAAGCTATCCAATGACGACTAAAAGTCAAGCCAGAACTAGGTGTCCCAATACCCGATATGCCTTACATGCATCCTCTAACATACCTCCCATACCTACTAACATACCAAATGCTTTTTCATATGTCGACTGGAAGACAACAATGTTAAATGAGATGAGAGCTCTCCAAAAGGTTGGAACTTGGACCCTTGTGCCATGACAACCATCCATGAACGTAGTAGGAAATAAGTGGGTTTTCAAAACAAAACTCACTCCACATGGAACCTTGGACCGACTGAAGGCACAATTGGTAGCTAAAGGCTACCACCAAGAAGCTGGGATAGATTACTTGGAGACATATAGTCCAGTTGTGTGCCCTACAACGATCAAGTTAGTGATTTCTCTTACTCTCATTTGCAGCTAGAATATAAAGTAGCTAGACATAAAAATAAATGATTTTTTTGTTTGGTTATTTTTCTGAACCCATTTATATGCTTCAACCAAAAGGATTCATTGATCCTAGGTTCCCTGGCCACATTTGTCATCTTCATAGATCATTATATGGTCTAAAGTAGTCTCCTCGAGCATGGTTTGAGAGATTTTCCAGCTTCCTGCTGGAATGTTGCTTTACTTGTTGTGTTTTTTATCCATCTCTTTTCTTATTCTGAAAAGATATGAATGAGCTTTAGGTCTTACTATATGTAGATGATATTATTGAAATTGGGAACTCTTCTTAATTAATTACCAATTTTATTGATGAACTCGATAAAGGCTTCCTAGTTAAGGACCTAGGTAAACTGCACCATATTCTTGGCTTACAGGTAATCTACAATGAAGCGGGATTATTTTTAACTTCACATCAATATACTTTAGATGTCCTTCGGAAGGCTGAGATGATCTATAACAAATCTATCTCTACTCCTATGGTTGTTAAAGAAGAAGTTGTTACAAATGGTACCTTTTATTTTCTAGAGCATCTTAAGCTCTCTGCACTATTTGTCTCATACTAGGCTTGATATTAGCCAGGCAATCCATCACTTATGTTAGCAGATGAGCTTTCCATGGATCAAGAACTTTTACAAGCTTAAAATAATATTGAGGTACCTACAAGGAACTAGAAATTATGGATTACAATTTCATCAACAAAGTCCAACTGCTATTTATGGCTTCATGGATGCAGACTATGGTGGTTGTTTCCAATCTAGAAAATCAACCACTAGATTCTTTATGTTTATGGGAGTAAACCTTATATCATGGGCCTCCCAAAAACAATATGTTGTTTCATATTCCTCAATTGAAGCTAAATATAGAGCAATGGCTGAAGGAACAGTTGAAGCCACATGGCTGTTGAACTTGTTAAGGTCCCTCAAGATAAGTCATATAATCTTGTGCACATGTTTTGTGATAATCTTTCTGCATTGCATATGTCCATGAATCTTGTGTAGCATAGCAAAGGCAAACATATTGAAATTGACATACACTTTATCAAGGAGAAAGTTGCCTAAGGAATAATCATCACTACGTATGTACCATCTAGTGAACAACTGGCTAACATCTTAACTAAGCCTTTACCAACGGATCAATTTAAAGATCTAAGAAACAAGATTGGTGTGACCCCACCAATCTTGTGGGGGAGTGTTGGTGTTGTAGCCACATTACTTGAAGAAGCAGAAAGAAGTAATAAAAAACTAGAAAAAAAAGGTAAACAAGCCCTAACCATTCTTTTAAACTCACTCCTTCACTAGCTCCCATGCATAAGAAATATCCAAGTTAGACTCTATATGCTCCACAAGCACAGTACAAACAAGTATATTAACCCAAGCACACGGTACAACATGGATTACAGCTTAGTAGCAACTCAACATTCAAGGAATACCATGTTGGAAAGTCTTCCAGAGATCTAGTTAATAGGACCTACACTCCACTACCCTCTCATCTGAAGAACGAGATAAGAAAGGGAGGCACCGGCTTTGAAAATGATGTCCTGAAGCTTTCTATGATGGTCAGCAATCCAGTTGAAGATGAGGATAGTGAAACCAACTTAGACTAACCTCTTTTTTGACTTTGTAATATGCTACTGGCTATATAAGACTAGTACAATGCTCGGAGACTTTGGTAGTAGTTTCATTCGAGCCATTTTGATATAATATTAAGACAAGCCTTTTATTGTACTTGTTTTATATTTTTTTCAAATTCAAGTCATGTGAGGTATCAATTCTTGCTAATTAAGAATATAGATTTTTGTATGAAGATGGGATGAAATCTTAAATATTGTTGGAAATCTTTAGGAGGAAACAATGATATAGAAGTAAAGATAATGAAATATGAATGAGCAACCCTTGCAAATAGAGACATGCCGAAGGGAAGAATAACTAAGAAAAGTATAGCTCAACAAGACAAGGTTAGAATGGATAAAGAAATCCAAGAAAGTTTATTTTAGGTGCCTCCAAGAAATAGGGAGCAAAAGGAAAAGATAGAAGAGACAAACAATGTCATCTTTAAGGAAAGTGTTGAACATAAAGGAAAACATGAGTCTTGAAGTAGGGTTGTAGTAGGTGGATTAGCACAAAGTGCTTTTATGAAATACAAGCCCCAGTGTCAAGTGATGGAAAAATTAAAGTTGCTCTTCCTAAGGAAGTTATTGAAAATAGTAGTAAATTCTATGAAAATTATGTTATGGGATTTTTTTTGGGATCAAGGTTACCTTTCTTTGTAGTAAAAGGAATCGTGGAAAAGCAATGGGGAAAAAAAAGTTTATTAGATATTTCTGCAACAGATAATGGTTTCTTCTTTTTCAAAATTTCTAATAAAAAAATCGAGGAAGTATTAGAAGTTAAAGTTTGTGCTGTGGTAGTAAAACTAATGTTTCTGCAAAAATGACATAATACTATTAGATTATAAAAGGAGAAAATCACTTCTATACCAATTTGGATAAAGTTGCATTATGTCCCACATACTCTATGGGATGAGATTGGTATAAGTGGTGTAGCCAGTGATATTGGAAAGCCATTATACATGGATAAGTCCATTAAACTTAGACAAAGGATATCATATGCAAAGGTATGTGTTGAAATAGAAATAAAGTGTTCTTTACCAACTTCTTTTGAAATTGATATGGGAAATGGTGCTATCTTTAAGGTAGAAGTGGAGTATTGTTAATTGCCTAAAATATACAAGAGGTGTGATTATTTTGGACATAAGGAATATGTTTTAAAGAAAAAAAAAGATATGGATTCCAATGCAAAAGAACTCATTAAGTTAGACAGAGAACTATGATGAAGGATGTAGGGATAGAACATTCGGATAAAGGAAATGAAGATCAAGTTCATGAAAACCAAGGACATAAGGATATAAGAGATAGGAATCATGGCAACGTATAGATTGCAAATTCAATAATGCATGAGGTTGAATCCACCCAAATAAAGCAAAACAAACTACAAAGGCCAAAGGTCAAATTAGATCAAACTAATAAAACAAATGTATATGGGTGGGGAAACAAAAGAAGTCCCAAAAAGAGTACATGTGAGGAGGAGAACACTAGAAATAGGTTTAGTGTGTGGATAAATAATCCTTAAGAACCAAGTAGAGCAAGATGCAATGATATTGAAGGCTTTAAAGGTTTTGAAGGAGAAAACACCAAACCTTTAGACAAATGATCATATTCTAATGGAATGTTAGGGGCATGAATAAAAGCGCTAACCAAAAAGAGGTACAACAAGTTATCAAGAATGCAAAAGTTGATATTGTCATTCTATTAGAACATAAAATAAAAGAAGATAAAGCACAATGGGTGATAGATTCTCTTCTTTCTTAGTGGGAATTTGTCCATAATTATAAAGATAATGAAAATGGAAGGATATAGATTGTATGGAAAAAGCCACATCTTAACATCACAATGCTTAATAGTTCTAAACAAGTAGTGAATTGTAGAGTGGAAGAGTGGGCACGAAATATGATACTTATCTACAATCTATGCAACAAATGCAGTAAATGAATGAAAGGATCTATGAAGCAACCTTACACATTGTTAAAATAGTTATAGGAAGACACTCAATGACTACTTGTAGGAGATTTCAATACAATGAGGAATCTAAATGAAAGGGTTAGTATAGCTAGTAGATGGGTAGAAGGAATAGAAGATTTCAACAAGTTCATAAGTGATGTAGAACTTATAGAACTAAACTTTGTAGGATCTCTTCTATCATGGACAAACAAAGGTAAAGGAGTAGGGTTCAAAGATAGTAAATTAGATAGATGTTTGGTAAACACTAAATGGTTGCAAAGTAAAGTAGATTTCTCTATTGAATTCAATACTCATGGATTTTCAGATCATAGTCCTTGCATTATTAATGTGGGCAATATTAGACCAACATAGAAAAGGGCCTTTAGATTTTTCAACTTTTGGCAAGACAACCTTCATTTTATGACAATAATGAAGAATATTTGGCCTAAAGGCACAACAATATATAAAATAATGATAAAGTTGAAGGAAATGAAAAAAAAAAAAAAGCTGTGAAAGCTAAATAGAGAAGAATTTGGAGAATTACTAAGGAAAATAGAGATAGCTAGGAAATAGCTACAAATAGCACAAGAAAAGATTTTTGATGACCTTTCAAATACCTAAATGTGCAATGAAGAAAAAGAATGGTGAGAAAAGTTACTAATACATATAAAACATGAAGAAATACTTCTTAAGTAGAAATCAAGGAATACTTAGCTGAAAGAGGGAGATTGTAGCAGTAAAGTTTGTTTTAGAAGCATGACAAAGAAAATAGCAAAAAATCACATTGTCAAGGTGGAAATAGATGGTGGGCAACTTAATGAAGATCTTAAGGTGATTAAGAAAAAAATTCCAAGTTAATATTAAAATTTGCTAGGGAAGGCAAACTAACTTTAACCATCAGAAAGAAATTAAGAGAATTATTCCCCACTGAAATTTCAAAAGTAACAAAGAGAAGCCTTATAGCATATGTTTAAAGAGAAGATATACAAAAGGTCTTTAACACTATTGGTGAATACAAAGCTCTAAGTCCTAATAGATATGACAATTTCTTCTTCAAGAAAGCTTAGAGTATTATAGGGAGTGAGATAAAAGAAGCAATTATAGCTTTTTTTCATAAGTGACAGCTACTATGAAGCATAAATTTAACAATAATCTCTTTGTCCCTAAGAAAGTAAATGCTACTAATATGAAATATTTTAGGCCTATCTCTTGTTGTAATGTGCTGTACAAGATCATTTCTAAAATTATGGTAGAAAGGTTAAGCAAAGCTTTTCCTCATATCATACTTCCTTGTTAGACAACTTTTATGCCAAGTAGAAACATTAAAGAAAACATTTTGTTATGTCAAGAGCTAATAAACAATTATCACAAAAATATTCATGGGAAAAGGGTGGCAATTAAGGTTGATATTATGAAAGTATATGATTCAGTAAATTGAAATGTAATCTTAAATACTTTGAAAGTTTTGAAGTTCCTAGACAAATTCAAATTATTGATTGAAAGTTGCATCATTACTGTTGGATATTCTGTGAACATAAATAGCTCTTATACAAGTTTTTTTAAGGGAGCAAATGGACTTAGACAAGGAGACCCTTTCCCTCGTTTTCTCTTTGTTATTGTGATGGAAATTCTTAACAGAATTATACAAAAGGAAATATCTTCTAAAAGGTTTAAATTTCACTAGAAATGCTCTAAAAAGAATATCACTCATCTATGCTTTGTTGATGACCTTTTTTTGTTTGCTTATGGAGATATTAAGTCTATATTGTGTTTATTAGATACTATGTAAGAGTTTCAAGATATCATAGGTATGAAGATGCATCCACAAAAGTGTTAAATTTTCTTTTTAGACTTGTCTAAATAGGAGAAGGCTTTAATACTTGATCATATTCCTATCTAAGAAGGCCAACTTCCTATAAAATACTTGAGAGTTCCATTGATTACTAAAAGCCTATCCAATCTAGATTGTACAGTCCTAACAGAAAAGATATTGAAGCGAATTGAAGGTTGGAAGTCAAATCATATATTAGTTATAGGGAGACTGTAGCTAGCAAAAAGTGTTCTATTCTCCTTGCAAACATATTGGATGCAAATTTTTCTATTACCAAAATAAACACTTTATGAAATTGAAAAAAGACTAGAATTTTCCTTTGGGCAAGTAAATCTGATGAACAAGGTGTAGCAAAAGTGGCATGGAAAGAAGTTTGTTAGCCTAAAATTTCTCAAGGACTAGGTTTGATAGATATTCATACATGGAATAAGGCAACAGTTGAAAAAATTTTATGGTCTCTTGTGTGTAATAATTCAAACTCTTTATAGGCTAAATAAATGATAACAAAAAATTTGAAGAGAAGAAATGTATTAGAAGTTGAGATGAAAGGATCACGAGCTTAGAGTTTTAAGAATATTTTACAAGTAAGAAGTGAACTCACACAACTAGTGACAAGCTTAGAATACACTATTGCCAAAATTTATATAGCACTAAGAAAGCATAGAAAAGATATTGAATAGGTAAGACTTGTATGGAAATAATGAGTACCAAAGCATAATTTTATATGTTGGATCATTTTGAAAGGCAAACTATTAACAACAAATCGTGTAGCTATATAAAATAGTTCAGTGGACCTACAATGCAACCTTTACCAACAAGAAGAAGAATCACAAGAACATTTATTTTTTAAATGCAAGTTCACAAATTACATATGAAAGGCTTTGTTAGGTATGAATGGATTAACTCGAAAAATTGAACACTAATGAGCTAAAATATGTTGGATGATCAAGGCTGTCAAGAGTAAAAGTTTTACAATAACTATGCTTAGTATATCTTTCAAGGCTATATTGTATCACATTTAAAGGGAAAGAAATAAAAGAAGATTCAATGATAAAAGTCTAGATAGTTCAACCATTATTGCTAAAATCAAGAATGATGTGAGAGGGAAGATTTCATCTACTAGAAGAGTAAAGCCTATAAATTGTAATAAATTTTTACAAGAACTTTGAAATTTTCCAAATGTAGTGTGTGAACTTAAATGATGATAATGTAATTGAACAATCTTGTAATTCTTTACAGTGATATATAATTCTTGACCTTTCATTAAGAAAAAAAACAAAAAACAAAAAACAAAAAACAATGAATGAAAACTTCTACATTCCATTAGATCATTGTCTTTCCAAGTCTTTAAGATATTATAATAGTTTTTGATAAACTATGCACCAAGCAAGAAAGACGAGATTTGAATTGTGTTTGTGATTTCTTTCTATATTCTTATGATTTCTTATTATTCTTATGAAGTGCTTACGTTTTGTTTGTTAGGAATTATACTTGTTTGTAAGTTAATCAGAATAACATCAATCACATGAAATATGTGCTAGATTAATGATAGAAAGATAACGAAACAATTGAACACCATAAAAACTTGAGTGGTTCTTTCTAAGATTACTTGTCCCTTACATCCGGTTTCCTTTAGCCAATTAGTTAGAAGATCCCTTCACTAAATTTTATGGATAAACAATGTTTTCACAACATTACACTCAAATTCTTCTTAGTCCAAGAAGAATTGACCATGAACATAATCACAGGGCTTCCAGCCCCAGGACATGAATGGTTTAATGGAAAAGAAAAACTGTCCACTATAATAAATGACTAGAACAATGCTTTGTGAAAATAATATGCCAAAACATTTTCAAGGTGATGTTGTGAATAGAGTATGTTATGGGCCAAACCGAGTTTTTAACTATTAATAAATGAACATGAACTATTGGATAACAGTAAACCCAATGTATCCCATTTCAAAATTTCTAGTTGCAAGTTTGTTGTGTTAATAATTGGAAGCAAATTCATAGGATATTCCACAAACAACAAGACATATCGCGTGTTCAACAAGAAAAATCAAAATATAAATGAGTTAGTACTCTATTGATTTGGATTATAGAAATAATATAGAGCCTATATTACCATATTCTGGAGTGGAATAAATATTATAGAAAACAATTATCAAAACAAGGAAGCAAAGAAAGCAGTCTACACTAGAGTAAGAAATGTAGTTGATCAAGGACAAATCATTGGTGACCTTACCGAAAAGTTGTCGATGATCTAGTTCTAAAACTATTTGTGATTTTATTGCTTTCTTATCTTAATTAAAACCAAAGAAAACAAATGAAGCCGTGCTTGATGAAAATTGGGTACACGTATGCATGAGTAACTCAATAAATTCAAAAGAAATAAAGTACGAGAGCTAATTCCAGGACCTAGGAATCATTTAGTTATGGAAACCAAATTGGTCTTTAGAAATAAAATAAATGAAAATGGAACCATCACTAGAAATAAGATAAGGCTACATAGTTAAGAAGAAAAAGGAATATGCTAAATCTAAGCACTTGTAGCAAGACTCGAAGCTGTTAGAATATTATATAGTTTTACATGTAATAAAAATTTTAAATTGTACCTAATGGATGTTAAAGGTGCATTTCTGTGTGAAATAAATAATGAAGAATAATATATAGAACAACCACAAGGTTTTGAGAACCCTAACGTACCAAGTCATGTTTATAAATTGTTAAAAGGACTACACAGGCCACATACACCAAAGTGTACATATGAAAGGATAAAAAATTATCTATTGATTTTAGGTTTTAAAAAGTGGTTGACACTGCATTGTTTGTCAAATTTTGAAAAGAAAAAAAGAACAATTTTTTGGTTGAGTAAGTTCATGCAAATGATATAATCAGTGTTATTAACTATTATCTCTATAAAGAAGTTTTTTTTTTAATAGATGCAAGAAGAATTTGAAATGAGTATAATGAGAAAGTAGCACAACTTCTTCCTTAGTCTCTAAATATATAAAAAATTAGACCACATTTTTATGTTCCAAACAAAATATGTACACAAGCTACTAAAAAAATACAAGCTATACACTAGTCAACCTACTCAAACAACTATGAAGACAACCGTTAGGTTTGATCAAATCAAAAATGGTAAGTTTGTTGGCTCCAAACTTTATAAGATTATGAGAAAGTCGCTTTTATCTCATTACCGCTAGATTTGATATCCTATTCAGTGTTTGTTTTAATTATCTAAAAAACGATTTTGTTTTGGGCTTAAGACAACCTCAAAACTGATTTTTCGTAATATGTGCATGGAATGAAGGCTGGATAGAAAAAGCACTAGAGAAGTATGTTACTTTTTTGGAAATAGTTTAATCCCTTCGTTTTCAACAACCCAAAGTAATGTTGCTATCTCAACCACTAAGGTTGAGTACATAGCAATGCGAAGTTGTTATGCTCATGTCTAGTGGATGAAACAAAAAAGTGAAGACTTAGAATCTTTTTAACTTCTATTTCTATTAAATATGATAACAATAGTGCTATTAATCTGACTAAAATTCTCATCTAACACTCTAGGAATAAACGTATTGAATTTTAGGCATTATTTTATGGGGACCATGCTGTTAAAGGCGACACTCAGCTACAATATATTCGCATAGACATTCAGCTCCCTATCATTTTTACTAAGCTCCTTCACACCGACTGATTTATTACACTTAGGTATAAGTTTGGCATGTGACGTCTTGACAACTTGAGTTAATATCAGTTTTTCATGATATGTGTGCCCTTACTTTCCACTGTAAGAGGCTCGCTTTCAAGGGGAGCTATGCTTCTGGTAAGCCTTATTCGGATGACTTTTTACTTTACCATCCCTCTTTGCTGTGACAAGAAGAAGGGGCAGTACTTTATACGTGTGCAATCAATTTTGTGAAGATTGCAAATTTCCACGTGTATGAAACTTGTAACAATTTTTGAAATGTTAGGTAAGTAAATTTTTCTCAGCAGTCTCAAGCTAGTGTGGAAAGTAGGTTTTTTCTGCATTCAATAGAAGCATTTTCTAAATGCCTAACTCGTGCCCAAAAAAAAGGAAGAAGAATTCTTTTCTCATCTTACAAAAGTTCTCTCCCTTAATTCGTGCTTAGTATCTTAAACATCCTATTTAAAGAAAATTTTTGTCATCAAGAAAAAAGGAAGTGATTATTTAAATAAAATAAGGTTTATGTTATAATGGTTATAAAAGAAAATAATTTCAATTTAATCATTATGTTTTAAACATAATTTGTATTGATGGAAATTAAAGTACATATTTTTAGGGGCATTACCCCAATATAAACAAACCTCACCATAACTGTGAGAAAATGAAGTTTAGGAGCTTCCAACTTTCATTCAACACAAAATTGGCATAGGAAAGTTTTATATTTATGAGTAAAAAGGCTTTCATTCTTTCAATTGTTGTTATTCTAGCCAACAAGATTAGGGTATCCATTATTTTGACTTAGAATTACTTGTAATTATACCCAGCCCATTTACTATAAATGCAAGCAAAATGGGATATTTCAAACAAACTTGGAACTAAATATGTTCCTTTAGCTGACCAGAGGAAGCCATAAGTTAAGTACTTCTATTATGGGGGGTTTATCCCTAAGCACAAGCCACCCAATAAAGTTATATTTACTAAAATCACTAACACAAGTTAAATCATACAAATCTTCCCAATTATTAACTTGCAAAAGTTCCTTGCTTTTTTCTTTTTTGGGTTTAGGTTGGGGGGGGGGGGGGGGGTAGGGGAGGAGGAAGGAACAATGTTTAGGGCTAGAATGACTAATGTTCACACAAGCCTTATCTTAACAAGACCTTTCAACCTCTTTGCTATGTTGCCTTTGATGTTAAGTTAAATTACTAAAATTCTTTTGCATTTTATGCTTCTATCCATTTGCTCCATAGGGAAGACTTTGGCTAGTTTATGAAATTCTAAAGCATATGGCCCAAAATAGCCTTATTCCATAATTTGAGATCAGATAGCCCTAATCTCCCCTTCTTCTTACGTGAGCAAGCCACCTATTAAGCCATTGTGTGAGTTCTATTTACTTCATTATTTCCTACCCATGAGAATTGTCTTTTTTCTTAATTGCATAAATGGTTTGCCTTGATAGAAGAAATATTTACATCTAGAAGGTATAAGTGGGAGTGAAAATTGATTTTTATAATTAAATTTTCCTCCATTGCTAAAATATTTTACTCTCTAGCTATCTATTCTTTCAAATATTTAATCTGTCAAACCCTTAAAATCAACATGATTAAGTCTTTCCATAATATTGAATTGTTTGATGTGTTCGCACATGCATGAGGATAATTTCTTCGAGTTGGAAGAAGCTGGTTGTAACCTAATTGAGTTGGTTAAATGTGTAGTTCTATTTAATTTACAGTGATTGGTGTTTTAATTGGATTGGTTGGATGGTTGGATTGACATACGCTCAAGTGTCTTCAATGGAACCACGTAAATTGTTGTCATATCTCCTTTTAACTCTTCTTGGTTACCAATTTACCTTGATGCACCAATTAGACTACATTTGATATTTGTTTATGTTATGTGATATTAAAATAAGTCCATTATCTAACCCAAAAATTAGTTTATGAGTTAGATAGATAAATTTACATTTAAAATTATCCAAGAACAATTTTCTCCTCATGCAAGACTTTCATCCATAACACACCTTCCACCCTAAGCATGTCTTGGGTTTAAGATTGAATAAGCTAGAATAGATTCTCCCATACATTGAAAATATCTAACATGCTCAAAGTTGAATGAAAGTTAGAGGATTAATTAAAGCTATGATATCACATTCAAAATAGTCTCATAAGCTAATCCAAAAGCTTCTTAGGAGTTAAGGGGATATTTTTATATATATTTAAATATTATCTAAGAACAATATCTTTCTAATGTGGGACTTTTATCTCTAACACTTCCCAACGAACTAAACATATTTTAAGAATTCAAAGTTAAATAAGAGTTAAATTGAATTAACCAAAGCTGTAATACAGTGTTAGAAAAAATAGAAAAAGTCTTGTATCCAACTTAGAACCTTAAACTAATTCAACTTTACTAGACTTCTTGAAAAAATTTTAAGTAGCCAAATAATAACATTTCTTATGAATGTCTAAAATGTTGAACGCCTAGTTAGTTAGACCAAATCTCATCCAGGCTTCTCTTGCTTATGCTTTTACCTTGATGCTTTGGACCAAATTTTTAATACTTAATCCTTGCATGTAAATGTTGAATAATAACTATCCAGAATGTGTATGGCCGAATTGGTGAAGTCGTTTCTAGTCTACTTCTTTCTCTTTCTATATAAGTGGAAAGTTGAGATAATCATCATATAATAACCCAAAAATTCTAGGAGAAGAGAGAAGATAAAGATGGAGAACCTACGCCCAAATCCCAAAGAAAATGCCCTATCCCATTATTTCACTTTACTAAGCAGAGTGGATTTACATTTGGATCGATACAGTTATTTAACCCGAAAGTCATCAATGCTAATTGAACCTCTTCCTTTAAATTTTGTAAACCTAGTCGGCTTAAAAATCATGCAAAACCGGGTTTTAAGCCCCTACAAAAATCTTGAGAGTACGTAGGAACATTACAGATGGATTGGACTTAGTCTCAGCAACAGTGGCCACTACTCCGGGCCTTCTCTTCTCTTTAAGCCGAAGGGATCCCGTCCCACATCCACCCTTTCGACTAAACGATAAGTCTTCCCTTTTAGAAGCTCCAGCTGATTTCTTAGGTATCAAAATTCAGAGGGCTTCGTCCCTAGATTCATGCACCTTTTTTTTCAGCCAGTGGAAGATCTGGAATTCTCTCACTTCTCTTCATTGGACACTTCACAGCCATTGACACTTCGGAGCTTCGGCTCTGAACCTGGAGAGCGAAGCCCTTACAAATTGAACCTTTCGATATGACGAATAACCTCTCCAACCAGCGCCTTCATAACCCGCATTTCCAACGAAACATCCATTAATATTTGACAAGCACCGAATGATAAGAGTTCTATTTTCCACCCTTAGATTTCGCAAACCCTTTCAACCCTTTGTTTGAGATAGAACCTTCAAGGTGGCCAAAACCAAATCATACTAACTTTACCTAAGAAGACTAAGTGAATGACTTTTTTACTTCTTTCATAGATCTTTAAGACAGAACCCAACATCAACCACCTGACTTAAACTACTTCGGCTGAATGAAGAACTATCCCAACTTAACTATCTCGATACTATTAGTCAAATATTTTAATATGTTAAATAGGTGACTTTCAAAGAATAGAGATGAGTGATTGACAGCTTGCCAGTTAGGCTTAAACGAACTAGTGCTATTTGGGTTACAACCAATTGTGTTACTCTATTTTCTTTTACTTCTTTTTGTACAGTCACTTCTATTTGGTCAGTTATCAGCTTAGAAAATTGGTTTTTGGCGCCTTTATTTTTACTTTCAAAATAGTTAGCATCGAGTAGCATCGAGGGGTTTCCATGTATGTTCGTTTTTTCTTACATATGTATAAGAAAAAAAATCCTCAACTGTATTTATCATAAATTTACATATAATGTGATATTTCTTCACTTCCAACGTATTCAAGTTAATAACGGTAACTATTTATTTCAAATGAAAACTAAGCTCATTATAGATTCTTTTCCACTAATTATAATTCAATTATTTATTATTACCAAAAGATTTATAAGGACTTTTAGTAAGTTGATATAATGGAGGACTAGTATGATCTAATTTGGGCTAGAAACATTAGCAAATATAATTTCATTAGATTACTTGTTTGTAAAGATAGACTTTCTATGGCAACAAAATTATATGATAACTTCCTTCAATTAACATGTATTGTGATTTTTATTAATCCTACACAAAAAATAAAAGCCATTTCTTTTTTAAATGTATATGGATAAGGATGATTTGGAGAAGTATCCTTGTCCAAAATAGAATTCGACATGACATTTGAAAATGAAATGAAAAATTGTAATGAATCAAAATAATTAAAAGAAGATATGTGACTATTAAACTTCTTAAGATATTTTTTAGCTTATATTTATTGTATATAAGCTAAAAAAAAACATACGGCACTTTTAAAGGAAAACATTTGATATTTTTATTATATTAGTAAAAGTAAAAAAAGTAATATGAATAAGAGGTTTGTTTAAAAATATAAAATTCTCTTAGGATAATATTATTTTAAGTGAGATTTAGAGGCCTCCAATTTCTATCTTTTCATAGATGTAGTAACTTTTGTAATGTTGGAATATGGCTCTTTTTTTTTTTTTTGGTGTATAGGCACCCTCAAAGGAAAAAAGAAATGTGTTTTTTTTTTTGTTTTTAATGTAAGTTGCATTAATAGAAATTAATATACAAAGGCACAGGGATATACCTCAGTATTACAATAATTTTTGAAAATAAACTAAGAGTAAAAAAAAATAGAGGTTAGAAGCCTCCAAATCTCACTCAAACATACATTATCTTGTGAGGGTTTGATATTGTGAAGCAGAGAAGCTCTCCCTCGTACAATTTTCCTTACTTTAGTCAACAAGATTGAAATGTTAACAAATGTATTTTAAAATCTTCTTCTATTCCTTTCTGTCCAAATGCAATAAATACAAGTTAGAAAAGATATTTTAAAAAGTTTTGCAGTCAGATCTTTACATTTAGATGCTTTAATCATCCAATAAATGTTTTCTTTTTATTTTCCCCTGTCTTCCTTCAAATACATGTATGTTCTTTTTTAACATACGTGGGAACTTTTGCTTACCACGGTGGACGACTGCTCTCTTACCTGATGTGGCTGGAACACACCAAGGTGGAAGGCATTTCTCCTCCTAGATTTCACCACAGCTCTCCTACAAACAGCATCTTCCCGTTAACTTCTTCTGTCAACTTGCATGACTGGGCTGTGTATGACTTGAGACAGCTAGCAAGATGCAACTGTGGGAGGCTAAGAATGGAAACAGGAAGACACGTATCCTCTCGGTGGAAGAAGACGATTGGATACGAGCAAGCATCGTTTTCCTTTGCAGCTTAAATTCTCTGTAGTTAGAATATTTGGTATGAGCAAAGGCGCATTGCCGTTATTTTTCCTTTCGTTTGGTTTTTTTTTTTTTGTAATCAAACGATTTCCCCAATCGATGCAAACAAGCTCAAACTTTTGTCATATTTTTTTATTCTTGCAAATTTACGTTTTCGACAAATACATCCTAAGTTTCCCAAGATGCCTATAACAAGTTCCGCCCATAACTCAGTTTGATAATATTCTCAGCGCGTAAATAGAATAAAATACTATTGCATTGAGAGAAAGATGAAATAAATGACTAGAAAGTAAATAAAAAGCTAGGTCAAGTACACAATACTTTAAAGGAATAAGTGTTATTATTTGGTGAAAGGTTAGTATGGATTTTTATTATGTACAATTGTGTGTTGCAAAAATGATCATGCTTAGAACAATGAGCCTATGATAGTGAGATTTAGATGTTATAAGAATAGTTCTAACATAGATTGAAATTGACTCTTAATTTTGGACTCAGTGCCTCGAAAGGTTTATTTGTTATTCCTTGGAAATTGTCTTATGCATTGCGCCAATGCTTTGCCTATATAAGTCCCAAGATTCAAATTTCACATATTCGTCGTGAGGCCAAATTCCTAACAGATGTATTAGCAAGTTTTGGGCATTTAGCTCTTGTGTTGCAAGTTTTTTCAACTCTTGGTCCTTTACCATGATGCTATCACCAAATCTCATGGGTAAATCAATTAGGCCTAAAACATTACAAAGCTTTTAAGTTTGTATGTGTCAATTTAGATTTTCATTTAGACTATGCATTTATATTGGTATCTTATTTTTCTGTCACAAATGGACTACACACATTTGTTAGGTTTATGTTATATGGAGCTATGTATTACACCTTGCTACTTGTATTCCTTCACAAGTTTGGTGTTCAAGCAATTTATGTTATCAATATAACTAACCAGGACAAAGTCCAATTGGAGGGGGGGGGAGATGTTATAAGAATAAAATAATTCTTTGATGTGTAGAAGAGCCTAAAAACAAAATTATACCCCTAATACAAGAAGATGGTTCTCTTATTTTTAATAATGATACCTTGCGAAATGTAGTGTCTAGTCCTAAAAACCTCCAACCTTAACCATATAAAAGATTTTAAACCAATTGTTTGACACAATATTTTATACAAAATGATCTGAAAGCTACTTGCAAGAAGGATAAATCTCATTTTCCCTTCCATGATTAGTTAAGACCAAACTTCTTTTGTCAAAGATTGTTAGATATCCAAAAATATTATGCTTTGTCAAAAATTAATTCACAATTATTACAAAGGAGATTAAGGTAATCATGCATTCATTAAAATTGATTTTATGAAAGCTTATGATTTGTAAAATAGAATGCAATATTAAGAGCTTCCAATCAATCTTGTATTAAGAGTCCTCCAATCTATTCATACTCCTTATATATTGATTAATTTGATTACCCAACGTATTACAAATAGCAAATTCTTTTTGAACTTTAATGTTGAGCATGTTGACTATTTTGAAGGCACCAATGTGTTAAGGCAATGAGATCTCATCCTTTTATTTATTTGTCCTTGTCAAAGATTCTCAACATAATTATTATTGAGGAACTTTTGTTTCTACCTTCAAATATCACAAGCACTGTAAAAAGGAGAAAATTATGCATCTTTACTTTGCAAATAACTTATTCTTATTTGCATATAAGAATGTTAATTCAATATTATGTCTCACTAATGTTATGAAAGACTTCTCAACCCTTACAAGTTTATATTTTAATCTCAATAAATGTTAGATATTTTTCTCATGGCTCACTAAGCAAGAGAAACTTCTAATATTATATCACACTACATTTTTCTAAGGAAACTCTACCCCCATCAAGTATCTTAGTATTTCTTTGGTTGCAAAAGGGCTTACTTATATTAATTATAAGATTTTGATAGAGAAAATCATAGGAAAAATCAATGGATGGAAAATGAGACATCTCAAATATACAAGAAGATTACAATTGGTAAAAGTAGTTCTTACTTCCATCTATATCTTTTAGATACAAATATTCCTCCTACCAAAACAAACCATTTATGAGGTTAAGAAACATATTAAGTAATTTTTATGGGTAGGTTATTTGAAAGATCATAAAACTCACAAAGTCATTTGACAAATAGTTTACTCACTTAAAAGGAAAAGAGGACTTAAGTTATTATACCTCAAAGAGTGGTATAAGATTTTGTTAAAGTGTTTACTTTAGAATCTCATCAATTATCCAAGTTTATCCTTATGTAGTAAATGGATTTATAGGACAAAATGCATAGAAACTTCACTTATGCATATAAACATTTCAGGAAACATGACATAAAGTTGAAGAGATCTTTTTAAGCTATGACAATTTTTCACATCTATTTTCTCCAAACATTCTCATTGTTGTAAAAATAAATATAAGAAAGTGTGTCAACATTAAGGTTGAATGGCATGACTTAATATGATTCAGTAGAATTAATGAATAAAATTTCATTAAATGACTCATGTGTGAGGATGGACTTCTTATGACAAAAGTGTTATCTTAATGACTCCCCATAATTTACTTGTACTTTGATTTGTGTGTGTCTAAAGTTGAAATAGTTTATAATTGTTTTTTCAATCTACTTAGATTAGATAGATTTCATGAAGCATCCTTGGTCAACATGGATAAGTTGTTTAAGGCTTATGGCTATATATAACTAAAAGAAATGATTTGGATGTAAAGTTTCTTCAACTTTCTTTCTTAGTATATATTTATTATATAGAGTTTGAATAAAACCATAGATGTTTTCAAAATAAGATTATTAAAATATCAATTCTATTGGCAAAATCAAGAAATTAGTATATGAGAATGCATATCAATTTAGGAACATTAAATCCTTTCACACAAATGTTTTGTTGTGTCATAGTTGGAGGATTCTAAACTTGATTTTCTTTTAAATACACTTGTAATGTTGGGTTATGTCCCTTTGTATTTATACTCTCTCATTCTCAAATGAATAAACTCATATATTCATAAAAGGAATAATTAAAAGTTATAAATTTCAGAATATGGCTATGAAAGTTTGGCTTACAATATTGGGTATGGAAGACTAATTTATAATGCACAAGCATGAGAATCATCTAACTATAGTAACAAAGTTAGCATAACATTCAACTAGGATTTGTAATTAAAACACAGAAACAATTTTAAAAATCCTAGAAAATCCCTAACCCCCAAACCTAGGATTTAGGTTGCCATCTAACCCAAATCCTAGATTCCTTGGCCACCCACACCATTCAATCCACATGACTCGCCATCCCACATTGTTAGCTAGACCTACATAAATACCTACAAAACCAAACCTAAACCTAAACCTAAATAACACTAACTAGTCTTACATAATCTAAGAATAAATATAAGACATATTGAACTCAAATGATGTAATTGGATAAGATGACATTCCTATACAAATGGTGACATAAAGTTAAATATAGATAGCTCTAGCATTTTAGGAATAAGTATAGGAACGGGAGTTGTCATGATCCCTAACCATCATGCCAAAATGCCTAAACCTATTGGTTAGCTGAAAATCCATCTATTTGAACCATGATAACTACATTACACTTTACATCCAACACCCTAACAGTCCACTCTCTAGGTAGTCCCAATTAATGGTAGCCCACTCTTGTCCCCCTTAACCTTTAAAACCCCTTATGCCATGGCATACAGCTAGCAAAACACACACCAACATTTGCTCATGCTAAGTTTCAAACTTAGGATAATGGCTAGCTCTAATACCAAACCATTATGATCCCTAGTTGTTCAGTGATTTTTAAATGCAAGTGAACATGTCGAACAAGTAATATAATGATAAGGAAAGTATCGTCCCACAAAGATTGGTGATTACTATGCCAACTAATTACTAACGGTGAACAACTCCTAGAATTTATCTAACAAATCCAAATTGATAGAAAATAAACTAATCAACTAAATTTAATAAAACTAAATACACAAAATATGTTAGAGTGTCCGATTTCACCATAACTATGAGGTACTAATGTAGATTATGTATGCTTACAAGAGGGATAATATCTATGTGATGGCGGAACTTCCTAATTTATTTACTATCCTATGTCTAGGTATAGCAAACCTACTTAGTTCATTAATTCACTATATTTCTATATGTGAATTAAAACAAACCAAATGCATTAGGATCTATGAACATTTCTAGTTTACAATAAATCTTTCGATTATCTTATCACCAAAAGCCACACAAACAACATGGTATATGTCTATCCATAATTAATTCATGGTTATATATTATAAGAAGCAATTGCATATTATTACCTCTCAGTCTCAAACATGCACATCAAATCATTCAAGTGGTGGCCAATCACTTAAAAGCATTAAGCATAATAATATATAACTCACATAAATAAAATATCTTGCAAAACATAATAATCATAAGATTCATATCATCATAATTAGGTTACATTGTAGCTCTAACAAAAATAACTAAAGCATAAAGAAATAATGAGGAAGAATAATAATAGGGAATAAAGAAGGCATCTTGAATCCAAGAACAATAAGTCTGTCACCCTTTTTGTCTTCTCTTCAAGAAAATCTTGAATTCTTGGCCTCTTTCTTGAGTTGTGCTCAATTTCCTCCTCCCTCTTTCTTTTGCCTTTTCTCTTCTCTTAAATAGGGTTTAGGTTTAGACCTACTCTTATCCTAGTAGAATTGGGTCTTAGAGATCTAAAACAATTGGGTTTTGAAAGCTTAATTTAATTAGGTTTTGAACTCCTAATTTAATTAGGCTTTGAACTCCTAATATGATTAGTTTTTCTAATTATTTAGAAAACCCAATAACAATAAAATCTAATAACAATCATTCAAAGCTCAAGCCCATCTTGACTCTCTTGATCCTGATATTACGATTTTGCTACACAATAAGCATCAGGCTCTCTATGTTAATCTCTTTTCTCTTTGCCTTCTTGTGCTACATAAACAAGATAAATTTAAGTAAATAAAGAGGAGTTCAAATGTTTTCTCACAATTATTAAATTTATTTATTGCCTAAAATAGGTAAAATAACTCTATAAAAATAGAGTTATCAAAACCCCCAAACTTAACATTTTGCTAGTCCTCTAGCAAAAGCAATAAACAATATATGTTTTAGACAAAATCCCTTCATGATATTCTCCCATAATTGTTTAACTTAACAATTCAAAGAAAAATATAGCTTTCATCCAAACACCACAATTGTTTCATAAGATAAGATAGACTCTTAACTATGTTGACCACATGTGTGTATGTGTGAGTCTTCATCTTTTCAACTATATGCACTCCAAATAGATTCACATTAATATGCAATCTCTCAAAATCTTTAACCAAATCTCATATGTTTGCTTTTCATTCCTCTCTCCACTAATGTAAGCCAATCATCTAATCAAAAATCAATAGGACTTTTATAAGCTTGTAATGTAAGGCTGGGCTAGGGGTAAGATAAAAGTCATTTAGGCTTAATTCACCCATGAACACATTACTTTCTAGGATCTCATCGAAAACTCTTGTCACTTTCTACCATCACTTTTCTTATTCTTTTCCGTCTAAAAATGCTTGATTTCACTTGGATTCTAATACTCACAAAGCCACAATCATGCTTGCATCAATAAAACAAGTAAAAGTACTAGACATGTAGTCACTATACTCTTATCTTGCCAATCATTTCAATTACTATGCTTAATGGCCTAATTCAAAACATTGAATGGCTTAAATATGATAAGGAATGATAAGAGGATTCCATTCTTGGGCAAATGTTGTACTTCCTTTCTTTTTTTTTTTGTAGAAATGAAATACTATGCCCCACTTAATCATTGTAATCAATTTCTTCCCATGCTCCATCTTCCTTTCAACCTTTATTCATCTCAAACAAACTTCCATCCTATAAGTTAACATGTTCATGGGCGTGGGACGATAAGATAAGTTGTTTAAGGCTTATGGCTATATATATATAGGTGTCATTAAAAAAAATGGATAAGAATCAAGGCTCAGCGGGGTGACTGGTGATAAATAAATATGGTTGGCTTGAAAGGCTCAAACGATCCAAAGAATGGCCTAAATCATTTTCTCAATTAGATGCAGCTTAGGATTTTGCCTCAAAAGAAAATCAAACAAATTCTAAGATTCAGGTGAGATCTAAGAAAATCACATACTTCACATGAATGTTCTCTAGAGATACACATAATTTTAAAAATGAAGAACTTTTAGTGCTCAATAGGTGGATCAACATAATCAAAATCACATTTAACTCACACCACAATTGTAGGTTTAAACAAAATCTATATCTTCCAAAGAATCACCAAGAATTCACAACATGGAATGTAATCATGACATAAAAAAAAAATTCAATCAAATTTAGCACAAAGGTTCTTTCCCTACCCCCAAACTTGAATGAAGCATTGTCCTCAATGTAAAAACAAAAGAAATCAATAATGAAGAAGGAATAAGAAAACTCCCTTGATTGTAGGTTATCAAAATGGAGCTGTGATGAGCATATGGTGACAGCCTTCTAACCAAACTACTAACAAAATACTTGGGTTGCCTCCCAAGAAGCGCTTGTTTTATAGTTTTCAACCAAACTATCCTCCACATGTTGCTCAAGGAGGATGAAACTCCAATAGTTTAGGAGACAACTTATGTCGTTTGATTGTTGAGCATTCTTCAATTAGCACAACTGTCTCATATACTTCCAACTTCCTTTTGTTCTCCAGTATCTCGTTCAACAATTTTGCACAACTAGATATTTGAACTTGAGTATCTACAAAAGAAATGTTAATGTGCAATTTTAAAGATATATCAAGAAATTCCAAAAACTGCTTATCTTTTACGCATTGTTGGAATCTTTAGGGAGATGGAGCTGGAGGCATAAAGGACATAGGATTTTCTAGAACAAGCTTGCTCCTAGGTGCCTCCTGAAGTTGCATGCTGACATCTTTATCATTATCTTTGAGACTCTCCTTGTCAACATAAACTTCTCCTACTTGCTTGCCATATGTTAGGGTTATTGCCTCTGCGGTATCTATAAAGCTTTTCTCCACATTGCTAGGCAAAAGACCCTTTTGATTCTCTGAGATCATGTTGATCAATTGACTCATCTGCACCTCTAATTTTCTGATTGAAGCTTCTTGATTTTGAAGGCTCACCTCTTGGTTCAGAATTCTCGCTTCAGTACTCTCCATAAAATTTTGTGTGGTGATGGCTAGGTTGGTGATTATATTATCTTTAGGGTTTTCCTTCATATTGCTAGGCAAAAGACCCTCTTGTCTCTCTAAAAGCATGTTGACCAACTGACCCATTTGCAACTCTAATTTTTTTATTGAAGCTTCCTGATTCTGAAATCTTGCTTCAATCTTTTTCATAAAGTTTTGTATGGTGCTAGCCAGCTCACTAATCATGTCTTCTGAGTTAGGTTTCACCTTTTCTGTTTGCCAAAATGTTGGTTGCAGTCTCATCTTACTTGGGTTACTCCATGAAAGATTTTGATGGTTTTGCCATCCCGAATTGTATACGTTGGAGTAAGGATCATTTTGTGACCTGCTATGAATTTCAACAAAATTAGCATAATCATTATAATGAGCATGAGGGTTACCTACTTGACATTCTGTGCTCTCATGTGCTCCACCACAAAATTCACATGCTCTACTCTGATGTCTCACAACTGGAATACTTAGGTTGTCTATCTTCTTATCGAGCACTTCCAACTGTGCATACATTGTGGTAAAGATATCTATTCCATGGACTCCACTTGTTTGATGCATTGGTGGCCTTTCAGTAGACCATTGATAGCTATTGAATGCCATCTCCTCTAAAAGCTCATATGCCTCTTTTGGCGTTTTATTGTGTAAGGACCCTCCTGCAGTTGCATCAATTATGAAACAAAGATTTGTATTAGATCCATCATAAAAAATTTGTACCTGTAACCATATGGGTAGTCCATGATGTGGACATCTCCTCAAAAGTTCCTTGAATCTTTCCCAAGCTTCATATAGTGATTCGTTATCCATTTGTGTAAAAGTGATAATATCTTTGCACATTTTTACAGATTTTGCAAAAGAAAAGAACTTACGAAGAAATTTCTGAGCCAAATCATTCCATGTGGTAATTGATCCTGTAGGAAGAGAATAGAGCCAACTTTTGGCTTTGTCCCTAAGAGAAAATGAAAATAGTCTTAACCTGATAACATCATCTATGACTCCATTGTATTTAATTAGGTCACAGATTTCAAGGAAGGCTTCAATGTGAGCATTTGGATCATCATTTGGTAGCCCACTAAATTGCAAGGAGTTTTGAAGAATCTGGATGAGTGCTGGCTTGATCTCAAAGTTGCTTGCCTGAATTTCAGGCCTTTTAATGCTTGATATAGCATTCCAAAATGTTGGTGCAACATAGTCTTTTAAAAGTCTATATGTACCATCATATCTTTCCATCCTTGTTACTTAATCTTTCACAATAACAACTTAAAAAGGAATTTTTTTTTCAAAATAAAAATAATGAAGCAAAATAAAAATAAAACAAAAAAATGATTTTTTTTTCTTTTTCTTTTTTAAGAACTAGAGAAAAAAAATTTCAAGAATTAAAAGAAATAACTTTTATTTAAAAAAAATTAAAAGAAAATAAAAGCTAGATTAAACCTAGAAATCATTCGGTATTAATATTAATCAGCAGTAAAACAACCAATCCCCGGCAACGGCACCAAAAACTTGTTCAGTGATTTTTAAATGCAAGTGAACATGTCGAACAAGTAATATAATGATAAGGAAAGTATCGTCCTACAAAGATTGGTGATTACTATGCCAACTAATTACTAACGGTGACCAACTCCTAGAATTTATCTAAAAAATCCAAATTGATAGAGAATAAACTAATCAACTAAATTTAATAAAACTAAATACACAAAATATGTTAGAGTGTCCGATTTCACCATAACTATGAGGTACTAATGTAGATTATGTATGCTTACAAGAGGGATAATATCTATGTGATGGCGGAACTTCCTAATTTATTTACTATCCTATGTCTAGGTATAGCAAACCTACTTAGTTCATTAATTCATTATATTTCTATATGTGAATTAAAACAAACCAAATGCATTAGGATCTATGAACATTCCCAGTTTACAATAAATCTTTCGATTATCTTATCACCAAAAGCCACACAAACAACATGGTATATGTCTATCCATATTTAATTCATGGTTATATATTATAAGAAGCAATTGCATATTATTACCTCTCAGTCTCAAACATGCACATCAAATCATTCAAGTGGTGGCCAATCACTTAAAAGCATTAAGCATAATAATATATAACTCACATAAATAAAATATCTTCCAAAACATAATAATCATAAGATTCATATCATCATAATTAGGTTACATCGTAGCTCTAACAAAAATAAACTAAAGCATAAAGAAATAATGAGGAAGAATAATAATAGGGAATAAAGAAGGCATCTTGAATCCAAGAACAATAAGTCTGTCACCCTTTTTGTCTTCTCTTCAAGAAAATCTTGAATTCTTGGCCTCTTTCTTGAGTTGTGCTCAATTTCCTACTCCCTCTTTCTTTTGCCTCTTCTCTTCTCTTAAATAGGGTTTAGGTTTAGACCTACTCTTATCCTAGTAGAATTGGGTCTTAGAGATCTAAAACAATTGGGTTTTGAAAGCTTAATTTAATTAGGTTTTGAACTCCTAATTTAATTAGGCTTTGAACTCCTAATATGATTAGTTTTTCTAATTATTTAGAAAACCCAATAACAATAAAATCTAATAACAATCATTCAAAGCCCAAGCCCATCTTGACTCTCTTGATCCTGATATTACGATTTTGCCACACAATAAGCATCAGACTCTCTATGTTCATCTCTTTTCTCTTTGCCTTCTTGTGCTACATAAACAAGATAAATTTAAGTAAATAAAGAGGAGTTCAAATGTTTTCTCACAATTATTAAATTTATTTATTGTCTAAAATAGGTAAAATAACTCTATAAAAATAGAGTTATCACTAGTCATTATACTAAAAGGCCTAGACCTATTGGTTAATTGAAGATCAATTTATTTAGACTGTGACAAGAGTCTTAAAAGATAGTAATAGGAGTATTTTATAGGCCTCCTCACATGCCTTCAAATATCTCATGAGCACAATTAGTTTCACTAATATATGGAATTATACTCATACTACCAAGTGCCATGATGTTACACTAATAAAAACCTTCATGACACTTATAGTATGTGATTTAAAAATATATATGTCTATTACCCTTATGAACTATCACCAAACATATATTGAGGGAAGGCAACTCAAGTGCAGACATATTAGCAAACCACAAACACTAGATATTAGGCAAAAATAGGCCTCCCTAGGATTAAGTATGTATGATGCTTGTTATATGTACTACTTTCTTACATGTATTCATGCTTAAGACTAATATGTAGACTTAGCAACTAAGTTTCTATAGGTTAGGCTTACACTTTGCCCTTTGTAAACACACAATGCATGATTTTTTCACTTAGCCTTATTATTATTAGTAAATGGTTCAAGATACTACTTTTTTTTTTCTTAAAAAATCCAAATATTAAAGCCTTAAATCCCAACCCAAAATACCAATGCCCGCCTAACAATTAGTAGACCAGACTACCAATGAAGGCCATATAGATTTCCCACATTAAAAACCTTTCTCTAATTGAACTTCCAAATTCACCTAATTTCATTTTACCCAAACTCAAATCATGAAGCCTGATTCCTAGCTTTTAAATCAAAGTTAATTGGTGATAGCCACAAGAAATGGCCAAATCTCTAGCTAAACCCTTTAATCTAGACCCCAACACCTAACCACTAGTTACTGAATCATCAATTATAGCCAAGATCAAAAAATAAATAAGGCAATTACTCAAAACTAGTTTTCTATTTGATGTTAGATTTAATTATATTTGATGTTGGATTGTTGGATAAATTATTATTAGGAGTGTTTGATATATTACTATATCTATTACCTAATAGAAAAAGATAGAGGTTATCTTGTTATGTGAAGACAACTAAATTTTAGTAAATATCAATGGGGAGCCTCTTGATTACTTCTCCATAGGTAAAAGGATTATCTCTATATCTATTTCTGATTGCTATAAGACATTATCAAGGTGTTTGACAAAGTCAACAAATGTTACAAAGTTATAATGTTATTGTAAATGTTTCAAGAAAGATATCATACATCTTAATTTTCTTGAGAATTTTAGTGGAAGGGATAAAATCTCTATGTAAGCCCTAATGATAGGTTTTAAAGTTCCAAATAATATTTAAACTTCAACCAATCTAATAAAAGTAGTGCATATATTTGTAATGTTATCTCAAAGGTGTAAGTTTCATCATAATGTTAGAGTATCCAATTAAACAATTTTTAAAAAGTATCAAGGGTTATTTTATTGTAAAAAATGAATTAAAGAATTAGGTGTTAGTTTTTATGGCCTAACAAGAAGGGGAGTTGAATTATTATATCAGCAATTTAAAAATAAAGTATTATATTAACAATAATACAATTCAATTTGCTGGACAAAAATACACAAATAGTCTCAATATTAAGTAAACAGATTTCAAACATATGATGCTCTTCTTCCAAATTAAACAACACTTTATGAAGAATATTATCACACATATATGTGTCAAATATTCTTATAGATTAAAAAAAATAATAATGTAGCAAATATTATAAGAAGGTTAAAGCAATAGTAAGCAAAGATATTCACTCCAAATTTACCATGGTGGTTCGACACTCACACCTTGAGTCCTATGTCCACCCTCTTCTCCTTCAATCAAACCGATTGAAGTCTCCTTTACTCAACCAAGTTAAAAGAAAACGTTCTCCCTAACTCAAACAATTCCTATTCAAGGAATTTCTTGTACAAAGTTATACAATATGATCAAAAGATCATAAATCAATTACGAATCCCAAATAATATGACAAATTATGGGATTTTGTAATCTATAGGAGCTGATCTGATGTAGTTATAAAAATTCTAAGCTTCTATTATGAAAACCCTAAATTGAAATAAATTAGGGTTTCAGGTTCCTTTCAATGTTTATGCGCAATAATTATTTTTTAATGAAATCAACACATAAACAGAGTTATACAAGATCCAATCGATGATATAAACAAACAAATCAATATTTAATCATAATATCACCGTAGGCTTGAACTTCACCGAACGTCATGAAGATTGAATGATTAAAGAATGAGCTCAATAATAGAATTTTTACTCAAGGAGAACTTCAGAATATTGTCAATTGTCAAATCCTTCTCTGTAGAATAGCTTCTCTTAAATAGAAAAATTAAGGCTAGGGTTTTGGACACTTCAAACCTCAATGATGAAGCTATCTTCCTATTGGAACAGTAGATCAGCCTTCAAATCTTCCTTCTCAATCTCAGATTAGACCGTTTTGACATCGGTCTCATAAAAAATCCTCCCGTTAAGGATTTGGTCACCAGTGGTGCCATTCCTCCATTTCTCTCACTCTCTCATTTCGACAATTCATCGATTATGCACTCTTTAGGGCATCAGATGGATAAGTGAGGGTGAGCGTTAATGAAACAGTGAGTTTCATCACCAATAGCCAAGCTTGCTTAAGCGAGTCATGGACCGAGAGCATTAATAGGCCGAGTATAACCGAGTTGAGAGCAAGCCAAGAATGTAATATCCAAGCCGAGAACATAATTAGGCCAAGAGTATAATATCCAGGCCGAGAACATAATATCCAGCCCAAGAGCATGATATTAATCCAAGAATGATATAATATAAGTTCGTGATAGAACTAAGGTTTATTCCAAAAATAGAGCCATATATTTCAACCTTCATCAAAGCACAAGCAAGCATCATTTTTTCTTAACCATAATGTATGACATATTTAATTTCAATTTGGTAGACATTGTACTCAAGACATTAAATAATGCAACTTAAATAAATCTTTTCTTAATGTCACTATATAATAACATTATATTAAGAAATGTAGAAACCCGGTTACTTTATAATATCATTAATTGATATTATAATTTGTACACCTTTTACTTCTTATAATTTTCTTTTACACTTATGAAAAACATATTTTATCAAATATATTCAAAAATATATTTTGTCACAAACAAAACCCTTATTTTCCAACATTAGGACTATCAATTTCTAGTGAAAAGGATCCTTGTGAAAATATAGCATGAGATTTACAAGCTTTTGTCATATGTAGGAAGAGTCCAATTGAAAAGACGATCATATTCTCAATATAAAAATATTGGGTATCCTTATTCATCCTTCCTAATAAAATATCAAAGCAAATGAACTAAATAATAATAAAATTCCTATGGCCAAGCCCAAAATTGAAATGCACTTATAATTACTTAAAACAAAGTGTATGCAAATAAAGTTGAGGTGGGATAGATATCGCAAGGTTAAGAGTTAAAATAGAATTACACCAACAAAACATATGGAATTTATTGACTTTAAGTCTATATGGTCATTGTGGGTGAACTCCTATCTTATCATTAACAAATGTTGTTGGAGTACATAGTCAAGGAATAAAACTTGAACATAGAGAAAAATTCTTAAGGTTAAGTCTTTAGTTGCAAACCAAATGAAGTAGATAATAAAAAATACAATTTTGTATTCTTTTATTTTTTAATGAATAAAATTGCTTATTTATCAAAAAAAAATTAATATTCTTTGGAATGATTATCAGCTACCTAAAGGGCCAAGTAGGATCAAAGAGCAAATTATCCTTACTTTTGGAATCCCAACAAATACCAAGATTTCAATGACCATAAGCAATCAAGAGTGGATATTACCTAGCAGCATGAGGTGCTTATGGCCAAAGCTCACAATTAAAACTAACTCCATATCAAAGCCTAATGACATGGGAGAATATAAGTTTGTATGAACTATAGCTACAAATGGAAAGTTCTTAATCAACTTAGCATGAAAAACTCTCTTCCCCTAATGACCTAGAGTCAATTAGTAAGGAATAGTGTAGTTTAGGTATACAATCTCTCAACATTCAATGATAGTATGGTTGACAATCCAAAATTAACTAGCTATAAGAGAAAAACTTCACTTCCTTAAAGATTCTGAAAATAAAGGTTATTATTTGTGTAATACATCTACTGAATCTCTAGATTACATTTTCTCATAACATTTATACTCAACTATAATCTAGACACAGCAGGAAATTACACTTATTGTGACACCATCATACTTAAAATGACATTCAATGATCAATTGGCTTGTTTGTCGTATAAAAAGAGAAAGCTCTAAGGCATGTATTATTAAATTTGCATATGCAACTTTTGTTTATTCTATTTGGAATTTAAAAAAAAAAAAAGAATTTTTTGATACCGTGTGAGTTCTAGATATGTAATTCTTGAAACCATCAAAGGACTATAAGAGATAAATTTCATTGTGTAGAAAAGATCCCAAAACAACTAAAAACGTATTTATTCAACATCTTTGGGACTTGAGAGATCATCTTTTGTTAATGTAATGATGTATATAGTTTCCTCATAGGATTAATGTCTCTAACCATCTTGTATTGATAATTATCATATATAAAAAAAAAAAACTAAATATGACTAGCATCGTAGAGCAATAACCCAAAAGTGAAAATTGATCAAATATGCCCCACGTTCCATCGATACAACTGAGCTGTAGGCTAATGATGTGGACCTGATTCAGGCCCACCAGAGGGCATGATTGAAGCCGAGGACGTTGATACCCAACCCCTTTGCGAGGGAGACCTTTTCTGTCCGGCTCCCTCGTTTGTTTGGCGCAAAAAATAATTAAAAAGTGCAAGGCCATGATGTTGATGCCGATCCCTGCTACATTAGCCTGGAATTGGATTGATTAAGCGACCATCCACTACTTCTCATGGAGACGAAATTGGGATTTTACGCCATGGGTTAAGCACGGGCATTGAGACTTTTGTTGGAAATATAAAACAGGGTACAACATCCACAGAACGAAATGGGAAAATGTTTCATGAGACTTGGACTTGCTACGATAGTCTTAGCTTGATTTAGCATCTTCCTTAGCTCCAAGAAAACAAGAGAAGGATAATAATTCCAGCATGCCGACCAATAAAAGTGTAGTCGTAAACAAACAAGTAAAAGGACAAACCCTTCAATCAACTGTTTCATTTTTTGGGGGAAGAGAATCACAAAGTGGAATATGCAGTTGTTGTTTCCGACTGGCATAAAATAATCAATAGTTAAGTATAAGGAGAGTATTAAAACATGGGAGGTGCCGCTGGCCATGAAAGCAAACAAACCCCACTAGAAGCGAAAGAAAAAGTAGGAGCGCGGGCATCGTTGGTCATGTGAGATTGCCGATTGCCGATTGCCGATTGCCGTCCGATTCAAGTACAAGTGTTCCACTGTAGGTCTGGGGACCGACCTCGAACATCGTAGCTGTACTCTAATTTCCTCGAAAACGATTGGAGAGAACTTTCCAACTCTTTCAGTCTAAACGAGTTAAGGGGCATGCTGGTGTGATGATGATCATTGGCTACCATGCACCGCAGATCCAGTTTAAGGGCGGCAACTACAGTCGATTGAAGAGGTTGTTCTGAGGGAGGTTCAGCCTGCAACTTGCCCGAGATCCCAAGACAATCCTGCCCCGTTACGTTGCTAACATCATCATTTTTACTTTTTAGTTTGCAGTTTGTCTTTTAGTTAGCCCTTTCAAAATACGGTGTCATCATTCCCCACTCCGAAATCATGTCCCAAATGTGCAAAGCATGTTACCATGTTTTTAACTCTTTGTACATGGCTTGTTCTGTTTACCAAAAATCCATTAAAATGGAGAAATGGAACAAATGGGAAAAAAATGAAACCAGTAACACCTTTTTTTTTTTTTTTTCCTTTTACACTACAACATCCCAATTGCAAGAAGCTCACGTGTTGAGCATTTTAGTTTTTCTTTTCATTTTCTTTAAGAATTTTCCCGAAAAAAATGTAATACAAATAAATAAAATATTTTTCTTTTAACAAAAGAGAATGAAGAAAGCAACATTATAATTAAATACTTTAGTTTTCCCTTCTACTAGAAACTTATGTAATCAACCTTTTTTCTTTTTAAAATTTTACAAATTGAGCTTGAAATATTTAATCCAATGAAATCAGGACTTGTATTTTATAAATTTATAAATTAAGAGCATTGTTTGGGTCTTACCCCTTTTTTTTTTTTAGGTAAAAGGGTATAAGAAATCTATATAATGCCTACTAGACAAAGCAAGTGTGACGTCGTTAGTCACTCCACTAAACTATTAGCAAATTGATATATCATAATTACCTAATAGGTCATTGGGCTAATTCGAAAAAACAAATGTAATGAAAAAAATAAAATGCTTGTAAGATTGGTTAATCTCCATAGCTCCCCGTTATCTTAGGACATTAGCTACTCGTTCCGACGAAAGGACCCTCATGGTGATGTGGTGTGGTGTGACAGGCCACGAAGTTGTCAACGTTTATTTATTGTTTCATTCAAAGACTTGTCGGTGGAATGGAGCTCACGTGAAAATGTTTCCAGCAATTAATCTAGTAGGAAACAGATTCAGGATTTGCTCGAGAAGGACGTGATAAGAAAACCCACATCTCCATGAAGTTAGCTCAGCATTTTATGTTAATAAAGCTGCTAAGAAGGAGGGGGTATACCAAGGTTAGTCATAAATTATAAACGGTTCAATCCTTAATTGTCTATATGATGCCAAGGTTTTCTATAAAATTGACATGAAACCTGTATATATTGGTTTTGGTACGTTCAAATGTTTTCTTATTTTCGCTTAAAGCCACAATAAATTCTTTGATGTGCTTCTCAGCAAACCCTGTCCGGCTATGGAGACAGACAGAACATTGCCAGAAACGGCAAAGAGTTAGCGGATACAACAGTGGGAACCTTATGTTCACCGTGGTGACAACCACGTTGCAAGTCGTGAACAATGCTTTAAAGATGCGCAAGTCATTATCGTAACCAAACATGTTCACATGCACCGCTATTTCGGGGTTGAAAAAGGTACGTTGATATGCAAGGTACCATGAGATGCTCTTGAGTATTGCTTCGCTTGAGTTTTTGCTTCTGTCTGTTCTTTCCTTTTCCCATTCTGGGCAACATCGGAAAGAGCCTTTTTTCTATCCGACAGGTACGATTATTTTATCGTGTGTAGCTGCCAGTGCAAATTCCATCCACCTCGTTTTACTTTTGGCAAACACCTAACTCTTTGAAATTCAAGCATATGCCAGGGGAGCCTGACCTTTACGCAAAAAACAAAAGATTTAAGAGTCAAAAATGCTATCAACACATCCTTGTCAGATTTGCATTATTATTTTGTGGAGGAGACTTGGATGGATGCTTGTTGATCGGCTTATTTCCCGAGTTGGTCCGAGTCAAATGATCAAACCAACCCCACCACCACCGAGTTGTTTAGGAGATTAAAATCCGAGAATAAGTTGTCGATATTTCCTTAAAACCCTTTTGCCCCCACCCATCCCGCCCGTCCAGCTGTCACAGACGAGAGCCCTCGCACATAGCGAGCGCAGACGAGAGGGTCCGCCTCAGTTTTGAGTTGCCCACGAAGACAAAACCACCATGGCCTCTCTCTGTCATTCTCAGATCCATCACGTGGTATTGGGGCCCAGTCCGTACGATTTTCCGTCCCCGTGCGCTTTCAGCCAGAAAGCACCGTGTTTCCCATGTGATTCTCTTTCATTTTATGCACCTTCATGTCTAACCCCTCCCCCACACTCACTTTCGGTCTCTACCTATGTCATTCATTGCAGGCATCACACAAATAAAGAAAAAAACAAAAACTGCAGCTTTTTCTACTAAAAAGCAAAAGGAAAACAATTTAAGTATTTACTCTTAATTTTTTAACCTCAAAGTATTAGGAGCACAAGAGACAAAGATAAGTATAATCTCAAGTGTTTCTATCTAATAATTTGGTTTCATGTAAATTAATATTTTTTCAGAGATTTTCTCGTAAGAACTTGAATGATCACGCTAAGATCTTAAGTGACATGAAAATTTTGAGAGAATGAGTTTAGGGATACCGATGTTTAATCAACCATTTCTTCTTCTTCTTTTCTGACTTTTCCATCATTTGCCCTTAGATGAGTATTATCACATTACTGAAGTTATCCAGCCATTCTCCAAACCCACCATTGCTTCATAGTGCTTCCTATATTCTTTCTTCTTTTTTTAATCAAATTGATACCCCAAACTTACAATAACTCCATCCAATGGTTGAATTTTTGCATCTTTCAAATACATAATGTAGTCTCATCTAGAAATAATGGGAGGATGCAAGCTGAAAAACGGGATGAAACCCTAACATTTTATTTTATACACATTTTTTTTGTAAGGGCCACAAGTCCCACACAAGAAAGGAAAAAACATGTAGTTAAGGTTGAATAAAGAAAGTTTTTTTTTTTTAATTCTTGGCCTAATTTTTGAATTGGGCTTTAAATTTTCCAACATAGTATCATAACCAAGTTAAGTTTTGCTCCTTCCATCACTCATACGAAGGACAACCTCTTAGTGTGTAGGGGAGTATTAGAGGTTACAAGTCATATACTGAAGATGAGGAAGATTATAATTAAGTTTAAATAAAAGAAATTTCTTTTAACACTCAAGCTAACTTTGAAGTTAGATTTTTAGTCTAAATATGTGGCATATTCTCAACCCTCCAAATTCAGCCTCTTTTTTTGTGACAAAGACAGCATTCAAGAGCAAAATTTGCTTAGCAAATGACAACTAGTACAAACAATACCTTGGTTTGTTAACCGCATACTAGCATAATTATAAGTTAATAGGACTTAAGATCTCTTTGTCTCAAATTTGACACTTGAGTGCATGCATATTAAAAAAAAATGCTAAAAATCATGAAAGGACTTTATAGTTGATACCTACTAGCTCAATAATAAGCTAGCAGGACTACGACCAAGAGACTCCCAAGTTCAGAACCCGAATACATGAGTTGGGCGTGTACTATTGGAAAAAAAAAATTGACAACTATTGGAAATGAGATCTCATTTTGCAGCAAAATTAACACCATATTTTTCCATTTCCAGGGGAAATTCACGCAAGAAAAGCTTTTTTCTTTCTTTCTTTTTCATTTTTGTTTTAAGTACCGAGTCTACAACAAATGTTATAGATATGGATATTGGGCGGTGAGGGGAGGAGAAAAAGAAAAAAGAAAACAAAAGAAAAGAAAAGAGGAACTATATAAAGTTGGGTCTTTCTATCATTGGAACGAATTACTAACCACTTAAAAGACAAAACATAGAAAGTGTTAATATATGGGTCATAGTATGATGCACTGTGTTGATATGGGTAATTTGGTTATTTGCTATTCCCGATATAAATGTAGTGATGGTGATGGGTGCTTTTGCGACTGCTTTAACAATCAAGTAGGTAAAGAAAAAGAAGGGCAAAAAAAAAAGAGTAAACAAAGGAAAGGAAGCTCGGTTCCAGCCACATCTTGTTGCACGGCTATGGCCCCTTCGTCAGGTGAAGCCATTGTCGAAAGCATCTGTCTACATAATAATTTTATGTTTCCTACTCCTAAAAAATGCAAAAGGTCATTCAGCTTGGCTGTCATATTTTGAAGTTCTGTCTGTCGTATAATGGTGGAGGAAGCACTATCGAAACAAAAGATAAACAATGGATATTGTTGCAGAGGTTTATGGAAAAAAAAAAAAAAGAAAATTTGCCAGAGAATTAGACAAGCGAATCCTCGACAAATAAACACGTGCAAAGCAACCTTGACCAATAAAAAAATGCCAGGGACAGGCACTTCTTTAGCAAGAGAAAATGAAGAAGATCTTCATGCGAGTATGGCGAACATATGGAAAAGATAACTCACTTTTCAATTGTTAATTTCACAACTAAGTCTGCACTTCACTTTTTCGGGTCATCCGACGTCGAAGGTATTGAAAACAGGAGGAAAACATGCAATCGTGCAGGAATCGGAGCCACAAGTTTTATACAATACCACTACTCATCTCAGCCAAATATTAACTCTTAATAATCTTTTCCTAGCAAATATTACCGGATACAGACACGCATGGACCTATTTCTGCCAAATGTTTCTCTTAAAGCTTCTGCTTTCAAGTTCGATCAGCAATATCCGTAATGCGTGGCATGTGCTTGGCCCGTTGAAAAAAGGAAAAAGCTTTAATTGCTTTTCCAAGCCAATGAATCCAATGTGGATACGGTACCAGAATCTTGATTTGGTCATTTGAATTTCAATTTCCTAATCTTATCTGTAGAAAGATGCTCTTCTAGTTATAAGAGTCAAACATGGCTTTAGGAAAAATTAACAGAAAAGTTAGCTTGGACGTATAATATCAACATTAGGTTAAAATCACATGGGTGTGCTGGGATTTAACTCCTTTATTTAAGTACGAAATCTGTGACTAGATTGACCGAACAGTAAATTCCTCATACATCCAAGGAATCTGATGTGTTTGGTACGATACTGTGGCAGTTAAAGTAGCGAGTAAAAAAAAAATGAAGAAGAAGAAGAAGAAGAAGAAAGAAAGAAAGAAAGGAAAAAAGGTTCAAAAACCGCAGATGTATTGCCATGGCAACTTAGCAAACGACATGCAGGTATCGGCAGAGCCAGGTGAAAACACCAAACTCGAGGGCGCACAAAATGAGGAAATCCGAGGGCACACCCTAACTAGTTAAAAGGTATTAAATATATATATATGAAAGAAACACAAAACAGAAGAGCGCACTTCACGACATTCAGATCAATACAAATGTTTTCACCAAGTTTTTCTCCTCAACGTGCTGAGGAAAATCAAAGAAGATATGCCTTGCTCCAAATGGCCAAAAAGACGAAGAAAGTCAATAAGAGGGGTTTTGAGAAAAGGTTTTTCCAGGGACTTTTTGAGATAAGTATTTCTTAAAGGTTGATTAATAGACTCACTTTCCGCGGCGGGGCCTATATCGTACAAATCAATTAGGAAAATGACAGAGGCATAGGTGAGCCTAATGGCTGTAAAAGTCATGTCCATGTGGCTTAACCTAAAATCTGAAGAAATCCTCAACAAGAAGCTTCTATTTATGTTATTGTAATTGCCTTTGATTTAGGTGATGAGTATCACCCTTGAAAGACTCAATAGAGCATTATATTCTGTAAGCAAATGACTTAAGCAGAATTATTCATCTCTTTCATTAATTTGAAATTTTCTTCATACATTTTCTTCATTAATTTGCGTGCTATTCCCAATTAAATATCAAACACATTTTATGCAAGGAAAGATGCAAGATTTATGAACATGAATACATTCGAAATATTGTTTTGCATCAAATATCTAGTACAAATAAGTTTCATGTCAAAGTTATGAATCCTTATGACAAAGTGATTTCTCGTCAATTATAAAAATGAATTGTACTCTGAAAGGTGAAAGTACTAATTGATTTATATTTATAAAAGAACAAAATGCATTCTGTTTAATATGTTGAGCAATTCAAAAAAAATTATTTAACATAAAAGGAATGTTATTGGATAAGTTTTGTACCACAGCGACAAGGTACACGTCAACAAGCAATAGCATAATCGCAAGTTATGACGAAGACTGAATCTTGATTCTATCATGTCAAAGACAATATATGACTCCTAACATAGTCACCAAGATATACTCGTTCATGATTTGAACTATTTCATTAGGCCAAAAAGATTAGTACTAATCCCAAAGATTAAATTTTTCATCCCATTCATATAGGGTGTAAGCTTGTCAAATAAAATTATGAGATGGTTTAAGAGGGATATATACCAAGTGCATTGAGATATGCACTTATTATACAAATTTTGTTAGACTATACTTTCTTTCTTTCTTTCTTTCTTTCTTTTTGAGTTACTTCAAGATTGCTCAAGTTTTGTTTTCATCAAAGGATAATGAGTAAGCTCTTAGAATAGCGTGATCGTTGACCAGGAATTTTTTCTTTGCTTGTGTTTTTGGTATGCTTTTATGGTTCTCGAGTTAAAGGGCCAAATTTTACTATCCATTTTTTCTCTCTTTGTTTGTTAATTTACTTGTTTAAAAAATATCTATCCTAAAATGTTTTGTTTTAGGAAATGGAATAAAAGGAGAATTTTATTTGAAATAAGAGATTTTCAAGTCCTCTTCTCTTTTCTTTTTCTTTTTTTTTTTAATCCTGGAATATTTTCTACCATGAGTTTCTAGTTGATATTCTTGTAACTCCAAGATCTAGAACTGATTATGCAAAAGCCTATTTGATATTTCCTAATTTTTTTTATGTTAATATTGATCTAAAATTGTTCTATTTAAGACCTAAGCCAAGTCACTTTGGCAAATAAAAATAAATTTTACCTTGCTTAGTTTGGCTTGTTTAAAAAATAAAAAATAAATAAGAGTTGGACCCTAACAATCTTAATTAATAATAATGAGACTAAGTGTAATAATCATATCTTAGATAAGTACCAAGGATAGGATGTAAACCTAACCCTTCAAGAGTGACTCAAATCATACATATCACGTTGTCACTCAAGATGAAAAGAGTCAAATATGAAATACAAGAAGTAGTTTACCCTATGATGACTTATAATTGCCTAATCTTAACTGGTCTTTCTTGAAGACAACTAGGCACGATTGTTGTAAGGATCCAAGCTTATTAAAGATTTTAACATTTTGAACTCTATGTCCATGATTGGCAACATGATTCGTTACTGCATTGCCCTCACAATAAACATGCTACATAGTTGCTTTTGAAGGGATCATTGATAAACACGGACAAAAAACATACTCTAATTTTTCAAGAGTCCTTCATTTTTTAAGTACTCATTTAAAAAATGAAAAAAAATTTAATGAAAAAGATTAAAACAAAACTTGAACATTCACGAGGGCTTAAGGAAGGGAAAGGATTTAGATAAGGTATTTTTTTTTTAAAATGACGGCCAATGCAACATTAAGACTTTCATACTCATAGGGTAATTGAAGACTCGGAGGATAGGAAAAGGTGTCACCTGTGCAAAAGGCCATAAAGGATATCGGGATGATTACAATTGTGATGATTATGGTGGCATCAAACTTGGGACTTACGGCCTTAGGTAGGGCTTGCTTCCAACTAAGGATAAGCACTTATTGACAAAAATTGGAAGTAAAAAAAAAAAATTGATTTTCTAACTTGACTAAAACTTAAAAAGTTAAGGAACATTTTTGAAAAACAAAAATTTCACAAGAGCACATAAACTTATTCCCACTTAAATCTTCTACCACCAAATAACAAACTATTTGTTGATATATTACTAAGTATTTTTAAATATTTTTCCTTTTTTAAATGTAACTCACATAGAAACTTGTACTTTGATAGTCAAATAAGATATTTGGACAAAAACGAGGATTGTTGTGGAACATGATGAGGTCATATAATGTCTAGGGGTCGATAAAGCCAGAAACTACGGTCCTTGTTGCATGAGTAATAATTTGCAACAAGGTTGGACCTACAAGTTTGTGACTATATATATCGATGTTCCTTGCCCAAGTAACATGGAAAATTTACTTTTAAAAAGGGGAAAAAAATATTGGGGAGCTTAAAAGCTAAAAAATTTCTTGGTTACAGCATTTGAGATGCTGCTCCTCTATGATGTAGTTTCCTCAAAACTCGGGTTTTCTTTTCCTCTGTATAATTAACTTACGAGTAAATTTGGATGAGATTTTCTATCATTTGACAAAACAAATATAAGATGAACGAAAGACTGCCAAGAAAAGAAAGCAACGCCCATGATAAAGGTAACAGGATGCCCTCAGTTCATTGCCCCACCACCAAAAGTAAGACTAGGGTTTTGGAACAATGGTGATGTGTAACTGCGCCCATATTGGGGGTCCAGTACTGCACAGCTAAGCATCCACCAATCAAGATATAAAGATGGGAAAAACTTAAGACAGCCAATAAAACTTGGCGTCAGCCATGTTTATATATCTCTCTCCAACAGTCACTCCCTCCATTGCTTCCATCCTTCTGAGTTCTCTCTCTTTCTCTCTGAGTTCTTGACCGTGGAGATAGATCTCAGAAGTATACCGCTTTTGCTCCACGTTTTTTTTCCCAGCTTTTTGGTTAATGTTTTCTCCTCAGTCTCTTTCTATTGTTTTATTTATAAGTACCTATCCGGTTCTTACTTTTTGTTCTTTTGATATCTCGGTTCTGGGTTTGTCGCTTTGCTTTTTCTCTTTTACTTCATCGCCGGAATCTGGTGCGACTGGCATGACAAAAGGGGCTCTCTGTTCCCAATCTGACTCGGGTTCGCCTCTAAAGCTGTTGTCGTTGCCGGAATCCAATCGGAGAAATCTGACTCCACATATCAAAAAGAAAATTTTGGAAAGAATTACTTCACTAGCCTTGGTTGGTCTCAGTTTTTTGGTCTCTGAGAATTATTCAAAAGTCCGATCTTTTCTCCATTGTTGGTTCAGAAAATTATGAATACGGTTTTGTTTTGTCGTTTCGTTCTGTTCCAGTTGGTCCTACATTCGAAAAATGAAATTTTTGTTCAGGCCGAGTCGGACATGTATATGGTAGATTCCTCTCGGGGTTTCCCCCCTTCTTGTGTCCACTTTATCTTGCAGCCACTGATAAACTGCCACCTCATCTTATGCTCTTGGTCTTGGGCTTAGTTATATAGGAGTCCCTCGCATTTTCTAGCCTTTTTTTTTTTTTCGTTTTTATCATGCTTGGGTTTTCCTTTTCTTGACGAAGGTCTTCCTATGGATGTTCGGAGGCACTTCCCTCTTTGATATGTAAGTCCCAACTAGTCAATTATTTAGGCTTTCTGCATCGATGATAGGTTGACAGTCAGTTGTTTGCGGGTGTAGCATCATCAAGATTCACATGCAAATGCTCGGTGGGTGATGCCAAATCTCTCTGCCAAAGTTCTTTGAAAGTGAGAATCTTGATGATGCTGCATCGGCAATAAACGACTATACAAAAAAGGATTCCACGCACTACTCAAACGCTGCCACTTTTGCAGTTGAACCACCAGGTGATCTTTTCTTTCTGAGTACTTTCCTTCTTGTCGGTTCCTGTCAGGTGGGTTTTCTTTCTATTTTCTGGGATTTTTTTTCTTTTTAAGAACAATCTATCAGTGGGTTTACCGTCCGTACTAGCTCTTCTTTGTTCAGCGCTGAAGAATAGAAACTTACGGGTTATTCAAGAACCTGAACTTCTGCAGATCTGTGAATATTCTTCTGAACAAAACTTGCAAGGATGGAAATAGTATCTTTCTGGAGCTTCTTGCCGGAGATGTAGATAGGACTTTGTCCATAACTGGAGGGGAAAGCAAAATCTGGATGACGTTGCATGAGCTACGAGACATGTTCTCAAACGGTATTTCTCGCAGTCCATTTAGTTTTTGATTTTCTCTTTTCCTTGAGGTTTCCTTCGGTGGATAATATTGGTCTTAGATCCATCCACTGATTCTCCAAATTCATGGTTTTTATTTTTCGTGGGCAATCGCGTTATGTGGTTCTTCATGGCTCATATGCAGAAAGGTCAAAAAATACCTGTATCCTAATGGATTCTCATGAATTTGCTGAGAATGGACTCGAAAATTAAAGCAGAAGCTGAGAAGAAAGGTGAGGAAAAAGGAAGCTTTTACGCTTGTTTCTTTTATGGTAGTCTAATTATTTGAAGTTCTTAAGCTTGTTTCTTTTTATAGTGGTCTAATGATATAAGCTCAATGGCTTATGAAGCTTTGGATTTTCCCTCCGGCCACCTTTCTCCTCACTCATGACTCAAAATACATGTCGACTATTTGATGGAGATTCTTTCAAGTTGTTTCTCCTTGGAATTCGTAGATCATTGAAAGTTGGAACTGGTTTTGATATTCGAAATCACAGTGGGAGAACACATTCTCCCTGCCAGTATTATCTTCCGCTTCAGCATTAATGACCTACTATTCTTGTTAGTGCACGTGCCAACCTTAATAGAGACACCTCGCAACCTGGACCCGTTGGCATGTATTCCTGCGGAGATATTTTGGAGCATCTATTTACCACTGGTTCAGCATTATCACTCAATTTTCAAAAAAAGATTTCTTTACTTCCTGCTTCTTCAGTTGTGATTCTTTTCAGATTATCAAGGTCTGTGTGGCTCTATCGCTTTCCAAGCCCTGGTTCATTCGTCATGGGGCTTCAGTAGGGTATGTGCCGATGCCTTTCTTTATTGATTATCAACAAGGCAGTGAAAAATTGGGCCCATTGGAAGCCAAACAGTTGCAATTTGAGTTTCAATGATTGATTTTCTCTATTTGCTTATTCACTTACCAGGATCAGTATACCAGGAAAAACTCTAGCGTAAATCAATCTTCCACACAGCAGGGCACCATGGATTGCCGCACTCTGTCTCTCTTACATGTAAAACGTTTTAGGGTTTCGACTTTCTTACTGCTGACAACTTACTTGTGATTTTTGAGTTTTGCAATTCTTACTAATTCCAGCTTGGGATACTACTCTTTTGTTTGGACTGTGTGTCCATGTTGCCTTTTCAAAATTTTATTTCATTGATATCATGCTATCACTTACTGGATGATTAAAGGGCCTGATTTAGCTAAAGAATCTCGACATAGTTTGAGACAGACTGCTATCTAGCACCTCAGCCATGCATTTCTTACACGTTAAGCTCATGAAATTGTATCTTTTCTTCTCAGAGACCTGTGATTTTTCTAAATGAACCTCAAACTACCTGGAGGATGCAACCAAGCCCTTCTTCCACTAAAGTTCTATGAATGTCCCATAGTTTATAAGGATAGTACTTAAAGCAGTTGAAGATAAAACTCCTGCTGAGATGATTCTGAATCTATACAGAAAAAGTTTATTTTTTATTTCATGTATAATTAAGAAGATTCAAGGACAATCATCCTATTTGAATAGATTTATCAGTACTAGGCACTCCCCACCCGTTGTACTGGAAAAGGTGCACCTTCCGACAGACATATGCTATTATTGATAAGACACTAAATGTGTAAATCGTCTATTGTACTCTAATAAACAGATCGATTAAAATTAACATGGTAATGCTAAATGTGAATATGCTTTTGAACTTGATTGCTTGGAAAGACTAATAACTAAATTTTTTTCTTTTAGGACCTAGACACCCTTATTAGGGCAAATACATTACATTATGCACATCCATTCATCTCTAACATTTTTGTGCTGCTGCCATTTTTTTTTATGTGGAAAGTTTGCATTAATAAAATTTACTATATGAAGCATAAGGGCATAGTCACTGATAACTTTAGAGCACTAGTAACTTTAATGTACTCGTAACTTTAGTGCACTGGTAAGTTTAGTGTACTTGTAACTTTAATGTAATCAGAACTTTAGTGTACTCGTAACTTTTAAACTTTCCAATTAAAAACTTATTGTTTCAACTCTAGCATTTTATTATGAAGATATGGTTTTGCCCCAATCTCAAGCTATTCTTCTGTCAATTATTCTCATAAAAAATCATTCATGTACAATGTAGATGAAAAATATTCACATATTTCTCATCTATATGAAATTAATCAAATTACAGTTAATTTTTAACCACACAAATAAAACTTGTGCACATAAGTTCCAAATAATACCATAGCAATAGTTGGTAAGGTAAGTTCCTTTCCATATGTTTTCTAGGCTTCTGAATCACAATTTAGAATGCTGGAGGACTGCTTATAAAACAATGTATTTAAGTATGTGGTCCAGCATCTACTATCTTGCTGCTGTATCCATGCTCTAATGTACTTCAATGATTACATAGAGCCCAATTTTATTGTTACTATTCTTGGGATAGACAAAATGGTAAGATGATAATTAAAATCAAGATTTATTCAACAAAAGGCATAGGATAAGAAAAGTAAAGTATTATTTGCTCACTAAAGAATGAAATGAGTTTGGTTCCACATCTTTGAAGTGATAAAAAGCCAATTCCCTAAACCATTCGTTTGTAAACTCAAATCCTCTAAATCAATATAGAGCTAAAGTAATTTTCATTAGTTCATGATTTTCACATTCATGTTTTGTTACTATTTTCACACAAGCTAGAAAGCCACTGTCAAAAAATATAAGTTTTTAAATTGTCATTCTATGAAGTGTAGTGATCTTATGATAAACTACTTATTTGAGTCACTTAATCAACGAGTTCAAGGGTGAGCTAGTGGGAACACCAACCATGAGTGCTAGGGTTTGACACCCCACATGCATGAGCTAGGTGCATCCATTGTAACATTAAAAAGAAACCACTTATTTGATTGCATACTAAAATGTTAAATTTGATCGAGGACATCCAAACTATTGTACGGTAGCTAAAGGTTTAGGGTTGTATAGGAGACAATGATGGTGGTTGATGAGGTAATAAATTACGTGTAAGAAGTATCATCTTTTGATCGTGGACACAATTTTCTGTTTTGTTTACTTATATATTTAGCTAGGTTAGCTATTATTAACTGGTGTAAGAGTTGTAGCCTCTACTGGGGCATGATCAAAGGATGATTTCCATCTTTCGGCTCCCTACATGACATGTGCGAATGCTATCTAGTCTTCAGGTAAGGGAAACCTAATTCATAATAGTGGTGCTTAATTTTTCATGAAGCAGTACATTTCTCATTGTCTGTCTGGTCTTGTTACATGCAGACTATAGTAACCCCATGATATACTCGCATCTGTTGGCTGAGAATCGAAGTCATATATAAATCAAGTATGAACGATTTCACAATCTGCTTGGGACTGTTAATTATTCTTTGACATCCAGTGACACCTCCTAGTAGAGCCATTTTAGAAGCTGATTTGATGAGTAACTCCATGAGCTGGTCAAAAGGAATTTATTTACTTAGGCGTAGTAACAATATCATTCTTCATTTCATCGGGGATTCCAGACTTACAAACCACCATTATCTAGTGGGGATCCCAGACTCACAAACCACCGTTATCTAGTGGGGATTCGAGACTTACAAACCACCATTATCTAGTGGGTCTTCATTTTGTTTTCAGCGTCAGATTTGGAAGAAACTATACAAAGGACTTAGCGCAAAGAGGATTCTAAGGGAAGATGAAGAGAAAATTGTAGTTAATTCTTTCGTGAAGGTTGTAGAAGTCAGCCACATAAATTACCGTTCGAAACATATAAACGTCTTAACATGTTCTGAACATTTGATTCAATGACTGTCTCCTCAAGTTTCTATCCATTATCTTATTCTCAGCAAAGTGGTTAGCCACGTGCTTGTTTCTTCCTCGTACACGTGAGATTAATCAGAATACTGGATATGATTCTGACGAGCCAAAAATTGAAAAATTTTTAGTGTCGGGTGAAACCTTTTCATGGGTTTTCCTTAATTCTATTTTCTTTTGCTTTGTTTCTGGGAGGGCCTGAAAAGCACCATTGGTCCCCGCGCGTTCGTTTGTGGTCCAATGGACGCTCCTCGGTGGGGTACATGTGCCAGTCATGCAAGTGCAGGACTGTCCTGGGTTGCATGCAAGCAGACTTTATTGGGCAACAAAATCCAAGCAAGATGCAGGGTGCATCATTTGTGTGACGCTGCCGGTCACTTCCCCTCCTCCTGCCATGATGTCTTGAGTAATTGGGCCATGAAGCTGAAAGGATACTACCGAATGAACACCCAGCCACAGCAGACCAAGGCTGTCACAAATGTGTTCGCGGCCAAGAGACCTCCTCGTGACATGAGTACTTCTTTGTCTGGAACCTGTTCGTTTACCAAGCCATAGATGTCCTCTATGAACCATATAATGTAGAAGTCGACCACAGCCTGTGACAAGCTTAGTTGCTTAATCTTGCGAAACACTTTTTTTTAAACGGGTATTTTTTTTTTCTGTGAGATTGCGGACAATAATAATAAATGTTGTTCGTACACAGTGGGCGCTGTCCTGCCAGCTCTCCAGTCATCTGAGCAAAACTGACAGCATTAATAGTATCAACATACAGTCTTCCTTATTGCAAGATCCTTCACGTCGCGAAATCCCAAAGTTTATCTTTGACACGAAGAGAAAGGAGGACTTGCAAGTCAAAGGGCTCCGAAAAGAAATGAAGCAATATTAAATGACTTATCAGTTCGAGAGAATCCCTCTTTATTCCTTTTTCTTATAATCTCCTTACACCTGTTGGAATTAACGTGACACGTCAGATTAAATGAAGAAACAAGATGCATCAGCTGGCAGAATGGGATGAGGGCAGCAGGCTTTTTAAGATTGTAAGGCTTCCTGTTTTGAGCATGCAGAGGAGAGGCTCGATGGAGAAGAAGATGATGAAAAAGAGCGTGCCAATAGACTATTATTATTTCTGTAAAAGTAGGTCTCGTAGTTTGTACAAGAGAAGCTGGTAGCTTTTTTTCTTTTTTTCCTTTTTTGGCTTCCATTCAGGTTTATCAAACTTCACAATTGTAATCATTGATCTTGGTCTTTTGTTCTTGATCTTAATCAACACAAGTGGATGTTTCTTCCCTTTTTTGGTGTCTGATTCACCATTAAACTTGATCCATTTCAAAGATGAGATTTATTGCCTATTCTAGGCTTTCAGCTTTCACTGGGGAAAACTCTGTATCCCTAATCTACTTATAAATCTTCATAGCTTAGGCCATTCAGTTTCTGTAAGCGGTATCAAAGCTCTAGTTCGAGTACTAACTGCGCACTTTGTGTTCAATGGAGTCCACACCAAGCATTCCAAACACTTCTTCTTTTGTTTCTCCCTCATCTACTGACTCAACCAGTGTTATACCCAATTCTCAGCTTCTAATACCTATTTTAACTGGCAACAATTGTCATTTCTACTCTATTGAGATGACTACTTATTTTAGATGCTGAGCTTTGTGGTATTTTGTGGATAATGAAGTCCTGAAGGTTGGAAACATGGAGAAGCCTAGTCCATCTGAGTAGGAGAAGCACCATAGGAACCTGGAGAAAGAGCTAAAAGCCTTCCTAGTAGTTCAATTAGCATTGGCCGAGTGTGTCTTCTCAAAGATACTCTTCGAAAAATGAGTATCTGGGTATACCTAAGATATGTCGCGTTAAGTTTCAACCTCTAAAACGTGAATTAGAATTGATGAAGGTGGATGAGCATGAATTGTGGTTAACTATTATACTCATGTGAATGGTCTAGTTAGCCAAATTCGAGGTCTTGGGGAAGAAATTCCTAATATGAGGTTGTAGAAAACCTTTGAATCAATCTCATAGAGAGGTTTGATTCCACTATTACAACCTTAGAAGAGAGAAGGATTTTACAAATATGTCTATCACATAATTAATGCACTCTTCGAAAAGGAATGCCCGAAAGAAAGACAAATTCCACAACTACATTAAAACTAAGCTAGTTCTAGATGAAAGCAAACCAGGTAGTGATGAGTAAAAGGGGGAGTTTGGATTTGGCGAGAAGAAGAATTAGTTTCCACCATTCAAAGTTTGTAAGAAGACTAATCACCTTGGAAAAAATTGCTAGTAAAAGGGTAAGCCACAATGTAAACAAACGAAAGAAAGACAAATGCTATCATGTTGAAAATAATTGTAGATCAAAAGAAGAACATCAAACACATTTTTCCGATGAAAAATATTGTGAAGTGTCCTTGTTTTATGTGTGTACTCACAAAATTAGAGTATGATGTTTGATAATCATATAGCTTGTGATAGTATGATTTTTTGGAAGCTTAATGCCTCTGTCAAATGACACACTAGGTTGGGCAATGTTGAGTTATTGCATGTTGAAGGAAAAGAAGGTGTTATAACCCAAACTCAAAGGACCCCAGAGTGCCCATGAGGCTTTATTTGCACTAAAACTCAACCTCAACCTCCTTAGTTTGGGACAAATGCTAGAAAATGACTCCTTAAGTTTATTTGGTCATCGTGAATGCATTCCTATTTTATAGAAAAACAAATATTTTTGAAGTACACAGTTAAGGAATGACACTTGCACATAGAGAAAGATTCTTAAAGTTAAATCTTTGGTTATAAATTCAATAAAGGGGATAATAAGAAATGAAAAATTAACTTTCCTTTAGGATGTTTGCCTACCAAAAGGAAGTGCTTATAGCCAAATATGCTTGTATTGATATTCCCTTGTTTGTGACTTGACTTTTTCCCATAAAGAGAAAACCTATTGTGTTAACTATGTGGCACTTGTATTGTTTGTTCATATAGATTGATTGTCACAAGATGCATAGTTGTTGTGATTGTATATTAATTGGATTTTAAGGAATTATTTGTTGGTCACATAGAACATGTATTGAATTTGGAAAGTGGTTTATCTCCAAGATTATTGGATAGGCTACTTCTTAATTGTGTTAATTAAGCGGGTAGCAAACATAAACTCGAGGTAAGTTGAACAGCCTACTAAAAATTGTATGTTCCCATCCTCTCTCTCTCTCTGTGTTTATCACATGCTACTATATTTATTTTATGCACTTGCTAATAATAGAAAGCAAACAAACTAACTTAGAACACACGTTCATACAAATAACAATAGAAATAGAAGTTAAAAGTAAAAATCCGTGACCTAATTCAAACCCCTTCTCTTAAGTTGCCTATACACACTTATAAAGAATAGTTGGCGAAAGCCATTTACTAGGGATCTACCTAAGAATCAGCATGAAGAAATCATAAAAAGGATTGGTGTTAGAAGCAGTACACTAAGGAAGCAGTACACTAAGGAGGTGTGTCGGTATTAGCGTGCCGCATCATATTAAATGAAGAAACAAGATGCGTCCAGTTGGCAAAAGGAGATAATGGCAGCTAGCTTTTCGAGATTGTAAGGCTTTTCCTTTTGGGGCATACGAATGCTTTTGTCGCGCGACATCAAAAGAGTGCTACAGAAGGGTTCAGTTTGGGGAAAAATCTTACTAACAAGGAGGTTCTGGAGATTCAGTTCTGACTTGAGGAAGGGCTTAACGAAGAAAGAAGATGATGAAAGAGAGCATCCCGATAGACTGCTCTAGTAAGTAGTGTAAGAAAATAAGAAACTGTGAGGGAGCATGAAGGGTTTCTCTATTGTTGTGATAATCTTTACAATGTTTGCTATACATTTATAAAGACATAGCCTAACCTAGGAAAGGTAAACCAAATATTTACAATAATTACAATGATATTATGCCTAATCACAGGCACTAATATGGTAATGTATTAGGTGAGGCAGCTGTCTCTTAACACTCCCCCTCAAGCTGGAGATTTGAATAAATCAAATACTCCGAGCTTGGAGAGAAGATGCCAATGTTGTTTGCTGTTGAGTGCCTTAGTGAGTAGGTCAGCAGGTTGTTCCTTGGTTTGTACATGTTGTGTCATAATGATTCCTTGTTGAAGCTTTTCTCTGACGTAATGACATTCAACTTCAATATGTTTTATGCGCTCATGAAATATAGGGTTTGTTGCAATCTTCTCCGCGGCTTCATTGTCACAATGGAGTAATGCTAGACGCTACATGTAAAAACCAAAATCTTTAAGTAACCCAATGATCCAAACTATTTCACAAGTGATAAGTTGCATAGCTTTGTATTCTACTTCAGCTGATGATAAAGATACAATGGGTTATTTTTTGGAGCACCATAAGATCAAAGAGTTTCCCAACATTATACAAAAGCCCGTGGCGGATCTTCTTGTCATGGGACATGTGCTGTAATCAGAGTCACAATATGCTCGCAACTCAAATGGCAAAGATGATGGGAACATGAGACCAAGGCCTGGGTAACTTTTAAGATATCTAATCACTTTCAAAGTAGCTTCCATGTGAGATTGTTTTAGATCATGCATGAACTGGCTAAGAAGTTGGACTGGAAATGTGATGTCAAGCCTAGTGAGTGTGAGATAAATCAATCGTCTAACTAGTCACTGATAAATTGAAGGATCATCAAGAGGAGGATCATTCATTTGTTCTTTTGATCCAGCATCATACTCAAGGCTTATGAATTTTTTGTTCTGCTCCATGGGAATCATTAATGGCTTCGAACCAGCTAAACCTGCTTCAAAAATAAGTTCCAATGTATACTTTCGCTGACTTAACGAAATACCATCTGGAGATCGAGCAATTTCAAGCCCTAAGAAAAACTTTAAGGGACCAAGATCCTTCATGAAGAATACACCATGCAAATATTTTTTAAGGTCTGAAATGGCTGCTTGACTGTTTCCTGTAATCAAGATATTGTCAACATAAATGAGTAAAGCCACAAAAGAGTTACCTTTCCTCTTAGTGAACAAGGAGTAATCATGGTAAGACTGGCTGAAGCCATGTGCAATCAGGGCACCAGTGAACTTGGCATTCCATTACCGAGAAGCTTGATTCAATCCATAAAGGGATATTCGTAATCGACAGACAAGATGCTCCCCCTGATTGCAAAATCCAAGGGAAAGCTCCATAGAGACCTCTTCCGAAAGATCACCATGAAGAAAGGCATTCTAGACATCCATCTGATAAAGGGGCCAATGATGGACGGCGACAATGGTAATGATGAGTCAAACAGTGACATGTTTGGCTGTGGGAGAGAAAGTATCCTGGTAGTCAATGCCCTTACGTTAATTATAACCCTTGGCAACCAAACGGGCTTTGTAACGTTCAATAGAGCCATCAGCACTATACTTCACCTTATAAACCCATTTACATCCAATAAAACGACGACCAAGGGGCAAAGGAACAATATCCCAAGTGTGATTATCTTGAAGGGCAATAAGTTTAGCATCCATGGCTGTAATCCAATTGGGGTCTTGGGTGGCCTCATGGTATGTGGTAGGTTCAGTGATGGTAGAAATGGAGGCTATGAAGTGCTGGTAAGGGGGTTGCAATGGTGAAGGGAGACATAGTTAGATATCGGATAAAGGGAGGTTTGGGAAGAGGAAGGTAGGGTAGGACATATGTAGTCGGAAGTCCAAATAGGAAGGTGAGTGGGATGGCCAGATCGACGTAGTGAAGGATCGGGAGGCTCAGTAGAAGGAGCAGTAGTAGTGTCAATAGGTTGGGGAGGTGGGGTGGGGGATGGTGGCGATGCAAGAGCAGAGGTGTCCAAGGAAAGGTTGGAGGGGAGAGGCAGGGCAAGGGGAATCGTACCTGAAAGAGCTGGTTTAGGAAGATTCACAGGCAAGGATGAGGAAGTGTACGTGTCAAGATCCAGCACAATTAGAGGTGATGAGAAGGCCAGTTTGTCTAAAGAAGAATAAGAAGAAGAGGAAGAGGAAGAAAAGAAAAAACAGTTTCTTGAAAAATAACATCACGACTAACGAAAAATTTATGGGATTGAGGGTCATAAACATGATAACCTTTTTGAAAAGGAGGATAACCCATAAAAACGCATGGAAGGATGCAAGGACTAAACTTATCTCGAGGGCCCAAGGTGGTGACGTAACAACGACAACTAAAAACATAAAGATGGTGGAGGGATGTGGGCTTGGAACATTAAAGCACGGGCCACGTCTAATAAGTGCCGATGTTTGTGTTCAACAACTCCATTTTGTTGAAGAGTGTGAACGCATGAGGTCTCATGGGAAATGCCCTTCATGGAAAGGAATAAATGACACTCAGAAGAAAAAAATTCAGAGCCATTGTCAAAACGAATGCGACGGACAGTGGCATTGAATTGGTTATGAACCAAGAAGATGAAATATTGGATTTTGGAAAATGCTTGGCTTTTAAATTGAAGGATGAAAGTCCAAGTGGCACGAGAAAAGTCATCCATAATGGTAAGAAAATAGCGTGCATTGTCATGGGTGGGAGCTCGATGAGGACCCCAAACATCCATGTGGACAAGCTAAAAAATGGAGTGAGTCAGAGTGTGACTAATGGGAAAAGGTTGACGGGTTTGTTTAACTAAAGGGCAAATAGGGCAGAAAAAAGAAAAAGGACAAAAAATAGAAACACTAGAAGAAGAAAATTGTTTTAAGGAAGAATGACCAAGACGTTGATGCAAAAGATCATAACTAATATTATTAATAAAAATTAGAGTACAAAAAGATTGTTGTTCGGAAGTACAAACAATGGACTTTAGGGAATTTAAATATTCAAAGAAAATAGAACTAAAATTTTTTGAAAAGCGGAACATAGAAAGTAGAGTTTGCAATCAACCTTGCCGAGCCCGATCAAATCCCCAGTCGTATAGTCTTGAAACAAAAAAAAAGCATCGAAAAGAATGGCTACACAATTGTTATCACGGGTTAATTTTTGAATAGATAACAAATTATGTTTAAAACGAGGAGCATATAAAATATTGGTGAGATGCAATTGTGGATAAGGTTGACAACGACCAATGTGGGTGACAGGACTAAGTGAGCAATCAAGCAATGTAATATTAATGGGTGTAACGCATGGGGAAAAGGAATCAAGAAGAGATAAATTACAAGTGATATGATCACTAGCCCTTGAATCGATTATCCATAAGGATGAAATAGGAGAAAGGGAAGAAACCGTACCTGAGAATGGGTCCAAGGAACCCATTTGGTTGATGAGATTCAAGAGCTTGTGTTGTTGATCGGCAGTGAGAGTAAGCCTAATGGATTTGCCATATATGCTACTTGGGCTAGGTGGATGATGGCCCAAGACACCTAGACTAGGTGTGGGTGGATAGCCTGAAGAGCCCTGAAAAGAATATCCCTTAGTGAAGTCCATAGCTAGGGAATAAGTTAGGCCATAGCCAAGTGAAAGTAGAGAATCAAATGCAGCAACATTATGGGCTAAAGGCCCTGGGCCAGTAGGCTTGCGCCTATTATTACCACGCTACTTGGGCTTGTTGCCAGAAAGGTAGCCCACTAATTGGTAGAAAGACTCGCGCAGGTGTCCAGGCCGCTTACAATGACTACAAATGGGCCTGGATGTGAAAGGTGTTTGCTGGGTATGAGGCAGGGTAGGCCCGTTGGGCCCACCTAAGGATAGGGCCCTAGATTGCAAATCATGGGTCCAACCTGTTTGGGCCAGAGATGTACCTGACCTGACTAGGGTGCAACTGGAACATTGCATATGAAACGCACTAGCATCACTGTCGGGAGAGGAATGGCCATCGACAGCAACACACTGGAGCAAATCTTGCTTCGCCAGTGAGTAAAGCTTCTCCACACTCGGTAGCTCATCGCCTGACATGACATTGGAGCGAAGGGTAGAAAATTCATCCAACAGGGCCAAAAGAAGTTGCAGGGAGCGATCCTCCGCCTCACAGCACCGAAATTGCTTACTAGTATCATAAGTGCCACCATAACAACAGTGAAGAGGAGGCTGTTGGGCATCTAAAGCTCCACAAAGCTCTTTCAGACGGAGGTAGAAGGAGGTGAGATCAGCGCTGGAGGCACTAGGAGATAAGCGAAGAGTGTTGATGGCCTGTTTGAGGGAAAATTTCTAGGTCCCACTAATCCAATCGAAGCTATCTCGAAGCAATTGCCAGACATCAATGACACTAGGAGCAATGGAGACTATAGTCTCGAGTGATGAATCGACGGAGTGGGTTAACCAAGTCTTCACAGCGGCATGACACTGGTCCCAACGAGCAACAGCATCATTATCGCCAGTGAGGCGTGGGAGCTTGCCAGTCAAAAAACCCATCTTATTCTGAGCAAGGAACATTGTTTGGATTTGCTCACTTCAAACATGTCAGTTGGCCTCACCGGTGAGCTTCTGGGACATAATGCATGTTGGTTGAAGATCGGCAACAGTGAGATGGTATAGGTCGTGGAGAGGAGAGATAGTGGAGCTGTTGGTAATGGCCATGAGGAAGGTGAACAAGACGGCTAGGGTTTTAGAAAAAGGAATTAAGGATAAGGGTAAGTTGGTAAATAAAGAAAAGAATAGCAAAAGTGGCTAGGGTTGACGGAAAAGAAAAACAATGTAGAAAGTGGCTAGGGTTGACGTGAAAAGAAAAGGGAAAAATAAATAAGGAAGGAAAAGGCGGCTAGGTTTGTGTGTTCAAGAGAAAAAAAAAAAAAAAAGATGTGAAAAAGAGGATAGAACGGTGTGACTAAAGTGAAGGAATAAGAAAAGAAAAAAACACCTTGGTTACGAGTAGGTGGAAAAAAAAAAGAGGAAAGAGAAAGGGAATTATGAAGGAAGAAGATAAAGGACAAAGAGAAATAAAAAACTTGGTCTACGGGTAAGTGGAAAAAAAAAAGGAAAGAGAAAGGAAATTATGAAGGAAGAAGAGAAAAGACAAAGAGAGAGAAAGAGATTTAGTTTACGAGTAGTTGGAAAAAGGAGGAAAGAGAAAAGGGAAGAGAAAGGACCAAGGAGGAAGAAAAGACGACAAGAGTAAAGGGAAGAAAAGAAAAAAATGGGTAAGGAACAAGAAGGGACGGGAGAGAGAAACAATGAAGGAAGAAGAGAGAAGAAAACAGCAAAAGGCTCACAACTCGTCGAAAGAGTAAAAGGGCGGAAGCTAGGATCGTTTGGCGATTGATACCATGTAAGAAAATAAGAAACTGCGAGAGAGCATGAAGGGTTTCTCTATTGCTGTGATAATCTTTACAATGTTTGCTATACATTTATAGAGATACAGCCTAACCTAGGAAAGATAAACCAAATATTTACAATAATTACAATGATATTGTGCCTAATCACAAGCATTAATATGGTAATGTATTAGGTGAGGCAACTGTCTATTAACAAGTAGACTATTATCATTTATGTAAAAGTAGGTCTCATATTTTGTATAAGTAAGAGGGATCGGTAGCTTTGTTTTATATTTGAGTTTATCAAACTTCATTGTGTTAATTGTTGATCTTAGTCTTTTTTTTTTTTCTTGATCTTAGTTAATGAGAGTGAATATATCTTCCCATTTTGTGTGTTTGACTCACTATTGAACTTGTTCCATTTCAAAGATTAGCTTTATAGCCTATTCTAGGGGTTTGGCTTAGATTGGGGAAAACTCCAAATCCCTAATCTACTCGTAAATCCCCATAGATTAGGCCGTTTAGTTTCTATCAACAATTTGTCTTAGAATCACTTGTCTTGATGTTGTGTTTAAAGCCTTAATCAAAGGCAAAGTGAAGATTTTGCTGCAAGTTATGAAGGATAAGCAAGCCTTTAGTAATGATGTAATGTCTAACATGAAATTGAGTGGGTTGTATAGTTCAAGCAGGATGAAGAACCAAAGAGGTTACATAAAAGATAAATAAAATAAAATAAAAAGATGGTGTTCTAAATTATCTAATTGAGTTACAATGTGAAGCCACGATGACGATTTGGTAGAAGCAGCAAGGTTTTTAGGTATTATATACATATTTAGGTTAACTATATTCATTTAGGAATTTTTTTTAATAAATTAAAAACTTGCAAGAGCTTAATTTTAACTTTTTATGAATTTGATTTTACTTATGCCCCTAATCATGTCTTCTAGATTACAATCATTTATGAGTATAATATGATTCAATTTTATTTTAAACCAAAATACTCCATTGACGAGATTAGACTAAGTTTCTCCTATAATAGTTTTTATAGGTCCATCAACCTTTTATTTAGTACCATTGCAAAATAGAGGTATCGAACATTTTTCTAACTAAAACTTTATCTTAGGCATCTAAATGAAACTTTAGATTATTTTTTTTTCCTGAAATAAGCCTCGATGTGTCAATATAGTCATGAAACTTGTCTAGACATTTTTATAACTAGATATTACACCAGAAAAAATTGAGTTTAATAATGAACAATGTTTATTTAGTCTCTAACATAAAGAGGAGTAAGATCAAGAAATTGTTAGCCATATGGTAAACGAGAAAGGGGTGATTGAATTATATTCCGTCTTTACATATTGTGCTTCTTGAAAATCAACATGTGATAGATAAGTGAGTCCTTTTCGCTTAAAAAAATTGCCATTAGATTATTATAGAATACACAATTCTAGAGCCCAATTATATGAGTCAAGAAAAATCAACAACATTCCTTAAGCACAATGCAACAACTACAACAGTTTCTCTAGCACCGACATACATGCATCATAGCATAGGTAATCAAATCTTCAATACAAAATTAGGGTTTTCTTCATAGTAAAACTCTGATTTCATCCCCTTTCAATTGCAGTGATATCACCTCCAAACTATTAAATAGTACAATAAGCGGACCTGTCAATCAAAGGATTACGATGAATGAATATACTCTTTGTCACCTTGCATCTCGTTGGTTTTCAACCATTTGGTTTGCAAAATCATGGAAAACAGAAGTCAATTGCAAGAATATTAAGCACTGAACAGGGTTTCGCTTAAAATGGCAAAACTCTGGTTATGACGAAAAGCATATACTAGGCTAATCGACTCCAAAATATCAATCCTCCCCATTTGAAAGAATGACGTTTTATAAATGCGTTAAACCACTTCACCTTGGTACGATGTTGTTCCTTTAAGTGGGTTTATCTTGTTCAACTGCAACACACTTATAAGTTTTGGTTTAAAATCGACCACATTTTTTGAGGAAACAGTGGCGGTCTTTCTACAAAAGCATGTGATATAGTGGCGTTTTTCTTTGGTAAAACTGTTGCAAGGTAGCGATTTTACCCAGGTAAAATCGCATCAAACAGCAATGTTTATCCTGGCTAATAAATTAGCAAGAATACACCCCAAATGACTAAATTGTTGCCTTGGGAAAAAAAAAAAAAAACCCTGATAAAGTTTGCCTAAAAATCATGTCTCTTGAGGAAATTAATGTTCAATTAATTGTGAAAATAAATATATAAAAGAATAGGATGTATTTCCCAGACAGATTTTTCAAAGTATGCAAAATGTCATAAACCCATTACTTGCGGATTTAAGTACATAAAAATTTGCCTTAAAACCAGGATCTTTTTGCTACGTATTCCTATGAGAAAAGTCCAGTATATTTCGCTCTATTTCTCATCAAAATAGATCTTTCTATGGCGGCATATAACGGATACATTTCAACACATATGAATAATGATTTGAGTAACGTAAAGCTCGCATTTGCAGCATCAAAGTGTGGAACATAAAATATACAATAACACCCGTAGGCTTGCTGTAATTTTGCATTCAGAGTTCAACACAGAGTAGCGAACATAAAAGTCAAAATTTGTAGAGAAATATAAGCATATGTGATTTACATAATATCTTGTAATTTAGACATCAAAATGCCCCATGGCAATGCCTAATTTAAGTTGCAAAATATTATATGTACAAGCGTGAAAATATCCATTCATTCTAGGGACATGTATTTTACTAGCACATAAACTTTGATGATGACAACTTAAGATTGAATACCCATCAATATATTACTAAATCCAAAGTATGCTAAAATTATACAACATGCGTTTCGTTAAGAGTGTTCTTGCATATAACATGAAATACCCTGCTAAATCTCAATCTTTTCTTTATGCAGGACTAATAACATTAGTATTAAATGATGGGTAGCTTACGAAAATATATGCCCTGGGTTGGTGTGTTTTCATCTAGATATCATTTGATCTAAAACGACGTTTCTCTAGCGCGCTCTGTTCACACTTTAATTCCGGCCTATTCATAAATGGCACAAAATAAGCTCTAGTCATTCAAAACAACATCTTGAGAAGCTCTTTGGTGTCACGAAGGATTGAATCAAAAACGGGTTGCTAGGTGTCCTTTCTAGCTCTGCCTTTTATCACTCATGAAAAACAGCAATTTTCACAATCTTTTTGAGCTTTCTTAAGAACTACAATCAAACAGCGTTGACTGAAATATCCCTACCATCAAATCGGGAGAAAGGGCTTTTTCCCGCAGAAGTGACATATAAACAGTGTTATCATTATCAATGTGAATATCAATCTTACTTATCAGAATACAATTTATATGTGGGTTTGTCCCTCTACTTTTTAAGTTGGTTTGTGAAGTAGAATATAATTATTTTTAATATAATATAAGTAAACTCAAAATATATGTATAAAGTAATATCACAAGATGGTCAAGGTCAGACCATTATAGGAAGAGTATATTATTAGTGGAGTTAGATATCCCAGTAATAGTAATATGTTGCCTGTTTATAACTGTCTTGTAAAATCACTGGCTAGGAAGCTATCAAGCTCGCTGCCATGTCTCGACTGTTAACCCAATCTTAAAAAATCAAGACTTTATGCAATGAGAAGACCTAAGGCTACGATTCAATTATTTTATGCATTCAAAGATCAGTATGTAACAAAATTTTTGAGTCTTGGTTTTTAAAAAGAGGAAATATTCTGAAGAGGTATCAAGCCTGAAGAATTTTGATTAAGTGAACAATTAAATAACAAAATACCGAAATACCAAAATTATTGAATTGCATTGGAAGTTCAACAATTGAACAAACAAAATTACAGCAATTAACATCGATAATCTCCTTAAATAGCTTAACTAAAAAAGGGCTTTCTTAACCCTAATACCCAAAGAAACAAGACAATTCAAATCTCCTTGAAAGGTAAAAAAAAAAAAAAAACTAAAGCTGCTTCCTTAAACCCTAATTTAAACTTCATTCCAACAACGTCGTTCCCCTCCCTCTCTCTCTCTCTCTCTCTCTCTCTCTCTCTCTCTCTCTATTCTTTTTTTCTGTTCCTCCACGTGTGCCTTCTTACTTCGTTCCCCTTCTCTTTTTTTTTTCTTTCCTTTTTGGTAATCCACCTGTGCCTCCTTTTATTTCCTAATTTATATTTTAATCCTTCTGTTATTTATGACGTTCATGACAATTTGAGCCATATGTTCCTTTATAATCTACTGTAAAAATGTTTAAATCTTGAGAAATAATAAATGTCATGTCAAATCCTGACCTTCAGTGAGCTGATTGAAGCGTGACTTCCTCAGCTGTAAAAAAGGAAAACTTTTGGGGTTTCAGCCCTAGGCTTCCTTTGGTTTAATAGTAACTTAGTAAGCTGTTGTGTATTGGACGAGGGAATGAAGCATATCTAATGTGAAGTTTAAATAGAAAAGTAACCTTTTAATACTCAAATTAATTTTTGAGCCTTCTAATATAATATTAAATCTTAGGTTGAATATGTTTTAATAAGTACAATTTTGAACCTAATTTCACTTGATATGTAAGAATATGTATTCAAAGCAAAAGTCTAACATTGAACATGCAATTTAGCAATTATTTGTTAGTTCAATAGTAAGCTTATAGAGCTTGAGATCTTTTGGTCCAAGATTCGATGAGTTTGTGACATATTTTAATTAACAAAGAATAGTTTTATTTTGGTTAACTAAGAGAAAAGTGAATACAAGTAACAGTTTCGAAATCAAAACTAAAATGCTATAATATTGATGTATTTTCTCTATTGTGCTTGTATTTGTAGCTTGCCGATATTTTTGATTGATTGTGCAGAAATTGTTGATGAAACCTCGTACATAATCAAAGAACGTGATTATATTTTAAAGAAATGTATTATAACTATGATTATTATTATTATTATTATTATTATTATTATTATATTATTATATTATTATTATTTTATATTTTAGTGTCTTTTTTATTAACATTGATTAATTGCATTACTGTTAGAAATTGCATTGATACATGATTCAAAAATTAATCTATTACTATGTGCTGTAAAAAATATTTACTTTTGTGTGAAGTTTCTAAATATATAAACAATCCAATAGACTCTATAGCAAGCAAATCATAAATTACTCAAAAAGTATTTAAATTCTTCTCTCAAATTATTTAAATAAGTGATAAAAGAAAGAAGGGGCAAATTTTCTAAAATAGCCGTACATGACAATTTCATCCTCCCTTCCTAGGTTGTCTAAACACATTTCAATGCAAATTTCTTGGTGAGATTAAGCTTCGAGTACTTATATTTTATTTGTCCTTGTAACTTCAGTTCACACAAGGCATGATCAAATACTTGGATAAAAATTTGCTCCCCATGTATAAAAGATGTGTTTCAAATGTTTTTTATTGATATAAAAGGTGTATAAAAAGATATTCCTTCTTTTACTTTATTGAAAAAAGGAGTTTATTTACCAATATTTATATTTTCCATATTGAAATTTCTAGTTCCCGAGGTTTTTAATTTTTCTACATGTAGTCAATCAATTGTTCTCTTTTTCCTTAAGAAGTTTTTTCTTTTTCACTTCATGTTTGGGTTCATTATCCTCATCACCAAATATTACATTTGCTATCTAAGAGGAATTAAAAGATTTTTTATCTTATTATATATATGAAAATGAAATTTTGTCATTCTAAAATGGTTCAAGAGATATTCATATTCAAAGAAAATTTTCTTTTCTGGTCTAACTTTCTTTGTTTTCAAGTGATCTAAGATTTATTTAACATTTTCATATTCCACCTTTCTACGTGATCTACCTCCTATTGAAGGTTCATAATCTCTTCAATTTTGTATTAACGCAACTGCCATTCATATCATTAAAGATAGGTTTCCGCTTTGTTAACTTGAAATTTGAGTCTTTTGTTTGAGATTCAAGTTTAGAATTGAATTAATAGACTTTACCTTATCATACACCTTATTACAAATAATAGATATATAATTTTATTATTTCGGATGTCTAACCTTATATTTTACTAAGATGTAAGTTGAAGCTTGTGGTTATATATAAGTTGAGCTAATTTTTTGAGGTGAAATAAAGTTTTTCCTTACGTATGATCTAAAGTTGGCTTCAAATAATTTTAAATACATCTTGTTTATTATTTTTTATGAACCAAGAGTGACATATTATTGCTAATGACATCAAAACTAGCTATAATGACATTTAGGTTATTATCAAATCTATTATTAATATGCAATACATGTTTGATCAAGTTCAAATGCATTCTATCTTATTACTATCACCTAATGTCATTATAGATTAGCGGTACCTATGACCTCATATATGCTTCTTGACTTGCAGAATGTCAAAACTCACAAACCTTTTTTTTATTGCACTTTTTTTTTTTTAACCTTACAGAAACCAATCCATTTAAGAAGCGGACTAAGATATATACATATGCACATTCTAAGAAAAGAAAAAGGCACATTGAAGAGAGCATTTTAGTCTTTCAACCGTACCAAGCTCTATACTATACACATCTAAGCGTAAGCGGCGAACCCCCTGGGCACTCCTAAGTTAAAGCTACATATTTTATAAAATAAAAAAATAAATAAAAAGAAGATACAACCCCAGACAAAAACCATTAGTAACCGATACAAAATTATCAAAATTTCTCTGCTAACCCTGAGGAGCGCCAGAAAGAATTGGGCCAGTTATAAACGTCCCATTCTTTCCCAAGGCTGGAATGCTGAGGGATCGTTTTCTCATTCGAACATTTCCAGAAGCCATTCTGCTCTCATTCTTTCCCAGAAGCATGGAGTAAGAACACAGCTCCGTCAAGGGTTCGCTTTTGGTTCTTTGGAAGAGCTCCAGGTTTTGACGATATTTATCCCCTTGTAGACCCACTGATGGGTCACTAGTAACGGGCCCAACCTTATCTTTGGCCTCCTCATCATCATCTGACCAATACCCATTCTCCTGCACGTCCTCCATTGCTAAGTCATCGTACTCTTCATCCGATTTTGTAGATTCCTCGTCAACTGAACCAACCTGTTTGAGATTAAAAAAATGTGAGCATAAAAGCTTTTTCACAATCATGGTCATTCACCAGTGCCTAGCCTGTCAGTTGTAAATAGATTATTGTTCAAGAACTCATTAATAAAACAATTTAGGACTCTGTTTGACATCAACACTCAAATTGGCAGACACACCCAGCTGAGATACCAGGTATCAGGATGATTGAGCTAACAAATTATTTGATATGGATATGAACTTCATACCTCCTCAATGGCCACTTTGTCATTATCATCACTTAGATCATCATCGCTACCTGCCTCCGGGGGATCATCAATCTCTTCATCACTGCCATGGACAGATAGCTCCTCCTTCAGCTGAACAAAAAGCAAACCATTAGCAACCCGAGCAAATAACGATATATCCAACTACAATACATTGGCCCCATGTCACAAAATTCAACAATGTCTCAAGCAGATAGCGATCATATAACGACTAAATGTTTTTGATCCATATGACAAAATTCAATGTCTCAACTTCAAGCTTGGTAGTACAATTCATATTCATTCTATGAGCTCGTCATACTCAAAGGAAACAGAACTGCAATAAAGTTGAGGAAAAATAAACTAAAATAAAATAAAAAGGTGGTGTTCCGCAATACCTCCTTGGAAGGCGCATCAGACATTCTTGGTGAGCTGCAACAGGAAGAAAAATATCTACTACCAGTATCTGTCCCATCAGCCCTCGACTCATCAACACTGCCAGCACGACTAGTACCCCCATCGCTGGGCCAGGCACAGATCCCATAGAGACCGAACTGAAGATTAACTGGTTCAGCCTTACCAATCTGAGTACCATGGCCTAAAATTGGCTTCCCATTACTATCAACAGGATCAACAGGCCAAGCCTTTGCCACAGATCCATCGGTATTGACAAGAGCCATAAGATGCCTGCAGGAACCTTTCCTCTGAAGCAGTTGAAACATCCCCTTCGAGCTCAACGAATTGGCTGCACACTGGTTCCTGTACTCCTCATCAATAACAGTAACCGTATTAGTGGTAGAATCATAAAGTTGTTCCCCTCCCTCACGCCTACGAAGGCAGCTGAAGACTGTAGCATGAATGGCTGCCACACTTCTGTCAACATTGGTGTTGTTTATTTTGGGTACAAGATGCTTGTCAGCCCGCTTGCAGAGGTATTCTTGGATTGTCCTAATGTTTCGAATATACTTTACATACTTGTTTTTTGCTGGGTCCAGTGTCATGTACTTGGCGCGGACTGCAAATCTCTCCAAGTGTTTATCCTCATTAGTGATGTATATCATGAATGGTATGATAGAAGGATGTTTCTTCATAAGGCCCATCTGCAGATCAGGATGAAATGTGTTTCGTTATTGAGGAAAAAAAAATGTAAATAAAGCAGTTGTATCAAGAAGGGAATTTGGCTTCTAGAGAGAGTGGTGAAAGAGTTTATGTACCACAAAATTAAGGCTCAGATGAACACCCTCAACAACCACTGATTCTTTTCGCTCTTCCCATCCAGTGATCAGCCGATCAAGACTGTCAATTACCATCTCACTTTGTGCTTTAAATCCTTCAATGGCCATCTGCTTTGGACTAATAAATTCATTTGTACTGGAAACAGCCTCTAATGATCGAGTATCAGATTTCCCAGTTGTAACAGAGCCATCAGATAGTTCATCCTTAGTAAGCACAGGTGAAATGCCTGCCAATTTTTTTGCTTTCCTTTTGGCCTTCGCTTCTGCAACAGCCACAGGATCCAGGAACTCCCCTGCGTGGTAGGTTGAAGCCCATAATAGAGGGTTCTGCTTCTCATCTACAAAACTCCTCATCATATGCCTTATAGAGTCAGTTGATATGACAGTTGTAATTCCCAATCTGCTACCCTGAAAGAAATGGATGATACTCAAGACTTTTGCGTCAAGTAAATGTTGAGAAACAAAGGTTCTAAGCTTGAAAATGCAAATTTCCACATCTTTCCTCACAAACTTAAGAGTAATAGGTACGCAAAAAATAAGATAAATAACAAATGACACTATACAATAAACAATGGCACCAAAAAATAATAATAAGTGTACATAGATAGAATACCAGCAATGCTGACAAAGTAGACTTGCCACAGCCACTCGTGCCACACAACAATACAGTTACAGATTCCTTCCTTTCTCGGATTCTGCATCAGGAAATAATTATATCTGAGTACGTTGCCAGGGAGGAAAAAAAAAACTCTCATAAAGAAATGAAAAGCTAATCTTCTTAGAGATTGTGTTAGGGACGTTACCCTGCAATAAAGTTATAATATGATGACAAGATTATGGCAATAGTCTCATTGCTACTGAAGCCAGTTTAAACTAGAGAGAAAGCAAAGACGTCCTTTTCCAAAATATATTAGCACATGGTATCATCAATGTAAGTTGTAGAGAACAGGCACCAGAATGAAAGTGGGATGTATAAAAATCAGACAGATTTTTGGAAATGGTGAAAAGGTTACAACAAGAAAATTCATTAAGCACTTCCCAAATTCTCTTCGGGAATTCATTCACACTTAATTATCCATGCAAAGCAAACAATTTTCAGAAGCTAACTTTCAGCCTAAACTAAATTTCCTAAGCCTCTATGTTTAGGAGTATCCTACTGAAATACTCTTTTCCCATCCAAATAAAATCCAGAACTTTGATAGTATAATTCAAATCAGCAGTTTCTAACTTTTAATTAGACAGAAAGGGGTTCTCTTATGGAAGAAAGAGTACCAAAATAAGCCATCATCTAGCATACGACAAGTATTTAGGAGAAACATGTCTTGCAATTAATGGAACAAGATGACAATGGCAATTGCTGCACACGAGAGTAAATTAGGAAAGTAACAGCAAATATTTAGAACTTTATAACTGGCATGTATTGCATTTATAGGAGTAACAATGAAATTGTGTAACCGAGGCCAAGCCCAGATGAGACATTATTCCACTACAACTTTTGGAAGGCTTAGATCACATTGAAACTCTTTTCAGGAGTTGGTAGATCTGCCCACACACCAGAGGGAAAAAATGGGATTCAAACGGTGGCAATCCAGCAGACAACTTCAGTGATATTCTCTTCCATTTCCAAGTTGGCAGTAACCGTATAACACAATGGAGAAAAGACAGTTCCAAAAACAAATAAGGGCCTTTTAAATCTCTCTCTGAGAAGATCCTCACTTTTCAAATCCAATCCGGAAGGTAAGCAAAAAATGATTCATGTGATGTGTATGTTATGTCAAAATGGGCCTGGATCACTACCTCACCAATCGTCATCTGGTAAGATCATTGAAGTATTGAGTATCAAGTTTCATATCATCACATCTTCTAATCCACCTAATTTGAAGAACACGACTTATGGTTGATAGCCTCATTCCTAAACAGCTACACCAGTTTTTGCGTGACAGAGTAGAGGCAACAGAAAAGATATAAAGTCAAGTTCTTATGAGTATTCCAATCAAAATGGTGATTGTCCAGGTAAGGTTGTTCTTATCAGTTCTGTGGCCAAAAAAAATTACAGATTATTGCTCCAAGTATGAAGACTAGCACAACCAGAAAGTTGAGCACAAATAACTCATTTGATACGTTCTTATACCTAAATGGGCCTGCACCACTATCTCATCTATAGACTAGGGGCAAAATCAGTGAAGTACTGAAGTATCTAGTTTCATTACCAACATAAGTTATAATTCAAAGGCACTTTACAAGCTTGAGTAACACAGATTATTGTTGACAGGCACAATCCTAAACAGCTACCATAGGTTTCCCCCGAGATAGACTAGGGGTAACAGAAAAGATAACAAATCAATTTCTTATGAGTGTCTCAACTAAAAATGCTGCTTTTCCAGGTAAGGACATTGCCTCATATCAGTTCTGCAGCCAAAATTACAAATTATTGCTCGAAGTAGGAAGACTGGCTCAACCAAAAAGGTTAGCAACAAATGGCTTATTTGATGTGTTGTTATATTGAAATGGGCCTGTATCACAGTACCTCTCTATGGCATGTGGTAAGATCAGTGAAGTGCCAAGCTTCTAGTTCCATATCAACATAATTTAAAGCTCGCATACTCATTAATAAGCTAGAAGAAAACAGCTAACGACTGGAGGCTCAATGCCAAACAGCTATCATAGTTTTTCCCTAAGGCAAACTGAAGCCCACAGAAAAGAAATACCAGTGAAAAGTTCATATGGGAGTTTTAATTTAAAATGTTAATTGCCCAGATAAGATTTATTATCTCTACCAGTTCTGTGACCGATGAATTATAAATTATTACTCAGTGTAAGAAGCCTGGAACAATTAGCAATATCGATTACAACCTTGCTCAAGATTCATGGTTTTTTAATTTAAAACTAACTCCAGCAAACAGGTTAAAAAAAAAAAAAGTTCAAGCTGGAGAGACATCAAACCCATTCTGCTAGTCGAGATTAAAAATAAATGGCAACTAGAGAAATTATTTAAAGACGTGAAGATTTTGCATTTTGTTGATTGGAGGTCACCCTTTAAAACACAATACTTCAGAGATGAAAAGCATGTGTCTGGAGCACTTCTATGCAGGCTATTGCCGCAGTTCTGCTCAATGCTCATATATGTATGTATGTGAAACACCAAATATTGCCACAATTATGCTCAATGCTTGCAAGTCACATACATGTAAAGAACACCAATTCTACCAAACAATCTACAATTAGAACTATCAAAACAGAATTCCTGCAGAGCAGATATGTGCAGATTCCATGAGTTCCACCCTTTTCTAATGTGAATATAGACAGATATTCCCAAAAGGTCTGAAATTATATCTACCTGCACGCCAAAACCAAATCTTGTCTCTGATTGGGACCCACATACTTATATTCAGCCAGAGCATCACAAACAACATCTAAGAAAGTTTCTCTTCCAACAACTATAGTTGTCCTTCTCTTGTACAACTCAAACGGTACGCACTTACTTCTATCATCTTTCACGGCAACCAAAGGGTTGCCTGCGTCTGTTTTACCCAAGCAACCACTGCCAGGACAACCATCTACCTTCTCAAGACCAGCTGACACATCCAATCTTCCTTTACTCATTACTTCTGGAGGCAAGGTGTCACCTGGGTTCTCTCTTCTGATCATTTCATAAACTCGTTGGCTTATCTGAGCCAGAGGAAAAGGCATCAGCTAGTCTATTAATTTTAGTAATAGGAATCAATCATGAGAACACTGCATCACAAAACGAGGTACTAGATTAATGCAACAGAAACAGGCTCATCCAACCCCCAGCATGCACAAAAAGTACGACTATTAGGCAGTATGACTACAAAGTGGAGGTAAAGTACTTCTAAATTATGTGGATGCTACGAGTAAATCTTCCCACATAATATTGATTTTCCATTATTCAGAATTCGTGCAGGTCCAAGATGGATGGGAAAGAACCCAGAAACAACGCTTTGGATGCTAAATAACATGAAAACACCAAGCTGAGCTGGTAAACAACGCTTATGAGCTTTGAGTACAGAGATCCAATTTTAGAGGGAGAAATCAACAATAGAGGAAAGAAAAAGGTTAATCGAAAAGATTAATCCCGACAATTTGTATCAACTCTATTGGAAAATGACAGCCTAGACAGAGAACAATAAATAGTTCCACTAGTTAATAGCCGGTAAAACATTCCATCATGGCTCAGACAAAGAAAATTGTGACAACGCATATAGGAATTTGATCCCTTAGCTTTAGAGTATTAAGGAGGTTGACAATTTGCATAAGTGAAGATAAGACAGCATATACTCATGTTACAAAATAGCCAAATGGCTGCATGAATGAAATGAAGGTGAACAGGTTAGGTCAAACGCACTAAAAGAAGAACCTGAGGGCCATAATAATGGGTTTTTATCTAAAAAACTAAAAAATAAGTAAAAACAAATGGGTCAGATCTTCAAGAACAGCATCATGCAATTCCCTGTTGGCACGAGAAAAGCAGAACCATTTTGACCAGATATTCAACAAAACTAAATATAGGTTGAGGGCTTAGCGAAATTGAAATTCAGAATTTCACAGATCACGATACGTACAACCCAGATCTACGATCATAAATCAGCTTCCCAAATCATCTAAAAGCACACACACTACCGCCTTAGTTTGTAAAGCCGCAATAACCCAAACAGAAAATCGCCACAAAATGAACCGAAAAATCGTTAACAAGAGAAATTCACCTCCAACTTTCAAGGGCGAAAAAGGAATAAGAATTGAAACTAATCGCAAAGAATGAATCGCAGCTAAATTACAAAACAGAAAGTCACGTAGTACCTTAAACGCATGTCGAGCTTTACATCCCATGAGCTGCAGAGTGCTCTGCAGCACCGGACGCGTGTACCTAAAGGACTCTTTCCCGTTCTCTCTCTTTTCTTCTTCGTCCTCCACCACTATGTACAGAACTTTAGCCACCTCCGCCATTGTCTGTGCAAACACATTCAAAAATTCAATCCCACGCTAATTCAAATAAACCAAATCCGACGAAAGCTCTCACGCAGGCAAATAACCTTTCTTTTTTTTTTTTCGCTCTGATATGGAAGAAAAAGACAACACGTCAAATTTTTCACGACATGGTATCCGAGAAAAAGGTTTGGCGATGATAAGGGCTATTAATGCACGTTTAAAACGTGAATCCCGGAAAGTTATCTGAATTTGGTCGGCAAAGAGAAAGAAATTGGAGAAGATTGAGAGGTAAAGGGACTTCGATGAGAGAAAGAGAATTAAGCGGCAATGCCGATGAATACGGAAAACAATGCGTGAAGTTGGAACTGGAGTTGGAGAAGACGCAAGACAAGGCGATCGAACCTGAGTATAGGAGTCAAAGAAATTGCACGAGGGTGAGAAGCGGGGGTCCAAAGGGGGCTAGGGTTTATAAGGCGCTACGATCCGCCATTTGAAGCCCTTGGTGTCACTACACGGCCTCTGCATTCCCTGTCACCTGGCCTCCACGCATCGCACCGGAAGATCCTCCACGAGTCTCTCTCTCGCTCTCCTTCTCTCTCTCTCTCTGACACACTCTCTCTCTCTCTCTCTCTCTCTCTTTGTCTCGAGAACCTCAATGACGGATTTGACCTTGATTTGATACGCGAATTCAACCCCGGGTTATATAAGTTAGAAGTCGGACAGGCGGTGGGACCGCGCACGAGGATCGAGGAATGTGCGAGTTGTAATTTTGCGCTAATAGTTTGGGCGAAACCGTGGACAGCCATTCATGTACGAACGATCATGCATTGTCCTGGTATTTAGATTAAGGGGGAAATGGTTGAAGGACAGCGAAAAGCACTCGATGAATGATGTTTAGGCTTTTTGAGTTAACTAATTTGTTGGACTGTAGAAAGAGACAATTTAACCAATCGCATAATGATCAAAAGGTACCGTGGATCATGGGTTAATCAAATTCTTTCTTTCCACGGAAACGCGGCAATCTCTTTTCACTTACTCTTTTTAAAAAAAAAAAAAAAATTATGGAAAAGATTTTAAGGTCGGCAAACATTAGCACTATTTAACATCTTTTCCTCTAGGTTGGCACCTCTATGATTTAATAGAATTTCTCAAATCTTAATTAGTGCCACTTTAATTTGAGATCAAAATATTCAAATTCTTTAGATATAATATAAGACTAATCATATAGAAATATCTCTAATTTAATGGTGTTCTTTAAACCAAATTCTGACCAATAGTTTTACAAATTATAGTTCAAAGTTTTTTCTATTCTTTAAATGCATGCATAATAAAAAATATAAAATAAAATAAAACCAATCATACAACCTATTTTTTTTGTTAAGACCAAAAATGACGTAAAGACACTGTTATTTTTTATTTAATTATTTTTAAAATAAAAAGAAAATAGTGGTTATGATTTTATCTCTTTTAATAGAGTGACCCCTACAACTTTTTTTATTAAGGAGTAGCCAACCTTTAACAAAAAGAATAATTAAGGCTCATCTTTCTATGGAAGACAGGTCCTAACTCTCAATCATAGAGTATGGTTTGCGACTACCTTTATTACTTAGATAGTTAGTTACTATTCTTCATAGGAAAACGACTTATAGACCATGTTTAAAATAATGGTTCATTCAACCTCACCTTAATTATCAGGTACTAGCATCCATGATCATCGTTTATGATTCTTCTATTTTCATATTTCTAACCCTTTAGAATAATTTTTTATATGTTATAATATTTTATTCAAAAAAATTGATAAATGTATCAAATTTGAAGGTCAAAAGCCAGTTCCTTCTAACTACTTAGTCCATTGAAACTGTAGACGAACGTTCAGGGAATAACTAAAGGGGTCTAAGTTTGACTGTAAGCTACAATTGGTATGAATTTAATTCTTTTATTTAATTATAAATTATTGTTCAAAATACAGTGCTGAATGTACGTGGCTCATGTCACTTTCAATGTGCCCAAACAGATGACTGTTGATGATGTGATCCTAATTTTCTTATTATCCACTTCATGCCCCTTTGGTGGTGGCTGAGGGTAGGCTTAACCGTCTTGGTTGAATCTGTCAGCGTTCCTGCAATACAGGCAACAATATATAAATAATTAAAAAAAAAGTAGAGAACATGTTTAATTAAACAACAATTTTGTATTCACAGTTAATATTTCCAATACCCACATGAATTTTTTTTTTTTTTGTCTATTATATTGGTGAAGAGGGAGAAGAGGATGTGGTCTTCTTCTTTCATAAATAGAAGTAAGGAAAAGATAACTAATTTAAATATAGAAGATAATGTTTAAAAAGGTTAGCACCATGTGAAAAGGGTAGTTTATTTATTTTTTTATTTTGTAGTGAATATCATTACTGTTTATACTCAAGTGTAAATAAATGTTAATCGTTGATTGCAATAGTTATTATTGAAATTTTGTAATTTAACTTAGGAGAAATATCTTATTTATCATGAGTAGACCAATTTGTAACGTAATTTATGGCCTTGTCTATGAGTTCAAGCAACCCACTTAATAAACATTTACTATTTCAAAAGTAAAATATATGGAATATCATATTTATAGTAGTTTATAAAATCAAAACTTATATAACTATGACCTATTTTATAAACGAATCTAATTTCTTCCAAACTCGTTATATTTAATAAATAAGTCAAAATTTTACCAACTTTAGTCAAGTTGAGTTTGAGGTCTCCCTTGACAGTTTCATCCATTTGTATGCTTGTATCTAACTAGTGGACCAAGTCAAGATATTTATTTAATAGGATTAGGTATGATTTAATTTATTGAATAAGTCAAAACAATTGTCTAGGCAAGTTGGATTTTATTTTTTCCCTTTCTAGATTATGTAATGATTTAGCACGTGAAGCTTTAACTACCTTGAGTGGTTTTCATTGCAAACTGAATTGTTATTAATATATTAATCAAAGTCTTCTATAGACCAATATTAAAGTTTGGACGAGCTTTAATATTATACATCCACCTCATATTTATCAAATATTATTCTTAAAATCTTTAATCATAGTATTTTTTTTAATCGAAAGTTCCACTATGAAAGAGTGTAAATCATACACTTCTGTAGAAAAATAGATGAACAATTGGTCGGGGTTGCATGCCTTGAAAAGCTTGTGAGTTGGAGCCCTTTTCTTTCTCTCTCTCTCTCTCTCTCTCTTTCTTTTTCTTTTTTTAACATCAATCATCATCACGAACCCTAATTTCCTTGTAAGCATTTTTTAATTCATTTTTAACATCAATCATCATCATGAATCCCTAGGTTTCCTGATAAGCTTTTTTTTTTTTTTTTTCCTTTTCTTATAACATCAATCATCATCACAAACCCCATGGATTTCTCGTAACTAAGTCAACTTTTGTACAATTTCACGAAGAAAAGTTAATTTATCTAACAAATCCAACCACAAAGTTAAAAAAGCCTAAATTTGTTAACATGTCAAGTTTAATTATTTTTATATACCATCAACTATTATATTTTTCACAAGCCTAATGTGTCTTAACCCTAATAAGTTCATAATAATTCTACCCAATTTTTGATTTGACATCCCAACGCCCACTCTATTTCAGTTCTACTAGGCACCTACAATTTGGTCTCACCCATGTATCCTTTTTCACTTGTTGTCCCCTTGTCTCTAATATTAGTTATAACAAATTTAATTATAACCAAAAGACCTAAATTTATTGGTATGACAAGTTTAATTATATTTGTATATCATAAACCTATTCTATACTGGACCCATATACCCTTAACAATTAACGTCAGTTAGTTTTGGTTGGCTTCTTGTTTTATTGGTGGGCATGAAGGGTCATACTTCACCATGATAAACCACTGGTTTCCTCGTAACCGAGTCAGCTTTTGTACACTATCATGAAGAAAAGTAAGCTTAAGATATCTGTATGAATTTGACTGGTTCGGAGGCACCCTTTGAACGCTCGAAATTGTCATTTCCCACTTCGCTCTTGTTAGAATTAGACCTTGAACGAGTCGAGGAGGAATTGGTGCATTATTTGAGCTCCCTATGCCCCTTTTCCCCGGCCTCACGTTAGCGACTTTAACAAACACATTTTAGGGGCCCCTACTCTTTGCCGACTGGAATTTTGACAAAGATGTCCGTACGCTGTCACTTCCTGCGTTGCTTCCGCCATTTCCGAAAGGGGTTTGGAAATGAATTAAATAGAACCGAAAGGGACACAGTTGAGTCAGCTTGTCTTTCTCTTTCAATGGCACGTTCTACGAAAGAAGGGTCACTGTGAAAACACGGACAGTGGAAATGGCGTCCAAGGATTGGAAAGATTCTTCCCTGCTAAACGGACGAGTAGAATCGGTCATAGTACCTGACTTGACACGGAATCAAATTCGAGGTACAGTAGACAACAGTGCATTGAAGTTTTCTGGCACCACGTTGGAGGATTTCCTTTTCCTTTTGATGAAGTCTTTCGGCGATTGCATGTTGGAATTTAGAGTGGCAGCGACCCTTGGGCCGTAACATTTGGGGTTCTCTGATATTCTTTTGTACGTCTTCTGTAACGTCTCCTCTTTGTTTATTTGCATCTATTTCTGTGGGTCGGGGTACTAACCGGGGTGCCTGTTTTTATTTTTATCTAGTCTGTTGATCTAGAGCTCCAATGAAAAAGGATTTTTTATAAATCATTATAAAGTTTAAGATTATATTTTCTGGAATAAAGATCAATGGCTCAAGATTATATTTTTTTCAACAAGAAAGGAAGACCCACTATTTATGAGGCCTAAGATTATATTTTCTTCTTTCGATGTGAGACTCCCTTTATTTATAAGGCTTAAGATTACATTCTCATCTTCAAAAGAAATTCTAGTGTATACATTTTTGCACGTAATTAAGCATTAGGAGTAAAATTAAGTCTTATTAGATAGAGACTACATCTAATTAATTTGAACTTTGTCTTCAAAGTTAGAGTATGTCTCATTTTATAATAATAATAATAATTCATAATAATAACTAAATTTTAGTATAAGGAACACATGATTTTTTTAATCCCTTTAAAATTGGTGGTTGGAAGAGCTTGTCTTTGGACATGGGGGTTATGCTGGCCCTTTTTTCGAACGTCGCACAAAACTTTCCGTTGTTGCCTTCCTACAACCGACCGATCAGTTTGCAACGGCAAGGGTGACTCGGATTGGAAAGCAAGTTTGGCCTTGCAACCTGTCCCTTCCCCTGGCTTGACGACCCCAACACTATGCCATTGCGCTTGCGTGGTTGTGGGTTGCTTGGACCTCCTTGATCAGCTCCGCTTTTGTCTCCAGCTCAGCCTCCCCTAACTCGGCCTCCAAAGACCCAAACATCTTTAACCCTGCGCCTCTTCTCTTCCTACCTTTGGAAGGTTTTTCGCAATTCCAGAGATTAGTGAGCAAGCTGATCATCATATCTCTGTCTCCACCCATGATGGGATCTTCTCTTCTGAGATGAAGCAGTTCTCTTGATGACTCATCGGCACTAGATCAACCTGCCTTTGACACCAAATGTTAAGTGCCCATTTCTTACTGAACACGTAACTGAACATTAGAGGCAGAGTTAAACCTTATAGAAAGAGACTTCACCTCATAAGCATCATTAAGAGAGAAATTTCACGCCCTAAGCCTCATTAGAGTGAGACTTCAATCCTAATTCCAAGATAAACGGTCCAAAATGATTTGAAATCGAGAGAAATGAAAATGTTAACCAAGGTATAATGGAATATCTTTTCTACAAGTTCCTTTTCCATATTGATAGCTTCCTTTACTCAAGATTCGTTTAAAGAAGGCACCAATAACGCGACTTATTCGGCTTCTTCCTTTTTTTTTTTTCTTTCTTTTTTTCATGCTTTGTAATGATGATCGTCTCGACGGCGGAAGCATAAAGATTTTTGATAAAGTGAAAATAGTTGTACGTCAAATAATTGAATGGTATATTGCTCCATTTACATACCATGTGGGTTCGCATACTATGATTGGATTCGCAAATTTGATCCTAAAGAAATTTAAAAAATGCATCAATCAATTTTGACCTCATAATTTTGCATATACGTGAATGTCGACATAAACACATGCTTTTGGGCAACGAATCTCGCTAGACACCTTAAAGCGTTGGCACTATGCCAAGGAATCAGTGTGAAAGCATATTTCCTAGGGGAAAGCATGTGTGAGAGCATATTACTTTAAGGACAGGACTTAAGAAGGGTTGAAAGTGCTTCGAGAGATGTCTTTCAAGAAGACAAGCAAGATTAGTTGACATGTGTACAATATATTCCTCGTCTACATATTCGAAAGGAACATAATTTCATAGCTTAGCGAACCATTTCGGAATCAGGTGATACATTTTTCGTCATATTTTCTTAAAGCAGCTTTATTCATTGTTTCCCAAATGGGCAACCTGTAATTGCTTTTTGTTAGAGAAATTATTTAGCAAAGTGCCCATCGGAGAGGTACCCAGATGCCAGCCAATTATCAATTGTGCCGCAAAGAAAGAAAGCCGTGTTTTTGTTGGTCACGAAAGATCCCTTTTACATGGCTTTATTAGAAGTACAATTTTGGGTTTACATTGTGGAATCCGAAATACGCGGAAATTGACTATGAACAGAAATTTCACTATCATTCTTGGTGTGGTCATTGCTATTGATGTCAACCCTTATTTTTTATACCTGAAATAGAAAAAGAGCAAAAATTGGACCTAGCACGGAGCTGAAACTGGACCCACGAAAGCTTAGTCTGAGATTGACGTAAAATGTATGCTATTACGCCGAAGGTGACAAGTATCACACGTCCAAGCAAGGTATTGGACAAGCTCGACGTTCATCGACCGGTTGGTCGGAAGGTTCTTCGGATTTGAATATAAAAGATTATCTTACCCCACCACAATATGGACGGCCCTCGGTTGACCGTGTGAAGGTTAGTTAACACAAAACGCCAGATTGGAATTCGAAGAAAGACTTGCGTTTCCTGTCAACAGAAAGACCAGTGTACAGAAGTCATTTTCGAGGTTTTTTTCTTCTTACGCCGAGTATGAAATGGTACTGCGTCTATTTTTTCAAAATGCTGGAATTCTTCATTCCTGATGTTTACTATCCGACTTTAACAAGTGGTTGCCATTTTTATTGACTTTTAGTTGTAAAGACAATGATGGAAGGGAACGCAAGTAATATAGATATGAAGTTTGTGAGTTACAGTGGCTGGAAGCCTCGTCGGATGAAAAGCTAGAGAAGACTTGCGCTGACTTAGCACGAAGAACACTGCTCCCCGGCTGAGCAAATGGTAAGATTTTTCGAAGCTGAGAAAGGCAGTGGCTTGGCATAGACAGGAAGATCAGCTAGTGAAAAGCAGAAATGCTAGGGAATCGACACAGCATGGGAACGACAGAATTCGATGACAAAATGTGGGGCACTTCATTATGTGTATGTGATTGCAGGAACGGAAATGTAAATTTGAGCTTCTGTATTTTATTGTATTGGAAAGTCCATTCTTACCCATAGGACTCAAGACTGGGGAATGATGTGATATACCGTGGCCACTTGGGCAATCAAGCTAATTGGTGGGAGGAAAATATCTCTGAGGTGTGGCCATTGGCAATTAAGCTGGTTGACGGGAGGAAATTATCTATGAGGGGTGGTAATTGGAAAAGGCAAGGCAGGATTATGTTTAGTTGATGAATCTCTATTAATGCAACAAGGATTAATGAAGTTGTAAGCATTGAACTCGTCAGTGAAAGTTGGAGTCGTCAATCATCATCAATGACTTTGAAACAAGGCAAAGGATATTTCTTCAGTCAACCTCCGGAAAGCATGACCAAGATGAGGATCATTGGTCGGGTTTCTCAATTTGTTTTTCTATGAATAATTTTCCCAACTTGGTGAAGATTTTTTTTTTTGTCGGTTTAGTTTTCTTAAATGTCAAGAGAAGAATAGTAGAAATATTGTGTAAAGACATAAAAGGATGGATAAAAATATAGATTACCTTCAACTCTTGTAACTTCTTTTATTGATTCAATGGAAAACTTTTCCCTACTTTTCTTGTTTTGATTTTGTATAGTGACCATAGGTCATCCACGTAAAAGTAAGAATAAAAAAGTTTGAGATGACTTTTCAATAGTTGGACCATTCACTTAGAAGTGTAAAAAAGAGGTTCTATTTGTATAAGTAAATGACTTTGAAACAAGATAAATTTCATAGCAGAATGTCCATCATATATCAAAGTTTAGACTCTTCATATAAGAGACATTTGGTAAGTTATCAAATATTTCTTACCTTAAGATATTTTAATGTTTTTACCATGTCATTAGTGTAAGGGCACAAAGACATCCATTCCTTGAGCTATTCTCAAAATATTCATAGGGGTACTTTCATGCACAAAGGGATAGACTTTGCAACATCAAGGGACATAAATTCTTATTAAGTTGGGATAATACAATTTTTGAAATTTTTTTCTAATTTGTTAAGTAGAGTTTGTATCACATTCTTTTTTACAAGTGCCTATTGTTGATGATAAGCCTAGATTGCATTTGATTAAGGAAAATGTTGTGCACATACCTTATCCCTTATAAACTTCTGCTCTACTTCTAAAGATACCCTTTCTACCATTAGTTGATTTAAAAGACACTTTATCCTAACTTGATGAACGATATATAACACTAGCAACTTCACTCCCCACGAGAAGAGAGATAAACACTAGGAGATCTTCTAGTGATGTGATACCCCATACATGGACAGAAAATTATGAATGTCCTATCCTTTATACACTTATCATGATAGGGAATAGACTTACACAATAACCCATCTTTGGCTACATATAGCTATTTACATAAGTATAGCTAGCACTTTATTATGTTGATATCCCTTAGGACTAAGCTTGCTACTTACAATAAGGCAATTAGGAAATCCAGGTTGATAGATATCTTTGTCAAGAGATTAAAGCATTAAAGGTAGAAAGCACTTAGAGGTAATGGATCTGCCAACAAGGAGGAAACCCAATAAACGTGAATGGGTGTATAAGATTATTATGTTAATGGAACAATGTCATGTTATAAGACAAGACTTATGGTGTAAAGGATATAATAAAAAGGAAGGATAGATTTTTATAATAATAGTTAAGATTATTATAATTGTATATGTCTTTTCATTAATGGCAGAATGAAAATTGATAGTGCATCCTATGGATGTTTCCCAACACATTCTTACTAGACATTTATATGAAGATGTATACATGAGTCTTTAATTAGGTGATTCAAATGGCTTTTAAGCTGAGTTTCAAATTAGTGGATGCTACCAAAGGAAGTGGCGATGCCATATGTATATAGGAAGGGGCTTATAGAATAGCATAAGCAAATAAAGCTTTTTTACATGTTCATTAATCAATGACAGAATCTATATAGACATATAGACCCATGGATCCATACATCTCGATTGGAAAAGAATCAATAGGAAAAGAAAGAATTGAAATTGATTGAAATTTTTATCAAAACAAACGAAAGATGAAATAGAGATCATGTATTAACTAAGCCCCCTCAGGGACCTGCTTAATAATAGGAAAGAGGAATTCCATGTAAATACCATGAACAAGTATGTAATGTTAGAACTAAAGTTCAATCCACCCTTTCTTAGGTTGTCAATTAACCAAAGATGTGGATTTCTTAAAATCTCTGTACAGATTGAAATAGGCATCCAAATGATAGAATGTTACATTCACTAAGAAATTATTTGTAAACAATCATTGCATAACTATTCCATGTTTACTAAGGAACATGATGAGTTGATAATGATGATAATGATAGATGTAAGTGATATATTATTAACTTGAGATAATTTTGACAATGTTAAAGAGTTAAGATACATATTCAATTTCTAACTTGAGGATTGGGAGTTTAAATACTTTCTTTAAATTGAGGTTCTTTGAAATATGATGGTATTGATGTGAGTCAATGTGAACAATCCTTAAGTTATTGTCCAAGATAGGACTTGTAGGATCAAGGCTTACCAGTTACTATATGGAATCAAATTTGAAGTTGACTATTATTTTAGTTTGGTGATGAATTGAATCACCTTTGAGATAAACAAATTCAATGATCATAGGAGTTATCAACAACTCATAAGTAAACTCATTTACCTTAATATGATGACACATGACATTTCATATTTAGTGCATCTTCAATGTCAATTCATACATGCATTGAACATAATAGATTAGAATGTTACCCTTAGATTAGCCATTAATTGAAGGAATGTGCAAAGTTGGGTCTCCTTATTCCATCACAAGGAGGGTTTTAGATGCTAATCTACCATTACTCAAAACTATGGATTATGCTAGGGATATATTCACTTATAGAAATTTGTGTCATGCTTGGAGATTGTATAATATCATGGAAGAGTTAAAAACAAATAATTGTGTCTAAGTTATCGCACAATATTAAGTTATGACCATAACATCCTGCAAGATTACTAGGTTACTAAGGCTCTTTCATGATTTACATAAAGATGTACTGCAACTTGTAAGATTGCACTGCAATAACAAGATTTGCATACAAATTGCGAGAAATCTCATCTTCCATGAACATACAAAGTACATTGAATTCAAATGTCACTTTATTTATGAGAAGATTATAAGCAAATTAATTCAAACAATGCATGTATAAAAAAAAAAAAAAGACAATGCATGTAGGCCCTTAAAGCAACCAACAAATGTATTGATTAAGGCATTGGATACAAACAGTACAATCACATTATATTCAAACTTGGAATAATCGGTTCTATCAATCATCAACTTGTGAGAGGGTGTTAATTACTAGGATTCAATTTGGTAGTCACATGGCTGTCACGATGGATGATTAAGTGGATTCTCAATAAAGTAACCACAACTTGTGAGGATTTGGACTAGCTCACCAGACTCACACCAGCCCTATTCTCGACAGGACTCAGTCATAGAAGCACCGGAAAGAGTCTCTAGAACAATTACGCTACTAACTTACGTAGAAAAGTTGGCAACAACACCCAAGAAGAGAAGGGGAGTCGGGAGGTTTGAATTGGGCTTTGAAAATGTTTACAAACAATTTGTAAATTAACTCAGGGTATTGATCTTTGAATCACGTTGAAACCCTTCTTAATTTGGGATTAAAATAATCTTCATCTATGTGTGTATGTACAGTCAGGTTCTAGATAAATGCTCAATAGAATAAATGATTACATGACATAAAAAAACGTGTATAGTTTTTCAAGTTCTCAAACTGGTTTTTCAAGTAAGAGTTTTATTCATCCCAAGACTTAGGTTAGGCAAATGTAATTTAAGCAGGATATTTTCTGTTTAGAACGTGATACATAAAAAATATATTTAGTTCATGCAATGAACTTATCAAACCCCAAACATAAAGTGATAGATAAAGTGGGAGAAAAATCACACAGAGACTTACATGATTTGGCCTAAATGACTTAGGCATCATCATTTAATATCCCTCTTAACTCCACTATAACAATCCAATCTCGAATAAAAGATATCATTCCCAATTTTCCCAAACCAGTTTTTCTTACGTAAAAAAACTGCTATAACTACAACCCGGGCCTCCAAAATGTTACAATCACAAATAATGAGTACGTATAAAGCACTAGGGAGATTGCAAGTAAAGTGTTGTACAAGTATTTGACGATTTTTTGTAAATGTAAAATTTTTCTGCAGTCGGTACAGAACAAGTACATTGCTTGGTTGTCATGCTTTTAATTAATGAAAATAGATTGTTGAGATCGAGCATAGCTTCAGGCAATGGTAGGTTCTAGGATTTGGTGTAAAGAAGGGATTTGTTTTCCCCTCTTTCAAAATGCATTGCTTTGATAACTCTTGGAACGCACCAACATTCTTCATGAAACGGCAGCACATGTGGGTAAAAGTATGAGCAAAAACGCACAGTTTTGCTATAGTATTCAAAATGCATTTCCCATATCAAAGGAGTAACAACAACTGTACAGGCAAATCAGCACAATAGCCAAAACGCATAGTTTTGATTAAGGTAGCAAAACAAACATCATATGTGCACCAAACGCTGAAAATCAGCACAACAACTAGAACTCGCAGTTTTATTTTAAGTAGCAAAATACGTGCTCCATGTAAATGAAAGGCAGCAAATCAGCCCGGCAAAGCAAAACTAACATCTTACATGCATAAAAAGACAATCTCTGTCCAGCAAAATAGCGAGCATTATCTGCGTTTCAAAAGCAAAACACTCAGCTTATTTGAGTAAAACGACAATAGCATTTTTTGGCAGGAATAACACCAAAAGAGCGCCCTTAAAAAGCCCCTAGTTACGCATGTAAATGTGCTTCAACGAGCACATTTTAAGCACATGTGAATGCTCCAAATGGCCTAAAAGTGCACATAACTAGCACTATTAGACGGCACGGTATGGGCAGAAATTACATACAATTTCCTCCAAAGTCATGGCTCCAAGAGAATTTATGAGCGAATGTGTTGGATAGCACATGACCTCATGAATTTTAGCTTAATGGTTTAAATATAGGTTTAAAGGAACCTAAAATAGCACCTCAAATGTCTTGCAGATATGATGTATTTACAAGCCATTAAATTTGAACTCAAAACATTTTGAGTTGCCTTTGTGGTGTGACACATTAGGTGGAAAAATGTATTTCAATCCTCAAATTTGGTAGATGTTCTCATAAAATATACTTTACAAAAATTCTTCTTTTATTTCTCTTTTTTATTCATATTTTAATATTACAACACATGAATTCAATTTACTCATGTAGGGTGTTGAACCCAAACCTCATAGTTGAAATTCATAGTAACTTACGACTAAACTAGTTGGCTAAGTGACTTTTGTCATTACACAACTACTTTTGCCATCTTCAAAAATCATTTTGTAAAATGTGCATCAACAATTTCAGGTGAAGATTATGTTTACCCCATGAATGCTATTACCCGTAACACACCAAACCACAAAGCTGCACAATACCCATTTCAAATTTCTTGTCATATATCTCATTACTAAAGAACATGTGCACTTTATTGCATCCATCTTACTTGTCAAGGAACCAAGGACATACCATGAGACAATCCAAGAACATATGCGGGAAATTCTGAACTTACAAGATTTAAGTATCAAAATTGAGCAAAAACATGGGAAATGGTGTGCTTTTGCCAACAAAACTCTCAATGTATAAAAGTCAGGTCAAATACAAGGTAGATAGCTCAATGGAGAGATAAAAAGTTCATTGATGGATATGGATATAATCAAAAGGAAGAGATATATTATTATGAAATATTGGTCATAGTAGTTAAGGTGGCAACTGTAAGATCATTCATAACAGTTAATGGACTTGACAACTAGCCAACATATCAAACAGGTGTTCATTACGCTTTCCCACATAGGAGTCCCGGATAAAGAAGTGAGGACACTCAATTAAAGCAAGATTACTCATTGGAAAAGGGAAGACTTATCATGCTATTGATATTATGTAGACAACATTTTAATAACTAGAAAAGATGAGAAGTATATCAAGGAATTGAAGGGATACATAATTTCAAAATTCCTACGAAGGATTTATGAGAAATGATATATTTTCTTGTAATTGAAACAGTTAGATCTAAAAAAATGTATCTATTTGAGCTAAAAAATACACACTACAGCTATTATCAAATACATGACCTTTTGGTTCCAATTCATTAGTGACTTTAATGGAGCCAAACCTGAAATTGAGAACATCGGAGTATGAGTTTAGAATTTAAAAAGAAAAATAAGATAAATTATAAGTGAATGTAACAATTATCATAGATTTGTTGGGAAAGTAATATACTTGACCTTAACTGGGTTGTATATCAATTTCTTATCTATTGAGTCAATTCATATATACAACCGAAAAATTGATTACCATGACACCAATAAGAGTGTTGAGATATATCAAGAGTTACTTGGGACTTGGACTCTTGATGCGAACTAAAAGCGAACTCAAGCTTAAAGACTACTATGACTCAAGTTGGACCTCATGCTCCTTGTCAAAGAATTCATTTATATTATGTTTTGTTGAGAGACTAACTATATCCTAGAAAAGTAAAAAGCATATGACCATTCCAAGTCTTAGGCAAAGGGATACATAATTTCAAAATTCCCATAATCTTAGCAAAATTTGAAATTGTTGGAAGATATGAGGATTGAAGTGGAGAAACTACTTTCATTATTTTGAGACAAAACAATAATGCACATAGCATCAAATCCAAAATATCATAAAACAATGAAACACACCAAAATAGATGGCCACTTAATGTAGGAGAAAATAGAGGGAGTAATTGAAGCTAAGTGCATGAACACTTAGGGTCACAGAAATTTTATGCTAATTCCACTCAAAGGATTTAGAAGATGACAAACAAGCCATATCATTAACAAACTACAATTAGATTTACACCTTGTGTTCTATCAAGAAAAATCTATCAATAAGGGAATTGAAGTTTGATGAAATATACTTCCACTACCTCCAAGTGACAAACTAAAAAGTCAACTTGAAATATATATTATGTACAGATTGATCCACTTATGAATTACATATATCTATAAGATTTGTGAGATGCTATTTGTGTTCCATGAAGCCTACATTACACGAACAAGAACATGAGCTAGCTGCGATTTGTATTTTCTCATGACTAATGTTCCATGTTAAAGACATGAAAAATGTGCACCATAGCAAGTCTTATACATTGGCTAGTTCAGTGAATGTTTTAAGCCATTTGAAGCACGAAAATGTCATCAAGATGTGCTTTTTAAAGTACATTTATTGGCACTACTTATGGATCTTTGAGGGCTGACTTAAATCATGTTCTTATGATGCAAAACTGCCTTATTATCGTTCTACACCCAATAATTGTGTGCTTTGTTGATAAAATGCAAACTTGAGCGATTGACTTTACTGGGCTGTCTTTACTATCATTCTATATGTTAAGTATAATGGCCAATCAAGAAGGGGAAAGTGGAGAGTTGAATTGGGTATTTTTAATTTTATTGTTGAATATATTTTGATGCTGACCCCACATATATATATATTGTGTGCTAATAAAAATTATGAAACAACCATAGTACAAATAATCAATTTGATGATTTTTTTTTATAGATATATTGTTCTCAGCTTCCATAAGTATTTTTAAACCTAGATCTTTATGAAAATTTTAAATGATTAGTTTTGAATATAAAAGATTGATATAGTGTTCAAATTTGTTAAAGGGATTTGTTTATGTCACTGATTGCCATAAGATTAAAAATTTAAGTTGGTTTGTGCAATTACTAATTGCATTTCATGTATTATGATTTGATTGTGACTTATTGGTCGTATATCATTGATTAATATATATATTTTGTGCAGAGATGAAAAAAAGAAATGGAAATAATTTAAATCTATGTATTTAAAGATGCATATTTTTTCAAATGATCTATTTTAAATCTGGAAGCAAATTGGACAAAATATGCACTAATTGACAATGTAGCATGTGCTGAGTGGATGATCAAATTTGTGTAAGTTGGTGCGCTCAATCTTTAAAACAAGTGAAATCCCTGTTTGAACTGGCATTAAAAAAAATTAACAAAAAAAATGGGGTTTTGCATTAATTTGATGCCAAAAAAAGGGAGGAAAAAGGGTTCAATAAAAAATCCCTTTGTGACTTCATGTGTTTGTAGGAAAAAACAAACAATTTTTCTTTTCTTCTCTCACCCCCAATGCTCTAGAAAGTTTTCCTTTTGTATACACGATTCAGTTGGAGGAATTTTATGGAAAATTTTGTGACCATCTTCCCTTTGATTGATTGTTATTCTAGTTCTATAAAATGAAATTAAGGTTTTCGTAGAATGTGTAAACCAAAAAACAACACTGATCATACTTGAGCTTTAAAAATTTGCAATTTCATCAACACCAATGTTATACTTGCAGTCTTTTTGGTAGCTTCTTTCCGTTTACTTACTGAATATTATTTTTGGATTTTTATAGGGAGATTGAAGATTGTATTGTTGTTTCTGGTTGATAGGTAATTGTTATCTGTTTTGAGAAAATTTCTATTCATTAGATGCTATCCGTAATTGATTGAATTGTCTTTGGAACTTTTAATGTGAAATATATCTTGTTGTCCCATTATTGTGCTTTTCGCAGTTATTTTGAAGAAATTATCAAGGGATCAAGCATTTACTAAAAGTTTGTCTTTATGTTAAAATAAATTGTTGTAAAGGCATGTGACTTATTTTGTGATCTATGAAGAAAGCCAAGAATGGCTTATTTGTCCAAGGTCATGTGTGTTGAGAAGCAACGTGCGGCTTAAGTTTTTTCTAAAGCCAAGTGCCTTGTTTATAATTTGTTTTAGCCGTGTGGTCTGTTTGTCGTTGAGGTGAATTGTGAAAAATTATTACTTTGTGAATAGAAATTTAAAGTGCACTAAATTTGAAAGGGGGGTTAATCCATATCCAACAACTTTTAGTTTTGTTATAAAAAACTTATAGATTTGTTAGAAATTGCAAATAAACACAAATAATCAACATTTTGCACACAATATAAATGTTGCTTAGCTTAAAACTTTTGTGATAATGTGCATCAACTCTCTCATTCTCCTTCCTTATTCAAAACTTCATCTTAAACTCATACGCTATTAATTTGCTTAACCACCTCTATTGTGCTATTGAAATTTTCTATTCCCACATAAATTTCAAGCTTGGTCCATTTTTACTATGATGGCTTGCCTTAATAGGTAGCATCTTCACCTTTTACTACCATGATGAAGGATGCCATCTATTTTTCATAATGGACATAGATTGGTTCCTCCCCTTGAAAACTTTATTAAAGTAAGCAATGGGTCTTCCCTTTTGCATTTGAATCACTCCAATAGCAACTTTTGATGCATCAAATTCCATAATAAATTGCTCTTGAAAGTTGTGTAACACTAGGATAAGAGTCCAAGAGAAGGCTTTTTTACTTATAGAAATGCCTTAACTTACTCAGTCTAGTGAAAATTGCTCTTCTTATCTAGCTTGAATAAAAAGGTTGGTATTGTGTTAAATCCCTTAACAAATCTCCTTTGACAGCTAATAAGAATAAGAAATCCCTTAGGAGATTTTATTGATCTAGGTTTTGCCTAATTAACCACCATCGTTACCTTATCCTTATCCGTTACTATTCTTATTTCATTCAATACATGCTTAAGAAAATTGATCATATTTTGACCAAAAGTACACTTTGAGAGTTTAACAAAAAGCTTATGATTCCTTAGGATCACAAAGACTTCCTCTACATGTTTCATAATCTCTTTCCATCTATAACTATACATTAGTACATTATTAAAAAAAAATTAGCATTGACCTCCTAACTAAGGACCAAAATACTTTATTTATCAAAGCTTAAAATGTATAAGGGTTTTAATGAGATTGAAGGGCAATATGTCCACCTATTAATGCCTATTATGCGTGCAAAAGTCCATCCTCTCCACATGTTAAGGGTTCATATGGATATGATGATAACCAAAACATAGGTGTAACTAAGAAAACACCTATGTGCTATGAAACTTATCCAAAAAGTCATCATAGTTGTCACACATATCAATATAGATATGCTAAGACTAATCATTTTTCTCACTAGAAAGATAGACAAGGAAAAAAGGCTCTTGTTCAGCCTAATTACCCTAGAAGATAACAAGTCTAAAATTACTTTTTTGAGTTCATTTGTCTAGAAATAAAGATTCTTGTAAGGCTTGATAGAAACAAGTTACCCCTTTTCCCTTTAGCCTAATGTTGTTGTTAAAATCTCTAATAAAAGGTAGCCATTTAGGTTATTTAAATGAATCATAAAATTTGGTGTAGCTACTTTTTCATGTTGGTCTTAGTTTGTTTAGTTGTAAAATGAGTATCATGTGTGTCTTCCTTGGATAGGCTCATAATCTACAACATGACTTACTCCTTACTTCTTATCTCTCATTTAATTTGTGCTTTCTTAACTAACTTATTTGGTGGGCTCTTTACTTTATTAAGCCTTATCTTCTAACCATCTATCATGAGCGATATATACATATTTCCTAAAATTCCATGCTATGAAACCTAATTTCTAGAGTAATTAAATTCCTAAAACAATGTCAAAGCCCTTTAGTTACAACAAATAAAAATTAGACCTTGCTACCAATACTTAAGTCTTAAATTCCAACCTTATGCAAACACTCACTTTTTAATATATCTCCATTAGCCACAATGACGTAAAATTGTGTGTCCTCCATTTCAATTTTTCCTTTTAAGCTATCCTTGCATTCATAAAATAGTGAATGTTTCTTAAGTTAACTAACAAGCTTACTCTATAAGAGATGCCTACTAAATGCACCAAAACCTTTATGGTTTAAAGAAAGGGAATGTCATAGACAACATTAACCAAGATTTACAAGTTGACTTCCAATAATTATTCTACTTCCATATTGGTTTCTTCCTCTACCTCCTTCCTTGCATCTTTTTTATCCTAACCATCTGACTCAATTGTGACCAACATGAAAAGTTATTTACATCAATGACCAAGATTGAACTTTTCATCACAATTGAAGTAGAGGCCCTTGATTATTTGCTCTTGCATTTCTATTGGGCTAGCTTCCTAATAAACAACTTAGCTTTTTGAATGCTAGCAAAACTATAAAGTTTCTTCTTTATTGCATTTGGGTCTCAATTCTTATGGAATTGCACCTTCCTTCATAGATTGTGCAACCTTACAATTGCTAAAAGTGTTAAAGGTTTGGCAACTTGAATATTTACCCTAATTCCATCCTTTGATCTATTAATGAATCTTCCCAGCTATTGCTTTTAAGATAAAGTACCATCTCTAAGAAGGAGCTATGTGTACTAAACCTTGTAATCTCTAATTGTGCCCATTTATCTAAGTCTTATGAGCTCACCATAAAAATTATTGTAATAGATAAGGTTATAGCAATTTGATGGCTCATAGTAAGTAGTTGCCACAAGATAACCACATTAGGATAGTTCCACTTAAACAACTAGAACCATATTTGAGTTTCACCTTCCAAGTTCTAAGAGACAATAGGCACTTTCTCATCCTCTACTGTTTGACAGAATTCAAGAAATTGTTTAGCTTAACAAATCCATACTTGGGAAAATTCAGTCTTTTCAAGCATGCCATCCCTTTTGTTGGCCTAATACTTCCAATACTTTAGCTCTAAATTCTTCATCTCTAAGCTCTTCCTTGCATTTTTAGTAATTCAACTAACTAAACCAATTCTTTTTTTGTAAAGAGGATGGAGACCAATATTGTCAATCTTTTGTAGCACCACATCAAGCATTTGTTTCAAGGTCTCGGTGACTTCTCTATACCTTTTATATATATATATATCCACTTCAAGCCAATTGACCGTTTCCCCAACCATGATTTTCTATTATATTGTGCTATTCTAGGCTAACATTTGGGGTCTAGTTTTATTGCAAAAATTTAACAAATTATATTACTCAAATATGGATTGAACACACAATCATAGGAGTGTACATACCTAAACAACATATTTAAGAGGTTCAAACTAGATTTTCTTTTGCAAATCTAACTTTATGTGCATCACTAACTAATGCACTAATAAAAAAATTAGATAGCAAACAAACATGTATACATAGCAAATACAAAGATTTTTGAAAACTCGTTCAGTTCAAACCATCTTAGCACTTTCATCCACTCCTTTTAACAACCCAAAAAAGTCACTCTTTTAATCAATTTCTAATTAATTATAAGGGATAATCAATCTCTTAAACCCAATTGTAATTTCTGTGCCCAAAAAATTACAATCAAACTAGGCATACAATATAATGATTGTTTCTATCTTAGAACAACAAAAACAAGTATTAAAGATTGTCCCCTATAAGATTTGAACAATAGCTTCAAATTAATATTAAATCCTAGTACTGTTCACTTGTAGAAAATCATGATGATAATGATGTATAATGGAGACAAAATGATTTTCCATCAACTAGTAGCAATATATTCAATTAGAAATGAAGTCACAGAAAGCTTTAACGATTTTGTAGGCTTGACAAGCGTAAGAGTTGAAACTGTCCTCGCTTTATATTTCTTGGTGATGATTCGAGCAACTTCATAGATGATCTGCTGCTTTTGCAATGTTGCCGTTGCTTCAATGGCTTCAAAATTTGTACTTGATGCTGTTCTTTTCCAGAGCTTTAGAGAGTTCCTAAAATGTTTCTTTGAACCGTCTCTGGAACAATTTTGCACGAAATGCAGCCTTTGCTTGTCTAAACTACGTCATAGGACTTTTAGTTAAAATAACTGAAACAACTCCTTCCAAAGCTTTAAAACGCACACGTATTGGACTGATTCTGAAAATACTGTCCTGTTGCTTGAGTAGTTTCATAAGATTATTTTCTTTTCCTTTGAGTTGTCTTGCTTCATAAGATGTCGTGTTGTTTTCGTGATTTCCCCAATCTTCTCTCCGTGTGGTTTGCTGATAACCCATCTTGTTAGCTTCAAATATGTCTGGTATATGGAGCCTCACAACTTGGACACTTCGTATATCGAAACTAACTCTGGTGCTGGTAATGGACATTTTGCATGCCCTCCATACGTTGCAAAAATTCTTCTTCTTTCCTCTTAGCCGACAGCTCACATCCTCCTTTGACTCTACATGCAACCCAAAATTGTTACATGGAAGGTTAGTGTGCTGGAAATTTTCTTTCTGCAAGCCCACTTTCTCATCTTTTTGCAAACTCAAGTTTCTTACGTAGGTTGCCACTAATGAGTATACTCATAACAAGCGTTTTTTTATTTTTATTTTTATTTTTTGCAATAGAGAGGCAAGTATTAAAATGTTTTAGCATAAAAATTCATTTATAAAATCTACTTCTATAAATACAATTTACACAAAAATATTTGTACTTTCATATATTCACAGTTTTGTATATTTCATAAAAATATTTTTTCTAACAATACTCAATGTACTAAAAGGGTTTCAGTTGATCTTCTCATCCTTTTGCAGCTTGCTATGTCTTAGTGATGGCTCCATATCATTCAGGAAAAAAACAACAAAAACTCATTGCACTTTCACATCATGTTAAAAAACTTAAATGCTTTTAATGCCACAAAATATATTGAGATGATTAATTAAGTCTTTATTAAAATTGATCATTCTACTTATAGTGCATTTTCTTTTCAACATATATGCCTTTGTCATAGAGGTTAGACCATGAGTAGAAGAATGGGACCTTGGAGATTGGATCTCCACGGTCCAGCACCACAACCATCGGGGTTAGTTCTGTGATCATGGTAGGAAATGCCATTGTAGTCCAGCCTTGATGGCTGTGGAGGTTGCTTAGGCCAATATTCTGTGTAGACATCATGTATTATAGAATTATTATTAATTAAGCTGGATGTAAGAACAAATCAACGATGATCATGACTTAACCAACGTAGTCATAAAGATACTTCATGTCAAATTGTTTGAAGATAGAGATTGACACTGGAATGGAATGATCAAATCTAGGCGCTAATTTACTATGTTAGAAGTATGATTAACATGATGACCAAATGGAATCTTAGATTTGGTTTTCTTGAAGCTCATAAGAGAAGACTATGTGAATGCAAGTAGTGTTTCACAACTACGCCTCTTTAAGTAGCCACTTATCTTCAAAGTATGGCGCCCTTAGGGAGTTTAAATATGCTTTCTAGAGATCTTCTGAAGGAAGAAGACACAATTTCCTACGATGGATCCCTTATAACAACATAAAGCCACTATTGAACTGTTATTAGCTAAAATTAAATAAAACACAATCAGGGTATATCCTAATCGATCAATTATATGTCTTTAAAGAGGGGACCAACCCCCTGAAGTTCTCAAAAGAAGATCATAGACAAGTAAGTCTACAGTTAAATTTTTCATCCTAGAAAGGAATATTGAAAAAAAAAATTGGATCAGAAGCAAATATTCTTCCTGGAGATGCTGATGATGATTCGTGGAGGGAACTCTCACATAACCAAAAGTACGTAAATTTCCATTCCAAAAAGGAGAAAAATAAGGTATCTCCTCATTGAGTGTTTTTATACAGATATACGTTTCGATAAGGTCACGATGTGCATATCTGATCACAGTAGATATACTGGAACAAAATTAAAGTGCGATCAACCCACTAACTCGAAAGTTAATGATAATAACATGAGCAGTATATCCAACCCTTTTAACAAATAAAATCATCATCTAAATTCCTTAGTGGGACTAGGTAACAAGAAGTGGCTGAAAGTCAATATCGAAAGGGACTCGGCCACCAGGCATAAACTGACGTGATTGTGAACTATCTGAAAAGGAAGATTCTGCTTTGGAGTCTAATCTGCTCGAATTTATCTGTATATACAAGAAGAAGGAAACGTATCTCAACTATCACTTTTCTTTCGATTTGATGTGGTGGGCGCGGCCCAATATCTCAAATAATTCTACCTTTCTCTCCAGGTTGTCACGGGGGACCATAGGACCACCGCAACGTTTTCGACCCTTGGAAGCTTGAATTGACCACAGACTATGGACATGTGATTTGTCCATAGCCAGATATCAATCGCACCTTGGAACCAGACTGTCACGTTCAGGATCTTTTACCCTTCGGTTTGCAACTTGCAAAATAGAAAACCTTCCTTTGTTCTTCTTCCTACCTATGGCTACAAAGCAAAATAAAACAAACCTGCATCTAAGGGACGCAGAACCTCAGCATCTATTGGACACTGGACAACAACATCAACTGGACACTGGACGGAATAGAGTTCTCCGACAGCACCAAAAACTACTTCTCAATACTTCTCCCCTCCCCTTTAGAGACCCCTAAAAGACTTCTTTGCCCTTCCTAAATATGACAAAAACCCCAAACTACCCTTACAAGCTATTAAAATAACATACATATATACAATGCAGAATTTCGGGGATTGCGACAACTCCCTCCTCCTTAAGAAACAACCTTGTCCCCAAGGTTGAAATTTGGATAACGTAGTTTGAAGTCCTCTGCTAGCACCCAAGTGGCATCATTGGAATTCATCCCTTTCCACATCACCAACCACTCTTCACAGTGTTTGTGGATACGAGTTCCCAAGACAGCTTGAGGTTGTGGAATAAGAGTTCCATCCTGCTCCTCCACCTGAGGAAGATCTTCCTGCACGTCTACCTTGTCTCCAATATATTTCTTCAGGACTGAAACATGAAAGACCGGATGTATTTTCGAGTCTGCTGGTAAGTTCAACTTGTATGCTAACTTACCCACTCTCTCCACGATCTGATAAGGCCCATAGTATCTAGCCCTCAACTTCTGGTCACGTCTCGCTCCCACTGAAAGCTGTTTGTAAGGCTGAAGGCGAAGGAATACATAGTCTCCCACCATGAATTCTCTATCTGTTCTTCCTTTGTCATATACCTTCTTAACACGACTCTGGGAACTTAGAAGTTTCTCCCTGAGCAATCTTAACATCTCATCCCTTTCCATTAGTTCCTTTTCTGCAGCCTCCACTGACGTTGCACCTGGGATATAATCTAAGAGCGTAGGCGGGGCTCTTCCATACACTACCTCAGATGGGTTCTTACCTGATGAACTATGCACACTGGTATTGTAACAAAGCTCCGCCCAAGGTAACCATTTCATCCATTTTCGAGGTTGATCACCAGTGAAACACCGTAAATACATCTCCAAAACTCGGTTAACTGCCTCTGTTTGACCATTAGTCTGAGGATGATAAGTGGTGGAATAATTCAACCTGGTTCCATGGAGATTAAATAGCTCTGTCCAAAAGAGACTAGTAAAGACTTTATCACGATCCGAAACAATTTTCTGAGGCATGCCATATAGTTTATAAATATTTTGGAAGAACACTTCTGCTATTGAAGCTGCAGTATAAGGGTGACTAAGTGGTATGAAGTGGGCCATTTTAGACAAACGGTCCACCACAACCAAAATACAGGTCTTCCCCTTCGATGGTGGCAGCCCTTCAATGAAATCCATAAAGATCTCCGTCCATACCTCATGCGGCACCGGTAGAGGCTGTAACAATCCTGCGGGATTGGTGTTTAAGCTCTTGTTCTTCTGACACGTCAAACACCTCTGCACTACATCCTGCACAAGTTTTTTCATGTTAGGCCAGTAAAAAACAGCACGTACCCGTTGCAAAGTCTTGAACACTCCTTCATGAGTAGCACCATGGATCTCCTCGGTTATTGGTCTAGAAAGGTTGGAGTTTGGTCCCAAATACAGCTTGTTCTTGAAGAAGATTAAGCCATTTTTATACTCCCAAGCTTTTCCTAACTCACCTGCTTGTATTTGCTTTACCAAGGACTATAATTCAGGGTCACTTGTAACTTCCTCCTGAATTGGTTCAACCCATTTAGGCACAGGTGCTGAAATAGCAGCCAAGGATCCTTCTTCTTCTTTATTCCCCACTTCATTCTTACGAGATAATGCATCTGCGGCCTTGTTTTCTTTTCCTGGTTTGTACTCAATACTAAAGTCAAATCCCATTAGCTTGATCAACCACTTCTGCTGAGCTGGAGTGACTATTTTCTGTTCCCATAAATGTTTAAGACTTTTTTGATCAAATCTCACTATAAACCTTCTCCCTAACAGGTAGTTTCTCCATTTATTCACTAATAGTACTAGCGCTAAGAGCTCTTTTTCATATATAGACAGCAAGAGATTCTTCCCCTTCAACATGTGACTAAAGAAGGCAATTGGATGTCCATTTTGAGAAAGCACCGCACCAATACCAGCCCCTGAAGCATCGCATTCCAGCACGAATTCTTGCTCAAAATCTAGTAAGGCTAAGACAGGTACGCTGGTCATAGCTCTTTTTAGCTCTTCAAAGGCTTTCTCCGCTGTCACATTCCAACAGAAGTTATTTTTCTTCAATAGCGCCGTGAGAGGAGATGTTATCTTTCCATAACTTGCTATAAACCTTCTATAATATCCAGTTAACCCCAAAAAACCCCTTAAGCTCTTCACATTCTTTGGTTTCTCCCACTCTAACATAGTTTTAATTTTTTCTTCATCCACTTCAATTCCTTTATTACTAATGACATGACCCAAATACTTCACCGATTCCTGTCCAAAAGCGCACTTACTCTTTTTTACATACAATTAATGCACCCTTAATTCTCCAAAGACCTTATCCACATGTACTAAATGTGCACTCCAATCCTTACTATACACCAATATATCATCAAAGAATACCAATACAAATTTCCTTAAGTACTCCTTGAAAATTGAATTCATCAAGGCCTGAAAGGTTGATGGGGCGTTGCATAAGCCGAAGGGCATAACCAAGTACTCATAGTGCCCTTGGTGTGTTTGAAATACAGTTTTATAAACATCCCCTGGATGCATTCTTATTTGGTGGTACCCTGAGCGTAGGTCTAGCTTCGTAAAGAATCTTGCCCCATGTAACTCATCCATTAACTCTTCCACTGTGGGTATCAGAAATTTGTCCTTCATGGTTTGTTTGTTAAGTGCCCTGTAATCAACACAAAGGCGCCATGAGCCATCTTGTTTTCTGACTAGCAATATCGGTGAAGAGTAAGGACTAGTACTAGGCCTAATAACCCCTGCATCTAACAATTGTTTAACCATATTTTCTAGCTCATTCTTTTGATAATAAGGGTATCGATACGATCTAGTAGCAATCGGCTCGCTTCCCCCTTTCAAAGGAATGTGATGGTTGAATGCTCTAGTGGGTGGTAGTCCGACTGGCTCTTCAAAGATGTCTTCATATTGCTTCAACAACTTTTGGAGTCCTTTTCCCACTTCTTCCTCGTCCTAGCACTCTAAGGAATGTAGTTGACCTTCTTGGACGCCACCATGGCCTTCTATATGCTCCTGCACTCGGTTAATGTACAAGAGAATTCCATTCCCAGCCTTTCTAACCTCTTTACAGAACTGTTTTCCCCCGATCATCTGACTTTCACCAGCCCTTAAACCTTGAAACGAAACCCTTTTCCCTCCTAGCTTGAAGGATAGTCTCAACTCTACATAATCCATTTCCACTGGCCCTAAGGTCTTAAGCCATTGTGCCCCCAAAACTGCATCTGTTCCTGGTGTATCCAATAAGAAAAAATCCAATTTCAATTTTGTTCCCTGAATCTCCACCAACAAGTTCTTACATAACCCCTTACTCCTCATCTTATCTCCATTCGCTATAGCTACCACCAACTCCTTATCCCCATTGGGTTTAATTCCCCATTTCTCTGCCAACTTGCTATTTAAGAAGTTATGAGAGCTGCCAGAGTCAATTAAAATACATAACATTTACTTATTCTTCCCAATAGTTCCCATCACTCTTATTGTCTCTGAAGTTAATGAACCATCCATAGCCTTTAGAGAAATTTCTGGAACCACATCTGTAAGCTCCTTCTCTTCCTCCTCCATTTCATCTTCTTCACTCTCATTATCATCTTCCTTTTCACCTCCCACAATCACAAATAATTTTCCCTTGCATTTGTGCCCCACCGTATATTTTTCATCACAATTAAAGCATAAACCTTTCTCCCTTCTTTCTTGAATCTCTTTGGGAGTTAACTTCTTTCTTCCGTGAGTCGATTTTGTGCTTTTCGTTCCCCCACTACTATGATAAACTGCTTTCTTAGGAGAATTCCATTTGTCTTTCTTCCGCACATTACTCGGGATCTCAAAAAGGCGAGCTAATTTAATTGCTTGGGCCAAATCCTCTGGATTTCTAGCATCTACCTCCTTTCTCAATTCCTCTGTTAACCCAAATAAAAAACAAGCCAGCTCCTATTCTTCACTTATATAAGCCACTCTAAGTAATTGCCTAGTGAATCTAGCATGAAATTCATCTATAGTACTTTCTTGATGGATCTTAAGTAATTCAAGAAAAGGCCTATGGCCTCGAGCAGATCCATACCTCATTAGTAGCTCTCTAGTAAGGAGAGACCAAGTAAGCGGTTCGTCACCCAACTACTTCAGCAGGAACTCCAAGCAAACTTGTGCTTCACCCTCCAAATACCATGAGGCAACCTCTGCCTTATCCTCTGCATGAATCATATTTGCACGGAAAAAATGATTAGCCCTTGATACCCATAAAGCTAGGTCAGATTCTCCATCATAGAAGGGAAAATCAAATCTCGAACTTCTAATCCTGGGTTACCACCCATACTGCCTGTAACCTCCCATATCCACATGTTGTCCACCCCAATCCTGATTCCATTTGCAGTTATTGCCACATGGAGGTTCTTCCCAATACTGTTGTCTTCAAAAATTTCTATCGAGAGGCTCACCGTTGAATTCTCGCCTGTAATTCCGCCATTGGGGCGGTGGTTCTTCTTGCAGGCGTTGTCTCCCATTCCACTCTTGATACCCATAGCCTCTACGTCGAATCTAGCCGAGTGGGTCACCTTCAAAATCCTCAACATAATGCCTTCGTCCACGCCCATTAGTGAAATCTTGGTTCCAAGTTGTATTGTAGCCACCCAACGCGTCATTTTGTTGTTGTTGCCAACGGAAATTTTTATTCCGTGTCTCTTCAAAGCTCCTTAACTCCTCTTCAATCTCCCGCTGGTTCTTCCTCGACAAAAGTTCCACTTAATTTTGATTTGGATTACCGGACCCCTTCCGGTTATCATTTAATTCATCATCTTCATCCTTGGGCTCTTGCTTTATTTCTTTCTCCTTACTACCGGAAGTCCCTATCTTGCCAATCTTAGACCCATTTAAACCTCCCACATTTTCCTTCTTTACTCCCATGGCTGTAAACATTTCCAAGATCTATTGGAATTTCCAGTCAGTCTCTGCTTGGTACTTCTGCATTTCCGCCTGAATCATTGCCACACTCATTTCCTCCATTTGCAGCATCAAATCCAGCTCTGGTACCAATTTGTCACGTTCAGGATCTTTTACCCTTCGGTTTGCAACTTGCAAAATAGAAAACCTTCCTTTGTTCTTCTTCCTACATATGGCTACAAAGCAAAGCAAAACAAAACAAACCTGCATCTAAGGGACGCAGAACCTCAGCATCTATTGGACACTGGACAACAGCATCAACCGGACACTGGATGGAATAGAGTTCTCTGATAGCACCAAAAACTACTTCTCGATACTTCTCCCCTCCCCTTTAGAGACCCCCAAAAGACTTCTTTGCCCTTCCTAAATATGACAAAAACCCCAAACTACCCTTACAAGCTATTAAAATAACATACATATATACAATGCAGAATTTCGGGGATTGCGACACAAACGGATGACAACAAATTTCATGGACATGACCCTTTTTTTGTACCTTTCTTGGGTGCATTTGGGTGAGATATTCATGAATAACTTCTCATCTGTGCTGGTCATCAAAAAAGAATTTCAAATTTCGCTGTTGAAATTTTGAGTTGCACGGCTTAGCTTGAGAAGGAAATGAAAATCAAGTAGAATTGTTACCTCGCTATCAATCCAAATTTACTCTCTTCGGAAAAGAGAACCAACTGAAGGGCTCCTGGGCCTAACAAATTGTGGCCGGTCATGTTTTCTTGGTGCGAGCTTGCCTCACGTTGTCCATTTGGGATCTCAATCTTTCCTTTGACACCAGCCCAAGAAACACCCAACATTAGTTGGGCCTGATGCAGCCTGTCAATGAATATAATCATACGTTTTGAAACAGTCAATTGACTCAGTTTGGGAGTGAACTAGCATCTACCAGTGGAGATAATTCAAAATACTCAGAGTTTGCCCATTTGTTATGTTAGGTCCTAGCAGCCAGGTCGTAGGGACGTAGAGATGTTGTCAGTCAACAAAGCCAGCCTTCACATGGAAGAAACGTAGGGCAAGGGCGTTATTTATTAGGCATGGGGGAATGTCGTGGAGCTGTAGTTAGCCCACAATTGCAACAGGATTTTTATAAGGTCATGTGTGTTTGAAATCCACCTTGCTGGTAGGTGGGAGTAAGCAGGAAAGCACCTATAGACTTGATTCAAAAACTTTGCTTTGTATTTTGAGATGTTTCTTCAATGCCAGGTTGTGTTGAATCCAAAGTGTCTCTCAAAAATGGGTAAGAAAACCTTGTTCCAGCCCTGATAACATGACCTTGTCTTGCAGGCAAAATTGGTGCAACGGTCCACTAACTTTGCACGTAACAAATGTGGTGTAGTAAGCACACTACTTAAGGAAGCTGAAAGGAACAATCGGGAATTGCATGAAAGAGGTAAAACGGCCTTGTCTGTTATCTTGAATTCACTACCCAATCCAGTTTTGCCCATGTAGAGAGACATCCTAATTAATGATAAAAGAGCCAAGTGATTGAACCTAAACGTTGCATGCACCTTGAGCTACCTATTGTCAAGTCTACATGCCCAAAATCATTAGATAGTGTGGCCTCTAGATAAGTAACAACTTAGCCTTCAAGAATTATCATCATAGAGAGTCATCTAGAAGTTCTATCCCTGGAGTGATTGCTCCACCACCCCTTCATCCAAGGAATAAGATAAGAAAGGGTGGTATTGGCCTTGAAGAATCTGGTTGGAAGAAGTCAATGATGGACGATGTTGTGATGGAGGAAGATGGAGAAGATAAAGATATCTACTAATTGACCTTGACTTATGTTTTAAGACATATAATATTGTAATAAAAGGTTGTTGGCTATATAAGACCAACTATTTCTGAGCCATTTTGTTATAATATTACAAGCCTTCTCAAATCGTGCTTATGTGTTTTATTTGTTCAAGTTAGTATCAAAGCCAATATGGAATGTAGAAATAATACCTACCTTTTTTCCAATTCCATCAATGTGAGTAACTTTGTCACAATTAAGCTTACTGAAGGAAATTACCTTTCCTAGATGACTCAAATAAAATCATTTCTCCAAACTCAGAAACTTACTGGGTTCATTACAAGCGATATTCCTAAACTTAGTCAAACTATTAATGATACCAAAAATCCAAACCCTAATCTCGACTCTTGGTCTTAAAGTGATGCCTTGGTCAAGTCTTAGATCATCAGCACTTTCAAAGAAAGCACTAGGGCATATCTTTGAACTGGAGACATCAACACAAGTTTGGAATGAGCTAGCAAATCACTTTGGTCAGAAAACAGAAACATGAGAATTTAACCTACTTTTATAACTCAACAACATACGAAAAGAAGGTAAAACCTTGTCAAACTTCTTGACAAAATTCAAAGGTATTTTAAATTAATTAAGTTCAATTGGAAAACATGTTTCAAATTCTGCAAAAACCTTTAGACTACTAGAAAGTCTTAATGCCTCATATGAATTTTTCAAAATTGCTATGTTTCATCCGTTAATACTTGAATTTAATACCATGATATCACAACTTCAAGCATATGAATCATGCATTATCATGTATCCTAAACGAAGTTTAACATCACCAAATGAGAATGCAACTTACTTAGTCCAAAGATATAATAGAGGAGGAAAAGGAAACATAGGCAGAAATTTTCAACAAAGATTTACATCACAAGGCCGAGGGTTCACACCAACATCATACAACAATAGAAGGGTGTTCGATCAAGGAAAATCAATTGGGAATATTCCCAATAACGTGTTAGGTGATGGTACTTAATCATTTCTCAACATCCTATCACTTGTCAAATTTATGGTAAGAAAGGTCACACAAGTCTTGAATGTTGGCGGTGATTCAACCATTCCTTCTAAGCTGATAACATCCCAAAGAACTTAACTATGCTCCATATTAATGAACCCATGATTGATGACTGGATAGCTAACATTGGAGCCACATCACATATAGTCGATTCCACAGGTACCTTATCATCATTCTCAAAGTATATTGGATTAGATACAATCTTTGTCGAAAACAAAAATTGAATTCCAATTACCCATATTGGATTAAGAAATCTCAATCAAGGAAGGATAAAGTTAAATTATATACTAGTAGCTCCAGAAATTAAATAAATTTATTATCTATTTCAAAATTAAAAGATGATAATCTCTGTTTAGTTATTTTCGACAAGAACTCTTTTATTGTTAAGGATTTAACAACTCAACAGAACCTGCTTAAGGGACGTAGAAAAGGAAACTTGTATATCTTACTAAGTGAATGAGTTCAAGCTTATCTTACACTTCATCAACAAGGTGTAGATGGTAACACATGGCATAAATGCCTTAGACATTCTAATTTATGTATTTGAAAGATTTGCATAAACTAAGACTCATTGATTTAATAAGAGAAATTCCTAAAGTTTGTATTGTATGTTTTGAGACAAAAAGCTACCGTTTATCTTTTGGTTTTTCAACTCATGTCCTAAGTATCTTTTAAATGTAAACATAATGATTTATAAGGACCTTCATTAGAAAGGTTATGCCAAAATTTCTTATACTATGTAATATTTGTTTATGAATGCACCAAATATACTTGGATTTATCCATTAAAAAGAAAATTGGATTTCTATCAAATTTTTGTTGATTTTAAATCTATGATAGAATGGCAATTTGATGGGAAAATTAAGATTCTACATTTAGACAATGGAGGAGAATATACAAGCAATAAATTAGAAGAAAAGCTACGTTATCATGGAATTATACATTAAATGTCTTGTCCTTATACTTCAAACCAAAATGAAATAACAAAACAGAAGCATAGACATATAGTAAAACTTGAAAGATCAATGCTGAAGGAAGCTTCAATTCCATATAAGTATTAGGTAGAGGCATTTACAACTGCAGTTTATTTGATAAATAGATTACCTTTTTCAATTCTAAATAATAAATCACCTTTTGAAATTCTTTATAACCAAATTCCAAAATATGGTTCTTTATGAGTTTTTAGATCTCAATGCTTTCCTTGTTTAAGATCAACAATAATTGAAAAATTATCATCCAAGTTAGTGCCCTGTGTTTTCGTAGGATATAGCACATGTCATAAAGGATACCAATGTTTACATATACAAATAAGAAAGGTATTTATTTCCAGGCATGTTGTTTTCAATGAGTAAAAATATCCATTTGAAGAAATCATGCAAAAAAAAATACAAATGTTAATAAGGATCGGACCAAGCAATAACTTTTGGAGCAACACCTCTCAAATTATATAGTTTTCGAAGGTACAAGAGAAAATCAACAAAATGACTTGCTGACTATTATCCAAGGACAACGTGATGGCTTGCAAATCTTGAGATCTTAAGTGTACAACAACATTATCTTCCCATAACAAGACCAACCGAAGGAATTGTGACACCTAGCCAAAGGTACAATGAGGAGATAGTTGCACCGGGTACCCAGTACAACATAGAAGCACAAAATTTGACATGTTTTCATAAGGGAAACTTAGGAAGGCAAAGAAATTCTAATCTAGCCATTAATGATCCAATACAAATACTATCTTTAAATGATGTCTCTAACAAAGAGGAACCTCATGGCTTGCTAAATCCATACCAATATTCACCTTCCTTATTTCCTTCTTCATCTTTTCTTATTAACCATTCTAAGCCTAACAAGAATCTTCCTTCCTCTAATACAACCTCTTCTTTTAACTCTTTGCAAGAAGTGTCCAAACAAACATTACCCAAAACGCCATCTAGAAACCATCCTATGACCACTAAAAGTTAGGTAGGAATCATATGTCCAAATCCTTATTATGCCTTACATGTAAAGACCAACATTCTAGTTACTCTTACAAGTGTACCAAATGTTTTCTCTCATGAAGGTTGGTGGACTTCCATGCTTAATGAGATGAGAGCATTGCAAAAAACCCAAACTTCGACTCTAGTTTCACGAAAGCCAGCAATGATTGTAATTGGAAGCAAGTGGGTACTCAAAACTAAGTTCACTCCACAAAGAATGTTAGATTGTTTGAAGGCTCGTTTAGTAGCAAAAGGCTACCACCAAGAAGCTAGGATTGATTACCTAGAAACTTATAGTCTAGTGGCAAACCCGATAACCATCAAGTTAGTCATCTCACTTTCTATCATCCAAGGGTGGAACATTAAACAACTTGATATTGAAAATGCTTTCCTACATGGTTTCTTATTTGAACCAATTTTTATGTCACAATCGAAAGGATTTATGGATCCCACATGTCCAAATTATGTTTGTAAACTTAATAGATCATGATATAGACTAAAGCAATCTCCTAGAGCATGGTTTGAACATCTCTCAAGCTTCCTACAAGAACAATGTTTTCAGTGTTGTATTTTTTATCCCTTACTATTTTTATATCATAAAGGAATGGATATGTTGTGAGTGTTATTATATGTAGATGATATCATAGTTATAGGTAACTTTACTTGTGTGATTAATGATTTTATTGAGAAACTAGATCATGTCTTTCTTGTAAAGGACCTAGGGAGGTTATACTATATACTCGGTCTCTAGATTGAACACAATGAAGTTAGTTTATTTGTTTCTCAACACTGATATACTTTGGATGTGCTATAAAGGGCAAAGATGACTTAGAGTTAACCTATTTCCACTCCAATAGCTGTGAAGGAAGAAACTTTGGTAAACGGAGATCAACTACTTCCACAACCAACCATTTTCCAAAGCATCTTAAGTTCCTTACATTATTTCTCACATAGAAGACCATATATCAATCAAGTCATGCACCGCTTGTGTCAATAGATGAGGTACCCACCCATAAAGGACTTTTATCAACTTAAGTGAATTATACATTATCTCCAAGGAATAACAAATTATGGACTTCACTTTTACCATCAAAGTCCCATAACTATTTATAGTTTCACTGATGCAGATTATAGAGGTTACTATCAATCCAAGAAATCAACTACAAGTTTCTTCATGTTCATAAGAGCTTACCTCATTTCATGGTGCGCACAAAAACAGGATTTTGTCTCATACTTTTTTATTGAGCCAAAATATAAAACAATAACAGAAGGCACAGTTGAGGCAGTCTAGTTAATGAATCTACTCCGAGAACTTGGGGTAAGTTAATATCATCCAATTCATATGTTCTATGATAATCTTTCAGCTTTACATATATTAATTAACCTAGTGCAACACAATAAGACAAACATAGAGAGATAGACATATATTTTGTTAAGTAAAAGGTTGCTTAAGGACCATAGTCACTACGCATGTTCCTTCAAAGGATTAGTTGGCAGATATCTTAACCAAACCATTGCCAAGAGAGAGGTTTGAAGATATGAGAAACAATATTGGTGTAACCCCACCAATCATACAAAGGAGTGTTGATGTAGTAAGCTCACTACTTAAGGAAGCTGAAAGGAACAATCAAAAACTATATGAAACAGGTAAAAGAGCCTTGACTGCTATCCTAGATTCACTACCTAGTCCAATACTGCCCATGTAAATAGTCACATCCTAATTGCTTATAAAAGAGCCAAGTGATTGAACCTAAACATTGCATTCACCTAAGCTACCTATTGTCAAGTCTACACGCCCAAAATTGTTAGATAAATGTGTTTTTTATATAAGCAACAACTCAACCTTTAAGACTTATCATTTTGGAGAGTCATCCAGAAGTTCCATCCTTAGAGTGAATGCTCCACTGCCCTTTCATCCAATGGACAAGATAAGAAAGGGTAGTGCTAGCCTTGAAGAAACTAGTTAGAAGAAGTCAATGATGGATGGCGTTATGATGGAGAAAGATAGAAAAGATAAGGATATCTACTAACCAACCTTGACTTATGTATTAAGATGGATAATATTGTTATGGAAAGCTACTGGTTATATAAGACTAGTACGCACTTAGGAAAGACTTATAGCAATTTCTGAGCCATTTTGTTATAATATTACAAGCCTTTTAAAATTGTGCTTGTGTGTTTTATTTGTGCAAGTACAAAAAGGTATCGAGCCAACATAGGGAATACTTGATTCAAAGCAAGGCATTTTGGATAAGGATTTCAACCAACATATCTCTAAAATGATGGTTGTTATCCAACACCAATTTGTGAACATAAACCACAGGAGGGATGAACATTTTGCTAAGATGCAACCTCAAGTGGCCAATCTTAATAAAAGGGCTCACAATGACAAAGATGAGACTTTAGAACCAATAAATGGAAGAAAGTGCCCCTTGAAGGCAATATGAGTTCCTAACCAGCAACTAAGCCCTCAAAGGGAGTGAAGTTTAGGTTCCCCTACTTCACTGGCAATAAGGATCCCACCAATTGGATTTGTCATGCAACACAATTTTTCAAGATGAATAGCATGTCAAAAGAAGAACAGTTGAAAATTGCAATATGGAACTCAGAGGGCCAAATGTTCCACATCTAGTACCAAATGATTAAATGTTAACACCAACTAGAGAACTCACATGGGATGAACTAATTAAGGCCCTATTTCACTAATATGGCCTTTCTCAATTCCAAGATGCCTATGGTGAGTTAACTAGGCTTAGACAAACCAGCATAGTGAAAGACTACTGACAAGTGTATGTCCAGTTATCTATAAAGTCAAAAGCCCTTATTAAGAAACAACTAATAGGTGGGTTTGTGAACAAATTAAGGCAGAATGTCAAGGTAAAGGTCATGGCAAAGAAACTTAGCACCTTCAGGAAGGTGGAAGAGTTAGCTAAGTTATACGAATCAAGCAAGTATCAAAACTCTATCACTAAGCTTGGATAAAATAAATTAGGAAAAGTTGGTAGCAACACTAGGAAGGCAATTTGTGCTTGTTAAGAAATTTTCATCAAAGAAGCTAATCGAGTAGAGAACCAAAGGCCTTTGCTTCCATTATGATGAAAGGTACGTTTTGGTCACTGTTGTATATGTTTATTTTTCCTTGAAGCACTAATTTTGATAGAAACATAGGTTAATAAGGAAATGAAAGAACTAGTGAAGCTTTAAGGAGTCGAAAGAAGCTCCAAGGACCTATCTCAATGCAATTTATGGAGCAAAAATGTTGCAAACCATACTGATAGACAAGAAACTCACAAGGTACAACAAATTGTTGAGCGTTATGGTAGACTCAAAAAGTTCTTATAAATTCTTGCATGAGAAAGTAGCACATAACATTAGGTTTGAAATAGTCAATTGACTCAATTTGAAAGTGGACTAGTGTCTGCAAGTGGAGACAATCAAAATACTCAGAGTTTGCCCATGCATTATGTTAGGTCCTAGCAATTGGGTCGCAAGGATGTAAAGTGTTGTCAGCCAGCCAAACTAGCTTCCGCACGAAAGAAACATGGGGTAAGGGTGTTATTAAATAAGCATAGAGGAATGTTGTGGAGTTGTCTAGTTAGCCCACAATTGTAATAGGATTTTTGTTAGGCCATGCATGTTTGAAATGCACACCCACCTTGCCAGTAGGTAAGACTGAGCACGTTTATAAGCAAGCGAGCATGTATGGATTTTGTATTCAGTAAACCCTAAAAACTCTACTAGCTATTTTGAGATGTTTTCTCAATACCAATAAAGGCTTTATTGAATCCAAGTCATTTCTCTATTTTCTCAATATCAATAAAGGATTTATTGAATCCAAGTCATTTCTCAAAAATAGGTAAGAAAACCTTGTTCCAACATTGGTCGCACAACCTTGCCTTGTAGGCAACACTAGTGCAACAATCCATTAACTTCACACGTAACACGTTACCATAGGTAATTAATTGTATTACAATTCTAGAAAGAAGAAAAATAATGCATATTAGGTTACTGAAATCTAGATTCCTTTAAGGGAGATGAAGAATAAAGGAAGGACACAAAATCCTAATTTCTATGAATTTTCAATTGTGTCGCAGTCTTCTAGGATCCCAATCGGAACTTGGTTTGAGCGAGGTTGATTTGGATTTGTAGAAGTCATCTTCCTTGCATTAGAGTGGACACAGCACATCCGCATCATAATGAAAACGGCACATCAACATCATATTGGACACTACACAACTACATCATAAGGGACACAACACCTCTGCATCATTAAGGGGACACAATACAGAGACACAAGCCAAAGCTTTGCATAAAACTAGTCTTCTCTTTCATTCACCATTGCCACATTTACATAGCCAACCTCATTACAGTTTTACCCCCGTTACATTAAATGCCCACCAACCACATCTCTTGCCATAAAAGCCCAATCCCACTTCCACCAAAGTCTACACAGGGGTCCCACAAAACTACCAACTACAAGATAATACAAAACCCAAAACAAGCACGTGACAAATTGATTGATTACTCGATAATTACAATCATTAATACAATAGAATATATAGATCTATATAAATTTACAAATGGAAATAATACACAATTGAATCACTTAATACGTTAAGAAATCTGATGATGGCAATGATGAGGAAATTGAGCAAGGGATGCGATTGCAGGTTTCTGTCGAATCTCAAAATGGGTCGATTGGGTCACGCGACACCACTTGAGTCAAGGCTGACGTGTTGCAGATACTGATGTAGACGCTGATGCGTCTACATGTCATGGGTTGCTGATGTGGTTGCTGACGTGCTCTTTAACACCTATGGTAATGCATAAAATAGTTTAATTTCTTAGGGAAAAAAACAAGCATTTTGAATTAAGATATTTAAATAGTTTAATTTCTTCTTAGAAAAAACAAGTTTTTCTTCGGTCTCAAGGTAAACCAGTTTATAAATGAACTTCAATTATAAGTTGACTTATAATGAGGGTTTTTGTGATGTGAATAAATTTTTTTTATTAAAAAGTAATTTCTCTTGAACTATTTTATACAAAGATGAAACGTATGCTCAAAAAAACCAAAAAAGTGATTTTTCTCCCTCGAAAAGTTAACCACTTGTTTTTGTATGAACACGTAAACATAAACGACTCAATTTATAAGCTTGTAAGGGAATACTATAATCACGTTCAATGTCCGAATTACAGTTAAATCAACACATATACAGAAGCAAAATAAGAGTTAGGGAAAGGAGGAATTTTGCACCAAATTTAATTGGTTGTGCCCAACTTTTGGCACCTACATTCAGAATGCGATCGTCCTCTGTGATTTTTAGGGCTGACGCGTCAGTAAGGTGACACATGGCTTATTGATGAGCTCATGTAAAGTTGACATGGCTTGCGAGTTGTTACAGCTTGCTAACGTGTCAAGGTGACATTACAACAGCAATTTTTTGTTTTAATAATTTCACATTTAAAAATTCAACAAATAATGGCAATATAAGTGCTCTACAAGGGTTTTCTTACAACTGTATTGCAATTTCTTAATTGTTTGCACTAGATTTATCATTTGATCACACCGAAGCCTTTTTTTCACTTCCTTTTTTTATAGGCGGGATGGCCTCCATTCCTTTTTCGGTTGGAATGTTACCAATTGAAACACTGGCTCCAGGCAGAAAAGGTGTTGAGACGTATAATCGATTCAACATACTATGTTGAATCGTTGGAATTGTTTGTATATTATTTATCTCTTGGATTTATGAAATACACTCTTATTATGTTGTAAATCATATTCTTGGATATTCTGAGAATGTGTTATCTGAGCTTCTTGCAGTATATTGTTTGAGTGCATCACGCGGTAAAAGCCACTGCATCTCGTAGGGTCTTTTTGCATTTGCTATCAAAGGAAAATACTATTCAATAAAAGTTACATGGTGGGAAATGAATAGTTTTCCCAATTCCTAATAAAGGCAACGGTAGCCTTTCTGGCAGGGGTTTTATATCCCGGGATATACATCCAAAGGATCATGGGACAAACACGCTTGGTGAAATATTTTTTAGAAATGGGAAAGCATGCACAATCGATGACCTGGAAAAGGGGAAATCGCAGGGCTTTCAAAACAGTTTTTCAGTGGAAGACTTCTTATCTAGACCATGAAAAGCATTCATCCAATATTTTTTGGGAATAGACCATGATCCTTAAGATAACGGGAAAAGTTATGGCTAACAAACTCTTCCCCATTATCTGACTATAGAATTTTTAATAACCTTTCAAATTGTTATTCCACCATGTTTTTGAACTCAATAAAGATATCAAACACTTTAGATTTTTGTTTAAAGGGTACAACTGTGTGACTTTGGGAAGAGCTATTCCCAACACATACATAGTATTTATACCCGTGGCAGGAACTTTCTCGAGACGGTCCTCGTACCACTATGGACTTTCTCAAAAAGATTAGTAATTTGGGAAACCGATCTAGAAACGGTATGTATAATGGCAACCTAAGAAAGAGGTTGTTTGAATTTGGTTGTAGGCTTTCTGACATTGTCAACCACGAGTAGAGAGGGCACCCAAGTTGGGGACCCAAAGCGTCATCGATTGGCTCGGTGGGATGTGGTGGGATGTAGAGCCAGTAACACGTGTTGGAACCCCATCAATCTGAAAGGGATGATTACATTGTTCCCAACACTGGAAGGCTGTTTGTCCCTTATTTGAGCAGATCTGGCCAACTAAGCACTGACGGATTTCACTTTCCATTTTTGTTTGTTTGAGTTTACTAGTTAAAGCCCCTGCCTTACGAGGAGAAGCTGGAAGAGCCTCCCTTGCCTCTGCCAAAACGGCCTCCACGTTGTATTGGCTTCTATCCTTTTACAAGATAGAAACCTAAGCTTAAGAAATAAGATAAAGAGTCCTCTTTTACTATTCTTAGTACTTAATTCTATAATCTCTTTCCAATTGTAATTAATCAAACCTCAAACCCCTCAATAATGGTGTGCAATCCCAGAATCCTTTGTGTTCCTGATATGGCAAGAGGGGCATCCTCAGAGTTCCAACCACAGCCGACAAGCCTAGAGTAGAGAGAGAGAGAGGGAGAGAGATACAGAGAGGACGAGGAGAGCTCAAAAGTGCTTGAAACACTCATCATCGGAACTCCTCAATCCACATCAGAGTGAGATTGCTTTCTCATCATCGCTACCTCGTCCTCTCTCTCTTCTCTCTAGGATCAAGAGCACACGTAAATCAAAACAAAAGAACAAAAGGATAATAAAAAGAAGAACAAAGATATTTAGCAGGCATTCAGTATGAGTAGAAGGTGATTAGTTCATCACATAAACTATCAATTTCAGATCTCTCATCATTATGCCCGAGAATCTCACAAATTAACCAAAACCCAAACACAAGATTCTAAAATAAGGAATTAAAACTCAATACTTAGAAAATAGAAACAAATCTGACAGATTAATGAAAGCCAAAAAACAGATTTGATAGCAACAGAAAGCTCAGCATTGGAACAACGCAAAAACAGGACAAGAATGAATGGGTAACGGAGTTCTCTCTCAGACAAATGCCTCGATTTGTCGTCACAAGAGAATGGAATAATATCGGACTCGTCATCAATTGTTGTTCATCACCGAGAAAAACATCCTCAACCCACCAATCAATATTTCGCGAAAACTTATGAAATCATATACCAATCACAATCGCTAAGAGAAAAATTCAGCAAATGAAAGAGATTAAAGCTCTAGTTAGAATATGGAAGCAATCAAAAACGTATGATAGAAAAGGAAAGAGTGTAAACTGACAGATCCAACAAGAGTACAGAACTTGAGGAGGCTGGAGTACAAGAAAACGGATGGAATTTGTTGTTTTTATAGGTGAAACGCTGTCGAGGGTTTTAGCTTACGAGCCTTCGACGGCCAGTGAGGGATTTAGGGTTTCCAAACATTTTTGAAAATTACAAGTGTACCAGCATGGTGGAAGACGTTGGGCCACATACCACGGCCCCATTTTTGACTTTTTATAAGCCCACCCGCCCTGTGTGACTTTGGAGCCCAAACCAACGAACGGGCTAAAAAATTGTGGAATTGTGTTCATTCTAGTGATCAATATGCATAACACCATCCGTCTAACTGTATGAATCACTTTTTTTTTATTATTAATAATAACTCTCATACACACACACACCTTGAAAGAAATCTAATCAAGTAAGGATTGATCAAAAACCTAGTTCTTGTGAGGAAGAAAGAACAAAAAGGGAATTCAAAAACCCTAACACAAAATTTTGCAAACTTTTTTATGATCTTTCAATTATTCACATAATTGATTTATATATTTGATTACAAATTGAAAAATAGAAAGAAATTGGTGTACAATCAATTAAAAATTCTTCTAGATTTGCCATGACAAAATTGAAAAAGAAATTTAGTGATGCGACGACAATAATTGCAACTTCTTGCAATCATGATTGCAATTGCATGTCCTGATCAAGTACTCACTAATGTGGCCCTAAGGTTGATGTGTCCCTAGGGCTAATGTGGGCCAATGTCATGATGATGTGGCAAATGATGTGGCAAGTGACATGTCTAATTCGTTTAACATCCATCTGCAAGCTAGAGGTGTAGGATGAACTGTTAGCTTGGAGCAAAAGAGCTTCAAGTAGAGGAAGAATCTTTGGTTAAGATATATGTAGGTTGATCAACAGAGGAAATGAATTGGAGGAAGAGCTAGCCATAAGTAAGGTGTTCCTAAATGAGTGAAAGTCAATCTCATTGTGTTTTGTATGAGCATGAAACATAATACTGGCAATTGTTGTTGCACTTGAGTGTGAAGGCTTGAGGCGGTAAGGCACACAAGTCATGAAGGAGATACTCAATTCATAAGATTTTGATTGTAATGTCAACTAAGGATTTGTACTCAACCTTAGTGTTGGAGTGAGCAATAGTGTGTTGCTCATAAGAACTCCAAGAAATGAGATTTTTGCTAAGAAATATGCAAAATCCACCAATAAAACACCAATCATCTTGGTCACTAAACTAACCAACATTGAAAATGCATGGAGCAATGTGGAGGGACCGCGAGTAAGGAGAAGACCCAAGCAAAGGGTGGTTGTCAAGTAGTGAAAGATATGTTTCATAGCTTGCTAGTAAGTAGTATTCGGGCAATGGAGAACTTGGCAATCTGTGTTAATGGAGAAGGCAATGTTAGGTCATATGAAAGTGAGATATTAGATAACCCTAACAATGTTACAATAATGCATGAGATAAAATAAGGGATCACCTAAATGAACTGAAAAATGCTTATCTATGGAATAGGAAATGAAGATAGCCTTAGCTTCACCCATCTTGACACGGTCAAGGATATCCATGGTGAACTTAGCCTAATGAAGGAAAAGATCCGCAATGGTGGGTTAAACTTGGTATAGTAATGGATTGGACCTTTAGTGCGAACTCCTAATGAAGAGCTTGTAATAAAGTAAAGAATATAGCCTACAAATAGTCAATTAAGATAATGTCATCCATATATATAAGTAACATAAAATTGTATCGAGAGGAGTGGAGGGTAAACAACAATGTGTGTCTACCAAGGAGATAATGAAGCCTAAGGAGCTCAGACGTTGATACCATGAGTGAGGCGCCTATTTGAGGTCATAAAGAAAGTGGTGAAGATGTCACACATAAGTAGGGTGTTTAGGATTAACAAAGCCCTATGGTTGCTCCACGTAGATTATTTTGAAAAGATGACCATATAGAAAGATGTTAGAGACATCAAGTTGGTAAATTGACTAGTCATAAGAGTAGGCAAGTGCTAGCATGGTATGAATAGTGATGGGCTTCACAACAAGATTGAAAGTCTCAATGCAGTCAGTGCCTTCTTGCTAATGGAAACATTTGGCAACCAAGTGGGCCTTATAACATTTCAAAGAGCCATCGGACTTGAGCTTGATCTTATAAACCCATTATAACTAATATGTTTGACATCGAAAGGTAGGGGAACCAATGTCCAAGTACTATTGAAGATGAGGGCAATGTACCCAACATCCATGGCCTTATGCTAAGAAGTATCCTAAACAACCTAAGAATAACATGTGGGTTCAAGGTAAGTTAGGTTAATGGTGGTCAAGGCAAAGGTGTAGTTACGAGTGACATGACAAAAGGCAACGATTTTATCCTAAAGGTGAGTAATTAGCTAAATAGGGCCAGAGGGGGTGAAGGTAAGGGCAAGGGCTTTGAGGAGGGGAAGGCTGGTTAGGAAGGGAAGGAAGAATGTGGAAAAGGAAAGACCATTTTATAAAAAACAACATTTGCAGTGAGGAAGATGCATTGAATATCAAGCTAGTAGCAACAATAACCATGATAGCCAAAGGGGTAGCCAAGGAAAATGCAAGTACAAGAGCATGGGGCTAGCTTATGGGAGGCATAAGGGCAAAGGTGAAGGAATATAGTATAACCAAAGACATAAAGGTGGATGATATCTAAAGGTTTATGGAAAAATACTTGGTAAGGGGAGAGAGTTCGGAGCACGAAAGTGGGAAGGCAATTGATAAGGAAGATGGTGGTTTAAAAGGCAAAGTCCTAAAAATGGGAAGGAATAGCAACATAGGTTATGAGGGTGAGACCAATTTCAATAATGGACGGTGTTTGTGTTCTACAACATTGTTCTAAATGGTTAAGTTAAAGGTCGTGTTAAATCTTTCATGGTAGTTGGCAACATGATGGCCCAACTTGCAGTAGAGATGATAGTAAAGCTCATTGTGATAGCAATATCGATTGTCATTCCAAATAAACCAAGGGTTGGTAGGTGGATTAGGTAATAAGTTGTCACTAATGGGTTGGACTACATGTGCGTTGTGAGATGTGAGCTAATGTGAGCTAGGGTAGGGTATGTGACTAGGCTTAAGTCGTCATGCATTAGGTGAGAGAAACCAAAGTGTGGGTTTGCATAACCTACAAATTAGCCTGGATATGTAGCAAAGGCGGCCTATAAGATAGGTGTGGCATTTTGGTAATGGGCATGACCCTTCTAGGTAAGAATTAGGTCATGAATAGTTTCATGGCTGAGAAGGGGGGTTTGATTCTATACTGAGACAGAGGTGGCGAGGTTGTTGTATGCTTCACTAAGTTCATAAAATACATGGGTGAGATACTTGTCATCAGAGATCTTGCCTTCAATGGCAATGAACTGGTCAAGGATAACCTTAACATTGTAGAGAAATTTAGCCATTGAACGAGAGCCATGAGTGATTGTCTAGAGATAGAGGTGGAGAGAGAAGGAACAAGTAATTGATTGCACCATGTAGGTGTTCTTAAGGTGCAACCATAAGGCACCCAATGAGTAAAGATCCATCAATTACATAACCATCGTGTTGGCAAAAGTCACAAGGATCCATCCAAGGGCAACCTAATCATGGATGAGCCATAAATTATACGCTAGTTTTGGGAGTGCGGTGTCATTAAGAGTGACGAGTGTTTAGGGAGGAGCAAGTTCCTCACCTTTAAGAATTAGCCAAAGTTGATTCAAAACAAGGAAAGGTTGAAGGTGGGTCTTCTAGACGACAAAGTTGGTGTTGTCAAACCACTCAATCGAGGTGGGAGTTGGCATTTTCAACGTAAGAGAAGACATCAGAACTATGGGAAGGGAATGGTTTGTAGCATAATTGAACGGGTTCAACATAGAGGTTTCTAATGGAGGGGTGTCAATGACTTTGATACCATGAAAGAAACCTAATTGAGTACAATCGACTAGAAACCTAGTTCCAATAAGGGAGAAAAAGCAAAAAGGGGATTCGAAAACCCAAACATAGAATTTTGTAAAACTTTTTATGATCTTTTGATTTTTCATGTAATTGATCTATACAATTGATTGCAAATCAAAAAATAGAAATAAATTAATGTACAATCAATTACAAATTCTTCCAAATTTGCTCACAATAAAATTGGAAAGGAAATCCAATGATGTGGCAACAATAATTGCGACTGCTTGTAATCACAATCACATGCAATTGCAGGTCAGGTCATGATTGTAGGTCTGAGTTAAGTTCTCACTAACGTGGCCCTAAGGCTAACATGTTCCTAAGGTTAATGTGGCCCTACCTTATGATGATGACATGGTGGATGATGTGGTAGGTGACATGTCTAGTCTGTTTAACACACCCTATGTCAAATTCTCATCCTAATGGTCAATAGCCCCTATTAACTTATCATTAAGCTAACAAACTTTGCAACCAACCTAATTTAATTCAATTCAGTGAAGGCTCATTGAGTTTATCTCATGAAAAATACAATGCTTCCAAATCAATCTTGAAAAAATCCTTTTCAAATTATATTTCTTGGGCATGTAACTCTAAGATTTAGAAGTTTTTGTTTTCCTTTAGTCTCATATTAGCCAATATTTTAAAATTGAAAATAAATGTATTAGACAACAAAATTCCATGTTAAAGAAGAAAGTATTTGTGACATGATTTTTAAACTTGAACAACCTTCCTTCTCAATATCTTAATAAGGCATTTTGAGAAAAGATGAACTGGGCCTTTCGTGTTGTATTTATGAAAGAGTATTAGACAATATAGTCTTATATTAGAAAGGAATGTACTTGTGATGTGCTTTATAAATTTAAACAATCTCTCTCGATGAGGCCTTTTGGAAGGAAATGATGTAACAAACCTAACCATTAAGCCAAGCCCTAAGCCTATTGGCATGGTAAATTTAATTACTTTTGAACTATAACATTCTACCACACTTTTGATTTGTCATCCTAATGGCCCACTTTACGATGGCTCCACTCTAACCCTATGCGTTTAGATGCCTTTTCAGCCTATGACAATTATAATGAACTCAATCATTAAGCCAAAAGACCTAAGCCTATTACTTTTAGACCATAACAAATGAACCTTAATATTTCACAAAATATAATCATTTCATTTCCTATAAGAATACTTCATGTATCTAGAGAAGTAGAAAAAATTTGCAGTCAAAAGAAGAAAATTGTCAATGAAGAAACAAGGAAACAAACTGTGGCCAGTTATCATACTAAATATGGGGTCTTACATATGAATGCAGAGAACAAGAAAGTTGCTTAACGTGGGGGAACAAATATAATAAAACATGGCATTGACTAGTTTAGTGGCTAGATGAAGTAGACGACCAACGCCCACACGGGGTACACTAACAGAAGGATAATGCCAACAGTATTTGATATTCCATGGGTTTGTGTAAAGGAATTTCTGAATCCACCGGATGCCCTGATGTGCTCTTGCAATAGGTAACAGCCGATGATAAGGCATATCAGGATACCAACCCAGCTGCCCCTCAAGGTGTCCGCAAAGAAGTTTGGAGCCACAACCAGAAGAAGAATCAAAGATCCTGGCATCTCCAGCCAATCTGCAGAATCATCAGAAAACCAGATTGTAAGAAGGCGCTCCATCTTTTAAGACTTTAGCATGTATTGAAGTATGCATGAGTCGTGGCAACATAGACTTGCAGATTCTAACTTTAAAGCATTTAGGACAGAAAAAAGGGGTCAAGGCCAGAGCAAAGTGGAAACTTGAGAATATACCTGGGAAGTGTCGAGGGAAGAAAAGCCTTAGTACAACTGCAATGAAAGCAATCCATTTCCCTACCTCTCCTCTGAATTGTTTTGTAGCAAATTCATCAATAAATAAAGCTTAGGTTGATAATCAGAAAAGGAAAAAATAAAATAGAAAAGAGATAGTGCACTGCCAGTAGGAATTATCACCTAAAAAAATTGAATAGTACTGAAGGAAAGCTAAAGAAGATGTAAGGGACTAGGAGTGCAGTAAGCATGTTTGTCCTCCAGTTGGTTCGGTCCAATATCAACAAATAACTGCAAGGAAAATGGAAAACGGATGCTATTAATTCACTCAAAATTAGCCTATCAGGAGAATGGAACACAAATATCTTCAGATTTATACAGTTAAAACCACTAGAAAAGGAGAAGCAACCGAGGTTCATATGCAAAATGTTGTCAAGGCAAGAGAAAAATAGCTTTTACATTTCCTTCAGCTGAAGAATTTTAGCCAGCCAGTCACTAACTGAACACTTATGGAGCTCAAAGGACATGCACAAGGGATGTGAACATAGAGAAACATAAATCTTAGAACAAGAAGAAAAGAGACCAGTATGTTTTCCTGATTCATCCTTTCTTTTATCCATTCTTCCTGGAATAGGAGTATATGATAATTGTCTACTAACATCAGGTTTCGTATTTTCTGCAACCAATTTGCACAAGATACAAGTCTTTTTGTTCATATCATGTAAGACTATCAATAGTTACCATTAAGACAGAACTCGGAAATCAAAGCTTATATCTCTCGATGTAAATATAGATAAATTTGAATTTGACTCTTCAACTTGAGTTTTCCATATACATGTATCACATTATTTCCCTTTTATTTTTCACTTATTTGTTCTTTTATCTTTGTGGGAAGGGGGATGGAGGGTGGTTGGAAGTATCATTCTTACAGACCAGGCTGACCATTTGTTACTCTACATCAAAGATCATACACCTCAAAGCTTCATTCCTCAGGCTTCACACTGTGCCCGTTAGGTGAAATGTTGAAGGATGCATGATAAGTAACATAATTGTTCTAAGGTGGCTGTCTAAATTCGCCAAACAACTTCAAAACTGTCTTTAGTCTCTTCCTAATTGAGCCTGAGCTCTGACTCAATCCAACCTACCTGTCAGTATATTATTATCCGGATATATAGCAAAACAATCAGGACATTGTCTCCACACTTGGCAAAACAAGTTGCAATTTTCTACACCCTGTCCAGTGAATCAACATTTGAAACATCTGTGCTAGTAAAACTCATCTACCGCAAGAACGTCAGATCTCAGCCCACTGCAAACCGACAAGAGTCCCCGCCACAAAAGCTATGATAAACTGATTCGACCAAACGAGATGAGTTTTAAGTTGTCGTGTTGCGAAATATTTATCGAACAAAAGACGCTAGAGATCCAATATTGAAACTCTAAAATTACTCACGAAAAAAGAATCTAATGTTAGAGAGAAGAATAACTGAAGAAGGAAGAGAAGCATAAGGATTGTGAGGCTGACAAAGGGAAACAAAACACAGACAAACACAGAAATTTGAAAGATTCTCGCGTCACTTTCCGTGTCGAAAAAGATAGGGAAACCTTAATATTACTCATCCATTTCTAGGCAAGCAGAGCTACTCTTACACAGTAAAAGCTGTCAGTCCAATCAACTAGAGATCGAAAACAACCGCTAAGAAAAGCCAAACGCGGAATTTAGATAGACAGAGTACTCACATAGCAGCGAAAGAAGCGACCCATTTGAGAAAAGCAGTCCCAAAGCTGAGACCACCCAGTTTGGCGGCATGCTTGACAAGCCTCTTAGCGGCAATCTTGAGCTCAATGATATCAGAGCCGATCAAATCTGCTGCGGCAGGATCAGATTTTAAAGCCAAATAATCCATCCTCCCCATTACGTTTGAGATCAAGGTAGAAAAGGAGACAAAATTCGCAAGGCGAATGGGATTGTGCAACAAGGATAAGAAGATAAAGCTGGTCGAAAAAAGGTTAACCCAAAAATGGCTTTAGGACAGAACAACTCTAAAGCTTCTGATCAGGACCTCTCTCTATATCTATTGGTCCCACGGTGGCATCAAACGGTTTCAGAGTTTTAACCGTGGGGAAATCCCTTGTCTATAGCGCAGTCATTTCGGATCTTCAACTATTTCGCCAGTCCAATCTCGATCCTTTGGATATCCATGGTTAACCGTGGCATCGCGCCAGTTCCGGGCGACGGTGCACGCGGCACTCCCCTTCGCTCAGATCGTTGTTTACGTCATTTGCATGGTGGCGCGCCACCTGTTGAAACTGTTTGCAAAATGCTGCGTCAACCGAATCATTGGGCCATGGAATGCGTACAAGCCCAGGCATAAGATTCTCCAACCTCATCTTCTTCTGCTTCTGGCAGGTTTTGTCCAATTTTGTGGAGTCTCATGTGCCTCGATTGATCTAGTGGCCCAGTCCAATGTTTTTGTCGGCCGCCTTAATGATCTGGGTAGTAGAAGAATATGTTCAAAAAAAACAAAATAGCCGTTTTGAATTGAGAACCGAAGCATGCTCATGTTCCAACATTTAGGCCTTTGGACATCTTAATATGGGCTCCCAAAGCCTAGGCTTCATTCGTAAAGCATGTGTACGGTACCATTATATCAACACTAGGTTAAATCTCTTAAGTAAAGAAAAGAGAAAAGGTAAACTTGCAAACTGACATTGTCAAGCAAATGCTAATTTTATGACTAAAATTCTTATTGTCAACAAGTGTTTGCTCAGTTAAAAATAAATACTACTGAAATATTTTAATCTTAGGTTTGACATCAGGTACATGCATATGCTGACGTAGGTTTCTGTGCCAGCCGACCATCGAAGTTACCCACAAACCATGGTTGTTCTCATATTGCTACCCATGGATGTACAAAAGTTGGCAATTATGGGTCCAAGCCGACAAGCAACACAGAAAACGTAATATTCCAAAGACATGATACTTGAATAGGTCGTAGCACACCGCTCGATTGCCGAAACTCCACTCGAGAGAAGGGCGGGAAAGGGGGTAGGTGAAAGGTTGGATGGGTAGGCCTCTTTACACTTCCCCCAACTTCCCAAGCTCCCCAGAAAGAAAGATAATAAGCCTTCTTTGACGAAAAGCCTAGGATGGTGGACTATCCCACGTTAATCATTACCGGGCAAGAATTTCGAACACCTGACCACGACCTCTTTACCAAATCATGCGCCCGAAAAATACGACAAAACAGAAAAGGCTAATAATTACCCTCTTCAGCCTTACCATGTTTCTTTCCAAGTCCAACTCGTTCTTTCATGCAATAATTATGAAGAGTTTAGCCACATCTTATACCAAGTCGATCAACATTTGACTCCAGAACTCTGGAGAAAGAAAGTGGTATTTTCTAGCTACGCTTTTCCCTGTACCCACTCATCATTCATACATATTCCTTTCATGTGCAGTACCATCGCCTCAAAAGAAGTGCCCCCTTGAATTTGCCAATCTGCAACATTTATTTCCAGCTACTTACAATATCTTCCAGATCTCAAGACCACGCCATTTTTTAGGTTCCGATCACCCTAATTGCGATTCCACGTAATGGCACGCGGGACCCACGCTATTGTTGGTGCTGGTTTCGTCGTCCTTTCCTCGGAGCATCGGCGACCGTCGGCTCATGCGAATCGCAAACCTGCGTCTTGAACTTACACCCGAACTTCTTACCCAACTTGGATCCGCCTCTTCTCCGGCCTTCCTTAGCGGTTGGGCTCGCCGTGTCGATCTTCTCGATTACCTTCTTCATCGTCGAGCACTCCCGTTCCAGCTGATGCACCCGCGTCCTCATGCTATCCATGTCCAGCCGCAGCACCTGATTCTCCCTCACGGCCGCCACCCACGTGCTCTCTCCACCCTCCGCGCGTTGCGCCAAAACTCCCGCGTCCTCTTCCCCCTCCTCTTCCTCCTCCTCTCCGCCCTCCCCAACCCGCCGCGTGCCTATCACCGACGGTCTCCCGTGGTCTTGCGGCGCCGTTTCGGCTGCGAGTAGCGTCCCGGCGATGGCGTGCCGCAGCTGGAGCTGCTCGAAGAAAAGGACTTGCACCACTGCCCGCAACGGTAGCCGCTCGTTCTGCGCCGCGTGCGTGCACGCTTCTAGCGTCAGCTTCTGACAGTCCATCACTCCGCAAATCTTCTCTCTCTCGTCCTCCGATATCCAAGGATGCGCCTGGCGAGGGTTCCGTAACCACTTGAGATTAGTACCAGTCCAAGTACGAAAACGAATGCTAGAATCTGGAATTGGAATTACTCTAGGAATGTACCTTAAGATAGACATCAACGGCACGATATAGGCCGTCGTCGAAGAGACGAGCTTGATCGGGAAGCGAAATAGCCAGGTTGTAGAATCTGTCGGGCTTCAGATTGGCGTCGGAGGCAATCTCCGATAAGTAACCGTCGATGAGCTTTCCGACGAGCATCAGAGCTGGGGATCTGAGCTCTCCATCTGCGTTATCTGCGTCGTCGCTTTGGTTTCGCCCCTCCAGTCCACGGAGGAAGTAGCTCAAGATCCTCTCCACGCAGTCGACGTCGTAGAGAGTCTCGTTCAGATATGAATAGCTCGGAATGAGGAGGTCATCTAGCGTCGCCTGCTCGAGCTGAGACCCGATCTTCTTCTCCAAGGCGGCTCTGCAGGCCTCCGAGGCGTTCAGTATGTTCGCCGTTCTCAACAGTCCGAAGAGGAATCTTGTTGCCGGGGAAGGGGACCTGGAGGAACCCCTGTCCGCTGGAAGGTTGGCGATTATTGTCTCGAGAAGTTCCCTCTGTTCGCTCTCCGAATTCACTATGGATGAAGAAGACGACGACGACTGCTTCCGATTGTTCGACCGTGAAATGCCCGGAATGTGCTTCTTGGCGTAGTAAATCAAGCAGCTCTCAATGATCTCCGGTTGCAGATCTCTGGCTCTCATGGTCGAGATTACACGCTTGAAGAATGGAAGGTCCAAAAGAGCCAAATCCTCGAACCATGGCTCCGCATTGGCGCCCCTAGTCAAATTCCTCCTTTTACCACCGGTCTCGATCCCATTCCACAGTATCTCCGGCTTGGAGCTCCGACTCTCCTTCGCTCCGTCGTTCACGGGCCATCCAAAGAGAGCCGGATCAGCCGAGGATGCACGAGAAGTGATCGAATCTATGCACAGCTCGGTGAGCCCCAGGGTTTCCACCAGAGGCATTAACCTCTCGCACGATTTCAACGCCTTAATGGAGTCCTTGAGGCTCTTAAGCACGGATTGCGAGAGAAACTTCTCGGTCTTGGAAATGAGGTTGTCTGCCGAGTACTCTTCCGTCATGTCCAGGACCTCTCCGGCACACCGGAGCGGCACGGCGTTCGACGCGTTCAGATCGATCCTCACGCCGTAGCAAAACTTCGCAGCTGTCTCGAACGTCTCGCACCCACCGGGAAAGTCCGCGGGCAGCGTTATATGACATTCTATCTCCTCAATCTCGTGACCGTCGCCATCGCCGTCGCCAGCAGCGTTACCTTCATAATCTTCCGGTCGTTCCGTTGGGCTCGTCTCTTCCTCCGTAATACGCTGGTGAAGCCATCGACTCTTGGACATCAAAGGAAACTGAACACCGAGGAAAGCAGAGTCAGAGAGACAGAGAGAAAGACAAAACAACGCTGCGCATCAAATAGAGGAATGGGTAATGGTTACCTTGTGGAGATGGAAGGACATGTCGGCGACCTCAACCACAATGTCGCTAGGCAAGCCAGTGGTGCAAAACCACGCTTGCCCTTTGGAACCGGGCTTCTCCGCCGCTGCCATTTTTCTCAAGACCGATTTTCGTCTGTGTTCTTACTTTTGCTTTTGGTTTTGGGGATCAAGCTAACAACTCACAACATCCATGTGCAGCACAGAACAGAGCTTAAATGCTGCTGGGTTTGTGTTATATAGATGGAAAGAAGAAACAAATGGGAAATCTGGGATGTCCTGGGGGAGCCCTGAATTCGTAAAGTCTACAGGAGTGGGTGAGAGTAGACCCGGCTTGTGAGTGAAAGTATAAAACGGGTGAGAAGGGAAAAAGGAGGCTTGGAATCCAAAATCTCAGACCGGACAAATAGTGTTTGGGCAAACTTCGAAAAAGGTGAACATGGGATCCATTTTTCTTTTCCCAAATTTCTTTTCCTTCAAATCACATCATAATCACTCTCCCTCTCTCTCTCTGTCTCCCCCCAATGGCTTTCTTTGTTGACAACAGTAGAGAAATGGCATCGTGCTCATCCATTGGCCAGGGATGCAATTGCTTGCCAACTGTTTCTAATTGCTTTTTGTGTAAACGATGGAATATTTTAGTTCAAAAATCCAAATTCACGATGTGGGCTCTGGTTAATGGCTCGATCGGGTTCAAATTACTTTGCATACATAGGCCGTAGCGACTGAGACCTTTGGCACCCACCAATTTATTGGGAGGAATTCGTCAGAAATAAAACATTATCACGAAGAGCCAGAAAGTTTGAATGATCCATCACATGCACCACATGGTTCGCGTAAAGAGAGCTTTACAATCACAAATTCCCGATCGTTTTCTGAAATCCTTTAAGACTCCGCCGCAAACTAATGTACAGCCTTTGCATTTATGTCGTCATACCTACCCACATACCTTCCTTTCTACAAATTTATGTCCATTTTAATGACGTGACATGAAAGGGAGGTAAAGTCACAGAGATCAAATCAAGGCGACAAAGTCAGAAACCAAAACAAGCACATAGATTGTGGGGGAGGGTTTGTCCTAATTTCCAAGTTAAGAAGTCGAAAAAAAGAGTAAAAGAGTGGTGATGATGCTGATAAAAGTGGCCATGGAAGACAAACAAAGTCATCTTTTTTAAACCGAATCAGAATCATAATTGCCCTGGAATGGAGTTAAAAGATAAGATAAATCATTGGAGAAACGAAGTTCCAAGTTGCATTCACGTGGTTTGGCGACTAATCATTAAACAAAATGCACAAAGAGGGGGAACAGGTTGTAGCTATTGGGGCACATCCGTTTTGGACATGCCTCTCTCAATCAGCAGGACAATATGAAGCCAACCCAGGAGAGTCCAAATTAGCCAAATTCAAAATGGAGTTTGCAGAAAAGGTCCAAGCGTAGGTAACTTGTTTCAGCGCAAGATGAAATTCACAACCAGCTGATCTCAGTTCCTAGAACTTCCCGTCCATCTCTCTCTCTCTCTCTCTCTCTCTCTCTCTCTCTCTCTCTCTCTCTCTCTCTATCTCTCTCCGAGACATTAATTTAAACTCTGCTACCAACCGATAATTAACAAGTGGGTCACGGAGAGGTGCACAAATTTCCACGACAAAGAATCGAAAAGGACACACCGATTATCCGGTGGAAGCACGAGATTAGAGAGGGAACCTGATTACCAATTATTTAATCCATACGCATCGAAAAGCATGTTGGAATTGGTCAAAGGTCTTTGACACATGCATTCGATTCATTATTGATATCATCTGCTACACTGAAGTCTAGCGAAAAGACTACAGCTAGGTCTATCATTATTTCCAACAAACACACTCTCTTTCTCTCTCTACATTATTTTTACTCAGCCCCACTGCAGACTCTTTAACTTTAGAAAATACTGCCACCAGAATCCAATGCGTCTTCAAGATCTTACTCTGCCCTGCAAAAAGCAACAAACAGGCCAATTACTGGGTTATCAAACTCATTATCGACAGGGCAAGAGGCGGCCAATCCAAACCACGGCTTGTTTGGTTCTTCTTACTCTCTCTTATCTTCAAATTTCAAGTTCATCCTACCATTTAAGGTGTTTTGGTTTCCATTATCAGATAATGCCCTCTTACACTTGGGCTTCAGCTGAATTTGTGCTAATATTAGGTACAAGATGCGAGTTGTACTATTATAGTTGGACAGACAACTATGGGTGATTTCGACAACTCAATGAACTGTAATAAGTTCATGCGTCCTGACACCATTTTTATTACATTATACTCTCTACTTGATCATTGATAATTGAGAAGAAAACAAAAAGAAAAAAAAAACGTGTTGAACTTGAATTGATAATCAAAACACATAATTGAGTCTTGTTAGGTTTGATTCGATTGAGTTATATTTTGAATAAACCTCCTTAGAGAAAAATTTAACCTTATTAAGTCTCGGTAAAAAGAGACTCTACAATAATTGTAATAATTCAATTAAATTTTACAGTAATACCTGGCTAGTTGAGCTAAGGCCACCTGATGGTTTGCCTGTGCTCGTCTGGCTGGCTGAAATGACTACTCCAGGCCAGGCACGGCACATGCAACGCTTTCCCTCATCAATGCTGGCGTAGAGAGTCGCCAGGTGCTGGCCACAACCAGCCCAAGAGTACTTGCCGCATCGCTTGCAATCCACCCGAAAACACATATTTTGGGAATCCTTACAAGCTCAACTTTTGTATGAATGGACATGCAGCTTCACTTTGCTTACTGAAATTGTGTGAGTTTTATTAACATCTCAAGAGACTCTGATATCATCGCCATTTCTGTCTCCAATACCGAGTTAAACGGGAAAAAGCACACCCTGGAAGGCATCGATGGCAAAGTACTTCACCCATTGGTTGGAAAACTACATCAAACCCACTTGTCATTAACTACAAGATGAGGCCAATGTAATCTTGGCGCCGCATGTGGATGATTTCAATAAAGATGCTTTGTGTAAAAGGGCATGTATGCGTAGTCGGTATGACAAATGCAATCCGCCAGACGGATCCAGCGTACTTGCAACCTACTTTTTGTTGTATTTATGTGTGAAAGGAAACAACCAAAACATTATGTCACAACAGAATAGAAACTTGCACACAAACAAAGCCAAAAGAAGTGTCCTACAGCCCTGGTCCCCATAGTTCACGACCTTACTCTTTCGCTACATTGACAAATTGCTTTCTGTCCTCCTCATCAAACTTTTAACGTGATGAAGAAGCAACAAGTTCTTGACCTGTCGAACATGTCGATCGACTTCTGCCATGATGTATTATAGAACTCGAATAGCAGACGGATTTGGACATCCAGATACGGATGTTACATGTAGTTATACATACATAAATCTCATCACATTATTGCCAAAATTATCTTCACACATTGTATTTGAGCTTATGATTTCATATAACCAGATAGTGATGAAGTTTAATAAAGTTAATTATATATACTAACAAGATTATGGGACCTCTTCATTTTAGATTCACACCCAAAGTGTGTAAATTGAGAACATGTATATTAAGAAAGAAAAAATGAAGCTCCAGAGTAGTTCTTTAACAACTCCAGGGAGGAATGCTTGAGGCATAGGCATGGGACCAAGGAATATTTCCCAATTTTTTTCTCGGAAGGACGCATTTAGGATCAATGATTATTGTGCATTTAGGAGCAATGATTGTCGAGCGTGCAATAAATGAACTGCGTGAAATTAAAGGCACAGTCTCCCTCAGATAGGATCAAACCGGGCATCCAAACCAGGGTTTGCTTTGAACTCAACATTGTGGACGTAATTGACCCAAAGTAATGCTCGTTGCTCCTGACACTACGCACAGGGAAGGGGCTTTCTATGGAAGATGTGACGTCCTAAAGATAAGAGGTGCTAAGCATCATTGATCAATACCTCAAGTCTATGGAAGGGTAATATCGACTAACTAAAATAAAGAACAAAACATGTAAACTTATTGTTCTAAACGCCATAGCAACATGTATACAAGAAGATCACGCATGAATCCTGCCTTACAAAACAAGCATAGTTAGTAACCTAGCCCACTACGTACTTAATAAAAAACACAAACATTCTGTCGCATAAAACTAAACCCATTTGCAGTCATCTACACAGAGACCACTAGAATGCAGAAACTTCAAGTGCTTTTGCCATCAGCTGGTTTCTTTGCTGGACTTGATTCTGCCCCGGCTGAGTTCATCAACACTCGCTTGACTCCTCTTCCTACAACTCCCAGATGTGTGACTCCAGTTGAACCATTTGTGTGAGCAGTGGAAACAGTCGGGGAATCAAAATCCCCGTTTTTGTCAGCAGTAGCCATCTGCGAGGAGCTCATACCTGTTGAAGATTTACCTTTTTCACCATCTCTCAACTTAGCAGATGCCATCCCCAGGATTTCAGCGAGTATTGACTTCGGATTCAGGACCAGTTGTTGAAGATCTTCAAGCTGCAAATCCAAGCATGGACAATTTACTCTAGATAAAGTTGCATATGAGTTGTTTTGAATTTCTGCACAATTATAAACTCACCTTCTTCTCCAGTTCCCCACAAAGGCCAGAGAGTGTTTCAATCTCTGCTGTTTTATCTGTTACAGAACTGTCAGACCGGGAGACACAGGAGTTGGCACCCTGATCTAGCTGAGATGCAGACGATGAAGTTGCCGATTCTGAGACACTCTTTACTTCATTCATGAGCCGTTGCACCCGAGACTTACAAGCGGCTATAGCTTTCTCGCAATATGGAATGGCTTCCTCAGGCTTGGTGCCAACCTCCAGGCATAAACATACCCGGAAATATCTGAATTCTATGGTTAAGTTCACAACTCCGGGGCAGAAAAAAAGAAATACTCCAGGCATTAATAATAATCGATGAACTCGTATACTTCTGATTTAATCTCAAGGAAACAAAATACATCCATTCACTGGCAACACACCTGTACATCCCAAAGGTCAGAGAAACTTTGAGTCAACATTTCAAATAAGTATGTTGGCCCTGGAAAGGATACAGTTCAGCTATTTCTCTACTGTCTGGTTCAACCAGCCGTTCCAAGATAGAGAGTGCTTTCTGATAGTCACTGAGAGAAGTTTCAATGTCCTCTACATGAAGCATAGCAAATACATTGTACACGTTTAAGACATATAAGGCTTCCAGAGAAATCCTTGCAAACAGTTGGGTATTGAATGAAAAGAAAAAAAAAACACTGATATTAAAATGATCAAGAAATTCAAAAGGAAAGGAAAACGAAATAACACCAGACAGACCTCTTTCCAGAGCAACTTCAGCCAACGCTGATAATATGTCTACTTTTTCCATTGTGTCATCACATTGTTTTTCTACAATTGCTCTTGCAACGTCTAGCATTTTCCATGCCAAATCAAGGTCAGACTCATCCTCCTCTGCTTCAGCCAGATCCTCGGCATCATTATCCTCACCTTCTTCTTCTCCTTCTTCTCCTTCTTCTTCTTGGTCTTTTCCACTGGAAATGGTACCTGCTTAAAGAAAGAAAAAAGAGACAATAAGAAGCCATCTTATCCCAAAAATACTGGGGCAGCCAAAGTCAATTATCAAAACCCATTAATAGTCAATTAAAACCCACCCAATCACTTCTCTCTATGTAATTTTACTCTAAGAACTATTTCCATGTGTGCATAAGAACCTGTAAGTGGTTGTAAGCAGTGGTATTTGATATGCAACTCAGACACCCTATTGTCCTTATGAGGTTTGAGGTTCACCGTATAAGTTGTCTATGCAATAACGTTGCCAACTAGTGCACCCAATCCATCCTCATTTCTTAGAATGCAACTACTGACTAATGTGTTGAGCTGTAGAGTTGCTAAACAATTAAGAGCAGCTACAACTTCAAACCAGAATCCAGAAAAAATATGGTCCAAAGGATATTAAACCACCAGAACATGGGATACTCATTTCAACACACCCACCTTTGAGGCATCATCAGTTTCTCAATATTCTTATATCCAACTCTAAAAGCAGCAGTATAATTTATTTTTGCTTATCATGGTATCTCACTCGCCTATAACATTCTTTCTAATTATGCACGGAGAAGTTATTTGCTTGGGCCAAAAAAAATTAATACATTTACTTCAAACTGCATTGCTCTTTACAAAAGGATTCAATTAAGAGGAACTTGAGATGTAAACAGATGTTAGAGAAGGAACTGATCCAGTATATCTGAAGCAAGATGACCTAGGGCAAAAGTTGACACACACACACACAATGATCATCCTCTGACAGAAGAAACAATAGCGAAAAAGAAATTCCCCAGCATATAGATATGTACTTGTGTGTGAGTATATCATATGTAAACATAAACTGTATAACAAGTGTATACATTTACTTCTGTCAATTTCTTCAATGCGTGTTCAAGAACCAGTGACATTGAATTTGATGATAATTTAACAAAATGGATCATGCCGAGAAACATCTCTCATTTGTTTTCTTACTTTCTTCTTCATACAGTCAAAAGCGGGAAGGGGGGGATAAGAATCCTGGCAAGCAGCCGTAGCAGTATCAGACAGATATGGACAAAATGTATTGTGTATGACACTTATTGTTAATGAAATTATTTTCCAACACATCATACAGTAAATATGACTTTGCAAAAATTAAATCGCTGAATATAATGCGCACCACTACTTCATGCATGTGAAAGCTGCCTCACTTATGAGCAAAGGCCAAAGTTAATTCCCCAAAAAATCTAAAGTTAATTCCTCAAAAATCTTAGTTTAAGCAAATTATCAATCAAAATCTGTCACGCGCAAGAAAGATACCAACCGTCCTCAACTGCTGCTTCCTGATTATCCGTACTTGCTTCCTCTTCAACGTTACCCGAAACAGAAGCTGCTGAGGATTCCCCAGCCATCACATTATTAACGGATTCATCTTTAGCTCCGCGTTGTCGAGAACTACCCTCCTTCTTGGGCACAGAACCCAATGGATCAGCCTCATCTTGTGCTTTGTAAAGCAGCGCGCATCCATATTTGTAGTATGCACGCACGCATTCCGGAGACAATTCCCCATAATGCGCAACCCTAATTCACAAATCATTTAACATATTGGAACAATTGTAAACAAAAGGAAAAAACCAAAAAAAAAAAAAATCCCTTCAACTCTAAATAAGTCAAATCACGTACACTGAGCATTATATAACAAATCTTGAATGAAAATTAAGAAATATTTCTATGCTCTGTAGAACGCTCTGACTAATTTTTAACTTTGCCATGACTTTAAATTGTGTCGTAATCCATATATAATAATTGAGGCTCAAGTATTACTTGAAGAGACACTCTCCGTTCTACCTCATAACATAAAAGGAGCAAGTATCATACAGCACAAACAAAAAAGTAACATACACAACAAAAACCCCTAAATATGAAGGCACACAGGCAAATACACGGGTGAGAAACGTTTAAGATAGAAGATAGTACTCATTAGGTAGAAGGAACCAAGTGTCGGCCAAATCTCACAGTTTCTCAGCGACTTTACTAAACAGGGTATCCAAGAAATGGAAAAGGAAAAGCGAAACCTTATCTCTAGGGCACGGCTGAAGCACTCTGCGGCCTCGTTGAAATCGTTGTCCTTCATGGCATTGGATCCCTTCTCCATCAACTCCCCCGCGAACTCCAACGACTTCTCTCGATCTCCTTGGGAGGAAGCCTCACCCGCGTCGTTGCCGCAGTTGATGTTGTTGTTGCAGGTGGACTCCGTGCCTCCCTGAGCGTTGGACTCCACAGTAGCCTCGTTGGAGGCCTGAGTTTCAAGGGTATTTGGAGCCACCATCGTCAACGACGCCTCAGACGCTGATGCCTCTTCCACCATCGCTCTCTTTGGCCTGGGAAACTTGCGTATTGGGAAGGCTCCTTTGCTTCGCTTCAAAAGCCCCTTTGTGGCGGAAAAAGGAAAACAATGGAAGAGCGAAACGTTTCGCTTGTACATGTCGATCTGTATCTCAAGTCTTTAATTTCTTTTTATTTTCTTATGAAATTTGTCACTTTCATTGTTCTATCTTCTACTATTTATCATTGTCTTAAAATCTTATAAGCATCAATTATTAACAAAATTAAAAAGAAAATTGGACGATCTTGAGTTATCACTGTATTTGAACATAACGACAAAAGATTGTTAGTTAAAGAAAGTAGTTAAATCAGTTGTTGCAACTATTATTTTCTTCAAACTTTTACCTTTCATTCTTGAAAAATTACCTTATTTTTGAACCTTTATGTTTCCATTTTAACCCTAGTACGTAATTTTAACTTGCCTGTTAACATCATAAATACCTCAATGAGGCTTCTTGCCTTTGTAGGCCCACCCCTTTCAACCTCTTGGCTCTTAGCCCATGCCTTTTTGGCATCACTCGACTTGGGTGGGCTTGTTACTTGACTTGTTCATTCTTTATCTATCAGTATGCGACTTCTTTCCTTTCCACTTGGTTTGTGCCTGTTCTTCTCTTTCCATCGCAGTGAGTTATGTGGATTTGTTGTCTTCATGGCAGCATGTAAGTCAGAAGTGGGGATCTTTTAATTTTTAAGTGCCCAAACTCTGGATTGAAAAAAACCAAAGAGAAAACGTCCCACAATTACCTCCTCCTGTCTTCTTATTGTGAAAGTGTTACTCGCATGATTTGGAAAACATATAACAGGGCTAGTTGCAGGCTTGGAAAGGGATTTATCGGCTGAAAGCATGGAGAATGAACTTAAACAAACAACTCAAAGATAAGGATATGTTTTCATTTAAAGGAAAACTAACCTAGAATAATTTCAGTTGATTAAAAAAAATTATTCTTTTTCATATACGAGTTACTCCTACAGACGCAACATATCTCCCCCGATACCCTGTTATATAACTGGTTTGGCATTGGACCTACGGCTAGTAAGGGAGTCAGCAAAATAAAAAGTATTTTTTTAAATTGCACATGTAAAAAGCTCTCCCCCTTACAACAACCTTGCCCTAAAGATTGAGCTTGGGAATTTGTTGTAGTTAAAAGAATTAATTCTACAAAATAATTAAATTTTGTAGAGAAATTCTTAAATCAAAGTAAAATCCATAGACAAGAGTGATAACACGATATGTGAGCAAGTGTTTTGGAATTCAATGAAAAAGTATGTATAGGATTAGACCTTATTTATAAGAATGAATAAGATCTCTAACCTATGAAGGAAAATAATGGCATAAATAATAGTTGACTATTACAAATAAGGAAGATATTTGAAAGTTTGGAAATGTTGTGTATAACAACAAATTGGTGTGTAAAACGTAGTAAGAATATAAATGATGTGTTCTAATTAAGCCCGAATTAATTATCAAACAGACTTTTCTTCAAGTTTAAGATGTTGTTTTGGATGTTGGCTAAATGCGGAATTAAATGAGAAATATAAAATCACACAAGAGAATACAAATTTACATGGTTTGGCCAATAATTACCTACATCCACAGGTAAAGCTAGGAGAGATTTCTTTCATTACTTGCAATCAACAGTACAGAAGTTCTCACAGGAATTATCTACCAAACACACTCTTCAATCACTCCTTTTAGGATACAAGGAAGTGCACAAGAGTTATACAAGAATGGCTTATAGATTTCCTTCTCTTTTTCACTGTTCTGCACACACCGTACACCAATTTGCATTGCATTGAAAACCGCACTGTAATCTGTACTCAGATCTACACAAATCTAGCCTCACAACTCTTTCTTGGTGTTTATCTCTCACGCACCCTCTCTTTCTCTATTCTCTATTCTCTCTTCTCTTTTTCTTATGTCTCACGATGCTTTTCTGATCAAAACACCTTTTTTTTTCGGTTTCAAAATTCAAAACTGCTCCCACGTGTAACCACTCTTCCCTTGAGAATAGGAGGAGGTGTTAGTGGTTGAGAAACAAACTCCCCATATCCCATTAACCACTTATGATAAGGCAGAGAGAAATAAAATGAGTTGGAAACGTGCTAATTATGAGCCACGTCCAACAATCCTCCACCTTGGTGAATAATTAGCAAGTAGTATCTTCATAACTCTCATTAGCTTTACCATTTCAGCATCTTCATTCATCATTGCACAAACCTATCAAGTCCATACAATTATTGAACTTGATAGTAGGGATCACCTTAGTGAGCATGTCAGCAGGGTTACACAAAGTTGATATCTTCAACACCTTCACCTTTCCTCCAGATACAATCTCTCTTATGAAATGATGTTTAATATCAATGTGCTTGGACTTTTCATGATGCTGCTTATCTTTTGTGAGATGAATGGCACTTTGACTATCACAAAAGATTTCATTCTTCTCCTGCTTTACTCCTAACTCTGTCACCAATCCTTGTAGCCAAATAACTTCCTTGATCCCTTCAACAATAGCCATGTACTCAGCTTCCATTGTAGATAAAGCCACGGTGGGTTGCAATGTGGCTTTCCAACTTATTGCTCCACCTATCAAGACAAATACATAACTTGAAAGTGACCTTCTATCATCAAGGTCTCTAGCATAATCTGAGTCAACATAACCCACAACTTTCTTCTCTTCATCTTTGTTAAACGTCAAGCCATAGTCAAATGTTCCCTTTAAATATCTCAAGATCCATTTCATTGCCAATCAGTGACCTTTCCTAATAACACTCATGAATCTACTCACTAGACTCATAGCATGGCATAAATCAGGTTTTGTACACACCATAGCATACATAATGCTACCTACTGCACTAGAATAAGGAGCATTTTCCATAGCTTCCTCTTCCTCTTCAAAATTTGGAGATAAATCCCAAGATAACTTAAAGTGTGCAGCTAAGGGAATACTTACAGGTTTTGCTTCATCCATATTGAACCGTTGAAGTATCTTCTCAATATATCTCTTTTGAGTGAGCTTCACAACTCTTCTGCATCTATCATGGTTAATCTCCATTCCAAGTATCTTCTTTGCAGCTCCAAGGTCTTTCATCTCAAATTCTTTCTTCAATAAAGACTTGAGCTCTTCGATTTTTGTTGAGTTCCTTGCTGCAATAAGTATATCATTTACATAGATAAGTAGATATATGCTAGAGCCATCAACCGTTTTCCTCTGATAAACACAACTGTCATAAGAGCTTCTACAATACCCGTGCTTGATCATGAATGCATCAAATCTCTTATACCACTATCTTGAAGATTGCTTCAGACCATACAACAATCTTTGTAGCTTGCATACATGATTCTTTTTCATTTGATCCACAAAACCTTCTGGTTGCTTCATATAGATCTCCTCCTCCAAACAACTGTTGCTTCAAATACAACCTATTAGTGAGTGATTTTGTCATATATAAACTTTCAAGTTTAGTCCACAAACCTGCAGGGGTCTTCTCAGATGCTACCTCCCTCAATACTAAATCTACCAGGTTAAGAATTATCGTGGCATGAGCCTTTTCCAACATCTCATCTTTTTGTTCATCTGTCAAAGATTGAGATAGGCTATTCTTCCCTTTCAATGATGCCAACATTCCTTGATGACTTAACAAAGCTCTTATCTTTAGCTTCCACAAACCAAAATCATTCTTGCCATTAAAATTTTCTACATTAGCTTTAATCGTAGACATATTAGAAATTCTACACACCAAAAAATCACAACCAAACTTGGCTTTGATACCAGTCTGTTGTGTAAAACAACAAACTGGTGTGTAAAACATAACAAGAATATAAGTGATGTGTTCTAATTAAGCCCAAATTAATTATCAAACAGACTTTTCTTCAAGCTTAAGATGTTGTTTCGAATGTTGGCTAAATGTGGAATTAAATGGGAAATATAAAATCACACAAGAGAACACACAAATTTACGTTGTTCGGTCAATAATTGCCTACATCCACGGGTAAAGTTAGGAGAGATTTTTTTCACTACTTACAATCAACAGTACAAAAGTTCTCACAGGAATTATCTACCAAACACACTCTTCAATCACTCCTTTTAGGATACAAGGAAGTGCACAAGAGTTATACAAGAATAGCTTACAGATTTCCTTCTCTTTTTCACTGTTCTGCACATACCATACACCAATCTGCACTGCACTAAAAACTGCACTGCAATCTGTACTTAGATCTACACAAATCTGGCCTCACAACTCTTTCTTGGTGTTTATCTCTCACGCACCCTCTCTTTCTCTATTCTCTCTTCTCTTTTTCTTGTGTCTCACTATTCTTTTTTGATTAAAGCACCTTTTTTTTCGGTTTCAAAATTCAAAATTGCTCCCACGTGTAACCACTTTTCCCTTGAGAATAGGAGGAGGTGTTAATGGTTGAGAAACAAACTTCCCATATCCCACTAACCACCTATGATAAGGTATAGAGAAATAAAACGAGTTGAAAACGTGCTAATTATGTGCCACGTCCAACAGGAAATATAAGGATAATATTCACTTTGAATTCATTGTCTTGATTTGAATTTGAATATGGCATCATCTTGTGGATCTTATGGTTGATGGCCAACGTTCTCTTTAAGATGTTTATTTGATGGAGGATCTAAAAATCCAACTTGGTTGATGTGGCAAGATTATACCTTTAACATCCCTGTAAGTTGATTAGTTGATGCAAACAGTCAACTTGTCTTGGAAAAGTTTAAATGTTGTAGAGGAGAGGCCCTTGGTAAGAATGTTAGCTATCTGATCAACAGAAGAGATGAAATGGATATAAAGCTTCTTCATCTTGATCCATTCCCAAATAAAATGAAAATCTATCTTAACATATTTGGTGCAAGAATGGAAAACAGGATTGTTTGAGAGGTATAATGCTAAGAGATTGTCACACCAAAGGATGGGTGGTTTGGATACTTGAATATGAAGATCTTTAAGTAGTGCCTCAATCCCTATGAGTTTAGTAGTAGTATCCGCAAGACTTTTGAATTTAGCTTCAGTACTTGAGTGAGCAACAATCTTTTGTTTGATAGATTTTCAAGAAATAAGATTAGAACCAAAAAAATACAATTACCACTAGTAGATCTATGATTGTCATGATCACCAGCCCATCATGCATTAGAATAAGCATTAAGAGATAATGTAGTGTTTTTCGTAAATTGTATGCTATAGTAGGGAGTATCAGCAAGAAATTGCGAGATGCATTTGACAAAGATCCAATGGACAAGTGTTAAGGCATGCATAAATTGACAAGCAATGTTTATTGCATATGATATGTCAGGTTTAATAAGTGTGAGATATTGGAAGGATCCTATGATGCTACGATAATGAGTAAAATCAAGATATTTTTTTTTAAACGCACACACCCGGGGAAGGGGGAGAGACGGGGTTTGAACCCATGACCGGGTGGACTCGCCGGTCAGGGTTTTGGCTCAGTGTCTTTAACCACTAAACCAGGCAAAAAAAAATCAAGATATGGTTTGCCATTAGTGAGAGATGGTGGGTGGGACAAATTGCATTGGGTGGCAATACCATGTGCGTTAGACATTTTTGCACATTGGAGGATATCACGTGTGAATTTTGCTTGGTGTAGGAAAAGACCATTGGTGGTATGATGAGCTTCAATGCCAAAAAATAATGTAAATCACCAATATCTTTAATATTGAATTTATTATGTAATTAAGATAAGATATGATTAAAAAATGCATATGGATTGTTGGTAAAAATGATATCATCAACATAAACTAAAATAAAGACAGTGTAAGTAGGTTTGTGTAATATAAATAATGATAAGCCAAACTTGGAAAGAGTAAAACCAATCTGTTGGAGAAACACGCTAAGTCTGTGATTCCACGTAAGTGGAGCTTGTTTAAGTTCATAAAGAGATTTTTACAAGTGACAGACAAAGTGTGGATGTGTAAAATCAGTAAAACCAAGTGATTGGACCATGTATACCTCTTCATCTAAATTACCATAAAGGAACACATTTTTTACATCAAGTTGTTTATTGGTCTAGCCTTATGTGTATGCAAGGGAGATAATAATGTGAATCAAAATAGGTTTAACAATAGGACTAAAAGTGTAAGTATAGTCTAGGCCAGGGCATTGGTGAAAGCCTTTGGCAACTAAACGTGCCTTGTATCATTCAGGTGAACCATCAAAGTGGAGTTTGACTTTGTAAACCCATTTACATCTAATAAGTTTAATGTGATGTAAGGGAGGAACCAATTCCCATGTTTGATTTTTCAATAGAATGTGTATTTGTTAGCTATGGCCTTTCACCAATTTGAATCTTTAAAGGTTTTAGTAAAATTTTATGGTTCAGTATATGGATGCTCTAAAGTAGTTAAGGTGTATGTTTGTTGTTGGGTAAGGGTGCGATGTGAAATTTTACCTCCTCGTAATCTTGTAATCAGGTAGTGGTTGTGTTGTTACAGTTAGAGGAGGTGGTAAGTTGGAATCTTGAGATTGTGGTGTTTTTGATGTCACAATATATGTGTTATTCAAATGTTCTTGTATATTAGAATGATTACAAAACATCATAAGGGATAGAAATGAAGGCGGAGTAGATGATGTTGAAAGGGGTGAGGAATTTTGAATAATTTGTTGTTGATGAAATGGAAATTGACATTGATCAAAAAAGGCATCGGAAACAATATATAATTTATTTATAGATGGGCAAAGACATCGATAACCTTTATATCCCATGGGATAGCCTAGAAAAACACATGGTGTGGAACATTTTTCTAATTTATGTTTGAAATATGGACATAAATAAGGATAAATTAGATGTCTAAAAATTTTAAGATGGGAGATTGGTGGAATAATATTATATAGTTGTTCCCATGGCGATTTATTTTGAATGACAAGGCTTGGTAAATGGTTGATAATATGGACTGCGATTTCAAACGTGTAGTCCCAATATTTGAGTGTAACATGAGCTTGGTGGGGTATAAAAAGCCTAGATTTTGTAATATGTATATGTTTACATTTTGCAAACCCATTTTGGTAAAGAGAATATGGTGTAGAGATTTTATGGAATATTCCTTTATTGACTAGAACCTTTTTGAAAGAGTTGGAAAGAAATTCTTTAGCCCATCACTTTGAATGTTGTAGATTGAAATTGATTTTCAACAAACATAGAAAATTTGGTAAAGATATTTTAAAAAATTATTACATGATTGCATTAATATAATTATGTAAATTTGGAATAATCATCAATGAAGGAGATATAATATTGATTACCATTTGATGAGGTAATTGGGGTGAGTCCCCAAATATTAAAGTGTATTAGTTCTAAAGGGCTATGGCCATATTAATAGTTGAAGTGTGGACCTAATGTAAGCTTTTAGAAAAATGACAAGAGTCACAAAAGGATGAAATTTTTTCACTAAATGCAATATTATTTATTCTTAGTAACTTTATTACATTATCAAAATGTGTATGACCTAAATGATAGTGCCAACTAGTAACATCATTTGCGATTGCAAGATAGGTCATAAGATTAGGCTAAGGAAGCTTTAAGCTAAGTCGATATAGCCCTTGGTCAATGGGCTATGAAGTAAGATTTTTTCCATTCTCAAACTTTATACTGCACAAAAATTGGGATAAAATAAAAAGGCACAATCATTATCTTTTGTAAATTTAGAAATAGAAAGTAATTTTTTTTATGTGGGGAATAACTAAAATATTTGATAAATGTAAATTTTCTTTTGTATGAATATTACCTATATTGGTTATGGAATGGCCCACTCCATCTCCTACAGTGACTTCTTGGTCCCCATTATAGTTAAGTATGTTACTAACCCTATAAGGATCAAGAGTAATGTGAGTAGTGGCCCCAAAATTAGATACCATTCTTGGTCATTGTGGGCCAATGTAGTTGGGCTTAGGGGGTCTTGAAGAATAATGTTTACCTTAAGACTATGCAAGCTCAAATTGGAAGTTGTGGAATGGGCATTTGGGCCGATGCAGTTGGAGTTAGAAGGGGCATCCTTATATTGACACTGGCAAGCAAGATGGTCAATTTTCTAGCAAATCTGGCGTTGGATCTGCACACTATATTTAAAGTTTGTGGCATATGTGAAGAGATACTAGTAGTTGGAGTTAACGACCAACATTAGATGTAGGGTGTGTCCATAATGGCTGTGGGAGCAAGCAATCGCACTATTTGTCATAGATCTAGTGATGGAGGCAGCATTGGAGGCTTAGGAGTTGGCATCCATGGAGTATGCAGCATTTAGAAGGGTTTATTCCATAAGTTCAAGCTGGGCCTCATGGTTTAGCAACAACCTGTGCAAATCTTTATGGGTCAAGGAGGTTGTTATGGTGTTCATGGATATGGTAGTTACAAGAAAAGCGAATAGGTTCCTAAGTCCTTGAAAAATGTGGGTTAGATACTCGTTATTTAAAACATTTTCACTAGTAAGTCTTAATTGGCCTACAATGGCATCAAGTTCCTGCATGAAGTCAGTGACTAAATAATGGCCTTTGTTGATGGCCTATAGGTGAAGTCGAAGTGCAGAGGCTTAAACAGTGTTATGGGTATAAAACTCTTTTGCAAAAGCAATCCAGTTCTCAATAAAGGTGGGGTATTATGCAACAGCAGTCATGATGTTGTCATTTTTGGCATTTAGGATCCAGCCTTGAGTAGTTTAGTCCCAAACAAGCCAATCTTGGTAAGCAAGATTGGAGTTACGCATAATGGTTCTATCATTAATGGTGTCCATTATGAATTTGGATGGGAAAGGATATAAGCAATCAATTATACAACTCAATCTGTGCACGTAAGTACAGCTTAATGTGTGCTTTCCAAACTAAGTAATTATTTCCTTCAAGGCGAACCCTAACAACAAGGATGTTTGGATTACCAAGTACAGGTATAGGTTAGGCATGTGTGGCAGTGTGGATGTGATTATTTTGGGAGGCCATTTTAACTGTAGGATCGAAAATAAATAAAAGGGCGTGTGCCATTGGTGGATGATACCAAATTAAAAGAATTAATTCTACAAAATAATTAAATTTTGTAGAGAATTTCTTAAATCAAATTAAAATCCATAGGCAAGAGTGATAACATTATATGTGAGCAAGTGTTTTGGAATTTGATGAAAAAGTATGTATAAGAGTAGACCTTATTTATAGGAATGAATAAGATCTCTAATCTAAGAAAGAAAATAATGACATAAATGATAGTCGACTATTACAAATTAGGAAAACATTTGAAAGTTCAGAAATATAAGGATAATATTCATTTTGAATTCATTGTCTTGATTTGAATTTGAATGTAGCATTATCTTGTGGATCTTGTGGTTGATGGCTGACACTCTCTTTGGAATGTTTGTTTGATGAAGGATCTAAAATCCAACTTGATTGAAATGACAAGATTGTACCTTTAACAATTGCTTTATGAACCATATGATATATTGTTTAGTTCCTATTGGTTTCATTACCAATCTCTTTGGTAGCCACATTTAAAAAAACAGTTTAAGCTCTATAAAACCCTATGTAAGAGTTAAAAAGTTCAATAAGGGCTTTACTTAGTAGAAAATCTCAAGTCAAACCTAGTTATTTTTGTAAAACCTCAAGCTAGTTAAAAGTTAGTGTTTGAGGTGCTTGCTTTTAAGATTTATATTTTTCCAATGATTGTCTTAAAAAATGTTACCATTTATTGAATGAGCACACATATAAAGCTACAATCTCCATCCTTTTGAGATTCTTTTGTGCTGTAGCAAGTAGAGCGAGGAAAGTGCAAGATGAGTCATAAGCTTAAGTTGTATTGAATGTTGCGGTACAAAACAATCTTATTATCATCTAGCATCTTGGCAAAAGAGTGAAGTTCCTAATCTTTTAGTGGTGTCCTAATAATATCCTCAATTTCTTTTTTTTTTTTCCTTTTAATCTTAAACCTAGCCCAGTTATTTTTATAAAACCCCATGTAAGAATTAAAAGTTTAGTACACATTTTACCTGGTAGAAAAATCTCAAATCCAACCTAATAATTTTCATAAAACCTCATGCTAGTATAAAAGTTTGTATTTGAGGTGCTAGCTTCTAGGATCAATGTTCCATTGTTAGTGTTCAAAAGTATTTTCATTTATTGAACGGGCATACATATAAAGATATAATCTCCTTCTTTTTTAGACTTTTTTTTCCCATAACAAGTAGAGCAAAAGAAGCATATGATGAGTCATAAGCTTAAGTCGTGTTGAGAGTCATAGTGTAAAATAATCTTAATATCACCATCATCTTGCTAACATAGAGAAGTTCCTACTCTTTTGCTAGTGTGTTAATTCTATCCTTTATTTTTTTTTTAATGTCAAACCTAGTCTAAATGTTTCTATAAAACCCCATACAAGAGTTAAAAGTTTAGTACAAGATTTACCTAGTAGAAAAATCTCAAATCCAACCTAGTTATTTTCATAAAACCTTAACCTAGTTAAAATTTTGTGTTTAAGGCACTCATTTTTAAGATTAATGATATGCCAGTGATTGTCTTCAAAAATATTTTCATTTATTGAAGGGACACATATAAAGATACAAATCTTGTCTTTTTAAGATTCTTTCATTCCATAACAAGTAGCGTGAAGGAAGCATAGGATGAATTGTAGGCTTGAGTCCTCCAAATGCAAAACGACCTCATTATCTTCTAGCATTTTGCTAGCAAAGAGAAGTTCCTACTGTTGGTGGTATTCCAACTCTGTGTGGAAGGTGCTTATTAAAATTCCGTTACTAATAGTCTTTAAAAATATTTTCATCTTAAAGCCAAAAGAAATATGAGAGAAAAGTAGGAGCAAATGAGAGCAAGAGAACTAAACATAAAGAAAGATGAGTAAGGAGTGGGAACGAGCAAGAATAGGAATGAGTAGGAGTCAAAACGAGAATGTGATGAAATAATTTTCCATCAAAAGGGTTAAGAGGTATATCTCTAGTGTATTTTTCCAATGATGGAGGAGTTTATTCCAACTGCATTGGTGCAATTATTTCTCCTTCTTATTCTTCAATCTCTATAACTATCAACTTTGTGTTCATTAGCAAATCTCTAATAATAGAGTCTTCATCTAAGGTATACTCAATAAGGCACACTACTTTAGGTTATTTTGGTGTTGTAGCTACCTATGTATTTGCCATTTCTTTAAGAAATGTGAAAATGAGATTTTAACATGTAACCACCTTGTCTTCTCTAATGGAAACTCATTTTTGCTTCCTATCAAGTTTCTTTTCTAGAAAGCTAAAGATTTATACCTTTTGCAATGTTGTCCATCACTAACTACTAACCTTGTTGTAGATTAACCACTAAGGAACCTAAATAAAACGATACTAGGTCTGAATGAAGGGACATTAGGTATAGGCTGGAGCAATTTTAATGGTAAAGCAAATGTGGACGGTACTAGTGTGAAATGATCTATAGATACAATGTCTTTCTTGTTTAGAATTTTTGCACACTTCTTCAATAATAAATTAAAGCACACATATGCATACACATTCAAGAGATTTCAAAGAGTTTTGGACCAACAATGTCCAACTCCCCCATCTCTTCACTAATTTTTAACTATTATAGGTCTAGTCTTTTAAATAAGAAAGATTGAAAAACTTTCACAACCTTAACTTCATAGTACTTTTAAAATAACTCAACACTTGGTTATTAGTATTATCTAAGCTTTTGTTCTATTATACCACTACTTCAAGTCCATTTTCTAGGCCTTTTAACTCAATAACCTAATTCTTTAATTGATGTAAGATGTGAAATTCTTTTTTTTCCCAATCCTTGTGGGACCAAGACTTTTTTCTTTCCCAAGCCTATGAGGTAAGGACTTTTTCCTTTTCTAATCCATGTAGGACATGGACTATCAAATCATGTGAAATTCCTTTGAGATTTTGAGTCCTTTTCTTTAGTTATCAAATTCCTTTAAGATTTGAGATTCAAGACTTAGGTAACAACTTTAGTAACTTATTTTAAGGAATCTGTCTTAGGACATAAATATGATTTGGAACATTGGTTATGTCATACTTCACCAAGAGTGCTTTATCATTAGCATTATATGGACTAGCCATGTCAAATGCATGATTCTACTATTGGTATGCCATCTAGTAATGGAAAGTCACCATGGTAGCATCAACTATCAATGGTGCTCCAATAATCTAGATCTAAACAATGAGGCAATTACAAAGATGGGGCCAAGAGGGCACAATAGTTTGGATACACTGTGAAACTAACTATTCCCTTATTTGAAGTAGTCTCTAGAGTTGCAACACAAGCATCATTGTATCTTATGAATCTAGAATCAAGCAAAGCAATTTAAGTTGCTATAGGCAGTCCTTTCCGACCATGAAAGGTATGATATAGCTTAATGGCTCCTAAGTGGAGATGAATGTATCCTTCAATATGTATGGCTCTAAAATGAAAATAAGTATATCCTTCAATATAGTACATTTGAGGAATTTCTTGCAAGATCTTGATCTAGACATTCTATTCAGCATCTAAGGAGGCAAGATGGTTGGTATGGAAACAAAGGGATTGGATTAATTCCTTAACATTCTTTGGCTTAGATTCTTCAAAGAAATGCTTGACAATGACCTTTTTATAGTCAATCTTAAAAATATAATAATGATTGGTGATGATAGAATCATGGGTTTAACATAAGGGATGTATTCTTGCTTATAAAGATGATCCAAAGAATTCACAACAAAGAATTAATCTTTACGCTTGATGAAGGAAGGAGAAGAAAAAGGAAAATGAGAGTGCATTTGTTATAAATCCATTATTTAAAGTAGTTTTTAGGTGTATGAATGTTTGCATTTTGTTGTAGTTAGTTGTTTTGCTAAGGTTAGTTTAGTAACCTAGGCTTATAAATGTCATGGTCTAGTCTAGCATTATGGAGTTGTCTTCTATATAAGAACAAGAACCAATGTCGAATGTTCTATTGTTTTGGTAGGGTTCTCCATTAAACCTAAATCATAATTTTCTTCATTCATCTGGATTTTCTCCACCATTACTTAGCAAGGATGTCACCATTTGAATCCTTTCAAGGATTTCATGCTCCAAGCCCAACTACCCAAGTCTAGGGCTCCCACTCAATCTAGCCAGAATTAGTGTTTTATATGATATGACAAGTGTGAGTATAGCATGGAAGCCATGCTTCTCTTTACCTTCCTTTCCCATTATAGATAAACTTAAAATATCTTCCCCATATTGTATCATAATTGGTTTGGCGTAAGACCTATCTAGTAAAAGAGTCAACAAAATAAAAGGTTTTTTTTTTTTTTGAACTTGTACACTTAACAAAATTTTTTTATTTTTTTCTCTTCAATATAAGCCCTATTCCAAATATTATTCTAACATTAATTTTAAAAGACAAATACAAGATTAGGTATAAACACATACATAATATAAAATCCATAATACCAAAGTTCATTAAGTCCACGAGAAATAATTTTTACATTTAAAAAGTAATAGCATAATATATATTGTTTGAAACTTTCATAAAATAAGAAGCCATTAAAAACTTGTTTTTCTTTAATAACCAAAAAAAAAAAAAACCCTGCCACTTTTATCACTTTGATAAATTACCGAATGGCAAAACCTCTTAGGGCTTGTTAACTTCATACTTTTGCTATCATAAAAAAATTAATTAACAAAATATAATACATCATTATATACATAATTAATATTTATTCCTAATTTTGGCTCAATAATTGACACTTAAAGACATCTTCCAATGAATGTAGATCAAGATCGAGTTCTTACTCTAATTGTGATAATGTAGACATTGACAAAAAAAAAATAATAAGAAAGAATAAGAAGAAGAAGAAGAAGAAGAATATATTTTAACCAAATTTGAGCGCAAGAGAGTATTTAACTAATTCAATCGCACTAATCTGGAATAAAAATATGCAAAACCCTATTCCTATTTCTTGTAAATTTGTATATCAACCCTATTCTTATTTATAAACAAATTTACAAATTTAAATCCCTTATTAATTCATTTTCATCCAAAAAATCTTCTATTCATTGGTCAATTATGTTTCAATCCAGCAACCAAGCCCCTTTGCCACCAAACATGGGGGATTTCTACCCTTTCTCCTTCCCATTTCTTGGCTCCCAAATGGTTGTGCAACGAACGAAACGGGTGTCGTATGTTCCCAAGATCCATAGGGACGTCATTTTGTACGAGGCGGAAACCGAGCGTCGTTTTCTCCCCAAGTCATGTCGTTTTGCCTTTGTGCCTTCGCACCTTTATATACCTACAGAAAAATCTTAGCAGAAGAAAATCCGAACCCGAAATGTCGATATTAGCCCTTTCGTGTATATTAACGGGAGTTTGTTGAAAAATGCCAGACCACATAAACTTGCACACCCTCCACTCCTGAAGATTGGCTGTCCTCGTCCTAGGCAGCTATGGCTTCCATGATCTCACCACCGCTAGCCCAGACCATCTCGCTACGCCATGTGCGAAAGTTGCACATTACCTGCTGCAAGACGCAGATTCCAAAACCTGCGCCAGTTCCTCGCGCAACAGCCGCTCCCTCGGGCAGGAGACAGCTGGTGCTCCTACTGACAGCATCGACGGCCATGGCGGCGAGAGAATCTCCGTCGATAGCGCAGGATATACCGCTGTTTGGCCTGAGGAAGAAGCTGAAGAGTGCTGAGGAGGAAGCGGAGCAGAGAGTGAGGGAGGGCTTCAACACGGCCGAGAAGGGCCTCGAGACCGTTGAGAAAGGAATCGAAACGGCTGAGAGGGGGATCGAAACAGCGGAGACCGAGATCGAAACGGCGGTGAGCTTCGGTGGATTGGCGCAGGCGGGTGTGGTGGCGGGAGCGGAGGTTGTAGGGGTCTTGGTTGCCACTTCGATTGTGAACGGCATATTGGGGCCTGAGGTTGAAAAGTCGTAGCTGCAACCAATTGTTGGTGATTGGTTTACGCTTTTGCAAAAACCTTTTGTTTGATGTTCGGCATTTTCTGTAGTGTGCTGAATCGGGCAATTTGGTTGCCAGATTGTTGGTAATCACACCAAAAAGCCCGAATTCCTTAGTTATAGTCTTAGAGATGATAACGCTGTAAGATGAACACAGGTTGTTGTCCTAATGGTTCATATAATGCATGTATTTTTCCACGGCTTTCAATCTTCCTGCAGGGAAGAAGAGTCACTCTAATATTCTAAGTAACACAAATTGAGTTTCTTTGAATGTAAAGAGACATCTAAATATGGGAGGCACAATTATTTGTCATTGATTACTCTTTGAAGAATGAAGGCATGTGTTTATAGGACGAAAATTTTAACATTTGAGTATGTGAACTTTTACGGTGAAATGTAAAAGAAAAAAGTACTATTACTAACTTTTAAATTGATTTTTAGATTGGTTTAAACCTTTTAACACAACATCATAGTTTATGTTCAATTTACTTTACTTTGTATGACCTTGTGTCAAATATAATTAAAATGTAAAATAATTTTTTATAAAGTTTAAACGGAAAAAAGTGTCATCTAATGTTTGACTAGTTTTTGAATTGAGTTTTTTAGTATTAAGTTTATGTGTATAAATAGGTCAAATTGAGTATGAAAGATTTAATATTTAAGAATGTTTTTGACAAAAGACATTTTAGTCATTTTAGACGGTATTTTTTTAATTTTAATTATCATTTTGGGTGTTCAAATAAGAAGACATATTTTTAGTTACCCAACTAATAATTAATAAGGATGCAAATATATATTTCTTACATCAGCTACATTGACTAACTTACTGTTGAAGTTTCCTTGAATAGAAAGAAAGAAAGAAACTTGAAAAAACATTAGATAGACTTGAACGTAGGTTGTTGCTTAAACGGATATCTCATCCCCGTACAAACGGACATTTAGGGACCAGAGAATCAGCCTTGCTTCAATAGAACTCTCCAATTCAAAATCTCCACGGAATATCCTCTCCATGGCTCGTCTAGCCTCTAATCCCGTCGGCCTCCATAGATTCCGACCAGCCTTTCGAACCCCTCACGCCTCCCATCAGCTCTTCAACACTTCTCTCCATTACCCCGTCCCCACTCTCCGATTACGGAGCATAGCCCGCTGCCAAACGGGTCCCGACTCGACCGAGACCTCCTCAACGGTGAGTCCCATATCAAGCATCCGATTCTGTTTTCCTTGTTTCGAAGATGCTTACTTCCTTGTTTTTGTTTATTTATGTAGGAAAACTTGGCCAGTAGTAATTCCAGTTCCCAAGCCACAAATGCCTCCGCGGATAATGGGCCTCCGGAACTTCCGAACAAAACCATCAACAAGCGGATAGCAGTGATTACTACGGTCGCTGCGGTGGGGCTTTTCTTGTCCTCACGGTTGGATTTCGGTGTTTCCTTGAAGGACCTCTCTGCAGCTGCGTTACCTTACGAAGTGGTATTTGCCTATTATTTTGTTTGTCCCTCTTCTTATCATGCTCGTGCTGTTGTTTCTTCTTTGTTTATTAGCGTTTCGTTATTTTTTGGGTGTTTGTTTTAGGCTCTTGCCAATGGGAAGCCCACCGTTGTGGAGTTCTATGCAGATTGGTGCGAAGTGTGCCGGGAATTGGCTCCTGATGTCTATAAAGTCGAGCAACAATTCAAGTAAGATCTTCAATGTCGGGAACTTTTTCTTTTTTTCGTTGTATAACTATCCTAACACACATATGTGTATCTTTCCGGAAGCTTGCTGATTATGTTGAGACTAAGTCATATAATATGTCGGGGTAGATCTATATGCTATATCAATTACAGTTCAAATGTTCTGAAAAAAAGAACATAAAAATTCTTGAATTTGGTGTAATACACTCATGGATGGCTTTCCTATGCACTACGAATTACTTTTTCTCTTTTTTTCAACAGTTCTTTCTTAACAACTAGTGCTGCTTCAAATGCTTACTCAGGGACCGTGTAAATTTTGTTATGTTGAATGTTGACAACACAAAATGGGAACAAGAACTTGATGAGTTTGGCGTTGAGGGGATTCCTCACTTTGCGTTTCTAGACCGAGATGGAAATGAGGAGGGGAACGTAGTTGGCAGGCTTCCAAGACAGTACCTTCTTGAGAATGTGGGTGCCTTGGCCCGTGGGGAAGCATCCATACCTCATGCCCGTGTTGTAGGACAATATTCAAGTGCCGAAGCAAGGAAGGTGCACCAAGTCGTTGATCCAAGAAGTCATGGTTAGACGTAACTTTCCCGTGCAGCAACAACTCTTTAATACATGTATGGGGTTCTCCCTACTTACTGATATGTTCATACTTTTATTGCACGCATTGTGAATAGGTTCCTAATGTTAAAGAAAATCCACATTAGGAATCCTACAAGTGAATTCATCATTCATGAGTTTCCTGCATTTAGTAACTGGTTACTACATCCATCTAAACTTACTGGACAATGCTTACACAGAAACACCAGAGTGCTTCCTTCCAATAAATATCCTAAGAGAACATAAACAAAGAATTATCTAAAAGGTTCAGAAATTTATTGTCACTAACCTAGAACCATCTCTTTTGAAAATGATCTAAATTGTTGTTTCCTAGAATTTTTGATGATTTCGTGGTCTTCAACCAGCCTGCTAAATGCAAGGCAGGCTTTGTAATGGTTACAGAGTGAATGTTCTATCTTTGTTCTGTATGACTTTTGATCATTTGTTTACTGATTTTGAAGATCCTAGTATGGAACGTAAGTGATACTCGATTCTTCAAGAAACAAAACACTTAACCTCTGATAACATTTCTCATTCAGCTTGTATGTAGTGTTAATGTAAAACCGTATAAAATGAAAGATGAGAAAAAGGTTTGATTCTCTTCTCTTGTATGGTTAAAAATCAATTCTGCTTAGTACCCTATCTTCCTTTTTATGGTTTAGATATCCTCCTAGATTCTAACAATGTACTCCAGATCTCCTCTCAAACTACCTAAAAAAGAAAACTTTTGGTAAAGGAAAGACAGGTTACGGAAAACTGAATCAAAAATTTCCTGGAAAATCTGCCTCTCTTGACCACCTGTCTTAGTTTCCCTTTAACCATTGGTAGATTAGCCTGCTATACCTCTACAAAATGACACAGTGAGCTAACCTATCAGCCACATTGGTCCTCTGTTGTTCTGCTTGTATCTCTGCTACTGATTTCCTAGCATCTGAGTATTCAATTCTTCGTGGAGCTTCAAATTCTGAACTCCGCAATTTATTGTGATGGACCCCCCTGAAGATTTATCGCTGTGCCAACTTTGGTGGACAGTTTTGTTCATGAGCCCCTGCCTGCTCTTTTGCTGTAAGTAGTTCTGTGTCTCCTCTTTCCTCAAATGCAACTTGCGTCGGGCATGATCTTAAGCCTCTTTGAACCATCCTGGCCCCTGTTTCTTCCATGGTTCCTTTTGTTTTCCTTTGTTTGACATATTTGATGAGAAAATTAATAGCCACCAGGAGAAAAAAGGATTAAGAATCACCTTTAACTAGAAATATCAAATCCACACTGGTGGTTTCTTTAATTTATATTTTTAATTAAAGGATGAGTTAAATTCAGGAACCAAAGAAGTCATTGATTCAGTTTTTTCTTTTTATCTGTCTGCGGTTAAATCTCGCTCCTCCCTAAGACGTAAGCTAGAAATACACCCACTTTGTGCGTAATGGAGATGGGGGGAAGCCCAAGTTTGAAGCTTAGCCTACAGGCTAAGAGGCTTCTACGAATAAGATTTTAATCAATAAGGACTACGGAAGTATTCGAATTGTTCTTATGAATTGTTTAGGGTGGTCGGTCGCCTTCATTAGCCGAGTAACGTGTCTTCACATTGTCCATCTAAGAGCTGCCATGTACTAAGAAAATTGCTGTCGCCATGCAAGACCTGTTCAAAAGAGTATATCTTAGTGCAAACATGTGAAGCAACTGCATGAACTTAATCAACTTAGGTTACAAGTGATTCTGATAATCAAGTAGTGGTTTTAAATTTAAATTAAGTTTTGGGTTACTGAACATAAGTTTATTTAAGAATTCACCTTTAAGCAATAAAAGCAATATTTTCTCAAAGAAGTTAAAGTCCTTTATATAGAGGTTTAGATTTCAAGAAGTTTCCCTTTTACAAAGGCTAAGATTTTAGTTCCTATTTTTAATTTTCTTTTCTTTTGATACTTGCCATCCCTCTTGTCACCACATTCATGCTTATCAAAAGACGAACTTTACATGTAAGAATTGATTGATTGCATGTCTCTTCTCTAATATGTCATGAAAGGCATGATTGGTGGGATTGTCGGTCAGGGTTTGGCTTAAAGAAAGCCATTAAGCCAGGGCCCGCCCTTCTTATTAGGGAACCTGGAAAATCAAAAGTGCTAGGATTTCTTTACAACAAACTGTATATAGCTGTATAAGGACTTGTCCTCGTTTGATTTCATTACTTGAATGAAATATCAATTACCTTTGCTTATTCTTTAGATTACGTCTGAATCACTTGAGAAAATGCGTGCAGCAACGTATTTAATAGTGGAGATCTTTTGGCACTGATGCTCGAGATCCAATCCTTACTAGTCTTGATAGCGTTGCCCCTCAAAGTCATACATAGAAACCTCCATCCTACCTGCTGTGTTTCCACGGTTATCCTCGCAGACAACAATGGCAACTTCCAAACTTGCCGCCTCTCGCTTTGCTCTTTTCTGCGTTATTTTTGCCACTCTGCTGGCACAGCATGAAGGTTAGGCATCTCTTATGCTTCAATTATAAGTCATTGTAAGCTAAGATTGGATCATTGGGTGAGTTTCAAAGTTACATCCAAACATGATGCTATTGCCATGGGGAAGCAACAATTACTGCTTACCATGTTTGCATATTGGGCTGTCCGAGGCAGGCAGTATCTAAAAAGAATCAGCTTTTGGTTAATATTATTGCAAACCATACTCAAACTCATGTGTGTCCTCTCCATCCTGTCAAAACTTATGACAGTAAAAAAAGTTGGCGCAATTGATAACTAGATTCATGCAGTCGTCTCAAATGTTTGGGATCATCTTAGCACGGAATTGTTTTCTTATTCTTTTTTTCTTGTGAGTTAATCTTTTTTAATTTCTTTTGGGTCTTCTTTTAGATGTTTCTGTGACGGCAACCCTGATGTGTTTGCTCAATATGAATAAACAGGCTACCAAGACATTAAAACTAGAAAACAAGGGAGTGAAGATGCCTATTTAGTTGAGGGACCTGATGTAACCAGGAACAGCAAACTACATGTTACATTATGCCGTAATGATAAATGTAAAGAGGGCCCTTGCTTTTGTTGCTTGGCTCCATCTGCTAAGTGCTGGATCCGAGAAGAAACGTGTATACAACAGCGCCATTTCTAAGGTCAAGCGCCCACATCCTTCCTGTCTGAGTTCATACCCAGTTGGGCAAGGCATATGTTAGTGACAGCAAAAGTATTCATATAAGAAGTTGTTTCGGCTTTTATTAGCAACACTCTGTCGTCCCTTGTCTCTGATGATGCTTCCCTTCTTCATCCTTTTACTAAACTTGTAAAGGCAAAGCATATCTTTCTTCGGTTACTTTGTCCTGTGTTTAATACTAACATTAGAGGACTTACTTCTCTTATATTACCTTCAGAAAGCAATTTTAAAAATAGTGTGACCTATCGTATTACATTAATCTAGTTTGGAGATCATTTCTAAAAGTAAAAATATGTGCTTAGTTTTCATAGTTTTTTAAAAAGAAAAACTTTTTCTGTATGATATCATAATTCAAGTTTAATAAGCATCTTATATGCACAAAGTCCATAGCCCAAAATAGTTTAGAAGAGGAATTATTACTGCAACAAAGCCCATAATCCACATTAAGCATGAGATAGATTGTTACAAATAGGATAAATTGTTTTATATTTGCTAAATCTTAATTGAGAATATTTTTAAAAAATAAAATATATATCCCTTATAAACTGGTTTTACAAATAGAATAAATTGTTTCTTTCTTGGCTTTCATCAAACAACAGAACCCAATTAATCTATGAAATTCTCCATTTAATTGTACAGAATATTTTCTTTTTCATTCTAGATTAAGACTTATGTTTTTAGGTTAAATTCATTAAGCAATTAACGTTTTACGTTTCAAACATATTGTCGGTTTTTTCTACACGTACAACATGTGTGTGTATATAGAGAAATAGAAAGAGAATTTGTATATGTTATAAAGACTTTCTAATATAGTTTTTCTTTATCCTATACCAAAGTATTTGCATACATGAACAATATGTGGAATTCACAGAGCTTCGAATCTGAATTTTGTTTTGAAATTTAAAGTACAGATTTCAACGCATTAGCATTTATTATATGTTAATTACTAAAATGTCCACATTTGTCACCTCATCTTAACTGAGTTGTCAAAAGTAAGCATATGAATAATAATGACATGTCAAAGTAAATAATTATATGACAAAGTTCCTCAAAACAATATTAATATATTTATATTTTAAAAAAAAAGTAACTAGTCATTAAATTTTGGAAATCTTGATCCATGAGAGAAGCATTCAACCACTAGCCAAAGTTTTGATATGCATTTCTAGGAACTTTAAGGACCAGAATCCCGCAAATCACTAACTCCCATTACTTGAATGAATTATGCATTTTACCTTGTTTAATAGTGGAGATTTTTCGCATTGATGCTCGAGATCTATCTCGGTAACGTTGTCCCTCAAAGTCATACATAAAAACCTCCATCCTACCCGCTGTATTTCCACGATTTCCCTTGCAGACAACAATGGCAACAACCAAACTTGCTGCTGCTCGCTTTGCTCTGTTTTGCATTCTTTTTGTCACTCTTTTGGCACAGTATGAAGGTTAGGTATCTCTTATGCTTCAATTTTAAGACACTGTAAGCTAAGATTGGATAATTGGGTGAGTTTCAAAGTTAAAACCAAACATGATCCGATTGCCATGGGGAAGCTACAAGTGATGCTTACCATGTTTGCGTATTGGGCTGTACAAGTAGTATCTAAAAAGAACCGGCTTTTGGTTAGTATTTTTACAAACTGATATTCAAACTTCTGGTTGCCCCCTCCATCCTATCAAAACTTTATGACAGTCAGAAGAGTTCTTTTTTTCAAATAAAATTAAAAATGATAATTTAGGATTATTGGGTAAATGTTGGTGCAGTTGATAACTGTCTAAAAGGTTTGGGATCATCTTAGCATGGCAGTGTTATCTTGTTCCTTTTTTCTTGCAATGAGTTAAAAGGATACAAGAGAAGACTAAGGAGATGGTGTGGTTTAAGGTTGAACAAAGTGGGACTAAGAGATAGGGGCATTTCGCATGGCATAGAGTTTCTATCCATAAGCTATATGGAAAATGACCCATAAATTATTTTCCCTTTCTTACTTTCATTTTTTTTTTATGTGTGTAAAATATTGAAAGATTTATTACCTCATTTATCGTAATTTATTTTTTTAATTTCTTTTGGGTCTTCTTTTAGATGTTCCTCTGATAGCAACTCTGTTGTGTTTGCTCAATATGAATTAACAGGCTACCGACACATTCACCCTAAAAAAGAAGCGAGTGATAGCGCCCATTTAATCGGGGGACCTCATGTAACCGAGAACAACAAACTATATGTTACATTGTGCCGTAATACTAAATGTGACCTCGGCCCTTGTTTTTGTTGCTTGGCTACACCTTCTAGGTGCTGGCTCCGAGAAGAAAGCTGCATACAAGCATGCCATTTCTGAGGTCCCGTGCCCACGTCCTGCAGAAACACCAAGAATGGCGTCATTTCCATGACTTTCCTGTCTGAGTTCATAACCAGTTAGTCAAGGCATCATATCAATGACTGCAAAAATATTCATATAATAAGTTGTTTCAGCTTTTATTAGTAAAGCCCTGTCGTCCCATGTCTGTTTCAGCAATTTTAAAAATAGTGTGGCTTATCTTATTACTTAAATCTTGTTTAGATCTTGTTTGGAAATCATTTCTAAAAATAAAAATATATGTTTTATATTTTTATAATTTTATTCAAAAAAATTTCTTTTATATAGTATCATAATTCAAGTTTAAGAGATATTTTCAATATACAAAGTCCATAGCTCAACATGGTTTATTAAAAAAAGTATCACTGTTATAGCAAAACTTGTAATCCGCGTTAAGCATTAGAGGAATTGTTACAATCTTAATTGAAAATAGTTTTATAAACTAGTTTTAATAAATAATAAGAAAAGAAAATGTCATAATTTTGAATTTCGCAAAACCAAATGCATCAAGAATTTCTTTGAAAACTTGATTGTGTTTCTCTATTCACATCCACCCCTTGTCAACCACGCCCTTGCGTTCTGTCTTCTTTTATGCTATCCTAGTTCTTCATTTGGGAATGCACTTCCCGGCCGAAGGCTGGTGTTTATTGGCTGGATAGAATTGATAATAACTTATGAGAATTTATTTATATTTGGTTCCACTTAGTCTTATTCTATTCTCCAGCCTGATAAATATTGTGCAGACCCGTTAAACCTGCTTATCTAAGTATCTGCGGTAACACAAGAGCTGCGTCCAGTCTGCTGTTTGCCAAGCTAGCAGCAGCATTTAGAACACGAGTTAGATGCTCGAATCAAAGACCACGGAATCAATCAAGAAAAAAACATTGGAAGCATAGTGATTTCTTTCAATGCTGGAAACATCTTGAAAGAGTTCACTTTCTCAGTTCTGCTGGATCGATGGAACCCTCTGGCCGTAGTGAGAGTATGCGCTGGGACACTGCGGTTCTTGACAAATCTTAACTAATTTTATCAACGTCCTACAACACTTAACTAGATGTTTTTAGTATGTAAAAAACTATTTTCAAATGAAATTGTTCATTTTTGTTCCTACATTTGTTTAATCATTTACACCAAGTACGAGAAATATACTGAATTCAGCATGAAATTTACTTTGCAACCCATTATCTTTTTTCCCAATCGACAGCATTTGTTTAATATTTTGGGTGTAATTTCTTTCTCGTACACTAAAACAGGCAGCAAATGCTGGCAGTAACAAGAATTGTATTTTGCTGCAATCAAATATTTCCGTTGTTTTCTCTTATCCCTTGCAATCGTCTAAACAAGAAAGAAAGGGATATTGGAGCGTAAGCCGTTGCTTATCTTACTCATTTTCTGGATCTTATGCAATCAGAAAGCACCATATCACAGTTTCACTGTGTCACTTAATCTTCAACTTGAACATAGTGCATATTATATTATTAGGCAGTGAGAAGGGAGGATTGTAAGCTCCAGCAAGCAGTACCTGTTTGAGAATGTGGATGCCTTGGGCCGTGGATGATACTGTTTTACATACAAGATCATCGCTTGTGAGAAATGGTAGAAGATTTTGTTACAAAGGATAGATTGGAGCTCAGATGGGAACACCCAAACTAAAACTATATTCTAAAGATAAAACAAATGATCAAGATTGCAATCAAGACTCCTCCTTTATAGGAATTATGTCTTTCTAAAGGAGAGAACCCAACAATCCTAAACTAACTCAGCTTTAGTACTTGAAATCCTAGACTAAGTCAACTTCATTCTTAAAATCTTACACTAACTCGACTTTATTATTTCTAGGCTAGACCCATGAACCTAGACATGTAAGAGAGGGGAAGCATCCATACCTCATGCCCTTGTTGTGGGACAATATTCAAGTGTTGAAGTCATGGTCAGACACAACTTTCCCCCATAGCAACAACTCAGTAATACATGTATGAGGTTCTCCCTACTTGTTGATATGTTCATACATTTATTAAACTCAAGTGACCAAGTTCATAATGTTAAGGAAAAACTACATTATGAATCCTAGAAGTTAATTCATCATTCGTGAGTTTCCTACATTTAGTAACTTGCTACTACACCCATTTAACCTAATTGGACAACGCTTACACAGAAACACCAGAGTGCTTCCTTATAAGACATAAACAAATAATTATCTAAAAGGTTTAGAAATTTGTTGTCATTAACCTAGAACCATCTCTTTTGAAAATGATCTAAATTATTGTTTCCTAGAATCTTTAATGATTTTGTGGTCTTTAACTGTCCTAAAGCCTGTTAAATGCAAGGCAGAGTTTCTAATGGGTACAAAGTGAATGTTCTATTTTATTTTGTATGCCTTTTTCTTTTTCAAAATTTGGCAAATATTATTGAGAAGACAAGATGTAAATATCAAACCTATTAAGAGAATACATGATTAGGGCATAGACCTAACCCTTTATGAAATCACCCTAACATGTGGGTTGAAAAATGAGTACATATTGAAATTCTTTCATGACATGAATCATGTGAAAAGAAAAAATAAAGTTCCTAAATGAAATGAATGAACATCCTTTATTCAACGGGGCCTATAATGATTAAGACCCAATTGATCTTTTCATGCTATTTTGTATGCCTTTTGAACATTTATTTACTAGATTTTGAAGATCTTAGTATGAAAATTAAGTGATACGCAATTCTTCAATAAACAAAACATCTTATTGTCCAATAATATTTCTCATTTGCCTTGTATGTAATAAAATGAAAGATGAGGAAGAGAAATGATTTGCTTATGTTGCATGGTTAAAGATCAACTCTACTTAGTACCCCAATCTTCCTTTCTTTAGTTTACATATCCTCCTAGATTCTAACAATGTACTTTAGATCTCCTATCAAACTATCTCAAAAGGAGAATTTTTGGGAAGAACAGATAGGTTTTGGAAATCTAAAGCAAAAATTTCCAAGAATATCTACCTTTTTTGACCCCCTATCTTAGTTTCCTTTTAACCATTGGTATTATTTTTTTCTTTTACACCCAAACTTGTACACTTTAATGTCCAAATCTAAGACCAAAAAGTTCTAGACAGCACTTGCTTTCAATTGAATCATGCACTTGTCGACAATCATTGATAGATTCACTTGTTATACCTCTACAAAATGACACAGTAAGCTAACCTATCGGCCACATTGGCCCTTTGTTCTTCTGCTTGCATCTCTTCTAGTGATTTCCAAGTATCTGAGTACTCTTCTCCAAGTATTCAATTCTTTGTGGAGCTTCCGATTCTGAAGTCAGCAATTTATTGTAATGTGCTAACTTTGGTGGACAGTTTTGTTATGAGCCCAGTAGTTCGGTCTATCCTCTTCCTCAAATGTAACTTGGGTCAAGCATAATCTTAAGCCTCTTTCAACCATCCTGCACCCGTTTGTTCCATGGTTCCCTTTTTTATTCCTTTGCTCGACATATTTCGTGACCGGAGGGAAAAAAGAAAGAATCACAGTTTAACTAGAAAGTTTAAAGCCATATTGGTGGTTTCTTGAATTTAATTTTTTTAATTAGAGGATGAAAACAGTTAAATTCAAGAACCAAAGAAGCCGTTGATTCAGTTTTTCTCTTTTTTTTTTTCCTCGATTAAATGTCGCTCCTTCCTAAAGACGTAAACTAGAAATACACGCACTTTGTGCGTGATGGAGATGGGGGAAGCCCAAGTTTGAAGCTTTGCTGTAGGCTAAGAGGTTTCTATGAATAAGATCTTAGCCAATAAGATTCGTGACAGTATTTGAATCGCTCTTATAAATTGTGTAGCCATCGCATTCATTTGCCGTGTAAAGTATTAGCATTTATTGTATGTTCATTAATAACAGCTCCACATTTTGTCACCTCTATCTTAACTTGTCAAGAGTTGCCCCTCAAAGCCATACATAAAAACCTCCATTCCTAGCTGCTGTATTTTCACGATTTCCCTCGCAGACAACACTGTCAACAACCAACAACCAAACTTGCTGCTGCTCGCTTTGTGGAAGTATTTGAATAGCTATTATAAATTGTGTAGGGTAGTCGATCGCATTCATTTGCCGTGTAAAGTATTAGCATTTACTGTATGTTCATTACTAACAGCTCCACATTTGTCACCTGTATCTTAACTTGTCAAAAGTTGCCCCTCAAAGCCATACATAAAAACGTCCATCCTAGCTGCTGTATTTTCACGATTTCCCTCGCAGGCAACAATGGCAACAACCAAACTTGCTGCTGCTCGCCTTCTGGAAGTATCTGAATCGCTCTTATAAATTGTGTAGGGTAGTTGGTCTCATTCTTTTGCCGTGTAAAGTATTAGCATTTATTTTGTGTTCATTACAACAGCTCCACATTTGTCACCTCTATCTTGACTTAGTTGTCAAAAGTTGCCCCTCAAAGTCATACATAAAGACCTCCATCCTAGCTGCTGTATTTCCACGATATCCCTTGCAGACAACAATGGCAACAACCAAACTTGCTGCTGCTCGCTTTGCTCTGCTCTGCGTTCTTTTTGTCACTCTCTTGGCACAGTATGAAGGTTAGGTATCTCTTATGCTTCAAGTTTAAGTCATTGTAAGCTAAGATTGGATAATTGGGTGAGTTTCAAAGTTAAAACCAAACATGATCCGATTGCCATGGGGAAGCAACAAGTGATGCTTACCATGTTTGTGTATTGGGTTGTTCAAGTAGTATCCAAAAAGAACCAGCTTTTGGTTAATGTTTTTACAAAATTGATATTCAAACCTCTAGTTGCCCACCCCATTTTGTCAGAACTTTATGACAATCAGAAGAGTTTTTTTTTCTGAAATTAAATCTGATAATTTAGGATCATTGGATAAATGTTGGTGCAGTTGATAACTGTCTCAAACGTTTGGGATCATCTTAGCATGGTAGTGTTATCTTGTTCCTTTTTCCTTCCTGTGAGTTAAAGAGATACAAGAAAAAGAAGATCAAGGGAGATGGTGTGGTTTAAGCTTGATCAAAGTGGGACTAAGAGATAGAGGCATTTCGCATGGCATAGAGTTTCTATCCATAAGCTATATGGAAAATGACCCATAAACTATTTTCCCTTTCTTACTTTCATTTTGTTTTTTGTGTGTAAAATATTGAAAGATTTATTACCCCATTTGTCGTATTTTTCATTTTTTTTAATTTCTTTTGGGTCTTCTTTTAGATGTTCCTCTGATAGCAACTCTGTTGTGTTTGCTCAATCTGAATTAACAGGCTACGGACACATTCAAACTAGAAAAGAAGCGAGTGATGATGCCCATTTAGTCGGGGGACCTCATGTAACCAAGAACAGCAAAGTATATGTTACATTGTGCCGTAATACTAAATGTGACCTCGGCCCTTGTTTTTGTTGCTTGGCTACACCTCCTAAGTGCTGGATCCGAGAACAAACCTGCATACAACAATGCCATTTCTAAGATCCGGTGCCGACGTCCTGCAGAAACACCAAGAATTGCGTCATGTCCAATACCTTATCTAATACGTTGTTTTAACTTTTATTAGCAACACAATGTCGTCCCGTGTCTCCTACTTTGATAGTGCTTTTCCTTTTCGTCATTTTAATAAACTTGTTGAGCTAGATTGTATCTTTCTTCTGTTGTCTTGCCTCTGCTTATCACTAGCATTGGAGGACTTGCTTCTCTTATTTTTATCTTACGGTGAGCAATCTTAAAATGGTGTGCTGGTCTTAGTCTTGTTTGAAAATTGTTTGTAGAAGTGAAATATGTTCATTTCTAATAACTTTATTTAAAAAAGAAGTAGATTTTTTCTATGTAGTGTCATAATTCAAGTTCAAGAAGCATCTTCCATGCACAAAGTCTGCTGCCCAAAACCTGTAATACACATTAAGCATGAGAGAGATGGTTACAAATAGTATGAATTATTTTGATATTCACTAAATGTTAATTGAAAATATTTTTTAAAAATAAAATATATATCCCTTATAGACTCGTTTTAATAAAGTTCTAAGTGTCATAATTTTAATTTCGCAAAACAAAATGCATCAAGAATTTCTTTGACAACCTGATTGTGTTTCCCTCTTCACATCTACCCCTATTCAACTACCACCCTTGTATAATACTCAAGTGGTGGGCTTTGCGTTATATCTTCTTTTGTGCTGTCTTAATTCTGCATTTGGGAATGCACTTCCTAGCAGAAGGCTGGTGTTGCTTGACGGGGTAGAATTGAGAATAACTTATAAGAGTTTATTTATATTTGGATCGACTTAGTTTTTTTCGACTCTCCAGCCCGATAAATATTGGGTAGACCCGTCAAGCCCACTTCTCTATGTATCTGCGGTATACAAGAGCTGCATCCATTTGACCTAGTATCTACCCTTTCATATTAAGCTTAATCCGTTTATGTTATAGATATCATTGTATAGGGAAATAATCCTTCAATTAACAATTGTAATTATACTTTCTTTCTTTGCCTATTACTTGTATTATAAGTAGGACATATGGTGTAACCTTTCTTTCAAGCAATATACAGAATTTTCCCAAAGCTATCTACGTTCACCATTGCTTCACCTTTACTTTCTGTCACAATCTACTGTTTGGCAAGCTAGCAGCAGGATTTGGAAAACGAGTTAAATGCTTGAATCAAAGATCAGGGAATCAATCAAGCAATAAACATTGGAAGCATATTGATTTCTTTCAATGCTGGAAACATCTTGAAGGAGTTCATTTTTCTTAGTTCTGCTGGATCGATTGAACCCTCTGCAGTAGCAGGAGTATGTTCTGGATGCCGCAGTTCTTGACAAATCTTGACTAATCTTTTTAACATCCGACAATACTTAATCAGATGTTTTTTAGCATACAAATATCATTTTCAAATGAATTTCCTCATTTTTGTTTCTGCGTTTATTTTATCATTTATAACAAGTGCGAGAAATATACTGAATTCAGCAAGAAATCTACTTTGCAATCCATTATCTAGCTCCCAATCGACAGCTTTCTCTTATTATTTCAGGTGTAATTTCTTTCTTGTAGACTAAAACAGGCAGCAAATGCTGGCAGTAGCAAGAATGGTGTTTTGCTGCAAGAAAGAAAGGGATGTTGTAGCTTAAGTCGTTGCTCGTCTTACTCATTTACTAGCTCGCATGCAATCAGAAAGCATCAAATCACAGTTTCACTATGTTACTTCATCTTTGAACTTGAACATCGTACATATTATATCATAAGGCATTGAGAGGGGAGGATTGTAACATCCAGCATACAAAAAGATACCTGTAATTGACGAATGAGCACAAGGGTGTCAAGAGAAAGCCCTAAAATGCTTGTATAATATTCACATGACAAAGTTAAGAACCCAAAAGGAGCAGTTTCCATATCACCGAACTACATTACCCAACAAGCTGTTTGTTGAAGGTGAACTCTGTCCACTAAACCAAGGATCATGAACAGAAACAGGGGAGTTATCCTTCTCCTTCTCCATTAGATCCAGACTATCCACCTTCTGTGAAAGAATCGATCTCTGACTCCCAGCCCCACCCTTCCCAACTGTCATACTTCCCAATGACTTCTCACTTCCATTATGCGGTGAGGAACAAGAGGATACCACCGAAGATGCCATGCACATATTGTCCTCAAATGTCTGCCACCCACTGCACCTGATGTGTTCCAGCTCTTCTGCCACTTCTATCATGGAAGGCCTCATGTCACTATGAAAAGCAAGGCATCTGAATGCAAGCTCAGCAACCTTGTGAACAGAATAAAGCGTCCAGGCATCCCTATGGGGCTCAAGGAAAGGATCTATTATCTCATCCACACAACCCTTCCCAATTCTATCAATAGCAAGTGCTGCCAAATTCACCTCACTCTGAGGTCTAGCAAAATCAACCACTTTCAATGAGGTTATTATCTCTATTAAAACTACCCCAAAACTGTAAACATCACTTTTATCAGAAAGATGGAAGTTTTGATGGTATTGAGGATCAACATAGCCTGGAGTTCCTTGGGGGGCAGTTGAGATATGTGACATTTCTGTCATACCAAGTCTAGAAAGGCCAAAATCAGCTACCTTTGATTTGAAGCTGTGATCCAGTAATATATTGCTCGATTTGATATCTCTATGATAAATTGGTGGACTCATGGCAGTGTGGAGATATGCTATAGCATTAGCAGTCTCAGAAGCAATTGTGAGTCTTATTGTCCATGGGAGTACTTTGCCCCTCTCTCTCCGTAAATGCTGAGACAGAGTTCCATTAGGCATAAATTCATAGACAAGGATCTGCTCACCCTCCTCTATGCAGCAACCCAATAGGCGAACTAGATTTGGGTGGCTCACAGAGGAAAGGAGCTTGATCTCATTCAGGACTTGCTCAATACTGTTGGTATCCCTATGTTTGATCTTTTTGATGGCAACCCATTCACCATTTTGAAGTTTTCCCGCATAAACCGTGCCAAAAGCCCCAGTTCCCAACATCTGTTTCTCCGCAAAGCAATTGGTTGCTCTTTCTATTTCTTTGTAAGGATACAAACAAACACTGGAGTTGCCAGCAGCTTCACACAGGAGACGCTTTGCACTCAGTTGGCTCTTCAAACAAGTGGAACGGCGCCGGATATAGCAACATAAAAGAAATAGACCAGCCATTATCATAGCTCCAGCAAAAATCCCTAAAAACAAAACAACGTAGATCATATTATGACTACAATCTTTAGGCCATACTACCATGCCCAGTCCCTCAGCTATTAAAACCCAAACAACTACTATTCACATTAGATATGCAAGTAATGCTGATTGGGTTGAACCAGATTGCATTTCTAGAACGATCAAGATATCAGTTGAGTCTCCATGGGTTTAACATATTTCATGTCAAAAGCTCAGTTGTAAGGACGGTCAAAGATGCGATATAGTCTTTCTATGCCCCTTGATAAATAAACAGCGGGAGAAATTCAAACTAAACATATGGAGAGAAAACTCCAGCTAAAGCTTCTATATCATTCTACAACTTGGCTAAATATTTTGCAGATTTGTTCAGAGATTTTAGTCAAAGACCTCATACCGAAACCTGAGAATCACTCTGTAGTGCTGCACACAAATAAGAAAAGCCATTGGAATCCCATAAATTTCAGAGCTATTTCTCATTTTGCTCAAGAATTGGAAGCAGAATATGTGGGGCTTTTGGAAGAGGATGTTAAGGGAGCTACTAGGTGTTAATTTTTGCGCCATTATAGGTTTCTGCCAGTAAAAGATAGAATATTCACCTCCAACAAGAACACCAACTTTAGTCTTGCTTCCACATTTGCCAGACAGGTACCCAGAAGGATTGCAAGCAGAATCTAACCACATGGCAATCAAAAAGAAAAATGGATTAGTAAACAAATAAAGTTTCAAATTTAATCTAGCAAGTTTCAGCCTAACCACATCGAAAGGTCATCTTATATTGCTGTTTACATGTTTCATTTCAAGTCCATTTTATTAGTTTATTCCAAGATTACGAAAGAAATTCCTAAAAGAAGCCGACTACCCCCCCACCCCACATGCCTGTGAAGTAAAAAGGAAAGAACGAGGGAAGCAAGGGTGCTTAATCTCTTGTCCTCCCATAAGACCGACCATACCGATCCCGGCATCCTGCTAATAAAAAGTCTTCTCTACCGTTTGACTTTGATCATTCAAAGTCCAAAACAAATCCGGCTTAAGACATGTGCTTCCCCTACAATCACTCCACAAACTGCTACAAGAAACAGCCAAAAGGTTCCATTTACCGATAACGTTAAACACGTCGACAAGTCCTAAGCACAATTAGAAGTAAGTACTGCTTAGAACTTTTTAGTTTAGATATTACATTAAACGTGTTAAAAAAAACATTAAACAAAATAATAACAAACCATCCTTTCTTTTGGGCTGATCGATGCCTCAAAATTTCAATCGGCCCGGAAACCCAACCCTTTGTTATGACCAAATCCTAAACAATCTAGAAGGCAAAACATCATGAGCCAGTTGGCCACCACCACCAGCATGTCTCACGAGGACATGTGGGCCCCGGAATCTACCATTAGAAACAAAGACAATGCAGTGGCCAAGGTTGTTCAGGTCCCAGCTTACGTCTGTACGACCGTGGACTTGACCCGAGTTAACCGACGGCGCGTCTTACTGTGACTGGCCGACGATCCCCATGACAAACCCCCACCCAGGCCCCCCCCTTGCTTTCCCTCAAAGGAAATGGTGGAACAAAATAAACTAAACCAGAAATTAAATAAGTAAATACCTTGGCGAGTTGGCAGGGTTGGAACAGCTTTCAGGCAACCTTCGCCTGAACTAAATCCATTGCCGTTGAACCCGTCATTGCACCGGCACCGGCACCCTGTTCCCTTGGGACTCCTGACGTACAGAGAGCGAGAATTATTGGAGCAATTACACTGCCCTTCATTGAGCCACCACCCGAGCTCGACCCTTTGAAACATAAGCGCGACCGCTGAGTCGTTCCCGTACGAGTCTAACGTGATCGACGAGAAGAAAAAACTGCAATTTGCCTTTTCTAAATCCTTGTCGTCTAGGAAGTCCACTTTCTCGCCACGCTCTTCCGCCAAGCAGCTGATATTGTCGCTCCCCGAATCACAACTGGACAAATTAAACCGTTCCCGGACGATGCTTACGGGCACGGTGCAGCTTTCTTGTAGGCTGCTACAGTTCTGCAGGAGAAGCTCATTCCGACTCCTCGGCGCGAAGTTCTGGCCGAAGAGCGATTTGATTGAGTCGATCGGACGTTGGCATTTAGGCTGGATATCGACGAAGATAGTCTCCGAGGTAATGTTTCGAACGCGGAATTCGCCGATTCGGATTTCGGACTTGTTGGAACAGTTTAGCAGTATCGGACATGACTGCGAGAACCCAAAAGGGTACGGTACCCGGTCCTTTCCGCATGAGGTTTCGCACCGGCCCGATGCTTGGGGTGTGGTTGAGTTTTCAGCTCTACTTGGATAGACAGTGAAAACTGTGATTACAAGAGTGACAATCGCAATTCTCATTCTGGGTACAGGCCGAGCAGAGCAATCATAACCTTTCTCCTCTGCAAAAGGTTTGAAGGTTAACATCAAACGCTGAGCTTGGGACTGAAAGTTAACAGTTCAAGATTATGACAGAGAGCTTCAAATCGTGGGAATTGATTGCGAAAGTAAAAGCTGACAACTTTGGTGCCGTTGGGAGGCCATCAAACCCAATAAATGCTCTCACACAAGAAGGTCTTTCTGTAGTAAATGATGTTGTCTAAGCTTTTCAATTCCATTTCCATGGCAGACAAAAACAAAGTCATAAAGGAACAGGTTGTGGGGGGTTCTTACCTCTGAATTCCCTTCACTGCTCGAAGTAATTTGCTCTCTCTTCAATCCCGTGAAACTCCTCTGCTCTGATTCCCCAAGGCCTCGACCAAGAAAGCCAACCGAACCGCGTGATTCCTATGAAGAACCTTCCTCTTTCCCACCCGCGTCTAGTTGTCCGTGACTCAAAAAACCGCAGAATATTAATGTCCGCGGGATTTATCTGCGACCTGACGAAGCTACCCTTTATTGTTAGCCCATAAATGCCCCTGCCGTGGAGTCTAATTTTCCTAGAGAAACCAGGGCTCGACCGGTTCAGAGCTTGTGTGTGGTCAGCATAGCGTAACCGTGTAGTCCCCCGGCGATGATTTGATGGAGGTGGGAAGAAGGGTTTCCGACTTTTATAAATTGCGGAACCCAATTCGGTATTTCAATTGTTGGACCAATTTTGGAAATATTCCTAAAGCCGAAAGTCAACTGATTCTTGCTCCATGAACTTGTGGACCTCCTCCATATGTGCTTCGTTCAAGCTCTGTGCAATTGGATCAACTTGTGCTTTAGGATAATGGATGCGCACCTCTCCGATGTTTGATCATTACACTTTCTCGAGCTTTGATGATCTGATCCGCCACAATTCATACTCGTAATCATGTGTTTTGATACGTATGATCCTGGGTTTTGGGTTACACAAATTGAATGGGTCAAAAGCAGCCCAACGTGTGAAATGGGTTTAATGTCAATAATTGTAACGCTGTAAAGCTTTTTCTATCAAACCCCATGTGCCAAATGATCCCTAGTTTCCACATGACGTACTCCTTTTGCCCCCAACAAAGACTTCTTTTCTTTAAGAAAGTTGCGTTTCAGCGAAATTGGCAGCGGACTAAAGTTCCTTGAAGAGCACTGTTATTGTCATCCGACACAAACTGTAGGCCTTTTCTTGACTTTCGACCCCTTCGTTGGAGCCACTGGTGAGTCCCTTTTGCATGTGGTCCATCTGCCGTAGAGAATAAGGTACTCACGTTGCTCTTTATCTTCCAAACCCAATATCCCAATCATGGTGCAACTCCAAATCATATGATTGTTGAGAGAAATTTCATAGGTTTGTTACGAACAATAAGAAGACCATACAGCAGAAAAGGTTGACTAAGTGGACCCCCATGTTTCGGTGATAATTTGCTAATCTCTCGGGATTTTATGTTTAATTAATTTAGCAATGACTTAATACAGATTTTAATGGAGTTCAAGACCTTTACATATATGAATTGAGTGGTAAATGCATAGCTTTTCAACATGCCAACATGATGATTGTTGAAAGCATTGCCGAAAGTGGATCGGAGACTTGTACTCCATATCTCGAAGCTTGTATGTCCCGTAATTCGACGGATTCTGCTTGGCGGCCATGATTTTCAACGCTTCAACAGCCAGATAGCATCGTAGAAGAAGATTCACTCTTCTGGGTGAGATCTAGACGTGGTATGCTTGATGAGGAAGTGGTTAAAAATCGATAGTTGGAGAGTATCCGTCCAACTAGAAGATGGGTGAACAACGAGAGCTATACTGCCGCTGGAATTGGTGCAACGACCTCTCGGAATGATCGGCTGTACCATCGACCTAAAGAGATTGTTAAGAACTTGATTAATTTAACGTCAAAGTTTTGAATAAAAGAAAGTCAACAATATGGGTGATTTATTAAATGTTTTCATAATCATATCGCCACGTAGCCCTCTGGATCTCTTTGTAACGACGTTGTTGTCTTCGTTTCTCGTATTATTATAAAAAGCCAAGGCCGTATTACTTGACCGTTGGGGGACCGATATGACAGGCTTGGTCCAGAGCTACCGTTGCAATTGGATGACAAAGAGTCTCCCTCACTGTACGATACCAAGAAATTGTGTGGGCGAGACAAAGTGATCCATTTGCTGGGCTGCAACATTAAAAATAATTTTTGTGGAGATTTACCTGCCCACTCTCCACGAAACTTCTGTTGGAAAATAAATTCTCTTTTCCTCAAAGATCGTACAAAAGTAATTGTATTTATTAAAGAATTAATTTATATTTATTGATATAAGTCCACGTTACATGAACATCTGAGATTGACCTATTGACACGCCATAGAAAGTCTTGCGTCCAAATCCAAGTACTTCTCTTAGATTTGCATCTTTGAATTCATTGCCTCTTGCTTCCGATTTGTAAGGGGAAATATTTCTTTAGAGTTTAATACCATTTGCCACGACTAAGTCTGGAAAGGGCACAATGTGACTGGTTCCACATGACAGCCCTCCATAGGACGTCGGTGGAGTTGATCTCTGTGATGGATTAGCAAGACATGCCTGAAAACTGGGGAAACTATGTGCAATGCCGGTCGGACTTCGATTCAAATAATAAAATCCAAGGCATCTGGATGAACAGAGAATATAAAATAGGTTATTAGTAATGGGGTGGTGTTCTTGTTCACCAATTCGGAGTCAGAAATCGGTGGCTGAAATCCCGCACCAGGGGATGTGTTGCGGCCGCCTTGCTTTCGAACATTGAGTGGAGGGAGGATAAGCGGAGACCAACGCGCACCATGGACATCACCTTGGGCCCTCCAACGCCGTGCTTTTTCTCGGCCGGACGCCGGACGCCGGACTTAGAGACAGATTGTTAGGCCAAAAGTTTGTTCTTTGTCTGTAATGGTTTTATAATTGCTATGAATGATTTTATGGATTATAGGCTAGGGGTTTTTGGCTTAAGTTTAAAAAAAATAAGAAGATTAATATAATTCCTACAATCATGAGAGTAAGAAAAATATAAAAAAGATAAATTCAATTGCTAGAATTGAAAAATAAGAAGATCAATATAATTACTACAATCATGAGAGTAGAAAAAAGTACAAAGAAGTAAATTCAGCTGTCAGCTGCAAGACATGTAGAAGACACATTCAAATGAGTGTATCTCGGTGCTGTTTTGTGGACATAGTCAACAGGAAAAGCACTTGAGTAATAGGATTAGCTACGACTTGAATTTCCTAGAATATCTAATTGAGCGACTTAGATATTATTTGTTATTTGAGGACAAGTCCATGTAATTATAATATAATATTTTCATTAATAAAAGTGAGTTTTATTCCAAGAAGTTTCGAGTCGTTTTAAAAATTCTTATATTTCAATTCTTTATTTTAATGCTTGTTTCCTTTGATAATTATTAACGTAATTGTCATTTGAAAGACGAGGTTTAGGTATTGAAATAATTTTGATCAACCTATGCAACCTACAAAGCTTATTATTTGTTTTATAACTTAGGTTCTTTAAAGTCAAATTAATCCATTCATATGGATTCAGCCTTTACACAACTCTGGCCCTTGATGAAAGCTTTTATCAGTCCATCCAATCTGATGAAAGCTTCTATCAGCCCATGAATCCATTTAAGAGCTGGAAATTGCACGTCTATTCAATTTCTGAAATACAAGGCAATCTGGGCTGAGGTTCGGTTCGGCCCAACCCGACCCAGCTGCGTCGGATGCCAAAGACAAGAACCTCGTCCTTTGTCACCTTAAACCCTAGACCTTGAATTTCCCCACAAGGAAGGAAGAAATCTGAAGCAGATAAAAATCGACAGGCATGTCGGATAGGGAAGACAGCGATTCGGATGCGCCCGAGGAACTGACAGCGGATCAGGTTAGGCTTCAAATCCATTTCGTGAAGGTATTTAATGGATACCGCTTGATCTTTTGGTTACTCGAATTTGGTGTCTTGCAGGGAAAACAACAGTTCGAGGACATAAAGAAAATTGAGAAAGAAAATAAGGCCAGGTTTGTGTGGCTTCTGCTCTCTGTGGCCTGACTTTTTTGGTTTGTTTAGGTTCTGTTATGAGCCAGGTTCTATATGGTTGCATAAGTTTAGACGGATTTTAGCTTTTCTTGGAAGTAGTTTGTATGAGCTGAGGCAAAAGAAATTTTTAGCTTAGGATAGAGATCGTGGATAGTGCTAAGATTATTGACAAATTTTAATTGTGCTGAAGTTGTGTAATTTAGAATCTATTGGCTTTTGTAGCTTTAAAGTTCAAATACACTGCTTTTTGAGAGGATGTCACGCATTACAGTTAAGGAATAAGTTTGTGTTCTTGGCGAAGTAATTTTCTGGTGTTTAATGGTTAGAAAGAGGGTTGGGTTGGAAAAAAAAAAAAAAAAAAGAAGAAGATTAAGCGAGGGAGAAATATAGAGTGGGATAGAAAGAGCATTGGTAATGTTGCTGAATTGACCAACATGAAACTTTGGATGACAAGGCTGTGGTTGAAACTGAACTTGAAAAGATAGGAGTGAACACCTCAAGCATTTGTGGCTGGGTCTCTGGAGCATCTTGCGATTGAAGTTCAAATCTTAGATGTAATATTTGAATGCTCTGAAGTCTCAACCTAAATTGTGGCAGTGTTGATAGGGGTTTCCTGATATGGCTCTCCCAGAACATAACACATAGATTGTCGAGGGAGTAGTATACTGTGAATTGTCTGTTTTTTGTGTCACTGTGAATGTTCAAAAGCTTAGACTACAAATAACTCCGTGATGCATGTCCAGATGGAAACTAAGTTACCACTAACAACCTTGTAAAGAACCTGTGAGGTCTGTGTATGAAGAGCAATGAATTTGGGCGTGTCAAATTGACGGTAAATGAATTTGGGATACTATGTCTTGGTGCTATCATGTCAAGCGAAAAGTAAGTATTCCGCTTTGTCCTTGCTACCAGATAATACCACATCTTGAACCCTCCTCCCCTTTCTGTTCGCCTTTCGTTGGCTGAATTTTAGACTTATACTTTACACACACACACACACACACACACACACAGCATTATGAAGTGGTTCCAAACTTATTTCTTATAATATTATTACATGCGGATGGGTATATTTCTTAGCATAACTTCCTTAATGTAGGGTTGTCCATGAAGGAAAAGAACGTCGTAGGCGATGGGCACAAAAGTTAACCCCACGACCATCTAAAAAAGGTGAAAGTGTCCAGGACACAGAGAAAGATGAAACGCAGCAAGAGTCCGAGGATGACGAGGGGATGCTTCCAAATAACATTGTTAAAGCGATTGCAGCTCGTGAGAAGTATGATCCATCTCTTCTTTTAGTATGGTTGTGTGTTTGAATTTGCATTAAGATTCTAATGTAAAGGAATGATCTTTCTGCAGAAAAGTTTTCTCATCAGAATCAGAGGATGAGAACCCTGGGGTAAAGCCCACTAAAAGAAAGAAGAAACCCAAGACCTTGGGGTGAGGAGCTCTGCTTTCCAAACTGATGGAGAAGATTTTTTTTTTTTGGGTTCATAGTTACTTTCACAATAGAATAATTATTTTTTTCTCGAATTATGACTCGCAGGGTAGAAACTGTTATTTTGAAGGACATGAGACCTACTCAATGCTTGCAGAGTTCCATAGAGTTCTTGAAGAAGAGGAAAATGGGAGTATCGAGGTCATCAGCGGTTTTAAACAATTCCAACCAAGCATTACGTCTCCTTTCTAGTTCTGGCTTGATTAGTAAGCAGTAACATACTAGTATATCAGTTTGGTAGTGATCAATTGTACTGCTGCCATATAGTCGCATCCTCTCTCTCCATTTTCCTGAGGAACGATTCAAAGTTTTGTTGTAATTGCCATTTGGTGCAAGGAATCACATTGCTGAACATATTTGGGATTGCACCTTGTGAGAGATTCAGCCTAACTTGTATCTTTAAATCGAATAGAAAGTGAGAATTCCATCAACCTAACTTGTGACGAGCCCCAAGATGTTTTCTTTCTAAATCTCCTTTCTGGTTTTGATGTCGACATCTTTTTCCAGAACATGTGATACAACTATTGACAATAAGACTGTTGGTCATAGAGGCCCACTAATATACAATTAGGTAGCTGGATCTAGTTTAACAAAAATTTGGGTTCTATTCGCCTGTTCATTCTATATTAGCTGAGTATATCTCCCATCATCCACCACTTTATGTGGTATATTGCTGCATTGCTGCATGCCTGTTGTTAAGATAACAAAGGATGGGATATTATTAGTCAGGCCTATGGTGGAAATCCACTAGAATGGATCATGCCACCAACCAGACCCTATGGACCCTTTGGAATTGGTAGGGGTCGTAGGCAGCAAAAGGGACCTAAAAGACATGGATAATTTGCGCCTGCTGGCTACTGCAGGAAGCTATCTGCTAAATGGTTAGTGGTCGTAAGGGCGATAGGTAAATTGAATTAGTCATTTACTGTATAACATAATACATAGGAATATATCTAATTAAGTTTATTTACGTATTTTTGCTAATAACTGGTACAACTTTTTAGAAAAGCATTACAAAAAATTCATCCAATCACATCACTTACATATGGAACGAAAACATAATTATAAAATTATATACACTCGGATTCGGTAGATTTAAGAGATTCTTATAAATTCTTACATCTAGCACCTTCAACAAATGGACATTTCATAAATTTTCATATTATCTAGAATCATAAGAAGTGATATTCGCAACAATTAACTAGCTTCAAAGGGCTTTGTCACTAAAACAAACACTCACCTACAAAATTTTTTACACTTCCTCTATTTATAAAGAATAACCTTGATTTCAAGAATTACATAAATGTTCCTTATTGTAAAAGGATATTACAACAATCTTAACAAAAAGGTATGAATAAACTTGAATTAGTGCAAATGACAAATACATAAAATGTGGACATGTAACTTAACTCATAAATGCTATGAGTGGAGTTATACTCAAAATAAATTTCATTGATTTGAACTTAAACATTTAACCCACACTGGATTAAACTGAATTTAACTCACGATTACCGCTGAGTGGACTTATAACCAAACAAGTTCGATCGATCTAAACGTGAATAATATATAATCCCACACTCGATTCAAACTGATTTCGTTTAGACATGTTAAGTTGAAATTCTATTATGGAAATTTTATGGTAAAAACGATATCGAGTGCCAAATCCACTGGATTGCCATTGCAAATATTTCCAAATGAAAGGAGCAAAATTATATAACATAAATATTACAGTCTTAGATCACATTTCTCTTCATGTCCGCAAAAGTAGAAGAGAAAGTTTTTGCACAAAGCAGCTTTGCTGCGTAGAAGTAGCAACAGATCCTGTACAAGCGAAACTACATTCCCGTACAAATCCTGCACAGTTCCTTTCCTTCTGGGGTTCTTAAGTGAGCCTCACAAGATCTGGAGCATTGGGAGGATAATTCACCATTTGTAGGGGGTGGTACATGGCGGCGGCAGTGGTATGCTCTCAGGGGGCTGAGAAAGCGTCGTCCAGGTTCAGCCACTTCTCCTGGACTGAGGCTTCACTGTGTCCTGAGCTGCTAACCAAAGCTTGCAAAGCTTCCCGGACCTGGTTCAAGCTCTTATGGTGACGGATACGTCGGAGGACAGCTTCTTTGTCCAAGGCGTGAGCTGATGACTTTAGGTGGAGTTGGCTTGAGACAGGACCAGGGATGTCGGAGTCTTTCCCTTGTGAATGATCGAAGCTCACCTTATCCGCGTCGGAGAAAGATGGCTGGCCTTTGGATACCATGAAAGCCATTGTTCGCAAGGAAATCAGTGCTCGGGAGACGCAGGAACGAGTGCAAGGGTTTCCCTATATATAGCGAGAGGCTTGCTTAGGGTCGCTTCGGTTTCATAGCGGTTTTTGGACGTTTCTGGGGTCTCAAGCCAGTGGTTTTTCTTTGAGTGGTGGATTTGCTCCCACAGCAGCTGGTGTCCAGCACGCTGCAAAGCCGGTTGCCACGAGGAAATGGTGAGCAACAATTTAGATCAAAGCACTCTTTAAAGTTTTCATGCAACTTTCTAATTAAATAATTGGAACTAGTTACACAATGAAATAGGTTCGACATGGGATACTTGTGTAGATATATCACACAATCTTGATTATTTTGTTTTGCTCATTTTAAGAAATTTATTCGTCAAAACTAAAAAGTAATCAGCAAAATTGAAGGAGTTGAAAAAGAAAGATGTTATTGATCTCTTTATAGGGACGAATGGGCGGAGAAGAAATGTTGGGGCAACAAAACTGAAGAATGATTTGGTTTAAGGACTGCAACAAAATTGTAAATGGAGCTTTTAATTACTCCCCTATATTGCCAATCCATAGATTTTCCAATTGGGTACAAGCCCAACGAGTAAAGTGAAAAAAATAAAATAAAAAATAAAAAAAAATTCTAGAGATCAAATGGTCCAAACTAAACCAATGGACTGGTTAAAAAAAAAAAAAACACTTTGTACCAGAAAAACGTATAGGACTTGGATTTAGCTGGGCTTGGTTCAGCTCATTCTGCCGAAAGAACCAACAAGTTTGGATGTTACGCAAAGTGGATGGACCAATCAACGATTGCATCGCTTTCGAGGTGACAGGGAGCCGTGTTTTCAAGGTGGAAACAATGGGTAGCACTGCTTGTTTTGCATGTAAACCGGTGGGCGAGCCGGCGTTCCGATGTGACTTTCTTACGCCTGCCTTTATCTGAAAACTAAAACCGGTAGCTCGATATCTTTGATGTAACAGGTTCGTGTTACAGATTTCTCCCACGCCACGCCAGGCAAATAAGCTGGGCTTTTTGAAGTAGACTTTATGTTCGTTGCTATTAGAGTGTCAAATAGTAACCTTTTAGTCCATGATTTATAACTACTATCCTTAGCTTGGGACTGCCACCCTCCTTAGTTTGGGATAAATAGTAGGCTGTAACAGTAGCGTTTGTAACTATATTCCCTTAGTATGGGATAGGCAGTGGATCCCCACTCACATAACACACCAGAGAGTTTCTAACCATATAAAAAAAGCCTGATTGTTACTGCCATTGAGTTTTACCTTTTAAAATTAGATTTAGGCCCGTGCTGTTATCAAGCCCTTGTGGAGGATCTTCCCTTAATCAGACGGTCGGTGCGATATGTCTGTTTTCCAAATCTCATTCCCAACATGTTTGCTTATTGCTTTGGTTGGTGACCGGAAATCAATTATCTACTGGGAACAATAGATTGGGAGGCGTTCGATGGTGACGTTCTCTGTTGTCGGTACAGGAGGCAAAGCAGCTACCCTCTACTACTCTCTATGAGCGTGCTTTGTGGAAAAGAAAGTGGACCAGCGCATTAAATAATTCTGCCACTACTTGAACCACTGGTGTTTGAAATTCAGAGTTTCAATTGGGTTTCGAGAATAATCGGCCTTCATAAGCAAAATCCACTCGGCAAAGGAAAAAGCTGTGTTCAAAGCTTTTGAGCATTTCTTGCGGGAAAGTAACCTTATTTAAACTATTTGGTCCTGATTAATTAAGAGAAATAATGATTAACTCTCCGCTCTCCTATCTGATTTGTTTTTTTTTTTTTTGTAAAGATTTGGGGGGGTGGGGGTGGTGACTTCATACGCACTACACATATTGCCCAAACCCAAAAAAACAGAAGGTAGAAATAAAGAAAAAAGCAAAACAAATGAAAAATATAATATTTCAAGCGCAAAATGCAGAGAAAAGGAACTAAGAGATTTATTGAACTCGAAATCCTTTTTATGCTTCTTAATGAAAGAGCATTATTCCTTTATGCATCATGCAATGGAAGGCACCACGACTTCCTGAACTGGATAGCCGTCTGCACACGGTAATAGCTTTCTTAACTTTCCGTCTATTTTAGGCGTAAATTTTGGAGCAGTAAAAAGAAAAAAAGACGCAAAAACAAGAAAGAACTTCGGAGCTGGGTGACTATGCTTTTATTCCAAGCTTTCTGTGTCAGACGTATACATCATTTAAAAGAAGAAAAACAAAAACAAAGCTATATACACAGTAACGCAACAACAGTTCATTCATATTTATCGACGTCAAGAAAACTCAACAAAAACCCGCTCACAATCCGTCGTGCTAAAGGATTGGGAATACCACGGCATAATCGTCCATCAACGTATGCCAATATGCCTGACAGGACAAACTTGCTAACCCCCCATTTCCAGGTGGATTTTGCCTTCTGCGCATCTCCGGTGGGTTTCGCAGGGGCAAGTGCTTTACCATCGTCACTTCCTGAATCTCTGCGCCGTTTGATGTTGGCTATAAATTGATCGGCTTGCTTTCTCAGCGCTCGGATTGAAAAACTCACTAGTAAGTGTTCACCTAAAGTCAGCAATGTTGGTCCGATTTTCCATTCCTGTTGCAAAGATTCCTCAGCTGAATTATTTGCATGGACTTAGAACTGGCATGCAGCGCGTTGAAAGATTTCCAATACCAATCATGGATTAAGAATCTACAAGCAGCCTAAGAAAGAGGAACAAGGAAGCAACTTATATACACTCAACATTGGAAGGAAATCAATGTTTGCTATCCAAAGTCTGTAATGGGTTCTATACATGCCTTCTTTAGCATCCAAATTTAGCTCAAACTAGAAATTGTCAGGAAGCCACAAAATGATCATTATATGGAGGATTACTCAGAAAATTTTAACGAGTTCTTCACCCCCTTTTCTCTCCAGCATGTGGCATTTGCAACTAAAACGATACTGCAGAATGATACCAGAATTTGTGCCTAGTACGCACATATAGGCACAGTGAGACCTGTTGGTAGAATGACAACACAATGCAAAGACGCCAAGAATGTCTATAGAAAAATCTGCGGCATGTCTAAGGTAAGTCTGCATGTGCCTAGACATTTTCCTTCTATATAGATATGTGATGGAACCCTCCAGAGAGTTGCTTTGTAGCCACTATATTAAAATAATCTTAACCATCCGCTATCAAGTAGGACCCTTATAAATAGGAGTAGTCCCCCATTTGTGGACTACTCCTAGAAGCAATACAAAGCCCTTCCAAAAAGCTCTTTTCTTCCACTCTAACCTCCTTTGTCAAGCTTACCATATCCGGAAAAGGCTGACTTAGCTGTTGGAACGGAGCTAAGTGCTACAATTGGTATTGGATAGCGTGGAGGAGCAAGTGGCATGTGAGCACTAAAGCTGGGAAGTCACTTCCTCTCGCCAAGGAGGAAGAAGAAAGAAGAAAGAGAGGACAAAGCCAACCCTGCGATGATGGAGTAGTAGCTACAAATAGGAGGATTGCCTCCTTGGTGGGATGGCTGAGTGGTTGGAATGAATCGAGCATAATCTTGAAACATTTGAGGGACACTAGCTTGGCGTGTTGGACAAGCTCAAATACTCTCTCCAAGAAAGAGAAAACGCTGAGTTTGTAAGGCAAGAAGGCATGGCTGAGTTTGAAAGGACCGCATTGGAGACACTGATGAGCCTCCAAAATTAAACTGACTCCTTAAGGAAGAAATTGAGCAACCAAGCAAGAGTTTAGCTGAAGGCCTATTAATAGTGTGCAGCTCAGGAAGCCCCTTGGGTGGAGGCACCTTGGCCCAAAGAGTTTGGTGACAGGAGGGATGCGAAGGAAGTAGAGAATACCCCGAAGGCTTGAGCATCATAGACAAGCCTACAAATGTATGTACTACATTCCTTATTGATTATACAACTTTATGGTGACATGGTAACTATGCCAAAATACAAAAGGGTTTATGCCACATCAATACCTTTGAGGTATTTAAGTCCGAATTAAAGAGCCAATCTTACCTGGAGAATGTGGTGTATGAGACAAAGAAGAAATTAAGGGAATTAAAACACAAGTCATCCATGAGTGACTATGTTACAAATCCTGAGCATGGCTGAAAATAACTTGTTTTACTTCGTGGATGGACGTCAAAATTGGGCCAAGCAAGAGCTTCAGCATAGGGAAGTGAAAGAAATTGAAGAAGCAATTGTTGCAGCAAAAATTCCTCGCCAAGAATCAACGAGGTCACACTTACAAGCCAAAACACAAGGGCAACCAAGGTAAAGGTGGGGAAGAGAGAGGCCCAAAAGACAATCCTAAGAAGAATGAGAGCCAACCCTTTAATAGGAAGGATACAAGGAAAAGAAGAGGGCTTTTATTGCCAAACATGGATGGCACTTTTGCAAGGGGCCTTGCTCTATGAGGGATAGTCTAAAGATGGGCCTGCTAAACTCGATGGTAGAGGAACTCAAAGCCTTCGCAAGCCAAGTGAGTACAAGGTAAATGGGATCCTTGCAGCTCCTTCACACCACTCAAACCAAGTCATTGCCCAAATAGCTAAGGAAAAGGGGATGATGTATGTGGAGGCAGTGATCAATGGAAAACTAGCAAGGGCAATGGTGGACATGCCAGCCACACAATTTCATTTACCCTAAAGAAACTAAAACCTTAGTTTGAAGATTGCGGACGTAAAGGGTTGGCTAAAAATAGTCAATACTGATGCTAAGTTGCTAGTTCTCATGGCTCAAGGGGTGAAGTTGTCCTTTGGAGCATGGAAGGGTTGGGTGTACTTCTTAGTAGCTCCCATGGATGACCATCAAATGCTCTTAGGCATGGACTTTTTAAGGAAGTTGAATTCTGTCCTAGGTATGTGATGTGATTTGCATTCTTGAAAAAGACTCAGCATTAATGGTGCCAGCCACACTTGCGTTTGCAGCCCATAAGACAGATATTTAGATGGAACCCTCTGGATAGTTGCTCTATAGCCACTGGATCGAAAAGCTCCTAGCCATCCATTGTTACGTAAGACACCTATAAATAGGTGTGATCCCTCATTTGTGGACCCAACAAACCAAGCATCAGAGAAATTCTTGGAAGCAATACAAAGCCCTTTCAAAAAGCTCTTCTTTCCTTCTACTCTAATCTCCTTTGTCAAGTTCCCGACATCCAAACAAGGCTGACTTAGCCATTTCACTTGGAGTGGAAAGGAACTAAATGCCACACAACAAGCTTTTCAAGTAACTTCTAAAATAGCCAAAAAAACCAACAAAAAGCAGAATCCCTGCGAAACCCCCAAAAAAGACCACATTAATGAACAGACACTTACCCTTTCTCCATGAACCCGGTGTAAGTGGCGAGAAGTTGTTGATGTATCTCCTTTTAACAATGCCTTGCTCATAAGAAATGCCTTTACATCGTCCATGATTTCCTCAATGAGCGAGCTGTTTGGAGGTAGATTTTTCAGGACAACCTAAGCATGTCATCAGAATCCAAAAGTTAGGATGCGTCTAGCAGTGAAGCAAGTCAAACATGTCCTCCCTAATCTTTTACTATTAGATTGAACAAACTAAACCCAAGTCAAGCAATACCCTGGATTATCACAATCAAATCGTTTTTGATATAATTGATCCTTAAAGTGGATAGCCTTTCAGTCCCACAATTCGCTGTTTTGAATAATTCCACAACCTGATCAAGATTATCCAACCCCACCCCCGTGCCGCCCCCCACACACCACCCCGCGCCCCCCCCCCCCCTTTTCTCTTTCCTCTTCCTTTTCTATCCTCCCTTCAGTAACTTACCTGATCGTTGATGACACTGACTCTAAGATACTCTTGTCTATACTGAGAATCCAACATAGCTTGCAGGTATCCTTCAATATACAGCTGCAGTGATTCGAGCAAGTAATTCATTATTGTATTCAGAAATAGCTGGTAAAAAGTCAAGGACACTAAGCTGCATATAGATGCAGAACATCATTATAGCAATACAAAAAATTCACAATTTTTAATGGTCTTCACCATAGAAAACATAAAAAATTTTAAAGGTTGAGTCCCATTTCCATGGACTAGATCAACAAACAAAAGGTACGGAGTCAATATGTTACAGGCAAGGAATGTAGACCTTAGCTTGGTGTAATCAATTACTAGCAAGGAATGTCAATAGTATCATAGCAAACATACCATCAACAAAGTAGGGAGGTGGTTGGTTGCAATTCACAAATTAAACCAAACATGTAAACAAAGGCCATAGAGTAGAAAACTACCAAAAATATTTTCCAGAGTCTACATTAACATAAATGGGGCCTTCCCAATTAACAAAAATACACTCCAATTATCTCATGACCTCATTTGAGAAACAGAACAGATTTTACCTCATCTACTCCAGCACTACGATCAAGTTTGATCTTTCGATCTGGACCACTTTCCAACAAAGCAGTTCCCAACAATGATGGCTCAATAGCCAATTTCAGTATTCCCCGGTGGAAGCCACTTACCTTCAAAAAATTACCACAGGTAGAATGTCATATTTAGACTGAGCTCAGAGGGCTCGTGCAACAAAAATTGTATGCACACAGAATTTAGCAAACTACTGGCTCTCATTCATCACTGTTCATAAGATTCTCATCTTGTATGACTCTTAAATTATAAGGGATGAAAAAAAAGATAAAAGAAAAAGAAGAGCTTGTCTTCTTTCCTTTTTTTTATTACACTCCTTAAATCTGTCTAATATACCATAAAATCCACTCAATTAAAGAGGTTTATCACAAGAGTCCTACATCAGTCGGTACAAAAGTGATCAAAACAATGCAAATTTCATGAGTGGTACCCAAAGTCTTGTAGAACAACCATACCATTCCGTTAAAACCACTTGTTTCTGCTCCCTTCAGAACAGAGTCTGATATTTCGGTCACAGCAGCAAAGAGTACATTAGATCCCGCTGTTCTCAACTGGAGAGCACCAAAGTGATACTTTTAGCATATGAAGCAATGATATAGACAATTAGACAGAAATAGAACTTACAGTTTTTCCTAGATCACCAATATAGCGTTTTGTGCCTGAAAACCCTTTCTCGTCAATACATTTTTTGATAAGCTTAAATGTACCTGTTCCCAATAGCCAATGAAGCAAACATGAATACACCAGACTATTGCAATTTAAACAACAGAGAAGGCAATAAGGCACAGTTAATGAGCAACATTATCTAAAATACCATACGCAACTACATGGCATTTCATGTGAAGTACGGGTATTTACAGAAATGGAACTTCATAATGGCCATGTCTTTCAAATTTCTACAGGAACCATAAGCTTTTGGTTCGCCAATGACCTCTTAGAGAGCAACAAACCAAGCACATACACCTTGTACTTCAAAAAAAATTCCAAATAAAATAGTATCTTTAAGTTGGGAAATTAATGTGATACTCGTTGGATACTCTCATACAAGGACAAGAAACATCTTCAACGTTCAGCCGTGACCTATTTTTGTATAGAATGGGAATATATTTTTAACAGAGGAACTGCACTAAAAGCCAATGATGGATATGGAGCCTAGAATATAAATTAAGATAGTTACATGAACAAACAATTACACCTTGTAATTAAAATAACAATTTAAATATGTTGCACCTTCTATAGACAGTTATTCATTAGTTGATCCCTGTCAAGTTGTATCCTACTATTGGAACGTTATCACAGCAATTTATTTGAATCCCGTCCTAGCTCCCTTGCTGGTGAGGATATCAACACTGTCAAATTGAACGAAGCTACATACGAATGATCTATACGTTCTGATCACATGACATTCCCTTTATCACTCTGGTCCTTAACAGAAACAAAAACTTCAGTGTAATGGCATGGAAGTACAAATGGAGAACATGTTCATGAAATAATATTATGATCATTTAATGAACACTCGAAGCACTCATAAAATCATTACAAACCATCATTTTTATTCAGCGTCATTCAGCATGACCATAAAACATTCACAATGCTGTACGCAGGTAAGATGTTGCAAGACCAATCTGCAATACCTAACAATCAGCACCAAAGTATCAACTCTTCAAAAGTTGGCACAACCTTCAGAAACTTGTCCCAACATGCTGTGGCGCGCAACAGAACAGCAGGGCCACAACACCAATGCCTGTGGGTGCGCAAAAAAACCCTCCTTTCGTTTTTTTTTTTTCTCTTTATTTTTTTTTCCTTTTCTCAAATGCAAATTCACTCAAAATATTGCTATACTAAAAAGTTTGACCCAAGGCAGAATTGCACACAGTAAAGAACTGACAATCATCACAATTTCTAGTATCAATTTGCAGTTATAAATGCCTATAAAGTTCAAGCGATTTCCTTCAAATTTACTGACATAGCCTAGTAATAGAAATAACACTAATGGAAAAGGGCAACTAACACAAAAATAGATACCCAAAGAAATGAAACGAAGGATAAATGAGTGAACAAGAGAGTACAAAAAGTACCTAAAGTCAAACCCGGAAGATTCATTTTCCCATGGGAAGGATCAAAGAAAACATCGAGAGAGGATGAAGCCAAGTCATCAAAAATAGACACAAAATCTGGTGGAAGCAATGGGCTTCCTTTTGCAATATAGATTGCTCTCATGACATACCTGGATAATTATGTAAATGCTTACATCTTGGGTGATATGCAAAAGAAAAAAGAATTTAAAAAAAAAAAAAAAGTGACAAGCTTACCATGAATAATGTCGACCACATCTAATACATAATTCACGTATTGTTATCAGGGCATGCGTAACAAGAACTCCATTGAGCTCTACAACCATATCTTTTATGGGAGGGACCTAAGAAGTACAAAGAAGGTGGGAAGACATGAAACAATGAACTTTCAAAATGCCTAAGCACAATAGATATCAAGTCCTTGTAAAGTGCTCCTCATGTACCTTTACCACACTATGCAATAAGGATCTTAGAGTCTCCTCAGCTGAGCTGTAACTTGAGTACGATTCCCCAGGGAGAAAATTGGCATAAACCTATAAAAACAGAAACAAACAATTCAGTTTTCTAGCAATTGAAGTAGATGACATTTGTACATATCAGTCATGGAGAAAATAATTAAATCAAACCTTAATTGGATGGATCTCAAAATGTTCAAAGTAAAACTGCCGACTAGGAGAATTAGATTCACTAAGAGATTTTCTCCAAAATGGGACAATCTTCATTAACGTTTCTTCATCGAGGTTCAAATCAAGGGGCTGCATGAGACCAAGTCAAGAGACTGAGCTAGAACAGCCAAATACACATAGATGTTATATTATCTAATCTACTCCGTGAGATTAATAATAGCAGTTTCTCACAATCTTATGACTGATTGTTTTATAGGAAAAATGAAAAAAAAAAAAAAAAAAGAAAACTAACAGATAATAAACAATATAAGAAAAAGGTTGGACATGATAAATTCAATTTTTCTAAAATAACTGATGATTTGACACGGTTATACTATAATGAAGGACTTGAATGAAATCCTGATTCAACAATTTATCTTTCATTTTCAGTCAAATATTCCGTTGATTAGTTCATATTTGTTGGAAGAGAGTTTGAACCCAACATAAGGAAAAATATTAAAATATTACTCTTAACAATTAAATTCATGTTTTTCTCTTAGCTTAAACTTTAAAGATAAATGGCGATCTAATAACATGCACTGCTTGATTTTTACCTGCAAAACTATAGATGAAAACGTTACTTGTACAACATTGGAACTAGCAGAAAACTGGACAAAAACAATTCTGAGTGCACAATCGTTTGTGCTGCTAGAGTCTAACTGATGTGTGCGAAGCATTGCTGCAAAAGGTGCTCCAATCCACTTCTCCTCCAAATTTAATGACTGCAGTTTATACAAGAAGTTAGAATCACTGTAATAATTTAACGGAAATAATTACTGAAAGACTCTTGCAACAGTTTCCAGAATGCAAAATAAAAGGCCTTGTGGGGGATCAGTCACTGTGTAAGGCTTACCTGCAAACTTATCTGGTAATACTTGTGCAACCCAGTTGATAAAGAAACCAGACTGATATCCCCAAGTCTTGCAACTATGATCGGTGTATAAACTGACATCTCACTCTCATCTCCATCCTTCAGAAAATTATTACATTTTAGATAAAGTATCAATAGAAATTGTTCATCAAAATAAAATTATGCGCTGGAGCCTGCACTCCACCAGAACCCCAGCTGCTTATGGTTTTAAAGTAATAACTAAATTCATGAGAAGCATCTGCCCATTTAGTCACCTATACTAAAACAATTATGTGACTGAAGCATCATCCTCTCATAAATATGGACATACATATGTACAAGTACATATAAATCTACTTTTAAAGTAAACAAAGATATGTCTAAAATTCTTTTTCTTTCTATGGTAGCTGGACTTGAGGACAAGACTCGGAATGGGAAGTGGACATCCGACTAGTCAGCAAACAACCATTGTTTAATATTCATAATTCTATAAATGGAGGATATAGAAGGCCAATACTGAGACTAGAAAAGAATCATTGAAGTTTGCAAACAATACTAGCATGGTATTCAGGTGAAGGGGAATGGAGAAGATATCTATGATAGGAATTTAGATGGACCTGCTTTGCACGTTCTTGTAGGCGGATTGCCAACTGGGAAACACTTAGTTGAATCTTTGCACATGATTGGAACATTGCATCTCCTTTGTGACTACCAGAGATCTTACAAACTCGTAAAATCCGTGTGGGGCCATCTGCATATACTTCATAACCTACTTCTGCCATCTCAATGTCTCTAAGTCCATCAAAACTAGTTTTCTGATCAATGGAATTTCTTGGATCAGGGTTGTTATCCAAAAGTAAGTTAGATATCAATCCCCTTCCTCTGTAGAAAGGCTTCCATGCACACACCTTATCCAAGTCAATCTCACGCAATTGATGATCACCTACAAGAGAAATCAGAATATCATGCTATGTCATATTTACTTCTCCGATCCAAAATATCCTGAATCTGTTGAACCTGCAACCCAACTCATTTCATGCCCACGTCTCAGACACTTCTAAATGTGTCATGCCCCATCACTCATGAAAAAGTTGTAAGAAATATCATGAAAGCCTACCATGATTCATTGAAAAGTCCTGCAGAAAAAATAAAGGAAGAAACATATCCTTTGTTGCCTACAAATTTGAAGATGCAGTATCTAGCACATTGTTGCATTGCATGTATACTCAAGAAGTAGTGCAGTCACATAAAATGCATGCTATGGTACAATAATGTGTCATTTAACCCCAATATAAGGGGGAGAAAATTAGAGATTTTTTTCATATTCTTAAGCCTTTAAATTAAAGGGCTTGATAAATCTACATCATATAACAAACTTATCTATAAGTGGCATACCTGGATCCATGTTTGCATACCTAGAACCACAACAGGCAGAGAAAACATAATCTTGGTCAATTTAATGCAAAAAAAAAAAAATTGATATAAGTGCCTCAGGAGAACTCTTTGTTAGTCACTTCCACCCCAACATTACATTTAGACGTGTCCAACCATACTATCTTGGTGGGAGGAAACAAAGTGACATCTATTCCTCCAAGGTTTTGCAACAAATGTGATATCTGATATCATAAAAACTGCTAAATATTGACCAACTGCAGTAAAATCACAAAGTACACTGGATGCCATATCCACTTCCATGAAATTTTAGTTCCAGAGTGAGTGGCATCCCTCTAGAAGAGACAGATTTAGGATTTGAGTTCTTTAATTATTAAAACTCTGTGGACCATGCAATAGTGCTAAATTACATGATAGGTCACCACAACAAGTAGCCCGAATGACACAGACAACAGCATGAGCATTTGATAATTGCATTCAGCATTTATCATCCAATAGACATTCAGCCTATTATCTTCATAGTATTGCAATTTAAGATAAAGAAAGAGAGTTGTGACTCCTGTTACTCTTCTATATGCATGACACAATGTCAAGAGTTTCTGGTCTCAGCCATGGTCCACATAAGAAACCCATTTTACAACCATATGCCACAATTTTTGTTTCTTTGGGTGCCTATGTATCTATACATTAAAACACAACTCCGACCTCATGCCAACTCTGACATCACACGAACTCAAGCCCCAGAATCAGAAAAGTTAATAGTACACCACAACACTGAGATGGACGCTAATATTCCCGTCAAAAATGGCAAGCAGATCAAGCTGACTTTCCCTTTATCTTTTAGCTGTTAATGCTGTGCAAATCAAGCGGATTCTGTAAAGTGGGGTAATCATCTATGAAAGTTATGCCTCTACACAAAAGTAGGTTAATTACATGTATCCTAATTCAAACCCAAACCCCACACCCCACACCCCCCTGACACCCGCCCCCGCCCCCCCCCCACCCCAATACTTATTTTAAATGAGATCACTATAATGAATTAGAAAAAGTTACAAAATAGAGCCAAATTCCTCTAAAGTTAAGAAAATAACAAGGAATAGGTGAGTACCATTAATTTGGAGAACAAGTTTATGTGGAAGAGTCAAATTGCCCCACACATAATCCATACTAGAACCAGATTTTAGAACCTCCTGTTCTGATGATTCCTGTACAATTTGCAAGTGATAATTTAAAATACTTACCATACAGAAAACAATTCCTGCATCCACTAAATTAGCAGTACATAGGGGGGAAAATCAATTAATAGCACGACCTTTTGGTTGTAAGTAATAGTGACATGCTGCAAGCAATTTTCAATTCGATAAGGTAAACTGACATCTGGTGGCTTCCGGAAGTGCAGAACATGAGAAGAACCTTCTTCTACCACATGAACAACTGCATATTCTGTTGCTTGCTTTTCAGCCACCATCGCTTGTATCAATTGTTGTCTGCTGAACTTCAGGAAAAAGCGTCCTAAGGAAGCAATACATACTGGTCCTGACCATTCAGAGTTATTCAATTGAAACTGGATGTACGTCAATGATTCATCATTAGCATTTCTGTGCTTCCTAATAAAATTCTCAAATAAATTGAACTCCCTCCTTTTGCTAATTCCACTCTGCAGTCGTAGTGTTTCTCTCTGTTTACTGCTAACGTGGATCATGCCTGCCGTGTCATCCTTAAGGAGACAGAAAAAGGGGGATGATGAGAAGAAAAATCAAGAAAATTCACATAGAACGGTATAAAAGAAAATGAGCTCAATTACTTATAAATATATAAAAAAATAAAAAAATAATAATTAAAAAAAAAAACCTGTAAATAACATTGACGAACGGCAATACTTTCTTCTGATTCATTAAGTACAACATATCGTGGGACCATAGTCACCACCTGAGATGGCAAAGCTACTTTACTGGAAAGTGGACCCACAGACACCCCAAGCTTTGTAATAGATTTGACTCCAGATCCTTTCTCCACTTCCAAGCTTATCTCTGCAAGGCCTGAGAGTGCATCCAAATCTAGCAGTGGCTGTGATGCACAATCTTCTAGCAATTTGAGCCGCAACTTGTTTGATCTAGCAACACAGGTTACAAAAAATGTCTAAATAATATCGCAATACCTATAGATTGTGAAATTTTATCAATATCTATTGAAAGAAAAAGATCATACTTTAAGAACCATGATTTGGTCGACTTTGGTGGCAAAAGTAATCCTAACTCCAAAGGAATGCTGGAAACAGACTTCCCAGTTTCATCCCTGCATATATTATAGCCACCAAAATAATCAGAGACATACAGATGATGCTCAAGAAAATTAACCAATCAAGGATGTAGTGAAACCTTGATAGAGGCTTCTTGTCAGGTGGAAAGAAATAAAGAGAAAAATCTGTATCATTCTTAAGGGCATATGGCGTAAAAATAGCAGCCTGCAAAAGAATACAGAGATTACATTTCCAACAAGGTGTTATTAGCCAAGTTGATGTTATTAGCCAGTATGTGTACATAACATATAATAGCACATAAAACAGCTACTAATCAGAAAGTAGTAATCCACTTATGCCTCATGCCCCTTTGACACTGAAATATCATGTAAAGAATCAATGGTAACATAGACCAAGGTGTGACAACCTCTAAGACACCCCGGTCCCCGCGAGATAATCGTAAGGAAGCAAAATACTTTCCACCACCAAAATCCAGATCACTGTCCAGACTATGGATTGCACCTTTATGCTTTGATAACTTCTTGACCCAATCACTGCTGTTAACTGGTTTGCAGCTTGTATCAAAAGCAGTTAAAGTTACAATAAAGGATATCGTGGAAGGATCAACATAAAAATCAACTGTTGAACCACATGATATGGTTGCTTGGTTCCCAATGTTTTTAAAGCCTTTGACCGTACATATATCTGCAAAAGATGAAAGTGATGAGAACCTATGAGCCAGAGCACTTGTAAACTGAAAATTTTATCATCCTTTAATTGCACCTTTTTCGTTCAAAACCACATGTATCTCTGAGAACAATAAATTGGACACCTTTACAGTAGGAAGAAGAAAAATCTCCTTTTGCTCTTGTAATGCAACTGGTAAATCACTACTTTTTAACCCATCTCCAGATTTATCAGGTTGCATAATAGGCACATCTCTCCCAATCTTCTGGATCAGAAAATGCATATTCGCAACATGTGAACCATTAGATTTGAGAACAGAATAGGCTGTGCTGAAGGAGCATCTTGAGGATTGAACAAATAAGGCCTTTCGGACTCTATAACCTAATTGATCGAAAATCCCAGAAAGGCGAACAGCCTTTCCACCTTCAAAATCATCTGACCATTCTGCAGAAAGTGAGTTCCTAGAATTTACAGAACCATCTGCAAATATGGGTCTAAAAGAAAAGAGGAAGTTACCTGCGCATCAATTAGCAATCACATTAACTTCAGGCAGTGACCAATAACTAGATGTTCAGTATTGCCATGATCACAACAATCAACTCATCAGAGAAAGAGGGGGGGAACTGAGAATAAGATGACCTACTTTCAAGCTTGGAGAGTAATAATTTATTTCGCTCAAAAATGAGATCCAAACAATCCATTTTAAGACCATCAACTCAGACTTACCAAAAATAACCAATTAACTAGATAAGAAGCTTAGACCTTTCCACCTAGTATGACTAGCACCTTTTATCCATTTCAAGAATGCAAGTGGGGGAGCTACCACTAAGGATAGGCTGCACCATAGAACTCTTCTCAGCACATCCAATGATCGCTAACTTCACAGCTTCCTTAATATCTATAAATAACTTGTTTTGGTAAAAGAAGGAAACACTGTACATAAATTTAGGTGTATGATAAACATCAATACTCCAGCATACATCTCTCTGAATCAGATAAGAGTTTGCTTTTGTACTATCAGTCACTTGTTCTGATTCGACATATTAATAATTTTAAATAAAAAAAATGGTAAAACAGTGACACTATGTGTAATATCCTCACGCCCAATAGGGATAATGAAATCTATATACCACAAAAAAGCGGGATGCCTATTAAATGTACTTGTGAAATGAACTGATCCGTCATTGAGTTTTTATTTTCTTCATGCTAATAAATAAGTGGGAGCATCTAGACGTAGCATTATTTGAGAAGATAGAGAGGAAGTACATTCCAACAGAAATCTCTCTCTACAATACAAGCAACCATACATTGCTTTATAGAAGTCAAATTTACCCCCTTAAATTCTCTAGATATTTATGGATCACATGCTACTGGAGAGCACTTCTCCTAGTAGTAGACCCTGCACTAGATATTTGAAATACCCAGAAATTTCCATGACAACAAGTGCAGCATCATTTACATGACAACGTCCACAGAGATCAAAGAAACACATATGTGCAATCACACCCGCCTAACTTCCAATCAGCCTCAACAGCTAAGATTCTGGCTAATTGGCATGACATATGGTCATTTGATAACTTGCTAAGAACATTAAAGGTACAAATGATGACTATAATAACTAAAAGAACAAGAACGAAAGACAACAAATGGAAGAAATATGGATAAAACTTGGAAAATTCGCATGAAGTGTGGGTCTGAGGTAATAGAAATAAATGGAGTTGGAAACCGCATACCAACACTTAATGACATTAATGCCTTCTTTAATCCACCAGATAAATTCACAGCATCAAACATGGCTACAGAATCATCAATTGTTTCTCCAGATTTTAGCAACACAGAAGCAATCTCATCCTCATTTTGTTCTGGTCGTTGAAACCGTAGCTCCATAGAGAATCCAGTTTCATTGCGTATTCTTGTTAAAGGAGAAACTATCATGGACAAACCATCCTACAAAGGGAACAAAAAAAAATGGATGCACATAATTCTATGAACTTAGTGAAATTTAGGAGAAAAAAGAAAGTAAATACCTCAGATTTTCTTGAAATGTCAACCACAACAAAAGGCCCAGGGTAAGATTTTGAATCTGTTCAGAGAATAAAGGGATAAGCTAAACCCAAGCAGACGTTACATGATGTAATTCAGGAATTGAATCTCAAATACAAAAATAAGTTAATAAAAATAACAAAGTTAAAGACGCAAGGAGGCTCATCCTAATCATCTCGAGCTGACTTGACTAATATAAGCCACGGAAATCCTTATATGATTTTCATCTTGGGGGTTTCTATCTTCCCAATCCCAAGTCCTACGATGCAAGGCTAACAATCTGGTATTAATCAGATTTGTGGAAATATGGAGATAAAAAGAAAATATATTTTGTTCTCAACCACATGATAAAATCAAATAGATTTCTCCATTTAGATTGTTTAGCACCTCCACATCTTTTACAACATTCACCACATTTCTCCTCACCAGATCACCGAGAACGTATGAAAAAATAGTTCCTGATACATTTGGAGACAAAGAGAGATCCAAGACTGACAAATGCATAACTGTACTAATTTCATCTCCTGCCTAACCGTCCTAGTGGTAAGGATGATGATGGATCCTTACCCTCCTTTCTTAAGTAATCTTGGACAAATCAAATGCATTATTTCAGAAATAAAATTGTAGTTGTCAAGATTCTTTTACTACTATTCTTAACAGGTACTATATCCAAAGACCATAAAAGACAATATGGGATTAGGAATCATTAACTCTAATTTCTGAATTCAAGGGAAACAAATACAAATGAAAGATAATATTTCTTGATGTTCCACCGTGATATATCAGTACATAAGTGACATGGTATAAGCATTCGTTACCCTTTTTTTAAGAAAAACAAACCATGTTGCAACTAAAGATTTTCCATATAAACAAAATTGCAAACTAAACGATGAACAGATACAAATATCAGAAACCAACTTACACAGGTCAGGAGAAGGGAGAAATAAAATGGACATCACCTATTAAAATTTGTTGCACATATGACAATCAAGCTTTTCTAACAGTAGCTTTGAAAACACAAGAACAAATGAAAAGAACCCAATGACTTTTACCAAGACTGAAATGATAAGATATTCGATTTATACTGACTGACAGAACACATAATGCACCTAAGGCTGCATGGCTAACTCTAAAAAAGCAGTAAAGTCCAATGATGTTGTAAGGTACAAAGAGTAGATGAATGTACCTGGGACTGACATTATACGTGTTCTCCACGCAAGTGCTTGATCTTGTAAAAGAGAAAGACGAATAGGATAAGTTCTGAGGGATCCAGCAAAGGCAAGTTGGACTGAAACAACTGATTTGTCTTCTGGAGACTGGTTTGCTAAATCTGAGTCCCTTGCAATCAGGCAGTAAATATGACTTATGAATCAATAGACCAAATCAATAATCCAAATGGAGATCAACATGAGTGTGCATGAAGCATAAAAGACTCTTAACTCACAAAAATTTATATTCAACAAACACATATTTTTTGGAATCACCTCAATCACATAGCTAATACATAAAAACTCTAGCTCATTCTCCCTGACAACTACTTTGGAAGACCTATTACGCAGGATAAAAGTGAAGGTGCACATGCATATGACCTAGGGACAAGAAGATTACTGCTCAAAACATATTTCCAGCTGAACCATGCTGAACCCATCAATATTTCTCAAATCTACTTTAAATATTGAACCCAAAAAACCAACCTGTGAATGGTATTTTATGTGCTAGCTATCTTATCAAGAGTAACCAGGTAAAGCATGTGCATGGCAGTACTTCCTATTCTTCTTCTTCACCAATGGAGGTCAGAAGAATAAATCAACACAAAGAATAAAAAAATGGAAAAGATTAACCTTTTCTATCAAAAGAAATGTGGTTTATTGATAGGGATAGTCAAGGACCAATTAAAGATGCAATAATTGACAGGGATGATGGGCGTAAGTACAGAATCTAATCTAATGTGTGACTACCAAAAAGTTGGCTTGTATAAAAAGTTACCGCAAATTCTAAGAATGACACAAATTACGCATATTTCATTTTAGGTGACTCAAATGCAGGGAAATGCACGACTGACTAGAATTAAGGAGGTACCTCAGAAAGACAGAAGCAGACTGATTTTTGGCTATTGACAAACTTTGCTTGTTATAGAAGTGACAAAGAAGGTTCAAGCCAGACCAATTCTCAACCTGTGACAGTAGTTGATATGAAAATTAAGGTAAAAATAAACCTAGGATTTATCGCCAATATAAAAAATATACACCCTTGCACAGAGGAGAGAGAGAAACGAAAAAAGAACTGCAGAAAATCCAATTCAAGAATTTTGGTGATACAGATTGTTTGCCACACAAAACAAAAGGGAAAGAATATCTGAATGGCACATACAAATAGAAGTTCCCAAACAATACATCCAGAATTTCAAATCCAATTTTATAAACCATCTAGAAGACAACATAACTATCCGGAGTCTTGGATTCCAGGCAATAAATTAGAGATGTTAAAGTGCTCCGTCAAATTTGAATTTGCATGTCTCAACTTATCCCAGGTGATGTCAGATCAATTTCATATGTAAACCTCCAAGTATAGTGGATCACCACCCTTTAGTCAATCACTTTTAAAGAATCAAGGGTGTTTGTTTCTAAGATATACTCACATGTAAAAGAAAGCTCAATTAGAGATTCATTCAAAGTTATACGTTCAATGGCCTAGTAGCCACATGACACAGATCACATGATCACTTTTGTAAATCAAATAAAAATCTTCAAGGATGTCAAAATCAAGTATACAATTTTATATATCTATCCAATTTGTATCATCTGAAAGTAAAAAAGATAATACGAGTCCATTAACAATAAGGAACACAAGCTAGGAGAAAAGTTCCTTACGACAGTATTGGTTCTCTACCTTTGAATCCACTGAAGGAGAAAAAAAAAATTTGATGCATGAGAAATCATAATGTTGATGAACTATGGATTCACTCCTAAAACATAGATTTTTCCCAGTTGAGAAAATCACAACCATTATCTACAAGATACACAAACGGCATAAGACAATGCATATGCAAGCACTGATTCATAACATAACAAAGTAACGAACCTTGAGGCAATTGGCCAGAATCATGGAGCTTCTCACCAAAAAAGGACCAGCCAAATCTAGTCTCCCAATCACAAAGAGAAGTATGTCCAGCGAAAGCTCAGTCAGGAATATGTTTAACTACAAGGACACCACAATACAAATTGTTGAAAATAGTTTCAGGGAGTTTAATAAAAAAAGAAAACTCCTTAAACATAAAATGATTTTAGAAATCACATTCCTGACCTCAGCAATTCTGCAATAGATATGAACAGGTACTCCAAGTGAAACAGCTGTTGAACTGTGTTCTTGGGAACTGGAACGGTAGAATATGCATATTTCCACTGGGTGAATAAGCTCGCTCCTACAATTTAAAACCAACAACAAAGACTAGTAAAAGATATTCAGATGGAAAATCTATTCAAAGAAAAGTGGAAGAAGGAAAAAGAAGCAAGACCAAGCACTCACCATAAGTTTCTCTGGGCATCAAAGTAATATGTTGCAGTACTTGATGTGCCAATAAGACGGGTTTTAGTAGATTGAACTTGTAGAATAAGATGAGTATTATCCATGCTGCCACGTAGGAGAGGAGACATGTCCATCGTACCCAAGAGTTCATGAACAATGGTGAGAGAAAAATTCTTCATTCTGATATCAATGCAAGGGAAGGAGTTACTCTGCCAAGAAGATCTCCCATCACCCATGAGTGAATTATGTTGCAGACTACTTTCAGAAGCCTCCACATGGTAGCTATCTAGCTTTGCAACACCACGACCTATGGAAAGGTCATGGAATACTTTTAACTTGAATGGATTTCCAGGCTTCTGGACAAACGCTGGATTTCCATTAACAAAAGCAACAGCACAACCATTCTTCTTGTTCACAAGGTAAAATGTCCTCTTAACCAACTGATTGTAAGGCTCCCAATCAATATCACCGTCATAACTTTCAGGCTCACAAGGAAGTGCTCTCCAAAGTGCCCACCCACTATCTTCAGTGCTGGAGATGTCAACAAAACCTGACCCTGGACTATAGCTTAAACACAACGGTTTCCCTGAATCATTCTTAGCATGCAATGATATCAAGGAGAACCACAAAACTCGAGACTTCAAGAGTCTTTGAACATGGTACTTGACCTATACAATAAGTTTTAGCAGTCATCAAACAGCACATCATCATGATGGAATATGAAAGACTACAAAAAAAAAAAAATGAAACAAATAAAGAACTCCCAAAAATCAGTTGCAGATGAGTCTCCAGAATCACTTTAATGATCAGATTGTCTTCACCACTAGTCCAATGTAATATAACTACTTTTGGAAGAGATATCAATCCACATGTTATGTGATATCTTCAGTGATCGTGAACTTTTTTTTTTTATTTATGTATTTATTTTGGTTGGGTTCTTGTGGGGAGAGGTGGCCAACAAAAGTGAAGGAAGCTTAAACTAGGCCTATCCTTGACTATGTTACATTCCTCAACCCAAACCTTCCCTTCGTAAAACCAACTCATTGTTTCTCTGTGCTATGACACTACAGCTTTTACTCCTTACAGATCACATTGACATAATCTTTGTTGTAAGCAGAAAAAGCATCGAGAAGTCAGACCAGGGTGCAATAAAGAGTTATTCACAAGAAGCACGGTTTATTACAATGACATCAATATCCTAACGCTATCCCTTGAGGCAAACATAGCGCTTAAGTTTCTTATTGTATTTAGTAACTGGAGTTACAGAACATCTAGACAAAACGATGCAATTCTAAGATTTATAAACTGTGTAGACCAACTACCCATAGTAATGACAAGCCCCAAGGCCCAACCATTGGAAAGAGAGAGATTCTGAACAATCCGTATCACCATCTCAATAACAACATAAACTATTACCTAGGATCTATCAGAAATATTGATACAGGTATAGGAAAGTATAATGATGCTGTAACAGCAAAGTATAACGATGACTTGCATGCATAAAATACAACTACCAATATGGCTAATATAATCACAAATAATAAACAAATTATTGTTTATTTTTCAAAATCAACATTTTTCAAGGCCTACATGAAATAGAACTGAAAAATCCTAAAATTCCATACCCTGAAGAGGGCCCTTTCTCCAGCAAGAGAATAATGAAGCACACCACCCAAACTGCATTTTGTTTCTCCACATTCAACAGTGAAGTACATGTGTTGGTGGACATCTTGAATTGCAACAATTGCTCCTATACAGATCATCAGTAGATTAATTCAAGTCTTATTGAATTTTCAAGAAATAGATTGAAACCTAAGGCAATCAAATTACCATTTGGAACCATTGCTTCGATACTGTTGTCTGATTCCTGGCTACTAGACCTGCGCCTCTCACTTGATTTACTGCTTACTTCATCACTAGATACCCCACAGATGGATGAAATCATTGACAATATCAGCTGAAGAAAAAATAACAGCACAGAATGAAAAGCCAGATACAAATGGAACGGTCATGATCAAATAATAAAGGATCAAGTATCAGAGAATGAACAAACTATGATGCTGAAAGGGGACTCAGAACAACTTATTTGAAAAACTGGGAAAATAATAGCATCGCCTACCTGTGTTTCAGAAAGAGAAATTGTCATTTCAAATCCAGAAACCAAACCTTTGCCTTGCCAAACCTGATTTAGTTGCAAAGGTGAACCCTCTGGTTTCTCCACTTCGATAAGAGCACATAAATGTTCCAATATACAGTTCTTATTACTCAAATGCATTCCTTCAGATGCACAATTTTCCACAAAAACTTCTTTCTTGGGAAGAGGATCCCTTGAGCAACTTGCTTCGTTAACAACACAAATTCCATTTGTCTTCTGAAATCCAGCAGCAGGATCCCCAGACACAGCGCAGGATGTTGTATTGTCCAATGTAACAGAAGAAAAATGAGGAATTTTGATTTCATTTCCCACATTATTACGAAGGACTTGAGAAAAGACTGATAGCCGAGAAAGGTCAAATATAAACTCCCTCTTCATATTTGCCAACTTGAATTTTGAATGGACATCAACCTCAAGCATGAATTCCCTAACACCACCTGTATAAGTGAAATAATTATTTAAACATCTTTGGCATATAATTAACTTATTATAAAAGAGGTGGGGCATATACCTGATTCATCTTCAGCCACAAGAGCAAGAGAAAATCCAGTCACATCAACTTTAAAATCTTTCATTAGTTTCTGTTTCTCTTTCTGTGGTGCATGGAAAGTCTCTTGCGCATGCCCCCTAACAGAATGATCAATCAGTGTTGTCATGTCCACCTGATGTTCAGCTTTTCCAACGTGTTTATCAAATGATTGAGTGACGGACAAAAGATTTCTGACACACTGAAGACATGAAGCCAAACAGCGAATGAACATTGCCAAAGTTGTTGTTTCGATGAAAACAAAACCACCCTGCCCAGTGACACACCAAATTTCTCATCAATCAGATACTAAGGACTTAGATATGGACAAAACAACATTTCAACAGAGCATTAACAAGCATATAAACGAGAAGTTTCTTGAGGATAATTCTATGGGTAACTAAATCAAAAGATGCAGCAAAACAGCATAAAGAACTTTATTGATTTCCCTCCAACCTTGTGCTCACCAAATTATTACCTGAATATTCCAAGAGATCCCTTGAAATTCACCAGCAAGAGGAAGTGATGATTTAAGCTTATTCAACTGATGTGCTCGAAACAGAACATGTTTTAGCGAGCATCTTGCCACGAAAATCTCCCCCAGTTCAACATTAATGAGTGACCAATGAGTTGGTCTTTCAGAATCAGTTGTCAAGGTAGAATCTTCAACCTCATTGCTTAGGCCATATGAAGAAACTTTTTCGGGGAAAGCCAAGTGCAAAGTAATCTTGCAATCAGAAAGTGATATTTCATATAACCAATTAAGAGATTGTGCTGGCAGATCCTTCAGTGCACAGTGATCGGTATGTTGTCCAATTTGATTGTGATATCTGAAAATGACGAACTGGATCCCTGAAAAGTCAGTGAGAACTTCCACTTGTTGCTGGCAAGATATCTCGACACTTGTTTGCTGAACAGATACCCAAATTCCACAATCAGAAAAGCCACTTTCAGCCAACTTTCTCCTTGCTAGAGCATCAAATATCCTTGCAGAGCTCTCCACATTATCACTCATCCTGGAGACATGAAGAACTATATCCACTGATTTGAGTTTGAGTGTACCAGTTATATTAAGTAGGACACTATCACAAATCAGGGGAGCTCCTTTCACTTTTATCTCCTCTTTTTCAGGTTCAGCGAGCCTAGCCTCTTGCCTGATATATTCTTGAGCTATGGGACCAACTGGATCAAAGGAATGGTATGCATGTGACACTTCAGAAGATAAAGTTCCAACTGCCTGTCAGAAAATGGTACTTTTCAGTTGAAAACTGTAAAAAGAAAATGAAGTAGTTATGTATGGAGACTAATGGAACTTAAAGATGTAGGAAAGCAACAGCTACTGAAGTCAAAAACTTCGCCAGTTCACCTGTTCATCGATAGTCATTTCAGAAGTAACAATAATAATTAAAATGATAATCCCAATAACAACATAATCGAAGCAGATACTGATATTCTTGGAGCGAAACTTTGAAAATGAAACAAATAACAGCTCAACAAGGCATTCAATCACATCTAATGGGAGCATCAAAACTTTCTCAGCATTCAGCTACTCATGGACAAATCTAACCACAAGCCGCGGCACATCATTTCTCGCAACTTCCACCCAGATTCTTCTCAGCTCTCATTTCCTCCCTTGTAGCACCTTCAACGTATGTCAAGTTGAATGGTGAAAAGGACAAGAAAGGTAAAAGGAGGAGTGAGACAGATGGCGGAAAGCAGCCAAGGTCTGTGTAATGTATATGAGTCCAGACGGAAGATTCAGTTATTAGTAGATTCAAGGATGATAATAAAGGATTTATCAGCTGACTGTAAGTGTACCCACATATTGAAGTCCTGTATTATTAAAAATAAATAAAAAATAAGGGAGTTCAATATGCAAACAAAATTGCTGTGCAAATAAGGCTTGGTTGACCTTATTAGCATTCTGAGACAATTAGGTAGAATTTCGAGGATGTAATTATGCAGACCATTTTCATAAAGACCACGCCCCAATTTATGGGATAACTGTCACTTAATGCTAGTCGACAAATAAAAGTGAGACTACTTTTCATACCACGCAGTGGCAGCAAGTCTTGGCATATAGAAAGTAACAACAGAAATTTCAGCAAGACATCAACCTCTTGCCGTCTGTGCCACACTTCAGAAAGACCAACAACGTCGGAGCCATTACTAAATTCCATAAGATAAGATATAATCATCACATAATTTTTGCAACCTTGTTTAAGTAATTATGCAGACCATTTTCATAAAGACCACGTCCAAATTTATGGGATAACTGTCACTTAATGCTAGTCAACAAATAAAAGTGAGACTAATTTTCATAACACGCAGTGGCAGCAAGTCTTGGCATATAGAAAGTAACAACAGAAATTTTGGCAAGACATCAACTTCTTGCCGTCTGTGCCACACTTCAGAAAGACCAACAACGTCGGAGCCATTACTAAATTCCATAAGATAAGATATAATCATCACATAATTTTTGCAGCCTTGTTTAAGTAATTATGCAGACCATTTTCATAAAGACCACGTCCAAATTTATGGGATAACTGTCACTTAATGCTAGTCAACAAATAAAAGTGAGACTAATTTTCATAACACGCAGTGGCAACAAGTCTTGGCATATAGAAAGTAAAAACAGAAATTTCAGCAAGACATCAACTTCTTGCCGTCTGTGCCACACTTCAGAAAGACCAACAACGTCGGAGCCATTACTAAATTCCATAAGATAAGATATAATCATTGCATAACTTTTGCAGCCTTGTTTAAGTAATTATGCAATTTTCATAAAGACCACGTTCAAATTTATGGGATAACTGTCACTTAATGCTAGTCGACAAATAAAAGTGAGACTAATTTTCATACCATGCAGTGGCAACAAGTTTTGGCATATAGAAAGTAACAACAGAAATTTCGGCAAGACGTCAACCTCTGCCATCTGTGCCACACTTCAGAAAGACCAAAAACGTTGGAGCCATTACTAAAATCCATAAGATAAGATATAATCATTGCATAACTTTTGCAACCTTGTCCTAAGTAAATTTCGTAATTCTTGCAGCAACTCCAAAACTTATTCCATACTCTTAGCAGCAATTATCCTGTTAGACTGTGAAACCTTATTGACAAAAGAGATACATTTTAGACGTTCTATTCATGGTCATAGTCATAGAATCATTGAATTAATCAAACACCCTGAGGGAAGTAATAAAAATAAATAAATAAATAAATAAATAAATAAAAAGGAAAGGAAAGGGCCGGCAATGACAACCTCCTTCTGCAGATATGCTTATAAGACTGAAGAGTAGTTGGAGTAATAGGTGTTACAATATCAACCATTTCAAAGCTACTTTCATTATTAAGACAAGATGAGTGCCACCGATAAAGAAATAGAAAACTTGAAAATCAACAACAGCTATGATCAGTAAAAGTAGATATGCATCATAAATTAAAACATTAACCAGATGATAAAACCCTTATCAAATTCAATTAGGCAATAGAAAGCCGCAACCACCTGAAAGAGAGTGCACCATTCATCCATATATGATACAGAAGTGAATCCCTCAGCTGTCCCAGATAAAGCTGCATTGAAAGCAACAATAGTTGTACCAAATGAATGAAGGCAGTCCCTGCAATATAAACATAATTGTCTCACAATCAGGACAACACAAATGTTTCTCTCAATAGATTACTTTCCCTCACTGAGGCAATGGTGGGTGATTGGAGGAAAAGATGACAATTTTTGTTTATTTTTTACTTCTGCCAATTCCATAAGTCCCGTGATCACAAATCAGGAATCAAAAACAGGAAAGGTAAGATTTTTAGTTAGCTTTCAACAGTTAAGTCAGTCTAGAAAGACTGCACAACAAGAATAGGATCTGAAGATAACAGAAAGTAACCTTCTTCACAAAGGGTTTGTATGTTACTTCATCAAAGTAATGAAATAATGTCGCACACTCTTCTCATCATTAATATCCAAAATGGATAGAAGATTATACAGATTACAATATCTTGTACAAGCTCAAATAGTTCATTTTTTGAAAATGAATGCACAAAGAAAGGGAAAAAAATGAAATCCTATGGGAACTCATGAAGTTCATCAAGTGGCTTCATAATTTAAATAATCTAAAAAAGGAAGATATCAAAAGAGTTTGACTGGTAGATTAAGTTTGGAACTTATGGAAAACCACATATGAACAATCATAAAAATGAGCACAACTACAGCCTATTACTGAAATGAGGTACTTAGATTAGTATCCCTATAAAAAGGACTGTGAAAAGGAAACAAAATTTAATCAGCAACATATCAACTTCCAAAGATGCAAAATAAGACAGTTCAACACAGATATCTGACAAGAGAACATAACTAGATGAATTCTCCAGTCACAAACCACGTTTCTAAATCCATCTAGTCTCCAACCTTCCAGGTCTCTAATGTGATGCACAAAAAACTTAAAAAGGCTCCCAAGCAACGAAACAAAGATTCAGGACCTGATGCATAAACGATGACAGTCAAACTAGCTTGATCATAATCTCAACAAAGTTAAGATTTACTTAACAGGACCAAATGATTCTAGGGCATCTTTTTCTCTTCCCACATCGGCAGATAAATACATAATATATTCCAATTTAAATATGGGATAAAGATAGCTGGCAATGGAATCCCCTATGGGAAGCCCAGACAAGATTGGCATCAACACCACAATGCAGGCTTTCTATGTCCGTGCTGGTGGGTCGACTCAGGCTGTAAAGTTCAACTGTTACACTATTCTATACTAGCAATTCAGACAAACATAAAGTGACGATCCCGTTGATTTGATTATTCTAAAGGAAACATATGATAGATTAAAGAATAGTTTTGCCAAAAATTAAGCTACCTCGCATTAGTAGCAACCAACAACTTAGAGATTGATTGTCACTTAGAAAGAAATTCCACAATTACTTAGGGTTCCACATTCAAAAAATTCCACTTAGAATTAAAATGGGTATAAGAACTACATTTAGCCATGACTTGCAAATCATGAGAGGTAAGGTAGTTGATGCTGTCACTAAACTAAGATCTCTTCACTCTTTATAGTGTGTACTTTTGCAGTTATAGATTACTTAAGTCTTCTAAACAAGCAGAGTCTATCAAAAACTAACAAATCGAGAATCCACTTTGGAACTGTTAATAACTATTTTTTACTGAATCAAATAATAAACAAACTACTTTTGCTAACTTTTTTTCCTTTCTTGAGATGAGAACCTAGCAAGTTTAGAAACCTATAAAGTACCACTTATAATGAATATGACAAGAATGCAAAGAAAATCTCAAAATAACAACGAAAGATAGGACTTTAATGACTTCATCAAAGCAACTACTAACTATGAAAAGCAGCTTAATCTCAAAATTCTACCTGAAAGACGATAAATGGACAGTCATGGGCTTTACTTCCAAAATCTGAGATTGTTGTTTGTCTGCTGAGTTCTCCACATAAGCATTTAAACCATTAATTTGCAGATATGATCCAAGAGAAATACACCGCCGACATTCATATTTTTCATTAGCTGGAAGAATATCAAGCATATTTTCTGAGTCATTGGAGCCAGTCAATGACGCCAGATCAGATGTGGACGCTGGTTGAACAACAACCGCAATGTTATTGACATCAAAAGCAAGGTCAAAATCATCCTCATTAATGGTGGGATTTATATTTTTTTTGAAACCACTGAACTCCTTTTTAAATGACATATGGATGTACGAACCAGCTATGAATATACCAAGTTGAATGTGTTTTTCAGGAAGCATCCTAAGCAAGGCTGTCTTCATTCCCTTACCATAGTAATTGTAATTCCCATCCTCACTCACTTCTGGTTGTTCATCAAAGGTACTGATTTCTGGCCTTATATCACTGCTTCTTGGAGAATGTGAAAGAACCTTTGCTCTGCAACTACTTTCTGTCAAGCTAAGGGCATCTTCTATCTGCCTAAGAAGCAGTGATACTGACAGCATTGAAGAAAAACCCAAAGCCAAATTCAACTTCCCTAGTATCAAATTGCATTTCCAAAATCCAGAATCTGGATGCTTGCTGCATGGAAATGCCAAAGAACCTCTGATCTCACAGAGAAGGCTAGGATTATCTGAATATTGGATATCATTTTTATTAAACTTCATACAAGCTCTTCGCCAACTCAACCCCATTTCTGCCAGAAAATTTTCCAGAGCTGATAACCAAGCACCTTCAACATTGTGCACTGCACTCGTATGACTAGTTTCTGGGTGGAACATTCTCGCAGGCTCACACCATAAGATAGATTTGAAATCATCAGATCTCTTCTTTGGATGTCCTTCCAAAGAACTGGGATAATTTTTTGAACTGCTTTTCCGGACAGAAGCTTCTGATAAAGATGAAGAGTCAATCTTCAATTGTCCACATGATAAAAAGACAGACTGTTCCAAAGTTTTCTGTACCTTTAATAGTAACAATTTCTCAATTGAAAGATGGAATAAAAGAAAATTGGAATATGAGACCCCAATATGTGATTCTAACTTTTCATTTCCAGAAGGTTGGATTGCTTTCATTTGACTAACAGCGATTACAATTTTTCCAAGATTCAAATGGTAGCAAGTACATACACAGGGATCTTCAGAGACAGCTCGACAATCTCCATCATTTTTTGGGTCTTGAGACAAAACTTTTCTCAAACATAATAACTTTGCAACAGTGTGGAAAATAAAGCATAAAAATTTCAATATAAGAGCAAATAGACAGAGAATCCTGTAAATAAACTTGACGTGAGTATGGGCAACAGATTCCTCCACTGTATCTTTGTCACAGTGGAAATTTGATGTTGCTCTATGACGGGCAATTCGGCGTGCCTGTGCAATAGCTTCAGCAGGAAGCTCTTTCTCAATATCAGAGATCACCTTCCAATGGTATTTGATAGAGCTCAAAAACGTTTCATCCTTAGACATCTCGGCACGAGATCTTTCTAAAAAGTGGTCTTCAGGAAATCCTACTAGTGACAACAACTGCTCATAGGTTTTGACATAACGTAGCCAGAGAATAACAACAACAACTGTTTTACAAAAAGACAATCTGGGAGCCCAAGTCACATGACCAATTTTTCTTGCAGTTAACTCCCATAGCTGTCTTCCATCTCTGGCATGCTTAGATTCTCTTGATGATTTTTCACCCAAGGTTGAACATATAGAAAGATCAGCCGGTGAAAAAGAAAAGCTTAATTCTGGAACACAGAGACTGAATTCCACAAGCTGAAGGTTATCCAGTTTAATGCGAGTAAACATATCTGTTGAAAGTAATAAACGGTTGATCTGATCCTTTCTCTTGAATCCAATCTCCAAACCGCTCCCATTGACAACATAAGAAACCCTCTGCGAAGGTGAAAAAATTGCACCAAAGAACCCTCTAAGGAGGCACCCATGAGGAAGATACTGGGATTCTGCATTAAAATCCTTTATTTCTGACAAACATACAGACAAATCATTCAAGATAGAAAACTCCACTTGCACACTAACATCACGGATCTGAAGCTGACAATGGGTAAGCATAAGATTCAACACAGACGTGGTAAATCGATTTCTTGAAGAATTGGTGTTAAAGATCCCTGCCAGAACGCTGTGCAAAGTACTACCCTGAATTGCAGTAAAAGCATCAGGGATGTGATCAGTAAGCAAATTTAACCTACATAGGCTAGTTTAAGAGAAAGAATTCTTATTATTAACCTTACTGAGCATCCAAACTCTGTCAAAATACAACAGACCCGCATAATCATGCAAAAGACCATACTAGAGAACATGAACCAAGGTAAAGTTAACGGAAGCTTGAATCGTCATTTTACGCCATTCTGCCTCCGAATTGTAAACTTCAACACCAAAAAAGAAGTAATGATTAAATTGATGGTGTACACTAATATGTATGCTAATACCTCAGGATCAAGCATGGAAAGCTTCTTCTTCAAATCATCTGAAAATGAATCCTTTTGTTTGCGCACCCTTCTCGAAGATCCCTCCACCTTCATCTCCCTTCGCGTAAAATACAAAAACATCAATCACACTTACAGAGGTAGAACCATCCAAATCCACAAAAACAATTGACAAAATTGCAACACAAACGCAGACAAAGAGAGAAGGGCAAATGACTCACGCAGAGGCTAGCGTCACATGGACCCCTTGAACTTCGATTCTAAAGGCGGGGACAGACCAGTTCGAGAGCCAAATGCTCAAGTTTTGGACGGTGACGTCTTTGAAGAAAAAACAATCCGTCTCGTCGATAAGCTCGTCGAGAAGCGAAGTGTTCACGCGGAGGTTCTTCGCAACCGCTTGAGAATTCACCAGCCCTAACTTCACTTCCAGCTCAGGCTCCTCCAGTAGCCATGGCCGCAAAAGAGACGCTGCTCTCTGTCGGATTACGTTATCCAAGAACATCTTTCCGGTAAAAGCCTAACTGAAGTGAATGGTCATTGGTTTGGCTCCAAGCTTTCTTGAGAAACAAGCACAAACTATATGGCCCTAACTATCTGGATCAAGATCGTTGCTCGCGGTGTGGACAAATCGGCGGGAAAGTCACAGAGAGCAAGATATATGATTGCCGAGTGTACGAATCGAACTGAAGCGGGGACAGATAAGAAACTGCCTCCTGAAAGTTACACTACACACACAGTCATTGTTTAAACAAACAAAAATTACTGTCCAAGCAAAGTGGAAGTGCAAAAGGAATAATTAGTTTTAATATTACGTGAAAGGTTTAGATCTATTTTTCTTCAAAATGTCTTATTAAAAAAAATTATTTAAATTTATAAAATACATTACAAATATTTTTGTTTCTAAAATTAAAATACAAGTAAGCATATTAAACATCTAATTTTTATCGAATTTGACTCTAAAAGTCTTGGGCAAAGTATGACGAAAACAAGGGGTAAACGACGTAGCAGGACTCTTTTCGATAAAGTTAATCTGACTAAGTTCTGCAAGAAAAGCTTACAATTGCTAGATCCTTCTCTTCATTTTTACTGAATTAGAAAGATACGCAGGATCACGTTTCTTGCTTAACAATCCCTTTTATTCCCCATTTAGGTGACAGGAATAAAGGAAGATTTTAGTCGCTGTAGAGCTACAGGTCAAAAGACGCAATCTCCACTTTGATATTTTCTGATTCTCATTTAAACTGTCGGAGAGGAGACAAAAAAGAGGTTCTTCGAACCGTGCTATCGGTACTTCCTCGTCGAGCAACACAAAAGCAAAGTCTGTTGAGTCTCCAATGGTGTGTGGTATCATTGTAAGACACTGCATTGATTTGATAATTGCGTGTCACAATAAAGAGTGTTTTATGATAGATGATCGAGCTATTTAAAGATAATAAGTACCACCAACTTTTAAATTAATTTTTGAATCTACTTCTATAGCTAATAATACAAATGTTTTGTGTCTAGTTTTTCGTTGGAAGCATATGATATCCCATTTTAGAAGGCAATGCGTCGAAGGGAGGACCAGATTACATACCAACCTTCGTGTTAGTTTGATTCAGATTCATTCAATGATCTATTATTTCGGATTATCGTGTGTTTGAGATTTGAATTGTTACCAAAGTGGCTCCTAAAAATACTCTTTGCCGCATTTATGCAGACCGACAGTTACCTTTGGGACGTCGACCAGGTCAGTAGGCTAAATTTTCCTTTCCCTCCCTTGGTCTTCAAACGCCCGTGTCCCTAACCGCACATCGAGTGCCGCAGTCTGAGGATCCGGACATTGTGATCGCAAATCAACGTGGCATGAGGTGATTAGGCATTCTACAACGAGAAAGTTTAAACCGGGGACACGAGGAAAACCTCACCCTTAAGGACCGCCCAACCGACCAACAGAAATAAACCCGGCAAAAGAAAACAAAATAGCTCGTTCTTGAGTTTACCCAAACGTAAGGATCGAGGTATCGATCTTAATAGAAAACACTGCTGTTGCCGCCACTTGTTCTTTCCCTCTGTGCTTATTGCTCTTTATTTTGCATTGATCCCTCAGCTTTCGGCTTCCTTAGTGCCTCATTTTCCTCTTTGTTCCTGTTGGGTTGCTCTTTTTCCCTAGGTTAATTCTATCTTACTTTTGCGAGATGCATAGAATGAGAAGCACATCAAGAGGACGCCGTATATTCACGGAAGATAGCAACAAGCGGGGACAAAAGTTTGACATGTTGAGGAAAATTGATCCGGGTGATCATGATGAGGGTGATCAACATATGGAGGAGGGTCCCGCCAGCTACAACGTAACCGATCCTCTGATGGGCTTGGACGATGGTGTTCAATACGAGCCGTCGACGTCTACGTCGACGTCGACGACGCCTTTCAACAGGTCCCCATGGTCGTCCCACATGAATCCCCTTCCTCCGCCGAGGCCTGATAACATGCCAAACTCACTCATCGGCTCGCTGGTCCGCGAAGAAGGGCATATATACTCGCTGGCGGCTTCTGGGGACTTGTTGTTTACTGGCTCTGACAGCAAGAACATTCGGGTTTGGAAGAACCAGCAAGAGTTCTCGGGGTTCAAATCCAATTGCGGGTTGGTTAAAGCCATAGTCATTGGGGATGAGAAGATCTTCACGGGCCATCAGGACGGGAAGATCAGAATTTGGAAGACGTCCAAGAAGAATAATAGGGTCTTCAAACGACTAGACACGCTGCCGACTTTGAGGGATTATATCAAGAGATCGATAAAGCCCAAGAACTACGCGGAAGCTAGACGCCAAAGTACCATCCTATGGATGAAACACAATGATGCCATCTCCTCCCTTAGCTTGACCGAAGATGGATCCTACCTGTATTCAGCTTCATGGGACAAAACCTTTAAAGTCTGGCGAATCTCGGACTCCAAGTGCATGGAGTCAATCAATGCTCACGACGATGCTTTGAATTCCTTGGTCGAAGGTCCTAATGGCTTAGTGTTCACTGCTTCGGCTGATGGCACCGTCAAGGTCTGGCGTAGAGAGTTACAAGGGACAGGAACGAAGCATTTCTTCTCGCAGACATTAATGAAGCAAGAGTGCGCAATGACAACATTAACTGTGAACCCCGGAGCCACGCTTCTCTACTCTGGCTCATCGGACGGGATCGTTAACTTCTGGGAGCTCGAGACCTCTCTCACACACGCCGGAACTTTGAGAGGCCATAAACTGGCAGTTCTATGCCTAGCCACGGCCGGGAACCTAGTCGTGAGCGGATCCGCCGACATGGGAATTTGTGTGTGGAAGAGAATTTCGGAGGTGGAACACATATGCTTGTCCGTGTTGACGGGCCACAGTGGGCCTGTGAAGTGCTTGGCTATTGAAAAGGATCCCCAGACAACATCTTCCGCCGAGCCGCGATGGATTCTATACAGTGGCAGTTTGGACAAGTCCGTGAAGATATGGAAGGTCTCGGGGCAAGGTCCAACTGGGTCAGCCGATCCACATCAGAAAGGTAGGCCAACTCGGAACTCGGTTCCAACCGCCTCCCCTGAGCGAGAAATGAACTCAACAGATCCCCCGTGAACACTTTGTGCAAATTTCATCGATGTCCCTTTTGGCCCATCAACTACTCAACATCGAACTTGGCTCCCCATGGTCAGTTTGATTAGATAACGTTGGTTGTTGTTTCATTTTCTTGGTCAGGAAAACGCAATTAGAGAATATTATGGGCTTATTTAATTTCGTTTCCGTGTCGCTTTCTCTGTTTTTCTTCCGACACCTTGTGCGGTTGACTGTAACGTGGATTGCCCCTAGTGCAGGGTGGACAGTAGAGACAATTGATAGTATTGATTAACCTTGTTACTTATCTTTAATGCCCGACGTGAAACGACTCAAGGTAGTGACTTGTAAGGTCACTAATCTCTTGTGTTTGAATCAAGACACTAATCTCTTTTATGTCCTGATGGAACTTAGAGATTACGGACCCCCTAATCTCCGACAAGGGACTTGCCACTGCTTGTTACCGGTATGGTCGGGACAGCTGAATTTTGGATAAAATGGGATTTCATTTGAGGGATATTCGAATCTTTGGTCTGTTTGAAAGAGATATATACCTCTATAATTTAAGGAAGATCAAATTTTAGTTTATTTATTAATTAAAGATCCTTCTAAAAATTATGGTTTTTTCTTATTTATACACTGAATATATCAATCCCACGTACCCATGACACAGCACGACCTTTGGGTTGTCCATTCGCGCCGGCCGCATGCTTATATGGCGTCATGAAAAACCCGTGGTATCCGATTCCACGGTCACACAGAGAGGTCAGGAACTGCGGGCTGGACAGGCAGACACAAGGCCATGGTGTGCGAACCACGTGGTCCTAGCCGACAAAAATCGTAAGCGGACCCCATGTCGTCCTTGCCCTCATCTGTCTCTCTTTTTGTGGGATCCACCACTTTTTGTCCATCTCCGGAAAAACAAAAAAAGAATTACGCTGCAAGAATCCCACGACAAATATGTTGAGCACTCAAAACAAGCTTGTCGTAAAATTAAAGAAAAATAAAAGAAAGGGGGAAACAGAAAGGTACAAGATTCCCACTCCAACGCAGAAGACTGTTCTTCTTTTGCTGTCTTTTTCCTTCTCCAACCCAGACTCACACTTTCCCAAATCCAAACACATATTTTCCTCCCTCCCAAACTGCACAACCCACGACTTACCGGGACTTGGATTTCCCAGGGATTTGTTTTCTCCTTCCGATTTCCTTCTCTCTTACCTCTCACCACCAATTATCAGAAATGAAATTCAAATCGTTTCCCCAGATTCTCTCTCAATTCTCGCTTCTCTCTTCCCTTCGTTTCCAAGCGAACTATAATTCCGTACGCTTTTGACAGCTCCCGCTCAACCGGCCTTCATTTCTTTCTTCTTTGCACGCAACGACCAGGAGCTGCTGTACTTGAGGAACTGTTGCCTTGCTTTTTCGGTTTTGAGTTTAAGATAGTTAGGCTTGAAGCTTGTCCTGTGGATGCTTATCTTTTATTGTTATTAGTGCTTGGAATTCAAGGTTGGTGTTGATTTTAGGGTTTTGAGTTAGTTTAGCAGCAATGTCTCCGCTTGCAGCATCGGCCGCCGTTGATGGTGCCGAGTACTCGTTTGCCGTGGAATACAGTGGCCCGCCGGTGACTTACGATATCCCCCGTGCCGTTCCGATCAACGTTGAACGGATTCCTGTGGCCGCGGTGGTCGGCCAGGTCTCCTTGTCGGATAAACTGTCGCTGCCAGTTGTGCAGCCGCTGCTAGCTCACGATACTCGGAGCAAAAAGTTCTCCAAAGAGCTAAAAACAATTGGCTCTCATTCCAGTACTACGATTTCTCCCACCTCGGTGATTGCGTTCGAACGGAGTAATGAGAATGTTTGTGATTCGAAGGAGCTAGAGCTGGGTTCGGAAGCAACTGTGTCCCCGACTTCTGTGATTGCCTTTGAGGAGAGAGAAGCGGGCAATCCTGGGTGCGTGCTGTCTGGTGAGCTGAGTAGCTCGTTTTCCAATGGGCATTTTGGGTCCGGTGAATTGTCCGATGCGGCAAACAGCTCCAGGGCATTGGGGTTTTCATCTGTTAGTCGTGACCGTTCCCAAGAGTTGCTAGGTGGAGATGGAAGCTCAAGCACGATAGAGTTTTCCGATAGTTTTGATAAGTCGCTTGGGAGTTCGATGGCATTGAGGGTTTCTGACTGTGGGAAGGAGAGTTTTGAGTCTCATAATGATTCGAATCAAGCAGATTGGACATCGAATGAGTCAGTTTTGAGTGTGGATTACCCCTCGTCTCGGGTTTCATCTAGGAAGGCTTTGGACTGCAACAACGAATCGACTTGTGATGTTAGACGGCCGCCTCTAGTAACTTTTCGTGAGGTTGAGTCTGATGATGTTTTTGGTAAGGAATATACTAGGAATGAGCCTGAGATTATGCCTGCAAAAAGGGCCTCCCTAACAAAAGGGAAGAAGGGATCGTGCTATCGATGTTCCAAGGGAAACAGGTTCACGGAAAAGGAGGTATGCATCGTTTGTGATGCAAAGTATTGTACTAATTGTGTGCTTAGAGCCATGGGCTCCATGCCAGAAGGGAGGAAATGTGTTACTTGCATCGGGTTCCCGATTGATGAGTCAAAACGAGGGAATTTGGGCAAGTGCTCTCGGATGCTTAAGCGACTGCTTAACGACCTGGAGGTTCAACAGATAATGAGGGCTGAAAAGTTCTGTGAAGTAAATCAGCTACCATCAGAGTATGTTTGTGTGAATGGAAAACCTCTTTCTCACGAGGAGCTGGTTATATTGCAGACCTGCCCAAACCCACCAAAGAAGCTCAAACCAGGGAACTATTGGTATGATAAAGTATCTGGTCTTTGGGGAAAGGTAAATGCGGTATCCTTGCTTGGTTTTTCAGTTAATTAAGCTTCTTGCATTACTATGGAGCTTGATCCTTCTATTTGAATTTAACAGGAAGGACAGAAGCCTTCAAAGATTATTAGTCCCCACCTGAATGTTGGGGGTCCCATTAAGCCAGATGCTAGCAATGGAAACACTCAAGTGTTTATAAATGGTCGGGAGATTACTAAAGTTGAGCTTCGAATGTTACAGGTTGAAGTTTCTAGACATTCAGAATTTTTGTCGGATGTGACTCACTTACAGGGATACTTAAGGCCACCTTGTTGAATGTTGCAGTTGGCAGGTGTTCAGTGCGCTGGTTATCCGCACTTTTGGGTGAATGAAGATGGATCATACCAAGAAGAGGGGCAGAAGAACACTAGAGGTTATATTTGGGGCAAGGTATGGCTTATGTATGCATAAGCGTCTTTGCCTTTATTCTTCACTCAATTTACATTGTCTTGACAACACAAATCTTTTACGTTACTTCTCAGGCTGGTACAAAGCTTGTTTGTGCACTCTTGTCACTGCCTGTTCCTTCTAAATTTTCAAATCCCTGTGGAGAACAAGGAAGTTACATGATTAACAGAGCTGTCTCTAACTACCTCGAGCAGAGAGCACTTCAGAAGCTTCTCTTAGTTGGATATGATGGATCTGGGGCGAGTACAATATTTAAGCAGGTGAGGTGTTGGTGGTGTAATTAATTCCCTAAAATCTATCACGTTCACTGCTCTTTTATGCGAAAATGATCAAGTCTGACTGTACTCATGACGTGAAGCTGGGGCATTTTGTATTTCATTCTGTTATAGGAAATCCAAATGTTGAAGAAGTTGATATAAGTTTGTCAGAGTGATCCGCTTTTACCATATACAACAACATGAAGGAGATTTCTCTGAGGGGTGCAAACATTTAAGAGTAGTGTAGTTATGATTTCTTTTCCCCTTTCTTCTGGTGGTTAGATGTAGTTATAATGATAGTTCAAATTTCTTGGAAACTTATGATTTGATATCTGTCTAATTGTGGTATATAATGTAATACCAGTGAAGCATACCTTGCAAGTTTTTAGATATCATTCTCGAATATGTTGTTAGATTTTGGAGACCTTGGCTACAAAGTAGAAGGTCTTCCTAATTTATGTTGAAATTTCGCATTTGCATTCATTGAACAAATTCAGTTTGAAGTTTTCTTTATGATTTTAGTGAGCCAATTTTTCACTTTGGTACTTTTACCATTTTGTGGGATTGTTTTCTGATTTGAGTCCACTACGGAATACATCTCTATCGATAATATACGTGCCTAGACATCTAGTATTCTACACTTTCATCATTCGATATTCATATATTTAGATGTATGAATCAAAGGCCTTTTCTGGTTTGATCGTCCAAAAGCTAGAAGGAAGAGGTTTATGATGGATAGAATAAAACATAAACCTTAACTTTGCATTTTACAAGAAATCCTGAAAATGATGAACAGAAGATATAGCCATAGATAAAGTTAAATGATTTAAGGATTCATGTTATTGAAACATTTGGGATTTAGGGTCTGGTTCCCTTTTCTTTAATGCTATGAAAGAGCAAATGCTGATAGAAGTTTCCAGTGAGCTGTACCTTAAAGAGCAGCACCTCCTCCATAAGTATGGATGGAGAGTGAGCTTGTGGATTGAAGGTGCATTCTGTGCACCTTTAATTTTCAGTAGAAAAAATGTCGCCAATGTCCATGTTCTAAGTCATTCATGATTTATTCCAATAGCTTATGTCTGGGTTTCATGTTCGTGTTTCAGGCCAAGATTCTTTACAAGGACATTCCTTTTTCTGAGGAAGAGCAGGAAAATATTAAGTTGAAGATCCTGAGCAATGTATATGGTTATCTTGGTATACTCCTTGAGGGTCGTGAGCGCTTTGAAGAAGACAGTCTCAATGAGTTGATAAAGCATTCTTCTGGTACTATTGACCCCTCAGATATGTGTTTAAATCAATTCTCACTTTCCCTTGATTTCTTTGACTTGTGTGTGCATATGTCATGGATTATACGGGTTCAACATTGGTGGAGTTAAGTTGTAATGATGATATATTACACTAATTTTAGGTGTGCATATATCTATATGTATACATTTTATGTTACCATGTGTAATAATAGTGTGCGCATTTCACACATGCGCACAGAACATACCTGTTGATGCTCTAATGTTAATAGGTTAATAAGAATATACATATACATAGATATGTAAATTTTATGGTGTAGAATGAAATTATTTGCAGGATAAGAATTATTGAAAATCAAACTAGAGCCCAAGCTGAAGTTTGAGCTTGGCCTATGTATATATTTCTGAGCCAAGTTCAAACAGCCAGTCGCTGATGTCTGACATTGTGCGGAAGTATCTAAAAAGGTCTCTTGGATAGAAATACGGGGGTATTAATTTCCATATAATGCTTCAGTTTGTCTTCTTTGATCCGGTTGGTTTGTGAAGCATATTCACTGGATATGGTCACTGATTTAGTCAAGTTGGATAGAAACATGGGATTATTGATTTCCATATAACGATTTAGTTTGTCTTCTTTAGTCAATTTGGATTTTGAAGCATATTCACCGTATATGGTCACTGATCTACAAACATGTGAGGAAATTAGATTCAGCAAGATCATATAGAAGTTGATATATTGTTGTATAACACAAGTGTTTGAAAGTTGTTGCTTCTGGTTGACCACAGGGAAAAATGATAAGAATGAGGGCAAAACTATTTATACCATTGGCCCAAGGCTGAAATCTTTCTCCGATTGGCTTCTCAAAACTATGGTGTCCGGCAATTTGGAAGCAATCTTTCCAGCTGCTACTCGTGAATATGCTCCACTGATTGAGGAGTTATGGAATGATTCAGCAATTCAGGCCACATACAACAGGAGAAGTGAATTAGAAATGCTACCAACTGTTGCAAGTTATTTCTTAGAGCGGGTAAGATAAATCTGTTCATTCCTCGGATGGGTCAATTTGTTAGATCAAGAAAGCTACTGGTTAACAATTATGTTTCTGAGTCACAACTTGCTTTGCAATTAAGTATGAGGTTCCTAGGTGAACTTTTGCTTCTAGTAAAAATGTGTATCTCGTGGGAGTGACATTTGCACTACACCTAAGCACAAGCTTGAAAATCAGCTAACTGAACGTTCACAGCATGATTTCTAGTGTATACAGAGTTGGTTCTGAGCCTCAGTGTGTTGAACTTGTAGTTGCACAAGTTCAGCTTATTTAGCATTATGGACTATCAAATTCATATAGTTTCAAATTGGTGAAACCTAAATCTGCCATGCCGGAGCAATTACAGCTGAGATCATACTTGTACTGATGCATCTTTCTTTGAGCAAAGTTTTGATGTGTTCTCTTTCTTTCTTTTGTGCCAACTATGAAAAGCTAAAGAAATTCGTTGTCTATTTTTGAAATTTGCATTTCTATCTATTTAGGCTGTCAATATATTGAGAACAGACTATGAACCATCAAATTTGGATATCCTTTATGCTGAGGGTGTTACTTCATCGAATGGGCTTGTTTGTGTGGACTTCTCGTTTCCTGATTCAGCTCCGGATGATGACATTGATGCTGCTGATCAGCAAGATTCTTTGCTTAGGTAGGTGCCACATTTCATAGCATATTGGTTCCATGCTTGTGGGAACAAAGCCTTAGTTCTTTGGATTCTCAACATTGGGAAACTGTGTAATGACTGTTCATTGTTCGATAGAGTGCATGTCACAACATTATTAGATATCATATTTGTAAGTACACCATTCAGGGCGAATATACTATTGGGCCTTTGAATATCCTTTGAAATTTAATTAGCTGCATGAACTGTAAGCAAATTGTGGCCTTTGGAGTTAGGCTGTGTAGTGCAACAATGATATATTATCAATGTGGTCCCGTAAACTTCTATAGTGAACAAAGGGGCAAATGTATGGCATTTGACAGTTGCATTTTCTGCGCTTGAGTAGTTATTTGTTATCTATATGCCTGACCCCAGCCAACCGCTGTCTCTACATAGAGAGGTCCTATTACCAAGATCTCTTGCTTTGGCATGTTCATTAGGTTGGAAAAAAATTAGAGAAAATCACTTCCCTGTTCTTAAACCAGTATAATTTCTGTGTGTTATTGCTTAGGTTGCTTTAATTTTGAACAAAATTTGAACTAGTTTCTGTTTCTTTTCATTCCTTATGATTGATGTGAAAATGGTTGTCTTTTTAATCTTAAACATTATTTGTGGTTTCTCAGGTACCAACTGATTAGAGTCCATTCAAGAGGCTTAGGAGAAAACTGCAAGTGGTTGGAGATGTTTGAAGACGTTGGAATGGTCGTATTCTGTGTTGCTCTCAGTGATTATGACCAATTTTCCGTTGATGGGAATGGTTCTATCGCTAACAAAATGATGCTGAGCAGAAAATTATTTGAAAATATTGTGAATCATCCAACATTTGATCAGATGAGCTTCCTTCTGATACTAAACAAATATGATCTGTTTGAGGAAAAGATAGAGCGAGTACCATTGACAGACTGTGAGTGGTTTGATGATTTTCATCCTATGATCAGCCAGCATCGCTCCAACAGCAACAGCAACAGCAACAGCAACAATATCAATAATAACCCCTCACTGGGTCAGTTGGCATCTCACTACATTGCAGTGAAGTTCAAGAGACTTTACGCTTCTCTAACTGGGCAGAAGTTGTATGTCTCTCTGGTGAAGGGGCTGGAGCCCGATAGTGTTGACACAGCTCTTAAATACGCAAGAGAAATTCTGAGGTGGGATGAAGAGAGAGGCAACTTTAGCTTGAGTGAGTATTCGATTTATAGCACTGAGGCCAGCTCCTTCTCTCATTGATGTCCAGATCAGAGAAGGCTTGTAAATGGGTCCGCCCTTCTGTATGAAAATTTTCCTGCCAGTGTACATATAATGGCAAATGAATGGACAAAAGAAGTTTGCTTTCTTGAGCGGGTGCTGCTGCTTCTGGAAATTGGCGTGACCATTCCAGTACTGAGAATCCGAATGTCTTGCTGCAAATAGTGCATATGCAGCGATTGTTTGTAGCCATTGCCACAGAAGATGCATGGACTCTTGGAGATGTGCTTTTGTGGCGTGGTTATGTATCCGTGTCATCTTTGAACACGTTTTGAAATATTCGTTTGTAAAAGAGAAGATGAGATGGAACAGTATATTAGCATTGTAGCGAACCCGATGATATTTCCTGTAGTGATACGATCTTTGTATAGAAGCAACATGTTTTTGAGCTTGAACAGATGCGGGTTCGCAAGAAGTGGCTCGAGCTTGGTTGAGCTTTGTCTTTATACATCACTGATTTTGTGAAGCAGGTCATACAGATCTTGGCTGGGACGCGCGTAATCCATCACAGATCGATATATTCGCTAGTTAGGCTGGGCAGCGAGAGCACTAACAAGTAAACGTTTGTCTGAACACAGGCAAAATCAAACCCATTTAAGCTGAACTGTCTCTTAATGGAAGTATTTTGTGATAGCTAATAATATGTAAATTTATAAGCAAATCACATACTTTCCAAAACCACGCCAGACAAGTGACTACAATAGATGAATGCAGCAAATATAAATAGAGTATGTCCTTTTATCGGTGAATTACCAATGTACAGTGTGCACTTTGAACCTCGTCCACCACCTTATTCTTACAAGTGGAAAGCTGTTAAATTGTGTAAAGCCCGTTGGCTAAAATTGAACGTTATACATGACTTCCTCCTAAATTGTTAGTTTTACATTAAGAATCATCCCCAAAACTCTCCTATGTTGCCAAGGAGAAGCCGCCAATCATAAAGAGAAAATCCAAGATCCAAAATCCTTAGTCATCCACAAAACTGTACCGAACCTGCTCCTGTGTAGTTAACAAAATGTTTTTAGTAGCCCAACCCAGTCCCAGCAATTGTTCATTCACAGGAGACAAATCCCTTTGCGCATATCGCTTGCTATCCTCCATCACTTGCGACCATTCACTATAAGCAGAATTGAGTGAACCAGAATCCCCAAGAATTTCCTCCCACCAACTGTTGCCTGCGACAAGGGCCTTGCGGACATAGCATGCCTAAAGAACACAGACAAAGCATAAGAATACTAGAAGTCAAATGGAAGTCAATTATCTATAGACAGGGTATCCATTCATCCAGCAATAGCAAAGAAATTGATCGAATGGTAGTGGTGTATGATAACCTGCAACAATCCCATGATAATATCTGCTGTGCTGGCCCCTTCCCGTATACACAGAAGTATACCTGCCTAGAGTTTCATAAATCACGAATGGAAAAGAAAAGGGAAAATGTGAGAGAATCTTGATTGGTAAGATGCTTAATGATGAACCGTGTGACAGCCCAGCTTGCAAGTTCCCTCATTTACTTACTTGCTTAGTTCCTTTCATGCCTTTTGAGAAGAGCTCCATGCTTATGAAGTAATAATCCTCACTACTTGTATATTGCATTGCCATCGCAGACAACCTGGGTAACTGATCCTTGGGATTTATGCAACCTATTCTGATGGGCCACGATTCTTTGCCTGATACAATCCATTCATGTGTACTAAATTCCATAGCAGCTTATTTGAAAGCCTTACAACAGAACTATGAGATAAGGTTCAGACCTCACCTTTGCTCCATAGGAAATCAACTCCCTCCTCTTTACTAACTTCCGCAGGTGAAGGTACACATCCTGACTCGATCCATGTACTAAGTATAACCTCAAGTCTACCCTGAATACATGAGCAACGATACAGTCTCTTCATGAGCTTCATAACATTATAAGCATAATAAGAAAAGTAGTTATGCGCCCTAATATTTGTAACTTTGTGAACAAACTCAAGCACAAGTTGACAGTCCATCTTTTTCCTCAAGCGAGTGCTGACATGCCTGAGGATGCTTTAGAGTTGATTAGGGAAAGGAGGTTATTCGGTGACACTTCTGAAGGAAAATCAATTTGGGACCCAAGAACAGTAACTGAAGAAACCTTCTGAGCAGCCAAGGCAGCAAGCCAAGAAAGGAAGAAGGCAAAGGAATTTGAATTTCAAAAGATTGGCCGTTTAAATGCCTTTATCCTAAACAAGTGGGAAAAGTTGGCTAATATTCCAGTCACCTAAGACTGCCACTAAGCATAGAGATCCAGGTCAATAACAGGTGGGGAAAACAGATGGAGGACAGTCGTTTGTATTTCGTCCAAAGTTACTTTTAAAAAAAAAAAAATGTGAACAATCTAATGTGAGTCACCTGCAATTTCAAGCCCTTAATTAGTTCTTGGAATTATAAATTTAAGAATGATAACTCACCTTAGTTAGTGTATGCAGATGGACGTGTTTAAGCCCCTGATATATTCCAAAAAGATCAACTGCCGAGAAAATGGGGTATATCACAAAAGGTAAACCTGCTTGCAATCTTCAACATTGAAGAGCAGTTAGGAAACCAAAGTAGCACAGCTTTCCATTAAGGAATATGATAAAACATGCCAAGCACAGGTCCAAATCGTAAGAAAAATTGTTTATCCATAAAAGACAGAAAGAAATACCATGTATAGGTAATCTAATTATGTTCCTCAAATATTAACATATCAAATACTACAAAGTATTATATGAAAAGCATGGATGAGAACAGAGTAACGAATTCATGAAGTCAGTCAAATCTTCCCAAACTGATACATAACTGTGAAGCTGGAGGTTTAGATATATTTTTGCATAAGTACTAGCATGTAAATAAACCTAGCCATTGGTTCTAATATCTTTTACTCTCCTGCCCTAATATTATTTAACTTACAAAATATTTATACAACAAATGATGAAAAGAAAGATTGATTACACAGATTTTACTTTGTAAACTAACAGATTCATCTCAGACTCAAAGTAGGTCATACGAAAGCCAGGGAAAAACCTTTCATTGTTCTTCAATAACAGATTCAAAAGTGCAGCAACCAGTAGGCCAAGGTTATCAAAGCACACTGTCTGGATCTGAAACCATCAGTAAAAGTCAAGACACATTCCATACTACCAAAGAAGACACATCTAACATGGATATGAGCAATTATAACATACCTGTGCTTTTGCAGAAACTTCACCAAGGTTATCAGCTATTGCAAAGCTTCGATGAACAGCTGTCTGGTCAAAATAGAGTGACAGCATTATAACTCCAGTTTGAAAGCTAACAAATGTTTTCCAAACCACAGTCCTCTCTAATCTGAGGTGAAGTAGGTGAATCAAATAAACTGATTCAAACCAAAAACTGAGTAAATATAATTCAAAGAAATAAGGCATTACAGAATAATTATTGGGTTGGACAGATATTATCCACAAAAAAAAAAAAATACAAGTTTGTCCTACCTCATGTTTAATACAATCCAGCAGTAAATATTCAATTTTTATGGTTTACAAGGGATTTAAACATAGCACAGTAAAGCTTGAAACCATTTCTGATGCTGATGGTAACGCTCATCAGCAATGACAATTTGCACACAAAATTAATCCATAGGTTCCTAGAGCAGAATACTGCTCACAACAGCCAAAAGCTACTCCTAACAATCAGTTTTATTAGATTTTTACTTTTGTGACAAAGTTCTTCATTCACAATAAAATAATGAAACATTTACAAGTACTGTTCAACTTCTGTAGTTGAAGAAAGAAATGATGAGCACCCTAAAGATGCTGTGACCTGCTGAATTGAGGTATTTATAGCTAGACTTAGCTTTAATAAATAACAGTGTTTGTGAATAAAGAAAAAGAATAAATAAAAAAAATTTAGTTTGTTTCATCTTTTACTTTCAGGGCTAGAAGATATAGAGAAATATCCCTGCAGGAATAACAACGCATCAAATAAAAAAATAATAACAAATAAAAGAAGGTTAGGGACAAAAAGAATATGACAAGTGAAACATCTATTAGGCTCTTGCAAGTAACCATACTCATATCAACTAGAAAGAACTGTTAAATCATCAATTATCCCAAGATTTTAATTCAAACAAGAAAAATAACAATCAGGATCCATAAATGCAATATTTAATTGAGTACAAGGTAAATTGAAAAATCAAAAAAATTAATGATTCAAACTTAAGATAACATAATCACCTAACGAATTTATGACCTTGTTACTATTTTATTATTTATATAATATAAAACAAAATAATGGCAGAAATATCCTTTCTTCATCTTAGCAATAACAAATTTGAAGATACGACAATCCACAGAAAGAGCTAGAGGTTTGAATACTTACATTAGTTGCTAAGTAGGACGCAAGACTAATTTGTTTGGCAATATTAGCAACAGAGGCCAGAAGCAAGAAGTACTGAGGAAACGCAGGAGTCAGCAGCTCCACTCCAATGCTCAGACTAAACATAACAGCTGTTGAGAACCTAACTCTCTTTAAATAGGACAACAAAAAATGAATGACTTGTTAGAGCTCTACATAACAAACCCTAAGGAATACAGCCAGATATCTCCAATCTTGCAGTCCAACAATAGCCAATGGACGTTACTGTACTTTGAGACTTTCGGTCATTTTGTTTAAATGCCAAAATACAGTGCTGGAAACTGCAAGAACTGCAATTGAAGATACTTAAATATATGCAATCCATTAAAAGAACATAATGCAATTGAAAATGGAAGCCATGCCTTTAAATTAGTATCGAAAGCAGATGCTAGGCTAGCAGTGTAGATGCACCTACTAAGCCGTCCAAGTCCATCCTTCAAGACCCAGTTAAGGGCTGCGGCAGACGGGAGTGAACGAGAGTACCCAATTCCTATAGCCCGGAACATTGCCTGATATCAATCCATTCCAAAAACTATAAGGCAAGCACAAATACCAAATCTTCATCTCAAGGGTACCGCTTTAAAAAGAAAAAGAAGGTTCGGGAGAGAGCAGAAACCCAGTAAAAGTCTTCCAACAGCTATTTTCCACTGAACTCTTACCAAACCCGATAAACCTTACAAAGCCAATATGAGAATCGTCCCTATCAGAGCTCTTCACTTTCTTTTATTGTCAGTTTTTTATTTGATTGAAAATAAATTATAACCAAATGGATCACCAATCCAATGTAGAGTGAAACTTAAAGCTCGAAGTCATTAATAAAAAGAAGTTAGAGTTACTTCTCTAACATGCAACACAAATTCTAACATCAGCTAAACACCCTCATCACCAAATGCGAAACAGAACATTCGTAACTGAGCTGAGTGAACTCTGTCTTACCTTTAAGGTTCAACAATAAGTAATTCAAACACTAAGCACTTTGGAAAAAGAAGCTTGCAATGCACACCTGGGTGGCAAGCACCTGGAGCGTTGAGCTAAAAATCCGGTGCAAAAACTTCCACTTCACGTAATCCATATAATTCCCGCTAACTTGCTTTGGGATAAAGAAATCCCGGACAACCGAACTAAGAACTCTAGACAATCTCCGAAACCCATCATCGAAATTGAACGAAAACGCGGACGCACCACCGTCCACACGAACCAATTGCAAACACTTCCCATCCCAGAAGTACCTAGAAACGCCACCAGACCTCCGGATTACAACGGGAAGGTGACCTGGGGAGGAGGGTCCTTTATCGACGCCTTCCCCAGGTTTGTAGTCAAGCGAGGTTTTTAGGGAATTGGCGAAAGTTAAGGTTTTGACGCGGTTTTCGCGTTTATTAGGGTTCCATTTCAGGGTTCTGAAAGGGGGTTCTGGAGATTTCCATGGAAATGTAAGGTAGTGGGAATTGGGGGCTGCGTAAGCAGTGGGTTGCATTCGAATTGAGGACGTGAAATCTGGGTGTGGAATTTTGGGGAATTTTCCCGCCAAAGTTCAGCCTTTCCTGTTTATGGTCAGGGTTTAGGGTTTTAGAGCTTTACTATGAACTTATGGCAGTTCCCTGCATACGACTGCGAAATAATCCAAAGAACAAAAGAACAAAGGCAAACTGAATGGCTGATTTTAAAATCATTTTAGACCCATACTTTTGCTTTGTGCCGATTTCAGAGTTACCTTCTTTTTCAACTTTTCTTCGAACTTGAATCCTACATTATTCGAATTATGAGGCGGACGAACAACAGCATCCATTTCGAATGTTCAAAACATAAATTATTAAAAGCCACGACAGGCAACAGGCTATTTATACAGGAAGCCGTTGTCGCTCTCTCACTTGTACAGTCGGGTTAGATCAATTCATTTGTAATAAAATCAAACAACTATTTAGATTGCTCTCTCCACGCTTATGCAGTCCGTTTGATTTTAACAACATATTGTGACACCGTGACTGAAACTATCAAGATGATTGAATTAGAGGCTACATCTTACAGATGTTTTAAGGTAGTACGAGGACTTTTCTTGGGCACAAATTCGTTATATTATTCCAACACTATGCTCTCAAAAGGACATGGGCAGATAGAACCTTGAAATGAGTGTTGAAACACTCTAGGCCCAAAAGCAAAACAAAAGAGAAGACAAGAAATGAATGTCTTAACACACATAACGAGATATAGTCTGATGTAATGCAGATGCTATAGAACAGAGGACATACTGAATACTGAAAATGAACATCCGTTGGTTATTTATTCTTTGCATGCACAAATATCAACTCAAGAAAGCTTGTTATAGTGGTAGAATTCAGAATCAAGACGAGGAGCTATGAGAACTTCGAGTGGAGTTGCCTTCAGGTTTGTCAAGCCACTGCTCTCAGTCATATCGACGTCTTCATTAGATTGTTTAGAAATTTGGAAACTTTGCAAGAATCTAGCGAGAGCCAAATGCACCACTTGAAGAGCCAGCGAGATGCCAGGGCAAGATCGCCTTCCTGAGCCAAAAGGAATGAACTCAAAATTCTGACCCCTCAGGTCTACGTCCTTATGGCTAGTTAAAAACCTCTCCGGCTGGAAACTGTGGGGGTTGGGCCACACGCGGTCGTCGTGGTGGATCTTCCAAGCGTTCACCATTAATTTTGTATTGGCCGGAATGTGATAGCCAGCGGAAAGGGTGCAATCCTCCATTGTAGAGCGATGAATGATCGGACTAGGCGGATATAGACGAAGTGTTTCCTTCACAACGGCATGGAGATAGACTAGATTTTTTATGTCAGATTCAAGCACGTTTCTATCTTTGCCGACTTTGGTGTCCAGCTCATCGTAAGTCTTCCTTAGCACGTCGCCATTGTTCAGGAGTAAAGACAAGGCCCATGTGAGAGTGATCATGGTGGTGTCACTTCCTGCTAAAAATAGGTTCTGCAAAAACCAGAGCTTATCAGTACACACAAGCCTTCTCCTCCTTGAGTTGATTTTAGTCATTTCAAAAGCATGAACATCCATTTTCAAGTAGTTAGTAATTTCTGTGCATGTTGTCGTCTACCCAGTAATGGATTTTCTGAGAAAATCAATTGTTATTGCTCTAATATTTTTCCCTGCGGTCACTTTGAACATCTGATATGCTTTCGTTCCTATTGATTATTTGTTTCAGTTGAGTAATTCCAGCAGTAAATAGGAAAACTTTATCTGGAGGACGCGGTGAACAAATATAAAAGTTAGAATAAGAACTTACAAGGCAAGTGGCCTTGTTGATGGTGTCAGGATCAAACTCTGAGATGTTGGCATTTTGCAGGGCGTTCAGCATCACATCCATGAAGTCCTGCTCTTCTTTTCTCTTTCCCTCTAACAGTCTCTTCTGCTTATGCTCCTCCAGACAACTTCCAATTATGGAGTCCAACTCTTTTGCAGTTTTCTTCATCCTTTTCTCATATCCGCTCATATCCAACCACCCAAAAAAAGGTATTGCGTCTGACAACACAAACACCCCAAATAGGTAAACGAATTGCCTTATCACTTCTTACAGCGACGTGCTTCGTCTTCATTGACCTCTGCTGAAGCTCCAAAGTATCGCTTCCCTCCAACCATTCTTAAAGCAATGTTATGCGTCAAGTCTCCAAACCATTGCTTCATATCCACAAGAACTCCACTTTCCGAACCACCCTTGTGAACCCATAATTTGTGCAATTCGTTGATCATAGTATCCACCTCTGAAGCACGTATATGCTTAAGCATGTCAATGCGATGGTTCGACAGAAGCTCAATTGTAGCTGTCTTGCGCATCTCACGCCAGTATGGACCATAGGGAGCAAAGCCAAACATGGCATAGTCATAGCCTAACAACTTTGAGGCGGTGATACTTGGTCTGGTGGAGAAAACCTTATCATGGGTAGTTAAACACTCCTTGGCCGCTTCCCAGCTATTCAAGACCAAAACACTAGTTGAACCCAGCCTTATGGTAAAGATTGGCCCATGCTTGTCAGCCATGGCGCCCAGCGTTTTGTGAGTCAGTTGGCGGCCGCCAAGGAGGTGCATATGGCCGATAATAGGCCAAGCACCACCCGCTTGAGGTGCACTGCATCTCTTTTTCTCCTCCGTAGATCGTCTTTTTCGGTGATAAAGAGATACACAGACTAACAGGGCGAGCAGGGTAGAGCTCAGAGTCAAGAGGAACTCAAGGAGAGGATCCATTTGAGCAAACTGGCATTTGATGATTTGCGTTGTCGTCTTTGACTTAAAGTTTAGGGTTCTCCCAATGGCTGTCCTTTTCTTCGGAAGATACGCGTCGTCCTCGCAGCGACTATAGATACGCGAGATCCTCTTAATATTCATCGCGCTACAGTGCTTGCATTAAATTTTTTAAGCTAACCTGTAACATTTCAGCGGCGTGACCGGCCAAATTTGATCCATATCTGTAAATTGCCTGAGACTCAAAACTGGTCACGATCAGGATGACGGAAAATCCATTTCAATTATATGATTGATTTGTGATGACTTGAAGAACAGAGAAAAACTAACGCAGGGAAAATGACAGAGCAACCGGGGGCTCCCGAGAAAAGATAAAAGAACAGCCGACATTATGGAAAAGAACAGGCGACTTATGAGACCGAACCCTCTACACAATTGCACCAGAGTGGGGGACCAACAGCAAAAATGGATAGCGGCAGAGCACTCCTACAATTTTTTATCAGGAAAAGCTACTTCTAATTGGCTTAGACTGAACACCTATCCAAAACTATCGGTACGACGAATCTCCGGAAAAGAAAAGGGTTCTAAGTCACATCAACTTACGCATCGCTTAATGAATTCAAGAAAGCACAAACGGGCATTTTAGATTTTGGGTTGGGTGCTGTGCAGCAGCGTCAATCTTTCAGTACTTTTGAAAGACAGCAACCTTCCCGAGCACGCTTGTGGCTCATAAGTCGTAGCCAAATCCTGTGGGGGTGACTGGTAGCAGGCTAAATTCCTGGACTTGCAAATCATGAGGTCCTCTTCTTTTTTCTCTGGTTTATTTTGAGACGGACGAAATTCATTACCCGTCACGTTGGGAGCTCCAGAAGTCCCGCAGGGGGTGAATTGTGATTACCGCTGAACAGTGTTTCCGTTGCACGATTTGAGTGGCAAACTTTTAACCCTTATTCAAGGGTTAAGTGATCATTTTTTTTCTTATTAAATGGCATCAAAATCTGATCCTATCGTAATATGAGTGTTTGTTTCTTGTGTTATAGTAAAAATAGACATTTATACCATTCAAAGACAAGTTAACATAACCAAATGTGGTCATATAAAATCCAAGAGATACTCTTTCTTTGCTAGATGATTTCACAATTTCAAACTCTAACCATTATCTTGTGAATGTATTTTTTATATCATACAATAGGAAAAATCAATATAGATTATTTTTGTTACTAACTTTTGCTTTGCTACCAGTAACATTTTTAATGGAAATGGATAAAAGTTTTATTTATTTATTTATTTATTTGTTTATGTTTTCAACATGACGTACACGTTCTCCAATACAACTTTTACATTCTCCAACATGACTCTCAAACTAATGTTTTATAAAACGCTAAGTTTCAAGCCTGCAAAATAACTTGAAGAAGTCCCCCGAACTAATGATTTATAAAATGCGAAGTATCAAGCCTGCAAGATAACTTGAAGAAGTACGGAAGCCCAACCATAATGGGTCGAGAGAGACTTGTCTTAAACTTTGGACTTAGTGACTCAGATGGAACTGAAGGTTGGATAGCAACGGATCCCTATTTTTTTTTTTTTTTCACTACTTCGGATCAAAATCCATTTCTTTGATTCTAGGCCCAAACTCGTTTCTTCATTTCCTAGCCCAAGCCTATTTTTCTATTTGTGAGATGAGGATTGTTTTTAGTATTAGGCCAAACCCCATTGCTTTAGATCAGACAAAATCTCCTTTTTTTTTTTATATCAGGCTTAAGCCCATTTCTCCAATTTAGGCTGAAACCATTATCCCTAATGGCATAAAGCAAGATCGGTGTTGTGGGATGTGTTTATAAAACCCCCTTTGGTGGTGATAACTTGGACATATAGGTTACGAAGTCTCACATAGGGAGCTAGATTAACAAAGAGTTCATTGCAAAGCAATTTAATTTAGTATCAATGAGTTCACAGTCAGCCATTGGTGTTGGATTGCTACAATTCTCCCCTTGACACCAATCCTTCTCAATCACTCTTTTATCACTAACTTGAGTCTCCTTGTTATGAGATCGTTGAGCAAACCTTGTAACTAGTCCTTTGAGACGAAAATCAAACAAAGGATTTTAGGAGTTTTGCTTTTTATCAAGAACTATTTTGGCAGGATATGAAGAAATAAGAGAAGTTTATTGATAATAGGATTTAACCAAAACTTGGAAAAGGTTAAATAGTAAATAGTACACCCCTTCCTTATCTCGTGTGGGTTCTTATATAGAGATCCTTTGACTCTCTCCTTTTCTAGAACTCTTTGTACTTCCCTTACAAGCATTCTCATTCCCTTCATAATGAAAGCTAACCTTTCTCTAATCACTAGCACACTATTACATTGAAGCGTCTTTGTAACTGCATGACTGTAAAATCCCAATATCCTTGCAAGCATGGGGATTGTGATAGTGATAGTGATTCTATGCACCATATTCTAACAACTCTTAACCCACTTCACGAGCAACAATTGCCCCTCATGACCAAGGATGGTTAGCCAAGTGGGTTACTAAGTGGTACCCAAAATGGTAAAGGGTTGTATCATCCCTCCCCCCTCAGCAATGACCTTGTCCTCAAGGTTTAAGGCCATATAACATTCCCACATAACTCAAAGCTTCTCCTAAGTGGCCTTACATGGTGGAGCGCCTTTCCAATGCACTAGAACTTGTTCCTTCCTTCCTTTGTAGCGTCGATCTAGTATTGTTTAGGGAGTGAGTAGAATAAAGCTAGAAACTCATTTTGTACAGGGCAATTAACTTCCACATGATGCTTTAGTACAAAGACATGAAATGTTAGGTGCAATTGAACCATGACAATAACTTTAAGTTGTAAGCAATTGGTCCTACCTTTTGGAGCAACTCATAAGGACCAAATAATTATGGTGACATCTTGAGACAACAATGAACAGCCATTGACGTCTACCTATAAAGTCGAAGTTTGAGATAGACCTATTCTCCCATTTTTAATTACACTTCATGGTGCTTGGCATCATAGTATCTCCTCATTTTAGATTGTGCTTTTTCAAGTTGGAAACATAACTCCTTGAGGATTGTGTCTTGATCATGAAGCTTCTTGTCTACTAACTCCACACTCATAGCTCCTAGAATGTAAGTCAAAAGACTAGGTGGTTTCTTGCTGAATATCGCTTCGTAAGTTGTCTTGCTTATGACTTTTGGGTTCTTCACCCGTGAAGCAATGAAGATATATTTCCAATGTATGGTTGACCACTCCCGTTTATCCATCAAATTATAGGTGGTAGCCGCGGAGTAGTAGAAATAGGTTCCCTACAATCTAAAGAGTTCCCTCTAGAAATTTCTAGTAAATAGCAGGTTTTGATTGCAAACCACACTTTTGGGTATGCCATATATTTTTAAGATGTTATCAAAAATGCTTAAGCCACCGATTCAACGATGTAGGGATGCTTTATTGGCAAAAAATAGGCAAACTTACTTAAGTAGTCGATTACCACAAGTAGTGAATTCTTACCTAGAGAAAGCAACAAGCCATTGATGAAATCAATTGAAATTTCTTTCCAAATTTGGTTAGGAATCTTTAATGGTTAGAGGAGTCTTAGCAAGGCTAAACTTTCCCATTTTCATTGTTGGCACACTTCTCATCATCTCACCACTTCCTTTACTTCTTGCTTCATGCCTTGCCAAAAAAAGGCCTTATTCAATCTTTGTAAAGTCTTAAAGTTTCCTTCGTGATGTGCTCCATGGACTTTTGATATAATAGTTTGTATGAGATTTGAGTCCATGAGTACATGCTGCTTGAATAAGATCACCCATCCCAAAACTCCCAAGGTCCTAATGCCTTGTCTGACCTAATTTTTGCAATGAGATCTTGTAAATCTAGACGTTTTAAGACTTCTTCCTTTACTACTTCTAACTACTTTGACATTGATTTAGAAATTGTGAAACACTTAAGAACTAGGTTTTCTTCTTTAATCTCATTAAATTGTTCTTTAGATTCTTCTAGTTCATGCTGCCGAGAAAGAACATTGGCCATTTGGTTAGGCTTTCCTAATGTATATCAAATCTCAAAATTCAACCCCATCAACTTAGACAGCCACTGATGTTGGGTTAAGGTAGTCAATTATTGGTCCCAAAAATGCCAGTGACTCTATTGGTCAATTTCTACCATAAATCGATTCCCTAACAAGTAGTGCCACCATCATTGCACCACTAGCACCAAAACCATCATCTCTTTTTCATAAGTAGAAAGCCTCAAGTTTATTCCATTGATGACCTTATTGAAATAAGTAACTAGCCTTCCTTGCTGTATTAAAATTATCCTTACTCCTTCATAAAAGCATCACATATCACTGTGAAGGTTAATTCAAAGTTAGGTAAAGCCATGATAAAGGCTTTCGATAAGGCTTTCTTGAAAGTTTTAAAAGCCTTTTCCAAGGTTTGCCCCTACTTAAACTACCTATTTTTAGGTACTTTGGTTAATAATGCTGCTATCGTGTTGAATCCTTGCATAAAAAGCTGGTAATAGCCTGCAAGGCCAAGAAACCCACGTAGTTACCTTACTATGCTAGGTTGCTTTCAATCCACAATTGCTCTTACCTTTTCTTAATCAACAAATACCCATTTTTAGTTAATCACATGTCCTAGAAAGTTGACTTTTTCTAACATAGATTCCTCTAAATACTCATTATTTTTTCATAATAATTCTATCACCATCTCCAAATGCTCTAGATGCTCTTCTTTGGTTTTGCTATTAATTATGATATCATCTAAAAACACTTGTATGAACCTTTGAAGGTACAATCGAAAAAGGGTGTTCATGAGTGCTTGAACTATTGTCGGTGTGTTAGTTAGCCTAAAGGGCATAACTAGGAATTCGTAGTGCTTATTATGTGTATGAAAGGAAATCTTGTGCACATCCTTAGGCTTAATTCAAATATGGTGATACCTAACATGAAGATCTAGCTTAGTGAATCTTTTTGCATCATGTAATTCATCTAAAACCTCATCCACCATCAATAGTGGAAACTTATCTTGTATTGTCCTCTTGTTCAACTCCCGATAGTCGACACAAAGCCGCCAGAAGCTATCCTTTTTCTTGACTAACAAAACAAGCAAGGAGAATGCGCTTGTGTTATCCTAAATAAACCCAACTTTTCACAATTCTTGCACTCGATTTTTTTAATTTTGGTTTTCTATATTTAGGAGTAACGGTAAGGGCGAATGGACACTAATTGGCTAGGCTCATTCAACATGATTGCATGGTCTTAAGGTTGTGTAGGAGGAAGCCCTTATGGATTTTGGAACACCTTTAAATTGGCTTAGTAGTTGTCCGAACTTCCCTTCTTTATCAACTACATTTTCTTCCCTTAACCGCATTGTTCCTGTCATCATGAAACACAACACAATCCCCTCATAGGCTTAATTCCTTTCTCATCTATGCCCTATCAATAAGCATGTTCACCAGTACATTACGTCCTTAGAGTTTTATGATTTTACCACCCATCGATAATTCCATTCTTAATTTTTCAAAATCCCACAATATGGGATCAAGGGTCTTTAACCACTAAGTACCTAGCACCAAATCTATTCCCACCAATGGTAATAAAAATAAATCAGCCCCAAAGGTGACCCTCTGTAATGATACCTTTATTCCCATGCATTGCCTAAAGTTAACCAACTTATCTCCATTGGCTACCCATACCTAGAATGTGTCAATTTTGTTGGCTTTCAATCCTAACTGAAGAGTTATCCATTTTTTGAAAAAATTATATGAACTTTTAGAATCTACTAAAACATGAATACGAGTCTAGAAATTACCTATGTAGCCTATTAACTACATGGTTTGACCTAAGTCAACTCCATTGATTGCATTAAGCGAAATCTTCAATTTTTCTTCTCTAAGCAGCACCAAGTCTCTACAAACATTACTAACCACCTTTTCCTTAATTGTCCACACTCATTCTATGACAAAGAGTCTCTTGCATTGGTGGCTCAAAGTGAATTTTTTGTTGCAATGGAAGCATTGCCCTTTGGCTTTTCACTTGGCTAGTTGAGTAGGACTCACTTTTCAAACTAGAGTAGAGGATCGATTAACCCCATTATTGATAACCTCTTTTTGACTCACAATGGCTGCCACTTGAGTAGCTCGATGCCCAAACTCGTATAATTAGGCCAAACTAAAAGTTGTTGAAAGGGAGCTTGGATGATTGGCTTGAACATCCATTCAGATCCCATCCTTTAATCCTGTAATAAAGTAAACAACCTATTGTTCGAGTGTCAGCTTGCTAATCTACAACAACAACTTTGAAAATCTATCATAATACTCATCCACAATACCCATTTTTCGTAGTTAGATTAGTAGTTGACACAAATATCAACTCAAGAAAGCTTTTTATAGTGGTAGAGTTCAGATCTAAGACGAGGAGCTATGAAAACTTTTAGTGGAGTTGCCTTCAGATTTGTCAAGCCAAGGCTTTCAGTCATATCAATGTCTTCATTTGATTGTTTAGAAATTTTGAAACTTTGCAAGAATCTAGCAAGAGCCAAATGCATCACGTGAAGAGCCAGCAAGCCACTAAGGCAGGATCGTCTTCCTGAGCCAAATGGAATGAACTTAAAACTCTGACCCCTCAACTTTACATCCTTGTGGCTAGTTAAAAACCTCTCTGGCCGAAAATCGTGGGGGTTAGGCCACACGCGGTCGTCGTAGTGATTCTTCCAAGCATTCACAATTAGTTTTGTATTGGTTGGAATGTGATAGCCAGCGGAAAGGGTGCAATCCTCCATTGCAGCATGATGACCAATGATTGGAAGAGGCGGGTATAGACGCAGCATTTCCTTGAGAATGGCTTGGAGATAGACCAGATTTTTTATGTTGGATTCATCTACGTTTCTATCCTTGCCAACATTAGTGTCCAGCTTATCGTAAGCCTTCCTTAGCACATCCCTATTATTCAACAATAAAGACAAGGCCCACGTGAGAGTGACTAGGGTGGGGTCACTTTTGGCTAAAAATAGGTTTTACAAAAACCAGAGCTTATCAATACACACAAGCTTTCTCCTCCTTGAGTTGGTTTTAGTCATTTCAAAAGCATGAACATCCATTTTCAAGTAGTTAGTAATTTCTATGCATGTTGTTATCTAGCTAGTGATGGATTTTCTGAGAAAACCAATTGTTATTGCTCTAATATTTTTCCCTGTGCTCACTTCGAACATCTGATATCTTTCGTCGTTAGTTTACTCTTTTAGTCATGCCTACCTTTGCTTTTGTTCCCATTGATTATTTGTTTCAGTTGAGTAATTACAATATCAAACAAGAAAATTTTATCTAGAAGATGCAGTGAAAGAATTTGAAAGTTAGAATGAGAACTTACAAGGCAAATAGCCTTGATGATGGTGTCAAGATCAAAATCTGGGATGTCGGCATTTTACAAGGTGTTCAGCATCACATCCATGAAGTCCTACTCTTCTTTTCTCTTTCCCTGCATGAGTCTCTTCTGCTTATTCTCCTCCAAACACCCTCCAATTATAGAGTCCAACTCTTTTGCAATTTTCTTCATCCTTTTCTCATATTCATTCATATCCAACCACCCAAAAAAAGGCATTGCATCTAACAACACAAACACCCCAAACATGTAAACAGATTCCCCTATCACCTCTTTACAGTAACATGCTTCATCTTCATCGACCTCTATTGAAGCTCCAAAGTATTGCTTCCCTCCAACCATTCTTAACGTAATGTTATGCATGAAGTCTCCAAATCGTTGCTTCATATCCATAAGAACTCCACTTTCTGCACCACCTTCGTGAACCCATAATTTGTGCAATTCATTGATCATAGTATCCACCTCTGAAGCACATATACGCTTAAGCATGTCAATGCGATGGTTCGACAAAAGCTCAATTGTAGTTGTCTTGCGCATCTCATGCCAGTATGGACCATAAGGAGCAAAGCCAAACATGGCACAATCATAGCCTAACAACATTGAGGCAGTGATACTTGGTTTGGTGGAGAAAACCTTATCATGGGTAGTGAAAGACTCCCTGGTTACTTCCCAACTATTCAAGACCAAAACACTATTTAAAACCAAACTTATGGAAAATATTGGCCCATACTTGTCAGCCATGGCACCTAGTGTTTTGTGGGTGAGTTGGCGGCCACCTAGGAGGTGCATATGGTCGATCATATGCCAACCACCACCTGTTTGAGGTGCATTGCATCTCTTTTTCTCATTCGTACATCGTCTCTTTAGGTGAGAAAAAGATATCCAAACTAATAGGGTGAGCATAATGCAACTTAGAGTTAAAAGAAACTTGAGGAAAGGATCCATTAGAGAAAATTGAAGTGGCAGCAGAACAGGATTTGATGATTTTAGTAGTCGTCCTTGGCTGACATATGGTTCTTCCAATGGTTGTCCTTTTCTTTGGTAGATACGCGTGATCATTGTTATAACAACTGCAGGTGCCATTGGTCCTCTCAATATTCATTGCAGTACAACGTTTATATTAAATTTTTTAAGTCATCTACAACATTTACACTAAAATTTTTTTAAGTTAGTATGAAAAATTTCTGTGGCGGCACCTGCCTAATTTAACCCTTATCTGTAAATTAGCTTAGATTCAAAACTTGTCACCATCGGTATGATGGGGGAATCCATATCAAATACACAATTGATTTGTAACGACATTGAGAAAAAAGAAATTCTAACGTAGGTAAAATGACTAATTGCCCAAGAAGTAGATAAAAGAACAACCAAAATTATGGAAAAGAAAGCGACTTCTGAAACTGACCTAGTAGACAATTGCACTAAAATGAGACCGATAGCAAAATGGATAGCAAGCCTGCCTTCCTTAAGTTATTCCAAGTTATCAAGAAAATCAAGGGGACCTGAACAACTACTTTTAATTGGCTAGATACAAACACCTATTCAAAACTCAGTATGACAAATCCATGCTCCAACATCATCATACTTGTGGCCAGAAAAGAAAAGGGTTCTAAGTCACATCAACAGACGCATTACTGAACGAATTCAGGGAAACACAAATGGGCATTTTATGTTTGGGAATTCTGTTTGAAAGTATCAAGCCTTCTTAAAGGGTTTGGTGCTTTGCCTTCAGTGTCAATCTTTTCTTATTTTTGAAAGACTGCAACCTCTCTAGCACGCCCAGAGTTTGTAAGTCGTATATAAACTTTGACTATATTTATGTGATTGTATCTTTTATATCATACAAAATGAAATGCCAATAAATGCAGAATTTATGCTCATTAAATGGAAATGGAGGGAGATTTAAAAAAAAAAAAAATTTTGGCAAGTTTCCAGCGTTTGAAAATATCTTCGTGTCCTTGTTAAATGTGTCATTAGAGACACATACATGTATTTCTATAGTTTTTAGTGTAATTTCTATATCAAAATTACTATGTTCTCCGACACGCTCCAATTTCTAAGATTTCTAGCATGAGTTCCACTTTCTTCAACACAACATTTACATTCTTAAACTAATGTTTTATAAAATTCAAAATAACTTCAAAATATTCTAGGATGAGAGAGATTTGTCTTGAACTTTGGATTGAATGGCTAAATTAGAGCTCTAGGTTGGATAGCCTAGCTTAAATTTTGGAATGGAAGCCTATTTGGATTTTTTTTTTCTTTTTTGTACGTCAAATAAATGTCCATTTCTTTAATTCTAGGCTAAAGCTTGTTAGCCTACTCTGCACAATCCACGTCAGCAGCCTGCTAGTAGAAGCACTGGAGGACGCCAGTTTAGGGGCACCCTACTATGATGTAACATTTTTTCTTTTTCTTACACATATGGGAGATTTGTTACATACATAGGATATTTGGTTTACACCTTACGTATGTACATGCTTGTAACATATTGTTTTTAGAGTGAGAGAATTTATGAATGAGAGAAGCCTTCCTCTCTTCCTTAATTTTAGCATTCTCACATTTTTTGTTTCTTTATCCTTTTCAACTTGGTATTGAGCTTCTTCTAGCAAAAGCCATTTATCTTTCTTCTATCTTGTTCTTATTTATTTATTTATTTTTCCCACTTTATGCTTTCTTCATCCTTCCTTCTTTTTTTAGGCTACATCTCTTTTTCATTCCTTCTTCAAGCCTAACTTGCTATTGAAACCTAACCCACATCAATCTCCACTTTTTCCAATACAGGTCCCGATACTCATGTCCTTAACCCATCTTCTTCCTCTTTTCCAATAACCTTTTTCTATTTCTTATGTTCTCTTTTGGTCACCAATGCTACATGAACAATTAAGTGGCAGCAATTACATCATTTGGCAGACCATGATCAAGCCTTTTTTGGATGTCACCTAACCATTACCTATTGTTAATAGGATATGAACTTGAGCCCCTAACTTGTTTGCTTGCCCCAGACCCATCGGACCCATCCACCCAACACTCATTTAGTACCTTCACATATCAACCATCCAGTGCTTTGACTTGGGTTCCTAACCTGGCTCATATGTAGTGGTGCATTCACAAATGGATAGTGATAGGGTGGCTTTTAACCACCTCTAGTGGGAAATCATTTTCAGCAATAGTTGCTAATGACTGTGGATGGTGGCACATGCCTTTTACTAGATCTGTAGTTGTCATCATCACTTTGCTACTACCTATTGTGAACGATATAACCTATAGTTCACTGCCGTACTTCTTACTCTTACCCTAGTTTCCCAAAGCCCCCCCACTCCACAAGCCCACTACACTTCAAAGGCCCACCTTGTCCAACCTATTATTTTGGCCCATTATCCTTACTTGACATAGCCTAGTGCCCATAGGCCTACTATAGGTCCCTTCCACCCCCTTTAACCCTTCCTCCCCTTACTTCACCTCCATTTACCCTTGTTGCCCTGTCACTTAAGCACCACTAACCATGTAATGGACAATGTTGTTACCCTCACCATTGATACACCCTACACTAGCACCAAACAACTATCTATATGTGACGGGGTCTCTCTACCCTTCATACATGTTGGTACTATTCACTCTCCTCATTCCTCCCTATATTCATTTAACTAATGTTTTGGTTGTTCGTGACATCATTAAGGATTTACACTATGTTTCTCGATTTGCCTTTGATAATCATTGTGTTTTACCTCTTATAGCACCTACTTTTTTGCTCAATCTTTGCATATTGGTTAGATACTCCTCCTTAGCATCCTTAATTGTAGCTTATATTGTATCTTGCCAATTGGCATACCATCCTCCCCTATAGTGCTTTCTACTTTGACTTCCAACTTCCTCACTTTTTAGCATCATTGTTTGGGACATGCTTCTTCTGATGTTATTGTTCATCTTTTGTTTTCTATGAACATTACTTTTACTCATGTGTTTTCCTTTTTTATGATATGCACTCTTAGTAAAATCCATTATCATCACCATTCCCATCCTTTACCTAGTCTAGGGCTTCCGACCCTCTTTACTTGGTTCATTTTAATGTACGAGGCCCCCATGTAGCTTCATTTAAGGTTATAAATATTATGTTTGTTTTAATGAAGACTATTGGATCCCACAACAACCTAAGGGAGGGAAGGGGGGAGGGGGGAGAATTAAGTTTATCAAAAATCATTTTGTCAAAATATATTCCAATAAAGACTATCCCTTTACTTGGCTTTATCCATTTATCAATCATGATTAGTTTCTTTCTATCTTTAAAGCTTTTCATTCATTCCTAAAAACTTAATTCCAACACCCTTTATGCACTATTTAGTGTGATGGAGCTCCTGAGTTTTTATCCTTAAGACATTTGTGTTTTTTTTATAACTTATAATACTCATCAATGGGTTTTTTTTTCCTATATTCCTCATTTCAAAATGGGATGGCCAAGCAAAACTATCAGTATATTATGGAGACTAGTCTAGCCTTGTTTACTCATGTTATTATTCCATTATAATTATAGGAATTTTCTTTTGAGATAACTATTTTCTTGATCAATTGCTTCCCCACCCTTGTTATTGATCACATCTCTCTATGATAGGTCATCTTTCATTTAGTTTGGATACTTCCTACTTACAAGTATTCAACTATGCTGCTTTTTCTTATCTTTGGCTCTATGCTTAGTATAAGTTAGCTCCTTGATCTCACTCTTGTATTTTTATGGGTTATCCACCTAGATGTCATGGCTAAAACTACTATTGCCTTGAGACCCAATGCTTTTAAGTGGCTACTAATGCTTTGTTTAATGAGTTCATTTTCCCCTTTACTAAATCTACCTTTAATTCTCCGTCTACACCTTATCTTGCATTTATTTCCCTTCCTTTTCCTCCACCTCCCCTTCCTTGTTATCCTTTTACTATTGCTCTACCTCTTCCTATACACCAAAGCCTTCTTCCCTAGCCTTTCCCTTCACCTCATAACCTTTCCTTCCCCCTTCACCTCTAAATCCTCCTACTCCTTGCCACCTTATGGTTACTTATCTTAAGGATGGTATCATTACTTATTGTATCTTAACCTACTAGAACACCTTTGCATCGACTACCATTCCCTAACTTGATCTCTACAAAAATATTATTAATGCCTTTTAGCACATCACCTTACTTACCCTAACATTGCCTACTCAGTTAATACTACTAGTTAATTTTTTTATGCTCCTACCATTGTTCATGAGCAGTCGATCAAATACATTCTATGTTACCTCACAAATACTCCTCGCTTTGGCCTTCATCTCACCCATAGTGCCTCTACTACTTTCATGCCTTCTCCAATGCTAGTTGGACAAATGATTGTGATAACCACTACTTGATTGGTGGTTTTTGTGTGTTCCTCAATAATAATCTTATCTCTTGGTGTTCTTATAAACAACATACAATTGCTCATTCTTGCACCAACTTAAAGTACAAATGCCTTGGTAATACTACTGTTGAAGTTATATAGAGTGAGTACCTCCTTCATGACCTTTGTGTCCTCATTCCTCATCCATTCATTTTAGTTTTTGAGTCTTAGAGGACGGCTTATGGTTGTTCGGTAACTAATCCTCACGTTCCTTTCTAGCAACAAACCCAACATGGTTATGTTTTTGGCCTACAAGATTATTCTAGTGGGGAAACAGTAGATTTGAGTGCTTTATGCATTTTCTAGCATTTCTATGCTTGTTTCATAGTGGTTTCTAGCTGTTTCTAGCAAAGAACAGTGAACACCGTCTAAGTTTTCTCTATCAAACCTACACATTTATGTAGTAGATTCAAGTTATTTTTTGGTAGATTAGCACTCTAGGCACCTTCATTGGCAATTTCTAATATCTTCTGTGAAGAACGACAACGGCACGTGAAAGCATGAGTTAGCTCATTTTCATCCCTATTTTCAACAAGCTTCTTTTCCTCCCTCATGATATGCAGATTTGTCCAAACTTTTTCTAAATTGAAGACAATTTAGTGACAACTTAGTTATTTTTCAATTTGAGATGTTTTGTGTGATTGTCTGCATTGTTCTTGTATTTGTAAAAATCATGTTTTAGTTTATCTTGTTAGAGCTATGATGTAATTTGATTACAAGGGTATGAATGACATGGTTATTAGCTTTGTAAGATATTTTATTTATGTAAAGTTTCATACTACTATATTCAATGTGTTTAAGTGACTAGTTACCATTTAGATCACTTGATTTGCATGTTAGAGATCGACAGGAGATAACATGCAGTTGCTTTTTGTACTGTGCAACCATAGATTAATATGGATAGACATATGCCATATGATTTATGTGACTTTTCGTGTAAACTAGAATATTTACATATCTTAATATACTTTGTTCATTAAATTCATGGGTATAAATACAGTAAGTTAATGAGAAAATTCTGACATCACATGAATATAATCAATCTTACAAGCATGAATAATCAACATTTGTACCTAGTAGTTAGGTGAAATTAGATGTTCTAACATGTTTGTTTATCAAGTTTAGGTTAAATTTAGTTGATTAGTCTATGTTTTATCCTTTCAATTTGCTAGATAAACTCTAAGAACTATTCACCATTAGTAATTAATTAGTTTAGTAATCATCAATCTTTATGGGATGATATCTTTACTCATCATTATGTTACTTGTTCGATATGTATACTTGCATGTAAAATTTCACCAAATAGATAATCTATCAGCATTCTACCTTGTTGCTAATCCAATTTTTCATACTTGCACTAAATACATTGAGATTAATTACCACTTTATCTATAACTCATTTTTGTCTACTAAGGTCTAAGCTAACAAGTTCATCCTAACCTATCAACTTGCAAAGGGATGTTAGCCCCACTTTGCACAATCCATATTAAACTCATAACGGTGGCAAGAGCACTTAAGGACACTAATGTAAGGGCACCCTACTATGATGTAACATTTCTTTTTTCTTACACATGTAGGAGATTTGGTTTACACATTATATATAAACATGTTTCTAACATATTATTTTTAAAGTGAGAAAATTTACAAATGAGAAAAGCCTTCCTTTTTTCCTCAGTTTCAGCTTTCTCACGTTTTTTGTTTCTTTAACCTTTTCAACTTGTTTTTATAGTTTTGGTTGAAACTATTATCCCCATTGGCATAAAGAGGACACTAATATAAGGACACCTTATTATGATGTAACATTTCCTTTTTCTTACATGTATAAGAGATTTGGTTTACATGTTATATATGTACAAGCTTCTAACATACTATTTTTAGAGTGAGAAAATTTACAAATGAGAAGCCTTTCTCTCCTCCTCAATTTCAGCTTTCTCTTATTTTTTATTTTGTTAACCTTTAACTTCTTTCTATAGTTTCAGCTAAAATCATTATCCCTAATGACATAAAGAGATATTGGTATTATAGGATGTGCTTGTTATACTTCCTTTAGTGGTGGTTACTTACACATAAAGGTTACAAAGGTGAACTATGAAATCATTTCCCTTCTTTTTTAGCCACCTATTGTGATCCTCACACCACCATATAGCAAAAATAGCAACCCCAAACACCTATATAGAAACAAGAATGCAAATATAACAAATCCACTATAAATTGTAGAAAATGAAATCACTTATCATTTCTATTGAAAGGAACAAGACCTCACTAGTTCAATGGAGGGAAATTGCATCTCACTAACTCTTCTTCTTCATTCTAATTTCTATCCTATAAATCCCATTGTAATGGGTCACTTGGTTAACATATGCAATAGTTTTCATAGGCTAGGTCTAAGTTAAAATTATAGTCTCACAACAAGCCTACAAATATAGTTCCAACAAGAGCCTATATTGCATTAACTAAAAACATAGGTTGCTTACAAACTAGGTTTATAATGCCTTAGGCCTATCAAGGGACCATAACAATATCAATGGGTTGACACTAGGCCTTTGGCATTGGATTACTTCAATTCTCTTCCTTAACTTATACAAGTCTTAAGCATTCCTTTGTCACCAACCTAAGTCTTCTATGTTTATCAAAGCTTAGAGAATTTACATCCTTAGTGAATGTATTTATGACTTGATCATTTGTTTTCACAATTTAAAACCAAGTTCTCCTACAAGAACTTTCTTAACCAACTAGCATGCCATTATTATTTGGTATGCTATCTTCCAATAGTTGCAATAACCATATGCTTTCATATGACGCAATTGTAATTAATCTATACTATTACTCTATGATTGCTAGTCTCTTTTACTATACATTAAGAGATTTGATTAGTATTACAATATCCAATTAACTTGTTTTCTCTATTCCTATATATAAGGTTAAGATTGATTATGCATTTTACAAATTATAATACTCTACAAGTTACTTGTAGATGAGAATGTAAGGGTATTGCATGAAGTAACTTATCAAACTATCTACAAAGGCATGTTTGGATGCCTACCAATTGCTTGTACATATTAGAGTCCTTTAATTCTTTAATTTTTCCTCCATAGGGTTGGTCATTGGTATATAATGTTTCACTTAAATTATTGAAAAAAAAATAACAATAGCAATATCTTTCTCCTTTGTCATAGCAATATTTGGTTTTAACAAGTTTGAAGATATGACAATCCACAAAAAAAAGCTTGAGGTTTGAATTCTTATATATGTTGTTAAATGCAAGACTAATTTGTTTGGCAATATTTCAATAAAGGTAAGAAACAAGAAGTCCTAAGGAAATGTAGGAGTTAACAACTCCACGCCAATGCTTAGACTAAACATAGTAACCATTGAGAACCTAACTATCTTTAAAGGAGATGACAATAATTATATGACTTGTTAAAGCTCTATATTACAAAACTTATTGAGAAGCATATCCCACATTAGATGGGAATGCACCTAGGCCTTATTAATGGATGGTTTCACACTCCTCTTAAGGTGTCTTTTAAGGAGGTTATTTAGCCTTTACTTAATATGGTATCAAAGTTGTAAGGTCATTTCCAAATGTGAGAATTTATCCTTACCTTCCTCAATTAATTCCACCAATGATGTTAATTATATTATGTGAAAGGTGTATTAAGAAGCATATCCCACCTCAGATGGAGATAAACCTAGCCTAGGCCTTATTTATGGGTGGTTCCCTATTCCTTTTAAGACAACTTTTAGGGAGGTTGTTTGGTCCCCACTTAACATAACATTCCCAAAAGGTACTTCTTGAAGAAAGGGAACCATAAGATATAAGGCTATAAGATAGTTCCAACTTCTTCTAGTGTGGGATGAATTCCAACATACTTCATTCACACTTAGAAATGTGTAACATCTAGGTGTGGACAATATTGGCACCGTTTGGAAAGGTCACCTAGCCTCCACTTAACAAAACCTAAGGAATACAACTTGATGTCTTTCACCTTGTAGTTTAACAAAAGCCAATGGATGTCACTACACTTTAAGACTTTTGCTTATTTTGCTTAAATGCCAAAATTTAGTTTTTGGAAACTACATGAATTGCAATTGAAGATACTTAAATATATGGACCTAATAAAGGAGTTCAAACATAATTCAACTAAACATGGAAGCAATGCCTTTAATTGGTATCAAAAGCAAAAGCTAGGCTAGCAATGTAAATGCACCTGCTACTCCATCCAAGTCCATCCTTCAAGACCCAATTAAGGGCAATAATAGATGGGAGTAAACGAGTACTCAATTCTTGTAGCCTAGAACATTGCCCGATATCCATTCATTCCAAAAGCTATAAGCAAGCACAAATACTAAATCTTCATCTCAAGGCTACTACTTCATATTAAGTTCATTTAAAAGAAAAAGAAGTTTTGGGAGAAAGCAAAAACTCAATAAAAGTCTTCCAACATCTATTTTCTACTGAACTCTTACCAAACCCAATAAACCTTACAAAGCCAATATGCGAATCCTCCCCATCAAAGCCCTTCTTATAAAACTTTTTTTGACTGAAAATAAATAATTACTAAATGTGTTAGGGGTCCTATGCTTAAGTGTAATTTAAAGCTCAAAGTCATAAATAAAGTCAGAATTACTTCTCTAACATGCAACATATACTCCAACATCAGATTGACTCCTTCATCACCAAAATCCGATACAGAACATTTGTAATTGAGGTGAGTGAACTCTGTTTACACAACTACCATAAAAATGACACTTCATATACATAATGACCAAGAAAATTCTATAATCTATACAAACCGAACAAGAGAGAGAGAGAGAGAGAGTTTTTACACGGAATTACCTTTAAGGTTCAATAACTAATTCAAACTAACACTTTAAAAAAGAAGCTTGTATTGCACACCTAGGTGGCAAGCACTCGGACCACCGAGCTAAAAGCCCATGCAAAAACTTCCATTTCACATAGTCCATGTAGTTCCAGCCAACTTGCTTTGAAATAAAGAAATCCCAGACAACCGAACTAAGAACTCTAAATAATTTTCGAAAGCTATCATTTTAAATTGAATGAAAATGAGCGCACACCACTGTCCACACGAACCAATTGCAAACAGTTAGTTGTTGTTATTTGATGTAGCTTGGGTTGTTTGTTTATTTGCCTTTTATAGTGTTTCTTTGTATTAAGTAGTAGGCCTCGGCTCATTGTGTTAATATTGGTGTAGGCCCATTTCTTCGCCTCTCCCTCTAAGTATGTAGAGGCATTTAGAATTTCCAAAACTTAACTTAAATGCTAGCTCAAAAGTTTAAGGAGTACTTTTTTTTTTTTTATTGTAATGGATCATACTTTTAGTGTAAGAATTTTGTATAAGACACATGCCCCTACACGCTAAGTGACATTGGGCTCAAGATTGCATAGAATAGAGTAGATTCAACTCGTGCTCTAATATTAAATTATAAGGCCCTAAGCCCAACCCAAAACTTAACTTAAGAATTAAAGGAATACTTTCTTCATTTAAATTTCACTATAAGAGACCATGCTTTGATGTGAAACTTTTGTCTTGGACACAAAGGTAATGTGTAATTCATTAACAAGTGTTAATAAAGATGAATCCTCAAGCCCGTGGGTGTTCCATTATTGGTCTCTCATCACTTGCATCTGACTCACTTGCCTTTAGTTGAGTTCTTAGCTTGTTTATCAACATGGTAACGGAGTGAGTAGGAGATGTTATTTTAATCCTAAAATGAATCTATGAATGCATCAATGAATAACATGATGAGAAGACTCCATCACATTATGATTAGACTTAATCCAATTGTCTTTGGAAGAAGAATATGTTTGGAACTGTGCAGCTAAGCAAGAGTGGGCAAAATTTTAGAGGCACCTTACAAGCAACAAGCTATTTTTATAGGAATTCTTTGTCTTTTTAATATTACAATGCGTGCACTCACGCATGTAGTGTATCAAATCCTAGTTTTCACAATTCAAATTCCTACTAACTTATAGGACGCCTTTGTCACACTCTTTAATTTTGTAGCTATTGGTTTTGATTCATTCTTTCTTGTGCAAGATCATTCCATTTACAATAAGATCAAACAATTATTTAGATTGCTTTCTCCACATGTTTGCAACTCGTTTGATTTTACTAACATATTGTGACATCATGCATAAACTATCACAATGATCAAATTAGAAGTTACTTCTTATAGATGTTTTGAGGTGGATGGAAAACTTTTCTTGGGCATAAATTCATTGGATTTTCCCAAGTGGAAAGCCTGGAACTTAATGACAGGCCTGTTGGTTTGTAAAACCCAATCCGGAAGGAACAAGACTTCCAGTCGGCTTCTCACTCCCCATGACAAATAGACCCAGACCAAATCTCCCACAAAACTGTGCTACTTGATCCGACTTCAACTACCAGCAGATAATCAATGGAACTTAAGACATTCAGTCACACAACACAAACAAACAGGAGAAAACTCACCAGACCCAACCATTGAACCCAGATTGGGCTTCAGCCAGCCAACCAGCTAGCACCTGTTGCGATGCGACATTGAACACTGCAGATCACGAACCCAACAACAAAACTCAAACAGATTCGAAGGAAAGAAAGCTTACTGGAGATTTGGTCTCATCAGAGGGAGACCCGAACCTCTAAGAAATGAGAAAAGCTCCCACGACTCACAGAGGAAAATCCCGGGCAAAAATCACCCATCTCACTGTTCTTCTCTTTTGACAAACCCTCGGCTCCCTTTACCTTGTTAATTTGCAATCATACTCCACAGAGAGCCACAAATATACACACGTCTTGTACCGCAAAAACAAAAAAGCACGTGCAAAATAAGAAAAATACTACATACGTTCCACCAACACTTTCCCAAGAGGACATTAGATGGAGCGTTGAAAAGAGTATCGGAACACTTTAAGCCTAAAAGGAAAACAGAACAGGAGGCAAGAAATAAACGTCTTATACACATAACGAGATATAGTCCAATGTAAAGCAGGTGGTATAATACGGAGGACATATTGAGTACTGAACATGAACATCTTATGGTTCTTTATTCTTTAGTCTTGGCACGAACCAGACGTTTGCTAGATCTGCAGCATGCACAAATATCAACTCAAGAAAGCTCGTTGTAGTGGTAGAGTTCAGATTTAAGACGAGGAGCTACGAGAACTTCGAGTGGGGTCGCCTTCAAATTTGTCAAGCCACCGCTCTCAGTCATATCGATGCCTTCAGTGGATTGTTTACAAATTTGGAAACTGTGCAAGAATCTAGCAAGCGCCAAATTCACCACCCGAAGAGCCAGTGAGGCGGCAGGGCAAGCTCGCCTTCCTGAGCCAAAAGGGATGAACTCAAAACTTTGACCCCTCAGGTCTGCGTCCTTATGGCTAGTTAAAAACCTCTCCGGCTGGAAACTGTGAGGGTTGGGCCACACGCGGTCGTCTCGCTGAATCTTCCAAGCGTTCACCATTAAACGTGTATTGGCCGGAATGAAATAGCCGGATGAAAAGGTGCAATCCTCCATTGCAGCACGAAGAGCAATGATTGGACTAGGCGGGTATAAACGTAGTGTTTCCTTGACAATGGCTTGGAGATATACTAGATTTTTTATGTCGGATTCGTCCACATTTCTATCCTTGCCAACATTGGTGTCCAGCTCATTGTAAGCCTTACTTAGCACATCGCCATTGTTCAGTAGTAAAGATAAGGCCCACGTGAGACTGATCATGGTGGTGTCACCTCCTGCTAAAAATAGGTTCTGCCAAAACAAGAGCTTATTTTAGTAGACACAAGATTCGTCACTTGAGTTGATTTTACTCATTTCACAAGCATGAACATCCATTTTCAAGTAGTTAGTAATTTCTATGCATGTTGTGATCTACTCACCGGTGAATTTTCTGAGAAAATAAATTGTTATTGCTCTAATATTTTTTTCTCACCATAACTTTGAACATCTAATATGCTTCGTCCTCAGTTTACTCTTTTAGCGATGCCTACCTTTGGTTTCGTACTCATTTATTATTTGTTTCAATTGATTAATTACATCATCAACAGGAAAATTTTATCTTGAGAACTCAGTGAAAGAATATGAAAGTTAGAATAAGAACTTACAAGGCAAGTAGCCTTGTTGATGGTGTCGGCATCAAAATCTGAGATGTTGGCATTTTGCAGGGTGTTCAGCATCACATCCATGAAGTCCTTCTCTTCTTCTCTATTTCCACCTAGCAGTCTCTTTTGCTTATGCTCCTCCAACCACACTTCAACTATGGAGTCCAATTCTTTGGCAATTTTCTTCATCCTTTTCTCATATCCGTTCACATCCAACCACCCAAGAAAAGGTATTGCATCTGACAACACAAACACCCCAAACAGGTAAAAAAATTCCCTTATCACTTCTTTACTGCGACGTGCTTCGTCTTCATTGACCTCAGCTTTAGCCCCAAAGTATCGCTTCCCTCCAACCATTCTCAACGCAATGTTATGCGTCAAGTCACCAAACCATTGCTTCATATCCACAAGAACTCCACTTTGTGCACCACCCTTCTGCACCCATAAATTGTGCAATTCGTTGATCATAGTATCCACCTCTGAAACAAGTAGATGCTTAAGCATGTCAATGCGATGGTTCGAAAAAAGCTCAATTGTAGCTGTCTTGCGCATCTCACGCCAGTATGGACCATAGGGAGCAAAGCCAAACATCGCACAGTCGTAGCCTAACAACTTTGAGGCGGTGATAATTGGTCTGGTGGAGAAAACTTTATCATGGGTAGTGAAACACTCCCTGGCTGCTTCCCAGCTATTCAGGACCAAAACACTATTTGAAGCCAGCCTTATGGTAAAGGTTGGCCCATACTTGTCAGCCATGGCGCCCAGTGTTTTGTGGGTGAGTTGGCGGCCACCTAGGAGGTGCATATGGCCGATAATAGGCCAAGCACCACCCGCTTGAGGAGCACTGCATCTCTTTTTCTCATCCGTAGATCGTCTCTGTAGGTGATAAAATGAGATACAGACAAACAGGGCGAGCAGGATGGAGCTCAGAGTGAAAAGAAACTCGAGGAGAGGATCCATTAGAGAAAATTGAAGTGGCAGCAAAACGGGATTTGATGATTTTAGCAGTCGTCTTTGACTTACATATGATTCTTCCAGTGGCTGTCCTTCTCTTTGCAAGATACGCGAGATCCTTTTAATATTCATCGCAAACATGCTTTTCTTGATCTATATCTGTTAGTTGCTAAGGTCTGAAACCTGTCACGATCGTGCGAATACAGCAGTTAAAATTACTGATTGCACAAGAAATACGAATATTCGATGGTCACCAGATTGACTAAATTGGTGATATTCCGAGTCGAATAGAAGCCCTCGATTGTCTCTTATCGATATTGGTGGCGGCTACCGAGAGAAGATGAAAAGGACAGAGAGGAATTTATGGTAACGAACAGTCGTCTTAGGAGACCAACTGCCTTCCTGAAATTATTTAAGTTATCAAGAAAATTTAAGTGGACCTGACCCGCCACTTCTAATTGGCTTAGACTGAACGCCAGTCAAAAATTATCAGTATGGCAAGTCCATGCACCTGGACACAATCACGCCATCGAACAGAGAAGAAAAGGGTTCTATGTCACATCCACTGACTAATTGCTCAATTAATTGCGAGAACTTTAAACGGGCATTTTAGATTTTGGAAAGTTCCGTTTGAAAGTGTCATGCCTTCTTAAAGGTTTTGCTGCAGTGAAAGGAGTCGATCTTCCAGGATTTTTGAAGGGCTGCAACCTTCCCAAGCACACCCGGACTTGCAAATCGTAAGGTACTTTTCTTTTTTATATAGTTCATTCTTAGACGGAGAAAATTCACTACCCCTCACATGGAGAGCCCCAGAAGTCCCGCAGGTGGTGAATTGTGATTACCGTTGCACGATTTGAGTGACAAACCTTTAAACCTTATTCGTGATGCTTGTGGGAATTGATCATAGTCAAGGGTTAAGTGATAATTTTTTTCTTATTAAATGGCATCAAAATCTGATCCTATCGTAATATATGAATTTGGTTCTCGTATTATAGTAAATGAGTAGACATTTGTTCCATTCAAAGGCAAGTTAACATAACCAAATGTGGTCATATAAAATCCAAGAGATACTCTTTCTTTATAAGATTTTAACGTAACCAAAAGTGGTCCTATAAAATCCAAGAGATACTCTTTTTTTTATAACATCTATAAGATTTCCAACATGAGTTAGTCGTTCTCCAATACAAGTTTTATATTCTCCTACGTTTTTTTTTTTTTTTAATCCAAAAATCAATTTGCAATTGCGAGAAAAGAGATTATTTGGTGAAATCCATAAGTTCCCAAACCTGAGTATTGCTACGTATTTAAGGATCTAAGCGTGAAAAAGAACCACCTCTTTCGCTGCATAATGAATTTCTTCGAGAACTTTACTTACTAGCTTACATTTAGCCTTCCCCTACAAAACAGTTATGCACAATTCCTCACTACTAGTTGTCAAAACAAAACAAAGGGTGCAACCGTTACTACTCAATTAATTTGTATGTGTTTGCAGTGGTCTTTGTATATGTGTAGCAGGAACTACATCCTCTTCCATTTACTGACGCACTGGTAGTTGCAGGACTGGACTACTCAAGAATCCCGGTATACTGGTTGTGGCATCCACTTGAGGTGCAAATTCAATTTTCCTGCTTTTGCTTCATCTAGCTGGAAGCAATCTTTGTATTCCCCTTCCAGTATAACCCTAGTAAGTGTCAAGATGCATCTCCCCATATCATCCTTTCCAAATGTGTCATGGTCCCAAACTTCAAGAATTAACATATCGTGTAATCCATCCTCAACAACAAAGTCAAAAGTTTGATTCCAAACTGGATTCAAGCTGTCATTCACAACCCGAGGTTTATTTTTATTTTCTGATTTCTTCATGGTGAGTACAACATAGGGATCAGCCTTCCCCATCACATCCATCACTGGCAACTCTTCAGCAGATATTACGGTGACAGATAGAACTCCACTGATAATAACCTCCCTTTTCTTCTGTATGACTGCTTTCTCATCTCCAGTAGCTTCAGTTCCATTCAACCCACTTTTGAGAACCTTCTCCAAGGAGGTCATTGAAACATTAGGGGCAAAAGGATTGGTGAATCCGTTCTCCATGCCAAAAGGGCAGTACAGAAGCTCCAAATGCACCTGCCCCCTGTTTTTACTATCCCTTTGGACCTCCAAATCTTTAACAAGCTTCAACCAGACATCCCTCACTTTACCAGGCTGAAGCTCGTTTAGTTGTATTCGAGCACACCCAATGAGCTCAGCTGCCTGAATCCCCTCATGATCAAAAATTTTTACCACCAAATGTTGAGTGGATGCACCTTCGACGATGAATTCAAAGTGTTCATTCCAGATTGGGTTAAGATCATTGCTAATTGTTCTGCTTGTTTTTATTCTGTCACGCAAAGGCCGTACATATAGTTCAGCAAAGGGATCTGACTTTCCAATGAGATCTTTATTCGTTAGCTCCTTTGCTTGCCCAAGCTTCACCTCGAATATTTTATATTCTCCAACGTTCCTTTCAAACTAATATTTTATAAAATGCCAAATAACTTGAAGTGCGGAAGCCCGTCTATATTGGGGCGAGATACTTGTCTTAGACTTTGGAATCAGCGGGTCAGTTGAAACTCTTGGTTGGATAGCCTAGCTTAAATTTTGGAATTCTTTTATTGTTTTTGGGCACTTCAGGTGAGATTAATTAGGGTAAAACATTACAAGCCCCCTTGAATAGTATTACTTTTGTTTATTTTCTTTTCTTTTGACTTTCTCTATGGTATTTAAGTGTAATGTTTTATTGTCTAATCAAGACTAGTCTTTTATGTTTTTGTTTTTATTTTTGAGATGTATCGCATCCACTTCTCAAGCTTATGTTGAGATGTTAGGTATAACATCATGCTTTGAGTATCACTTATTAGGTGTGGCATTCAAGTTGCCTTGTTTTATCAATATAAATAACTAAGGTTATATCCTAATTCCAAAAAAAAAAAAAAAGCACAAAAAAGGGTAAACAATCGAAAAGAGAAGAATGAGAGGAATATAGACCAAGAATTAAAAAACGGCTCATGATATTATGACAAGAAACAAGAAGAAAATAAGTCTAGGGAAAGACAATGTGTGTTTAGGAAAGTTGTAATTGCTTTACTTGAATGTAAACATATACAATGTGTCCAACAAAGAAAAAATTTATAACATAATGAAAGAATATTGTCCTATAAAGATTGAGCTAATTTTTCAAATATAAAATATTATAAATATTCTAATCATGGAAAGAATCATCAAAATATTAAGAGAGAATTAATTACCTCCAACAACCCAAGACCTATAATAAACTAAAAAAAGGCATCAAAGAGCATCTAAAGGTTTGAAAAATACAATGTTTTGAGTTCTTTAGGGGTTTTTTAGTTAAACCCAAAGGCCCAACCAACCATCTATTCAAAGGAAAAAGAAAAGTTAAGGAGTTAGAGTAAATTCAACAATATCAAACAATTGAAATTGATATTGTATATTTGTAACAATCAATGAGCAAAACAATATTTTATCCTTGGGATACACTTTCAACTTTTTAGACCAATGAATAAAAACAATTGGAAAATAACATAGATATCATTCTAATAATATTTTCTAAGATTTTACCACCAAAATGAAAGTAAAAAGGTACCAAGGTGACTTAACCACGGCAACTAAACATTTATGAGTATGAAGCATGTATAGCACTCACAGCATATTCTCAATTTCTATAATTAAATCAGCATTAGCTTTTTATGTGTCTTAAAAAATAGATGATAGAACAAAACTATTAATGTATAGATAATGCATAAAGAAGATATATCATTGCCAATTTAGTGTATACATCAAATTGTCAATATAATAATTTGGTATGTTTCTTACACATGGAGGTATTTCTTTATTCTATAAATTGCAAGGAAAGAAATGAACTTTGTTAGCAATCATAAGAAAGTTAAAGTTTTCATGAACCATTCAAAATAACCCAATATAATACGGGACAAAAAATTTAAAAGAAAAGGATTAACAGGAGATCCATCTTATTTAAGCTCAACCAAGAAATTGACTTTAATAACAATCATAAATAAGTAAAATTTTTCAAGAACCATTCAAAATAACCTAACATAAAACATGACAAAAAGTGTAAAAGAAAAAGATTAAAAAGAGATCCATCTTATTTAAGCTCAATCTCATCCATAGCATTGCCAGAAACTTCATGTTGAAAGTTATGGCTTCCAATGGTAGCAGGTATCATATATTTCTGTGGCAAAATTGTACATACATGGGGCCGTCTGGTTTATGCTCCACTGACAAACTTGTTCATTCTCATCATCTGGACAATCGCCATCCTGACGCGCATCGTAGATACCGAAACGACTGGTTGCGCCTCTCCATCCAAAGGTGCAGTGAAACAGCGTTGTCCACACATTGAAATTTAAGTCTTAGTCAATTCGGGGGAAAGCGAATGAAGGCCGAGGTCGTCCGTCTTCGATTCACAGTGTGTATGGAGCATAGTCTCATTTGTCAAGTTGTTGAAGACGACTACAGTATTCGAGCTTGCCTCGCTCTCCAAACAGAGATTCAGGGAGACATGAAACACTAGAAGGACGGAAACGTGCTTGCAGAAAACGGTCATGTTTGGAGCCTTTTTTCCCGGTCTTTGAACGTGTAATCAAGGAAGAGTTCCTGGATGATTCTAATGTGCTTCACGACTACCATTGAATCTCCATATAAATAGGTCTATAGGCATAACGTATGAATGACACAATAATGCCAATGTTATTTTGAATGATGTCAAAGGGAATGATGTCTCAGAAAATGACATAAGAAGGGTTTTTTTTAATAAAATAAATAAAAAAAATAATTATATTTTTTAAATTTAGAAAGTTAGTTATATATCTAAATTTTTTAAATCTAGAAAGTTAGTTATATATCTATATTTTTAATTGTTATTGTGAAACTTTGTTGAGTGAAATTTAGTTAAGAGAATGGATAATGACTATTTATACTAAAAAGAATTGTTATCTTTTAGGTTAAGATATTTTGATTGAGAGATTATGAATCTCTTATATTTTCACTCAAGAATATTGTGGAAGATCCATTGGGTTAAGGGAACACAGATGTAGACTAGTTCATTAGGTTGAATCACCTTATATCTATGTTGTGAATGTTCTTATCATTAGTTCATAATCGTTGATTTGATTCATATTATTTATTAAGCTGTTATTTCTTGTATCAATTGTCAATTATGTTAAATAGATTACTTTCATTAATTTGTAAAGTAGATTAAGTTCAATTAAAACAATTTTTTTCTGAAAATTCCTTTTGGTCATCAACTTTTTCTTTCAACTTTTCATGAGCTGTTGTAATGATTAGCTATAATGTTTTGTCAAGAAGACTCTAACAAGCCAAAATAAATAGTAAAGGAAGATATGAGAATAGCTTCCTTCTGTTAACGCATGTCCAACTATTTTTTTCACCATATCGATGTTAATTCCATTCTTTTAGTGCCTCTTTGAAACCTCTCACATTGTCTCCTTAAATTCCATTGTTGTGTCATCCATGCGTCCTACCTAGAAACCCATTTACAAGGAGATTTCATGGCAATCATGAAACACGTTGTTTCATTTATGAAACCTTCCTCTTCTACACATTCAAAGACCTGAAAAAGAAAGTTTTAGACATGACCCCTTTTGGATAAAGAATTTTATTTTAGAGAAAATAATAATTGTAATATGATTTGTTAAGTTTTTTTAAAAAGAAGTGAATCTAAGCTTTTCAACATGAATAGAACAATATATTTATAATGTGTATACCAATGTAAGATTCTATCCCAATTGATTGATATGCATATAGAAAATTATATAAAATTGACTTATTTGTATGTAAATCTAAGGTTATGTTTATTTGTAAAAATTGATTAGACTAAATAAAATATCTTTTAGAGCTCCAATTCATTGATCATTTTTCTTTTCAAGATTCATGTCAAGAATCAATTTCATAATTGAATGGTTGATTTTTGGTTCACATCTTGTGGGATCATAATGTATGTGTCATCATCGCTTACAATGGGTTTGGTTCACATCTATGTTTGAAGAATTTCTACAAAGGGAAGATCATCAACATAATCTATTAATATCTAAATGGACTTGCTTGCAATCCATTCGGGTTTATAGAGCCTCCAAGATTTCAATGAGTCAATTGCACATATAATAGTTATTATGATTGTTTTTGAAAATAAAAACTATATTATATTATTAAAATTTTAAATTTATTTTTATTTACATTTTTTAAGTATAAAAATATATATATAATTTAATAATTTAATCACACTCTTCAAAAATTGACAGGAAAAAAAATTCAAAAGCAACTAGATTAAACACAAAATTTTGGTATTATATTGAACGATTTGATGGAAAAGTATGTTAGGAATATTGATATTCCTTATTTTTTTAATAATAAAAAGGAAATGAATTTAAATTAGTTATCTTAGATTAGAAGTATGTGATAAAAAGAAAACTAATGCAAGGCTTCATTCTCTTCAATTTGTGGGCTGACCACTTGTTGGACCATATCTTTTATTGGGCTTCATTGTACGTCATGGATCCAAGTATTTCAAGCCTAGGCCCAAGATTTAAGTGAAACAGTGAGTTTTCATTAGGGGGGTCCCTTGCGCCTACGACTTGCTAGCTGGGGAAATCTGCATCATCTTCTCCTGTTTTGCATGCTAACCATGGCAACAGGCATGGGTAGCCATTTCTAAGAAATCATTCTTCGATTTGAAGGCTGCCATTACTCAATCTCCCACTTTGGCCCTTCCAAACATTGGTCAGCCTTTCATTATAGTTTGTGATGCATCCAAAAATAGGATTGGTGTTGTATTAATGCAAGAGGATCGACCAATAGCCTAAGGTCTTACATGGTTGGAATTTGGCTTTTTCCATGTATGAGAAAGAAATGCTTCTGTTGGTGACTGCATTTTAACATTGGCGGTATTATTTGTTGGGTCACAGATTTGTTATGAAATCTGACCACTAAAACTTGAAATTTCTCTGTGAATAGCATTTAACCACCCCCATCCAACACTGGTGGCTTTCTAAGCTACTTGGATTTGATTTCACAGTGAAATATGTTCCTAGAAAGCTTAACGTGGCCACCGATGATCTTTCCCACAAAGAAGAAGATGATGTTGAAGATGCCTATGAAATTCTTAGGAGGATTGGAGTAATCACTTATGAATTGAGGCTTCCAGAAGGTAATCGATGCACCTTATTTTTCATGTCTCGGCCCTTAAGAAATTTATTGGGGAGGGAGTCGTTGTTCAACCTGAGCTTCCTCCTATGTCTACCGATGGAAGTGCAATACTTGTTGTCCCGCAAGCTATTTTGGATCACATAAGGGACGAAATCAAGATTTTAGCACACTAGAAGGGGATGTCTCCATCAAACACTACTTGGGAATTTGTTGAAAGAATTCAGGACCAATTTCCAAAGGTGGACCTTGCAGACAAGGCCATTCTGAGCCAGGAGGGAACGTTAGCAGCCACATAGACAAGAGATGTTTCCAGCTGAACAACCCAGTCAAAAGGGCGGACTTGGCTAGAGGGGCATATCTGGAAAGTAGTCGAAGAACACTGTGTAGAAGGAACATTCTAGAGTTTGTTGCTTGAATTGTTATTTGTTATTCCCCTCAAAACGGCCAGGCTGGATAGTCTAAATAGAGAGTTCATGTAAGAGATCGGCAAACTTGAATTGTTTATTGTATCCCTTTTCCCAGAAATACAATTTCTCTCTCTACTCATCTTCACTCCTTTCGCACTATCGAGTTCATCTCTTTTCCCATGTGCTTCTCAACAGCACAACAGTCTATGAACACATCAACAACTAGTACCTTGGTGAAAGGAAAACATTGAAAAGATTAATGACCTAAATTGAAAAGATCAATAATTTTGATAATAAAATATAGGAGAATCACTTGGTTTAATACAAGTTAATCAAGATATCACTTTTCTCCATCACATTATGATTAGACTTAATCCATTTGTTTCAGAAGTAGACACATTCATCAATTATATTAGTCTTGGTTCATTCCATTGGAAGGTGACAGGGGACACCATGCTTAAAACCGTCAACAATTAAATTAGAAGCTTCTTCTTACATTTGTTTTTAGGTGGTCGGAGAACTTCTCATGGCATAAATTCATTAATTTGTTTGGACACTTTGCTTCCTAAAGGACATCGGCAGATGGAACCCTGAAATGATTGTTGCAAAACTATAGGCCCAAAAGGAAAACAGAACCGAAGACAATAAATAAATGTCTAATACACATGACGAGATGTAGTCTAATGTAATGCAAATGATGTCGTACGGAGGACATAGTATTGAACATGAACATCTACTGGTTCTTTATTCTGCAGCGGGTGAAGCTCTTAACTTTCGGCACAAACAAGAGGCTGGCTAGATTTGCTACATGCACAAATATCAACTTAAGAAAGCTCGTTGTAGTGGTAGAGCTCAGAATTAAGACGAGGAGCTATGAGAACTTCGAGTGGGGTAGCCTTCAAGTTTGTCAAGCCAGTGCTCTCAGTCATATCGATGTCTTCATTTGAGTTTTTAGGAATTTGGAAACCGTGTAAGAATCTAGCAAGCGCCGAATGCACCACGTGAAGACCCAGCGTGGCGCCAGGGCAAGATCGCCTTCCTGCGCCAAAAGGGATTGACTCAAAACTCTGACCCCTCAGGTCTATGTCCTTATGGCTTGTTAAAAATCTTTCCGGCTGGAAACTATGAGGGTTGGGCCACACGCGTTCGTCTCGGTGAATCTTCCAGGCGTTCACCATTAAACGTGTATTGGCCGGAATGTAATAGCCTGCGGAAAAGATGCAATCCTCCATTGCAGCACGAAGAGGAATGATTGGAAGAGGCGGGTATAGAGGCAGTGTTTCCTTAACAATGGCTTGGAGATAGACTAGATTTTTTATGTCGGATTCGTGCACGTTTCTATCTTTGCCTACGTTGGTGTCCAGCTCATCGTAAGCCCTCCTTAGCACTTCGTCATTGTTCAGCAGTAAAGACAAGGCCCACGTGAGACTGATCATGGTGGTGTCACCTCCTGCTAAAAATAGGTTCTGCCAAAACAAGAGCTTATTAGTAGACACACACTTTCTCCTCCTTGAGTTGATTTTAGTCATTTCAAAAGCATGAACATCCATTTTCAAGTAGTTAGTAATTTCTGTGCATGTTGCCATCTACTCAGTGATGGATTTTCTGAGAAAATAAATTGTTATTGCTTTAATACTTTTGCCAGCGCTCACTTTGAACATCTGATATCCTTCGTTGTCAGTTTACTCTTTTTACTCATGCCTACCTTTGCTTTCGTTCCCATTGATTATTTGTTTCGGTTGAGTAATTACAGCATCAAACAAGAAAATTTTATTTGGAGGACGCAGTGAAAGAATATGAAAGTTAGAATGAGAACTTAAAAGGCAAGTAGCCTTGATGATGGTGTCAGGATCAAAATCTGGGATGTCGGCATTTTGCAGGGTGTTCAGGATCACATCCATGAAGTCCTGCTCTTCTTTTCTCTTTCCCCTGTGCGTCTCTTCTGCTTATGCTCCTCCAGAAACCCTCCAATTATGGAGTCCAACTCTTTTGCAGTTTTCTTCATCCTTTTCTCATATCCGTTCATATCCAACCACCCAAAAAAAGGTATTGGGTCTGACAACACAAACACCCCAAACAGGTAAGCAGATTCCCTCGTCACTTCTTTACAGCAACGTGCTTCATCTTCATCGACCTCTGCTGAAGCCCCAAAGTATCGCTTACCTCCAATCATTCTCAACACAATGTTATGCGTCAAGTCTCCAAACCATTGCTTCATGTCCACAAGAACTCCACTTTCTGCACCACCCTTGTGAACCCATAATTTGTGCAACCCGTTGATCATAGTATCCACTTCTGAAGCACGTATATGCTTAAGCATGTCAATGCGATGGTTCAAAAAAAGCTCAATTGTAGCTGTCTTGCGCATCTCACGCCAGTATGGACCATAGGGAGCAAAGCCAAACATCGCACAGTCGTAGCCTAACAACTTTGTGGCGGTGATAATTGGTCTGGTGGAGAAAACCTTATCATGGGTAGTGAAACACTCCCTGGCTGCTTCCCAGCTATTCAGGACCAAAACACTATTTGAACTCAGCATTATGGTAAAGATTGGCCCATACTTGTCAGCCATAGCGCCCAGTGTTTTGTGGGTCAGTTGGCGGCCGCCTAGGAGGTGTATATGGCCGATAATAGGCCAAGCACCACCCGCTTGAGGTGCACTGCATCTCTTTTTCTCATCCGTAGATCATCCCTTTAGGCGATAAAGAGAGATAGAGAGTAACAGGGCGAGGAGGGTAGAGCTCAAAGTGATCAGGAACTGGAGGAGAGGATCCATTAGAGAAAATTGAAACGGCAGCAGAACGGCATTTGATGATTTTTGTAGTTGTCTTTCATTTGCATATGGCTCTTCCGGTGGCTGCTCGTAACAACTAAAGATACGCGCGATCCTCTCAATATTCATCTTAATAGAACGTTTACATTAAAAAAAGATTAAGTTAATCTGAAAGCTTCAGAGGCGGAGCTGGCTAAACTTGATGCATATCTGTATTTGGCTCAGATTCAAAACTGGTCATGATTGTGACAATGGGAAATCCATATAAAATACACGATTGATTTGTGATGACGTTGAGAAAAGATAGAAGGATAACACGGGTAAAATGATTGATTGCCCAACAAGTCGGAGTATTCAGATCGTCACCAGACTGACTAGCTGGTGGTGATGTTTCGTGCTGTTATTGGGCCATTGAGTCCACAAGTGTGCTTAATACAAAAGCCTTTAGTGTGGTTATCTACGGCGACATTCTTTTTATGTATTTGAGTGAAAAATAATTTTTGAGAGGAGAACAAAAGCAAGTTCCACTTTATATTATTATATAGAAATGCTATTAACAACGTGATTGAAATCACATTTATTTTGTAAGTTAAATCTCTCGGGTCATGAGAAATTTGTGTAATAAGACCCAAGGTATCAAGTGTTTGTCCCTTTGGTTGCAAGAAATTGGTATAAGGAGGCTTCATAGTCTTGAGTTATAAAAGTGAAAAACATTTTCTAAAAATTTTAGTAAAACGTGTACTCTTAATTATGTTTGATTAAGAGGGGTGAATTCGATTCTAGGTGATCAAACCACCTACCAAAAACTGTTGTGAGATTTCTTTCTCTATTTCCCGCAAGTTTGATTAAATTTCGCATTTGATATATTTGTGTGCAAATTGCATGCTTTGAATTGATATTAAATTATTTTGTTCAAACCAAAATACTTTTAAGTGTAAATGTTTGTTACGTTGTGTGAAAAGATTTAGAAAAAAACAAAAATTTCCTAGAAAATGCTTGAACCTAATTCCTTCCACCCTCTTAGGTTGCTATTAGATCTAACAAAAGTGAGGCTAATTGCAAAGGGGCTTATCAAGAAGTTGGAGTTAACTTTGAGAACATTTAGTCTACTACTCTGTGCATCCGCCATCCAAATTGTGTTCTTCATTGCCTCTATTTGTCAATGGCCAATTCTACAATGTGATGGGAGCAATACTCTCTTTCATAGGTTCTTCAGTGAACCTGTCTAAATGGAGTAACCGTCGCGTATTTTTATTCCTGTAATCTCCAATGGTATGCCCTCCCACATAGTGCACTTCATGGCCTAAAACAAATTTCTAGGGCTTGGAATGATTGTTTTAGCAATTTCCTACTTGATAATCCTTGGTTTCTTTATCATCATGGAAAACATGTTATCTAGCTAGTGCTTTATGTATGTAATTCAATCATAACCAGGAAGTCCTCAAAATTACATTATTCACTGATTTCTACCATCACAAAGGCATTCCCTATGATTTCTTTTGGTTCACTTCCTTATTTTTTGTGATGTTGAAATTCATCATCTGTTGGAAGTGTTATTTCTGTAACAGAGTAGTATCTTGCAAATTTGACCAAAACAGTCCACATGGCTGAATGTAAACGCTATACTCACTTAGCTACCAAAGCTACTACTATTAAAAATAGCGTCAATCTATCTGCCAAACCCTCTTAAATTAGGAACCTAGTTGGAGCTCTAAATATCTTACCTTCACACAGAGAATTGGCCTTCCTAGTCAATACCTTAAGATTACGGGAGAATAACTTTTCTTTCGCTTTCTCATGCCAACATACTTCCTCACAATTACCAAAGAATTGGGAAAAGGACTGGGAGTGGGTTGTTGGTTGAAAGGATGCGGTGGTAAAGTTATTTGTGTAACACGATGAAGAATATGAAATCTTCCAGGGATTTTGGTCCAATTGCTATTATCGTGGAAAGGGGTGAGAGTGGGTTGTTGGCTGCAAAGGATGCGGGCCAGAGTTATTGGTGTAACTTGATTAACATATTGTTAATACCGTGTTCCACAATGGACATCAACATATGCAAGGTTGAAATGTTTGTTTGAGCATTTGGTCTATTTGAAATTTGAGTGTTTTCTTCAAAGTGGAGGTTTAAACATTTGGTCAACTAGAAATTTGAGTGCTTCCTGGAAATGGGACTCTAATTTTATTAAGGTAAGTTGAATTTTACAATGACTCACACCCATTACTTATACAAGACATTTATCAGTGGATTTTGTACGAAACAAGACAGCATCTAAAATCCCCAAACAACCAGATTTCCATTAAACGATACAAGATGATGAATATCAAAACGCGAACTGATTTTATTAGTAAAAGTACAGTTGGCGAACATAAATAATAAAGAAAGAAGAAGAAAGGGCGTAGCAATACTAGATTCAACTAAAGAAAGCCTGTTCCACTCATACATAGAGTTGAGAATCAAGCCGTGGAGTAATGAGCACGTCAAGTGGGGTTGCCTTCAAGTTTGTCAAACCAACGCTCTCAGTCATGTCCACAGCTTCATTGGAGGGCTTGGCAACGTTGAAACTCTGCAAGAAGCTAGCGAGCCCCAAATGCACCATCTGAAGAGCCAGTGACATGCCGGCACAAGATCGCCTTCCAGTGCCAAAGGGAAGGAGCTCATAATTCTGACCTCTCATATCTACGTCCTTATGGGTAGTGAAATATCTCTCAGGCCGGAAATCGTTAGCGTTGGGCCACATTCGCTCGTCTCGTTGTATTTTCCAGACATTGATCATTACTCGTGTATCGGCCGGAATGTGATAGCCGGCCGAGAGTGTGCAATCTTCCAGAAGAGCACGATGTACAAGTGGACTAGCCGGGTATAGGCGCAGTGTTTCCTTGACGATGGCTTGGAGATAGACCAAATCCTTAAGGTCCGAATGGTTAACGTGTCGGTCCCTGCCGACTACTTTGACCAGCTCCTCGTATGCCTTTTTTAGCGCGTGGCTGTTGTTGACTAGTAAAGCCAGAGCCCATATGAGAGTGACCATGGTAGTGTCACTTCCTGCCAAAATTAGATTCTGCAAAAGAAGAGCTTATCAGTTCACAGAGAGCACTCATTAAGGACAGTTTGGAATACACGGGATTTCACTTTCTTAACACACCAAGCAGCAAGGTTTTTCACAGGCACTTGGCTCAATTACAGCAGGCGTTGGAATATAAGACAAAGCCCAGTTAAAAGATTATGGTATTGTCAAAGGTAGCAAAGAACTTACCAAACAAGTGGCCTTCGTTATGGTGTCAGCATCGTAACTTGAAATCTTGGCCTCTTCGACGGTTTCCAGCATCACGTCCATGAAATCTTGCTCTTCTTCTTTCTTCCTTTCTGTCAACCTCTTCTGTTTATGCTCCTCTAGCCACCCTTGAATCAGGCCATCCAATTCCTTCGCAGCTCTCTTCATCCTTTTCTGGTACCCATTCACATCTAACCAACCAAGGAAAGGTATGGCATCAGACACAACAAACACGCCAAACAGATAAATCACCTCCCTCATCACTTGTTGACAGCGACGTGCCGATTCCTCATCGACATCCGCATTAGTTCCGAAGTATCTCTTCCCTCCAACCATTCTAATAGCAATATTCGAAGTCAAGTCCCCAAACCACTGTTTCATATCCACCGAAGCTCCACTTTGTGGACTTCCTTTGCGAACCCACACTTTGTACAGTTCTTGGACCATGCCACCCACCTCTGAAGCTGGTTTGTGCTTCAGCAGGTCAAGCCGATGATTCGATAAGAGCTCAATTGTAGCTATCTTGCGCATTTTCCGCCAGTATTCCCCGTACTGAGTCAAGCCAAACATAGCACAGTTATAGCCCAACAACCTCGCGGCAGCAACGCTTGGTCTGGTGGAGAAAGCCTTGTCGTGGACAGTGAAACACTCTTTGGCAATCTCCCAGCTATTCAGGATCAAATATTTGTAGGAACCCAGCTTTATCGTATAAACTGGTCCATACTTGTCCGCCATGGAGCTAAGTACTACGTGGGCTAGTTGCTGGCCGCCTAGGAGATGCATATGCCCAATAATGGGCAAAGTACCACCTGCTTGAGGTGCAGTACAGACCTTTTTCTTATTAGTTGCTTGTCTCTTGAAAAACAAGGCACAGACAAGCAGCACAGAGAGGCTCAAAAGGAATTGGGAGAGAGGCTCCATAACTGCTAAGAGAGGTGTTAGTAGCACTTGGATTTGAGAGACTGCCTGGAGTGCTGATCCTGTTGGACCTTTATATAGACCTTCACATGGCTGTACCCTTTTGCCAGTGTCAAACCTCCTAGTGTGCTCCGGGGACGGTAATTTACCACTTTTCTCGGAAGCCCCCCGAACTGGACTTTTCCCTGGTCATTACGTTGCCGCCTACCCACCGTAGACTTGGACTACAGACCCAGTTGGGGCTGAAAACAATCGATTTGTATTATATCCATTTGGTCAAAGAAAGAATCTACAGGACGTAGGACGGACTCTCTCCTTTTCCTTCCTTTTCTTTGTAGGGACAAAATAATGAGCCTGATGAGAACCGCAGTTGACTGTACTCTCCTATCTTCAACGGCCAGATATGTACGCAGCACAGTCGAAGAAATGAGCCCCCTCGACTATCTTTGCATATTCCCGACGACAAACACCAAGTCTAAAAGGACGGCACTCCAGTTGCTAAAACGCCAATAACTTTCTTCTGTTGCCCCACTACTCAACCCTTCTCCATTACCACCGTTGGCTTTACTCGTAGGAAAGTTTTAAATACTTTCCCCAAGTACTTAGAGGTAACTTACTCTAATAAGGAGTAGCTTTTCTTAGAGTAACCAAACAAATTGTTCCTAAGAAAATATTTCAAAGTAGTAAATATTTTTCAAAATATTTTACATATGGCACCTTAGCTCTTAGGTGCCATATCTAAGTACGTGTGAACATGGTCAAGGCAAGTTATGCTTGTCGATTATTTCAAAGCCAGTTATTTCAAAGCCAGTTGAGGTTGCTGTTCCCGTTTGTGGGAAGACATTTTAGCCTTTAAAAAACCCTGCCTGAAGCGACATGTCGGACCCTTCTGTTACCGGATCTAACAGTTCACCAAGCAGTGTTTTTAATCTATTACTTTTATCTTTCCTTTTTTATTAGAATGTGAGGGTCACCTTCAACATTTTTGTATTAGCTACTTTGGTGATGTTTATTGCTACTTGTTAGAGCTAATGGGATCACGTTGCATGCTAAACTCTTTCGTGTAACTAAGTTGAAGTTTAGAGAGTGCAAGATGAAAGCTGCTACAGCAAGTCACGGATGCACATTAACATAACTTTGTAATCTTTTCTTACGTTATGTGTAGAAGTGTGCCTCCTTTTTCACTTCAATTGGTTTGTTGCTTTTCCTTTGGCTCTCTGAGTGCCCCTTATTGAACCAGTCCTCTATTATGCCGTTCTCTTACAACACTCTGTTTTCAACGTCAAGCATGATACTGTTTGGTGGGTCGGCCGGAATTTCTATTTTAGTAGATCACACAAAGAACAAACGCTGCTCTTCTCAGAATGCAACTCCATATTAATTCATGACAAGAGCCTACACTACCTTAAGTTACTTAGAATCCACCAATTTAATACGAATATAGTTCAGCGGTAAGGCGGGGGTAAGGATAATTTCCAGTGGGGTTGCTTTAAGATTTGCCAAGCCTGGGCTCTCTGTCATGTCCACATCGTCTTTTGATGGCTTGGAAACTTCAAAAGCATGTAACAAGCTAGCCAAAGTGAAATGCAACAGTTGAAGAGATAGTGAGACTCCAGGACATGACCGCCTTCCCGATCCAAAAGGAATGAGCTCAAAGTTCTGACCTCTCACATCTATGTCCTTATGGCTGGTTAGAAATCTCTCGGGCTGGAACTTGTTAGGCTCAGACCACAGGTGCTTGTCACGTTGAATTTTCCACGCATTCACCATCAGTCGCGTACCACTAGGAACGTGATAGCCTGCTGAGAAGGTGCAGTCCTCTATAGCGGCACGAAGACTAATAATTGGGGCAGGCGGGTATAGACGTCGTGTTTCCTCGACAACGGCCTGGAGATATACCAGTTTCTTTGTATGAGATGCGTCCATATGTCTGTCCTTTCCAACATGGACGTTTAACTCATCTTGCACCCTTCTAACACATCTTGATTGTTTAGTAGTAAGGATAGAGTCCATGTTAGAAGAACCATGGTCGCGTCACTTCTTGCTATGACTAAATTCTGCAAAATCAGACCAAATCAGTGTTCCAATCATCCAAAGAAAGGAAGGTAAAGCAATTTCTCAGTAGAGAAGGTTAAACTATCACGTAAGCCAACCCAAGATGAGTACAAAAGTACTAGGATTATTTAACTGACGTGAACGTGGGCACGGAAAACAGACTTCTCAAGTTTACAAGGCTAAACTCATGCAGAGCATACTCTATTTTGCATGGAGGCTACGGCCTCTTTTATAGCTAGAGTTTAAACATAAAATATTACAAACCATTTATAAAATATTATAAAGCAAAAGGATAGTTTCTTCTTTTCAAGATAAAGGTACGTGAAGGTCATCATGAGTCCATCCTTTATCTCTTTATCTCTTTATCTCTTGATCAGTCCATTACTCTTTTCAACGTAGCCATCATGAGCACCAGGTTTGTTTACGCAACTCAATATCTGCGCCTCAGATATTGTTGTCCTTCTCGAGTATCTTCATCATACTGTGAGTGACTTGGGCCAGCGTTGTCATAGCGGTTGAAAGCACGTGGAGATGATATCCATCCGGGTTCATCAATGTATGGGAGAGGTGGAGGAGTCATCGGTTCCACTTTGAGTCTACCGGTGATGTCAGCTAAGGCTTGGTTAGAACTACTTCCCACGTGTTGGTACGACCTGCGTGGAATATAGTCTGATGTAGGGGCAGGTAAGTTCAGATCAGGAAAGTTACCTGGTGAAGCTTCACATGCATGAGATGGTCCAGCGTCTACATGCAAGGCATGCTGGACATAGGCTATGTGTGCTCCGTAGTGAGGAGGATTGATCCGAGATGAGGCAACATCATTAACAGGCCCCCGCAAGCTTGGCATGGGCACCAGGCTAAGCTTGGCACGAAGTCCTTCAAATGGTTGACGAGGCAAGGCTTTAGTAAGGATGTCGGCCAGCTGATCAGAGGAGCGAACATAGGTAGTGATGAGAGTCCCTTGAGCCACTTTTTCCCGAACGAAATGATAAGCTACCTCAAAATGTTTGGAACGATTGTGAAAGGTAGGTTTAGTAGAAAGATGGAGTGCCGGAAGACTGTCAGAGTGCAGAATGGTAGGAGTGAAGACGTTGAAGTTCAGGTGACGCAATAAGTGGAGGATCCAAGTTATTTTCGCAGCACCAACGGCCAGCGCCTTATATTCAGCTTCGGCTGAAGAGAGAGAAACAGCATTCTGTTTCTTGGATGACCAAGAAACTAAATTGGCACCGATGAATATGCAGAAAGCTCCTGTAGAGCGACGATCTCGGCTAGAACCAGCCCAATCCGCATCACTGAAACCATATAAATTGGTGGGGCTATGATGATAAAACCGAAGGCCAAGTGTGGCAGTTCCTTGAAGATACCGAAGGATACGTTTCAGTTGATGGTAATGCTGGATCTTCGGGTTTGCCATTTTTTGACATAAAGTATTTACAGCATAACTAATATCCGGTCGTGTAAGGGTCACATACTGTAATGCTCCTAGAATGCTCCGGAAATGTGTGGGATCACCGTAGGGATCATCACCATTTGCAATTAGGTTGCGCTTAACACCTATAGGAGTCTGCATAGGTTGGCAGTGGACCATGTCGGCGCGGAAGAGAATATCATATATGTATTGTTGCTGAGATAAAACAATCCCAGTGCTATCTCGCATGATTTGTATGCCGAGAAAAAAGTGCAAGGGTCCAAGATCTTTGGTGGGGAATTCTTTGCTAAGAACTTGAATAAAGTGCTCAACATGGGACGGTGAGTTCCCAGTAACGATGATGTCATCCACATAAATGAGAACCCAGACGTGCAGACCATTATGTTGGTAAACATAGAGAGATGGATCATAAGGAGAACAAGAAAATCCAAAAGTTAAGAGAACTTCAGAGATTCGATCGTACCATGCACGTGGAGACTGTTTCAGTCCATAGATAGGCCGAGTGAGTTTGCAAACATGGTTGGGTCTGATTGGATCCCGATGGCCAGGTGGTTGAGCCATGAATACAGATTCAGTTAGGTTCCCATGCAAAAAGGCATTGTCCACGTCGCATTGTCGAAGAACCCAACCTTGTGAGCAGGCCAAAGAGAGTACCACACGAATGGTGGTAGGACGAATGACGGGGCTGTAGGTTTCAAGAAAATCTATCCCGGATTCTTGATGATAGCCTTTGGCTACTAAACGCGCTTTCAAGCGCTCTAAGGTCCCATCAGGATGAAATTTAGTTTTGAATACCCATTTTGAACCTACCACGTTCATGGAGTGATGGTATGGGACTAAAGTCCACGTCTCATTATCATGTAGAGCTTGAAGCTCTGCTTCCATGGCTTGACGCCAACCAGGATGAGTGAGGGCTTGATGAATTGTGGTGGGTACAGGTGGGGCAGCACGGAGGGCCGACATTGCGTATTTTGGGTTGGGTTTATGGATGCCGGATTTGCTTCGAGTGATGATAGGTGAGGATGGTGGTATTTTGGAAGGTTCAGGATTATGCACGTGAAGAGTAGTGCTAGTCAAAGGTAAGGTTGAGCTTATGGGAGAAGGTGGAGATGTATTTGGTAGGTAAGAAGATGACTTGGATGAGGAAGAGTCTTTATAGGAGGTTGAGGACTCACGGGGCTCTTCGGTGATAAGAGGGTTGTCTGTGGCTATCTCTTGGATGATAAGTGGGTCATGTCTATTTTCTAAGTGAGTCCGAGGTGATGCATGTGAAGGAGACGTGTCGTGTAAAATATTTGGACGTGGAGTGGTTGCATGCGGTGAAAAGACATGGGGAGCAGGAGGTGTTAAACTTGTAAATGGAGTTTGGTGCGGTGCTTGCCATGTGTCTTTAGGTGGTAAATGAAGGTTTTCACTCCATGGGTCACGTGGTATGCAATGAGATGTGGATTCGGTAAAGAATGGAAAGCTTTCACTTTGTGGGACATGTGTCATGCGAGGAGGTGTGGACTCACTTTGGTCGGTGGATCGTGGCATGCATTGAGGACTCAGGTGGGTAGAGTTATCATGAAGAGGTGAGGCACTTAGATCAAGGAGGGAGGTACCGTGAGCTGGGTTTGGTGTTTCAAGATGGTTGGTGTGCAGGTTATTTGATGAAGGGTTGATATTTGGACAAGCATCGTTTAGTGACTGAGAATGGTCGGAAGACAAAGGCAGCGTTGTAAAGCCATGATAAGTGTCTTGAACTATGGAATTAGGCCTCCTTATTGGATGAGATGTGGCTATGTCATCATCTTGGGAAGTACCTGCAAATGGAAAGATATTTTCTTCGAAGAGTACATGACATGAGATAAAAATCTTTCCTGTTTCAGCATGAAGACATCTATAACCTTTATGTTTGGAACTGTACCCAACAAAGATACATGCCAATGATTTTGCTGATAACTTATCAGTCATTGTTGCACGAAGACATGGGTAGCATCGACTTCCAAAAACTCTGAGTGTATTGTAATCTGGGATTCGATGATGGAGTAATTCAAAGGGTGTTTTGTTCTGTAGTGAGGTACTTGGTAGTCGGTTTATAATATACACCGCAGTCATAAAAGCTTCAGTCCAATATTTCCGAGGCATTTTTGCTTGGAGTAGCATTGAACGTCCTAGTTCCACGACGTGTCGATGTTTTCTTTCAGCAATTCCATTTTGCTGTGGTGTATATGGGCAAGAGAATTGATGAATGATTCCTTTTTCTTTTATGAAATCCGCTAATATTTTTCCAGTATATTCTCCACCATTGTCGGACCTTAAAATTTTCAATTTGGAATCAAACTGATGTTCTATCATTTTAATAAAATCCATGAATATTTCACAAAATTCTGATTTTCTTTTCAGGGGGAAGATCCAAGTAAACCGAGTAAATTCATCAACCAAAATAGCATAATACAAAAAGTTCTGACATGAAGGTACAGAAGAAGGTCCCCATAAGTCACTATGGACTATTTCAAAAGGTGATTTGGCTCTATGAGTTGAGGAGGGGAATGGTAAACGATGACTTTTGCTGACCATACATGTTGAACATCCTTCTGGTAGCTGGCCTTTTATTTGGATAGATCCTTGGGATTTCAAAAGCTTCAAAAGACGGAAATTAGAGTGTCCCAGTCGTTGATGCCATGTTACTCCGTCAGTTATTTGATGTTGATGGCAAGCAAAGTAAGCTTTTATCCTCTTGCTGGGAAGCACATAGATGTCATTCCTTCTAAATCCCTTTAGCAGGATTTCCTGAGTGGTCAGGTCCTTTACCACAAAAGTATCTTTGTTAAAAATAACAGAGCAAGGATAATCTGCAGTAAGTCTAGAAACTGATAAAAGGTTTTGTTTAATCTCTGGAACAACTAGTACGGATTTGAGCTCAAGATGTTCATTGAGTTTAGCATCTCCAACGAAAGTTATTGGAAGTAGTTTACCATTTCCAACTTATATATTGTCATGACCTAAATATTTTGTAGCACTAGTAAGTTTACCTGTTGTGTCCACAATATGAGTTGAAGCTCCAGAGTCTGCAACCCATTCTTCAGGGTTTGGTTCCTTAATTTGGAGAGCAGTTAGAGCTTGAGGAATGGTACCTCCCTGGAAAGTGTGATCAAATCGCTTCCAGCATTCTAATGCGATATGTCCTCGTTTCTCACAGATCTGACACAGTGGTATGTTACGTGGAGGGAAGATTGATTGATTACCTATAGGTAATTCATCTGATGATTCCACTTTTGAATTCTGTGATGCCCCAGTTGTCTTATTCCCAAAAGCTGATGGATTAAAACCTCTTCCTTGGGAAGAAAATTGTGAGCCTCTACCTTGAGAGTTGAAAAATGAGTTTCTACCACGACCACCACCGCGTGGTCCTCGTCCTCCTCGTTGAGCTATAAAGGCTACATTTTCATTCACAGATGTTTGTTTTGAATACCTGCTTTGTCGGGCTTCAAAGGATTGTAGTTGTGAAATAACTTCACTAAAGTCTGGAATTGGTGGTTTGAACATGGCAGTTTTGAAAGTATCATAACTTTCTCCCAAATTTTCAAGTAGGCGAAAAGTTTTAGCTGAGTCACTTAGAGGCTTACCGATGGCACTTAGCTGATTTACAAGATTTTTAAATTCAGCTAAAAAGGTAGGTAATGTTTTACCTTCTCTTGATAGGTTATGAAGTTGTGAGAGCAGATCAAACTCTCTTGTAACTGTTTTCTGAGCAAAATGATTTGCTAGAGCATTCCACACTTGAGCAGCTGTTTCTAGCTCAAAGATGTGTCCCATTGCTTCTTCAGATAGTGTGCTAATGATCCAAGATTTTACCAAAGCATCGCTTTGGATCCAAGCATCATAATCAGGATTTGTTTCCTGTTTGTTGTCTGTTCCAACAATTATAGTGACATCTGGACATGCCGTTGTACCTGTGATGAATCCAGTGAGTTTCTGTGTTGAGAGTAATGACTTCATCTGTGTCATCCAAGCAAGATAATTTCCTTCTGACAGCTTGATGGTAACAAAGTTGCTAACATTGACAGAGTTAGGAAAAGGGAAGAATGTTCGTTGAGCCATGATTTGATCTTTGAGAGGATTTGGCAGGATGAACCTGGCTTTGATACCAAAAGGAAGGTAAAGCAATTTCTCAGTAGAGAAGGTTAAACTATCACGTAAGCCAACCCAAGATGAGTACAAAAGTACTAGGATTATTTAACTGACGTGAACGTGGGCACGGAAAACAGACTTCTCAAGTTTACAAGGCTAAACTCATGCAGAGCATACTCTATTTTGCATGGAGGCTACGGCCTCTTTTATAGCTAGAGTTTAAACATAAAATATTACAAACCATTTATAAAATATTATAAAGCAAAAGGATAGTTTCTTCTTTTCAAGATAAAGGTACGTGAAGGTCATCATGAGTCCATCCTTTATCTCTTTATCTCTTTATCTCTTGATCAGTCCATTACTCTTTTCAACGTAGCCATCATGAGCACCAGGTTTGTTTACGCAACTCAATATCTGCGCCTCAGATATTGTTGTCCTTCTCGAGTATCTTCATCATACTGTGAGTGACTTGGGCCAGCGTTGTCATAGCGGTTGAAAGCACGTGGAGATGATATCCATCCGGGTTCATCAATGTATGGGAGAGGTGGAGGAGTCATCGGTTCCACTTTGAGTCTACCGGTGATGTCAGCTAAGGCTTGGTTAGAACTACTTCCCACGTGTTGGTACGACCTGCGTGGAATATAGTCTGATGTAGGGGCAGGTAAGTTCAGATCAGGAAAGTTACCTGGTGAAGCTTCACATGCATGAGATGGTCCAGCGTCTACATGCAAGGCATGCTGGACATAGGCTATGTGTGCTCCGTAGTGAGGAGGATTGATCCGAGATGAGGCAACATCATTAACACAAAGTGCCAGTTTGTTTTTGCTACCATTGCATATTCAGTACCAGTTTACCATTACAAAGTAGAAACAGATTTTCTGGTTATCTTCCATCAAAATATGGGTGATTCAAATCGATACGAGGCCTTGATAGTCAATTCCTCATTAAATTGGTAAATAATTACTTCAACGAGGAACACGAGATTGGAGCGCCGAAGTAGGGCGACCAAGCTCATCTTTGCACCCTGCCGACGCCACTGCTCTCTTAGAAAACCTACTTAAAATAAGTTTTCAGTCAATGGGCACTTAAGATAAATTCAATGCTCCATCAATAGATATCAGCAGGCCTTTGAATTCTTCGAAGGCCAAATTTTTCCAATTCAATCTCGTGTGAAACATTGGTTGGTGCTTTTAAAAGAAGTGCATGAGGAAATTCAGAGACGAATTGGTGCCTTAAAGTTCAAGTCAAAAGCTAACTTAAAAATAAGAATTTTTTTATTTTAAACAAATCCTCATATGCATGTCTTAACAATATGAAATAATTTACACTCTTAACGATATTCATCACAAAGATTTTTTATTTTTTTATTTTTTTTTGGAGTCATATCACTTTGGAATGATGAAATAATTCGTTTACTGCTCCAGCCAATTAAAAAGAAAACAAAACAGAAAAGTTCACCAGAATTTATTGCAGAGAGTGAGAAATTCAATGATTATTGAAACCAAGAAAAAAAAAAATTCCCAGCATGTTAGTAGGCAAATACTTACGAGGCAAGTGGCCTTGTTAATGGTATCTGCATCAAAACCAGAGATGTTGTTGTCCCCCAGGATGTCCAGCATCACATCCATGAAATCCTGCTCTTCCTTTCCCTCCCCATCCAATAATCTCATGTGTTTATGTTCCTCCAGCAACCTTCCCATGATGAGGTCCAATTTCTCTGCAGTTCTTTTCATTGCCTTCTTGTGACCATTGACATCGAAGCACCGAAGAAACGGTATCGTATCAGACAGCACAAATACCCCAAACTGATCAGAAACATCCCTCATTGCATTCTCAAAGCTCTGCAGCTCACCTTCTTCGCAACTATCTCCGCCTCTACAGGATCTTTTTCCTGCCACCATCCTTAAAAATATATTAAGCATCAAATCCCCAAACCAAAGTTTCATATCCACCAAAACCCCCGTTTCTGCACAACCTTGCCTGAGACATAAATTAAATAATTCTCCAATTGCAGTCTCAACCTGAGAAGCATGTTTTTGCTACAGCATATCAAGCCGGTGGCTTGACAAAAGCTCAATTGTTGTTATCTTGCGCATCTCACGCCAGTAAGGCCCGTAGGGAGCGAACCCAAACATAGCATACTCGTATCCTAGAAGTCTTGAAGCAAGTATGCTGGGTCTAGTCGAGAAAACCTTGTCATGCACAGTAAAACACTCTTTCGCCATTTCCGAGCAACTCAAAACTAGTACACTATATGAACCCAATCTTATGGTAAAAACTGGTCCGTATTTGTCAGCCATGGCACCAAGTATTCTGTGGGTTAGCCGATGGCCACCTAAGAGGTGGAGGTGGCCAATGATCGGCCAAGCACCTCCTGCTTGGGGTACACTACAGGTCTTTGTCTTATAAGTAGTTGCTCTGTTTTTCCCATAAACCAAGACACAAAAGACTAGCAAGACAAGGAAGCCAGTCATCAATGATAACGGTAATTGGAGGATAGGATCCATCCAGGCTGAGAGAGGTAATGGCAGGAAAAGTTGTGTGTGATTAAGTTGTTCCCTATGTGTATAAGAGGATAGTTTCTGGACAGGCTAACAAGCAAATTGCTTCCAAGAGTTCTGAAGCTAAGAATGGCAAAAAGAATTTGTGGAAGAGGAGAATAGTTAGCTATAAAAAGGCTTCAGAGTGGTTCAAAAGGTAATGGTCATTTAAATGCTATGTCCCGAGTTACTAAAGCTGCATGCCTGTATATGGGCATATAGGTCACTCCTTACAACTTGCAGGTGCTAACTTGTAGTTCTTTGACATTAGTTTTTAGCATAGAAGTGCCTTTTCGTGCTTATATGGTAATAAGGTTGCTTTTTATGAAACTCAACTTTAACTTTTCGTTTCATGATCATAGTTATTACAGTTTCTTTTTATATGCCGTTTCACGTTGGTGCTCCAATCTAGACAAAACTATGGATTTCTCTGTTTATGAATTTTGAAACGTTAGGATTGTGTCCTTACCGGTAAGGCAGAACTTAGTTTGTCGTTTGTATTTAGCTGAAATTCAACTTGCCACAGTAAAAGTATCCCATCTCTCAGCCCAAGAGTGTATTGACTTGAACACAGACAAAAAAGAGCAGCGTTTTCAGATCATGAAGGATTGCCATCAAATCTCGCCTAAATAGGATACAAATCAAGCAGATCCAGCCAGGTTTGGGCTTTGACGACCGTGAAGAGACAACTTATGAGGGCATCGCAATTAAGAATCATTCTCCACTCAGAAAAGAATCAGATGATAATGTCCATTTTAACATAAGAAATACGAAGGATTTTCGATTTGTGACTGTGAATACATTCTCTACTACATCTTCCAACGTATTACTATGCAAAACAGCTTGTCATGAATTAATTAAGGATCTTATGAAGTGATTTAGTGATTTAGTCATAAATGCTGCTGATCCATCGTCTGGCATGACATTAGTTTGGGATTGTGGAAGTATAGCCCACTGCATGGTTGACCATTAACTACTACAAAGCCTCGTTGACGCTACTTCTAATCCAAGAATATAGGAGGTTGGTGTGTTAATTATGACTTTTATAGTTTTAAAATACTTGGAAGTTAGTTGATAAATTACTGAAATTCAAAATGTTGTCCATTATGTTCCTTGAAAATATATTGTTCTAAAATAATTTTTTTAATAACATGTATTTTTATTTTATGCCTATGCTAACTTTATTTACTACTCAATATGCAAGTATGCTTTATCAAATCTATTTGAATACAAATACATACCTTTTACCACTTAAGATGTAATCAAGACGGTGAAGAAAATTTGTGTGAAAAATCTTATAAACTAAGTATCTTAGATTTAAATATAGTTAATCATATTTCTTACAAATTAAGAACATTTTGGGATTTAAAGTCTAAGCCGTCTAGTAAAACTTGATTAAACTAATGAATCATAAAAAAACAATACATATATTCCTTCACTTGGGTAGCCAAATAAAATACAGTATTTTCTAACATAATTACATTTTATGGCGCAAGTGAAATACCTTATTGCTTGCTACCCACACAAAATAAAATAAAATAAAATAAAATAAAATAAAATAAAAAACTTTCTTTCTATTGGCTTTTTTCCACTCCGTCCTTTTCTGAAATTTTCTTCTTCTGCCGGATGTGAAGAAAATATATTATTGAAAAATAAAAATAAAAAAACTCTAAGAAATAATTGAAAACCAACCGACAATGCCTTCTAGAACAAAGCAAGCCGTCGCTATTTTATTTATTTTCGCAGGTAACAATCTTGATTATCAGTCACGACCAAAGTTACCATCTTAATAAATACACAATAAAAAGAAATTTTCTCCTAAGACAGGTCCCTTGACCTCACAGTAACATTGACAGTTTTACATTTATATTAAGCAACAAAAGTACAAACAATAATATTTAATAACACCAAAATGTCTAGATAACTCGGAATAACTAATTTTCTTATGTTAACCAAAAGCAATGCTTTTACAATTTGGAGCTTTTATACACCAAGAAGTTGTCGTATAATTTTTCTTCTTCCATGTACTTGTATTTTTCATTACAGCGTGATACACAACATGCTTAAGAAAAACCTTAATTAAGAAAATTATCATTATATTTGCTCAACATTGGATGTAATTTCAGCTTCATCCCTGAGTTTTACTCCACAATCAACAGATTAATGGCATTAATCTTTGCATGTAAAATCAGGTAGTAGACAACAAAATCCTACATAGAAAAGGAAAGCGCTTGTAATATACCTTCTCTGATGTTTGAATTACATAATTTAATCAATTTTTGCTACTTTAGGTATAGTGCTTTTATTAACATGTATATCAGGAAGATTTTTTTGGTAAGATTTTGAACTCAATGTTATTATGTATTTGGTTTTGTTCATGAATTGTTTCATTCTCAAATCTTTGTCATCTTCAACCTTACATAAGCCACTCTATTTAAATCATATCAATCCAAAGAACATCTATCATTACACTTGATTGGATAAGATTTGGCTATTAATTAACATGCTCAATTAATTCTTTGGATGAGCATTTGGTTAAAAAGGATGTTTATTCTTCAAGTAACGGCCCACGAAACAATGGGCTTGGTCCACTCTCGTGGACTGTTAAATTATGAGAAGTAACAGCTGTTTTCCAGAACCAAAACCCCAAACCCCCGGCCATGCGCCACCTCTTAAACCCACTGCTCCGCCGCCGCGGTGGCTTCCGCCTCCCCCTCCGTTGGGCCCACTTCAAGGTCCCCAAGGCGCCGGCCCCGCCGACGCCACCGAAACCACCTCGGAAGCCGCAGACTTTCACTTTCCACGACTCTACCTGGGAGGATCCATACAGCTGGATGTCGAACCTGGCCGACAAAGTGGCGATGCGGCACATGGACGTGTACATGGAGCAGGAGGAGAAGTACACTGAGGCCGTCATGTCCGACACCGAGCGTCTCCAGTCCAAGCTTCAGTCCGAGATGGCCTCTCGCCTTGCTTTCGACCTCTCCACTCCTCCCCTCCGCTGGGGACCCTGGTATGTCTTCTTTGTTTTGTCTCGAATATGCGTTGCAGTGCTTCAATCATATCTCAAACGTGACAAAGTTGTTATCTTGATTCTTACTGATGAGAATAAGTATTTGATATCACATACCCGAATCCAGTTCTATAAGTTTTGTCATTTTGATAATATTCGTCAGAATGAGTACTCGGGCAGAGCATAACCGAACTTCAATCTGTTCTTTTTCTTCTTTTTCTTTCTGTTGAAATCTGAAGAGTGGAGCCGTTTACATAATTATTTGAGTTGAATTTGTTTATTGTCGTCAGCGTTATTATTTTTTGTTTCAGAGTCTGAATCGTGTCATTCAAGGTGCATCTTCGGTCAACACGCAGGTTGTACTATCGGCGGGTGGAAGAAGGCAAACAGTATCCAGTGCTGTGTCGGAGACTGGCGAGCTTGAATGAAGAGTTTATCTCTAATAGATCTCCTTCAGCTGGATTTGATTTTACCTCGGGCAAGAGAATTGAGCAGAAGCTGCTTGATTACAATCAGGAAGCTGAAAGATATGGAGGTGTTGCCTTGCTTTATATTACTCTACAGACATTAGCGGAAGGAATTGAAATTAAGATGCTTAAATCAGATTTTAAATAACAGAAAAGGGGTGCTTGAAAGTGCAGCTATTTTTTTAAGCTTAAAGTAATTATTATTTACCTCCTAACTTACAGGTTATGCTTATGAGGAATTATCAGAAGTGTCTCCAGATCATCTGTTTCTTGCATATACTATGTATGACAAGGATAACGATTACTTCAGGCTGTCTGTAAGGAACTTGAATTCTGGTGCTTTGTGCAGTAAACCTCAGGCTGAACGTGTTTCTAATTTGGCATGGGCCAAGGATGGCCAGGCATTGCTCTATGTTGTGACAGATAACAATAAGAGACCGTACAGGTGTTTAACTTGTGGAGTTTTCAATGTTTCCCCTTGTTTCTATGGTCCTTTTTTTTTCCCAGCTGTGCATTGGTTATAACATGCGGGAGTTTGACATTCTTATTCTTTGAATCAGGATATACTGCAGCATGATTGGGTCAACCGATGAAGATGTGTTGCTTACGGAAGAATCAGATGATAATGTCCATATTAACATAAGAAATACGAAGGATTTTCGATATGTGACTGTAAATACATTCTCTACTACATCTTCGAAGGTATTACTATGCAAAAGCATGTCATGAATTAAGGATCTTATGAATTAATTTTCTTATGAAGCGATTTAGTGATTTAGTGATTTTGACCATTTTTTAGGTATTTCTGATAAATGCAGCTGATCCATTGTCCGGCATGACATTAGTTTGGGATTGTGGAAGTATAGCCCACTGCATAGTTGAGCATCACCAAGGGTGCCTTTATTTATTTACTGATGCTGCTAAAGAAGGCCAGTCAGTTGATTATCATTACCTACTACGAAGCCCTGTTGATGCTACTTCCAATCCAAGAATATGGGAGGTTGGTGTGTCAACTATGACTTTTAAGGCTCTAATAATCCTCCCTTCTTGCCTGTGAAGACTACTGGTTGTCTGTACTAAACTGGGTCTCTTTTTTGTCTCCAGTGGGATACTTTTGCTACTTGAGATATGTTTGTGGTTTGTTGCATTTCCATGCTTTCTTTTAATTTTTTGAATAAATTCTTTTATTAGTGATTTTCCTTGATGAAAAGTGGCATCCAGTCACTCCATGTTTATGTCTGATTTGTTTTTCCTTTTGTCCTGATTGTTACTAGAGTTAATATACATCTTATCTAGCCAGTTCACTGATTGCAAAAATTTAGTTCTTTTAGTAATTACTGTCTTATTAATTGCAGAGTGTATTTGTTGATGACAAAGATTTGGTCATTGAGGATGTGGATTTCTGTGATAAACACTTGGTTCTTATCATAAGGGAAGGTCGTCAATTCAGAATATGTGCAGTTACTCTTCCTTTGCCTGTTGGGAAGGTAGGCTCGTGAATGCAACCATCTGGGGTTTGTGCACATTTGGATTGGCAGCAATAGTTTCATAATAAGCAGAGTGGTCCCATACTTTTGACAACTCTCACTCTCATCTTTCTGAATGTTGTGGCAGGGAGCAGTTCATCTGAAAGATCTAAACCCATGTTTCCTCCCTCTTCCAAAACATGTTTCTCAAATTTCACCTGGAACTAATTATGACTTCTATTCATCAAACATGCGCTTTACAATCTCATCACCTGTGGTATGTTACTATAACTCGTTTTCTTACTTCTGAAGATAGTTTGAGGAAGCTACTTTATTCATTATTGTGAAATATATTCTGGTGTGTGGAAACAGCCCTCAATTTGTGAATGAATATTGGCAAATCTTAGCTGGAAGAGCTAAATGAAAAGTGTTGTTGAGGTTAAAATTTTTTGTCATCGTTATTAATGGTGAGATTAATGTCTGTTTAGGTATATCTATATGCATCTCTATGTGCCTTTCTTTTTGGAAATCAAAGTTACAACTGATTCATAACATGGAACTACTATTAGAATCTCAAATGTTATTATCACAAGAGATGCGCTTTGAGTATTATCAAATGTTTATGACATGGTGCCTATATGCTTGTCACTAGTCTTTTGGACTACTGATTATAAATTTCTCTGAGCCTGTGCATCTACAAATCGAATAGATTAGCATGAGGCTTTTTCTATGTATATTTCTTTTAGCTGCTTAACTATTTGAGTCTCAAGACAATAGTCCACACATCTCACTTTCAAGTTAAGCCATGCAGATCAGTCCTACTTATGATGGAGTAGGGATTTTGGACTTTTATTACTTCTGCAATTTCACCTGCTTGATTTCAATTTGAGTTTTCATGAGCTTAGGCTTTATGGTGATGTTCATTAGGTGTAGTATACATGCTTCTTCCCCATGCTTCTGTCATCATGTATCATGTGGGTAGCTTATTGTTCCCAACTTGAAATGTCATGATGAGGAATCCCTTTCTTTTATGTTGTCATGGAGCAGTATGTATCTCCAAACCAATCAACCCCATGCTCTTGAATTTTCCTCAGATGCCTGATGCCGTCATTGATTATGACCTCTCAAATGGCAAGTGGAATATTATTCAACAGCAAAATATTCTTCATGAAAGGACACGAATATTGTATGGAACAGCATCTGCTGCAAGCGACACTAAAAACTGCACAAAGACCAAAAATTCCATGGATGAAGTGAATACTGAATATGATCACATGTGGAATGACCTTTCTGACTTTTATGCTTGTGATCACTATGATGTCTCTTCAAATGACGGGGTTACAGTTCTATTAACTGTTGTTTACTCACACCAAAGCAAGAAAGAAAATCGGAACCCTGGATTACTTCATGGGCATGGAGCATATGGTGAATTACTTGACAAAAGATGGCGTAGTGAATTGAAAAGCCTTCTTGATCGTGGTTGGGTTGTTGCTTATGCTGATGTTAGGTTTGTTTCTTCTCAATTACTGATGATTGATTTAGCTGGAATTTTTATTCTTACACTGAATATAGGCACCGGTTGAACTAAGCTGCATTTTTATTCCAGTGTTTGTTATCTCTTCTCAAAATCCAATGTGCAATTATTAATTATTTGCTTCAGATGAATGGGAAATAAATTTGCAGAGCGGTTTGACTGCCTATTGCTTAACCGTGGGTCTGGACGATCTGTTACAGGGGTGGAGGTGGGAGGGGTAAAAGGTGGCATCATGAAGGCAGACGTACCAAAAAGCATAATTCCATAAAAGACTATATCTCATGTGCTGAATTTCTTATTGAGAAAGGGATTGTGCAAGAAAAGAAGCTTGCTGGTTGGGGTTATAGTGCTGGAGGGCTTTTGGTTGCTTCAGCCATCAATCATTGCCCAGACTTATTCCGTGCCGCAATCCTGAAGGTATGCATGAGAAATCAGTAGCTGCTTGGTTTTGAGTTTGATACTTGCTTGTTGCACATGCTTGTTGTCTTATTGCTTTTATTAGATGAGATCCACTGTTCTTAGTACAAGAGGCTTGTGTAAGAAATACTTGTTATGATGTCATTATACCAAAAAAGAATGCCAAGGATATGGAAGCTGGACACTTCCATGTACACAGCTATGTGAATTTTGATTTTAAGCATATATGTTAAGAGTACACAACTTATAGAATTGGATCACTTGTATGTCCTTTACGCGTCACTCAATCTTTTTTATCTGTTTCAGGTTCCGTTTCTGGATCCAACCAACACACTTCTCTATCCTATTTTACCACTTACAGCTGCTGACTATGAAGAGTTTGGGTACCCTGGAGATGTTGATGATTTTAATAGCATACAGAAATATTCCCCTTATGATAATATCCAGAACGATGTTGTTTATCCAGCTGTATTAGTCACCTCATCTTTCAATACAAGGTAATATTTTAATCTGCATTCAGGTTTTTCTAGGCCATATTTATTAGCTTCTTCGTTAGTAAGACCAGAACCACTGTAAGTGAGAAATCTGTGCCAGCTGTTGGATCTGTTTTGAGGTATTAAAATTGGAAGTTGGCTACGTTCTTGGGGTCATGAATTTCCAAATGGGTATGAACTCAAACATGAGATGAGAGGACTTCAACTGGGAGATTCAGTGGCTGTCACTAAATAACGGCTTGCTGGGGCCTCCCGTACTGATGATTGATATTCTTATTCCACCAAAACAAATGAATAAAGAAGATAGAAAAGAGATCTACTTGCATAGATTTGTAATCAACCAAATGTTCTGCTTAAGGCCTTCGAGAGGGGCTGATCTCTTTTTACCATTTTATGAGCCAATCTACTGAACAGAGATAGTGGAATGACTATTCACTATATTCATTGACATGTTTCAGGTTTGGGGTATGGGAAGCTGCCAAATGGGTTGCACGAGTTCGTGAACGTGCTATCTATGATCCAAAACGCCCAATACTGCTTAATTTGACGACAGATATAGTGGAGGAGAACAGGTACCTACATTGCAAGGAATCAGCATTGGAGACTGCGTTTCTTATAAAGGTAATGGAATCCTAGTTCTGCGTCCAACAAATCTGTTGTTGATCTCGACAAGATTTCAGCCAATGAGGGAGAGGCATCTTTCCGTCTCCAGGGATAAAATTTTAAAATCCAGATTATCCCTCAGTTTTAAACCAGGATCCAATCTGGACCTAGGAGTATGGTTTTCCTGTTTCAAAAATTAAAGTCTTATTTGGCTGCTTTGGTACCATATAAAGCCTACTCTTTGTGCATGTCGATGTCCTAGCCGTGGTGGTTCAATCTGCCAACGTAGCCAACTGTATCACGACAAGAAGCGCTTTACATGGTAGGTGCTTGAAGAAGACATCCAGTTAAGATCACCAAGTTTGTTTCATGTACACCTTTGTGTAGCTTATTGGTTATATATGAAATACGACCCTCAATCTTGAAGTTGAACATGTCCTTATCTTTTAATCTTATGACAAGGACTTATTAAATCAGAGAAGCAAGCTGATTCTGTGCTTCACATCTCCATAATAGCATGTGTTTTTTCCAATAATGCTGCAAGTTATTGACAGGAAAATCTTCCATAATCTATTTGTTTGTTAGGCATCTACGTCTTCAGTCTATTAGTATAGTAGCCAACTACATCGTCTATCGGCCTAAATTTGTCAACGGTTCACTGTCATCAACTACCATGTGAACTCAACTTCAGAGAACGACTTCCAGAAAGCCTTCTTTCCACACTACTTTTATCACCTTTTGGATGGTATAAAGATTATCCCAGAAATATATTAAAAGTAAAGCTTGTCCAGTGTGGATTTTCGGATACCGAAGTCTTCCACAAAAAATAAAAATATACGCAGTAGTGGATAATCATCTGAGTTTGAAGAAGAAGTCGATTTCACCCCCCCAAAATAAATAAATAAATAAATAAATAAATTCCTTCAATATTCGTAGCACCCAGAATCCACAAACCAAAAGGAAAAGAGAGCGAATGATTCCATCTCCCACTATGTCTCAGAGGGATAATTACAGGCCAACATTTGAACTTGTCTGTCTTTGATTACGATCTACCTTTTTCTGGTCTGATAATGCTTTTCACACCATGCAAGCAATATCTCTTCCTGTAAACGTCAAATCAATCTTTTATTGGTTATCGAGGCCCACCGATCCGATTAAATTTCATCTTTTTTGACCCCCAATTAAGAAAAAGGATCCAATCCCGTTAAATCGAACTCCAATTTCAACTTCAAGAAAATGACACTTTTACTGCTTGTGCGCTATGATTTGTGTCTGCAGTGTTGCTTATTACTTAACCCTCAGAGAGTAAAAATAAACATGGCACTAAGTAGGACTGTAAACAGCAGCAGCAAAGCAAGAAATTTGACTTATCAAGTGCAGAAGCAGACTATTATGTAGATGTTGAAACTGTGACTTCCTGTGAAGATATAAATTTCCAAAGCCAACTCTACAGGAACCCAAAAGTTTGGAAAAGAAAAATTCCGAGCAATAACAAACATGAATTAACAAATTCAGGCATATGGATTGAGTCCTGAGGAAGAACCTAAGTAGCTCGACAGAAATTAACACCTTCTCTCGTCCTTGCTGAGGCTTTCCTATCCTTTCTCAGGCTTCTGAATCTTTCGACTGCTCATGCAGAGGGATTCCTCGGAAGAATTTCATGCTAAGGCATTCAACTATATGCAAAATAGAACAAAGCCGTGGATATGTATGGTTTCATGTCTCAGAACCTTCTTCAACCGTTGGAAGCCCCCCCTCTCTACTGAAACTGGGATTAAGAAACTTGGCTACAAAAGCCCATAACTTGTAAACGTCCTCAAAGTTAGTCAAAAAGCCTAGAGAAGCTGTGACAACCTCTACCCTTATGAACCCGCTTTTTCCTCCCTCATATCGGCCATTTTCCATTGGCCTGAACAGCAATGTATCTTCAGCATTCGAAGTACCTCGTTGCTGCCTGGGGCTGTCTAAAACCTTTATGTGACCAAGAAAGCCGAGGCCAAGAGAGATACCTTCTCTTTCAGCCAGCTTCTGAACCACCTCTGGATTGATAAGACCCCTGCTTCTATCCCTCACATTGAAAGCCACTGCTGCACCTCTTTCATATTTTATCTTTGGGCCATAGATGTCAACAAGTCTCTTACTTTCGTCCCCACCTGAACCAGGTAATCTTAGCTGCAGTAATGAGGTCACAAGCCAATTGATTAGAAACCGCAGCCTGAGTGTGGTCTTATTGAGACCCAACATATTAACATGATCAAGATGTCGGCATGTTATCTCAGGCTCCCTCCTGTCCCAATCTTGGCCGTCATCATACTCGCCATCACTGGTGTGATCTTCATCATCCAGGCTAGTTACAGATATTTCTCCTGTCTCCAATGTCTGGCTCAGGCGCTCTTTCCGATTGTCTTCCATGCTGAAGGATACCCTCCTCTCCCTACTTGATGCATCATTGTCTTCCGAAACAAATAATCTACCACCAGCATACTTGTTCGCTTCCCTTCTTCCCAGCAACCGATATTCACCTTCGGTTTCTCTTCTTATAGCACTCTCTTTCACCTCGGTGTAAATTTCAGAGGTTGAGCCATTCTCTTGACCACCATGCTGATAAGCAGAAGATGATAGGTCTACATGGGAGCCATTCACTGCAGAATTGGCCACAGATCTACTAGGTAGGGGTTTGCTGGTAGTGGGCTCTTCCTCGATCTCCTGAACATGAAGACGATGAAAACACTTTCTACCATTTTGTAAAGTGGAGTGGCCTTCTGCAAATTGCTCTTCTTCAGGGACCTCCTTGACACGTTCCAGTTCCTGAGAAACTGACATGACAGCAGCATCAAATGATATCGCTTGGTGGTCATCATGAGGTCCATGGTTGACCTCCTTGTCATCATATAATGGGCTGCCACATATCTTGGAAGAGGGTTTTGGAGATCGCTTGTGATTCTTCCGGCCAGAAAACCAAAAGGGTGGTAAAGGAGAGGCCACCTTCTGTTTGTTCAGTTGGTTTGAATTGTCAGAAGCCAATGGACTCTGACCCAAATCAATATAGAACGAGTTGTCCGATGACTCATCTTCACTGAAGACCGGGCTCTTCATCACCTCCCCCACTGAAATACTTTCAGTTTCTTCAAATATGGTGCTTGTCCCATCCCTCTCAGAGCTATCATGATCCATCTCGGTCTCAAATACATCCCTCACCTGAGCAGATGTAAATGCACCAGAAAAAGCAGGCAACTGTGTTCCCTGGCGAGTTTCAGACGTCTTATCACCATTCGCAACAACTTCATCATCAATTCCAGCCAACCTATCCAGACCGTCCATGGAATCACTCAAATACAACGGGAATTCAGGGGTAATCTTCACCATTCCAACGCCAGTACTCCCAGAATGACTTTGAAGGCTTCCCATCACTGATTTCTTGATCAGAAGGCATCCAAAACCTGTCGGATCATACCCAAATACCCTGTAAAATGACGTGATAATGAAATCTGGTCGGAAGAGGGACAACCCAAGTGAATCCATGTCCTTGGGACCCAATGAGCCGGCATCAAGCAAAACATGCCAATTGTTCTGCTGCGCTAGCGCCATCCATTGGTACGAATACTTAGTTCCAGTAACTCTAGACTGAACAGGAAACACAAAAAGACCAACTGCAGAACCTTTCTTCCTTCTCTTCTTACTAGAAATCTGCTTTCTCAAATCAGCGGAGCACAACTTCAGAGTTGGCCATTTAAACCACGCACTGTACACCTTAGCACCTTTCTCCCTAGCGCTCTGAGCCATCCAATTCACAGACTGGCTCTCATAATCAAACATTGTCAACAACTTTTTGTTGGTATGAAATGGGTATGATTCAGCCAATAATTTAAACGCAGATCCTCTGCTCACGGTGAAAACTAGGCCATACTCATGCTCAGGAATGTTTAAATAGTCCATTATCCGAGTCTTTATGTCATGCTCAACAGTCCCTCTCTCAGCACCTCCATATAAAGCATGATTGCTCAAATTTGCAGTAATCTCAGATAAGCTAAACGTGGAAGACTCCCAATAGTGAAGAGTCTGAACATAGGAAAACAAACCAAACCCACAGTAATCAAGGCATACCTTCGGAGACAGGTGCGAGTACTCCTCGGACCTCAGCTGATCGATCTTCTCCAAAGACTGGTACTTGGGGTACATGGTTAGGAACTTCGAGAAGGAGTCCTTGAGGCCTGGAATGGCACCTTCCGACTCGAAAGTGCGATCAGCGGCGAGGGCAGTGGCTCGGAGGAACTCACGTTGGGCATGGAGCCTGGCGAGCGAGCGGGAACGACCCAAGCCCTCGTCTTGGTTGGCCTGTGACTCCGAAACCTCCATGTTTGTGGATTTGAAGAGAGACCCATCCTCGGAAGCTTCCTCAAGAGCCTCCCTGAGCTTGTCTTCTTGCAATTTTCGTAGGGTCGATGAGCCTTTCTTGGTTTCAAGAGCTGAATCGCCCTCATCTCTTCTTCTGCTGCTGCTCTTCTTATCCAGAATCAGAGCGGCGCATTGGGAAATGGGTTTCCATATGGAAAAATGCATGAAAGCAATTCAGATCAAAGATACCCCAGGAATTCAAAGGATCTACAAGTCCAGCAACAAAGATATCTGAAGGGCAATGAGAATCCAATCACAAAAATGAAGGCTTTCGGCGGACCATTTCCCAGGTAAAAATCCCACTAGAAACACAATTACATGAAAAGCACTAAATTGAAAGGAAGCCCAGGAAAGATCTAAACTTTAAGGCTCAAATCATAGAGCCCAGATCCCCGAGATTTACAAAAACACTGAAAAAGGACGCAGGAGAAAAAGGGCTCCCAAGAAAGATGAAAACAGCAAACCCCACAGAGCTCAAACGAAGATCTCCTCCTCTCTTTCTCTCTCTCCCCCCTATGATGCAATTAAAAGCAAGTGATTGAGCAAATCCTCCACATCAAATGCTCTCTCCTTTGCCTTGATCATAGTGAATCCAAGACATACCGGAATCCCACTCCTCTCTCTTTATCATTGACCTCCCTCTCTTTCTCTCTCTCTCTTCCCCTCTCTCTCCAATCTTCGACACTATCCAGCCCCCAACAGGAAGTGAGAAAGGACATTGACTTTCTCAACCCCAATTTGTAAATAGCAATACCGCTCTTACTCCTATTAATCAACTAGTTCATCACCCTCTTAAAAGAAATTATATGAAGGCTTTTGCTGCGTTGTGGATGGGACCCACTACCAGCTATTCCTTGCTGCACAGCCTACGGCTTGCCTAAAAGTCAAAGAATCAGCAGGGTCTCTGTGTAAAAGCCATTTTCTGTCCAATTACGCAACAGCATCCACAGCCTCCTTCAAACCTTAAATTGGATCTTGAATCTGAGATCAACTTCTTGCCTCACATGCTTGATTTAATTATGTATCCATTATTTTCGTTCTTACTTCTTCTTCTTCTTCTTCTTTTTCTTAAATCAAGCAGGGATGGGGTGGAATTTGTAGTATCCCTGTTATTTCTAGAGATTTATCATATTGCACCCACAATGATTTATTCCTTTGTGTTTTATAAGACCCAATCGGATGCAATAATAAGTTGCATCCACCACAAAAACCAAGAAAGAAAGGAAAACTCTGTTTTCTCGGAAGTTGACTTTGGGCCAGTGTTTTTCAGTGTCATTTTAAGGTGTGTAATCTTTTTTGCCCTTTTTAAGAGGGAGAAAGAGAGAGATGGAGAGAGAGCATAGGCCTAAACTAACTACTAGCTTCCTGTGGGTTGTTATTTAGGGTTAGTTAATGTTTAGTCAAAATTATATCTATTTCTTATTTATTAATTTTTAAAAAAATATTAATACCAATAAGATCATATATAATAATTATATATTAAATAAATACAAAAGATATGATATAAGTTTAACAATTAAAGAATGATAAAAAGTTTACATATTAAGTTATCGCTAAATATAAAAAAAAAAATATAAAATATATTAGTTAGTACGTATGTTTAACCAAAAGTTTATATTATAAGCTATTTGTTAAAATATTAACTTGTGAAAATCAATACTGCAACTTTTCCCTTTCTTTCTTCAATCAAGAAAGTTCAGGGGCCATTGAGAAGCTTGTTATATAATATAAGTTAGCTGCCATGTGGTCTTGCTTGTTGGAGGTGATGGAGGCGATTATGTTGAGCCGATGTCGACACCATAATAATCTTTCAAAAGATAAGGAAAAGGAAGAGAAAAATCACAAGAAGCATCAGTACATGAATATATTTCCATTGTTTGCTTGTCCTTTTCCTTAGCAATATTCTATTTCTTCTCGAAGGAAAACGACCAATGTGGTCAACCCCAGAAGCGGATTATGCAGGGTTAGAAGAATCCATTAAAGGAGCTTTATCTCTACCTGGCTCTCCTCCCTTTTTCCTAGATCTAACCATGTCTGCAACAAAGAAGCCTCCCAACAACTCAAATGGCCTATTTAACCATGCATTCATGTTCTGTAAAATTTATGGCGTTTCATTGAAGAATGTCTCTGGTGGGGGCTCCTTTATCTAGAACGTGCCCCTTCTCAAAACTCGAATAGGCACCTTGGGTGCCCACTTCAGACATTGACACAAAAGCAAAACAAAAAGACGTTGATCCGGTGCAATCATTATTAGGGGGAGAATGTTTTGTTTCACTCGTACTGGAGAGTCCATTTACATGGCAAAGAGTCCACTTTTATCTGTTCATAATAACTTTCAAAAAAGTTGAGACACAAGAGGGTTATGACACAAAAGCTGCTCATAAAGATATCTTACTTTGGATATATTTATAGGTCATGGGATTAAATATGTCCCATGATAATTACTTAGACAGCTTTTATGATTTAAACTACTGTAAGTTCTGCTCTGTGTGACATCAAGCAAAAAAACAAAAGGAGAGAGGGAATCCTTTCTTCCAATCACCATACAAATGAAAAAAGAAATGGGAAACAAACACACAGAAACAGAAACGTGCCTTTGGATTCCCTCTCCCCAAACGCGGGACTCGGTGCACAAAACCCCAGAGGCTGCCTCGAAAGATAAAATCATTTGGCCTTATGCCAGTCTACTTTATAATTTCCACTACCAATTGAGGAGACAACAACCAATAAAGAAGTGGAGCATAATCAGATGCATTTCTTTTATGTTTACATGTATAAATTTTATGATTAAATTTAAGTTATTAAGTAAAATTTGATGAAAGTTTTGATTCATGAAAGAAAAAAAAAATTATGGGAACCTGATTCTGATGCAATTTTAGAAATTCTCAGCCAAACAAGATGCAAAGATTAAGTGGGGTTGAAGAGGTCATCTCGGAGCACGTGCATGGCCATAGACCCATGATTGGATTTATCTGCAGCCAACCCAACATCATGATGCCTGGTCAACCATCTTTCGCAAAGGCCAAAACTACCCCTAGTCAAGTCACATGGTGGACTGCATCAAAAGGACTAGTTGATTAGTCAACCATCATGCTTTTTCATTGAGGACCAATTTAGCCTTTGCCCGGATCACGAGGAATCAAGTAGGGAAAAAAAAAAAAAAAAGGGTGGGGGGGGGGGGGGGGGTGCGATCAGGAGTACAAGGTTTCGATCAGTCTGTTTGTAGCCAACTTTGGGTAAAAAGGTGGGATTGGAGGCATCGTCGGATAAGGAAAAGTGGAGCAGGTGATCTCTTTATGTAACCAGTGGCTTTTGTTTTTGGAGGTTTTGTTTGTTGAGCTCCATCTAAGATGCTCCACTCTTTTCAAGTTCCCACCATGAAAAAAAAGGCGTCTTGGGTTAGGTCGTATCGCACCAGAAGTTTGACTTGGGGGTATTGTGTTGGTGAAAGTGCTCAACTTCAGCCAACAATCCAAAAGATGATTAGCACCAGTCCTTGTTCATATGGTTAACATGGTCGGTTTCCAATGGAGGATGAAAAGGGTATCCAATGTTTTAGTTAATTACCAACTTGACCACAACACCGATATAATAAAAACCTCGGCTGGTCTAGTTTAGTTTATATCAAATGTCAAGTATTTCTGGTTTATGATGTGTTATAGTGTAAATATCTAATCCCATATCAGTAATTTAATATTGAGTTTCAAGTGCGTCAGGTTCATTGAGAACATGGATAAATTACTAAGGAGTTCCATGTGAGGGTTTCCATTATATGATTTGGATTCTATTTTAGGCTTTTTAGTTAAGTAAAATTAGGGTTTGTTTTTAGTTAGTTGCTAATTAAATTAGAATTCCAATAGCAAGAGTTGCAATCTTCTCCCTCGTGTTTACTTTAACATCAAATCAAATGAATAATTTAATGAGCTTGATAATTGATGTTAAAGAGATGAAATCCTAACATGAGAAGTGATAGATTTCATACCTTGAAACAAAAACTAATTCACGATTAAATTAGTGAAACCTTAAAAAAAATGTTACGACGACCCATTAGGTGGCCTACACTGTTTGTAACATGGGGTCCCACTTAACGTTGGTCTGCCAATTGAGCACACACCATGTGTTTACTCATATTATGGTTTGAACTTATGATATAAAATTGTCTCTTATACCATTTGTTATATTTTGTAACTATTGCATCATAAGGCCGGAAACCAGCCATGGGGTACTCTTAAAGAGGCCCTTTTGTTATGGACATGGGGAAGAAGAATCGGGCCAATCTTCATAGAAACTCTTAATTATTTTCAATTAGACAGTAGGTAAACTACAAGTTCTTCCACCCTTAAAAAGCCTCCTTTGGATTGCCCAAGGTTTGATGGTGTAGGACATAAAGAGTGGTTGTGGCAGTGCAATTTTTTATTTTAGTTTAATTTCGTTGATCAATTCACCAAGGTCAAATATGCATGCCATGCCACCAAATAGTTTGGATATTACTAAAATGTGAGAGGCCCAGTGAATCGGGTATAGTTTCGGAATGATGTATGTGATAGATTTGTCATGGATGACGGAAGGATATGATAATGGAGTTTATCAATTGAGATAGACTTCCATGGTGGCAGACAACGTAAGGTGTTTTGAGAAAATAAGATAATTGGTGAAACCGTAAAAGGATAGAGGTTAAGCAAGAGACTCCTAGAGAAGCTCTAACAAAACGGTGAAGAGGCTCTCTATTCACTCCACAAGGGCTAGGCCAGGATAACAACATCTATGGCCAAGGAAGACATAGGACGAATCACCCTCAAATAATCCTTAAGGACAATCATTTAATGGAAGGTATAAATGACATGAGTCGTGACAACATGAAGAATATTTTTAGTGTTTTAACTTTATTAAATTTGAAGTATTTTGGGTTTATTGGAAATGTGAATCATATATTAGAATTTCTCAATTTTGATTTAATATTCAAATAAGCACCAAGTGACAAGATTACAACTTTCTGCCATTAGAATTCCAATTTAATTAGTAATAAGCTAATGACAGACCCTAATTCTACTTAACTAAGAAATCAGAAATAGAATCCAAGTCACTTGTAAGCAAAAATTTCACCCTAAACTTCCTAATACATTACCCAAACTTTTGAAGCCTCCTAAGCCTCAAATACTTAGAACATAATATATCTCAAACACTTGAAACATAATATCTTAAATGTTGTCACAGGTCATGACGCGATCCTTTTAATTCTAGGCTAGCCTTGTCCCAAGTAAGCCGTACATACTAACTGGACCCTGGACAGCCACGGTTTTGATCTTTCAGAGGTGCCAATTCACGAGCAAATTAGGCACATTGAGCACTTGCTTGTTGCTACTGTGTCAGACAAAAGAGGTGTTTTCAATACCATCTTCAAGCTGTCATAATAAGAGTAATTTGCAGATCATAGTGAATCATCCGAACATGATTCGTCGGAAAGGCCAAGCAAGTTAGTAACAGTCACAAGCACATGATGACGCTGCTTCACTTAAACATTGATCTGCAAGTTGATACTACAAACAAAATAGGGGATGTAGCCTAGACGGTTTTCTTTCTCCTGCCAGAAGTAGGAAGACTGGACTGAAACTCCACAAAAAAAGAAAACTTTCTTACAACTTTTGGCTATTCTGTCACACGAGTTCTGTAAACTCGATTCTCTGGCAACAGGGGCAAAAGGGCAAAAGGGAATAAGAGGGATGCTCTTATCTTCATGTTATTTTACGTCTAGACCTCAATCTTCCAGCAATACTGTCTGGGCTTTGGCAGATGGTAAGTGCACGCTTCTTAACATTTTGGTCACTTTCGATCCCAGTATTGCCTTGATCCGTAAACTGGTCATCTGTCTTGTCTTCAGAATGTGGATTTGGTGATTCAAGAAGTCCATCAACGTCATGGTCAACCGCTGAAGGATTCAAATCGCCAGCCCGCACTCCTATATCTGAAAAGGGTAATGACCTCCTCACAGAAATTGGTTTGTTAGAAGCTGGATTTGGGCTGTCTTGCATTTTGCTCTCCTTTTGATCCTTGAACTCATCCTGACATTTGGCCTCAGCTTGAAGATTCGATGAATGTTCTCCACTCTCTAAGAATGGCAGCGACCTCTTTACAGAAGCTTGCTTGATAGCATCTGCATTTTCATCTAAATTTGTCTGTAAGCCTCGAGCTTGAATAAGATAGTGTGCAACTGATTTGAAGCCCAGTTTTGATATCTGAAGTGAGGCGAAAATTGAGTCAGTTCCAAAATGAACAGAGAGAGTGAGAGAGAGAGAGAGAAAGAGAGAGAGAGAGAGCCAGAGAAGGTTGATAGAATAACCTTTCTATAAAGAGGACCAGTGGGGGGCCAACCTTTTCCTTGCCGGCACAAACTGCAGTTGCAGATTCCACGACAGACAGGGCAAATCCAATTAGGGTTCTGTGCAGCTTCAAGTACGTGCTCCCCATATCTGCAGAAAGATACGAGAAAAAACCCCCACCCCACCCAAAAAAAGAACAAAAAAATGAAAAAGAAAAGGAGTACCATCAGATTTTGCAATTTTACAATGTGCATCTCAAATGCTCTGTGTATCATGCAGATAACTCCTTTACAGAGGTGAGAAAATTGAGGCCCCTCATATGAAGGGTAAAGTTATGAGTAAGGTTCCAAAAAAGCCAAACACATGGAGCCCCGGTGACCTCAATTGTAGTTTTAATCAACACTTGGTAGTTCTATAAAGCAGAAACAATAGTTTCCTCTGATATAATGCACAGATCTCCAAGTCAACCTACATATGCAAGACAACAACATTCCTAGTTGTGCTTCAAAGTGGGCAGGTAGCAGGACTTCGGGTAAACAATGAATCTGCAAGCACATGAATAAATTTGACTTGATAACCAGTTTACTTATATGCTTTATCAAGCTTTTTAACCAGCCCAAACACACCAATTCCCCAAACCTTCAGGACCAACTTCAAGTGAACACAAAGGGCAATGCTTCAAATGATTTGTCTTAAACCTCCAAACAAAATCAACATATACTCTGCTTTTAAAAGAAGTTGAACTGAATGGGCATGTTGCAAGGCGTTCGAAGAATCTAAAAATGGAAACCACTAAAAGAAGTGTAAGTTTAAACTATAGATAGGTGCATGATCAGAGACCAAATAAGTGTCTGAGAAGTGATAAAATCAGAATTGACTAAAGGCTGAAGGACGCTCAATCAGTTCACAGAGGAAGTATGAATAATTGGAAGGTGCCATAGCAAGATTTTATGAAGTGTTAGGCAGAAAATTAATTATTAGTCTCTTATAAATGTCACAACATATGCCACGACAATATAATAAAACTAGTAGCATAACTGGTTCATTATAGCATGGGAAAATGCTGAACAGTTTATACCTCATATACAAACAATCTCCACAAAATTGTCCTTGGACCATGTTGCATTTGCTACACTGAGTCCGATGTCCAAGAGTTTTCTGCCTGTAAAACAAAATTTTCATCTTATGAATAATGAAACTGCATTAACTATTTCAGGTTAAGAGGTAGAAATTGAATAAATCATATTATTCAAGAACATCAAATGCAGGAGTAGACCTTATAACTGGATGGGAAAAAAACCATAGCTGTGAAAGGAAATGTAAGTTTCCAAAAGAAGAAAGATCTTAGAAGAAACACTTCATTGAAGTTAGTTTTAATTTTAGCCAATAGCACTGGAACATGAAAGGACTAGCAGAGAAAATCTAAGAGATCTCTTTACGACTGAAATTCCAACTTTTAATGTTTCCTTGTTCTGAAAAAGGACACTTCAATTATGAATTGAAATAAACCTCAGCTCTGAAGCACATGTTTGAGAACCTTAAAATGAAATGGAGAAGTACGTAATTTTAGAAGGTAAAACTCAAAGTCACTGCCTGAGGAGAAACTCATATTCATATTGCAGGGCATCCACATTTTAATGAAAGCAAAGAGTAGACTTTATTTAACCCCTCCACCGCTTCCAGAACAAAAAAAATAAACAATGGTAGTTATGAGCTTATTCTTGAACCTCTGATACCATGAAGACATGATTAGCAGACACATTTGTATTTTTGGAGTACTTTTACAAGGAGCCTTTGACGTAACACGTCAAGACACTATCTTAGTTAGAGAGTTTACGTTGAACATGTAAGTATTCCTTTAGACCACTAGCTAGTGTCCCCAGAAATGGGAGCCTCTATAAAGAATCCAAACTCCATAATAGTCGCATCAATTATTTCTCTCATCAAACCATCACGGTTTATACCATTTGGGATTTTGGATTTGAAAGAACTCAATGTGAGACCTTGGTGTAAAAAGTTAGAATGCTTCCTAAATGAGACGTTTATGGCCTTCATGAGACGTTTTTGGCATAATGTTGTCAAATGACTCTTGTTATTACAATCCATTAAAGGAATTGACGACTAGCTTATCACACCAATCACACAAGTATTCCCAACACAAAAAACCATATTTCATCTAAACATGTCTAGTAACTAACTATGGTACCCAACGGTCATTGTTCACATATCACATGTGGATTGGTGGATTTCTCCTTTCGAAAAAATCTTTACCTATTATTGAATGAAAAGAATAAACTTCGGATTCAAAGTTTACAATGAAGTCAAAATCAAGGTATAGGAGTATACAACGTCGACTTCAAAAGCAAGTCCAACTTGGTATTTTCAAGTTAACTAATCATTTTGGTGGGCAAAGATTTTCTGCTCGTATTATAGCCTTAATGTTCACATACCAAGAAACCATGCCAAGTTTGAAAACTGAAAAGATGGAGAAAACCATCAAACCTGCATTGGTGGCAAGTCTTTCCTCTAAATGGATCATATATTCTCTTTCCATCCTTACCGTAACCATCCACAAACAATGTCCAGGTCTTCTCAGTATTTCCCAACAACTTCTCATGCTCTTCTGTGTAAATTTCCGGCTTTGAACCCTCTTCCAATAAAATATCCTCATCTTTCAAAGACTTACCCTTCTTCACCATATTCACTTCCATGTAGCTAACCGGGGTCACATTCTGCAACCTAAAGCCACAATCAAAAGAAAAAATGAGGATTATCACCAATGAAAAAATGAATCAAATTCATCCAATACAATAATAAAGACCACTTGAAAATCTCATTTTGGTAAAAAAAACAAAAAAAATACCAGACATGAATTTAGCATCCCGAATACTAACATCTTGCAGCCTATATATATTTCAGATGAAAAAATAAAACTAGAAAACAAAAGAGTTGAATTTTTTTTATAGAAATGCCATCTTCTCAGCACATTTGAACAGATTAAATGGCTGAAAAGATTGAAACCACTAACATCTTGCAGGCTAGATATATTTCAGATGAAAATGTAAGACTCAAACACAAAAGAGTTGATTTTTTTGAAAAAAAAAAATGCTATCTTTTCAGCAAATTTAAACAGATTGTACAGCCGAAACGATTGAAGTACCAGTAACATGAAAAGGGTACGATGAAGTTACCGGGAAGAGCGGCGAACTGGTCCAGACTGCGGCGCAGAAGAGGACCGCGGTGTCGTTGTGCGAGTCCTGGCGGTCCGCTTGGTGGAGATGGCGGAGTTGAGCTTAAGGGAGAGGTCAAGAATCCCAAGCTTCATCATTCTCTCCTGGTTTTCTTTGATTCTTTCCTCTCTTGACTGCTCGTACAGCGAGACCTTCTGGGTCTGGGTGTTCTGAGCTTGGTCATTTTGGGTTTGATGGGTACTGTTTGAAGGGGATTCCTGGGTTTGAGCTCTCTTTCTCAGGCAAGGCATTGTGAAAGAAGCACTCTCTGTCTCTCCCTGTCTCTCTCTGTCTCTCTCTCCCTCTCTCTGTGATTCCAGTGTGATTTGAATCTTCAACGGTCGAGTTTGGAGCCCACAGAAATGGTTCTGGAAGATGGGAAAAGGAGGGAAAGGTAAAGTTGCAGAATTTCCTGTAGAAAAAATGGTTTTTATTTTTGTTTATTTGTTTGTGTACGGGGTTGGCGGTGGGCGGTGGGTGGGGTTGATTTTTTAAAACTTTCCCTCTTTTTCCCACTAAACAAACATAGGAACTGAAAAAGGAGAAACGTGATCCTTGTAATAGGCCTGCTCGGTCAAAGTTACTCTTTGGGTATTGATCAGGTAACATCTCGGAAAGATGAGAAAGTTTCTTAAGAATTAAATATTTTTCATTATTGTTTGTCATTGGAATTATGCAACATTTTTCAATTATCTTTTATTATATTTGAAAGTTTCAATAAGTAGCCAACCTCAAATATAAGCAACCCCATTGACATAAAAAGAAAGTGCTTGAAAGAGATATCTTTAGATAAACTCTTTTATTAATAATATTTTGAAATTTTAAGATAACATGTGATTAGTTCTTTTTTTTTTTTTTTAATCTCCATATAACTTGTTTAAAAAAGTATATCCAAACTCATGCATTTAGTGTGAATTGAGAACTTTTGCCTCAAAATCTACTAATTTATCATTGAGCTAATAAGTAATTGACTCAAAGAAGTAATTTAGGTAAAATAAAATATCTTTCTGTTGATGAACATAAAGATAAATATTTGGATAAGTATATCTAATATATATTCTCAAATTAATCAATTGAAAAAAAAAATAGAGAAGAAAATGCCACGTAAAATAGCATGGTTTAATTCAAAACTATTTAATTATATTAGGACCAAACTCTAGAAGTTAAATCTAATAAAGAATAAGATTTGAATATATAATCGTGGCATATATATGGAAGTATTTCCCAATTGCTTTTTCGATTTTTTTTCCTCGTTTGCTTTCCATTTTTCATATATCTTAGGGTCCACTAGATCCTTCTTTTTATACATGTTTGTTGGGAGAACCTCAGCTAACCAAATAAGGAAAATAAAGATGATTGATGCACATTTTGTATTTGTTTCTCAAGATAATAGGCTGGCCGAATGGTAACAGTTCCTTCTTAGACTGACATAAGTAAGGCTCTCTACCAAACACATACATCATCAGAAACCATAATCGTTCCTTGGAGGTAATAGCCACCAGGTCCATTAAGGCCATGCAAATAGGACCAAGCATAAGTTTAGTGTTTCCTCAATTAGTGGGAGATTACAATTAAGATATGAATTCACATTGGAATTCTGAAAATTGTAAAAAGTTTGATTGGTGTTCCGGCTCAACTACACACCACCTAAGTAGCACTTGAAGTTTCTTTATTCAGGGTCTCACACGTTAACTGGATTTAAGTGGTACACTCTCTTTGACCCTCAACTGGGGCTTCTGCTTATTGGGAAAGCAAAACCTACAAGTTTTTAGCAAGAGGGTTAGAAAATCCCGTCCCATGTTGATGAACTACCACGCGAAAATTTTGATTAGCAACTCCTTGTCCTCTAGAAAAGGAGGTCAAACCAAATGCAAATCATTGCACAAGTTTACAAGTTTCAGCCATGGGTTCTCTCGACAACTTGTGAAGAACGAGGCACTTAAATACTAACCACCAGGAGATGTGGCTTAGCAGTGGTGTTTCAGTCCCTGGCTTCATCAACTTGAGGATCGAAGAAGCTATGGCCATGAAAACCTACACTGCGGCGTTGGTTCTGTTCTTACTCAATCTTTTCTGTTCTGCTGCAGCCGATAATAAAAAAGGGTTTGGAGCTTCTTTTATCTTCGGTGATTCTCTGGTTGACGCCGGGAACAACAACTATTTGCCGACGTTGTCCAAGGCTAATATCCCACCCAATGGAATCGATTTTAAGGCATCTGGAGGAAATCCTACAGGGCGGTATACCAATGGAAGAACCATAGGTGATATTGTAGGTAAGATCTCTCTTTACGTGAGTGATATTGTAGGTAAGCTCTCTCTTCATGTGCTTTTGGTTATTCATTTCTTGTGTTGTTTACATTATTGCAGGAGAAGAATTGGGAGCACCAAACTACGCTGTCCCTTTTTTGGCACCGAATGCCACCGGGAAAGCTATATTAGCCGGTGTGAATTATGCATCAGGTGGAGGAGGAATTATGAATGCAACAGGAAGAATATTTGTTAGCACCTGCGATTCAACCCTTCTGCAGATTTTTCGATTCTGTTCATTTACATGAATTTTCTTGGAAAACATGCACCTTGGTGCTCATGTAACCACAAGATTCATGTATTTTGCAGGTTAATCGGCTTGGACTGGACATTCAAATCGATTACTTTAACATCACTAGAAAACAGATCGACAAACTGCTGGGTCCGTCAAAGGCCAGGGATTACATAATGAAGCAATCCATCTTCTCCCTCACAATCGGAGCGAACGATTTTCTGAACAACTATCTTCTTCCTGTCCTCTCCATTGGTGCAAGAATTTCTCAGAGCCCAGATGCTTTCGTGAACGACATGATCACCCACCTGAGGGGCCAACTTACAGTGCGTAAACCAGCCATCTTCAATACTTGATTGGGTATTAATCACATTGAAATGTTAAACATTATCACTTCCTTGTTTGATGTCAGAGGCTTTACCAGCTCGATGCTCGGAAGTTTGTCATCGGAAACGTTGGTCCGATAGGCTGCATACCCTATCAAAAGACGATAAATCAGATAAGCGAAAACGAATGCGTGGATTTACCCAACAAGCTTGCACTTCAATACAATGCCCGGTTGAAGGATTTGCTGACTGAACTAAACGAAAACCTCCCTGGATCCATGTTTGTTCTGGCGAATGTGTATGATCTGGTCATGGACCTCATCACCAATTACAAAAAGCATGGTAAAGTTTACTGCATCTAAAACTCGTAGAAAGGAGAACGTAGCATCTTTGCTTCTGACTACGTTTTGCAATGTTGAGATCATGAACACGTTTTGCAGGATTTATAACTGCGAGTAAAGCATGCTGTGGAAACGGGGGCCAGTTTGCGGGGATAATTCCGTGCGGGCCGACGTCCAGTATGTGTTCAGATCGCGACAAGCATGTATTCTGGGATCCTTATCACCCAAGCGAGGCTTCCAACGTTATCATCGCCAAGCGATTGCTCGATGGAGACACCAAAGTCATCTCTCCTATGAATCTCAGACAGCTTCGAGATCACTGATTTACAGTTCCATGAAATACTCCGTGTCTTCCCGTTCGCATCTTCCCCCTCGACCTTTACCCAATATCTTTGTCTGAATTACTGCTCCTAGAAAAACTTACTATGTTTCTTGTTTTTCCTTTTTTTTTTTTTTCCTTCTATATTCTTCTTTGGTTCTGTGTTGTTGGCTTCTTCCATTCTTGGAACCTGCGTTTCCCGTGTCTTGTAAGCTTAAGTTAATGAGAAAAGTGGGACGGATATTAGTCAAGATGTTTATCTGAGTGTCATCGGTCGGCTTGTTGTATGGCTTCGATGTAGTTGAGGGTGGTTGGCCCAACCAAGCAAAAAAGCAAGCAATCATCGCTTGAAAGAAACGTGGTGAGACAAGTTTCAAACTTAGACTTAATCTTCATCTTAAGCTCGAGCTTAAACCCAACAAACGAAACACAAACGCCTTGATGTTGGACTCAACTTGACAGGACAAACATAGTTGTCGGTCCACTTGCCCACTCAACCACAAACACACCTGTAAATTTTTGTCACAAAAAAGGCATGTTCTACACATTGCATGTTAAATTTCAAAACTACACACGATGACAAGCTGAAGAAATTGGATTGGTGTTAGTTTAACAAAATTTTGAAAAATATTTTTATCTTTTAAATTATAATAAATATATTAAAGATAAGTATTGTTTTATATTAAAAGTGTAAAAATAATTTTTTTTTAATTTAATATTTTTAAATTTTAAAATAAATTTTTATGTATTAATATAATATTAGAGTCAAAAATAAATTTCTACTGAATAAGTCTATATTTTTTAAAATTAGACTATAATTCACTTATAATATTTGTATTAATATACAAATAAACGAGTATTATCTGACATTAAATTTACTGTCAGCGAGTAATAATTTGGTGGCTTTGGCAGGTACCAGACATTCCTGGCGACTACTGTTGGGTTTGCTGATAATTTGATCTAACACGTGACAAGAAGTTTAAAAAAGTTATTATGTCTGTGTGCTACAGTGGAAGGTAGTGGAGAAGAGAAGCTTGTATTCGCGGCAAGTCCATTCAGCAAATCCCAGAGAAATCAACGCAGTTGTTCGCATTCTGAGAATAGAAAGAAGATCATCAAATTGAGCATTTAGAAATCGGCGAATCATGTGGATTTCCTTGAAATTATACTGAGGGGAATCAAGCTGTACAAGAAAATGCCATTGAGAGAGAGCAGAGGAGTGGAAGGGACACAACTGTCAGTGACTGAAGAGCAGATAACGATGGTGGGAGGGGCGCAGTGTACTGGAGCTTTGACAGCGACTCGTGAGGGTCGTGGAGACAGACAGCGCCCGCGCGTGCCAAAGGAGAATCCCTCCAACCCCCACTTTCATCCTCGCAGACAATTACCGATCCTTCTCTGACATTGTCCCTGTTCATTGGGTCCCTCCTTTCTCTTATCATTATCCATCTATAATCTTTTTTAAATACCTAACTCCATTCTTCTTATTTAACTTCAGTAGAAAGTCCAACTATAATTTTTATCATTATCCAACTATAATCTTTTTAAATACAAATCCCATACCTAAGTAGAACAAATTAAATCTGAGTTATGATATATAATGTTAGATGATCTAAATATTTAATCTAAATATTGAATATACAAATTAATGGGCCGACCGATAATGGAGGGTTGAAAGAGGACCGCGTAATAGTAGTATAATAGGAGCATGTAATACTAGTTTAGCGGGACTAGATAAAGGAGGGCAGTCCACGGAGAGAATATTTATGAGGTTGGTGCATGCCGATGCAAGGGCAACCACTTTGTCTGGTAATGGCTACAGTGGAGCGTGAAATCCGGTGAGAGATAGGAGTACGGATGATGAATCTGATGCGGACATGACGCGTCCGAAATCAGAGGCGCAACCCAATAATTGCTCCCCACGCTGCCCGACATTCATGATTCTCTGTCCCGTCCCACCCACCTTCCACTCCATCAATCCCTCTCAATCTTCTGCTTCTTTGACGAGATCACCCGCCCAGCTGCGTTCAATTTCCTTGGCTCCCTCTCCAATCCTCCCATTTGCCACGTTCTGCCCGAATCATGGACATCATACATTATGGCATAGTGCGCCTGTGCGTGCATGATTGGTCACGTAAAATCAAATTACCCACCGAGCCCACGGACGGAGGGCCGGTTTGGTTCAGCGATTCCGCGGTTTATTATTAAAAAAGTTGACATTCCCCAACAGTTTTCGACACAAGTTTCTTCCTTTTTCTACGAGCAGGTTGAATTTTGGGGCTTGAAGGAAACTGCGCACCAGCCTAGAGTCCTAGCACGTGGCACTAGCCTTCCACCCCGCGGAGAACAGAAAAGGACGTTGCAAGCAAGAGATGGTCGGCAAGTAGCATAAGTACCTCCTACGCAGACTAGATAAGGCGCTGTTATATACACTCAGGAGAATGTGAATACCACGGCCACCACGAGAAAATGAAGATAAGCCGCGCGTTCGGTCTCCTAGCTAGCTAGCTGCATAGCCGACCCAAACAGAAGCGCCCCTTCTGGAGCCGACTGAAATGTCCTGCGTAACAGAACACTGTAAAAGCTGCTACCTCTGCCTTCGTTTTAGACTCAGATTGTGTCTCTGTTTACAGCAGCACCAACAAATGTCCTCCTCTCTCCCGCTCTCTCCATAAAACCCCCTCCACCTATTTCCTACCCACGATTCCTAAAAGCTTTCTGCCCAAGTTTCTCCCAACTTCCTTCTCCATCCCACATCCTTGAGTCTGAAACCGACAAAACAGTGTGCCGAACAACCTCAAAATGCCTTCGGACTCCAGCGACCACCGCAGGCCGCCCAAGTCTGGTCAGCACCCGGGAGGTGCCCCACCACCGGAACAAGAGCAACTTCCATGCCCGCGCTGCGACTCCACCAACACCAAGTTCTGCTACTACAACAACTACAACTTCTCGCAGCCCCGTCACTTCTGCAAGTCCTGCCGTCGCTACTGGACTCACGGCGGGACCCTCCGGGACATCCCTGTCGGCGGTGGCTCCCGCAAGAACGCCAAGCGCTCCCGGACCGCCACCTCCAACGTCGTCTCCTCCCCCGGTTCTTCTCGCATGGACTCACTATCTGCTACCCCGGTCCTGGTCCCTTTCGGGGCTAGCCACGGCTCCTCCTCACAGTTTGGGGTTGGTGGTAATGGCGGGGATGTGAAGGGTAATGCGAGTGTTTGTGGGAGTTTCACGTCTCTGCTGAATACGCAGGGACCGGGCTTCTTGGCGCTGGGTGGTTTTGGATTTGGACCTGGGTTTGAGGAAATGAACTTCGGCCTTGGGAGAGGGATCTGGGCTTTTCCCGGGGTGGGAGACGGTGGTGGTGGCGGTAACGGGGGCGCTTCGGGAATGGTGAACGCGTGGCAGTTCGAGAATGGAGAATCTGGATTCGCTGGAGGAGACTGCTTTTCTTGGCCGGAGTTGGCAATTTCAACCCCAGGAAATGGTGTCAAATGAAACTGCTCTTTTCTTTTCTTTTTTTTTTGGTCTTTGTTTCTCAGTGTAAACTGTGTTCTTTTTTAGGGTTTTTATTTACTGCTTTCAAGAGTAAATTTGGTATGAGATTTAGATAAAAAGAGCTAAAACCTTTTTGACTCTGGTTATGTATTACTTCCTTTTTATTTGTGGATGTGCCATCTAATCCTGTTTGTGGCTTTTAGTGCGTGACTTCTTGTAGTTATTAGATCTTGCCTTCAACCATCATTTCTCCTAGAGACTCGTAAGAGCCAACGCAAGAAACTGGAAAAAGCAATGGCTCATTCATTCTCTTTAATGTCCATCCCTATTTTACTTGCCCCACCGTGTCATGCATCCATCAGCACCTCCAAGGTGGTCACTTGCATCCTAAGAATGAAATTTTAAATGGTTGGCGCAAATTTATTATCTGACACAACTGTTTCAATTGATGGCTAGTACAAGTCTTGGAGAAACCGGAGTAATATTTGCTTGATTTAGATCATCAGAAAGGAAGAGAACTTCTGGGTTTACTAGCGCAAGAACCAATCATACACATGAACATAGAAAGCAAATGAACATATCTGCACAAAATTTCATGCAAAATGGAGCTGTGACAACACTTTACTGCTCACTTATGGTATGAAATGCGGTTTGTTCCTTTTTGGTGTTAAATTACACTTTACCACGAGTGTATAAATTGTCACAGTACATGTTATTTCATAGCATACTTTGGTGTTAAATGAAGTTTGGGATGCATCAACAGAAAGCAAATTTGGGCAGGTACTATACAACTTTAGAACTAAAAAAGACACAAACTACTCCACTTTCCCCTTGCTAAGTCATTGTCTAGTTTCAGGCAGTAAAACAGAAATGATATTTGAAGCATAAAGTAAACACGATTTGCTCATTTTGAGAAAAGGGCTTTGATACCCACCTGTTCAAAAGCAGCCACATAAGACTCACCAACCCGTTGAGAGACAAGAAGATCCTTTTTGTCACTCCAAGCATACGCAGCATGAGTGAATGATGTATTCCATCCCATGCACACCAACCAGGGGCAGAGCCGGCGATCCAGTGTGCAAGAGATGGAATATATCATAAACCCATGTGACCAGGCTTGGAATAAACCACGCCAATCTGACAAGACAGATTTCCCAGACGTCGACAAATCTTCCCCATCTCAGAAAGTGCAGAGATGTGCGTAGAAATGCCGAGAGGTTGATGATGATTTATAGAGGCATGCTTGCTGGGTTTGACGTGAAGAGAGCTAGGTTCCTTCTAAGTGGAAACTCTAAACTGATTTGTCTAGTCTTGCTTGGGATGAGAAGCAAGATTATCTCATCAGGAATCGTACACAGAGGTCTCGATCTTGCCATTCTTTTTGGAACCGCACCAAGGGAGATTCCGAGCAGAAGAAGCTAATCGTAATGCTCCATGACGTGGATATCACCGACCGTTGGTATCCGACACCCAATGTGGTGGATGTGACGGTGCTCTTGTTTCCTCTTGAGATAAGTGCTAACAACGCGGCACCGAGTCTCGGATCTTGTAATTGGGGTTTCCTTAGCGTCTATGGATACCTAGTTTATTATAATCTTAGTAGCCGGTGATGATCTTCCGTTTACAGCTGCCTTATCGAATTTAAGCACTTCCTCCTTCACGCAAGTCATCCATCCTGTCTATCCTCATTTCATTTTCATATTTTTCTTTTCTTTATTCATTCCAAAAGCCATCGTGCGATCACCAAGCATTTGTACCCGAAATATTCTACTTGTCGGCCTCAATCTCTGAGGCAATGACGGCCGAAAACGGTTTCCACGTGAGCTGGTGCGGTGGGAAATCATGTTGTTTGTGCCGAGGCAGGGCATGCTTTGATCAACGACACCAACGGGGAAAGGGAAAGGCTTCCTGTTCTGAGAGTCATGATTTACCGCTAATTGTGCAGCTGGCGCAGCCAAATTTGAAAACCCAATCGAGCACAGTGAAACTTAATTATTTAATGCAACCTTGGACTTCTGTCACTCTTTCTTTTTCGCGGTGAATTTGTCAAATCAAGTCGGCGATTGCCAGTAAAAACCAAACGTTGTAGATATTTCCTGTCTTACGAGAGTACAACCAGTACAAAAATGGAGGCTGTGCAGTTCGCAAACGCACCAAGAGGAAAGAGGGAAAAAAAGAAGAGGAAGAAAAAAAACTAAATAGTTTATAATTAAATATAAATAATTACTTGATTGGGACAAGGTATAGTGTCCAGTTTGTCCTAACTTACTATGATATAACCGACTACACCTTTTCATTAACATACTTCACTTTTTGATATAAAAAAGTATAATGAGACAATTTGGTTACATAGAAAAAAAAATTTAGTACTTTTATTATTAAGTTAACTTTTTAAGATAAAATTTAAGTTTATAAAAAGTGATATCAAAGTTATATCATAACTCGACCTAATAGGCCTACGATTATTATCCCCTAGTGCGGAGTGAGTAGTTGTTTACCTAATAATACTTATAATTATTATTTCTTATTGTAGGATAGGTAGTGGGTAGACCTTTAGCATAGGATATCTAAGAAGCCTTTTCACGTTAAGGATAATGTGAATTTGGATGGTAAAAATATAAAAAGATTTTATTATTTCACAAATAAAAACAAGCGAAATGATCTGATTATATAAAGAGTTTGATTATTCATTTTATCGTATTGATATTTTGACATGAAACACAAACCGTAACAATAAGCTTGTTATATTTCACCACCCCCACATCGATGCTAGTGGCTATTCTTTAAACTTCCCATTCATGGCTTGAAGTAGGGGTGTAGCAATTGACTTTGACATCAACTACAATCAATGCGATCATTGTGTTAAAGGGCCACCTGACCAGCTACGAACCATTATTCTTAAGTACCGTCCTTGACCAGGGGCCTTGTAAGGCCGACCTAGTCCTGGGCCCCTATGAGCCCGTTTCAGGAATCTTGATTAAATCAATTTTTGTACCAAAGCTTTTGGTGAAGTTCAATGTTTGTTCGACCCAGCGGCTTTAGCCCAAAGCTTCAGAACCGGGAACGGATTGCAAATAAGACTCTCGTGAAGGACTAAGCCGCAAACTGCTTGGAACTCCATGCCTTCCCAGTAAAATTGCCAGTCAGTCAGCAAGGGCGGGTCTTTCCCTCTCTCTAGGGTTTTTAAAGAGCGGGGTTTTCAATTTCATCCCCAAATCAAAACCCGGAAGATTATTTCGTCACCTTAACGTGACAGCTCGATTGCACGCGAACGCAATGGCGTTCTCACTGTTTTCTACTCCCCAGCCTCATCAACAGCAACCGCTGTTTCAGTCTCAACAGCAGCCTTTTCAGCAGAGCAGTCCTCTTGCTTTCCCGCAGCAGCAGCAGCAGCAGCAGCAGCAACAGCAACAGCAGCAACAACAACAACAACAACAGCAACAGCCAATATTCCAAACTCCACAGCAGCAGCAACAGGTTCAACAGCAACAGCAGCAGCAGCATTTGTTTCTTTTTACCAACGATAAGACTCCGGCAAGTTATAGTACCAAGTGGTCGGATCTTCATCCCGATTCCCAGAAAATTCTCCTTCAGATTGAGTGCGTTTTTCCTTTCTCAGAATTAACTTCGTTTTTTTCTCTCCTGTATCTGCATTTTGGTTGGTTGGTGAGAAAGCGTGAGAGAAATGGAGGAGAGGAGAACAAACAATTATTTGCCTTTTTCATTTTCTGGTTTCGTATGATGGTTGAATTGGGTTAAATTTTTATCTTTTGCGTTTCGAGCTCTTTTTGCTTTCTTTTACTACAAAGATGTCACCAATAGAATGGAACATTGGGTCTCTAACAGATTGCAGGGAAAGAAATTTAAAAAATAATTAAATTAAATTTTGTTTCACCTCGCTACATGGTTTTACTAAACAGATTTATTTACTAGCAAAAAATTCCCTACTCAAATGCACTATTTAATTTGAATTGAGTTCCTTAAACGGGGGTTTTTCACATCGAAGTGTGGCATTTAGTTCGAGGATTAGTATGAGTTCTGATAAAGAGTAATTTAGCTGTGGGTTTCGCTTTAGTTCACTGTAGCTTATATTTTGATTTGAATATGATTACAATACTGTTGTATGAGCTCTGAGATGTTTTGGTACTGACTGAATATAGGGAGCGGATATTGGATTATAAAGTTGAGAGCCAGAAGCTAGATCAGTGTAGTCGTCTTTATGATTCTTCGGTTTCCAATGATGCGTTTGAGCTTGATGCAAGCCATATTATTCAGGTTACTCTTTGATTCGATTAAATTTATTTTCTGCTGTTTGTGGTTTCTTATTGTTTTTCACTGGACTTGGCTGGTAGCCAATAATTGCCTGGCATTTTGTATAAATATGTATCAAGCACTCTCACAGTCAATGTTTACCAAATGTTGGTGTGATGAGTTCTATTTTATTGGATCATTCGGTTTTACTTTTCTAACCCTAGTACTTGCATGCTAATACTATGTAATTTATGTTTATTTCTAGTCCTAACCAACTTTTACAATTCTCGTAGTGGCTAAGCTGGCTCTGTGAATAACTCCTGCGTATAGAGATTAATTTATAGTGTGCACTTTGTTCCCTATACTTGTCCTCATCAGAGATTGAGCCTTTTTTAGTTGTTATTGAAATAAAAAGGAAGATCGATTCCTGATTTTAATATCAAAGTAAAGGATTTTTTTTTTTTTAAACTTCTTGGGAGTATCAATTGGTGCTTCAATTGTAAATTTGTCTCATGCTTTCATCAATTACCAAATTCTTATTATTTTCTCTGTTACTTGGAAGATATGGAGTAGACTGACATTGTGTCTACCGGGATGAATTTCGACCTTAGGCAACTTGATTGATGGGGAATAAATGATGTAATGGGATTACTATAAAACCATTGCCTTATTGGGTTAAGGGCTGCAGGTTTTAATTCCCAGTTATTAGAGAATGGCTTGATAACATGTTTGGGGCTATAACCATACCCAGTGAAGGCTTGGTAGTTTTTTCTTCCGCTCTATTACTCTATCTCTACTTTGAGCCTGTGAGCCATTGGCATTGCTTTACCACGAGCACATGGACTGGATGTCCAATGTGTAACATTGGCCGAAGTGCCACCGCTCAAGTTGGTCCTAACTTCACTTTGGTTCTCTATTTCTATGAGTGGCCACAGTATTGTCCTCTCACAAACTAGCACTCAATGACTGCCTAGCAGCTGTTTTTGTGTTACCAGCGACAAGTTTCAAGTGCAGTGAATAAATTTTGCATGATTTAATGTATTGTCTTCCCTCTGCAGACTTGTTGCTTGGAAGATATGGACTAGTCTGACAATATGCCTGTCTGGATGAATTTGGACTTCAGGCAACTTGGTTGATGGGAAATATAGGATGTTTTATAGGATCCCCATGAAACCATTACCTTATCTGGTTAAGGGGTTGGAGTTTAATTCCTAATAATTGGCGAATGTCTTTATAGCTTGTCTGGGGCTAAAACCATACCCATTGAATGGGTAGTGAACCCAAATAATTAAATGCTCTATCTGTTTCACTCCCTCTCTGTCCTTCCATTCTCTTATAGTCTCTCTACTGTGACCCTGAGAACCATTGGTAGTGCTTTACCTCTAGTGTAGGTGCAGGATATGCAACACATACCATTTTCTGGAGTGCTACCATTTAAGCTGGTCCTAATGTCAATTTGGCTCTTTCTTTCTTTGAGTGCCTATGTATTGTCCTCTCTTTGAAATACAGTGCTCAATAACCCCCTATCAGCTCTTTTTTGGGCCACCAGCTGCAAATGTCAAGTGCAGTGAATAAAATCAGCATGATTTAATTAAGTGTCTTCACCCTGGCAGACTCTTTTAAAGCCCAGTCAACTTAGCCTTTCAACATCTCTGCTAATTCATTGGTCTAAACTCCTTTAACTAAATTTCTAGATTTCTTCTTGATGGACAGGGATTTCTTTTAACTTGCTATTAGGTATCTAAATTTTTTCCCTTAGTTATCAAATTTGACCTCAATTCAGTTCAGAGTTGGCTGTTTTGTAAACAGTTGTGGCTGTACAAATGTGGTATGGAAGTATAATGGTTTTGACGCTACTAGCTGCATCCAAAGATGATAATGGTTATAAAAGCCTTTGTAGGAGAATGGGCTATATGGAATTTCATTCCATTCTGCTCTCCCGGCAATGAAACATGAACTTGGCCAGTATGCTATTCCATACTTCCATGTAAGACAAGCAGAAATGTAAACCAAGTCTTCTGTGTTTGTTGCAAGAGGAGAGTGTGGGGTTTCTCCGGTAATATAATGCCTACATAATGAGTCTTGTTTATTTCCACAGAAAGGCTTAGAAATGAATTCAACTAAAGAAAGGCTGACAATGAAATCTGTTGCTGCAATAACCACAACAACAAACCCCCCCCAAAAAGAAAGAAAGAAAGAAAGAAAGAAAGAAACATAGAAGAAGAAAAAGAAAAATTCTCCTTCTAAGTTCTAGTAGTACTGAAATTTTTTATTTTCCTGGCATTTTATTTGAGGTCTACTGTAGTAATTATTGCTTATTAAGTGCATCAGGTGTTCCTTAACCATGTGTTTGAATATTTTGTTATGTTATTTGTCAGGAACTTGGGGGAGTTAGTACTTCAATGGAACGACAGAAAGCTCTGCTGCAGGAGCTAATGGTTGTTGTGAAAGATATGTTACGGAACACGGAGGTTGCTGTTCGGTCTTTCATGATGCTACGTCCTCGGTTCCATCATTCAAATGCTGGAGGTGCTTCAAGTGCCACTGCACCATCACAAGCTTCAGGAACAGGAGGACCACCTGGTTCAGGTGGTCAAATGACAGCAAGCTCTATTATGCCAGTTTTTGATTTCTATACTGGGGTCCCTAGAAAACCATCTCCCTTTTTACAGCAAACAGTTGCCAGATTTGAGAAGTATCTTGGTGAATGCCGCCAGTGGGTTGAAGAGTTGGAGCAGCTTCTTCTCTCAGGTTCTGAAAGGGGCTCTTCCACTCTTGGATCCTCATTGTTACTTTCTCTTCCAAAAGTCATGTCAAATGTGCACGACTTTTTTCTTCATGTGGCTGCTAAGGTAACACATTGAATATCTTGTGTTCAACATGTATCATTACCATCATTGGTCAGTGAAATTATATCAGCCATACTTTGCATCTGCTTTGGTTTGCATGGTTTAATATATGGACTATGGCATGCTTCTATGTTCATTTTACATGTCTTCTGGGACAGACCTTTCATTTTTGTTGGATGAGAAAACTCTTTTTGCTAATCTCTGCTTGTTGGAATTAGGTCTCTTCTTAGTTGAGCTGAAAGGTAAAAAAGGAAATACACTGCCCATAATGTTTTGGGGTACTCATCTTGTCTTTTCTGTAGTACTTTAATAAACAATTGCTATCTAGACGCACTTCACATATCTGTTACTGTTATCCGTGCATTCAGGTTTATATTGACTTGAAAGCAGTTGGAGTTTTCTAGAATCAGTTACCCTATATTTCCTCTGGAAAGTACATTACAAACTCATCTATATCAGTCATATCATGTAAGAAAGGTGCAAAATGGTTTGGAGTGCTATTTCCTAGTAATGAGATGCATTACAAATGTGGTCCTTAGGTGGAAAGCATTCATCAGTATATTGAATCCATGAAAGCAGCGTATCTTGCGGACCAGCGCCGCCGAGGGGATGGCAATGATCCATTCCTTGAGGCTGATCGGCGTGAAACAGCAAGACAAGAAGCTGCTGCTAAGAGGGTACATCCAACTTCACATTTGCCGAGAAATTCACAGCCGTCAACACAAGTTGCAGGGTTGGTATTAAGCTCAGGGACTCATGGGGCTGCAACTGCCCCACAGACATCCGCAGCAACTACATCAGCTTCATCTGGTAGTGGGTTGTCACTTTTTGCTACTCCTACTTCAGCTCCTTCCTCCATGCCATCTTCTTTGTTTGCAACACCAACCACTACGGCTCCAGTATCTTCACTGTTTGGATCATCTGGAGCTACACCCCAGTCATCACTTTTTGGTTCTTCATCTGCATCTTTGTTTGGATCTGCACCAGCTCCCTCTTTGTTTGGTAGTGCTGCCCCATCTTTTGGCTCTACTAGTACCCCTGGAAGTTCACTATTTTCAACACCATTTGCTTCAGGTACCTTATTACCTTTTTTGTTCTATTAAAGAGTAATTGGGGTCAACTGGTCCACTACTTTACCTTTTCATGGCTTGGATCAAGTTGGTTTGCCAAATTTGTGGCTTAAGAAATCAATTTTATCAACTTGAAGCCATAACCTGAAAGATTCCTTTACATAAGTTGATAAATTTGCCTGTGTAAATCACACGTTTTGTTAATGGCTTCTAAGAAACAAATAACAACCTCATTGTAATCTAATAATGGGTGTATCGTGATCTTCTAATGATAGCGGTTTGAACCCAACATTGGGTAAAACGTAGTTTCTCCTAATATTATTTGTATACGAGTCTTTCAACTTTGAACCAGGGCTTGTTATTGTAAATGCCGGATGTACAAATTTTCTGCTGTTAACGTGACAGCGCCTGGTGGGCTTTGCAGTTCTTTTCCATATGTATGAATGATGTGAAAGTATGCTTACCAAGGTTGCTAATACTGGTCTTTATTAATCCAATACTCTACAATCACAGTGACCCAACTTGACACTTGAGAATTTCTCACGTTTATATGGCATATTTCACCTCCTGATCTGTAATTTTAGCCATGCCTTATTGATATCGGTTCTTAATCTACAGGACACTAAAGTGGAAACAACTTTAAAAAGTTTGAGGGTGACATTGCGACCATTTAAAAGTTAGGGGGAGAATAGAAATGTTAATGGAAGATGGAGACCTTAAAGTGTACTTTTATCACTTATTATACCATAGGATCTGAACGTGTAATATCTTGTAACAATATCAATTGCTACGCCTTGATTTTGATATTATTTCTAAGAAATCTTATCACTTATTTTGATGTTCTCAAAATGATCTTGGTCTTTTGTTAAATATATTTTGGTACTCTCGAGTATCTGGAAATGTTGGATACTTTAGCAGATTACAAACTATTGTGACTAATATTACATGCTAAACTCAACTTACATTGCATTACTCTTGTGTTTTACATTGATTGTCTAATAAATGGTCTTTCACCCAGGTGCTGCTACGGGATCTGGTTCAAGCTTTGGGGCTCCTTCGGTGAGTAAATCTATAGTTTCTGTCTTCCTGTGCAAGTTTAATCATTCTTTCCTTTGTTTTGGAAAAACTGAGTATTTAAAGTGGCAAGAAGAGCAAGAAACATCTACTTCAATGGAAAGTGGACTTGAATTTACTTTAATTTATCCGGCAGCCAGCATGCTAACTTCTTGCTGAAGTGCTATTACCATCTGGTCACCCGCTTTTTTCAAATATTATTGCTGTATGACATGGTATGCATCTATTTTAATTATCTTTTACACATCTACTATATTTTTGCAGAAATCAGCGAAGCCTAAATCTCGAACTGGTAGACGGTAGCCCAAGTAGCTTTGGCCACTAGATCTGAAGCGAACCTCTTGTATTTCTCAAGATATTAAGAAGCTTCATGTGGGGAACCATTTTCTTTGCCCTCTACATGGTCTTCAATGTGGCTTCTTATGCTGTGGAGCAAGCGTTTCTCCAAAGATTTCTAAAACAATCGGGAAAGTCAAATTTGCAGATCAAATGTTGCTTTGTCATGAGATCCCAGTTCTGTGTTCGTCCTTTTTGCTTCTTAATATAGCAGAAGATGTTGGGGAAATCATTATTTCGGCAGCATGGATTACGATTTTTGATGGGATAACTTGGAAGTGGATCATCATGGAACAAGCTGTAGCATATTTGTCGGGATTCGGAATGTCATGAATAAACAGTATCTGCCGCCTTGTGTGGAATTATCTGATTGTACTTTGACTCGGCCTGATGAGTCGTGGCTTGCTAATTACTCTACTGTGCGTTAATTGATGTAGCCACCGATAGTCTAATACATTGTGCTTTTTACTTTCATGTTTTCTTTATTGATGTTATTTTCTTTTTTCAACTCTTGGGAGTAATAGCTCAGGTGGTGTATAAAAAGACAAATTGATCAGAATCCCGGATTAAGAAACACTTGGGGCCAACAGACAAGAATCCTCGCTTGGGTATATATAACGTGGTAAGATTGGCTTATTCCGTCAGACTTTTCATCCAGATGTTCCTTGAAAAGCATTGATTTTGATGGAAAGATGACTATGCTTTATACATCTTTGGCAAACTCTAGCATCTTTCATGAATTAACCTGTACAAGAACCCAGTTTAGGCCCGGACTTATGGGAGCTCTGGACTAAGTGTGAGTTGAGGAAAGTATATAGCTTGTAAGTATGTTGAGGAAAATACAATCGATAGGTAATACGTCGCCAGTGTAAAGGAAGAATTCTGACAAAGCAGCCTTTGTTGGTTAGTCCTTGGGTTGGTATCAGCAGCAGATGCATCTGCCAAATGGATGAAGGTGCTGAACATGTCTAAAGTGGACAGGAACGTCATCAATCTCCAAACTTGGGAACAGGGATCTGCAACATTAATACCTAGTTTCTTCGACCTATGTAGAATAAATCCCAGGGTCAAATTCTTCTCTTTCCGATATTATCATGTTAGCTTGTAGCCTATGCACTTCATATTGGGCTTCATCAGCCTTGGGGTGTGTTTGGTCGGCAGAGGTAAATTCATGAATCTCGTTCTTGGCCTCAATCCAACTTTGCCCGGGATTCTTTTCCAACATCAATTCCCGAATCTTTCTTCTACTTTCAGCAACATCGTCCCATCTTCCTGTAGCAGCATATAAATTGGAAAGCAAGATATGGGAGGCAGTGTCTTCTGCGTCCAATCTTATAACTTGTTCCGCTGCCTGAAGTCCTATTGTCATGTTTCTTTTGTTGACACATGAGCTTAGCAAAGTTCTCCACAATTCTGGGTCATTTTCTCCGTAAGGTGATTCAACTATCATTTTCTCTGCATCCTCCAATAATCCAGCTCGACTTAGCAAACTTACCATGCAAGAATAGTGCTTAGGGCCAGGTGATAAATTGTTTTCCTTCATCTGATTCCACAATATTTTTCCTTTTTCTATCAACCCCCTATGGCTGCAAGCAGAAATCAGAGATAAAAATGTCACTTGATCTGCTCTTAGACCGAGATTTAGCATCTCGTCAAAGAGTTGCAGTGCCTCCACTGCCCTTCCGTGATGACTATATCCTCCAAGCATTGAGTTCCAACACTTCAAATCAGGGTTTGGGAGTCGGAAAAATATTGATTCAGCAGACTGAAGGTCCCCGTTTTTGACATACATATCTATCAAACTCCCGCAGACAGACATTTCGGCATCGTATCCCCTTTTCAAAGCCTGGGAATGAATCATTTCACCTTTTCTTAATGTTGCAAGGTCCGCACATGCACCCAGTGCTCCACTGAGGACAAAACTATCCACCTTATAGCCTTCTCGACACATTCCATCGAAGAATTTGATTGCACGACCGCCATCAGCCATTCTTGAATGGCCTATGATCATTTCGGTCCAGATAACAACATCCTTCTCTAAGACCCCACTGAAGACCTTTTCTGCAGATTCAGCTTCAGCACTTTTGAAATACATCGATGCTAATGTACTTCCTACATACACACTCCTCTCAAGTCCTGCTTTTGTAACTTGAGCATGGAGAGGTTTCCCAAAACTCGAGGCTTGGAATGCATCAGTTGCGGATATGATGGCTGCATATGTATACTCGTCTGGTTTGGGAAGAGACATTCTCTGCAACTGGGCAAGCAGTTTCATGGCCTCCTCTAGTTCCTTATTCTCCGAATACCCTGCAATCATTGAGTTCCATGAAACCAAATCTGGATTTTCCACTTGTTGAAAAACGCTAAATGCTTTTTGGGTATCACCACAATTGCAATACATGTCAAGTAAGGCATTTTGCAAAGGTAAGTCAGCTAGCGCACTGGAAACAATAACTTGGGCATGGAGAAGTTGCCCACGCCGATAAAATCCCAATCTGCCACACGCATTCAAAACCATCGAATATGTAGTCTCGCTGGGATAATGCCCCTCCTCCTCATCTCTCCAAAGACATCAAGCCCTTCTTTGAGCTTATCATTGTTCAGGTACCCAATTATTAGAGAATTCCAACTTACCACATCTTTATCATTTATAAACTCGAAAACTCTTTTCGCCGATTCCAAATCCCCACAATTCGAGTACAATCCAAGTAGAGAGGTTTGAACACATACATTATTCAAGAACCCAAACTTCAAGACTTGGGCATGAAGCAAAGAGCCAGCCAACCGATTTTCAAGCCAACAAGCTGCTAGCAGCAAGCTCGTGAAAGTCGAATCATTTGGCCTCAGGCACTCACTTTCCATTTGGGCAAACAGTTCAAGCGCCAAAGCAGCATGGTCCGACTCTCGAGCATACGCTGCGATGAGTGCATTGAAGGAGACGAGGCTTCTCTGCAGCATTTTGTCGAATATCAACCGGGACTCCCGGAGCGAGCCACACCGGGCGTACACGGAGAGGAGGTTGTTGTTGAGATATGGAGTTCGAGCATAATAGACAGTGGCTGTAGTTAGGATGAGAGCGTGGAGTTGACGCGCTTTTCTCAGGGAGGTTATGGTGGTGCATTTTTGTACAAGAGTCGCCAAAGAAGCTATCTCAGACGACGGTGGCATAAAAAAGAACCCCTTTTACCGTTGGGAGCTCGTAGCCAGTAAACGTCTTTGGGTTGAAGGGAGCAAAGAAAGTCAAGAGCCGCGAATGACATCTAAATTATTTGTAATCTTTTTTCTTTTTCAAATTTTAGTTATTATTTGTAATTTACAATTATTCCGTACTTCTAATTTATCATTAATATTATCAAGTATCAATAATAATGTTAATGAAGACTTGTTAAACCAATAAATGAGCAGTAACACACTTTATACTACTCTATTCTACACTTTAATGTTATAGACTTTTCTTATATTAGAAAGACAAATAGGTGTTTTTGGTCATATGCGAAGCCTTGGTTATTCCTTTAATCAAGTTAATATTTTGTGTTAAAATCTAGATTCGTGTCAAATAATATCAAAGCTAAATTGTAACCTAGACCAATGACTTAGGATTACTATTTCTTAATTTTGGGTAAGTAGTAGGTCTATTTTGTGATATTTATGACTATTATTCTTTAATGTGGAATTATATGAATATGAGTAAAGGGAAATATTACAAACATATCACAAGTCAGGAAAACAAGTAGAACAATCTATCATATAAACGGGGTGATTGTTCATTTCAATTAAAGTTAGCCTTTTGGAGTAAAACTAGACTTGTAATATTAATAGAAGATAAGAATTTCATATTAAAAGATAAAATTTAAATAAAAAATATTCTAACTCTTAAATTAGAAATTAATGTCTTGATCGAAGTTTCCGTTCTAAATTACTTGGTTATGACTTCTCTCTATGTCATGGAAGGAGAGATTGATTGTGCAGGAAGCTCCTCATTATCCTGTTTTGGGTTTTTGGGCTTGTAAATAATTATTCTTATTGGATGCTCCGAATTTTACCATCGTAATTCATTTGGAGTCTTTTTCTCTCTTATTTTGAAGAAATTTCAAAATGCATGGTTCGAAAGCGACTGGTGATGCTCAATTCTGGTCTCAAAGCTTTTCGTTGGCGGAACTGTAGCCGGGAAAAATGTCCGGCGGCTCTTCTGATTGTTCGAGCCTTTGCCGTTTAATCGGCAAGTCTCTTCGTCCGTACGCGGTTCGTTTTACGCTTTTCACTCACTCACTCACTAGTTTCGTGTTGTCAATTTATTAGTTTTCCGTAGTTGCTATGTTTATATTCTGGAATTGTTTCTCAAATTTGTTGGCTTTCATTCGTTGAACTTCCTAATGCACTTCAGTTTTGCAGGAACCAGAGACAGCGGCGGCTTCGTTGACTAAAGAGAAGGAAAAGCAGATTCTAATCGCTCTTTCTGAGGTTCCTTCGCTTCTCAAATCCCTGTTTTGTTCCTTCTCGATGTAACTTATCTCAATCGTCCCACATAATTCAACTTCAACTCCTTTCGATACAGGTCTCGAAAGCAATTCAGCTTTGGACTAAAAGACTCCACTGCTATTCTGACAATGTACCACTCTCTCTCTCTCATGCATACATGAATACTCTCAAATAGGGAGCTTCATCCACCACTATGTGATCCTACACTTTGAACAGGGCAAGGAGCTCGAATCGTCTTTTGACAGTGCAGGCTCAGACTCTAAGGACCATCACTGCTTGACTGAGACCGTAGCTGATTTGGTAATATTTCTCTTCGTCTAGCTGCGTTAGTCATAATCGTTGTATGTTTGGTTTCTGTTCATAACTTAATAGAAACCTTACGGGAACATATGTAGCTTACAATTACTCTCCACAGTCAAAACCATGCAGGATTGCTCATTATTTACGGTAAAAGTTTCCCTAGGAATTTAGGATATACGTTGTGAATGTTATAATCTGTTAAGTATGATGGGAATCTTACGCTTGGTTTGGAATGCAATATTTTTTTGCAAGCTATTTATACTCGGGATACTAGTTGAAAAATGTTTCTTTCTACTTTCTGCAATATGTGGGTTTCGCACGCTTGACCTCTTCGTTTTGTGTTTTCCTCGCAGATGGTTTTGCTGACTTTGGAGAGTCAATATGTTCAACATCTGGCCAGCAAAGTCCTCACTTCTATATCAGATTTTCTTGTAGCATCCGTGAGTTGCCGTGTACTTTTGTTCATAGCTGAGTATATACAATTATGCTGTTCATTATCTTTGTTTTTTATTTATTATTTGTTATTTATTATTTATTATTTATTATTATTTTATCTCTGTTGATATGAATACTTGCAGGAAAGTGGTTGGGATCAATTCGTCCGTTTAGTTTGTGTATGTGCTGAAGTGGCAATGGCTTGCACACTTCCATATTCTTCTGCACCATCGGTCCGTGAAGTGGAAGATTCAAATTCTTACTCATCAAACTTTTATGCTGTTGTAGAACCTAGGCTGAAAAATGCTAACTGGTCTGCAGTAGCTGGCATCATTCGTGTTTTACGTGATATCTTGAAATGTTTGAAGCAAGAATATGATGAGCACCTTCTTGAAGTTTACTTAGATTCTGTAGATTCTTATCTTTCAAATGGGCATTGGGATTTATTGAATAAGGGTTATGATGATCAGAAAAGTGGCATGCAGAAGAGCTTTCCTGTAGATTCTTGCTTTCTCCGAAACACAAATACATTGCAACAGCCATGGGTCATGTTTCTGGGAACTTCTCTTCAGCTGCTCTGCTCTTTGGTTGACGAAAATGATTCTGTGGAAGCCATTGGTGATTCAATTGATGAGCATCCAATTTATATTAAAATTGTTAACCTTGTGCCTAAATTTTTATACTGGTGCCTAGGCAAGCAATGGGATTGTGTTGAGTCGTGGATATCTCAGTACTTTAGACATAAGTTGTTGGTAAGGATTGAATAGCTTTTTTGCTTAATTTACTTTGAGATCCAACAAGCTTCATAATTTTAATGAGCTTAACTAGACACAAAAATAAAGAATCATTACTAAGATTTGTAGAGAGATGCTTCTTATGATCACTTCCTAAGTTTCTTCAAGGATGTACTCCTGTTCGTTGCCCTCTTCTGTGGGTTATTTGTCACCTTGCAAGTCCAGTCAAATTGAACCAAGTGATATATATAATGCAGGTCCTAATGGTCAGGCTGAGTTTTCGAGCACATCTGGAATGTTCCACTCTTGTTTCATGGTTACTACTACTCCATACTTACTTTCAAGACCTCTTGCTGAAGCCCTTAGTGCAACCTGAGTATTGTCAGGATGATTACCTTGAAGGCTCTCCGTTTTTATTTAGCATTTCTGATGAAGAAATAAGTAGTATGCACTCCCGCCATACTCAGAGGCTGGCTGTTTTTCTTTTCCTAAGGCTTTGCTTCAGTTTGATCAGTCAAGAAAACACTGACAAGCAATGTGTATGTGTAACTCCAAATTCATGCCTAAACTCTAACTCAAATTTGGACCTGGGAGGTTGCTGCAAGACGAAGGGCTTATTAGAGCTCTCTAAGTGGCTTAAAGGGAATCTTCCTACCGACTTTTTTCTGAGCCATGAATCTTGTTTTGAAAGATGTGTCAACTTTGCCTCATCCTTCCTCCAGTTATTCATGCAAGAGGTTTGTATCTTGAATCACTTTTAAGTTTGTTCTTTGTGTTTGGTTGCAATGTTGCGTTAACTCTTCAATTGACATTTCATATATTTTGAAAGTTAATAGTTATTGAGGTTACGTATTTCTTGTTGGTTATATGTTTTTCTGTTATAAGGACTCATTTGGGCTAGGTACTTGAATGTGTAATTAGATATTCAGGCTCTGAAAATATCCCTACTTTGATAAACATAAGACATCAGCAAGTGGAGGGTTCCATTTCTGTATCTACTCTTATTTCTCATATTTGCAAGGAATAAGCACAGTGGGCTGCTGATATAAGAGGACATGTCCAATATGATTCCTAATATGAGGAACTAGTACCTCTTTCTCTCTTCTTGGGTAGGCTATGTGGTAGTGAAGGTGTTCAGGACGAGGGTGAGGCTCGAACGCAGATAACTGGTATCACTTGAGTTCATGCAGGAGTTCTAATGGCATGAGTTCCCATAGGCTAATTAATTGTGATAGTCAAGGAAGAAATCTCGGAATCATTACTTGAGTAATGGTTGTTAATTTTCATTCCAAGGCGTATATGTACAGTCTTCGTGAACTCTGGAGTGATAAATCATTTTGGCTACATGAGTACGACTACAGGTTGATCATGTGCAAATTTACAAAAGCTTCACCAAAAAAAAGGCTTATATGAAGGCAATTCTAATTTTCTTTTCCTGTGTCTGAGTTTGCCATTTTTGGCACCCTGTGATATGATATGATTCCACATGGGATTTGTGACTCTTCTTCCGTCTTTTTCTGCCTTTTCTCCCGGATTTACTATTTTCTAATTTCTTGTTTCTCTCTTAAAATGTAGGATGATATATTATTCAAAATGCTCTTGCAACTGCTTGGTGTATCTTCTTATGCAGAGAAACAGTGAGCAAACACCATTTTGGTTATTTTTTACTGGTTAATAATTAAGTTGGTTGTGAATTAACTTTACAAGTTCTTGGATTGTATCCAGGCGTCACAAAGAGAAGCTGATCTTTGAAGATGTCGAGGAAGATATTCTTTTTCATGTTTCAAACCTATTTAATCCTGTAAACCTATTTCAGCTATTTCTTTCAAAGGCAAGTTTATGCAAAAAGGAAAAAAATTGACATTTGGAATCTTCTCTCCTCTTATCCATGTTCTCTGTTTGTGAGATTGAACCAAAGCAAGGAAACAAATTTATGATATGGTTCTTCATAACTTGCAGTTACACTATGATCACCAAGTTCTTCTTGATTACCTTATTTCTAAAGATACAGGAATCAGTTGTGCAGAATATCTTTTAAGGTATGTGTACCAGATGCAAATTTATGTAAGCCACCGATCCGTTTTCAAGCTCTCAACTATTGAAAGCTGTAATATGAAATTTCTTATGGCAATTTGTTCCCTGCTTTCACTTTCAAGCTTGTTGCTTCTCAATACATGTTGGTCGTTTAGGCTATTAGGTTGGCTACTTAGTTGATGGTTTTACCTCCTTGCCTTCTGGGTTATTTGGTTTGTTGGATTAAATCTGATACATTAGAGTCTATGGTTAGCCCTGACTCATCCATGCTTTCAGGGACTTCTTTTTTTTTGCTTATACAATACCGGGCAAGACAAGCTGAGTTCTATTTCTTATACATGATACTTGACATTGGAATAACATCTTCTTGCCCTTATTAACATGTTTGTTTATAGGTGCTTGCGCATAGTATGTGACTCGTGGCATTTATTTGTGGAATTTTCGTTCCATGGGAAAGTTACAAGTCAACCATCTCGTAAGAAAAGAAAAACATCAATGGATGGCTCCAATCTTCTGGCAGATGTAATACCTATAATTCAGAAAAGCAATGGAATTCTCAATTCGCCTGAGGAGGAATGTGAGGGAGATAATGGATATGCCTGCAAAGACTATGTGATCGCACCATTTGAAGGAGCCAGAGAGTGTTTGCTTTTATTAAGAAACTCTGTTGAAAGTCTTCACCAGAAGAAGCTGTTTCCATATAATCCAGAAGTGCTTTTGAAACGGTGGGTTTCTTGAAAATGGATGTCTTTGTGCTTCTGTTGAACTTCTCAATTTTCTCAGCAGTGTATTTCAATATGAGATGCTGCAAAAATCTTGTTATGTCTCCTGTTGATTTGCAATTACACATACGAGAAGGAAGTTTCAAAATAAATACATTCCAAGTTATGAAATTAAATCATATGTACTTGTGATGTACTCATCTGTTCAGTGCAATCAATGTGAAGTAGGTCTTCATTTCTTTACAATTTTTTTGGAGAAATGCTATGGAACCAGTCGGCTGTTTCTTTTCCATGTTACTTGTGCGCCGTTGCTACATTTTTTTAAGGTTACACGTTTACATAAATATATGACTCCTTGGTATGGTTTTACACGAATTGTTGTTCAATTTGAGTTTGCACTTGTCTAACGTATCACATCGCTTTTCAGAACATACACCTATTTTAACAGCATTCTATTTATGCTGTTCATTGATTCTACAAAAGTTTTTCCTCTTTTTTTTTTTTAAAAATCTGAAATGTTTCAGGAGTGGTTAGTGAGCATGTAATCTGAAGTTGTGTTTCTATAGGTGGTCCTGTGGGTGTGGGTGTGGGTGTGGGTGTCTGTAAATATATATGCCTCCATTTTTCTCCAATTTTTTTGTCAGTTCTGGTTGCAAGAAGTTAAAACTAAGAAAACTATAAAACAGCACTTATACATATGTCCATATTCAGGAACAGGTCTAAGGTGGTGGCACTCTTCTATTGGAATTGAACCTTTTTATCACTTTATGTGCAGAAATTGGTTCAATGGTGTACTTTTGGCTCTTCTTTTCTAAGAGGAGAAAGATTTAATTTCCATTTGGTTCTTGGAGTTCAAAATAAAGAACTTCAAAAGTCTTGTTAAGACCTAGTTTTCTGAACTGCTTAATCTTTCTTTCAGCTTGACAAGATTTCAGGAGCTCTGCTTCAAGGAAGAGAAATAGTTTGAGGGAATGTTTTGGAGCGTGCCTTATTTCTTTGGAGTAAAGCATGAAAATGGGATCATGTCAACCAGAGATGCTTAGCTTTTCAAGTTATTTCAAATGAATGTGTTTACTAGTCAAGTAAATGTATCCAGGCTACTGGGATGGACAATAATTGCAAAGATGCTCCAATGCTTGGCTTTACTCATTGCACAGTGTTGTTAGAATTGGTCGTATGAAATGGGTTAATGTTGAACTCTGGACGAAGAGAAGAATTAGCAACTTGCTAGCAACAACCAGATAAGGTACGTCAAATTGAAGTCCTATTATGTTTTCTGTGGAATTTGACTTGCAGTTTTCCATAAAGATGTGGAGAAGGTTATAGATGTTTTTTATTGCATCATTGAGTGAAAAGTGTCCGCATATCCAAATGGATTCTTATAAACGAGTTCTTTGTGTGCCTGCTAAGCTTCAATAAGTATTTCCTTGTGTCAATTTGCTGTTAGTCAACCCTTTATGGCTTGGTCCTTAAAGCATTCCATTATGTCTCTCCTCATCCACCCGCAGGTCCCCAGAACGAAAACAGTTGTGGCTTTAGCCAAGGAAAGAGAAACAAAGAAATAAAAGACATGCATCTGTGAAGTTTTGGTGTCTCCTCCTGCAGATTTTGAAGTCGGGATGTGCACATTATTATGTGTGGAACTTGGCTTACTCATTTAGTGCTGTGTTTCCCACCATGTATGTGCATATTGAGATCAGATGCATGGTTCTTTTCAAGGCTTTTGATAAGTGGATGTATTTTGAACAGTAGATACAATTTTGAATCTTGTAATTTGAAGTGGATTCCATTTTGGATTTGAAACATTATCTTTCTTTACTATTAGTATTTCCTCGTATGCCGCGTGCTGATGGCTAGCCCTCTTTAGTTTGTTTTTAATGTTAAATGTACAAGTCAAATTTGGGTTAAAACCAAAAGGCCACCAACTTGGTGCTACATTTGTTAGGGCGGGGCTCCAACAAGGAGAAGGTATCATGGAGCATGTACTTATTTGATGGAAAAATTAATTATTTTTTGGTGAATAAGGGTTTTTTTGTTTTTCACTTTGTTCACCTCTTGAGTTAAACTCGATTTTAGCGTATTTACTAGACAAGCCTATCTAAGCAAAAGAATTAAATTCATTTTTTAGGAAAAGGCCTTGTGTATTTAAAAAGATAAAATAATCCTCATCTAAACGGGATGGACATTGTTCAAACTCTTGTCATCGTAAATCCTCATTTGCAAGAATATATAAAGAAAAGGTTCAGGAAAAGCTTGTAAGCTTTTTCATTCATAGATTGGAACTTCAGATTCTATTTAAAATTTTGCCTTTTCTCTCCTCTATGGATTGGTGTGTACGGTCAATTAAAAACAAAAGATAGTTCTTTTTTGTTTGGGTTCCAACTGAGTTTCATGTATCTACTTTTGTTGAAAGTGGAGTTAATCCTTCTACGGTGGTGAAAATCATTCAGCCTGTTGATGTGAAGTTCTTTGATCCCAACAAGTATAAGCCACTAGACCTTTCTTCATTGAGACATTGGTCTTAGGTTCAACAATTGAAAATTCAAATGTGAACCTGGAGTTCATATTTTTTAGCATCTTCAAGTGGGAGTATAGGAAAGGTTAGGACATATTGTTAAATTCATGCTCGAAGAAGTTCTCTAGGGTTGCTTTGTGTTAGACCATCCTGTGTGTCAGACCCGTCACTGCCACACTCAAACACCTAGTCTAGCATAAAGTCACAGTATATAGCCTAGAGTCACAGTGTATTATTTTATTCTTTTATTGCCTTTACATATATGTGTATCTGGTGTATATATGGTAGGTCGGAGCCTTTTTTTTAAGCCGCTTAGCTCCTACCCATATTCGAAGGATCCGAACCCGAACCACCCACCCACTTCCTCTCACCCTCCAACCCAGCCTAGGCCTACTCCTCTACAGCTCGCCTGACCCATGTGCCTAACCCGGCCCATGCCAACTGGTGCATCTGCGACTAGATGACAATGGGGTGGATCCTTACCACCTCCACCGCCCCTATCGTGGCACAACTTACCACATTTCGGACGTCGACAGCCATCTGAAACCATCTGGCCACCACGTTCGCCCAACAGTCCATCGCACGCGCCGTCGCCTTGCACCTAGATCTACAAAATCTCCATCACGGAGATCACTTTGTGGCCAATTTTCTCTAATCAATTAGCCCTAATTGGCAAGCCACTCCATGACAGTGAGTACCATACTCACGTTTTTTTGCAGTTTGGGGTCGGAGTATTGTGCCCTAGCCGTTGCGGTCTCAGTCAACTCTCGGGTGGCGCCGCTTTCTCGGGAGGACCTCAACGGCCTTCTACTCTCCCATGAGGCCTCGTCGACATCAATAGCCGTGATCTTTCACCTGCTCTGCCTCCTACGACATTCGCGGCTCACCTAAGGGTCCCTATTGCCTTCTCCAATCGGGCCCCTTTGGCGATGAGTGGGTCCACATGCGCCCCCTGACCTAGTTCCCTGCCCTCTTTTCTCCCAAATCCCTTTCCTTTCCCAGTCTCTAGTGGCAGCAAGTGGCAGTCGTGGACAGCGGCATTCGCGTCAAATATGCCGCCGTTAGGGCCATTATGCCTTTACGTGCTGTGAGCGCTACAATGCTCACTTCACACCCCTTCCCCCCAGCCGGCTCCTTCTCACTCACCCCCCTTAGCCCACTTCATCTCACCCACCCCTCTTCACCACTCAACCCCTTCCTCCTACACGGCCCACCCCACGCCCCCAGCCCAGCTTCCTGTGGTCCCATCCCCCTACCTGGCCCCCTATCCCTACTCAACCCCTTATACAACCCACCCACCTTCGACCCACGTCCCCCCCCACTTTGGCCCAAGCCTCTTTTCCTTTAGCCCAGGACCCCTTCCACTTGGCCCAGGCCCTTTTTGCTTCTCATGCCTATTTCCCTCCTACCTATGCCCATTTCCCTTCGGCCTAGGACTCCTCCCCCCTAGCCCAGGCCCATTTTGCCACCCCAACTCTCTTACCCCCGCCCCAGGCCCATCTCCTCTTGGCCCAGCCCACCTTCCCTTCTATCCAGGCCCATCTCCCTTCAGCCCAACCCTCTTTTACCTCTGCCCAGGCCCATATCACCTCCCAAGCCCCTTATGCTCTCCTTCCTTTTGCTCCCCCCAACCCTCCTTCAACCCATGCTGCCTCCTCTTGGATCCCGGACTCTGGTGCTACTCATCATGTTACCGATAGTCCTGCCGGTCTTTCCTCTGTTGTTCCCTACACTGGCACTCAGCAGTTGACTGTCGGTGATGGGGTTTCTCTACCCATCACTCACATTGGTACCTTTTTCTTCCTCGTTCTGCCTTATCTTTGTCTTACTAATATTTTAGTTGTTCCTGGCATTGCACGCAATTTATTATCAGTCTCACACTTTGCCCTTGACAATCAATGTGTCTTTATTTTTTATGATACTCACTTTTTTGCTCACTCCTTATCTACTGGTCAGATCCTACTCAGTGACCATCTTGATCACGGCTTATACCGCTCTTGCCTCTTGCTCCCGGATTGCCCCGTTCAACCCTCTCTGCCACCGCTTCCACCTTACTCTCATTATGGCATCACCGTTTGGGCCATGCCTCCTTCGACACTATTGTCTGGCTTTTGTCCACCACTAACACTCCTTTTGTTCGCACTTCTTCCTCTCTATGTATCGCCTGTGCTCTCAGTAAGAGTCACCGCCATCCCCATCCCCCCACTCAGTCTCGGGCTTCCCAACCCCTTGAACTGGTTCATTTTGATGTATGAGGCCCTACTCCTGTAACCTCCTTTCATGGTTATAAATATTATGTTTACTGCATCGATGACCACTCTCATTTTACTTGGTTCTACCCCTTCACCACCTGCTCTTAATTTTTCTCTATTTTTCGTACATTTCATTCCTTAGTGTCCACCTAATTCTCCCACCCATTCCATACTATTCAGTGTGATGGTGCTCCTAAGTTTCTTTCTTTAGACCTTTGTGCTTATCTTTCCACTCATGGTATTCACCAGCGTGTTTCCTGTCCGTACTCTCCCTTCCAAAATGGGATTGCATAACGAAACATCGTCATATTGTTGAGACGGGCCTTGCCCTCCTCACCTATGCCTCTGTTCCCTTTCCGTTTGAGGAATTTGCTTTCCAGACTGCCATTGTTCTGATTAATCGTCTTCCCACTATTGTTCTTGGCCAATTTCTCCTTGGTAGGCTTTGTTTCATATCCTTCCCAATCTCTCTCATTTTCGTGTCTTTGGCTATGCCACCTTCCCCTATCTTCGACCTTATGCTCCCCACAAGTTGGCCCTTTGCTCTCGTCCTTGTATTCTCATGGGCTATCCCCCTAGTTACCATGGCTATCGCTGCTATTGCCTTTCTACTCACCGTTTCTATATCACAGCCAATGCCCTCTTTGATGAGACCACTTTTCCCTTCTCCACTGCCCCTTCCTCCTTTCCTCCTCCCCCCCCCCCCTTCACCCCCCTGTTTCCCTTCCCCTCTTTCCTACACTCCCCACTCCCCCCCTCTCCAGTCCCTTCCCCCTCCTCCTTGCCTCCCTCCCCCCCTCCTCCCCCTCCTTGTCACCCTATGATTACCCGTCTTAAGGACGGTACGGTGACTCATTGTATTTTGACTTGCAATCACACCTTTGCTCTCACTGCCACTACTCACCCCTACCCTGAACCCACCACTTTCTCCTAAGCAGTTAGGGACCCTCAATAGCAGGCTACCATGACGGCTGAGTATACGGCGCTTCTCCAGAATGGTACGTGGGATCTTATTCCACTTCTCCCTGGTGCTGACCCTATTAGTTGCAAGTGGGTATACAAGGTTAAGCTTCGCTCGGATGGTTCTCTTAAGCGCTATAAGGCTCACCTTATGGCGAAAGGTTTTCATCAATAGCCTTGCATTGATTACACATAGACCTTCAGTTTGATTGCCAAACCAGTCACTGTCCACACTCCCATGTCTCTAATGCCTTCTTGCATGGCTCTCTCTCTCTGAGGAAGTGTATATGCTTTAGCCTCTCGGTTTTTTGGATGCTTCTCATCCTCACCATGTTTGCTGCCTTCGTCGCTCAGTTTATGGCCTTAAGTAGGCTCCTCGCACTTGGTATCAACGACTTAGCACTTTTCTCCTCTCCCTGGGTTTCTCTATGTTTGCTGCTGACACCTCACTCTTTGTGTTACATCGTTCTCAGTACAACATGTTTTTATTAGTCTACGTTGATGACATCTTGCTAACTAGTTCCTCTCAAGCTCTTCTTTCCTTTTTCCTAACAGCTTTACAGCAATAATTTGCTATTAAAGATCTTGACTCCCTTCATTATTTTCTCGGCATTGAGGCCCTTCACACCCTTCAGGGCTTACTTCTTCATTAGGCTAAGTTCACCCATGACATTTTATCCCGTGCTTGGATGTCCGATGCTCGTGTTGTCCCGACTCCTTACACTCCCACTGATACTCCCTCCCAGTGGGCTGGTGACCCTCTCCCTGACCTATTTCACTACTGCAGCATTGTTGGGGCCCTTCAGTACCTTATTCTCACTCGGTCGAATATTGCCTACTCTGTTAACTTGGTGTGTCAGTTTCTTCATGCTCCACTACTACTTATTGGCACTTGGTTAAGCGCATATTGCGTTACCTCATTGACACTCCTCGTTATGGGATTCACCTCATTCGTAGCTCCTCCACTGCTCTCCATGTCTTTTCTGATGCCAATTGGACGGGTGATCGTGATGATCGTCGTTCTGGTTAGTGGCTTTGGGGTGTTTCTTGGTCCCAATCTCATTTCTTGGTACTCTCGCAAACAACGCACTGTTGCCCGTTCTAGTACAGTGGCCGAGTATAAGTGCCTTGTTGATATTGCTGCTGAAGTTATTTGGATTGAGTATTTCCTTCGAGATCTACTTGCTATCCTTCCTTACCACCTACCCTGTGGTGCGACAATCTCTCCGCTAAGTAGCGAACCCAGTTTTTCATGCGCGCACCAAACATATTGAGATCGACTATCACTTTACTCGGAATGCTACCTTCATGGACAGCTTCAGGTTCACTTCATCTCCTCTGCTGATTAGCTTGCGGATATCTTCAACAAAGGCCTATCTACCACTCGCTTTCAGTTGTTGCGGTCCAAGCTGATGGTCCTCTCGGATCCATCAGCTTGCGGGGGGGTGTTAGACCGTCCCGTGTGTCAGACTCGTCATTGCCACACTTAAACACCTAGTCTAGCATAGAGTCACAGTGTATTATTTTATTCTTTTATTGCCTTTACATATATATGTATCTGGTGTATATACAGTAGGTTGGAAATATATAATATTGGAGAGTTTTTCTTCACTGTTCATCATCTTCACTAGCTATCCTAATTCTATCTCTTTGTATTTGCTAACAAATCTTTACCATTCTGATAGAGATTTTGGAAACAAAATAGTGGAGTTTGTGGAGGACTCTGATATAGAAAAGCCGAAGGATGGTTGGGCTCCAGTTTATGTGATTGATATTGTTATAGTTGGGATAGATTTTATGTTTAGCTTGTCTCGTTGTCTCATTCTGTAATGGACTCGAGTCAGACTCAGTCTAGACCAAACTTGGCTGCCTTTGTAGATTTTTGATGGTATGGGTTCCCGTAAACAAGCCCCATTTTGTTACTCTTAGCATTTTCTTTTCACCATTCCTCATACAGGCAGCATAGAAAGGGTTCCCTGAGGGAGATTTGGCTACAAGTCCCATTACAGTCTCAAATTGCGGTGTTGAGGGATTTATCGAAGGAGGATTCCACGACCCCTAATAGATAGGCACATTCCTCAAGTTGATTTGCCACGATTATGCAAAGCAGCTAATGCGTTTATTCTTCCTTCAAGAGGTGAAGGATGGGGTAGACCTCCTATGGAAGCCATGGCAATGTCATTGCCAGTAATTGCCACGAACTGGACCAGGCCAATAGAGTATTTAACCGAAGAAAATAGTTATCCCTTGCCAATGGATAGAATGAGTGAGGTCGTGGAAGGGCCATTCAAAGGGCATCTTTGGGCTGAACCTTCTATCGATAAGCTTCGAATTCTTATAAGGCAAGTGATAGATTATGCTGAGGCAGCGAAGATCGAAGGCAGGCAGGCAAGGGAGGACATGATAAGAAGTTTCTCCCCCGAGATTGTGGCGAAGATAGTTGCTGATCATATAGAAAATACACTTCAGAATAAGTTAAAGAGCTACCACACCTCATTAAGTTAGATATGATGTGCTTATTAATCCCTCTTCCTTGAAGTTGGCATATTTATCAGTTGAGTTTGGCATCGAGATGGCCCGTTTAGGCAACAAAAGGAGTTGGGTGAGTAAGATAACAAGCCATTAAAGAGTAATTAGTTCATATTTCTAGTGGTGTACCATTTTTCTGAATATATTTGTTACAAACCATTTTAAGCTGAGTTTTGAGTTGTTATTTCATGCATAAAAGGTGCCATTTAAAGCTTGAGCTCTCTGATGCTGTATTCGAACTCATTTTCTTCTTAAAATTAGTTTTAGAAAATGTATACATAAGACTTAAAAGTAGATCCTCAATAAATTTTTGACTTAAAAAACAACTTTTACTGCTCTTAACACTTTCTGAAATGTGGTAAGGTTTGATAAACTGCATTGCCACAATATAAGTTGCATAAAACCTTTCCTCGGTACCAAGTGATCCATCCTCTTGAAAGTCTAGTAAAACTTACAGGAGTAACTGCGAAATTTGATTTTCCCTAGGACTAAGCAACGAGCTGGCCAATTCTTGGGCATATTAACCCGGGCCAAAATAGACAATCAGGATTGCACATGAATCATAGAAAAGAACCACAGGAATGTGCTTCCGATACATGCATTCAAAATGATTGTTTAAACCAATCCCAAAAGTCTGATTCTCAGTTACACAGAATCCACATCAAAACCTGTTGGTCTCCCATACAGGATATTACCACCAAAAAACTCTATTTGAGTTCGTTATCTTATAATTTTCTCTAAAGAACATCTTCTATCATTACAAGATGATCCACATTTTGGATTGAAGAAAACTGGTAAAATTTCATTCTTACAACTATTTGGACATGCGAGCTGATATCCCGTAAGTATAACTCAGATAATCACCGGTCATACTTTATTTGCCGTGGTAGCTTATCAGGTTAATAAAAGGTCTGTTGGAAGCTATCTGATGGTCGTGTACTTCAGTCTAAGATTCCTGAAGATATGGAGCAAAAACTGTCATGACTTGCTGATAAACAGGCTTCTTAAAATCCACTGCCTGCATAGAACGGCAAAATGATCATTTCAGTAAATCAACGTGACAAGTACCAACAGCCCAAGGGTTTTAGGAACTGCAAAGAAGGGTGAATTCTACCCACCCGCTCAATAATCTGCTCCGGGGATATCCATGACCATTCGCCAAATTCAGGTTTCTCTGTCCCATCACCCAGAAGATTGATTTCCTCGTCCTTCCCAGTGAATTTAAGAAGAAACCTGAAAGTTTGCAAGTCATAAAGTTAAACCAATCTAACATTTCATGGCATACCCAGAAGCATAAGGTTTATTTCTTGTCGCCAGCCCCCTAACTCGAACACCACTGGGAAGAGAAAGGTGGAAGCGCCAAGGGAAGGGGGGCAAGGACATAAAGCAGTCATGCTTTCTTTTGTTTTGGACGTTCAGTAAATTTATGGATGGAGAGGAGCAGTAGGGAGAAGGGGGTTGGTGTATATTAGAAAGGATATGACAGGGCAAGAAACCGTGTAAGTTCGTAATAGATAAATAACAAGAGTTAATAAATTGTAAGACATTTTTAAGGCAATGTTAAAATGTGAATGAATTGTTACAGATAAAGGAAAGTGCAGAAACTTCATTAAAGTCTGGGTCCTTTCATTTCGAATTTCTTCAATTTGAGAAGACTAGATGACAGGGGGATAATATCCATCTAAATTCCCACAAATCTTCTCCCCATATCACATTTCATTTCTACCGTTCCCCACAACCAAACTCTCTCCCTGGTTGGTACCCTCAATAGAAAGGAATAACTATTGCTTTCCCCCTCCATTCTCTTCATCACTCTCCCACCCAAAATGTAAAAGGAAGACAGAACCCAGTCCAGAACAAGCTCAAATTTTGAGCCCTGGTTTAAGTTATGTTAGGTTAAGCATATCCAGTGCTTTAAAAAATGACTGGTCCTGGGTTGATGAACTGACTCAATTTTCAGTTATTTTCCTAATCTCAACTGAATCTGACCTCATCTTGACCCAGTTGCTACCACAGATGGTGCACACCGTAACTAACAATCTATGGAAAATTCATTTGCTCACCACTTCTGTGCTTGACCCTTCCAGTCTGATCCCCATTGATGTTTAAGCTTTTCCCTGACTTCAGGAGGGAAGTCATAAGTCAACCAGTAAGGCGCCTGCATGAGAATCCCAACCAAGGCATGAACTAGTTTCTCAAAATGGAACTGTAAGATTAAAATACAAGACATGGGTGGTTTCACAGCTGCAAAGAATTGGAATTAGAAACACTAGGTTGAAATACATTTAACCTTAAAAAGTTCAACTTCCTGTGCAATGGCAACACTTCAGTCCTTACATCTATCAAATTAGAGGATTCCATGACAGGAACTAGTGATGTTGCAAATAGAGAAACCATACAGCATACCCTGTCGATTAGTAATAAAAATTTTACAATTTTTTTTGTTTATGTCTTATTGACACAAAAAGAATAATTTCTCTCTGATTAACCTCTATTGAAGAGAAACTCATCCACAAGAAGAACCAACACCAGATCTTCTTTGTTGGTTGAAGGTTTGTTTCCGAGGTTGATCCTTCGGCTCCTCAATCAGAGACCACTTCTGTTTTCTCTTTATAAATTGCCACAATTTAAATTACTATGGGATGAAAATTGGAACTTGTTAAATTTCAATGAAATTCAAATATCTGTTAAATTTGTCAAAAGTTACTTCAATAAAATTACTAATAGAGAAGGGAAATTGACCTTTGATAAAGAAGGATCCAAACAAAAAATAAATATGCTTATAAACCCTGATGGCACCACACTTCTAACCTTAATTAAGGTATACAAAGACACACACAGCATGGATAATAGATTAGACATCAGCACATCTATGATTTTACAGCCACAGGTCCTTTTATTCTTTCATTCAGAATCCGACCAACTACATCTTACTCAACTTGTGTCCTTTTGTTGGGCTGGCCACTTTAATTGGTCTATTGCTAAGGTTCAAGTGTGCCGACTAGTTCATCATCTACACCCTGAGATACCCTTCAAGTATGGCATACTGATTGGAAAAAAAAAAAAAAAGAGAGACTTACTCTCAAGGAATGAAGAAATGTCAAAACAGGCTACATCATTAATGTGTGGTACATTGTTCTCTTGGGTGTGATACCTTAGAATCATAGTCAACCATTAGTTCATCTATCCTCCTCTTGTTCTCTCGGGTGTGACACCCTAGAATCATAGTTGATCATTAGTTCATCTATCCTCTTCTTTCCTTTTTCTCTTTCTATGTGCTGTGAGGTGTCCCTAACCAATCACTGAACCAATCCATTAGATGAACTTCATTTTGCAAGTAAAAAGCAATTAAAGTCAACATGTTTCAGCCAAAAGCCACCGTTTTCCTTCCCAAGCTCTGCTGAGTGGAATGACTCTGATAGTGTCCTAGAAAGGGAACACAAGTTCAGCATTTGCTATCATTATGTTCCAACATATTCTATGTCCGGGCTGGCATGTGTCTATCTATAAGAGACAAGCCATCAAGACCTCTGCAGCCATAGTATAGACATTTCTTAAGAAACTCATCTTCCACCCTACCCTTCCCTCAAGCAAAATGCATCTGAAAGTGTTAAGAACATCCCAAGTATTTGTAACCTGAGGAAGAAAAAGTTCAAAATTCATACCTCAGCAAGAATTTCGGCTGAAGTAACTCCTGTCTCCTCTCTTAACTCCCTGATGACTGCAGTTCTAGGATCTTCACCCTCATCGATACCGCCCTATTAAATTAGAACAAATAAGATAACAATCACATATCTAATAGAATTTGACTTCCTAAATATTCACGGAAGCCAAAACATAATCCTGTGAACAAAAGACAATTTGTGATTTTCAAAAAAATAAAAAAAAAAATACATGAATATAATTTGAGGAAAAAATATTTGTCTACAACAAAAAAGGACTCAGAAAGCGCACAGGTGCACCAAATAGATAAGGATGCCGGGCCATTTCTTGTTTCGTTAATTTCCTAGACTTCCTCAGAAGCAACACGCAGTGGTTTACTTCCAAAGCAATCACATTAAAATATCTGTATCCTAAAATCACGGAAGACAAAATACTAAAGCTGTACCTGGGGCATCTGCCAGGCCTCGGGTATATCTAGTCTTGAAGCACCAAAAACCTGCACGAAGAAGCAAAACCCAGAAGCCCAATAGAAGCACAATTGAACATACAAAAACAGATGCTCACATAAAATATAAATAAAAAAATACAAAAAACGTAAATAGTTACCTTCTTAGAAGGATTGATGAGGCAGACACCGACGTTTCTCCTGTAACCTTCGGGAGCGGATTCCATGGACGATGACGATGAGTGCAACTCGGAGGAGGAAAGCGTACGAGAAGGCTTTCGAAACAGGAATGGCAAGCGCGTGATATCTGGAGATTTAGGAGGGCAAGTTGGGAAGAAAAAAGTAGGAAGCTTGGGAAAGATCTTCAGCAAAGGAGGTGGAGAAGTAGAGATCAGGAATCGACCATGAGCCATTACACCACAGGGCTTTCCGGAAGTGCCTGTATTTACCACAAAACCCTTCGCCCTGGCATGCTGTTTATTATACTGAAAATTGATTAAAAGGCTAAAGCAGGGTATAAAAATTCGTATGTTGCGAATATAGATTTCACTTCACAAACGTAAATTTTTATATAAAAAAATTTTACTTTACAAAAAACAAAAAATAATTTGAATTATATTTTTTTACTATTCTTTTTACCATTGATTCTTAATTCCACGACTCCATAAGCACAACTACATTTCTTGAAGTTTCTTCATGGATTTCTCAATAGCATGAAACCTCACTATCAATTGCCCATAAAAGGTGCATTAAGCTCCCTAAGTCTATTTTTCTTTTATTCAACCCCAGTATAATAAAAATTATTAAGATATAAAGGTATAAAAAAATATTCGCTATAGTTATTAACTAGATCTAATCTCTTTTTTTTTCAAGTTTTTCTTTATAAACTAAGAGACATATTAAACTCGAGTTCAATGCCTTTTTTTATTTGTTTAAATTTTATCACACAATCTTACATTTTGATGTGTAATTTTTGTTCAATCCAGTAGAGTAGATTCAAAGTGAATTGTAATATTAAATTGAAATGTTCTACGATTCAATTTAAAAATTAATTTAAAAGTTAAATAATTCTTTTTATATTGCTTTATCATATTTAGTTGACAACAAGAAATGATTATTACATCAATGGTTTTGGACGGAGCATTGAGTCATATGAGAAAATTAAATCTTATGTGATTTTCCTAATAATCAAATTTAGGTGATAACCTTTGTTTTTCTTTCTTTTAAAAATTTAAACCGTCTAAAATAACGAATTTAATCCTTCAATTGCCATAATATTCTCTTTCTACTTTTTATTGTAACACATGAATTAAGAAATCACGACTTCTTGCAACAACATTTATAAGAAGGAGGTTTGACTTAGAGCTCCCCCTCAAAAACATTAGCAACTATGTCCGGACTTATGTTAATGGTGGTCAGAGGGACTTTGTTAAAATATATAAAAAGGATAAGTTGACCTATACTCTAAGCTGCAACAGCACATGTCTCCATGGTGCAAGCTGCATTCTCAGAAGCATTCACGTAGCAGACACTCCGGTAGCATTATAGCCAGGGTAAACACCCCAATCTATTCAAATGGTCTCTTGACTTAGACTAAAATTGCAGCAATTAACAACAGTTAGTATCGGAGCATTCAAGGGTTCATCGTTTAGTCCATCATGAGTTTACAGCATTGGCGTTGCACGTACAAACCTCGAATTAATTTTTATTTATTATTTCCTCATATCTTCTTTTTGAATATAACAACCATGTACTAATAGTTTCCAAAAAATTACACCATCCAGTACGACATTTACAAAGCAAACAATGAAGGGGGAAAAAAAATTACTTCAACAATGATAAGTATCTACATTTTACTTCAACAATGAGCAGTATCTAAACTTCTTGGTGTGATGCCTCCAGTTTAGGCAGCCATTTCCAAACTGTTATCAACCCAGCTTGATCTCCGGTAAAAAAGAGTCCTGCATGGTCTGGACCTACTTGCATTGCCACAACTTTTTGCTTGGAAAATAATCTGCTCCTCTCAGCAAATCTAGAACAATAAAAATAAAATATTAAAAGCCATTGACAAAAAGAAGACTACTTTTCTTTTTTAAGTAAAAAGAGTTATGAAAAGCTAAGTATACTTACGATGGCAATTCATACATGTGGACAGAATCATCATCGCAGGAGCAATACAAAATTGGTTTGCCATTCCCATCAGTCATCCCACGAAATGCAAGAATGCCCTGTTATATTAAAAATCATGCAATCAACTTAAGTTCTTCAGAGTTACCATTAGTTAAGAATAAACTCAACCTAACTTTCTTAGATGAAAAACTAGACAATTAAAGAAAAAACCTATGAAATATTCAATTTGACAATGTTCAAGACATTAGTCCTAAAATGCATGATGGTACTCAAACTGTTATATTTATAAAACTTCTAACATAAAGATTAACTGACAATGACAATCAGTGCAATGCTAACATTCATATTAAAACATTTCCTCAACTATTCACATACTTTCAAGTATAAAAAGATTGCTCAACAAATACTAGATTACTTTCAAGCTACTATTAAAAAAAAAATTCAAGCAAAAGAAAAAAAGGATGAAACAACAAATTGCTCAACAATCAACTTTTACCCTAGTGGTACCTAATGACTTACGTGTTCTTCATTTTGTATATAGATTACTTTCAAGCAAAGCTCTTCCTCCAGACCTTCCTCCAGGACCTCTTCCAGACCCCAAACCCTGATTGTACAGTCCAAAGAACCAGAAAACAAATAGTTGTCCCAACATATAAGAGATGTCACAGTATCAGTATGATCATCCAATGTCACAAGACACTCCAAAGTTTTGTGATCCCAAACCTGATAAAAGAAATTTAAAAAAATAAAGAATGATTAAAGAAGCAATTCACAACATTAAATCATCATATTGAGGTTAAATGAAGCAACATTACTTCAAACAATTCACAAATGTTTTTAATGTGAAATTCGGCTGTTCAGCAAACACAATTATGACAAGCTCAAGCATGCATGAATAACAAAACAACGTGATTGTGGAATTAAAAAAAAAAAAAAAAGGGTAATAACACCTCCGACCTTGTAAAGAAGAAAAAAGAAACCATCCAATGCACAATAAATTAGGTGAAGCAAAAGATCAGCACCAAAAACACAATTTTCAAATATATGAATTCAAGTTTATTGGGAGCATAAGTGAACGCTGCACACATTTACACTGAACTATGTTAAACCAGGACAATAATACACAGAAGATTTAAAGTGCAAACTGATATTAATGGACCCATACTAAACATGACACATAAAGTGTAGAATCATGGCCACATAGAGCAGAGGACTTGCAATCCACATATCGACATATATAATGAAATCAGAAGTCGGTCTAACTTTCAGCTTGGAGCATCCCGATCAACTAAAATTAACCAAATCTTTAGGTATAAAAAGAGAAGAGAATTTCACAGACTACCAACTATAATGCTTGCAGTAGTTAGACCAACTGAATTTGTGGCTATCAAAAGAGAAAATAAATTAACAGAATACATAAATATTTAATCTAATAAAAAAAAAACTTGTGTCTTGTCAAATTACCACAACTGAAAAAAATATATAAGTGCAAATCTTCGTCTTAATAAGACAAATTTACCCTTATTGTACGGTCCTTGGAGCCTGAATACAACCAGGCGTGTCCAACAGCAAGAGATACTACATCATTTGTGTGTCCTGGAAGAGATGATAGTGGTTGAAATGGGACATTTGCCTCGAAATTGCCCTTCCATGCCAAGATAATGCCATCCTGTGATTTACAAAGAACTTTATTACAGAAGTAACACTACAAACATGAAGGTTCTGCAAAATAACAAGCTCTACCTGTATATGAATAGAGGCATTACAAATAACACAATGAGAGTTATGTTGTTTCACAAGCAAATTAAAAGAGGTCAATTGATCCAAAGATAACAAAATGAGAACTAGTGATAAGATATTTTTATTCAAATTCTACGAAATTCAAAAAGTTAAGACGGTGAGTACCTGGCCTCCAGCAAAAAGGGTATCATCAGTTGCTACCATGGCATAAAATCCACCTAGATCATATTCCATACCAGACATGGTGTTCCACACCTGCCACATCATCAAAGTGTGCTGGTTGAGGTCACATGTCAAAGTATAGTGCTAAATGATAATGGCAACAATGGCTCAAAAATGAAAGCAACAAGAAAACAAAACCTCACTGGGCTTCCGAGCTTACCTTAACAACATTCCACATACCCATGAATACCAATGAACCTTCACTAAAAAGCGATCCTATTTCCATGCCAAGGTCAACAATGCGAGCACATTGTCCTGTAGCGCAGTCCCAAATCCTAACTGTTCCATCACTACAGCCTGAGCAAAGCAGGTAGTTTCTTCCGGCAAGTGCAATCCCCACGATATCCTGTCCTCAAAACAGTAATAAACAAGCTTTTTTCAAGATTTCCATTAAAAAACAACAATTAGTATTATCTTACGCACATATGAGAATGAGAATTGAAAATGATAATGATTTTGCATCAATAAATAGATTAGAAATGCCAAAATTTGATTTTTACTCCTGCACTGCACTAGGAAACAAAATTGAACAGTAAATTCATCAACCTCGTATGGTGATTAAGCACGATTCCTGACCATCATAAACGTGAATTTGGCACTTTCTGCTATATATATGTGTCTGTTTGTTTTCAAAAGATTCACTATGTTTGTCTTATTTCTGCCCCAAATTTTTTTTTCTCAACACATACTGCCCCACTGTCTGTCCACACCGATGGTTGTATTTATGCCTATTATGCTATTTCAACACGAACAAATAAATAAAAAGAAAAAAAAACTCAAATTTGGAGTTGCGCTATCTTATTTCATGCAGCCACAACCAAAATTGTGGCTATTTCAATCAATCTTCCTTATTTTTCTTCGAAGCTTCAAAGAAGAATAACCAAGAAACTTTTTATGATGCAACTAAGATGAAAAGCTAAACATCAGACAAGTCAACTGGAAAAAATTCTACAACTATGCAAACACTAGCAAATATCCTTCTGTTTCTTTTCATGAACAAAACCAAAGTGACTGCTACAAGAAACATATATCAGAAAGAATCATATAAAAAACGCAGATTATGCATCTAGAAAGTTTATTCTCATACACTAAATTATTTTCTTTCAATGCAGCAACGACAAGGAAGAAGGATAATAACAATAATAATACAGAAAAGAAATGACATAAAGGAAAGCACGTTGCAAAGTAAGAGGCAAAATAAACACACTGCTACCTTCGTATGCCCTTGGAGGAATGCCAAGGTCCTTAACTCTTCCACACGATGGCCAGGAACATCATCACAAGACTTCTTATCAGCATGCTCTGAAGTCTTGGATCCTCCCTCTTCAATATTTAGCTCTTCCACACGATGGCCAGGAATATCATCACAAGACTTCTTATCAGCGTCCTCTGAAGTCTTGGATCCTCCCTCTTCAATATTTAGCTCTTCCACACGATGGCCAGGAATATCATCACAAGACTTCTTAACAGCATCCTCAGAAGTCTTGGATTCTCCCGCCTCAATATTTAATTCTTCCGCATGATGACAAGAAATATCTTCAGAACACTTCTTAAAAGCATCCTTTAAAGTCTTGGACCCTCCCTCCTCAATATTCGAAGGTAAAACTTTCTTCAAAGCTTCCCTCTTACAATCTTCAGGACCCACGTCTTCGTGTGACTTTTCCAAAACCAATTTATTCTTGTACCGAATGTAACTTGGCTTCTTTCTTTCGGGACCAGACAACTCAGGATGAGACCGCCTTTTTCCGCACACTACTGGGGGTTCACTGTGAAGGAACCTACATGGGTTCCTGTTGCATTTGCCCTTAACCCAGAAAATGCAAACAGCTTTGCTGGGCAAAACTGTTCCGGGTTCTCTTCCCAACTGATGAAAAACCGACGACCTTGTTGCTGTCTTGGCAACCATCTATGAAACAAAAATAACATCAAACAGAGTAAAGAACAAACTCATCCACATAGAGGTCCTTCCAAACAAACCAAACCAAACCAAACTAAACTAAATGACTGCCTTCCATGTCCAAAGATTCAAGACAATCACCACCACCCCCAATTTCAATAAAGTCCTTCACAATCCTCAATGAAGAAGGTGATTCCAACAGATGTCCTTGATAGAAGATCCAAACAATTCAGCAGCCTTCAAATCATTCAAAACCCAACATCCGCATTCGGCAAATGTCGCAAATCTAAATTAATTCCAGACCTAGGGTTTGCTTCCCCAATTCCTGACGGAATCCTTTTGCCGAATCCAACCATAGATGAAAAGTTCCCGGGCTCCGATCGTGAAGAAAATTCCCAAATTTTCATCACCTGGAGTAACCTTATATATATATATATATATATGTGCAGAGAAAACCCCAGTAAAGAGAAACTCAAATTCAATAGCCAGTCGCTCGTCGATTTCACGATTCAGACGTTTCTTTTCCTAAATTCCGATCAACCCACTAAAAACCCTAGGAAATATAGGAAACTCGAATACACAACGAAGCCCGGGAGTTATCGTGTGATCTGCCAACGGCTGACGAAAATAAATCATGTACTTGCTCGAAATCCCAAAGAAATTCGGCCACTCGCCAATTTTGTCGCAGATAGAAAAGATCGCAAGACAAGGGAATCCCATATCTAAAACCGTAAGAAGATAAAACCCTAGCATAACCTGGAGTTCCATAAGTGGGCAAGCTAACCTGTCACGATGAGAGGGGAAGAGCGCAGAGGAAGCAACAGAACCCGAGAGCAACCGACTGTGAGCAGATCGTAGCAGAGAGATGGAGAAGCAAGAGAGAGAAAGAAAGAGAAAACAGATGTAACCGTGAGAGAGGGACGCGTAGGACCCTAAATAGGCGTGTTGCTAATTTCGAAGCCAACGGATACATTGACAGGGTCCGGGCCGATGTTGGCTACATCCGGGCCCAAATTTTAAGACGACAGATTTGTACATCGGCTGGGTCTGTCGATGTTGGCTACGGCCCGGCCCGTTTAACTCTTTTAACATTGTGCCCGTTTAACTCTTGTTTTTTTCTTTTTTCTTTTTTCTTTTTTCTTTTAAATGATTGCTTATATTGGTTTCTTTATTGCTCAAATTACTAATAAGCTTCATGTCAAATATAACACATTAGAAGGTACAAATTCAAACAACTTCAACTTGTTTTGCATTGGTTTTCATTCGCAAATCAACTCATTTTAGAAGTAATGTAAATTTAAAATCTCGATTTTAAAGAAAAAAAGTTAGGTGACCAATAATTTATCTAGCCTATATTTGTTGTATTAATTTTTTAAAATATTTTTAGGATATATAATTGAAATTATGAACCACTAGCGAAACCAATAACATTTTTTTGGGGGTCACACATAATTCTAAAATAAGATATAAGAGAAAATCATATTTCAAGTATATGATCTAATGCTAAATATTCAAGTACTATATATGTGTAGGTCTATATGGTGTTTGCGCAAGTATTTTTGGATTATATTTTCCAGCACATGCATATCTTTGACTTGCAACAATGTGTTCTTCTTCATAGATAATTTCACCTTCCTTAATTCTATAAGTAAAGAAAATTGTTAAGCCTAAGGGAAATTTAGTTGATATCAAATTAAACTAAGCCTAATTTAAAGAGCTAGGATGAATCTCTTTGGTTGATTATCTCCATAATTACTACCCAATTATTTCTTCGGTTAGACATAGATTCTGTTTGCATTTCAAAGACAATTGAAGGCCAGAGTTTTTTATCGGCAGGACGAGTGGTGAAAAAATGAATGGTCATTCTGGAGTGGCCTGGATGATCTTGTTCGCCTTCAGCCTCCCCTGATGGAGTTTGGGTATATTTGCACAGAGACGAGTGGGGTTCGGGTATTAGATAAGGGCTCGTCTTCCTCACCTCTATCAGAAGAATCTTCCCTGGGGTGTGAGGAATCCCATATCTCTGTAAGTAGCCAAAATTTCAATCACACTTTCTTGCCCATTGCTCTATAGATAAAATGGATGCTCTTGGAGTCTCTACTCCACACTTCCCCACCACCATGCTCGCCGGGAAACTCCACCTCACTACCACTTCTCTCTCTTGCTCCCTCAATACACCGCCACCACCACAACCGCAACCACATTCTTCTCAGAATGACCTCCGCCGGCCCCCCAAAACGGTCAAACCCTTTCAGCCCTCCACCACCTCTACCGCAAAAACCCGCTCTAACCCTCTCAAAAACCTCGTCAACCCCACCCAGCTCCCCAGTCCTCCTCTCTCTCTCACCAATAAGCTCAGGCTCACCAGTAAACTCTCTCCCCCGCCACCGCCACCTCCCCCACCGCCACTACCGGTGACAGAAACCCACAAGGATATCAACGAAAATGAGAGCGAAAGTTCGGGTTCTGGGGGAGTTGAATTCCGCCAAAAGGGTAAGATTTTTGTTGGGAATTTACCCCACTGGATAAAGAAGCACGAGGTGGCCGAGTTTTTCCGGCAATTTGGGCCGATAAAGAGCGTGATTCTTATAAAGGGTCACGGCGAAACCGAGAGAAATGCGGGTTTCGGGTTTGTTATATATGGGGGTACTGATGCCATGGCAACCAAGTCGGCCATAAGGGCCGTGGAGTTTGATGGCGTGGAGTTTCATGGGAGGGTGTTGACCGTGAAGTTGGATGATGGGAGGAGATTGAAGGCGAAATCGGAGGAGAGGACACGGTATGTGGAGGGTTTCGACGGTGTGGAGTATCGGTCCAAGTGGCACGAGGAGAGGGACAGCTCCCGGAGGAGCCTCCGGGAGGTTCTCGATTCCGAGCCAGAGAATTGGCAGGCGGTCGTTCGGTCTTTCGAGAGAATTAAGAAGGTATATCCTATTCAGAAACTTTTTTTTTTTTTTCATATTTGTTTTACACTGAGTATTCAATATTTTAAGGTTTCTTTGATGAATTTTGGGTTTGATAAGAGTAAGATTATCTATTCGCAAAGGGGGGTGAATTCCTTTAGAAAGGATTGGAACAATAGTGTTGAAGCGCTTTGTATTAACATTGTTGGCGATGCAAATATGCGGGGCTTGGGAGTAAGAAATTTATTGATTTGTAGCGTGGCTCTCGTAGTGCTAAGAAATTTATTGGTTCGTAGCTGGCTCTTGTAATGCTCTTTAACTGCTCTTGATTCAGGTTTGGTATCAGGTTTAGGTTTGGATAGACGATTGAACATTAGTTTGAGTTTGCGCAAAACTTTTTACGTTCGGCTGTGATAGGCTTAGGATTGCATTTTCAACATCCTAATGCTGATATCAACGATTGTCTGGTTGTGATCAATACTCAGGTTTTACTGTTATATATGTGGCTTACTTAGTTTGCATATTCTTGGACATAGTTTAGATGTTTCATCATTACATCCTCAAATCCAGAATCCCGACTGAGATCATTCCATGTCTATTAAGAGGGTGAGGCGTTCTCTGGGTTAGACCCAATCTTCATCACTGTTCCAAAGGTTACCTTTTGTTGTACTACCTTTTAGCATTAATTTAATTCAATATTCTAGACTTATGGCCAGAGGACAATGGAGGGCTGTGTTAAATATTCACATACAAATATTTGCCAATTTACATGTGCAAAACAAAAAGAATCTGATTGATAGTTTTTACTTATCGCAAGTCTACCTCTTCTTAATGTACGTTTATAATAACTATTGGCAAGTTTGGAAGTTGGTTGATTAATCGAATATGCACCTCAGCATCTGTTTTCACAATTCCGTCATTTAAGTTCTTATATTTATGCAAGATAGTTGTCTTCGTCTTCATCAAAATGGCTGTTATATGTTTCTTCTCATGCTGCTGGTGATAGATTACAGTTTGAGCAAGATGCTTGCACTTTTTCAATGCTCCAGCCTTTCAGAATGCTAGGGTACTCATGCCTTGCATCAACCAAAATTCTCATCAACAATATGGTTTCAGGACAATGGTGCCTGAATGTAGGTTTGAGCTTTTCTAATAAATTACGAACGTCCAAGAATCTATCTTGCATACAATTTTAGTCCCAAAAACCTTCCTTGGCATCATGTGGGATATAGCTTTACTGTGTAGCTTCCAAAGATAATAATTCTTCTCAGCCAATGCAATGGCTGCCATCATTGTGTGTAGTGCAATTAATACCGTTAAAAAGCTGGAAAAAAAAGTTTTCAACAGTAATAAATATATAAAAATAAAAAATAGTATGTAATCCAGTGAAAGAGATGCTTATGCTTGAGTAGGTCAGTCTTTTAGAACACCATAGTTTTTCCTTTGTATTATATTGTTCTTGTCTCTAAATTGATAATTTGTATGCAATGTTGTACAAGTTTGTATTAGTTGTGATTTGTTTTATAAGAGTAGTAAGTGCCAAAAGTGAAAAAGAGATGACATGTTCTCTTCTTTTTCAAACTGACCATTAAACTGTATTACTAATTTATGTATTTGAAATAAAAAGGTACTCATTATTGGTTTTTGATTTGTATTACCATGCATAACTAACAAAAGCATATACAACGTGGAGCTTATTCTTGAAATGATTAGTTAAAATAATAATAAAAAAAACCTTGGGATCATTGCTTTCATATTTTTTAGAAGGAAAAAGGTCACTTAGAATCAGTAATCTACAAAAGTATGATTGTTTCCCTCATTGCTTTTTGCATTCATATCAGCCTTCTAGAAGAGAATATGGCTTGATGGTGACTTATTATGCGAGACGAGGGGATATGCATCGTGCACGTGAAACTTTTGAGAGCATGCGAGCACGAGGAATTGAGCCAAGTGCACATGTCTACACAAGGTAGCAACCTGTGATCAACATTCTATTTTCAAACCCTTAATATTCATGATTTTTTGAAAAAACGGCCACTTTTATGGGATGCAATAGATGATGTGTACCATTTGGTATGTCCACCCTAGCCTGCTTTAAATAACTGCAGCCTAGTGCACCACGTGCTTTACCCACCACACCACACCCCCCACCTCCCCCCCAATACACACACACACGCACACAAACACCAGCACTCTCTCTTCTCCTTCCCCACAAAAATAAATAAAAATAAAAAAGGGGTAGAACTTCTTGAATATAGGACTTGCAGATGGCTATTATGACACGAGGCAGTGATTAAGCTCTTTTTTAGCAGATCTAACAAAATCCTGTATAATTCTTCATTTGTTTTCTTTAGATTTCAGGTTATGTATATTTTTATTTTCAACATTAAAGGTTTTTTAATTTCATGCAGCCTTATTCATGCTTATGCAGTTGGTAGAGACATGGAAGAAGCATTATCTTGTGTCAAGAAAATGAAAGATGAGGGCATCGAGATGAGTTTGGTGACTTACAGTATTCTTGTTGGGGGATTTGCAAAAGTTGGCAATGTAGAGTAAGTAGATGACATGCTTCTGTGTCTTCCTCACCCTAAATAAAAAAATAACCCTGGTAGTAATGAGATTTCCAACTTCTATTATTAGTAGTTTTCACTTACTTTATTCTTTAAATTTTTTTAAAACCTGTTTTGGTTCTTTCTTTCGATATGATATGCTTGTGGAATGCCATAGTAATCCTTAGAAATGAAGCTATTTTAACAATTCAAATAAAAAAACGAGATTTCCTCCTGCAATATGTTTTTGACAGATAACCACGGGAACTTTTTATTTTAACAATTAAAAATCCAAATCTTCATTGTGTGGCAAACAAATCGTACTGTTAAACTTTTAATAGTTTCTGGCATTTTCACCTGGTAAAACTAATGAAATCTTTTCATAGTAACAAAAGTCATGTCATGGCACAAATATCCAATGATGAAAACATAAAGAAGAAAAATAAAAAAAGAAAAGCTGAAAGGAAATGTGGAAAGGTGATTCCAGTTCAAAATTTGAAAGAAAAAATTACAGACATATCATATAGTCAAACGTCAGATCCATAATTGTTAAAATTACAAATTCAAGTATTTATTTGTTATAAGAATGAAAGTCAGGAGGGAATGGAGCAATATCCCAAAAGAAATATGAATTGTTAACTAGGGTGATGTAAGTGTAGGCTTACAATAATGTTATTGTAAGGTGAATATTTCTTCCTGTTTGCCTATCTTGAACTATGTCCTATAATTTGACAGTAATCTGGTCCTCTGGTGAATGTATCTGTTTTTTCTTCTGCGTCATTTTCACTTAGAATTTCTCTAGGCCTCTTGGAGCATCCTTTGGTATGATGTATGTAAATTCTGCAGTCAAATGTGTTAGTAGCCTTGTACAAATTAGTTCCCGGTAGGGTTTATTTATTTGTTTATTTAAATTTTAAGTTGCTTTTCTCTGTTGCAATTAGGTAACAATTATTCATAGCTTTTTGTCAGCTTTCTGCTACTACTTTCATCCAAATTCCCTGTTGTTTAAGTATAATATGCTTTATAAAGCAAGGTTACAGTGAAGCAAAGGATTTATGGTTGAAACAATTGCTGGTTGTGGTCACCTATGTTGGACCATAACACTTCTTGTCCTCTATTTCCCTTTTTCTCCCCTGCGTCTAGATGCAAGCGGGACAGATTAGGGTTTCAATCCACTTTGTTTTAAGTGCATGAATTGGTTCTATCAATGAGGGTGAAAAGTAATTTTTTGCATATCAAAGATCTAACATAAGTTGATGTTGTTTTCAAAAGAGCTGCAGATCACTGGTTTGAGGAGGCCAGAGAGGCACAGACAACTCTAAATGCAATCATTTATGGGAATATTATATATGCTCACTGGTGAGTATACTGAAAACAATTTTAGGTTCATATGTTTTTCTTGGTTGTGTTCTAGGTTTAAAGTCTTTGTCTAACAAGTCCTGTTCAAATTGACAAATGTTTGAAGTCATTAACGCTATTGAGATTCTCTTTATGCTTTTAAGTTTGTTGTTTTTTGTTCTGCATTATTTTTTTTTAATACTTTACTCTTTTGTGATGAGGGCTTCATTACTTCTTTGCACAACACTTTAGGTTTTCTTTTTTCATTTTATTTGATTGGTTACATGTACATCCACCCAGTGGCTTGAATCCATGGTCTCCCCCTCCCCCTCTCTTTTTGGGAGGCAGTGCTATCTGAGCAAAAATGGACAATTTTTAAAACATACCTCTTTTGCAGCTTTTTTCGTTATGATGTATGTAGATTAGATGCATGCCTAAAGAAATTCTTTCTTTCTAATTTGATGGTGGTCCTAATCTTCTCAGCCAAACATGCAATATGGGTCGAGCTGAGTCATTGGTGAGGGAGATGGAAGAGTCAGGCATTGATGCACCCATTGACATATATCATACCATGATGGATGGTTATACAATGATTGGGAATGAAAATAAATGTCTGGTTGTGTTTGACCGACTCAAGGTATAGCTGATGATACTTTTTCTTACCTGGGGTGATGCACATATTCGTGCATGCTTGCATATTAGTTTTTGCGTATACTTGTCTGTTCAATTGTCATACTAAATATACTGGATTAATTTTTTGATATTTCTATTTTTGCCAAAAGAATCATCCTTTCAAAATGAAATGAAGGTGAAACTGATGTGGCAGAAATTATTCTGATCTTACTTTGAAACATATGTTCCTCAAAGGGGAACGGGGAAACTTCTTCTTGGATACTGCAATACATAAAACTCTATTGTTCTTTGATGTAAATAACATGACAAATACAACTTGGTTGAAATAATTAAATAACAGTATCCATTACGCTGCTGTGCACGTTTTTAATTTTGTAAAGCCTAAAACCCCTAGAAACTCAAAAATATAGCTCTAATTAAATGTAATTCTACCCAAAAACGTCTTTCTTAGTAAAAGTAATTTTATTTGAACATTTTGTAATTATACTTTTATGGATAATTTTACCTAAAATACATAATTCTTTTTCCTTTATTCCAGATTTTGTCTGGCACGAGAAAAGAAGCTGAAAATCTTGGCTGGGATTGTTTTCTTTGATTAGAGAACAGAAACAAGTCTACTTATATTAATAACTTTGTACAGTGATTAAGTGTGTGGGCATGAAGGATGTGTATGGATTACCCTTATATTAGAGGAAACTAGCAATGATTGCCAATCAAACAATGATGAAGTTTTTGAACATCTAGTCAAATGGAAAATTCAAATAGCAAAGCTTGTTACAGTGAACAGTTGTGTTATGTCTTGATGACATTTGATATGATATTTGTTGTTGATGTTCATTATGCTCATGTACATAAATAAATGGATTTTGAGACAGAAACTGAGTAAAATTTTATAACATTGTAAAATCCAACATTAGCCACCATCAGAACAGCATGAGTAATGGTTGAGAAAAACTGTACTAACCTTAATACGTTCGATCAAGGTTGGCATGCTCAAAAGAATCAAGCATGTAGGCCACAAGTCTAGCAACAACTCCCAGAATCCGTACTTAATTTAACATATAAATTAAAAGTGAGGATTGTTGAAGTTCCTAGGCGATCTTAGTGACTTAGAACAGTGATCTTAAAACAAACTACCCTAAAGGTGGCATTGCCAATCAAGACATGATCACCAACAGGTCATTATATGGAGGGATAAAAGCTTAGGAAAATTTTCCCTGCTTTGGTTGTAAAAGGAAGAAGAGTGAATCAAGAGTTTGTAATACATGATTTGTAATCAAATTAAGAAGATTTGATGGCCTCAGATGTTACAGAATTTATGGTTTGGGAGTCTGGAGATATCCTTGTAATTGTGAGGGAAGTTGCATAAGATGGTCTAGCAATGTGCATTGAAGACTGGTGGCTCACAAGTGAGAGATACCGATATTTTTAATGCTGAAGGAGTAAACAGGCTAGAGGGAGCTTAGGTAAGAGGGTTGGAGAAAGTGAAAATGGATTAATTAATAGTGAGGTATTCAAGACTACGGCCTTCAGTAGGATAGAGTCAGAGTTGAAGTATTTGTATCTACCTACGTCAGTGTGCTCAATGCTAGTATTGTTTTTTTGTTTTTCCCTTTCTTTCTTTTTGTTTTTTTCTTCCAAATAAATGGATGTGAATGATGGACACATATGTGATTGTCTGTTACTCGACACTCCACCCCCCATGTATGAGGCGACTTGAGTTTAGCATCTGGATGCAAACTGAAGGGATTTAGATCGGATTGTGTAGTGGAAGTGCGAATTCATGTTGAGGATCAAAAAAAGGGCTAGTTCTGAAATTTATTAGAGAAAAAATGAAAAAAATATTTGAGTCCTAAACCTAGATTCTTGTTAGTCATGCAGGTTGAACTTGCATCATACAATGTTTAAATGGGATTTTGTTACTAGTGAAAGTTCCTATTTGGTAATGATCTTCATTGACTTGAGATGGTCAGATTGATGTATATAGGGGCACTTTGCAGTCTTAAGGGCAGATTACTTATTGAAACTAAAGTATATCAAAAACCAACAGATTGCTAAAATTAAGAAGCTGAAATAGTAAGGACCTAAGTAGCCTACATTCTGACTGTTGAAATAATTTTTCCCCTTGCCTGGAAACATTAGTGAATTCTTCTTTTCAAGCGGTCAAGTACAATGAATCTTGGTCTACCATAAAGAATCCTCTCCATGTAGTTTATAACTCATCCAGTATCTTCTCTTCTACACTAACGCTCACGAATTGTTATGTAGGAATGTGGCTTTACACCTTCGGTTATCAGTTATGGATGTCTTATCAACCTTTACACTAAGGTATAACTTCATTTTCTCCTCTTACATTGAGCTGGTATTGGACTTATGATTTTGGTCATTTTTTGTAAGTGGTTCTCTACTTGTTGTTTTGGCTAGAAACACAGATTCTGGCTATTTAGAGATTAGAGGTCATGAAAACCTGGAATCTGAAAATGTTGTCTGATTTATCTTAGTGTCACAAATTGAATCTCTAGATTTCATCTATGTTCTTTTATGTTGCCTATATTTGTTTTCTTTTTACCTTTTGTTATTAATCATCACCTTGCTTCTTTTTTCCTGGTTGAGGAACAACATATCTAGAACGAAAACATAAATACCGTGACCACTTGATAGATATAAAAGTGAATGTACTAGAAGTATAGATGATATCACTTTGGGGATGCAATTCCAATGGACTTTTTTAGCGTTGAGGCAGCATAAAATGGTGGTAAGGCTTGAAATTTGCTTGACTTCCTTTGGCTATGTTCTAGAAGAACCAAATTGGTGGCAACACGAGAGAATTTTGTTTAACTTCTTCGAGTCAAATCCTAGAAGAACCAAATTTCTTCTGATTATATGGTTGAACTTTGTTGCTCGAAATAATCCTTATATTAACTAACACACCTCGTCTTAATAGAATGCACCTCACTGGTGTTCAGCTTCATATATTGTTAAGATACTGGGAAATCTTGTTATCAACTGCTGCTGCACAATAATAATATCTGTGGGAAAGGAATTGGAGGGTGCTTATCAAGCCATGCCTTTTGCCTAAAGTCTAGCGTCTAGAATGGTGTCTCAGAGAATGGTAGAGTTTCGAACACAGGTTCAAGAAGGTTTCTTTGTCTCTCATTGTTTGTGTACTGGTTCATCCTTATTTTGTTTCTTCTTTGTCCTTCTGGGACCTTTTATATTTGTGTTCTTACGGTGTGAGTCTATGGGGGTGTTGCATTTTGTAGAAATCCAAATTTTTGGACTTTTGGGTCTTCTCTTTGCTGTTTAATAGATCTTTTCTTTATTTATCAAAACCGAAAAAAAAAGGAAGGTAAATTGATAGAATTTACAACCCCCAAACAAAAAAATAAAAAGACAAAAACAAAAATTGAAGGTGATATAGATTGTTTAATATATAATGATGTACTGGGATTGAATCATTTGTTGATGTCTTGATGTTCATATAATTGAAATGGTTCAACATCCATTTCTAAACATTTTCATGTTCAAAAATGGTTTTAAATCTTCCTTTTTATCGTACATTTTTCCTTTTGGATACTATTCTACCTGAAGTGTGTGTAGAAAGCTTTGTTGTTTAAAGAAAGGGTGTAGAGGATTTAGATAGAAGTCCTTTATAGTACTTTTGCCCTGCTAGGTGTGCTTCTAGTACTTTTCCCTGTTAGCTGTGCTCGTCAATCAAATACAATTTGGAACACCTTCCACCATCACCACAGTATCCCTGTTATAAATATTGTAAGATGAATCTGTTCCTGCATTTACTCGGGAAGGTAGAAGAGTATTACACAGTGAAAACAAGGAATTTTTCACTATGTAGCAAAGCAAACCAGAAATATATGCTATGTGATTGCTGTACCCTACCTTTTATTATCTAATTTCAATTTGAGTTGAGGTGATTTATACATCTTGTGTGGTTTTATACGTATGAGACTGTTCATATTCCTAATATCCAGTTGCTTCACTCACAAACAAAGAATGCACAGACTATAAATGTGCACGTTGTTAATAGCTTTCTGTGAATTGGGGTTGTGCACTTGTGACTGTTACTCTTCTTAACATCAAATTGATCTACCTGGTCTACTTTCCAATTGATGTTTCCATAAATTTTCTCTCATTGTTTCAGATTGGAAAAGTTTCTAAAGCCTTGGAGGTTAGCAAAATGATGGAATCAGCTGGCATAAAACATAATATGAAGACATACTCCATGTTGATCAATGGATTCTTAAAGTTAAAAGATTGGGCTAATGCATTTGCGATTTTTGAAGATCTGGTTAAGGATGGTCTGAAACCTGATGTAGTTCTCTACAATAACATCATTACAGCATTCTGTGGGATGGGTAACATGGATCGTGCTATCTGTACTGTCAAGGAAATGCAGAAGGAGAGGCATAGGCCTACAACACGTACATTTATGCCCATCATTTATGGTTTTGCAAGAGCAGGGGAAATGAGAAAAGCGCTGGAGGTGTTTGATATGATGAGGAGGAGTGGATGCATTCCCACTGTACATACTTTCAATGCTCTTATTCTTGGGCTTGTTGAGAAGCATCAGGTAATTATGCATGACAATAATGTTAAAAGGCACAACAAATGTCAAATACCCGGTTGTTTGATTTCTCAATTTGTTCTAATGTATGATTGTTGAAGGACCTTATGATGTCTGCTCTCAATGATCAGATAAAGTAACTAGGCACCTAGGTTCTCGCAATCGTGTACTTTTTGCCTCTAGCTAAGGATTTGGCATAGAAAATTTAAGATGAGCTCTGTTGTAGTACTTTACTGTGTATGATGTATTATTGTGAAATCTTTGTTTCCCTGTAACCCAGTCATTTGTGCTAAGTATAAGATAGTTTTGGTGCAATTACCATTGAATGTAACTTTATTTGAGTTAATGTTCTGGGCTACTACATGCATGGACTTCTCAGTAGGTGAGAATTTAAGGTGAAATACAAGATTTTTCTTTAAAACCAAAAAATGGCCACGGTAGATGATCCGTGGAAAATCTCAATAATGTTGGTATAGAACTTGGAATACTTATTTTTGCTTGTTATGGATTTTCTTGTCACTTTTTTTTTTTTTTTTTAATGTTTAGAACCTTGCTTTGATTTTTCTCAGTTCATTTTTTCCTTTCTTGCTTAAGTAGTGCTTTGGTTTGCATCACTATGCACCCATTTTGTTCGAAGGCAGTGATATTTACCTTGTGTTTGTTGCAGATGGAGAAGGCTGTTGAAATTTTAGATGAGATGGCACTAGCAGGCATAAGTCCAAATGAGCATACATACACAACCATAATGCATGGCTATGCATCAGTAGGAGATACTGGAAAAGCATTTGAGTACTTCACTAAACTGAGGAATGAAGGGCTGGAGCTTGATGTTTATACATATGAGGCGTTGCTGAAGGCCTGTTGCAAGTCAGGCAGAATGCAGAGTGCTTTAGCAGTAACAAAGGAGATGAATGCTCAAAATATTCCAAAAAACACCTTTGTATACAATATATTGATTGATGGGTATGACTTGTCCATGATCTTGCAAGTGCAACAGTATACTTGTAGTTTTCCCTTTCATCACTTTCATTGGACTTCGTATTTCCAATTTATCTTTGAGGAGATATGTCTTCGTACTATTTAATCTTTTTTTTTGTTAGAACATTTATTATGATAAAAATCTATTCTTTCATATGACCCTATGTTTTAACTTCATAGTATATTTTCTATTGTAATTAAATGTTTTACATAAAAGACTTGAATTTTTGATTAAAAGTTTAAACTCACATTTTAGGAGAAAACTAAATTGTTAATTGGATGATTAAATCCAGTTTTCTTTTTGCAGAAATGGAAATGTCTCAGAGATATAATTAAAAATATTAATATTCCTTTCTAATTTGTTGTTTTCATATATGTAGATGGGCTCGAAGAGGTGATGTTTGGGAAGCTGCAGACCTGATGCAACAAATGAAACAGGAAGGGGTTCAACCTGATATCCATACTTACACATCATTCGTGAATGCTTGTTGCAAGGCTGGGGACATGCAGGTATCCTCGTTCATGTGTTTGCCATTTCATTATTGATAAAGATCATTTACTTGAGCAGTTGGAAACCCATGAAGTAGAAAATGGTCTTGATTATAATTTCTTTAGAATGTGGAACTACTATACTCTGCAATTCGGTGTTTGGTTCACTGTTTTTGGATACCTGATAGCAGTAATCTCGTTTTTGGGGTTTTTTTGGGTCTTTGGAGATAAAAGAATAATGCAGGAAGCATTGCTCTCAGGGTACATTGGTTCTCTTGCTGTGTCATACAAATGATGATTTCGTTCCATTGGATAAATTTTGTGGCTTAACAGAAATATGAATGAGTTCTAAATTTAAACAGCACCACCTCTTGGAGGATGAAATTGTGAGTTGTAAGGCCCATTAGTGGCATGTCTGACTTACCAATGCAAGGACGAAATGTCAGAACATAAAAGAAATTGTACCAATAATTTGTCTGAAAATCCTTTCAGCAACAGTTCTCATTTTAATAACACTAATTGGTTGTTATTCAACACTAGTCGGTTGTTTTTCTAACTCCGTTGCTGACATTGTTTCAGCCGGAAAAATAGCAGTTTTAGATGGTATAGAACCTCTAGAATCCTTTTTTTTTTTTTTTTAAATTTCATATGAAATTCTTTTTCTATTTGTAATCTCCTATTTGCAGAGAGCTATGCAAACAATGGAGGAAATGGAGGCGCTAGGGGTGAAACCAAATGTTAAAACGTATACCACATTGATACATGGTTGGGCGCGTGCATCTCTTCCAGAGAAGGCTTTGAGATGCTTCGAGAAGATGAAGTCGGTTGGGTTGAAGCCGGACAAAGCTGTTTATCATTGTCTGATGACATCTCTGCTGTCAAGGGCTACTGTTGCTGAAGCTTACATTTACTCGGGAGTTTTGTCTGTTTGTAGAGAGATGATAGAATCTGGGCTGACTGTCGACATGGGAACTGCGGTTCACTGGTCCAAGTGCCTACGCAAGATTGAGAGGACCGGTGGGGAGCTTACGGAAGCCCTGCAGAGGACCTTTCCTCCGGACTGGAACTCAAGACATTCTTTAGATGTTATTTCCAATATAGATACTGATGAATCCAGCATCAGTGATGATGAAGACGTGTATTTTGATGGGAGAGCTGACATTGACGATGAAAATGACAATGCCAATGATGATGACTATGATGATGATGACAATGACGATGATGACGATTTGAGTCACAGATGATGGATTTAAGCCTTGGCTTTATGGTTATACTCTTGATCTCATGCCTAGTTCACAACACAAAGGTGATACCCTAGTTAGTGTTCTGGTTGCATTGTTCATATGGACCTATGAAGTCCTACATTGTTAGATCTGTTGTGAAAGGTTCTTCAATAGAATTAGGATTAGGATGCCTTAACGCTTATTTCCATAGTTGTACAGAATCCATTTTTGGTGTGTGACGGATTCGAATACAATCATTTGTAAAGGTAGAATGAGTACCTCGGAATGTATTATTTCCAAAGCAACGCAAAATTTTCCTTGCCAATTTTCTGTTTGTGAAAGAATAATGAAGAAAAGTTGCTCCGCAGACATACATTTGGCTCTCAAAAGAAAAATGTGAGATATCTTATCACCAAGCTGCTAGTCCCTGCATATATTATTTTTGTTTAAGAGGGGAGTGTTTTTGAAGGGAAAAGTGATGAATGGCAGAGGAAGCAAGTTCTTCGCTTTGGAGCATATTTCTTTGATCTTTTCAGAGCTCTTATCATTTCTTATTTTCAGGATCTATAAGAAAGGATTGAGATCTTATTTAGTGAATGAGAACGTAGGAGAGTTAGATGTCAAACTTAGGAAGTTTAGGTCTCAAGTGGCATCAGTAGTTAATTGACAAAAAAGCTGAGATTATTACAACAATAATTCAATCACTTGCAATAATATGTTTCTTATTATTTCAGACCTATCAACTCTTGAGATTGTGAAATATATGGGGAAAGACAAACAAAAAAGGTGAAAGTTTGCCAACTACAACATTTCTCCTATATTTTAACTAGGTACATTTTAGCAGTTGATATTCCATTACATTCCAAGAATGATGCTGTAAGTTTCCTCTATGAGGAAGGTTTAACTCCCCAGATCCGTTACTTCTTGATATGTACTTCAGGAAGCTAAATTGCAAATGCCATTATAGCATGCCTTTGTGAGCTTGTTTAGGTAGTGGAATTCACCGTGTGTGCTTCTTTTCATACTTGTTACGAATTATTGAGATCTCTTTAGCCATTGTACGAGTTGGTTCACATTGTGAACAAAGTATTCGGAGCTCAATTTAAAGTCAACCCCCTCTTTGTTGTTTATATACCCTAGTTTCAATAGTGGATCTGAAACTCTTTTTCTTCGTTAGTTTTTTCTCATATTTATAGAAACTCCCCTTTCAAATGTTATCATTTAATCAGAAGATTTTCACCTTACCAGTTACTTGAAGTTACATTGATTAGTTTCAATATTGTGGATGTTACACTTTAAAATTTTTACCAATTAGGAAGCATGTCATTTTGTATGCTAAATAGAATTTATGCTTCCATGTCACTGTACATGATCTCTCTCTACCAATGTATGCACGTTTTTATAGTTTCCTAGAGAAGCATGAGTGTTCATCAATGATCATTGCGCACTTGAGTATCTTCACTTCAGAAATCTCTTCCTCTTACTCCTTCAGGACTAAGGCCTCAAATGAGACCGAGACAAACTTTAATATAAGAGACTGAGAATGTATCAACAAAATCAGATTCTGATAAGTTGCTTTCATAATACCATCTTCTCAAGGATCAACAGCTATGTTTCTCCTTCTGTCTCTCGTGGCCATCCTCTCCCCGTATCTCTGAAATATGTCTGCCAAATCAAACAACCCTACCTCTCTCAATTTCTTTGCCACCTCTTCAAACAAAACAACACCCTCCTCATTTGAATAATAATGTAAAAACTTATTGTAGTCAAATCTGGGTACCTCAAGCCCTTTCCTCATTGTCCTTTCCACGTACTTGGCTGCTTCTAAGGACTTACCTGCCTTAACCAAACCTCCAACAAAAATGGTATCAAAGTTTACAAGTGGGTCTTTTCCTTTCCTCCCTCTCTTCCCTAAATGTCCTTGCAATAACATTATGTAGGTATGCATTGTAGGTTCACACCCTCTCCTTGTCATCTCTCGGAACACCTGGGTTGCTTCACTTGCCCTTCTCAACTTCAGAAGCCCCTTGATCAGCGCATGGTACACACCTTTATCCGGTTTCTCAATACCTTCCCCGATTCTATAAGCCTCTCTAACTCTCCCTCTCGCTAAAAGGCCGTAAATAAGCGATGCCAACGTTAGATTATCGGCTTCGATGCCTCTCTCACGCATTTCTTCAAACACGACATGTGCTTGGGCAATCTTACCCCTTTTACACATCCACTGAATCACAAGTCTGTAGGTTGAAAGGCCCAGATCACTTGTTCTCTTCGTCCTAATCGTCTGAAACAGCTTCAGCGCCTCATCGTACCGATTAATCTTAAAAAAAATTTCCATCATTTTCTCCACGGCATCAATATCGGGTTCGAACCCTTCATCTACCATCAAGTTCCATACCTTTGAAGCTTCAACTAAATCACCCACATCGCAAAAACCCTTTATCAAATACTTGTAAGTAACCCCACTTGGTCTTATCCATTCTTTCAACTTGGAAACAACAAACTTAGCCTCCTCAACAAGACGGTGCCCACACAAAGCCTCGACGACGTTATTTAAAGTCTCCAAACTATACTCACACCCACATGCATTCATCAGGTGGAAAAACTCCACGCATTTTTTCAACTCCCTCGCCGCCGCCAATGTCCTGAGCGCGATCCTAAAAGTCTTCTGATTTACGAGACGACGCCGGCCCATCTCTTGTAAAAGCTCCCAGAAGAGGTCGATGTTCCTAGACATAGCAACCACGTCGAGAAGCTTGTTGAAAGAGACGGAAGTGTGGGTAAAACGTGGGTTGGCCTCCGTATACCTGAAAAAGAGGTAAACGGGGCGCCATGAGAGGGGAAACTTGTTGCAGACTTGAAGGAAGAACTCGTGCGTTAGTTGGTCGTCGTTGTGTTGGGAGAACTGGGACTGGCAGGCCCGGAGCTTGGAATGTAGGCGTGGCTCGGAAAAGTGCTGCTGCTGGTAGAGGATGGTACAGACTCGGAGAAGGAAATCTGGGTTAACCGATGAAATAGCGGTGGTGGGGTTGGAGACTTGAGATGGGTGAGTAGCGTCGACGCTAAAGGAGCGAAGGCGGCGGAGGTGGTGATGGAAGTTGATGATCGGTTTACTGATCAGCTCAATTCGTCTAAGCATTGAGAGAGAGAGAGAGAGAGAGAGAGAGAGAGAGAGAGAGAGAGAGAGATTTCTAGGAATTCAGGAGGCGATATCTTTGGGCTTGCCTCTTTCTTCAGCAAGCTGTGCATGTTCTTATGACGAGCACCATCAAGCTTGTTTTCAATGATCAGGAGCGCTAACGCTGGGTGAATTTGATTTCTTTCTTTTAAAAAATATTTACCAAATGCCAAAAAAACAAAAATATTCAATCAATCCTATTGTTCTGAAGAAATAAAAACAGAAAAAAGACAATCAAATTTCTTAAAAACTAGAGTTAGAAGTATTATATGTGTTAATTGGTTTGCTTGAAAATTGTTTAAGGGTTTACATTAAAAAAAAAAAAAGTGATTGGGATTCTTGCTTATGCAATTTTTAAGTCAATCAGAACAAATATCGCGCGATGCACACCTCCTTTTACACAAATATTTTGTGTCTTTAGCTTTGTTCTATCTTCCTATCGTAATGTACAATAAAAGCCAATAGTTATAGGCACAATACACAATATGAACAATACTGTCCAACATTTAAAATTGAGAAATATATATAATTCGAGTAAACTATAAGATCTGTATTATGTGATATGTAAATATTTGTACTTGCAAATACAATATTATATTACATAATTGAATTGTAGAGATTTTTCTAGAAATGCTTATTTAAAGTACAACAGTAAACTGTTTACATAACATCAAACCAAGCATCACTTATTTTACATATTTCTTGTAGTAAGAATGCTGCACGATTGTTTAGTAAGCAGCCTTAACATTTATTATCCACATGAAAGTTATAAGTTGTATATCTACTAAAGTAACAATTTTCCTTCAAGTTAACTTGCACTCTTGAAGTTCAGTATGCATTCTTTTTGCTATGCAATTAGTTTGCATGCAGAACTTGCCTTTTATATTCTCCAAGAGCCCATATAGGAAAAATGTTCCTATATGTAGAGTAGTTTAAAACACAATTTCGCATAAATGCTCCAGTAATTTCCTGTTGATAATAACCATCATTATTATAATACTTTAAAAAAAGTGTAAAGATTTATTTATGATAAAAATAAAAAAAAATAATTAACAAAGAAACTTAAATTATCTAACTATATTATAGTCTAAATAAATATAAATTACCTGCTGAGGGAAGTTGCCATCTTCCATTTGTGAATTGATCAACACTTTTACTCCGTGATGAATTGGTGTAGGATCTATCTCAACCTTAAGTTTGTAGAAACATTTAAAATCAATTCATGAGTGTACTTATAATTCTAAGTTGAAATTTGAATTTTGAATAATTTGAAGCAATTAATGCCAAAGTTTCAAACTTTCTTGACTTTAGTTAGTAGAATCTTAATTTTTCTCTGATATATATGTAGAGTTTTTGGTTATATTTCTTCTTTCACTCATTCATAAAATCTGTTAGCCCTCTTAAGATGCAAAGTAATGTTATGTGCATTGTAAATAGTTGAGATATACAAAGAAAAATGATGGACCAACCTGTCCAGCCTCAATGAGGGATAAGACAGCCCATGCAGTTTGGACCAAATTTGCACGGTTGCCTTCTATATTTGTCCACACCTGCTTCACCAAGAAACTTACTTAAAGTTCTTTCCTTTTTGTTTCCCTACTTCTTTTACTCATGTGGTCTGGTATGTATCAAATTGAAATGAACGGTCCACACCTTATTTTGGCTCGATAGGTAACTTTCTCCCCACCCTCCATTAGGTAGCTGCTTTGATAGCAAAAATTGACAAGCTTTTCGTAATGCAGCACAATTCTTGTAGTTTCTCTTACAGGCTGCCAGTGCCCCCACAGCAAACCATGTTCCATAGGTGTAGCAAATCCCCCAGTGGCCATACCTAAACATCAACCAGAAGAAAAGCAAAGAAAGAGTGAATTTGATTGTAATTATACTCGTAGAGGGTTGCCTTTGATTTGTATGTCGAAGATATGTCTATGTCACACCCAAGAGAGTGAGCACTTAGTGACAAAAAAAACTAAATTATAGAGTCACTTTCAGATGGAATTCATTACAAGATAGAAATTCGTAAAGTTTGTTCTTCATTCGAGTTTGTTACATAGATTTCAATCATAAAATAATTTATACTCTTTTTCTTTGTCCCTAGGTTCTATTAAATAGACATAACTCTTAGCCTAGCACAACTAGGTTTTAGACTGTTAAAACGATTAGGTTTTAAATTTTAAAATCCTAGATCTTATTTGAAGAAATAACAAAACAAAAAAACAAAACAAAACAAAACAAAACAAAATATGGTTATTTAAATTTCTAACAATAACATAAAACTTAATTATAAATAATTGAAAACCGAGCCCATGTTGCCTTTCCATGGTCTAGGAGTAAAATATGTAGCTATTAGTAGAGTACTTTTCTTAAAAATGACATGTTACCATGATCCATCAGCTTCTTGCACTTCTTCAATATATTGAATCCCCTTGGAAATGCTGCTATCGATCTCTGTTCTTCGGTGCGTGGGATAGAACTTCCTAAAGAGTGCTAGAGCTACAATTGCAGATGAAGTGCACTCAACGTACCTATAAGGTGTCAGAGCCCTTGTCAGGAAGTGAAAGTGATAAATACCCTTGGTACTTGTTATTGAAATAAAGGTATCTTACTCTCTCTCGATTACAGTATCTTCAAAAAATTCTGTGGGGTTGAACTTCTGTGTAGATAGATAATAATAATGTTAATGGATGCAGGGAAAAAAAGATAATTTTTACCATACATATGAACAAGCTTACGAAGGTTTGAGATTAATTAGTTTGTTTGAGAAGTTACCTCCATCCAACGATAAGTTCTTTGAGGCTCCCATGCTGTGAAACCACCATTGCTACTCTGGTGGCAAATTGAAAGAACGTTAATTATTAATGTGAAGCATTTGAGAACATAAACATAAAAAATTTATAGAAGTTCAGTCAAGAAGAAAAGTTATTGGACCTTTTGAATAAAGGTCAAAATGCTTTGCTAGAAAATAGCTTTCACTTAACTACTATCTAAGTCAAAAATAGACTTTCTGAAGTTGTATTCTTACTTGTAGAGAAAGAATGATATTCACAGCATCATAAAACTGCTCTGTCTCCATTTTTTCCCCAACTAGTTTTGGAGGCATTAGTGAGAACAAGATTGCAACCTACAAAAGAGAAAGTTTTGCCAAATTTCAGATTCTCCTTTGAAACAAACCTTAAAATATGTAATTTTGGTCACACATTTTGATAAGTTGTGGCTTTACTTTCAGCCCTTCAGCGGTGCAATCAGAGACTTGCCAACCATGATCCCGCATCGAAAATGTCCATGCTCCTTTACTTATGTGACGATACCTAGATTCGAAGTCCCCAGTAGGATTTTCTCTAACCTAGAATGTAACATCATTAAATTAAAGAATTATATCTTAAAAAAATAAGTGCAACCAATATATGATATATATTCTGACCTGTGAAATCTTAACAAATTCATGTACTTTACGAAGTGTTGGCCCATACTCTTTGTCTAGATTGCAAGAAAGAATTGCTTGAGCAGCTAAACTTGCATCCCACATTTGGCTGCCGAAACTCTACATAAAATAGAAAAGCATCATTTAGGACATTACCAAACCAAAGAATTCAACATAAGTGAATAGTGATATTTTAATCAAAGACTTTCAAAGGAAACGCTTTTAGTATCCGTGACTGCATTGACATGTAAATATATTCCTTAATATGGTAATTTTAGTTTGATCTTGTTACACAAAGGACTAGTAACCAGAAAAGGCATGGTGTGTTTGTATAACCTGTAACTTTAAGCCATCTTCTGCAACCCAATAATTGTCTTGAATCCTAGTTAGATGCAGCTTGTATGCCTCTCCATTTGAATCTTCAACCCAACAGGCAAGCATACATAAAACCTGCACTACAACTTCTCATTTCATGACCAACAAATCACATACAACTAGTTCATTTCCATTTTAACTATAGTAATATGTCCTATTTATTGACCTTTTCTACGCCTCCAATGCCAAGGTATCTGGTGGTCTCATCCTCATAATGCACGTGATCAATTGCAATTTTTAGTGCCTTCTTTCGTAACATTGTAAAGGGCCAACGCACTAGTAGATTCTCTCCAACATGGTGTAGAAGTCCCCACACCATATCTTGTATGAAGGGATGCGGATAGTATAGATCCTCCTAAAGTAGCAACTTGGGTGAGCTTTATATGGCATTAATTTCATTAGGAAGATGCATTTTAATACTACTATTGTTTTTGATGAACATAGTTTGCAGACATATTGAAGATTGCTAATAACTAGGATATGACATCGCCTTTTTTTTTTGTAGAAATATAAGTATGAATTAATAGAATTTAGTTTACAAAAAAAAAAAGTAATGCAAAAGGATAAAGATTTATGTCTAACCTTTGCAACTGTATTTCGGGCTTTGTTCCAGTTAATGTGATAATAAGGCTTGTTATACAACTCTTGTCGTAGCGATTTAACTAGTTTGGTGATTTGACCAACAAACCTCTTCCCATACAAATAAGACATTGGCATGTAAACCAAGCGACAGTAGCATAACATCTTACCTGCATTTCACATAACGTGCATCTCAATGATTAGTCATTTTGCTTTATGGAAAAACCTACAATGTTGATAGAAATGTGTTTTACAACAAAAAGATGAGTATAAAACCTGGATGCATAGGAAATATTTTTGGAAGAAGCCAAATCTCTGGGGGGATTGGATTGCAACCTGACCATTCATACACACCTAGTACCTATACAAAAGATATGATGTTTTTGAGTTTCCACTTAACAAATAAAACAATTAGGCTCCTTTTCTTCAAGTCATTAAATCATAAGTTAACAAATGCGCAAGAGATTAGTTGCATTTGTCTATACTTTCTATACATGAATTTACCAATGTTGCTACTTCTAATCTAGAGTTCATATGCAAGTACCATGAAGGTGTAAAAATACAAAGCGCATTGTGTCTATTTGATACTTATATTTGGACATGAGATATTTATTGTTTCAATAATTTTTTCCTTTCCACATACGAAGTGTGCAATATCTTTAATATATGTATATATATGAATATGTGCTTGTAATTTTAGGTGTTAGCTAGAAAAAAATGGAATTAGAATAGTTTATGTTGGGCATACCGTGACCCAAAATTTTCCCCATGAAGGAATGGCCACTAAACCACCATGGTCAAGGATCCATTTCCGGCCTCTTGCCATAGCCCTATCTTCACCATCTTCAAGGCCCTCTCCGAGTATTCTCAAGGCAATATAGCTTAATGTTGAGCCAAACATTGTGCTATGACCCTCTATATGGAAACCCCAACCTCCGTCTTCATTCTATCCAACAAATAGACACATGGACAAAGAAATGCATAATGTTTCAAAGTTAGTAGAATTTTTAGTTTTTTAGGCCCTTATGTACACAAACTTGTGTTCAACAAAATGAAAAATGAAAAAGAAAAAGAATAACACCTGATGATTATACAAATATCGAATAATTTCCTTCTGGTGTGCTGGTGAAAATATAGCATTGAGACCTCCAGTGATGTATAATGTCATTACCTTAATATCATAATGAAATAAAGTTAGATTTGTTGGAGAAGTCATTAGGTTGATTTATTTAGTTATTTCCTTATAACCAGACATGTCTATGAATACATAAATGGAAGTGTCTATATGCCTGTGTGCTTGACCTTGTTTTGGGAAAAGTTTAAAAACAAAAAAAATCTTTGGCCACTTTTTCCTTCTTTTGGATATTGTTGGCAAGGAATATTAATCTTGTTTTGGCGGTGATGTAAAAATTTGTAACATTGCTGATGGTCCGTAGTGAATGTATAAATATCTCAGTCCAAATATGTAAATTTTTTATGCAAAGATTGTTTACAAGGCTTTTAGAGACACAAATTCATGTCAACAAAATAAAAATAAAAATGTCAAAAGATGAAGAAAAAGATGATGGCATTAAGACTTCAAGTATGATGCCATTACCCACTTGTGTGTGAATGTATTAGCACTTACGGAAGAAACTATAAAATGGGTGATTGTCCTCATTAAATATACACAAGTCATAGTCAAGAAGTGCAGTATTTGGTGCATACATCCTTATACATCGGTGAAGAAAACTGAATCAGGGAATGACAACTTATTTTTGTAGAATGAGGACAGATATACATACCAAGGGTTGAACGAAAAACAATGGGCCAGCATTTTCAGCAGGCCAGTGACCATCATCGGCTTGAAGGGAGGCAAAATAGCTTAGTGCTCTTCGCAGAGTCGTTGTCACTGCTTCCTCCGTTATCATCTCTGTGTCTTTCACTTTCACCGCTTGTGGAATCGGCGGACATGGGTTTTCCTTCCTAAGCTGCGAGTTTTCCATATCAGATAAAGACACGGCCACGTGAAAAAACAGTTGAAAATTTCAAGATTCCGGGACAAAGCAATAAAAACAAACGGATCTAAATCTACATAAAAGGTAACAATAGACGGGCACAAGCGCGCACACAAATTGATTCGACTGCACATGGAACTTTGGCCTAATTTTTCCCCTTTTATCTCTATAACTCATGCACCCACTTACGTACTTTTGGGATGTTAAATTTAGGGGCAAAAGATTTAGGCAACACCTGCTCACCACTGAATTAATGGCTTACTGATACTTTAGCCTAATTTCCATATTGGAATTCCAAGCACAGGTAAATTCTTAAAAAAACGGTTTTCATCTTGTTTTAATTACTAGATGAAGTCACCGTGAAAGTGACAAGTGTATGGTGCGTGCCACACAGTCCATGCACGAATGATAAACACCGTGGTCCTTGGAGAAACTATTGTGTCAAAAGGTTAGTGATAACCTGTTACGTACCTGCATCCTCATCAAAAGATCAGCGCTTTGTTTCATTCGAAACCTGTTCTTCTTAAAGTCCTCACGGGCCTTTTCAACTTCAGCACGCTCTTCGGGAGTTCCCGCATCAGGGTCGAATTCCCAGTGTTGCCGCCCGATGAAATTGTTTAGGCTGACAAGCCCTGGCCCTCCTTCTGCTATCTTCAGCTTCCACATCCTCTGCGCAACAAATAACCGGTTGTTAAACCAGATAGTTCTGAGGGATATGGTTGAAAAAAAAAAAAAAAACCATGTATATGAAGTGCTAGATACAGAAACTTTTCGCAGTGGCTTATGTGCCCGGAAAGTATGAGAGTCATTTGCAATGCCAGAAAGAACGTGCTAAAAGAAGTTGGCTATGAGTTTGTCACCAAGATGGTTAACCTCACGGAACTCAGAGATATTAATGGTAACATACTACTAGTCTACAAGAATTAGATTTGAAGAATTCTCTTGAGAGGATGTGATTATAAGAAAATAAAACAGTGCAGGGTGATCATTTCTTGAGTACCTTGAGAGTTCTTCAGAGACACTAACTTGGTATGGAGTCTAAGCAGAAGAAGACTTAACCTACATATAACGAGCACAGAGAGAAAGGAGAACTGAAGGTTGCTAGGCTAGGCTGGTTGGTGTTTCCTCTTATGGTAACGCGATCCTGCTACATGACCTATGAAATCTTCGTTTCAACAGGAAATAACAAACAATTCCACTGCTCAACTACCTGTAGATTTTGGCCAAAGTCTAATAACCCTCTTCTTTCCTTTTATTTAGTTGCATTCTTGGAACTTGACTTCAAACCCCGTGTTTTCTGCTTAAAGAAACTGTGTACAGGACTAAGTTTCAAACAAAAAACGTGATCTTTTGTGATGAATAATTTGACCTGGAAAATCTTTAAACTTCGTAAGCAATTGACAAATAAATCCTACGTTATACTCCACCATTTTCAATTTCGTGAGTGATTGATGAAGCAGAAAATCGATGCACCCTTACTTACAGGGCAGAACTCAAGTTATAAACGTTCGAGAAGGTGGAGACGTCAAAGATGGTAATTCATACGAATCGACCTATACAAAGGCCATATTAGAGGGCCAGGTTGTCACAACCAAACAATTAAGACGTATTGTCTCACATGCCCTTAACTTGTGACGAGAAGGGACAGTACACGACTGAAATGGAAGTTGCCGACAAGGTCATCAGGTTGCTGATCGGTGGCCACGACAGCGCAAGTATTGGGTGTACTTTCTTTCTCGAGTATAACGCAGAGTTTTCTGCTTTTTACGAGGAGGTCTACAAAGGTAAATATGATTTCTGGTTTCTTTTCTTTGGATAACTTGATTGAAAAACTGACACCTTCATCTGATTTTCAATGTTTCAGATGAAACTTGTTCGGCTGTTTTGTTGCCACGATATGAAACGCTGGATTTAGATTTTACCATTTAAGTTGGCATGGAGATAACGAGATAAGGAGATAACGTGTTATCTGCTGCCTGTAACGAGGTAAGGTCTATTAGTAACATTCAACCCAAGATACTATTGGAAGACAACGAGGTAAAGTACAGTCTGCCTACAAAGTCAATGAAATGCCTTTGTTGTCGTAATCTTTGAATTAACTTTTTCTTGTATGTTGCAGCTGAAATGCCCACAAAGTCAATGAAATCCAATATTTGGCAGCGTTTCTGGTGTGGAACTTTCGTACCAAACATCTCTTTTCTTTTTCTAATAACCTTCTATTCTAGGTTTATTGGCGAGAGCAACAGGGCTACTATTTTCAGAATCAATTATTGTTCGGTGAAATTTAGATGCAAGTGAACATGTCGAACAAGTAATATAATGATAAGAAAAGTATCGTCCCATGAAGATTGGTGATACTGAACTAATTAAGTACTAATGATGAATTAATCCTAAAATTTATCTAGCAAATCAAAATATTGTTGAAAATGAATTAAAATTTAAAATTTCTAAAATGAAAACTCAATACTAATTAAAATTAGATCCAAGTAAGAAAAATCAAGATGAGACACATGTTAGAGCTTCCGATTTCACCATAACTACTAGATATGAATTTTCATAGTTTATGCCTGCAAGAATGATATTATCTATGTGATGGCAGAATTTTCTAATTTATTTACTATCTTATGTCTAGGTATAGTAAACCTATTTAGTTCATTAATTCACTATATCTCTATATGTGAATTGAAACAAACCAAATGCATTAGGATCTGTGAATATCCTAGTTTACAATAAATCTTTTGATCATCTTATTACTAAAAGCCACACAAATAACATGGTATATGTCTATCCACATTTAATTCATGGTTATATATTATAAGAAGCAATTACATATTATTACCTTTCAGTCTCTAACATGCACATCAAATCATTCAAGTGGTGGCCAATCACTTAAAAGCATTAAGCATAATAATATATAACTCACATAAATAAACTATCTTGTAAAACATAAAAACTTATAGGATTTACATCATCATAGTTAGGCTACATCTTCGCTCTAACAAAAGAAGTTTAGAACATAATGAAATAATGAGGAAGAACAATAATAAAAAACAAAGAAGGCATCTTGAATCCAAGAACAAGAAGTCTGTCACTCCTTTTGTCTTCTCTTCAAGAAATCTTGAATTCTTGGCCTCTCTCTTGAGTTGTGCTTAATTTCCTCCTTGGTTTCAGCGGCACCTTCTTTTCTCTCTCTCTTCTCCTTCTCTCTTCCTTATGCAGTGGTCCTCCTTTATATAGGGTCTGGGATCTAGAACTTTCTCCTTATCCTAATAGAATTGGGTTTTGGATTCCCAATACAATTGGGTTTTAGAGTTCTATATTAATTAGGCTTTGGACTCTTAATAAGACTAGGTTTTCTAATTATTTAAAAAACCCAATAACAATAAAAATCTAATAACAATCATCCAAAGCCCAAGCCCAAGCCCATCTTGATTTCCTTCACCTTGATAATTTGACCATCTTCTGCCATATAATAAGTACCAGGTTCTCCATGCTTGTCCTTTTTCTTCATGCCTCCTTATTCTATATAAACAAGGCAAATTTAAGTAAATAAAGAGGAATTCAAATATTTTCTCACAAGCATTAGATAATTTATTATTTAAATTAGGTAAAATAACTCTATAAAAATAGAGTTATCAATTATCTTTTCCTTTGGGTTTAAAAAAAGAATTAATTAATAAATAGAGAATAGTAATAAGGTTTTAAAGGACGAAAAGTGAAGAAATATATAGAAGGTGAATAATTTGATGAAATGTAGAATATTTTGGTAAAACCGTTGGACCATCTTTTCATCTACTCTCTCATGGCATATTTGCCTTTTGTGATGTTTTAGTATATTTTATGATCTTTGCTTAACTGAATAAAAGAATAAGATATTCAAATATTAACTGTAGGAGATAACAATTGACTAGTTTGGCCAAAGTTTGAAGAGACACATTAGCTTATCAGGTCATATCTGCTCTAACTTATTTTTTTTAATGTACTTGGACTTTGCCTGTGCCAGCTATAAACGTCATTATTATCTTGCTCTACACGTAGTAGGAGAAAATAGTTGGTAAGACGGTGAAATCAATTAGCCTATGATTTTGTTGTGTTCGTACCATGTTTTGTCACTTCATCTTCAAATCAATGAGGAAATTAATGTAAATCAAAACGTGACAGTTGGAAGTCATAAACTTCATAGGTGAGAAGTTTGCTTGCTGTACAATGTAAAGTTGGGTGTGAAACAACACCCTAAGCTTTCGAACAAGATTTCCCAAAAGACTGCCCTACTCGACAGATTGCAATCTCTTGCATTTAATAAGGCTTCTTCCCGAAAACTAGTATCTCTCATCAGCATCCCAAGTAACTCATTGACATAAGCCGGACGATGATTAAGAAGCCACTTGGCCCTATATCCGGATAGGCATGAGTTGCTGCCGTCCTTATGCGAATTAATATGGAATAACCTCGACAACAAAGGTGTAATTGCATCTTCATGGGATATTTACAACGTGAACAGCATGTCCCAGAACTGAACTGAAACAAATAAATTAAGTTCTGTTAAAATTTATAGAGAAAGATCCTATAAGAAAATGAGAAAAGCCAAAGAGTGTAATCACTTTGTATTGATACTGCTGTGAATCTGTGTATACAACTTGTGCACTTATATAGAGAAGTTTAGGAATAACATATGAGGAAAGCTCTTTACAAAGAAATATTTCGTTACCCCTAATAAGGAACCGAATTGGCAACTCATATTAATTGTGAATATTATGTTATCACTCTCTCTCAAGTTGAAAATTTGAACAAATCAATACTACAAGTTTGGAAAGGAGGTACTAATGTTACTTGGTACATAGTGCCTTGGTGAATAGATGTGCAAGCTATTCCTTGGTGGTGATGTGATGTATTGCAATTATTCATTGTTGTATTTTTTTTTTAACACAATGACAATCAACTTCTATATTCTTCATCCTCTCGTGAAATATTAGGTTTGCAATGATCTTCTCTCCTCTTGATTGTCATAGAACAATAAAGCTAGTTGTCGAAATAAAATCTAAAATCTTTTAGCAATCCCATAATCCATAAAATTTTGCATTTGGTGACATTCCATGCTTGATACTTGGCTTCCACTAATAAAAGAGAACAATTGGTTGCTTCTTGGCTCGCCATGAGATTAAAGTGTTTTCAAGCATTTTGAAAAAATTGGTAGTTTATATCCATGTCACATGAGTATTTATGATGGTTTGGTCATATAAAAACCATAATCTTGTATTATCTTTACTTTTTAAATATGTGAGCTTCTCATATGACAATTTGCTTAGAAGAATTCATTGGTAGTTTAAGATACAATTTTGCATAAATACTCATGTGATTTCTTGTTCGTAATAACCTTCATTATTATGATACTTCAAAAAACTAAACTACGGTGTAAAGATTAATTTTTGATAAATAAAATGAAAAGTGATATAATTGAGAAAGAAACTTAAATTATATAACTATATTATAGTCTAGATAAATATGAATTACCTATTGAGGGAAGTCCCCATCTTCCATTTGAGAATTTATTTTTACTTTGAAATTTTTTTGGATATTTTATTTCAAGAGGACCCATATTCAAGGTTTTTGGTGTCTTTCTATAACAGTCGGTAATTGCATAAACAATGAGCTTATAACATTAAGCTGATAACAAGTTAGGGATAATTGACACCAATATTCATTTTCTCCTAACTCAACAAAGTTAGTGATTACAAAAGATTTCACAAATCTCTCACACACAACTTATTTCTCAGACCCGAGGAATCTAACTAACAATTCCTCCTTCAAAAGACGTCACAACAACATGCTACCCGTACCTCTTAACAACAAAACTAGGGTTAAAGTACACAACGCCAAGCTCGAAAAGCCTAGAAATTCTGGACACTAAACCTTTGGAATTTCTCTTTTAGTTTGAGGTAATTTATAGTTCCTTACACTCACTAACGATGGAAGTCTTGCACAAGTGTACGTATCTCATAATAATACAAAAAATTGAACTGAAACATACAAGTGAAAGAATTGGTTAGAAAAATTCGAACGTCGTATTCTTTGGGCACCTTGTTACGCTTTTGGAGTAAATCACATTGACTATTCTCTTCCCGTTAATTGACATTCAATCTTACAGGTCGAAAGGGGTGAATAAGGTTTCTGAGTAGTGATAGGATTTAAAAAAAAATAAAAAAAATAATGGTGAAGCCTTATGTGGAGAAATGAGTGGGGGAAAGGGCTTTAGCTCGATTTATTGTGTCCTTTGAACAAAAGACATTGTTCCTTTGTCCTGTTCAAAAGCTCAGCTCTAGACGCTTAAACATATGTCTTTTCACAAGCCAAACATGAGATCAAAATGCAATTGAAAATGTATTTTGATCATGATATAAGCCAGACCGTCATATGCTCAATAGCACTGTTTTGATCAGGATATAAGCCGGACTAAAACACGTTCAACAATAACATTTTGATCATAAAGTTTAGGCCTAAACAAATGCCCTAGGCAATGTAATTTTGATTGCAAATAATACATAACGCAAACATTCTTGGTAGCTCATTTTGATACAAAGGATCACCAAACCAAACCAAACCAACCTAGATTGCACCATTTTGATCCGAAAAATCACGAAACTAAAAGTGCATAGGATAACAATGCTATGATTCAAAAATAAAAAAAGCATGCCATAACAAAAACACAAATAACGTTAGACTTTGATTGTTAAACTATCATGAAAGTGAAAAAATAGAGGAAAACTTAATGAGTATGAGCGAATTGATTGAATATATTGCAAAGCCACTATATAATTGTTATGTCTATACTTGTAGGCATGAATGTTATTCTATACACGAAACAATATGATTACAATGATTTACAAATAATATCAACATAATTCAAGGGCTAATTGTAGTATTGTATCAGTAATTCCGAAATATACATTAACATTCTCCCTCAAGATCCATCTAGACAAGTTAAATACTCCAAGTTTGAAAAGAAAATGTCAATATTATCTATTGTATAGTGCTTTCATTAATAGGTTAGTTGGTTGCTCTTTAATAAAGATGTAGTGTGTTGTAGTTATTCATTTCTCAAGCTTCTCTTACATAATAGCAATCAACCTTAATATGCTTTATGCACTCACAAAAAATCAATTTTGTTGTTATCTTCTCTATAGTCTCATTATCACATAATAACAAAGCTGGTTGTCTCATGTAAAAGTCGAAATCTTGAAGTAATCCTATGTCCACACTATCTTACTTGTAATGACTTGCATAGCCTAATATTGTGCTTCCAATGATGACCTTAAGAAAATAGGTTGTTTCTTGGATTGCCACAAGGTCAAAGAGTTCTATAGCTTGATACAAAAACTTGTAGTATATCTTTTTGTCATAGGATATGTATTGGAGTTTTAATTACAAAAAGCTCATAATTCAAACTTTGAGGAAATTGTCGAGATTTGTCATAATTAGTGAGGTCTTTTTTTGTTCTTACCATCTCCTAAGACCCATGTGTGATGTAGGTATATGCTAGATGGTTCTAGAATTGTGCAGAATCATGTAAATGTGATGTAATAATATAATGTGTAAAGAAAAAATAAGGAGTCTCTAGACAAAAAAAACTTATAAAGAAAGGTGGCATAGAATTAGTTTGGTGGCTTTGAAAGGAGGCTTGGAGGCTCAAAAGCCTTGTGGCTTAAAGCCCTCTAGGGCTTAGTGTGGCTTAGTAGCTTGATGCGTGAGGGGATGGTGCAAGAGATTTGCAAAACCCTTGAATTGCAGAAAAAGTTAATACTAAAGTTATGCAAGTAGTCAAGAGTCCGATAAAGAACAACCAAATTTAGAAAGTGAAAGATAACTCTTGTATTCTTAATAATTTTATCCATAGGAAAAGGAGAAGGGATTGATAAATTTACCAGTGACAGTGGATGTAGGCAACTTTGATTTAACTATTATAAAATCTTATGTCTTTGTGTGTGCCTTGATCAATGTTCTACATTGTTATGTATTGTTAGTGTGATGTGAAGCTTAAAGACTTGGATAACTCTTAAGTATTTGATCACTTTCAAGGCTGTTTTCATGTAAGATTATTTTAGATCATACGTGAATTAATGAAGAAGCTGCATTGAAAAAGTAATGTCAGGCCTGGTAAAGGTTAGATAGATGAATCTCCCAACATGTTTCTAATAAACTAAAGGATTTTTTAGGGGCATTATTCATCCAATTTTTCCTTAGAACCAACATCATATTGTTATGCTTATGAATTTATTATTTTGTCTCATGGGAATTAGTGATAGCTTGGAACTAGGTAATCCTACTTCAGAAATTAGCTTCAATATACGCTTACATTGACTTAAGAAAATTTCCTTTAGAGAACAAGCAATCTCAATGCTTAGAAAGAACTTTTATTGACTAAGATTTTTCACAAATAGAAAAGCATTATTTAGCACATTACTAGACTAAAGAATTCATCATAAGTGAATAATGATATTTCAGTAGAGACTTTTGAAGGAAACGCTTTTAGTATCCATGATTGCATTAACATGTAAATATATTTCTTAATAACTTGAAGAGGTGGTGTTTTTGTATAACCTGTTACTTTAAACCATCTTCCATAACCTAATAATTGTCTGGAATCCTGGTTAGATGCAACTTGTATGCCTTTCCATTTGGATCTTCAACCCAACGGGTAAAGCATACATAAAACCTGCACTACAATTACTCATTTCGTGACCAACAAATCACATACAACTAGTTCATTTCCATTTTAACTATAGTAATGTGTCCTATTTATTGACCTTTTCTACTTTTCCAATGCCAAGGTATTTGGTGGTCTCATCCTCATAATGCACATGATCAATTGCAACTTCTACTGCCTTCTTACATAGCATTGTAAAGAGCTAATGCAACAATAAATTCTCTCCAACATAGTGTAGAAATCCCTACACCATATCTTATGTGAGGGGATGCAGATGGTATAGATCCTCATAAAGTAGCAACTTGGGTGATTTTTATATAGACATTAATTTCACCAAGAATCTTAAAAATTGCTTGTGCTCAAAAGAAGATGCATTCTAATACTAATATTGTTTTTGATGAACATAATTTGTAGACACATTGAAGATTGCTAATAACTAGGATATGATATTGAAGTTTTTTTTTTTGGTAGAAATATATGTATGAATTAATAGAATTTAGTGTACAAAAAAAAGTAATGCAAAAGGATATACATTTATATCTAACCTTTGCAAGTGTATTCCAAGCTTTGTTCTAGTTAATGTGATAATAAGGCTTGTTATACAACTCTTGTCTTAGCGATTCAACTAGTTTGGTGATTTGACCAACAAACCTTTTTCCACATAAATAAGACATCAGCATGTAAACCAAGTGACAATAACATAGCATTTTACCTACATTTCACATAACAAGCATCTTAGTTATTAGGCATTGTGCTTTCTAGAAAAACCTACTAGGTTGAGTAGAAATGTGTTTTACAACAAAAAGATGAGCATAAAATGTGCATGCATAGAAATATTTTTGGAAGAAGCCACAACTCTGGAGGCATCGGATTGTAACCCGACCATTCATACACACCTAGTACCTACATATGAGATATGATGTTTTTAAGTTTCCACTTAATAGACAAAACAATTAAGCTCCTTTTCTTAGGTCATTACATCACAAGTTAACAAATGCACAAGAGACTATTTGCATTTGCCTATTTCTATACATGAATTTACCATTGTTGCTACTTCTAATCTAGAGTTCATGTGTAAGTACCATGAAGGTGTAAAAATACAAAGCACATTTTGTCTATTTGGTACTTATATTTGGACATGAGATATTTGTTGTTTCAGTAATTTTTCCCTTTCCACGTATGAAGCATGCAATATCTTTTTTTTTTTTTTGTGTATGAATCTATGCTTGTAATTTTTGCGTTAGCTAGATAAAAATAACATTAGATAATAGTTTATGTTGGCCATATTGTGACCCAAAACTTTCCCCATGAAGGAATGGTCACTAGACCACCACGGTCAAGGATCCATTTCCAGCTTCTTACCATAGCCTATCTTCTCCATCTTCAAGTCCCTCTCCAAGTACTCTCAAGGCAATATAGCTCAATGCTAAGCCAAACATTGTGTTGTGACCTGCTATATGGAAACCCCAACCTCCATCTTCATTCTATCCAGCAAATAGACATATGGACAAAGATATGCATAATGTTCTAAAGTTAGTAGAATTTTATTTTTTTAGGCCCTCATGTACACAAACTTTTGTTTGACAAAAGAAAAAAGAATAACGCTTGATGATTATACAAGTATTGAATAATTTCCTTTTGATGTGCTGGTGAAAATATAGCATTGAGATTTCTAGTGATGTATAATGTCATTACCTTAATATCATAATGAAATAAAGTTAGATTTGATGGAGAAGCCACTAGGTTGATTTATTTAGTCATTCCCTAATACCCGGACATGCTTGTTAATACATAAAATGTACGTGTCTACGTATATGTGTGCTTGATCTTGTTTTGGGAAAGTTTTTTTTTCAAAAAAATCTTTGACCAGTTTTTCCTTCTTTTGGATATTGGTGGCAAGGAATATTAATCTTGTTTTAGCAGTAATAAAAAAATTTGTAACATTGCTGATGGTCCGTATTGAATGTATAAAATATCTCCGTCCAAACATGCAAATTTTTTATGCAAAGATTTTTCAAGTTTTTTAGAGACACAAATTCAGGTCAAAAAAATTAAAATAAAAATGAAAAAGTCAAAAAATGAAGAAAAAGAAGAATACCTAATGATTATACAAGTTTAAAATAATTTCCTTTCAGTGTGTTGAGAAAATGGCGTTGAGACTTTCAGTGATATATGATGCCATTACCCACTTGTGTGCGAATGTTTTAGCACTTACGGAAGAAACTATAAAATGGGTGATGGTCCTTATTAAATGTATGCAAGTCATGGTCAAGAAGTGCAGTATTTGGTGCATACATCCTTATACATCGGTAAAGAAAACTGAATCAAGGAATGACAACGTATTTTTGTAGAATGGAGACAGATATGCATACGAAGGGTTGAACGAAAAACAATGGGCCAGCATTTTCAGCAGGCCAGCGACCATCGTCTGCCTGAAGGGAGGCAAAATAGCTTAGTGCCCTTCGCAGAGTCGTTGTCACTGCTTCCTCCGTTATCATCTCCGTGTCTTTCACTTTCACCGCTGGCGGAATCGGCGGACATGGGTTCTCCTTCCTAAGCTGCGAGTTTTCCATATCAGATAAAGACACGGCCACGTGGAAAATCAATTGAAACTTTCAAGATTCCGAGAAAAAGCAATAAAAACAAGGTTCCCTTTGATACGGTGTTCTTTATCTAAATCTACATAAAAGGTAACAATAGACGGGCACAAGCGCACACAAAAATAGACATGGAACTTTGGCCTAATTTTTTTTTTCTTTTATTTTTATATCTCATGTACCCACTTGCGTATTTTCAGGATGTTAAATTTATGAGATTATAAGTAACACCTGCTTGTTTCTGAGCTAAGTACTCACCGACACTTTGGCCTAATTTTCATATTGGAATTCCAAGCACAAGTCAATTCTTAGAAAAAAGGTTCTCCATTGGAGTCTGTTGTGGATTCTGTTTTCCTCTAGGGCCTCTTATTGTGTCTGTTTCTTGTTTTAATAACGAGATGATGTCACCGTGAAAATGGCAAGTATATGGGGCGCCCCATACAGTCCAAGCATGAATGATATACGCCGTGGTCCTTCGAGAAATATAGTGTAGAAAAGATAGAAATAGCCTGTTGCATACCTGCATCCTCATCAAAAGATCAGCGCTTTGGAGTCCAAGAAAAATATGTTTCGGATGAAACAAAGCCTGTTACGTAGCTGCATCCCCCTCAAAAGATCAGCGTTTTAGAATTCAAGAAAAATAGGTTTCGGGTGAAACAAAGCCTGTTACGTAGCTGCATCCTCATCAAGAGATCAGCGCCTTGTTTCATCCGAAACCTATTTTTGTTAAACTCCTCATGGGCCTTTTCAACTTCAGTACGCTCTTCGGGAGTTCCCGCATCAGGGTCGAATTCCCAGTGCTGCCGCCCCATGAAATTGTTTAGGCTGACCAGCCCTGGCCCTCCTTCTGCTATCTTCAGCTTCCACATTCTCTGCGTAACAAATAACTGGTTGTTAAACCAGATAGTTCTGAAGGATATTGTTAAAAAAAAAAAAAAAATTTTATGTGAAGTACTAGAAACAGAAACTTTGCGCAGTGGCTTATGTGCCTGGAAAGTATGAGAGTCATTTGGAATGCCAGAAAGAACGTGCTAAAAGAAGTTGGCTATGAGTTTGTCACCAAGATGGTTAACCTCACAGAACTCGGAGATATCGTTGGTAACATACTACTAGTCTACAAGAATTAGATGTGGAGAATTCTCTCGAGAAGATGTGATTCTAAGAAAATAAAACAGTGCAGGGTGGTCATTCTTGACTACCTTGAGAGTTCTTCAGAGACACCAACTGGGGATGGAATCTAAGCAGCAGAAGACTTAACCTATATATAACGAGCACAGAGAGAAAGGAGAACTGTAGTGTGCCAGGCTAGGCTAGGCTGGTTGGTGTTTCCTATCATGGTAACGCGATCCTGCTACATGACCTATGAACTCTTCCTTTCAATGGAAAATAGTAAACAATTCCACTGCTCAACAACCCATAGATCTTGGCCAAAGTTTAATAGCCCTCTTCTTTCGTTTTATTTATTCGGGTTGCATTCTTGGAACTTGAGTTGAAACCCCGTGTTTGTTGCTTAAAGAAACTGTGTACAGGACTAAGTTTCAAACAAAAAAGGTGATCTTTTGTGATGAATAATATGACCTGGAAAATCTTTGAACTTCGTAAGCAATTGACAAATAAATCCTACGCCTTATACTCCACCACTTTCAATTTCGTGAGTGATTGATGAAACAGAAAATCTATGCATCCTTACTTACAGGGCAGAACTAAAGTTATAAACGTTCGAGATAGGTGGAGACGTCAAAAATGGTAATTTATATGAATCGACCTATAGAAAGGCCATATTAGAGGGTCAAGTTGTCACAACCAAACAATAAAGGCGTATTGTCTCTCATGCTCTTAACTTGCGATGAGAATGGACAGTACACGACTGAAATAGAAGTTGCCGACAAGGTCATCAGGTTGCTGATCGGTGGCCACGACAGCGCAAGTATTGTTTGAACTTTCTTTCTCGAGTATAACGCAGAGTTTTCTGCTTTTTACGAGGAGGTCTACAGAGGTAAATATGATTTCTGGTTTCTTTTCTTTCGATAACTTGATTGAAAAACTGACACCTTCATCTGATTTTCAATGTTTCAGATGAAACTTGTTCGGCTGTTTTGTTGCCACGATATGAAACGCTGGATTTAGATTGAATCATTGAAGTTGGCATGGAGATAACGAGATAACGTGTTATCTGCTGCCTAAGTCATGACGATCATTTAATAGATCTTTTCTTGGAAATTGCAGACTGGTGCAAAGAGCGCTAGATGTGGATAGTAACATTCAACCCGAGATACTATAGGAAGACAACGACATAAAGTACTAGTCTGCCTATGTTGTCGTAATCTTTTAATTAACTTTTTCTTATATGTCCCAGCTGAAATGCCCACAAAGTCAATGAAATCCAGTATTTGGCAGCGTTTCTGATATGGAACTTTCGTACCAAACATCTCTCTTTTTTTTTTTTTCTTTTTAATAGACCTTTTATTCTAGGTTTATTGACGAGAGTAGCAGGGCTGCTATTTTCAGAATCAATTATCTTTTCCTTTAGGTTTAAGAAAATAATTAATAAATAAATAGAGAATAGTGATAAGGTTTTAAAGGACGAAAAGTGAAGAAATATATAGAAGGTGAATAATTTGATGAAATGTAGAATATTTTAGTAAAACCGTTAGGCCATCTTTTCATCTACTCTATTATGGCATACTTGCCTTTTGTGATGTTTTAGTATACTTTTTGCTTAACTGTATTAACAGAATAAGATATTTAAATATTAAGTGGAGGAGATGACAATTGACAGTCTCTTGCATTTAATATGGCTTCTTCCAGAAAACTAGTATCCCAAGTAACTCATTGGCATAAGCAGGGCACTGATTAAGAAGCCACTTGGTCCAATATCCGGATAGGCATGAGTTGCTGCAGTCCTTACACGAATTAATATAGAATATCATAATACGGAATAACCTCAACAACAAAGGTCTAATTCCATCTTCATGGGATATTTTACAACGTCAACAGCGTGTCCCAGAACTGAACTGAAACAAACAAATTAAGTTCTGTTAAAGTTTATCGAAAGAGATCCTATAAGAAAATGAGAAAAGCCAACGAGTGTCCTTATCGCTTTGTATTGGTGCTACTATGAATCTGTGTATACAACTTGTGCACTTATATTAAAAAAGTCTTGGAATGACATATAAAGAAAGCTCTTTACAAAGAAATATTTTTTACCCCAAATAAGGAACTTAATTGGCAACTCATATTAATTGTGAATATTACTATATCACTTCCTCTCAAGCTGGAAATTTGAACAAATCAATACTCTAAGCATGGAAAAAAAGGTGCTAATATTGTTTGCTCAACAATACCTTGATGAATCGATTTGCAGGCTATTCTTTGGTGGAGATGTGGTGTATTGTAATTATTCCTTGTTGTATTTTTTTTTAATATAGTGATAGTCAACTTCTATATTCTTCATCCTCTCATGAAATATAAAGTTCACAACGATCTTCTCTCTTGCTTGATTGTCACAGAACATTAGAGCTCGTTGTTGAAGATAGAACCCAAAATCTTTTAGGAATCCCATAATCCAAACAATTTTGCATTTGGTGACTTGCCTTGCTTGATACTCAGCCTCTACTAATGAAAGAGAAATAATTGGTAGCTTCTTGGCTCACTACAAGATCAAGACATTTCCAAGCATTATGAAAAAATTGGAAGTTGATATCCATGTCATATGAGTATTTATGATGGTTTGGTCATATAAAAACCATCGCCTTGTATTGTCTTTACTTTTTAAATATGTAAGCTTCTTGAATGCCAATTTGCTTAGAAGCATTCATTGGTAGTTTAAGATACAATTTTGCGTAAGTACTCTTGTGATTTCTTGTTAATTATTACCATCATTATTATGATACTTCAAAAAATAAACTAAGGTGTAAAGATTAAATTTTGATAAATAAAATTTAAAAAGTGATATAATTGAGAAATGAACTTAAATTATCTAACTATATTGTAGTCTAAATAAATATGAATTACCTATTAAGGGAAGTCACCATCTTCCGTTTATGAATTGATCAACATTTTTACTTCATGATGAATTGGTGTGGGATTCATTTTAGCCTTAATTTTGTAGAAGCATTTGAAAACAATACATGAGTGTACTTATACCTCTAAATTGAACTTTGAATTTTCAGAAATTTGAAGCAATCAATGCGAAAGTTTCAAACTTTCTTGAATTTAGTTAGTAAAATCTTAATTTTCCTATAACATATATATATATATATATATATATATATGTAGATTTTCTGGTACCTTTATGAAAATTTCTCCACAATTTGTATAAGCATCTATTATAAGAAAACTTATGAATTGTCTAACCATGCAATTTACTCTACTACTTTTTCTATAATGTAACAAAGATTTTCTATTTTTTTTATACAACCAACACGATAAATGATAATGGTAATGGCCAAAAGTGAAATATGAAAAAGGGTAAACCTCTTTGCAAAAGTAAAAATAGAAGAAATATTAGATCTAAAAGAGTTTAAAATTTTTAGAACTAGTAAAAAATCAACAAAAAAAAATATTGGTGTAATTGAACAAATTTTTAGTAGAATAGAAAAAGAAAACATCCTACCTTTCACGATTAGAAAGGAAGGCCAATATACAAGATAATTTTTTGCCCAAAATTTATTTATCATTCTAGTATCCATTTTAAAGATAGGATAAAACTATCCATCATTAGGCACAATCCTTCTTTATATCATGGCGAATAAAAGGAAAAGTCAAACAAAAGAAGGGTCCTCGATAACATTGTACATATACTTTAAAAAGATACTTTGTAGATGTTTAAATAATAAGACAACTTAGAAGAAGGGAAAGAAAGTAAAAAATATTTTATTTTAATTTTTTTTTTTTGGATTTGATGGCATACTTAAGGAATTGAAAAACCAATTCTCAAGGAGAATTTATGTATATATTTAAATAATCAATTCTCGAAGAAGGCAAAATTTTTATTTAACCTTTTATTAACTAAAATTAAAACTGATTTCCCCTATTTGAAATTTGAATGCAAAAATTTTAAAGCTTCATCTTTCTTTTTTCTTACTTTTTAGGTAAGTGATGCTTGATATAATTGGTATTGGAGTATGTTTTATGCCATACCTTCTTCTTTGATGGAGACCAAAAGATATTTAGGCAACACAAAAGGAGAGGTTGAATTCATTTTTTGAGAATTTATTTTTACTTTGAAAATTTGTTTGGATATTCTATTTCAAGAGGACCCATACTCAAGGTTTTTGATGTCTTTCTATAACAAACGGTAATTGCATTAAGAATGAGCTTATAGCATTAATCAAATAACAAGTTAGGGATAATTGACACCAATATTCATTTTCTCCTAACTTAACAAAGTTAGTGATTACAAAAGATTTCACAAATCTCTCACACAACATAACTTATTTCTCAGACCTAAGGAATCTAACTAACAATTCCTCCTTCAAAAGATGTCACAGCAACATGCTACTCGTACCTCTTAACAACAAAACTAGGGTTAAAGTACACAATGCCAAGCTCGAAAAGCCTAGAAATTTTGGACACTGAACTTTTGAAATTTCTCTTTCAGTTTAAAGTAATTTATAGTTCCTTACACTCACTAACGATGGAAGTCTTGCACAGGTGTATGTATCTCATAATAATACAAAACATTGAACTGAAATATACAAGTGAAAGAATTGGTTAGAAAAATTCAAAAGTCGTACTCTTTGGGCACGTTGTTATCCTTTTGGAGTATATCACCTTGACTATTCTCTTCCCATTAATTGACATTCAATTTTACAGGTCGAAAGGGGTGAATAAGGTTTCTGAGTAACGATAGGATTTCAAAAATAAAATAAAATGAAGAAGCCTTATGTGAAGAAATAAGTGGGGAAAAGGGCTTTAGCCCGATTTATTGTGTCCTTTGAACAAAAGACATTGTTCATTTGTCCTGTTCAAAAGCTCAGCTCAAAACACTTAAACATATGTCTTTTTCGCAAGCCAAACACAGGATCAAAATGCAATTAAAAGTGTATTGATCATGATATAAGCTAGACCATCCCACGCTTAATAGCACTATTTCGATTGGGATATAAACTGGACTAAAACCCGTTCAACAGTGCCATTTTGATCATAAAGTTTAGGCCTAAACAAAATGCTCTAGACAATGTCATTTTGATTGCAAATAATACATAACCCGAACACGCTTGGTAGCCCATTTTGATCCAAAGGATCACCAAGCCAAAGCAACTTAGATAGCACCATTTTGATCCAAAAAATCACCAAACCAAAAGTGCGTTGCATAACATTGCTATAGTTCAAAAATAAAAAAGCAGGCCATAACAAAAACATAAATAACATTAGATTTTGGTGTTAAACTATCAAAAAAGGGAAAAAAAAATAGAGGAAAAGTTAATGAGTATGAGTGAATTGATTGAATATACCACAAAGCACTAATATAGTTGTTATGTCTATATTTATAGGCTTAAATCCTATTCTATACAGGAAACAAATATGATTAGAATGATTTACAAATAATATCAACATAACTACTGGCCTAATTGTAACATTGTATCAATAATTCTTGAATATACATTAACACTCCCCCTTAAAATGGAGATTTGAATAAGTTAAATACTCTGAGTTTTAAAAAAAATGCCAATATTGTTTGCTATATAGTGTTTTCGTTAATAGGTTGATTGATTGCTCTTTAGTAAAGATGTGGCATACTGTAGGAATTCTTTGCTTAAACTTTTCGCTTACATAATGACAATTAATCTCAATATGCTTTGTGCATTCATGAAAAATCAATTTTGTTCCTATCTTCTCTATAGTCTCATTATCACATAATAACAAATTTGGTTTTCTCATGTAAAAGTCAAAATCTTGAAGTAATCTTATGGTCCATACTATCTTACTTGCATAGCTTGATATTCTGCATCCAATGATGAAAGCAAGACAATAGGTTGTTTTTTGGATTACCATGAGATCAAAGAGTTCCTTAGCATAACACAAAAACTTGTAATATATCTTTTTGTCATAGGATATGTACAAAAGTTTGAATCATAGAAAGCTCATAATTCAAACTTCAGGTAAACTAGAGATATAAGGCCAATACTTGGACAACTCTTAAGATATTTGATTACTTTCAAGGCTGCCTCCATGTGAGATTATTTTAAATCATACATGAATTAACTGAGAAGGTGCAAAAGTAATGTCAAGCTAGGTAAGGGTTAGATAGAAATCTCCTAACTAGTTTCTAATAAATTAAAGGATCTTTGAGAGGCATTAGTCATCCAACTTTTCCTTGGAACCAACATCATATTGTATGCTTGTGAATTTCTTATTTTGCCTTATGGGAATTAGTGGTAGCTTGGAACTAGCTAACCTTGCTTCATAAATTAGCTTCAGTATATGTTTATGTTGACTCAAGGAAATTTTCTTTGGAGAATAAGCAAAATTAGAAATTCACAAGCATACAATATGATGTTGGTTCTAAGGAAAAGTTGGATGACTAATGCCTCTCAAAGATCCTTTAATTTATTAGAAACTAGTTTATTTTGCCCTATGGGAATTAGTGGTAGCTTGGAACTAGCTAACCTTGCTTCATAAATTAGCTTCAGTATATGTTTATGTTGACTTAAGGAAATTTTCTTTGGAGAATGAGCAATCTCAATGCCTAGAAAGACTTTTTACTTGACTGAGATCTTTTATAAATAAAGTAGCATGAAGATATTGCTTGAAGTCTGTTGGAATATATTGTAATGAAATTAGAATATATTAACATTTTTATGATGAGAAAAATAGAATTATAATATGATAATATTATAATCATTGTTTGATTGTTTATTGGTTTAAATAAGAAAATTAATATTAGAACTTTATGTAGGAAAAATTGCAAAACCTTCAGCCCATGCAATTTAGTTCACGTAACCCAAATAGAAGTTTAGGCCGTTACTATTCACCGAAATAGATACTAAAGCTCAGGCCATTACTATTCACTGAAATAGAAGTTCAGGCCACCTAAAGCTCAAGCAAATCCAGTCGGAGGAAGCCCGAACTAATGCAGTCCAGCCCACATGATAACCTCCAATGGGAAGAACACTATTCATATAAATAGTATTGTTCATGCATAATTCAAAATAGCCTTCAACAATAAGAACACTGTTCATGCAAGTAGTACTGTTCACATAAATAGTACTGTTCACCAACAGAAAGAAAAAAAAGGAAGAAGAAAAGAAGGTGGGAAATCAACGGTATTGTTGGATCAACGGCTCTTTTGAGTGAAATCTTGATGCTATATAAGAGATAGAAGGTTAAGTGTTTGAAACAACCAAAAAATAAGAGAAGCTAAGTGTTCTTGAAATGAAATCTCATCAATCTTCTCTTAAGCTCATCAAGTTCATTAAGCTGAAGAAATCATTCGGTGATTCTATTCTAAACTCATTATTGCTTTGATATTCGTGTTAGGAAATCAGTTTGATTTTCAATTGATATCATATTTGACCTAATTTGATTTGGATAAATAGTGCTACGATTTGATAAATTGGGGATTTTGTCCATACTACTTTTGATCAAATATCTGCACTTATCTGAAGCTTAAGAAATCATTTTGCTCTTCAATTCAGATCTTAATTGAGCTGATTTCTTCTGAGTAAACAGTGCTAGGTTGTATTTGAATTTAGGGCTTTGTCCATACCATTCTGTATTAAGTCACTAGCACTTGTTTAAAGCTTCTGAACTTGAATTCATATCTTATAGAAGCTGAATTCAGAAATTGTACTTAATTGTTACTCTTTGTTTAAATTCTTGGGGAGAGAATTTGTAACTGGGATTAAAGGATTGGTTATCCTTTGTAACTGGGATTAAGGGATTGGTTCTCCTTTGTAACTGGGATTGAGGGATTGGTTCTTCCTTGTAACTGGGTTTGAGGATTAGTTATCCCTTATAATCAATTGTGTAATTGATTGAAGAGTGACTCTAGCAGGTTATTGCTAGAGTGGGGTGGAGTAAGTGCCGAGGTGGCTTGAGTCGAACCACCTTCAAAAATCTGTGTCTTTATCTTGTGTGATAACTTTACTTGCTACCTTTATTGTTTAACATAAGAAAAACGAAAAAGACTAAAAGATTTTTAATAAACCTAATTCACCCCCCCTCTTAAGTTGCTATAGAATCCATCAAAGTCTTAAATGGCAACTTGATTACCCATTGTGATAAAAATGTCATTAACATGGATAAGTAAATCCTCAAAGGAATTGTCTCAAGTTTCGGTGAACACAGAGTAATCATGGTAAGACTAATGAAAGCCATGTAGATTAGTGTTTTGGTGAACTTTGTGTTCCATTGGCAAGATGTATGCTTCAACACATAAGGATATTTACGATTGGCATATTAAACACTCCCCTTAAGTGCAAAATTCATAAGGATGTTCCATGTAGACCTCATAAAAAATATCATTATGAAAATAGAAAATTGAATATTTATTTGATAAGGGGACTAATGATAAATGACAACAATAATGATGATGAGGCAAATAATGACATGTTTTACTATGAAAGAGAAAGTATACTAGTAGTTGTCTCCTTTTTTCTAACTAAATCTTTTAGCTTCTAGCTTGGTTTTATACCTCTTGAGAATGCCATCATCTTGATATTTCACCTTATAGATTCACTTTGTCCTAATAAGAGAATGATCATAAGGCATAAGAACTACATCTCACGTATGATTAGCCTTAAAGATAACAAGTTCATTATCCATAGTAGATACCCAATTGGGATCATCTACATCTTCTTAGAAAGTATGAGGCTTGAGGATAATAGAAATAGAGATAGTGAAATGTTAGTAGTAAGGGTGACATTGGTTAAGGAAACATAGTTGGAAATAGAGTAAAGAAATGTGCATGAGATGGAAGGACATAAGTAGTTAGAATTGTAAATGGGTGATTGGATGGGACAAATACAACATGGTAAAGAAGTCTTGAGATTACTATCATGTAGCCAGTTAAATGAGTTGGCATGGTTGAGGAGTGGAATAAGTGATGCAGCCTTTGAGATGGTTGAGTTTTTAGTGTATCTCGAAGGACTAAGGTATCGATTGGTAATAATGACGAAGTGTATGCATCATCAAATTGTAAGTTAGGAACTAATAAGGATGCTTAGCTTTTTAAGATAATACAAAAATCTACAAGGAAAAAAGAAAAATATCCTCTTAAAAAACATCATGACTTAATTTTTTTTTTTTTTCAAATGATAGACTATAAAGTCAATAACTCTTTTGAGAAGGATAACCTATAAAAAAAAAAAACATGGAAGAGCTTAAAGGTTGAACTTATCATGCACCCTAAAGGTGGTAGCATAACAACGACACCCAAAAATACATAGGTGTTCAATGAAAGGAAGATGAAGATAGACAATCAATAATATATGTGGTAAAGAATATACATTCACCTTAAAAGTGAGAAGAATGTGGGCTTGAAACATTAAGGCCTGCACCACATTTAGTAAGTGTTGATGCTAAAGAAATTTAGAAGTAAAAAGATAAAGAGAACAATGATAATTTGTGAAAGCCCTTGAAGGATTGATTTCTATTGAGTATGATGAAAGGATAATCTATATAGACATTGAATGAATGTTTTTATGGCCAATTGTACATAGTATTTACTATAGTGAAGAAGATGAAATGAAACTATCTAGTTCCCATTTGCATTGTTTGGTTTGTCAAGGAGTATTAAATATTGCAATGATTCTCTAATTATTGAAGAGATTTTATGGTGACAATGAGCTAGAATAAGTACTTTGGTAGTTGGCTTATTAAATAAGGTTACAGTTCCTTTGCTTTTCTTGAGGTGGCTATTGCATTTCTTAAGGTGGCTTGTCTTTGCAAGGAAGGCTTTTTAAATGAGATGATTGTTGTTGTTTTAAGGTAGTTTTTGTTTTTCTTAAGATGATGTTGAACCTTCAGATAATATGGCAATGGGCTAAAGTGGGGATAGTTTAATAGTTTAACAACTCCATTTTGTTATAGGGTGTAAACATGTTAGGTTTTATGAATGATCCCTTTTAAGAAGAGAAAAGGTTGACACTTCAAAGAAAAAATTTTTGTTCCAATGTTTAACTATATAGACTTTCTAATAGTTCCAAACTAGGTAGAGACCATGAAAGAAAATGTTGACTTTTTGAAAAAAAAAAATTGGCTTTTAAAAGAAAAGAGAAATGTCTAAGTTGCCTTAGGAAAATCATCCACAATTATCAAAAAATAACGTACATCACCATGTTGGTGTCTAGTGAGAGCCCTAAACATCTATGAGGGCCAATTCAAAAATAAAAGTGATTGCAATTTGGCTCATAGAAAAAACAACACATGTTTGTTTTGCTAAAAGACAAATTAGACATGAAAAAGAGTTTGGACAAGAAATGAATTGGCCATGTGTGAGATAAGATTTTAAAGATGAATGCACAAGGTGTTTATGCCAAATGTCATAATTGATATTATTAATAAAAACTAAATTATAAGCAAGAACATTCTTGGGAATATAAAAAGTAGTTCTTATTGAAAATAAAAAACTAGAAATTTTTTTTTTTAGAATTAAAGAACAAAGGATATGTAATTGTCAAGATTGGATTCATTATGGCAAGATAATGGTTGTTTTGGCTAAAGAAGTTGATCAATTTAAAGATCAATAAGTTTTTTCTCCTTCCTTTTGTTTTGGCTCAATCTTAACAAATTAAGGAAACGAACTCAACATCTAAAGGGCACCAACACTTTAAGCATAAAAAGGATGCAAGAACTTGTGAAATTTGCAAAAAACCATATTTTCTTTTTCCTTCATGCATAACCATAAAAATACATAATAAAAGGTCCTAGATACAACCAGTTTGCTAACATGTGTCCCAAACAAATAAAACAACATAAGCCTAAACATACCCTAAGCCCACAAAATATTCTCCAAACTTGTGGCTTCCTTAAAGCCAATTCTTACAATTAACTCAACACATACAAAAACAGCCCATTAAAATAATCCCCAATTAGCCTTGTTGAGCTTGATTATATCCTCAATTATGTAGTTCTAGAATATATAGAAATCATCGATAAAAATGGCCATATAATTATTATCACAAGTTAGCTTGTAAATAAATAATCAATAGTGTTTGAATTATAGAGTATATAAGATGTGGTTAAGGCTCAAGATAGGATATCATTTGTAGTGTCCAATGTGGGTAACATGGCTAGTAAATTTATTAGGCAATGTGATAAATATGGGTGATGTATATGTAAAAAATCAATCAAGAATTTTTAAAGCACAAGGGATGTGATCATTTATTCTTGAATCGATAATCTACATAGATGAATGGGCTTGAAAGGCCTACTTAGTTGAGAGATGAGTGAGCTTTTGTTGAGCCAAGGTCAAATTGAGCTTAATGGAGCCACCATAGATGCTTCCTAGTGTGAGAGGTAGTTGGCCTAACAAACTTGCACTAGAATAGGGTGGCACATATGAGTTACAATAATGTTAGGGCCACCATACGGGCTAACAATATGAGCTTGATCTAAAGCTGGTGGGTTTTGTGGCCCATATCCAAGTGGATTTTGAGAACCAAATGTAGGAAGGGGTTGTTCATGTGTGGCAACATTGTGGGCTAGGCATTTTCCTCCAAACGTCTTTTTCAATTCACCCTTTTGCTTAGGCTTCTAACCTAGTAGGTATCCGACAAGAAGGAAGTAGGCTTCCTTTACATGGTCCAACTTCCTACAATGGTTGTAGAAAGACGTCTGGCCAAATGGGCCACTTAGGATGCTCGTTGGATTGGACCCACCTAGCCAGTTGAGAAATTAGGCCCAAAGCCAACAGTACCCAAAGCCTACTGCCATGATCTGCTTGTGAGTCACAAAGACATCGTTGTCACGAACGTGACTCCAACCATCATGTTGCAAGCATTGGTGGACGTTGTGCTTCACTAGCACATATGTCTTTTCCAGAGATATCAAGATTTTGTGAGACAGCTTATTGGCTTGGATATTCTAGAACTCCTCCGACAAACCGAGAAAGAACTTCATCGTTTGGTCCACTTACTCCTGCTTGTGTAGCTGTTCATTAATTCGACACTCACATTTTCACCACCAACATTGGTTGGGAGCCAATTAAGAATTAAGCTGTCCCAAAATATCCTTCAACGAAAATAAAGAAGTTGGTGAAATCCGACCCGTTTCCACCTCCATTCAATTTGATATCATTGATGGCCTATTTGAGGCCAAAATTTTGTTTGTTGGTATAACGTTGTCAAAACGTTCCTTCAACATCGACCAGATTTTGGTGATTGTGAAAATTTTGGAGACCAAGTTTTCAAGGGTCGGCTCAACCGAATGAACCAACCATGTCTTCATGGCAGCATGACATTGGTCCCACTTTTGCATCTCCTACCCATGGCCAATCGAACGTTGTGGCTTGCTCGTGAGAAATCCCATTTTGTTTCAAGTGAGGAACACTGTGCGAACCTAGTTGCTCCATAATCTCCTGGTTGCCTCACCCTACAGCTTCTTCAAGATAATGCTTACCAATTATTTATAAGTCTGGCAGGAAACAGATGATCACGCGAGGTAGACAAAATGGCGTTGGAGTGGGCAGTATTTCGATTGGCCATCTATTGCGGTGTTCCTTAGAAGCTCTTCATAAATTTTTTCTTTTATCTATTTTGACATTTGTTGTCCAGGAATTTTTCTTTTTCAAATTTAAGCTTGCAGAGATATATGGCATGTTTTTCTTATCCTTTGTTTCACTTTAGGAACATTTAGATTCTTCTACTCTATTAGTATTCGACTAATTCTAATTTCAAAAGTTCTAGTTAGAGGACTTACACAAAATTCTTTGTTTTCTTAATTATTTGAATTAATTTCGATCAATTCATGGATAATTTTTCTAGTAAATTAGAAAAAAAAAAAAAAAACTGCGAGAGTTGGTCTGCAATCCCGTGCCTTTTTTTTTTTGTCATTTTTTTATTGAATCTTAGTTGTCTTCTAGAATAGGATCTTTAGTTCATACGGAATAACTCTGATTATCCAGAATTTATAGAAAATAGCAGCTCAGCTACATAATCATGTTGGGAGTATTTTTTATTTTTAAATATTTTTAATGTGTAAAAATATTTAAAAAATTTAAGGTCATCAAATGATTTGAGAAGGCAAGGGTTTCTTCCTTATTTTTTCTACATTCTTGTTGTTTGACTCCAATTTCTGTTCCATCCTACATTCTGTAAAAGAGAAAGAGCGAGGGAGCAGAAACAAGTAAAGAAAAGAAAATTCTGTGCTAGTTGTATTTCCGCTTATTTTTTGCAAGAGAGACGTCCACTTCGCATTTCGAGCGTCAGACATACTTGTCCCCTAACCAATGACCAAGCTTAAGCATACGTGACCCACCAAAGAAAGAAAGAGAAATTAAAAAGGAAAGAAAAGAAATTTGTAAAGATATTCGTAGTTTGATAATACTTGCAGTCTTTTGTCTTCTTCCGCAGACATGTTGAACTTGCTTATGTGATTCATTACGGTATAAAATAAAACAAAATAGTGGACATTCTTGCTACATCCTTTTGGTCCATGTTCTTGGCAGCCATGTGGAGCTTCAAGCAGCGCTGGGAGTGGTACATGCATGATGATTGAATGGCTGCTGTTTCATCCACATGCCAATAATAAATTTCCTTGTTGCTTATGCTGAGGTTGACTTATTATAGAATTAAGATCCCTGCAATATGATCCTGAACTTGCCTGTATGATTAGCTCCTCCTCAGCTTTCAAATATTAAAAACCTTATCACCAACTGCTGCTGATCCTTCCACCCTCTTTCTCACATAATACTTGAACCAAGTTGAAATAAATTATAACCAAAGAATAAACAAATCTGAGCCCCAGAAGTTGGAATGACACAGATTTTGTGATTCACGTAAGCTTGTTGGGCTGCATTCATATGTGTATTTTAGCAAGACCCGTTGGTTTTTTTTTTTTTTTTTCCTTTCTAAGATGCACGACTTCTCTAAACAACTTCGGCTCACGATCAGCCTCTCCACATGGGTTTGCACCTACCCAGATACTCCTTGTCCAGAAACCATATGCACGCCTTGTTGGGTGTGACCACCAATGGAGAAGACCCCATTTTTAATGCATGCTTGAGGGTTCTGTTTATTGCTCTGTTACTGGTTGGCAGGTCCAGTTTTTATTCTGCTTGTACAGAAGATGTCTTTCTCAGAGCATTTATTCCAGGCCTATAGCCTCCTGCAAATATCTTTATAAGCTAATCCACAGATGCTTTTGATTAGAGGAAAATTTTTTTTTTCCTCTTCTCTCTACTTACGTGCTCGTTTCAGGGTCTTTTTCTCCTTCGGTTTGGCTACTTCAGAACATGGGATGATCATCTCTTACAGATCTCTTCGAGAATTCAACTTCGCGAAGTAGATTGTTGTTACAGCCACTGTTAAACAAGGGTCAACGGTGCATGTGCATCCACGGAATGGATGCCTTGATCAGCCCAATCATGATTGAGAAGACATGAGACACAAACAACTGTTTTCTATAGGGAAAAAAAACCCAGGTTGATAGATAAGAAGGCATTACAATCTAGAGATTCCGACACTCGAATCTCTTCATTGTACCAACGTAAGGGGCATATTAAATATACACCGATAATCTAGAACATGCGTGTAACTCCTATCACTCTAGTTTCTTCCTTTTTCTTTTTTCTTTTTTCCTTTTTCCTTTATTGTTGGGGTGAGCACTGGTTCTCGATAGCCTAAGTTTGAGTATGAAACAGTACTAGGACAGGGTACAAGAAAACAGAATAGCCCTTGAGGAACCACTACAATAAAATGAGTCCCTCAAAGTCAATCCAAGGGAAGTTTAAGAAAACTATTAAAGCTAGATGTTGTTCCATATTAAAATCGTGAGAGTGGGTTATTGAACTTATAAATAATAAAATTTTCTACTTTATAATTAAAGTTTTTAAGATGGGATATTTTCCTTTAATATGATATTAAAGCTAAGGAAGGGACTCTTTTCCGAAGTCAAGCTTCAGTGTATATACAAAACTTGTATCAATATACACATAAAGGGGAGTGTTGAAAATGAGTGTTATCCTACACTAAAAACATAAATACGGATTATTAAGCTTATAAATGATTAAGCTTCCTCACCTAATTTTGAGATAAATCCTTATACTCTAATAGAAACAAATGACCACAATGCATAAGCACAACTTAATAGTTTTCTAACACTACAAAGTTGCACGCCACTTCCACTAATGATATCCAAAAGTAACTTAATGACTAGTCTAAACACTGTCACAGCCATTACTGATAAGTCTCTGATCCCTTCATGCTTAGTTTCTGAGTTTTTAATCTTAAAGTACACACGGGACTCAGCTATACCTGGTTTCTTCTTGCATCAGACAACCTCTGACTTCCTTCCTTCTGTGACTAGTGAGACAAGGTCGAAAGCTGTTTTTTGCACTTGAAATCTAAAGCAAACTTCCAAGAATGAAAAAAAGTTGGAAAGTCTCTTCGTGAATTTTCCAGGAACAACCTGCCAAAGGAACAACCATCCCATGAAAATGAAATGACAACCATTCTCACATGCACAGGCAAAACCGACGCCGGAGGTTAATGTCAAAATCTAAGGCTAGTAAGCTTAGTTACCGCTTTCTTGGCGTTTCAGGGACTCAACAGTTGGTGCCATGCTACCCATGTTAGGGAAGCAGCACCAGACGCCTGCACAAACTAAGGCAATCACATTGAAACTAGGGAGTATAACGACTTAAGGAAAACCCTACATCTATCATCAGGCAATAGCAACCCGTTACATACCCATTAAACCATTAATGTAAACATGTAAAAGAAGTACTTTGAGAAGAGGAAAATGGAGAGACCAAAAAAAAAAAAAACAAGATATGAGGTAGTTGGATCTTAAAACTCTGCATCCACCATAAGAAATGTTCAATAAGTCCACATTTCTACGAACTGACCAACACAATGACATAAGAAATGGTAAATAAGATGGAAAAAGACAGATCTGAGGATAAACTTACATTTTGTGTACATATTTAACAGCATGCACATGGGTTTTGCGACGCTTGTCCATAAGAAGAAAGGCTCGTCCCACCTCGCTCTGTGTCGTACACTTGTTGCTAATTTGTCTGTACTATACTTTTGGCACCCTCCACGAGCTTCTCCACAGTGTTATTAACTAACTCACGGAAACCCCACACACAGTGGACCCTAGACGATTTGTACAACAGAAGAAAGAAAAAATTGGCCTTGTTGGGCCCATCCACGTGTAATCACGAGGAGTAAACAAACAGAGGTAGCGACAGGTAGTAGAGACCCCTCACAACAATGATAGCTGCTGTGGGGTATGGAGGTCCCTAGTACAGAGGATAATACTGTACTGAGATTAACATGGTTGATACATCTTCAACGTCCGTTCATATGACAGTTGTGGCAATGCCACCCATGGTCGTCCTCTATCTCTAATGTCTTAAATTATGAAGGGGCACTATGGCAAATGGAATGGCGGTCTTGAAACATCCAAGATGCTTCCGAATCCCAACTTTTCGAGGAATGTACGGGGTGTATATTTTTATGCTGCTGTTTAGGAAATGAAAGCCTGTCTTGTTTAGATTGAAAGTCAACTAATCAAACATTGGATCGCTTTTCTCTTCCTTTTGGCGTGATAAAAGACAAATGCCAAAAGCAAAGTTTTTAATGAAACATTCTAATACTTTGCTCACAACTAATATAAAGTAAAGTTGCATCTAAATTATGAATCAAGACAAGGTCTAATTCATCTTAATTATGAACTTTGACATCATATTAGAAAAATAATTTTCTTCTTCAAATTCACTTGTAGTAATTTTCATAAATGAAAGTTTGTAGGACAGTCCACGAAATAAGCTAGAGAGTGATCTAACCAAAGCCATAAATTTTACTTTTTCTGTAGGGATGGTGATGATGTGTTCTTGATGGCAGAACAAGGAAGGTGCGGTGGACGCAAATACCTAATTCAATGCAAGCTCCATACGCAGATCGAAACCTTCATGTATTTATGGGGGAGGACAAGTTGTGTGATTCTGCCGCTCCCTCTTAAATCAGTCACATGAAGCATACCTCCTACTGATTTCTTTTCATTCTAGTTCCTTTCTTTCTTTCTTTCTTTCTTTCTTTCTTTCTTTCTTTCTTTCTTTCTTTTACTTTCTTTGAAATTTCTGAAGAGGAATAAGAGAGTCTTGGTAAACATGCAGCAAGTACCTGCCCCACCCTCAATTTTGCAAGTTTGAGCAGTTTAACATATCTTGTTTAACAAAATCTTTTAATAATTCTGGTCTATTTTATATCAAGTTAGTTTAGTTTTTACAAAATGTTATATGTATTTCACTTGGGGATAAAAAAGAACCCCCAATAGCTAGCTGTCTTGTGATGGAAGACTCAATTTAGATTAGATAAATGCTTGGCTCAATTAAGAGAGATGCAGTCTAGACCTCTTGTTCTTAAACTCTACACCGAGTATGTCATGGATGTATGTGTGTAAATAAAAATAAAAATAAAAATAAAAATCGTGGTGATAAAATTTCCTTCAAAGATTTCAGAATCTCTATGATTTTGATTGGGATGGGGTACGTGATAAGTAGTGTTTTGAATAATATATAATACATGTTCTTGTTTAATCAAAGGGTGGGTTGACAGATTCAAAGAGTCGGATCCTTCTCTCTGTCCCTTTGTTACCTGGAAAAAGAATTTCCAAAAGGCCACCAATTTTTTTAAGTTGTAGTTTCTTTCTTTATTTTCCATGTATTGAATATCAATAATTATCAATTCAAGATTAAAAGTTAACATCATCCGTATCAACAGAGATATCTTAGTTGATGGAAGAAGCTATCAAAGTCTATTGATTTATCAATTTGATCAATGTTTAAATACATTTCTTAAATCTCTTCAAGTCAATATTTCTACAGCAACAACGTTTATGATTTTCTTTATTTAAAAGAGTGTCTTATTACGCATAAGAAACCAAAATAGAGGGCATGTCAATTTAACGAATTGACAACTTTAATTGTCGTAAAATACGTATTACAAGTTAGTTTTTGCATAAATAATGTAATAATGTAGGTGTCCAGATCAAATAATTGTCTTCTTTTTATTTAAAAATTCATGCTGACAAACCTACGGTTATTTGGAGTTGGTGTGTGAGAGCATTAAATAACATTAAATTCTCCAAACCTACAAATGACTGCACACAAGAAAAGGCTCCTTTCCAGACCATGTCCTCCATCTTCTCCTTCTTCCTCGCACCTCTTCTTTAAATATCGCATTGAAAACCACCTCTGATTACATTAGTATCACCCTCTAGAGGAACTGACACATACAGAGTCCCCCAAGCCATTCAGAGCCAACTTCTGTGCTAGCTGTTCCAGATCCAAATGGTCAAGAAGATCATGAAGGTGTCTTCTCTCTTCAAAAATAAGGAAGCAAAGCAGCCATGGCAATGGCCCTTGTGTAAGCAACCCAGGACTCTTTCTTTCCGAGCGACAGACGACATGTTCAAGACAGTAAACTCGGTTTTCTTTGATCCAGCCGTTGATGGGTTTGAAACACCCGACTCTTGGTTCACAAACTCTTCCGAGTCTGCAAGCTACTCAACCGAGTCCGAGGACTTTGACGGGGAGTCACTGGAGGTGGTGGTACGTGGTGTGAGGTCCGAGAGGCTGTTCTTCGAGCCAGGTGGGACGAGCTCCATCTTAGACAAGGCAAAAGATGGCGCGTTTCTTTTTAAAGAGAGCGTTATGTTGGCGATGGATTCTGAGGATCCATACGTTGATTTCAGGAGGTCAATGGAGGAGATGGTGGAGTCCCACGGGCTGAAAGATTGGGAGCGCTTGGAGGAGTTGTTGGGGTGTTATTTGAGGGTCAACGGGAAGAAAAACCATGGGTTTATAGTTCGAGCCTTCTTAGATCTGCTTGTTGGCCTCGCTGCTAGCTCATGTTCTGATTCTACCACTTATTCTTCTGCTGTTTCTTCTTTTTCTTCCTCTGCACTTTGTTCATCTGCAGGTCAGAATGAGATTGATGAGGTCGAAAAGACGGTAGTGTCTTAGATTTTAATGTTGTATCATATTTTTGTATATTAGTAGCCCAAAAAATGACAGTATATTGAGATATGAAACGTTCTCTGTCGTTCTTCCTTGGGTTTTGACTGCAACATCTATGGCCTAAATCTTGTTTGGCAAAAGATAGAACAAAATCCTAAATCGCAGGATGAGCGCCCAAGAGTTAGAACGAGAATGCAGGCAAGATACACTGTATAGGAACATGCTATATTAAATGAAAATTCAACCAATCAAGCGATCATTGAGGCTTAGATGGTGATTTTCAACGTTCTGACAAAACTCATAGCAGCAGAAGAACGACACTTTTTTGGGCATGCATAATTTTCTGATGGGCAGTCTCAGGCAGGCTGTTTCTATTATTAGAGAGAGATGACAACAGCAGACAAGTACTCTTCAATAATAAATTCACCAACAATGGTATACAACGCTCATAGCAGGGGTTGAGTTCTCCCAAAGATTACTACAGTGGCTTGGAACGGAAGGAAAATAGACAGAAAATACTAAGTTTAACTCAAACTGAGAGCCCAATATTTTAAATATTATCTGGAGTAGAAAATGTCATCAAAGAGAGCACAGAAAGAACCATCAGGATCTAATCCTGAAATATATATGTTGCCACCATTTTCTGCCTCCTCATGCTGATTTCTAGCTACCACAGCAGTAGATGAAACAGCTAATACTTCTCAGAAATACTAATTCCTTTCCAGAATATAAGCAGTCAGAACGTGGGAGGAAGATCAAACCCAATAGGATTGTCGTAATAAATTCTAAAGTAAAAAAGGATCATCATAAGAAGACATGCTGCAGGTGAATGAAGGGGGTTGTAGTTTAGGCACATCTCAATAGCTCTGCCTCACCGTCAAAACCGCCTTCACCAATGAACAAGAACGTTAGGGAATGAAGTGGTAAGCAGACTGCATCTAACCCTGTTTTGTCGGCAGAGTTTTCCCTTAAGAATTTGGTTTGACCGCTTGCAAATAGTGCTCGCCAAGTTACTTACTGGAGATGCCGTCTGTGTCTCCAATCAGATTGTTAAGTCACCAGCGGTCAAGTAGAGTATGTAACACTGCAGCTTATCCTCTCTAAGGGTGGAAAAAGATAACAAAGATACGATAAAAGGAAAAACCGGCAGGGAAGAACAGAGAGAAGGAAGTAAGAAACTGCTCTACAAAGTGAGAAGAAGAAGAGAGAAATCTGCACGCTTTCATAAGGTTGTTGAGCATAGATTGCTGACAGAAAGAAAGCTGTACCGGGAGCAAAAAGATTGTATCTCTTGAAGCTCGCTGTTTAATACTCACCGGCAGTTTGAATTAGGTCTTATTTTACTAGTGACAGCTGGTTTAACTATGGAATTTGAATATGTACACAAAGAAAAAAGTCAAGTTTTAGTACCATGTTCGAGAGAGAGATGTTCAATGCCTGTAAGACACTTTATAAATACTCTTCTTTCTTATATGGGACTAAGTGCACGATAGTATCAAATTCTCTCTGTTTACAGGAAGGACTCCTCCCCTGTTTTTACCCATGGATGTAACCAACAATTCTGCCAAACCACGAAAAAGTTTGTGTCTGCTGTGTTGTTTGCATACTGTTTCCTGGCTTGTTATAAGTTATATTAGGCACTTACAGCATAAGAGAAAGTGTTAACTAATTGAACGAAGCATTAAGATCGGAAACAGAATCTACAAAAGGCCATACTCAATCAGTTTGTCACTACAAGAATACGTTAATTCATTTTCTGGTTACATTAGTAGCAATCCCTTAGCTGAAAACAAATTGCGATGGAACCCTTAAGGTGATCCTGAAAATGCTGTTTTCACGAGGTTAATTTATCTTAAAACAAGACCTCATGATACATTAAGTTGCCAAAATTAACTTCTATATTGAATATATGTAGAATGAGATAGTAGATAATTGTTAGTCCCAATTTGATTTTGTAATAGTCAAAACTGAGTTATAAGTGGTTGTTGGAGGATTTTCTATGGAAAATTTGATAAGTATTTATATATCTTTTTGTTATACTAAGTCAAAGTCGACTTAGTTATATTACATGGAATTAAAATTGTAATAATACATAACATAAGCTTATACAAATATAATAATCATTTGAGTAGAATAGATTTAATAAATAGATTTTGAAAGCATAGTGATAAGTCGTACATCATTTAGGATTGAACATTTATAATATAATATAAACATGTACTAGGATAATTACAATACTTTCTTAATAAATAGCTTTTGGTATATAGTATACAATATTATATAAATTTAGGTAGTAAGTGATACTGGATTACATATATAGGTAATGGGAATGAAGGGATTTCCTTCACTATCTTGAGTTAATGCACGATTTAATTTCTTTGGTTGAAAATACCATGCGACACTGCAAGCCTTGGTGCCCTCTTCTTATGAGAGAGTCGAAAGATTGGTGACAATAATACACAAAAAAGCAAAGTTAAATGGGCTTTTAAAATACTTTCAAGCAGTTTATAAATAGGTTTAATATGTTAATTATTTAATCACATTGACATTCCTTTTTGATTTGAAACTGAAGGAAAAGCTTTAAACAACCGTACGTATGATGCATTATGAATTGACTTTGGCGGGTAGCAAGATGATTGGGTCAAAACTGACCATTGGACAAGTTGGAACCAACCGAGCCAGTCAAATAAATGACTTTTTCTTCGACTTATGTGCTGATTTTGAAACCGGTTAACCAAGTTGACTTCAGAGAACAGGACCAAGTCCAAGGTGGTCCAGCATAGCCGGAGAGTCACCTCTACGTGTTGGCTTGACTAGAGAGAACTAAGCCCAACTAGAAAGTGGTCTAAGCCCATAGGTGAGCCCGTTCGAATGCAGACACTTGTTGGCACATGTTGGTAAGTAAAGGGTTGTAGAGGAGTGTAGGCCCAAGAGGCACATGTAAAATTTGCTAACAAGCCTGTAAATATGGACTAGTTTAAGCTATTGTTTTAAGGTTGAACATATAAAAGTCCCCAATAATTAACATCAAAGTAAGTTTCGAAATCGACCCTTATTACAAAAAAAAAAAAAAATTGTTGAGAGATTATTGATAAATGTTGATAAGTAGAGAATTGCAAAGGGATGTTGACCCGAGTGAGCCAAGTTAGACATTGCCAACAAGTAAGCTTTTAACTAAATAGTAACGGGTCCCAACAAGGCCATCCAAGTAGAATATATGAAGCCATATGTTGATCCAATAGAGAGCATGTGTATTGGATCTCGGATTAACCCAGGAAGAGGATTGAATTATAATTTGGAGCATGTGAATTGGATCTCGTATTAGCCATGAATTTTGTAATTAGATGCACAATTATTTTCTATCTTATAGAGTAATTAGCCTTAGATTATAATAGGTTAGAATTTCACAATACATATATGAAACAAATGCAAGTATGCAAGCACAAGAAGAATTGCATGGAAATTGAATGGCTCAGTTCAACCTTTCACTTGAGTCTACATACACTTTTGCCTAATCAAATTGATTAGGTAAGTCCCATTCCTTATACAATAACAGTTACAAGTTTAAATCACATCAAACCCTACAATAGGTTTTGGGGGCTTTTTACGATTATTCCTTAAAAAGTATATCAAATAATAATATGAGTGTAAACTGACAAATCACTAGAGGAAGAAGAACATTTTTGCCAAAACCAAACACTTACCAAGATTTTGAAACATCCCTCCTTTTTCTCTACTAAATCCGCCAACATCTGTAATGAGAAGATCGGGCCTTTGCCTTTAAGTCGTCCTCAACACAAAACAACGCCATTCGACTATATTCCATGAAACCGTGCGTTATTTGGCAGCCTCTTCAAACGTTAAACACGCTATGTAGAACGACGGGTTTAATGGTGAAAGCGCTGAATGCAATGTGTCCTTAGTTATAGGTGTTTTAATCACCCAATTAGTCCCGACAGACACCAGGTTTTAACAGAATCAAGTAGCATTTCCCACAGGCCTTACTAAGATGTTTGTATCTGAGTTCCAACTTCATGTTTCGCGGTGGCCGAGGAAGACCCTTCCCTACGTGGAAATTATTCCTCTTAGTCCTCGCAGACAACAAATATTGTGAGCTATAAAGAGGTCTGTGTGTTGAAGAGACAGGTTATGGGTCGAGCAACAGAGAGAGCGCGCTTGGTTTTTTGAGGGCTTTAAGGAGCAAACTGGGTGCTTTTATTGGCACTTTCAGTCCATGCATAGGGCCTCCCGTTCATTCCCCGTCATTGTTTTGCATGTTGGGTCATCAGATTGATAATAGGACTGCCAGTTTCGCGTGACAAGACTTCCACGGAGGAACCACCGGACTACTTTTGCTTCCTGAACCGAACTCTGGCTCACCAGGCCCGGAAACACATATTTATTCACTTGTATTGCTGGAAATTCCGAGCGAGATAAAAGAGAGCATTTGAGAGCAGCACCATAACCAAAAAAGTTGTAAGTCTATAGATGCAACCCAAAGTTTGAGGAACCATATTGAATTCTTATGTGTTTTTATTGAGTTCTATTGTTGCTCGTCTTCTTGGTTGGTCTTTTTTTTTAAATCACTTCGCTCTCTAACGCCAGTGGATGATGATACCAGCAAAGTACATGAAATAATATTTGCATTCACTTAGATATTGCCCAGTTACACCGAGAATTCTAGTACACTCATCATTTACAAATAACATAAAGGAAATCAGCAATGGAGGAAGTGCCTTTCTATATGCATACACATGAAAAAGCTTTCAATTGGTTCAACTTGCAACCGCCAAATCTAAATTCAAATCATTCTTTTAGATATATATAAATCTAGTCTTTTCAAAAGCAAAAACATGTTCACTACAAAGTTTAAGGTCACATTCTTGTTTTAGCCTGATTTATAGTACTGTCACATAGAAGTTATTATCCTAATTACCCGATTTGTCATTCGTGATGACATGGTAATCTTAAGTTTCTATATACTCCTTGTTTTCTAGTCTTTTTGGTCGAGTAGTGACATCACCACTGTATTTCTGTCGGTGCTTCAACTCAAACACTAATCCCAAATTTTAAGGGTCCTAGTTTATCTTTTATTCTTTTTTAAAACTACTTTCGACTTGGTTTGATCTTGAAGTTTATCCCTTTGCTCGTTTTTTTATGGAGACTTAGTTCCATTTTCATCTTGAGCTGTCTTTAATTATCTTTTTCACTGTGGTTAAATACTCATGATAAAATCCTTGGCATCAAAATACTTGTTGAGTTCTAACAGGTGAATTTTCATGTCTTCCACTCCTAAGGACCTGAAGTTGCCAGATATTCATGGGCCAGAGGGGCCCTGAATGGAAGGAAACCATATTGACTACATTTTCAAAACAATACTTTTTAAGAATTAGAACATGCACCAGTAGCTCCTTAACACAGTGCATAGCGCATTTAGTTTCTCCAATAATTCGGTGGGCTAGGCAATGCAGGAAAGTTGAGAAGCAGAATAAGCAATTCCGTATGACAGCAAAAGACTAGTTTCTTTAGCAGTTCCACTTGCCAAAAAGACCCCGTTTGCCCGGTTTATATGGCAAAACCACCGATCATTAAGCTGGCCTCTTTCTTGGCATGTAGGCCAAGAATTTTTTCCCTCAGATTTTGACATATTTTTGAGTTTTTAATGAAGAAAAAAGAAAAGACCCTCTATTTAAACAAAACGGTGACTGGAAGCCAACTTTTTGAAATGAAGAGAGAGAATGGATTCTACATAGTTTCATGCGATCTGTGATTGATGTTGTGATCTAGAACTCAATCAATCATCAATGGCATAATTCTTCTCTTGGAGAAGTAAGGAAAAACGGACCCGACTACAGTTCCCAATTCCTCCAAGCAGACAGGTAGTCCTCCCATCTTTTTCTCAGGTCTCGGTATTGGTGGACGACTCACCCTTTTTTCCTTTCTCTTTTGCCACCCTCTTTTCACTTTCTCTTTTCATCATCTAGTTTTGAGCTTATTCTTAACAAAAGTGATTATTCCGTTCCTAGTGTCCCAATGCTTTAAGATATATTTTATACTCCGCCAATATTATGAGACCAGCTTTTGATCATCCACATTCCTTTATGCCGAGAGAGAGAGAGAGAGAGAGAGGCAAAGTTGCATCACATGCAATCCACTTTCACATACAAAGCCAAAATTTCCCTCACTAACAAGAAAAGCATAAACACACATCCCATAATATCTGACACACAGCCTTCCCTCTCCTCTGCGGGAATATAAACCTCTGAGCTGCTTCCTCAATCTTAGTACCTTCACTCACTCTTCTTTCTTGACTATGCTCATGACTCTCTTTTACCTCTTGTCGATATCAAACCATTAACCAAAACCACTTAGAGTTGTAAGAATCGTACGTTTCTTCAGCTATCAAGGTTTGCCGGAGTGAAAACTCAAGTGAACTTGAGAAGATGAGAGCAGGTCTTAGCAGTCTCCAGGATGGCCTTACTGCAGAGGCAACAAGCATAGTGAAGCAAGCTATTAGCCTTGCTAAGCGCCGGGGTCATGCCCAAGTGACTCCTCTCCATGTTGCCAGCGCTATGCTTGCTTCCTCTGCCGGTCTTCTGCGAAGGGCGTGCCTTCAATCCCACTCTCACCCCCTCCAGTGCAAGGCCCTCGAGCTTTGCTTCAATGTTGCGCTTAACCGTCTCCCTGCCTCCACTCCGAGCCCCTTATTAGGGCCTCACTACTTCAAACCTTCCCTTTCCAATGCCTTGGTTGCTGCCTTCAAGCGTGCCCAGGCTCACCAACGCCGTGGCTCTATCGAAAATCAGCAACAACCTATACTAGCTCTAAAAATAGAGCTAGAGCAGCTCATAATCTCTATTCTAGATGACCCAAGTGTAAGTAGAGTCATGAGAGAGGCTGGTTTCTCGAGTCCCCAAGTCAAAAATAGGGTAGAGCAAGCTGTTTCCTTGGAGATTTGTTCTCAAACCCAAAGTCCTTCTGTGAGTAGCCACCCAAAGGAGAGCTCCAAACCTCTGGTTCTTGGTACTAGTATTAATCTTTCTCCACCTTGTAGTCAGTTTGGAGTATCACTAGGTAAACCGTTTGAGCAAGTTAGGAGTGAAGATGTAATGGGTGTGTTGAATGAATTGTCGAACAAAAGAAGAAGAAACTCTGTTATCGTAGGAGAGTGTCTGGCTAGTGCTGAGGGAGTGTTTAGGGGAGTGATGGACAAAGTTGAGAGTGGAAATGTTCCTGAGGACTTAAGGTATGTGAAATTTGTTACGCTGCCTCTAGTTTCTCTGAGGAACTATTCCAAGAAGGATATAGAGCAGATACTTGTGGACCTTAGGTACCAAGTTAAAACTGGCAAAGGGATTGTCCTGTATTTGGGTGATCTCAAATGGGTTTCTGATTTTTGGTCTGCTTACGGTGAAGAAAGGAGAAACTACTACTGTCCGGTGGAGCACATGATCATGGAACTTAAAGGAATGGTGGCCGGAATTGGGGAAACTGGGAGATTGTGGCTGTTAGGTCTTGCTACCTTTCAAACTTTCATGAGGTTAAAAACGGGCTGCCCATCTCTGGAGAATCTGTGGGAGCTTCACCCTCTCATCACCCCGGTTGGCAGCTTGAGCCTAACTCTCAGCCTTGAAAGGTAATTTGGTACAGCTAAAAAACTTTTGCAATTTCTTTTATTTTTGTATTCTTTTCTTTTCCTCTTAGAAAAAAAATAAACTGAGGATTTTGTACCATCATTAAGAAGATACAAAACATTATTACTGCTATTTTCCATTTTTAACCCTTCGTTATTTTCTTCAGTAATTTGCAAGCTCAGGTCAGAAGCAAGGCATCGAACAATGTGCCGAGTTGGCAACTGCTTGAAAGCGAATTTGATAAGCGGCTAACTTGCTGCACCGGTTGCGTGGTCAATTTCAACAGAGAAGCTCAAAGCATAGCTACTAACTTTCGTAACAAGGAGAACTCCACTACCACCAACATTTCCACAAGCTCAAGCTTGCCTTCATGGCTTCAACAGGAGAAGGAAGATAGCAAAAGAGAATCTCTGAACAATCAGGTTTCTATCTTATCCATTCATTTATTGTCACAAGTGTGTCCCACGTAGATACAAGTTTAAAAGTAACATCTTTCGAAACTTTACTACAGGAATATGTCACTGTCAGCGATCTGTGCAAGAAATGGAACTCATTCTGCAGTTCAAGCCACAAGCATTCCCTTTTTCCAGAGAAGCCCCTCGTTTGCACTTCTTCATCTCCTTCCTCCACATCAATCTCTTCATACGAACAAAGACCTAGCTTTCTTCAGAGCCACCTGACTTGGCCGACCAGATTTGAACCAAAACAGACTCCAAAAGAACAGCAGTTTTGGATATCTGAAACTAATGGAGTATATGAAAGCAATTTGAGAATGTTCATGCCAGAGAGAAATGACCCTAAACCTGTCCTTTTGTCGAATCCTAACTCTAGCCCAAATTCAGCTTCTTCGAGTGAGGTGATGGAGGATGCGGTTGGCCTCAATATGTTCAGAGAGCTTAATACTGAGAACTTGAAGTTACTATGTGATGCATTAGAGAAAAGGGTTTCCTGGCACAAAGACATAATTCCTGGGATTGCTACAACTATACTTCAATGCAGGTCTGGAATGAGCACAAGGAAGGGCAATGTGAAAGACAGAGAGAAAAAAGAAGAAACTTGGTTGTTCTTCTTGGGTGTTGATAACGATGGCAAAGAAAAGATTTCAAGAGAGCTAGCAAGACTTCTTTTTGGCTCTCAGAGCAACCTCGTATCAATTTGTTTGAGCAGCTTCTCTTCAACAAGGGCTGATTCAACTGAAGAATCCAAAAACAAACGGACAAGAGGTGAATTGGGTTCCAGTTATCTTCAGAGATTTGGTGAAGCAGTGAATGAGAACCCCCACCGAGTGTTCTTCATGGAAGATGTGGATCAAATTGATTACTATTCTCAAAAGGGTATCAAACAGGCAATTGAAAGTGGGAGAATAATTCTTCCTGGTGGGGAAACTGCTCCTCTTAAGGACGCCATTATCATTTTCAGTTGTGAAAGTTTCAGCTCTGTTTCCAGAGCCTGTTCTCCATCAAGAAGGCAAAAACATGCGGAGAGTGAAGAAAAAAACACTGAAAATGGATTGGAAGAGAAAATCCCATGTCTCTCGCTAGATTTGAATATTGCCATCCAAGAAGACAACAGACATGAACACGTAGCTGGTGACATTGGGATTCTGGAATATGTGGATCGGCAAGTTACTTTCAGAATTCAAGAGTTGTAATTTCGTAATAGGAGGGGGACAACTGATATTCTATGAGGCCTAATACTTTTGTTTTTCTTTTACTTTTAACATGGATTTGTGGGGGGTAAAGGAAAATATTGGAAAAACATAGTGTTCACAGGAACTATCCACTTGTAGGTGTGTTAAGATTTAGCTATGTAGAGCTGTGTATATTTTTTTTATCTTTAATGGACTGTCGCGTGTAACAGGTTGCTGACCTATCAGATATGGTCTATTTCTGCGATTTGTGACTTAAAAACAGAAATTTACCGAGCCCTTCATCCCTTTTTGTCTTCAAATTCTCAATCTTTAAGAATATGATTTCTGCCATCTAGCTCATGCTATCACAATGCTCTGAGGTATGAATTATGGTAGATACACCTAGGTTATTTGCGTCCATCCATTGGTGTTTATAATCGGTACTTTCTGTTCATTTGTTATGCTTTGGACAAGATAGTACCCCCTGTATTTGAACTTAAAAGGCATCAGTTTTCAACTAGTTCTAAAACTGCTGTTGGGACTAACAGCCGCCTCTGCCAGTTCCTTTCCTCTTTGATTCAAAAAGGAAAAGGGATTTCAACTTTAAAGGTAAGGGTTCAAGTGGGTTAAAAGGTTTTTCACGTCTTTACCCCACTTCAATATAATCAGATCCATTGAGTTCCATTTGATCTGACCATGATCTTCTACTCGAGTTCCATTATTCTTCCATTCAAAAAAGAAAAAGAAAGAAAAATCGGGGGAGAAGTGCTGCAGAAAGCATTGCAGCACATGATATGTTATTTATTGGATTTGAAGACCTTTTTACAATGATTGCACAATGTTCTAAAGCTGATTGGGTGCAATATATACCACTTTGTTGTCACTCATCTTCTTATTTGCCATCTGTTCTGCAGAAAGAAACGAAGATAAGTCTAACAATGTTGTGAACACAAAATGGATTGCATGCTATGCATCACAGTTACATGCAGTAGAAAAAAAAAAAAAAAAATCACAGGAAAGCAAGAGGCGAGTTCAAGGAACAATTCAAGTCTTAATTGTCATACAACGGCCGCGCTAAACTTTATTGAGTTTCCACAACCTTGATTAAAAAGCGTATCACTTTGCGCAGATGGGACGGCAGTGACACTTTTTCTCGTCTTTATGCGGTTTTTAATACTACCTAACATTCCATCTTTGAAAAGTACCGGCGCGGATGATCATAACCTAAAAGAAGATCAATATGAATGCAGGCAGAAGCATCTAATCTGTAGACCATACATGTTCTTGCTTTAGAATCACGAGGAACATCACCATTACAGATTTAAAACAAGAATCATAAGTATAATCTTGTAAAAGGTCTTTAAGGAATTGGAAATATATCATGAGACTGTAAACGAGATATAATGTCTCTTTTGAATTACCAAGTGGGACCTTTTGGCTTCCTTACCCCTCCAGCGCAGGCCCTCTTTACGTTTATCTTTGCTCACTTTACTTTACTGATCATATTCACTGTGTTTCATGTCATTCCGATGATTTGACAGATAGATAAGCCTTCTCTCTACATCTTCTTAGATATCTCAAAGTACTTTTAATTGTTTCCTGGTTTCTACATTCGTTTGATGCCTCCACTAAGCATATTTTTGCTCTACAAGTCTGGGTTCCTTCGTTGCTGTCCTATCACTAACATAGGGCATCGTACTATGTGGAATCTGACCACTGGCCATCGAACAGTCCTCTTCCTTTATGGTCCAGCAATAGTGTTAATCTTGGCAGTATCCTGACCAAAACTCGCTTTTTTTTGGCCATTATGCATAATCACGCAGAATCTATGGACACAGCTTATTAGCTAGCCGGCAATAAGAAAACAATGCCAAGTCTGTTAAAGAGAGACAAATTATATAATATAATATTAGCACAAAAATTGAAGGAACCAAGACTAATCTTGATTCTGGTTGTGATTCTTCTTGGAAAAAGGATGATAAATAAGATAGTTTATACCTCAAATGAGAGGGAAAAGAAAAAAGTGGATAAAATTCCATGCTTGCTTTACGAAATTTGATTAGTTAACAGTTCTACAGCATCCTTTGCCTGTGAGAAAGTAATGGCCCCAAATAGAAAGGAAAAAAATAATAATAATAAGCAAAGAGTGAGTTGAAACCTTAATCAGATTTTAAATGTATGATCGGAATCCTCAGAAACTATAAACATGGATGTGCATCGATCAACAGGGCAACCGACTACCATGTCGTCGGACGTGAAGACAGCATGGCAGCCATGGCTTCCATACATTTTGTTTGTTGGAAGGGTTTTGCTTGTTTTCAAGTACTTTCTTCCCATAGTACCATCAGAATACGGTTCCTTCTATGGCCTTACAAAGGCATATTTTAAGCTATCTTTACTCATCAATTTACAGAATTATTCACTCAATTAATTTTTATGTTTTGCCTTTTTCATATCCATGTAATTTTGTGAGAGGCGGACGCTAGTGACGATGAAAGTGGGTGAAAGAAGCAAAAGTAACTCTTAACCATGTATACTAGTAAAAAACTCATTTCATTGTTAAAACGCAAGTTAGAAGCAATACCTTCATATATAGAGGATTTGAAAGTAATTTTTACTTAGAGTGGAATCAAACACTCTAATGATTTTCTTTCACAACTTTGCAAGGCAAAGTTATGAGATTCACGAGTGACATAGTTAGAAAGACTAAAAGAAAGGAGATTTGGATTTTGGCAAGAAAGACTAAGGAGATTCAATTATGATAAGTTATTATTAGTTGAAATTTTAATTGTGATTTATAATTTTATAAAGACAGTTACAAACTTCTTGATTAGATAACTTTTTCAATGTAAACATAAAAGTTTTATCAAAGTTCCATAGACCAATGTAGGATATTTTGCATCGATTTGCAGGAATTCTTGAGAAAATTATACTTTATTTTCCTCAAATTAAAGCACCTTTTATAAATATATTTCATATTATTTATGATACTTAGTTTCGTTAAATCTCATATTTGCTGAACTTTTTACAGTTCTAGCATCATATACCAAAAGGCAAATCACATATATGACACAAACTATGTAATTCTTTTACTTCAAAGGTCCTAAACTTTGTTAAAAGAACAGTAAATCAAAAAAAAAAAAACCTCATTTATCCTTCTCCATTACAAAATCAAGAGGTGGATAGATAATCTCTTCAGTTTCAATGGTTTCTGGACCCTTTAGAATTCAAAAGAAAAAATATCATAAATAGTAGTCTGAAATCATCTTTACAAAATGAGTGCTAGTTTGAGGACAATAAGCACACGTTTTCTCTTTATTTGCCACTTTGCAAGCAGTGTAGCATTTTCTAAAGAGGTTTTAGAAAAAGGCAGAGAAAGTCTGTACCAAAACCGGCGCCCTATTTGCTGACTATCCAAATCACCTATTGAAGTTCATCAAACTCCACATGGGTGGCTTTTCTGTTTGCTACGCTCTAGTCTTGTCTTCCACATTACAGATGCAACCAAAAATTCACCATTCTTTATGGAAGATAAAAGTACATGCATACAAAAGTGAAGCATTAGCAGCACTACCGTAATCTACAACGTAGCCGCGCTATATTTTAATGAACACCTGGGTAATGGCTTGTGCTGTCGGAGGATTGTGGGTGCATACTACGTACGCTTAGGGCCATCGAGTGAAACTAAAGCTTGTTACCAATTTCTTTGATTGTTTATCCCAAGCGGCGAGTGGATTAGAATATGGACCTCTCACCACGGCTCCAGATATTGCTTGTTTTCTATTAATAATGTTGCACTTAACTAGTGTACTCCTAGACTTTGGTGGGTTCCAGAATGCAGCATTAGCTTTCGTAATTTCAACCATTGGAATTTGAAGAAGCACTGAGGCTATGAAATAATTTCCTTGGATGAGCGGTTGCACAAGATGGTTGAAATTGTTACATGACTTGGTCAAGCTTTATTTAATTATTTGGGTACTTGATTATGTGTTTGGTTAGTGGCTAAAAAGCAGCAGCACTTTTGATCACTGTCGTGGAGGCCACTTACACATGAAGACAAGACCTCGAGTTTTTCTCCCATTACAGGAAGAATGATTACAGGACCTCCTCAAAAGCTTATGGATGTTGGAACCTCCACTGAAAGCCCTACAGCATACTACACCCAAGTTCAATGAAGGTCAGCTATCTAAGAGCCTGTGACCTTGAATTAGTGGTTTTTTTTTTTTTAATTTTATCATTTGAAACTTGACATACTATCTTTTTGTCCTTCAAATTCCTACGGACCAATTTCTTTGCCATGGCATAAGATGACTGGACAGATCTTGTGGATTTCATCAGCATATATGCCTGCTTATCGTTTTCTTAGTTTATATACTTAAACCTCTGAAATAATTAGTAATTTTTTGTAGTATTATGGTTAAAGTTCTGAATTTGAATTAGCTCTTCAAATGCACCTTCACTTCAATAAAGTGATCCACGTCTTAAGTATAAATATTGAGGAGAACTTTTAATTATACCTGATGAGCGCTAAAATATTAGATAAGTAGCTAAGTTTTTTACTAGGAAACTGCCCCAATATGAACGCTGAGCAACTTGGATTACCGATGTTCCCTAAAGCAACTACAAAGCATGCTTGCATATGTACTTTGCCATGTGAAAGCGATTCTCAACGGAGGCCGATTGGAGAAATGTTGATATGTTCTGAATATCTTCTATGTTTTTCTTTTTCTTTTACCTGAAAATATTGCACTAGTGCATAACAAAGTTACAGAAGCTTTTTTTTTATATTTTATATTACATATTGATTGAATGAATTACAAGCAAAAACTTTTTGGTCAATTAGGACATTTTTGCCTGGATATATTTTAGAAATCCTTAGTTAGGATTATGAGCCTTCTTCATAAGAAATAGTATTTCTTTTTCATTTTTTCTTTTTTCATTTCTTCTTTTTAAACACACACCCACACATGCTCACATATCTCATATCCAACCTAGGTCTAAGATATCTCAAGCAACATCTACTTCCAATTAAATTAAGTATTTGTTAACACATTACTAGGCTTTTCTTCCGGTTCGTAATATGTCAATAAGTGCTTAACTTAATTGGAAACAAACGTTACATGGGATCTTTTGGTTCCAAATTTGATACCAAATGCATGCGTGGATGTGTGTATTTATTTAAAAAAAAAAACTAGAAATGTTGATGTTTTTTAACTTACTTCGTTCCTGATTTATCCTTCCTGCTCTTCTTATAAGGTCTACGGCAACAGAAAATCGATAAAGAATGGAAAGTACAGTGGCCCTTGGTAAGCACTTTACCCATACATAAAGAACTGGCTTTATCTTTCTCCTTAAAAGAACGGCCGATGCATGTGCAAGACGTATCAATACAATTGGTACGAGCTGGAAGGCATGGTGATAGAACAAGACCACTCTGTTGCTGTGCCCCACTCTGCAATCCCGAAGAAGCTTGTGGGTTGTTGACCAGAAAAGAAAAAGAAAGTGGAATGGCTTGCTGCCCACAAACAACAAATGGTTCAGAGTAATGCTGCTGCTGCGGCTGTTGCTGTTATTGTTATTTTCATAAAAGCCTATCATTGAATTACTCATCCCAATGTCATAAAGTTTCTTTAATTACAAAGAAGATTTTGCCCTGCCCGACTTTTCCACATAATTGTAATGTAGAAATTATTAACAAATGAAAAGGAAAAAGAGAAAAGGAAAAGAGAATTGGAAAGCATGAAGCCAAGAATATTATTCTTTCAAGGAATAACGATATAAAGTAATCGAAATGCATGCACTTTTGACAGCAATACATCTTTCCGATTTAATCCCAACGCTGTCTCATCCAAAGACAAGCTTCAACACCACTTTAGATGCACAGAGAGAGAGAGAGATAGAGAGAGATGGTGGTCGTTGGAAAAGGTTGGTATAGAGACAAAGTTTCCACAACTCGAGCTTTTGGCAGTCTTTAGGAAAAGAAAGCAGAAAACAGCAGTTTTGCGAAGGCCACCAACTTTTTAAAGCTCTTCTTTCTATTGCAAGCGGATTTTTCATGAAAGTAAGGGACTTCTTGGATCTCCAACCCTCAATAATCAGTGTATAATTGAATCAGATCTATCATTCAAACGTCACCTTAAGAAGACTGCTCTTGTACCCGCTACCAACATTCCCCCATCATGTCTGATAACTAAGCATGAGTAGATTGACTGATAGAGCAGTTCATACATGTGGGTACGCGAGAGAGAGAGAGAGAGATAGAATGCTAGCCTTCTCGTAGAGCTGGTTGTAGACAACGATGTAAGCGATGACCAGTCAAAAAGAGGAGGTGGCATGGAAAAAAGTCGGGCTTGTGAAGGAGATTTTCTGATCTGACATATGCTGTTACTTTTAATGATTATTTGGTTCTTGCTTTTAGATAGAGAGAGAGAGAGAGAGAGAGAGAGAGCTGTTTGCAGCATTCACAAACATGCCAGAAGATTCCCAAAACCACGTGACAAATATCGAAGCAAAACACTTTGATTAGGGAAGATCTGTTCACTTCTTTCTGTAATCTAAGAGAGATTACCATCTCTCTCTCTCTCTCTCTCTCTCTCTCTCTCTCTCTCTCTCTCTCTCTCTCTCTCTCTCTCTCTCTCTCTCTCTCTCTCTAAGATGCGGCCTACTAACTTTCACGGCTTTTCTGGTTTGCTGACTCCATACTTTAATGGAGCGTAATCTACACTATGGATTCATCAGAACTTAGCTGTAGCAGAAGCATGCTACGTAAATGATAAAACAGTGGCATTCACACAAAAGCAACAGCATACAAAATAGTTTCCTCCATTTACGCCTATTTTGACGAGAAACATCTTGTAAAATCTATTGACATATTACAGACAATCAACTCTCACAAACCAGTTACAGTCCATCTCAAACTGAGCACATAATCCCATCAGCCAAAACGCAGATCTCAACTATGCGAAATCACTTGCATTCATGAAGGAAGCTACCTTTTAGTCCCAAAATTTAATCCTCAGTTAATCTTAAGGTTAAACGAAGCCATTTCCATACGGGAAGGCCAGCTTGGGATTATTGCACCCTCTTTGGGTTATAGCATCCTCACTACTTCCCTTTATTGCTGTTTCATACAGTACCTTTACAAAGCCGGATAGATGGTTTTCTGTGAAAAACAAAATAGAGTAAGAACCAAGTCATGTTTATAGACAAAGATATTACCCAATTTATTTGTTACCCAATTAAGACTTCAACAACAGAGTTATTAGAGCCATAATTGGAGCCTCTAAATCTATTGCTTCAAATATGAGACAGTTGTAATATTGCTATATCTTCAACAAACAAAACCAGTATTTTCAAATTCCTTGTCTTTGTAAGTATTTTACTGTTTTATAATTAATGCTTTTTAGGTTAATAACAATCATTGAATAAATAATTATTCACCAGAAGGGCTATGTTTTGGGCAGTAAAGTAAATCACTAACTCGTTTATACATGCTAGTATGTCAAACTCTCTAAACTCGTTCCTTCAGTCCACTAATTCAACCTATAATCAAATGCGCAAGGAAAAGATAGACAATCCAATGCAATTCCCACCCTCCTTTAACCAAGAATTTATAATTTTACAACACAAGAAGAGAAAAAAAAATAAACTCAAAGAAAAATAGTTTTCTGCATGACTTAAATTTTAAAGTTCATACGAGAAAAAAGAAAAGAAAAAGAAAAAAGATCTTTTCAACAAGGCTTCATTCTTGCATTATGTCTCCTTTCTCTTTTATCAATGCCATCTTTGGGTCTATTTCAATTCACATGTTTCTAGTGTTCAAGACCAATAATATGAAGAACTTTAATACGGAGTCCATTACCACTCCACGATTAAAATAAAAAACAAAAATGATAAATGACAATAAGATTTCAACGACCAAGGAAAGCTTGCATACAATTGGCCAAGATTGAAGGGATGAACGCAATAGTGATTGTTAAAAGATCTCCAAGTTCAATTCAAAAACTAATTCAAGAATAAGAAGAATTTTCCTTATTTAAGTTTTATTACAATTAATCACATATTCAATGTAAGATTTTTATTTTGTATGTACTCTCCCACATGCCAAGCAACATTGGGCTCAAGATTGCATAAAGTGAAAAAAATTTAACTTAAACTCTAATATCATATCAGAGCAACTAAAAGTCCAATTCAAAAGTTAATTCAAAAATTTAAGAGGTATTTATTTTATTTAAATTTTACTACAATGGATTGATATTCAATATGAGACTTTTGTCCTATATACAACAATAACAATTGAGACATTGGATGTTGAGGAGAAGAAAGAAGTGAATAAGGGGTTGAAGGAATGAGCAATTTAACTAAAAATACTAACATGGACAAGACATGGCTTATTATGGTGTGTAGCATTAAATTTACCAAACGTGGAAAAATGGAACAAACTTAATGGAAGAAAACTCAACTAGGTAAGAGATGCGTTCTATACTCTTCACAAATTTGTGTATTCATAAATGTATATTATCTTACTCACAATATGCTATCACTAACCATTTAGCACAAAAATATAATTATTTTGGAAAAACCAATCTCTTGTACTAAGTCTGCCTATGATTATGACCGCCTAACTATAACATTTGTTCTTCTCTACATCTTCACTTCGCTGGGGGAAAAAAACATTTTTACCATTTTATTGGTGCTAGTTAAGCAGCAAATTTCTCCACTTACATAAACATCAGCAAAATCGAGAGGTAAGAACTAATTCTAAAACGATAAGATTCAATAAAAAAAAAAAGTATCAGTCGGCGGCATGCTCTACATGTTCTGAGACAACAGCCTATATTAATTTACTAGATACGCGATTACCTAGAATCTGAAACTGCGGAAAGCAGGGTCATACTTGGGTTGTTCAGTCTTCGTAGTTTCTTGCTTTGCAGTTTTAAAAGATGAATCTTATCCCACGAGATCAGATTGTCAGAGATAAACAAGATTTGTAGCAGAAGATATAGTTATTAAGATTATTCTACCAACCCAACATTGAAGAACTCATCGTGCTGCTCTGTGGGTTCTTTACATGCAAAGATATGGCGCGCCCCATTGCCAACATATCTCTGAGAATATAGCTTACAGATCGTCTCGAATCCCACTAATTGTATTCTTTTGAGGGTCGTTAATGCTTAAAGTATATATTTAAAGTGTACATACTTCCAACGGACACGCAACTTCAAAATTCTCCAATTGGAAAGGACTGGAATGGAGACAAAGTTTCCACAGCCTGAGCTTTTGCAGTCTTTAGGAAAAGAAAGCAGGCAAAGACCGTTTACGAAATAGCTACCAGCTTTTGAAAGCTTCTATTACAATTGAATTTTAAATGAAAATAAGCAAATTCTCGGATCTCCAACCTCAAATAATCAGTGTATAATTGAATCGTGCCTGTCTCTCTCTATTACAGATACTTCTCTCTATCAGAGATTCTACGTCATATTGATAATGAGTGATTTATAGTTCATCATGTAGATTCAAAACTCTCGGGGCATCACCCGAAGAAAAGAAGAATGAAATCCGGCAAATGCAAAGAAAGAGATTCTAAAAGAACTTGACAAAGGAGAGGGTGGCCTTCTTTTACATTCTTGGTTGCAGAACAAGAATGTAAAAGATGGAAAATCAAACAGAAGAAATGGCCTTCTTTTGGGTCTGAGTGAGCTTTGCTGAGTTGAGCTTTCGAGGAAGGAATTGCTTTTGGAGAATTCTTAGTGTTTGAAGTTTTTTGGAGGGAGAGAGGGAGAGACTTTTGTTCTCTTCTAAAGCACTTTGCGGAAAGAGAGAGACTTGTCAAGAAGAGACAGAAAACAGTCTCCATGCAGACCATGCAAAGCTGGAGAAAAGACATTGCAGAGCAAGATAAAGATCAATCATGATATTCAAATCCCAAGCTATTCCAAGCTATTACATTTTCCAAACATTTCTTCAAAAACTACAACTGCAACTATGTTTGAGCAAAACATACAATTAGCTCCTTGCATTCTTTTACTGTTAAATAGATTCTTTTGCCCTATTCTATTTATTTTTTAGGAAGTCGGGCTTCCATTTCGTTGTTTTTTCTGTCATTTTGACTTTAAAAACTTAATAAAATGGATGTGAAAATAATTATGTTCCTCAAATTGATAGATTTAAGAGAAAGACAATGTCTAGGACCTAATAATGAAATAACTTATAGCCATCAGCTCAAAAAGTGGCTCAGAATCAGTCTTACTTTCCCTTTATTAGGGGCTAGACGGCTTTTTTCTTTGGTATTTTTTCATTAAATATGTGTAATAATGTTTATAAATCCTCCCGATTATCTACCTGATACAAATATGAGATTTCAAATTTCATGCAGGTCGAAACTCGGATCTCAAATCTATGACAGTAAAATTGTAGCTTTAAAATGAAAATTTTTGGGAATATTTTGAGTCTTAACCTGATTTCTATTCATTTTTATAATGAAACGCTTCTAGAATTCAAATTGTTATAAAAACACAGGAAATTAAAGAAAACTGATTCGACAAAAAGACAAAGAAAAAGAAGAGTAGAGAAGGTAACTCATTCTACAAAAAGATGGAGTCGTCCACTCGACAAAGAACACCATCAATCTTATAATTGCCGCGAACAAAAGACAAAAAGAAAAGAGTAGGCCAAAAGAGGATTCAAGAAAAAAAGTAAGAGAACCCAAAAAAAAATGCAGAAAAAGAGTTAGAAAGAGTAGAAGAGAAGAAAAGAAACGAAGAAAATTTGAAAAAAGAACATGAGAGGGAAAAAAAAATAGAACAAAAAAGAAAGGGAAAAGAATAAAAAGAAGCAAAGAAAAAGAAAAGAAGCAAAGAAGTTGAGAACAAAGTTGTGTCGTGAAAAAATGCTTAGTCGGTGAAAAGAAGAGAAAAAAAAAGGGGGTAAAAAAAAAAGTAAAGGCATAACAAGTAGAGGTATTAGCTTGTTGAAGGAGCTAGCTTTCCTCCTTCCCTCCCTTGTTTTTTCATTTGGAATTTTCTTTTCAGCAAATAGTTTGGAACATAACTGGCTTTTAACAAAAAGATGATTGATTATAGAAGCCAGGATTTGCGAAATAATAATTCCAAAAATAGAAATTACTTAGTGAAATGGGAACCTAACAGGTTACATGATGATATAGAACACTTCCAATGTTTTTACATTCGAGATGGTGTTTGATTGCTTCGTGAGTCGTGTATTTTCCCTCAGACTTATTTTGCGGACCAAAGTTTGGACCACATCGTTTGATTGTAATTATTACTATTGCATGCCATTTGATTTGAAAGATTCCATGTATCTTTCTTGATATTATCATATCCAGCAGAGTTCAATATACTATTCTCTACAATTTAGTGTTGGAGAATCTACTAGATTCTCTCATTCAGATCGTTCCTCAGACTTTAAAAAATGTTTTTCAAAAAGATATAATTGAAATGCCTGATATGTAAATGTGGTTTGTTTGGTTCTGGAAATGCATAAGAGAAATCCATAATTCTCCATCTTTTATTTCTTTCGTCTATTTGTCATCTTTATTTATTAGTTTTATTTGCTCACAATTTGTTAAGAACAAACCATCTATTTCTAATTTTAAACATTGTACAAATTTCCACACATATTTATAGAAGAGAATACATGATAGAATAGGCTTATGGGCTTAACTTCGACATATATACTGCAGAAGAGGGAAATCCTAAGCGCCAAATAACATGCAAAATGAGTTGGGCATCGAGTAGCCTGTAGACATCCTCAAGCAAGAAACGAAGGCCAGGATCTAGACCAGCACGCAGGAGCAGAAAATATTGCATCTTTGGTTTCAAAAATTTAAGCAGAAGGATCCTTCCCGAACCCCATCATTGCATGTGTTGCCAGCATGGAACCCCTGCGAGTCACTTCCACAAGTCGCCCAATGAATGGCAGCTTTGCTGTCTCCCTATTCAAAAGAGGCTTCTTGTTCCACCTACGACATTATATGCAGAAATTCAGTTTTAGTCTGGTCAGTATGATTAATGAAAACAACATCATTAAAAGAGTATACAGATGATATTTTGAGCTGTACAGAGAACATATGCCAAAGATATTTCTTTCCACTCATTATAAGATAAAGTCCTTTCCCGTCCAATACTATGGTCTACATATAGCCCCAGAACCCAATAACCAAGACCAACAGCTCAGGCTCTTGCCAATATTCTCAATATCAGTGTCTCAAAAATTTGTAGAAACTAGCCAGCCATGGTTGCGTACAGTACTTAAATGCCTCATGTTTAAGAGGCGTCCCAATTGATTTTTTTTTTTTTTTAACGTAAATAGGGTTTTGGAGGAATGGGATGTTGAATCCAAAACCTATGTCCTAGACAGCCAAAAGCCAATCACCAAGCTACTTGCCTGCTAATAGGCATCTAAACCAAATCCTTCCATGCAAAAAACAGAAAAATAAAAAATGGAAGGTTTACATGTTCGGACAACCTACTTCATGGGCAGGAAAACTTCATATATCTGAATCTCAAACCATAACAATTTTCGTCAACTTTTATTTGGAAGAACTAAAAATTCAATAGTTCACCCCTACTTTGGTAGAAAACTGCACCTTCTGCCTTCCATGCAACCAATAAACTATTGGGGAACATTTCCCAACCACTTCACACATGCTGATATTTCAATGCATTGAAACCATAGCAAATGCACTCCCGTCATGCTTAAAAAATACACCAATTTGTGGTTCCATTCACAGTATCCTATTCCTAGATTTGAGAAATTTTTTTGAACCACATAGTGGGTCCTTTATTTGCAGGAATATGCTAAATTTACAGATGAACTAAGTTAATGAGAGAAGTCAGTAAAAGAGGATAGACTTGTAGACAAAGTTAGCAGAGAGAATAACCAGGAAAACTGTTTTGTTGCTTGTAAAAGCAGAATGCATTTCAAAATGTAATGTGAAAGTGTTTAAAATGAAGATATAACAATGACTGAATGCAACATACTAACTATTATAAGCTTTAGTGCGTACCAATCTTCATGGCGAACAACTTTCCCATCTACGATGTACAACTTGATGAGCGAGATCATATCAATGTTTTTCCCTAAGAACTTGTAGTATTGCTTGTTGTCAATTAATATCTGGAGTTAAGTGCATAGATTTACATATCTGTATAAGAATCAACCCAAACAGAATATTTTGACCAAGAAAAGCATCAAATTTGCACAAAGTATTCAACGAAATTTCTAACCTCCTGCTTTCCAGGTGAAATTAGATTTTCTTCAACACTATATTCCACAATGCTTGATTCACTAAAGATCTGGAAATCATGCAAAAAATAGCCAAGTCTGTTAAACAATCTATCAGTACTGAAGAATAATGGTCTTAAAACAAGAAAAGAATTCCGGTCAAAACTATTGAACTTTGAAGAACTCTATGTAAGAGTTCCAAGAATTTAAGTGAAAAAGGAAAATAACTCCTGTCAATTCAATAATCTTTTACTTACTCGTATCCTATTCCGTAATGAACTTAAAAGGCCCAAGATAAACTCCACATTTATCTTTTGCAAAAATGATTCAAACACTAGCAGTCACACCCATAGCTATATGCAAGCAGTGGGGTCTCATGTTAAATACGATTGTTCCTGCATGCTGATTCTACATTACAAACATGATCCCATGACAGGGAACTACTTCCAAATTTGGCCATGAGACAGGAAAACAAAGCAAAAGAGTGGTATAGTTTTTCAATTTGGTGATTCTCTAATATGGTTTTCACAAGGGAAAAATCTATAAAATCATCAGAAAACTTTTACCAAATTAAATCTGCTCGTTAAGTATAAAATATAGAGCTCAAACACATGATCCTTGACAGGAAACATAACAATGAATTAACAAAGTAAGAAAACAACCTTTGGAAGTGAATAGAATGCTGATTTTATCTGCTTCACCCTGAGCAATCAGAAATATAAATTTTGTAAGAGAGATTGAAGTAGTCAAAGATACCAAGAAAAACAAAAGATTAATAAGAATAAGGGGAATTCAGATGGATCCATTAAAATATATCAAAAAATGACTAGAAACAGAGAGATCACAATTTTCTTGCTCATGAAAATATGTGTGCCCAATATATGACAGGAACAAAAATGGGCAAGGACCCCATCCCATTAGCAAAGATCATATTCTTTTCAAAGTGAAATCCCCTAGTATGTAAATGAGTGAAAAAGTTCTTCGAGTGTCCTGGGATAAGAAGTGTCCATACATGAACAAAATGTATCAAATTTTTTAGCAATTGCAATCAACTTTTCCAAGGATATAAGAAGGATATGAAGAAATATCTAGTGAAAGTGAAACATCTTTGACCCTTCCCGCAAAGCAATATAATAAGGGTAAAAATTTAACCAAGAAGCAGCATGTTCAACCAATTAGGAAGCAGGTGAACCCATATTCTTAGATAAATCTTTGGTTGAACATGGCAAAATAGTACAAGTATTTTGGCATGAAAGAAATTCTGTAAACCAACTAATAACATGAGCTCCAATTAGAAATGATTTAAAGTTTCTCCTCTTATTTGATGCATAATAGGGTAACAGAACATCCAATAAAAAACAGAAAACTGAGCCTGTGCTACAGGAAAATATTGTTAACAGAAGCAACAGTGGAATTTACAATTAACATAACGGATTGAAAGTAGAATGTGTACTGAAAACCAAATATAAATTTTGCTTAGAACAATTGTGTCCCTAGACAGGTGAACTTCCTTCATATATTAACTATTCTTTATTTTTTTAAAAGAAAGGGAAGGGAAGAGAATCCCTTCCATAGTGACCACAACGCCAGGCTTTAAGGAAACTGATATAGCAATTATAGCGACAGAAAATACATTGGAAAGCAGTTCCACTGTGGGTTCAAGGAGCCATATGACAAAAAAAAAAAAAAAAGGAAAACAGAGATACTTCCTAAACTCTCTAATTGAATGATATGCTGTTCCATCTGAAATCAGTGACAGTTGGAAGAAGAAAAAAAAAGGACATAACACCACAAATGAACACTCGAAATTTTCCTGACTTGCACAAGAAACACATTCATTTTTCAATCTGTAGAGACTACTTCATTGAGACTACATTTCTCTTGAGCATCATCTGAAAATGCAATACCCACCCATTTGCGCGCATGAGGGGATCCTCAAAAGAAGCATTTGGAGCATACATTTCAAAGTCATGAGCTGTTGCACAAGATCCGTATCTGAAACATTCAATTAGAAACTTCTGATAAAAACTCCAAAATAATAAGTGATGAGTTTGGAAGCATGAAAGAATCACTTATCAATAGAAAATTGGTGAATGGAATTCACATAACGGAAACACCTTGATACTGGAAGTCAACTTGTCCTTTATCCTTCTATCCACATTAGATTTCCATGATTGCATTTGAAAAATTCAAATTTTAAAAACATGACATGCAAACTAAAGTCATGATGCAGTGCCTTCTAGAGGTGTAGGCTTGCAAGCACAGGCGGGTAACTAGAAATAGACAACCTGTCTTTCCTGATTCAGGAACAATGTGAATCCATTGCAACCTGCAACTACTTTTCGTGAAACCAATGTATTAATTCAACACATGAATCTTGAGTTGCCTGGCTTAAGCATAAGCTGCTCCACCAGGAAAGCAAGAGAAGCAAGGATCAAGAGAAGAGTAACAACAGAAGCTTTATATATTTGAATGTTATGTTTGAACCTAATTATAATATTCTCTTCCTGAGAGCGAAACAGCAATAAAAGTTGAACTCTCTATCGTACTATTTTTCCCTGCCAAATAAACATGGCATTCACTAGTGCCAAACCATTGACTTACTAAATTAGTAGAAGTGAAGCTATTTCATCACCTACTCTTTCTCGTAACTCTAAAAAGCAATAAGAAAGAAATATTACCCGTTGACCAAAAAGAAGATACACAGAAAACACAGTATAGAACAGAGACTCAAATTTAAACACATACACAGGGAGAGGGAGAGAGAGAGATTCATCTAAACAAAAAGGGGACTGACCGGTTTGCTAATGATTTAGAAGCCTATGGAAACTGAAAACATATTGTGTCAGGAACAGGAGGTACAAAAATTTTGAATGGGGTATTACTTCCCAAATGAAGAACGCGTGACAATGAGAAATGAGTGCATTAACTATCCATGTAAAGATATCAAAGCAATTATACCCAGTTGTTCTATTTTATCCAAGGCGTTATCTTATGGTGGAGAAGGACTTGAATGGAAACACAAAAGCCTTGACACTCCTCGGTTACATTTCATCACAATACTAGTCACTAGTCACATACATCTTTTGTACTAGGTTACAGGGGATATTCATTGCAAATTCTTACAGCATGGTTCAGGATCCATAAGCTAATAACTGTGGATGTCCATTTAACGAGCTGTCCACTTACATAGGAACAGTTATGGATTGCAAAAGATTATAATCAAGAAATATATGAAGATCGAATTAGGCCTTTACGTCACAAATGGAATCTATTCCAAAATTAAGAAAGATCTAATGTCACTTGGAAAATTGTAAGAGAAGGATTACATTTAAGACATAACACGGAAAAGATCTTGCAATTTATCCTACGTTCTTAGAGTCTCTAATTTCCACATACATCCTCCGCAAGAAGAAACTATCATTAATTTCAAGGGAAATAACCACTGGTGCTTATTCTGCCAGTTAGTAACCAGAGAAAGTCACCACCATCTTAGCATGAGGTGCGGGCACCAAGCTAATGTTCAGGAAAAGCACATCCCAAGATAGTTTAAGCTTTCAAATTCTACATGCACTATTTTGCCAGTGGGCATCTCAGCATGTGTAAGGCAGAAAGAGCGAAAAACTCACAGGCGCAGAATATGAGGAATGATATCATCAGAAACACGTTTTTTGGCGCTACCATCGCAAGATTCCTTGTAATACGCTTCTCTTGTATGATCCCTTTTGTCTTCAGGCCCCCAGGGAGCATATGGAAAGTCAGAACAATATGAACAAGTAGAAAACAGTAGCTTTCACAAGAAGGATACAAACCCATAAAGCAAGCAAAGTGGAAATGGTTAATCTGAGACAAAGTGAGAGTACTCCTACCATTGGAACACTGTTTCTCCATGGCGGATTCTGAGACTTTGCTGGCACCAAAATAGGAAGCAACGTGATTGTCAGAATAGAGAGAGAGTGAGGATCTCAGAGAAGAGACGGAAGCAGAAGAAAAGGCGACGGCCAACCGAAGTGAAAAAGTCATGGCTTCATGGAGCGCAACGTGGCGACTGCTGCTCCATTTGGCAATTTGTATAGGCCGGTTGCGGTCGCCTGCTTAGTTGAACCCGTTCTTACTTTTCAGAAAACATGTCAGAAGCTGCTTTTTGAGATATTAATTTTTAAATTTTATACATGATATGATAAATCTAATTCATAGCAAATTTCTTTCCTAGGGCAATTGCGTAAATGTGGGAATTTGAATTTTGATATTCTCCTTTTACCGTTTTATACTATAAAATACGCTTTAATTTCTCTCAAGTGTGTGTGTGAAACCTTAAAAAATCCTATATGCTTCTCCAAAAATAATTATTTATAATTTCTATTATCCTAAACTTTTGTGGATGGATGTCACTACATTCAATATTCAATTGCATAGTTTTGTTTTTATGTTGATACCTCTGCTTTAAATATGATATTTATTATGCTAGATTTTTCTAATTACTTTAATCATGTCAATTTTTAGTAGGCATGTGGCATTGCAAGATTTCTTCTTCTAAATTTTTATTTTTATTTTTATTTTTATTTTTATTTTTATTTTTATTTCAAGGTAAGCCCTTCATATACTAATTCTATAATATTTCCTTTCATGTATCATACATCACACGATAATTTATTGAATTTCAATCATTTGATCCTAACCGGTAAAAATGTTCGAGAACAATAGTTTGGTGTAAAATAAAGTTTGAGCTTATATTACTTGCTTAAAATATCTTGAAAGGTTAAGTTGAACTACATTCTCGGCTGCAACAGAACTTGTCTCCATGGTGCTAGCTACATTCTCAAAAGCATTCTCGTAGTAAAACTGGACCATCCAAGATAAACGATGCAAACACCTTGAGACCATTGTACTGAGAAAAAGCACCCAAATCTATTCTAACGGCCTCCTGCCTCATACTAAAATGGCAGCAATTAACAACAATTAGTGTCTGAGTAGTTACTACTCAGATTACAGCATTGGCGTTGCACAAACACAGCCTGAATTAATTTTTATTTATTATTTCCTCATATCTTCTTTCTGAATATAACAACCATCTACTAATAGTTCCCAAAAAATTACATCATCCAATACGACATTTACAAAGCAAACAATGGAGGGGAAAAAAATTTACTTCCACAATCAGAAGTATCTACATTTTAGTTTGTAATGTCTCATATCCTATTTTTGGTGTGACGCCTCCAGTTTGGGCAACCATTTCCAAACCCTTGATCTCCGGTTAAAAAGAGTCCTTCATGATCTGGACCTACTTGCATTGCCTCAACTTTTTGCTTGGAAAATAATCTGCCCCTCTCAACAAATCTGGAACAATAACTATAAACTATTAAAAGTCATTGACAAAAAGAAGACTACTTTTCTTTTCCAAGTAAAAAGAGTTACGAAAAGCTAAGTATACTTACGATGGCAATTCATACATGTGAACAGACTCATCATCACAGGAGCAATACAAAATTGGTTTGCCATTCCCATCAGTCATCCCACGAAACACAAGAATGCCCTGTTACATTGAAAATCATGCAATCAACTAAAGTGTTTCAAAATTACCATTAGATAAGAATAAACTTAACTTAACATTCTTAGATAAAAAACTACACAACTAAAGAAAAAACTAATGAAATACTCATTTTGAAAATGTTCAAGTCATTAGCCCCAAAATGCATGATGGTACTCCAATTGTTATATCTATAAAACTTATAACATAAGAATAAAATGGCAATGGCAATGACAATTAATACAATGCTAACATTCATATTAAAAACAAAGAGATAGCTCTTTTTTGTACTTCCTTTTCTTGTTATGAACATTTCCTCAACTATTCACATACTTCCAAGCAAAAGAAATAAGGATGAAACAACAAATTGCTCAACAATCAACTTTTACCATAATGGTGCCTAATGACTTACATGTTCTTCATTTTGTATATGGACTACTTTCAAGCAAAGCTCTTCCTCTAGACCCCAAACCCTGATTGTACAGTCCAAAGAACCAGAAAACAAATAGTTGTCCCAACAGATAAGAGATGTCACAGTATCAGCATGATCATCCAATGTCATAAGACACTCCAAAGTTTTGTGATCCCAAACCTGAAAAAAGAAATTAAAAAAATATCGAGAATGATTAAAGAAGCAATTCAAAACATTAAATCATCATATTGAGGTTAAATGAAGCAACCTTACTTCAAATAATTTACAAGTGTTTTTAATGTGAAATTCGGCTGATCAGTGAACCCAATTATGACAAGCTCAACCATGCATGAAAAACAAAACAACGTGATTGCCCTCCATTTCAAAAGACAAAAAAAACAAAAAAACAAACAAACAAACAAACAAACAAACAAAAAGGGTTATAACACCTCCGACATTATAAAGAAGAAAAAACAAACCATCCAATGCACAATAAATTAGGTAAAACAAAAGATCAGCACCAAAAACACAATTTTCAAACCTATGAACTCAAATTTCTTGGGAGCATAAGTGAACGCCGTGCACATTTACACTGAACTATGTTGAACCAGGACAATAATGCACAGCAGACATAAAGTGCAAACTCATGTTAATGGACCCATACTAAACCGGACGCATAAAGTGTAGAATCATGCGCACATGGTGCAAACCACTTGCAATCCATATATCGAAATATATAATGAAATCAGAAGTCAATCTAACTTTTAGCTTGGAGCATCCCGATCAACTAAAATTAACCAAATTTTTAGGTATAAAAAGAGAGGAGAACTTCACAGAATACCAACTATAATGCTTGCAGTATTTAGACAAGCTACAAGAAACTGAATTTGTGGCTATCAAAACAGAAAATAAATTAACAGAATACATAAATATTTAATCTAATAAAAAAAAAACTTGTCTTTTCAAATTACTACAAGTGGAAAAAAATATATAAGTGCAAATCTTCATCTTAATAAGACAAACTTACCCTTATTGTACGGTCCTTGGAGCCTGAATACAACCAGGCGTGTCCAACAGCAAGAGATACCACATCATGTGTGTGTCCTGGAAGAGATGATAGTGGTTGAAATGGGGCATTTGCCTCAATATTGCACTTCCACGCTAAGATAATGCCATCCTGTGATTCACAAAGAACATTATTACAGAAATAACACCACAAACATGAAGGTTCTGCGAAATAACAAGTTCTACCCGTATATGAATAAAGACATTACAAATAACACACCTAAGAAATTGAACCTTCAAAATCTAATTAAGTCTCAAGAATTATCATGACAATGAGCGATGTGTTGTTTCACAAGCAAATTAAAAGAGGTCAATTGATCCAAAGATACCAGAATAAGAACTAGTGATAAGATATTTTATTCAAATTCTTAGAAATTCAAAAAGTTAAGATGGTGAGTACCTGGCCTCCAGTGAAAAGCGTATCATCAGTTCCTACCATGGCATAGATCATGCCAGTAAATCCACCTAGATCACATTCCAAATCAGACATGGTGTTCCACACCTGCCACATCATCAAAGTGTGCTGGTTGAGCTCACATGTCAAAGTATTATGCTAAATGTTAATGGCAACAATGGCTCAAAAATAAAAGCAAGAAGAAAGCAAAAACTTACAGGGCTTCCGATCTTACCTTAACAACATTCCTCATACCCATGAACACAAATACACCTTCACTAAAAAACGATCCTATCTCCGTCCCAAGGTCAACAACGCGAGCACATTGTCCTGTAGTGCAGTCCCAAATCCGAACTGTTCCATCACTATAGCCTGAGCAAAGCAGGTAGTTTCTTCCAGCAAGTGCAATCCCCACGATATCCTGTCCTCAAAACAGTAATAAATAAGCTTTTTTCAAGATATTTTTCAATATTTTGATTAAAAAACAACAATTAGTATCATCTTACGCACATATGAGAATGAGAATTGAAAATGATAATGATTTTGCATCAAAAAATAGATTAGAAATGCCAAAATTTGATTTTTACTCCTGCACTGCACTAGGAAACAAAATTCGACCGTCAACCTCATCCGGTGATTGAGCACGATTGCTGACCATCATAAACTTGTATTTGGTACTTTCTGCTATATATGTGCGTACGTTTGTCATCAAAAGATTCACTATGTTTGTCTTATTTCTGCTCCAAATTTTCTTTTCTCAACACATACTGCCCCGCTGTATGTCCACACCAATGCTTGTATTTATGCCTACTATGCTGTTTCAAACAAACAAATAAAATAAAAAATAAAAAATCTCAAATTTGGAGTTGCTCTATCTTATTTCATGCAGCCACAACCTAAATTGTGCCCATTTCAAGCAATCTTCCTTGGTCTTGCTTCAAAGCTTCAAAGAAGAATAACCGAGAAACCTTTTATGATGCAACTAAGATGAAAAGCTAAACATCAGACAAGTCAACTGCAAAAAAATCTACAGGTATGCAAACACTAGCAAATATCCTTCTGTTTTTTTGTCATGAACAAAACCAAAGTGACTGCTACAAGAAACGTATATCAGAAAGAATCATATAAAAAACGCAGATTATGTATGTAGAAAGTTTATTCTCATACACTAAATTATTTTCTTTCAATGCAGCAACGACAAGGAATAAGGATAATAACAATAATAATACAGAAAAGAAATGACATAAAGGAAAGCACGTTGCAAAGTAAGAGGCAAAATAAACACACTGCTACCTTCGTATGCCCTTGGAGGAATGCCAAGGTCCTTAACTCTTCCACACGATGGCCAGGAATATCATCACAAGACTTCTTATCAGCATCCTCTGAAGTCTTGGATCCTCCCTCTTCAATATTTAGCTCTTCCACACGATGGCCAGGAATATCATCACAAGACTTCTTATCAGCATCCTCTGAAGTCTTGGATCCTCCCTCTTCAATATTTACCTCTTCCACGCAATGGCCAGGAATATCATCACAAGACTTCTTAACAGCATCCTCAGAAGTCTTGGATCCTCCCGCCTCAATATTTAATTCTTCCGCACGATGACAAGAAATATCTTCAGAACACTTCTTAAAACCATCCTCTGAAGTCTTGGATCCTCCCTCCTCAATATTCGAAGGTAAAACTTTCTTCAAAGCTTCCCTCTTACAATCTTCAGGACCAACGTCTTCGTGTGACTTTTCCAAAATCAATTTATTCTTGTACCCAATGTAACTTGGCTTCTTTCTTTCGGGACCAGACAACTCAGGATGAGACCGCCTTTTTCCGCACACTACTGGGGGTTCACTGTGAAGGAACCTACATGGGTTCCTGTTGCATTTGCCCTTAAGCCAGAATATGCAAACAGCTTTGCTGGGCAAAACTGTTCCGGGTTCTCTTCCCAACCAATGAAAAACCGACGACCTTGTTGCTGTCTTGGCGGCCATCTATGAAACAAAAATAACATCAAATAGAGTAAAGAACAAACTCATCCACATAGGGGTCCTTCCAAACAAACCAAACCAAGCTAAATGTCTGCCTTCCATGTCCGAAGATTCAAGACAATCACCAGCCCCAATTTCAATAAAGTCCTTTACAATCCTCAATGAAGAAGGTGATTCCAACAGATGTCCTTGGCAGAAGATCCAAACAATTCAGCTGCCTTCAAATCATTCAAAACTGTACATCCGCATTCGGCAAATGTAGCAAATCTAAATTAATTCCGGACCTAGGGTTTGCTTCCCCAATTCCTGACGGACTCCTTTTGCCGAATCCAACCCTAGATGAAAAGTTCCCGGGCTCCGATCGTGAAGAAAATTCCCAAATTTTCATCACCTGAAGTAACCTTATATATATACATACAGAAAACCCCAGCAAATAAAAACTCAAATTCAATAGCCAGTCGCTCGTCGATTTCACGATTCAGACGTTTCTTTTCCTAAATTCCGATCAACCCACTAAAAATCCTAGGAAATATAGGAAACTCGAATACACAACGAAGCCCGGGAGTTATCGTGTGATCTGCCAACGGCTGACGAAAATAAATCATGTCCTTGCTCGAAATCCCAAAGAAATTCGGCCACTCGCCAATTTTGTCGCAGATAGAATAGATCGCAAGACAAGGGAATCCCATATCTAAAACCGTAAGAAGATAAAACCCTAGCAAAACCTGGAGTTCCATAAGTGGGCAAGCTAACCTGTCACGATGAGAGGAGACGAGCGCAGAGGAAGCGACAGAGCCCGAGAGCAACCGACCGTGAGCAGATCGTAGCAGAGACAGATGGAGAAGCAAGAGAGACAGAGAAAACAGATATGACCGTGAGAGAGGGACGCGTGGGACCCTAAATAGGCGTGTTTCTAATTTCGAAGCCAACGGATACATTGACTGGGTCTGGGCCGATGTTGGCTGCAGCCCGGCTCATATTGCAAGCCGACCGATTATTGCTTTGGCTGGGTCTGGCCGAGTTGGCTACAGCCCGGCCCAAAGTTTAACCTGACGGATACATCGGCTGTCTGCTGGCGTATGTTGGATACGGCCCGGCCAATTTAACTCTTTTAACATCGAGCGCCTTTAACTCTTTTTTTTTAATTTTGAAATACTAATAATCTTTTTATTGGTTTTGAAATACAATTTTTTATTTTTGATAATTTTTAAATTACTAATATAGCTTTCAATATTAATGAAATGCTAAGAATCAACTATGCCATTCCAATACATAAAAGGGAAAGCAATAAAAGATAAACCATATTACAAATAAATAATTTGGCTACCTCAACTCCTTAACATATATTAAAGTAATTATACTTGTGAAAAATTATTTTATTTTATTTTAATAATTTCAACTAGTTAAAGCAATTCGTTAGAAATATTGAATGAATTCAAAACAAACAATAGTGATTTAGTCATCCTAAAAGTGATATATTAGATTTAAGATAGTTTTTGGCCTATCATAAGATATTGTTAACTGTAACATGAAAAGATTGAGTTGCTAAAATTATTAGTATTATCTTGTTATTAATATTTTGTTAATGTGACATGATTTTGTTATTTCTCTAAAAAAACCTAAAATCTTAAAAATAACTGATTATTTCTTTTGTTTGAAATTGCCACACCTTTATTTTCAAATTTTTTTTTGTCCCAAGCAACTAAAAATTATTCTTATTTCCAAAAGTTAGAAAACTAAGAGACATATTAGTTAAAAGGCCCAATGTAAAAATAATCTTAAGGGTTGAATACTTTTTTCCTTTCTTTAAACTTTATTATATTGATCTTATCTTTTGATGTGTAATTTCTATTCAATTTGACAAGTGGGGTAGATTCATAGTTAGTTGTTATATTAAATTAGAGTTCTTATATTTACCACAAAACCCTTCGCCATGGCATGGTGTTTATTCCAAGGAAAATTGATTAAAAGACCAAAGCAAGGAATATAATTTCGTATGTTGATAATATAGATTTCACTACACAAACATACATTGTTTTATAAAAAAGCTTTGCTTTACAAAAAGTGAAAAATAATTCAAACTATATTTTTTCGCTATTCTTTTTACAATTGATTCCTAATTCCATGACTCCATGAGCAACAACTACAATTCCTGAAGCTTCTTCACGGATTTCTCAACAACATGAGGCCTCACATTATAGTTAGGCTATATATGTATAAAAAAAATTACCCATTATAGTTATTAACTATATTTAATCTCTTTTTTTAGTTTTTTTATAAACTAATAGTCATTTTAGTTAAAAATTCCAACTTAAAAATAAACTCATGGATTAAATGCATTTTTTCTTTATTTAAATTTTATCACATAGGTTTTAAATCTCAATGTGTAACTTTTATTCAGTCAAATAGGTGGGGTAGATTTAAAGTGAGTTGTGATATTAAATTAAAATGTCAAAGACCCAACTTAAAAATTAATTTAAGAAGTAGATGCTCTATCATATTTATTTGAGAACAAGAAATGACTATTACATCATTAGTTTTGGACCAAGCACGAGTTGTACAAAAAAATTAAATCTTATTTGGTTTTCCTGATAATCAAATTTATGTGGCAACCTTTGTTTTTTCTTCTTTTTAAAATTTAAACAGTTAAAAATAGCAAATTTAATCGTTCAATTGCCATAATATTCTCTTTATATTTCTTTCTACTTTGTATTGAAACACATGAATTAAGAAATCACGTAAAAATATGCAATGCTCCCTCCAACCACATTTATAAGAAGAAGGTTTGACTTAGAGCTCCTTCTCAAAAGCTACCTTTGGCAGCACAATACAAGAGCTTCAAAATAATTATTTTCACACAAAGTAGCCAGCTATATACTTTTCTTGAAGATAATGTTCGTGCAAATACACCCTATTAATTAACCCAACTCAAGCCAAGGACACTTACTGAAAATAGCTCAGTTTGAAATCATTGAGGTTTCTTTCTTCCGTAAAAGTTGATAACGTTTCTATGTTTGACCTCTCAAATTTATGAGAAAATGCTACCTGGAGTACTCCATCTAGTCTTGAATCATAAAGCTTAAGTGTGAAATAAATCTTCTCACCCACTTGGATAGAGATAAATACAGACCTCCCAGCACTTGCTTTGTAGGAATTCACCTCAGGAATTACCTCCTAGTTCCTAATTAAGCACGTATCTTCCCTACAATATCTATGGAAGATGGCTCTTCACCAACGCTGGCTTACTAATGATGGATGCTCATGATTTAATAAAATTGAAGTTTAACCCATCAACCAGTTTTGCCTGATTGATACGAAGATGAAGATTATATAAAAGAGTTAGGACCACAAGAAATTCGACGAGTCAGACCAAACCGGTAAAAGAAATCATAATAGTGTTCATAGGTATGACAATAAAGGAAAAACTTGATCTAAGCTTATTACAAAAACTTGATCTAGAAAGCTCTTAAAGGAAAAATGTTTCTTATACCAACCATGCACGCCCATTCTTAATGTCTCATAATAGTTATAGTAGATATCACATAATAAAAATTTAGTAATTTAAAATTTTAAGAATAAATCATTCAAAGACCTTTTTTTTTTTTAGAATAGGGATAGTATCTTAACAAATTTTATTAATTCCAATAAAATTGGATGTAATTACCATACCTCGAACAAGTACAATAGACATGGTATAATCCTAACCTTTAGAAAAAAAAAATAAACTGCTTTCATATTAAGTTGCCACATATAATTAAAAGTAAATACAAAAAATACATTGATAGCATATTCGCTTAACCCTATGATGGTCTCTCTCTATACTCATTACAAACATTTGCTAATTAACATCAGACTAGCATCATTATGAACTCCTTGACAAACCAAATGTAATCCCAACAATGCAAATGATATGTCTATCAAATCTATCTATTTTTCCTTGGCTCAATTATAAGCCAAGGGTCTCCTAACTAATAGGTCGGGGTTCAACACCTCCCACTCTCTGAGTTTCCTCACTGACCCTAACCCTTTTCCCTATAAGTACTAATTTCATCACTAATCATTCACTAAAACACAATGGCAAATTTGCTTTTGCAAGGTCTGAATCTCCTTATTAAGAGATTTGATTTCATCATTAATCATCCATGAAAATGCAATGGTACATTTTTTTTTTTTTGCGAGGTCTAAATCTCCTTATTAAGAATTAAGAAAAATCTTTTTTGGTGGATTAGATGAATAAAGAAAGAAAACAGTGGTATTATTAGAAAAAGAAAAGAGGGAATCAATAGATTTTAACATTCTCTTTAGTGCCTTTTGAAACCTTACAAAAAGTCCCCTTGAAGTTTTGCTCATTGTATTATAAATTGCTATAGGGTTAAACAAATGTGCTACCCAATACCTTTTATATTTTTGTTTTTAAGTTTCTTATATGGCAATTTAATATATATGATGTTTCACCTTTTCTAAGAATTAGGCTTACACTGTGTCTTTTGTACTTATATAAGATAAGATTATTATGTATAATTTTGTTGTTATTAATAAAATTTGTCAAAGTTTAACTCATATTTCCCAAAAATAAAAATAAAAATTATTGAAAGTCAAGTCTTATTATTATGAATGCTAGGGCTTTGATACATCTGATATTAGGCCCCATTACATTGAGTTGGCCCTGACTGTATGTGGGGATGGACAAGTCTTCTCATGGACTCGGAGCCCATTCTGGTCCATTTCAGCCCAGTTATCTTCAGCCAACTCCAGTCTGCTTTGCTCGTCTTCAACCAGCACATGTTCGACCAATCAACTCCTTCACACGATGAAGATCATGAAGCAGTTATTTGGTCTACAATATTGGCAAATATAGTAGTGTGCTAAGGCTTTTTGTAAGACAGTTTGACAAATTCAATTATCTTTCTTTAGGCTCCTCTCCTTGCATTTTTTTCCCTAATCTAAAACTCAAAAGCTTTCATGGTATCATATCAAGTCACGTTCACCATCAACCTACTTATAGCAAACAAAAGGTAGATCAGAAGCCTTTTCTTGACTATGATTTTGGATACTTATCGCCTTTCTATTGCTGATTGGGAAAAAGAGCAATCATTGCCAACAACCACAACTCTCGACTTGTCCAATTCGTTATACATCCATTGTTGTTCTATTTGGTTTGACGGAAGCACATGAGAATCCAGCTTGGTGCACGAGACAAGCCAGGGTTCGTAGAAGGAACCATAGCCAACCTGACTCATGCTCCAAATTGGAACAAGTGCGATTTCACGATTTTGCCATGGGTAATAAACTATGTTTCACAAGAAACTGGAAACGCCGTTTCTTGCCAAAAATGTGTTGGAAGCTTATGCAATGTTAATAAACCGGCATAATAAAAACAGCTCAAGCCGTCTCTACAATATGGAGATGCAAAACTCAAAGACCCAACAAGGTGTAATTTTAACCAGTGATGAATACCAGCAAGTTGCAATCTCCTTAATCGCTTTGGGACCTTAAAATCATTAGTGGAGTTCATAGGTCTTTCACCTAACTCAAGAAACCGAGTGCTAGGCTTGGCATAACCACTCCTCCTCGTAACGTTGAACCTTCAAAAACGTAGCACTGTGGAAAGGACAAAATGATGTTCAAACCTTCTAGCCGTTATCAGTTTCTTTACCAACGGGGCACGTTCATGATTGGCGTGACCCCATACAACGAATACAATGGGCGACGAGATCAAGGGATCATTCAAGCACTTGTATATTTACTTATGGTTTATTCCCAAAAGGTTTTCTAGGCATTTGTTGATTTCTTGTACCATATACATTTCTTTCACGATATTCACTTAGTAGTAGCCTGACTGTAAATCCAACTTCGAAAACTATTTCATGTTTATTGATTAGTGCAAAGAAGTTTACAATCAAAGTGGATACTTGTTCTTGATGGTTAGGGTACCTTGTTGACCTTCAATCCTTTTTTTTTCAACTAAATTAGGAGAGTATATTGAAAAATTTTGTTAATAATAACAAAGTTGAGTGTAATAATTATATATTGGATAGAAACAAAAGATAGGATGTAAGCTAACCCTTAAAAAAAAAAACAAAACATCATACATATCAAATTATCACATAAAAACTTAAAAATAAAAATATGAAATACATTAGATTGACCTTAACCCTTGGCATTTCCTTCATCATATTCTTCATTTTCTCACAGATAAATATGCTTTCACTTTATTTCCTATTCCACCTTAAACTTGTAATTGATGATTATCACATTTAATGAATCAAGTCAAAAGGTACATGAACATAACGAGACTCATAATCACAACAATTCAAGTTGTAATATTGGAACTCTTGAAGCCTTACTGACGTTCAAATTTGGGAGGTTCCAAAAGCGCTGATCAGTAGAATATGAGAGGGCTAAACAGACCGTTATATCAAAAATAGAAGGAAAAAAGTAGATCAAGTTGTAAATCTTTTTTTTTTTAGTCCTATTTTGATTTTAAGACCATCTTTTATTTGTAAAATCCGACACTTTATATCAGCCCAGGTTATTGACCAAATTGTATGATGGATAAAGCTTGTTTGTTATTAATCACAAGCAAACCAAACAAGAGAGTTTGTAGAGAATTTTGAAATTCCATATGCAAGACCCAGCTATTCTAAAGGAGGGAGAAAGAAATAATACATTTAGATGCAATCTAAGAAGAACAAAAACATAGGGAAGAAAATTTTCCTTATTTGTCTTGGACAAGGATTTTCTTATTCATCTTGGACTATGATTTTTTTTTTTTTGTGATAATCCAAACTCTCATCAAACTTTATTTGATAGTCTAAATTAGAAAGTAACAACCCATCGCAAAGCATGCTTAGGTTATTCAGAAATTTGATGGAGGGGATTCAAACTCAAGATACTTACTTTGCAAGATCTTCCACACAAGCTTTTCTGACCATCTCAACTACATTCCAAGGGGCTTAAACTATAATTTTTTTATTTGTCTCAAATTAGGATTTCCCTATTTACCATGGATAAAGATTTCCTTATTTACCTCTTACTAGAATTTCCTTATTTGCCTTAGAAATAAAATTTTCTTATATACCTCATAACAGGATTTCCCTATTTACTTTGGATAAAGATTTCCTTATTTGCCTTATACTGCAATTTCCTTATTTGCCTTGGACTAAAATTTTCTTTTTTGCCTTGGATAAAGATTTCCCTATTTACCTTATACTGGAATTTCCTTATTTTCCTTGGACTAAAATTTTTTTACTTACCTTGGATAAAGATTTCCTTAGTTACCTTATACTAAAATTCCTTATTTGCCTTGGGATTTCCTTATTTGCTTCGGACTAGGATTTCTTTATTTACCCTGGACTAGGATTCAACGGCATTGCATGAAGGGAGAGGATGTGGAAGGCTTACATGGCCTTATTAGTGTTTCCATATCTGAACATTGTTTATCTAATGCATTTAAGACCTAAATCCCAAAGCATTTTAGATTTAAAAATTTTAAGAACATTTTCATGGGAAGTAAAAAACCAATAAATTAAAAATAAAAGACAAATTACAAAGAATAAATTGTAACAAATTGTGTATTTTTAACATAACGTCTAATGCTATAAATATAGTTAAAATTAGAGAAATTTCCACTTAAAATGAAAAATGAGTCATTCAATTGAAAGGCCAAATGAATCATAGTGAAATTTTTCATCTTTCTCTTCTCATTAAAATGTTTTGACAATTAAAGTGAATTAATATACATTGTGAGATTCTTCACCAACCAAAGGAAATGAAGGAAAAATAACCAAACTAAATGCTGCCATCAAACTCCAGTGGATTCAAATAATAATCCATCAAAAAGACTCATTATTATCCAAGAAAGCAATTAGAAAGCATGAGAAATCCCATGCATTGTTACAATGAATCAGTGGGCTGTAATAAGTTGCGACGCCTTTGGCTTTGTGGTAATCCAAGGTGACTTGGGACCTCTTGGTCCCAATTAAACTTAACACACGATCATCTTAGTATCTTTGTGAAAGTTCAATCTCATGGTGAATACACCACAGTGCTAGGCTTGGCATAGCCAACCCTTATCGTAACGTATGAAGAGAGCAAGGACAAAACAAAATGCATTGTAGAGAGTGACAAAATGGAGTGCATACCTAATAGGTTTTATCAATTTCTTTCCACAAAAGGCACGTTCATGATTCCCGTGACCCATCCAACAAACGCAATAGGTAAATACATCAAGGAATCGCCCATAGATTGTATCCTTCATCATTTTTCGTCCAATTTAGTACTTATATGCGTACTCAACAATACAATTAGAACTAATTGGTTCATGCCCCAAATCAAATTATGACACTCTTAATGAGGCATGCCACTCTGCCTAGAAAAGGAATGTCTAGAAAAACAAATTACCATATTTAAGATGAAGCTCATACGTCGTGTCCATTCCAACTGCAGTCCCACTTGTCTCCCGCCCAAAACCCAGTCACTTTTTCCCATCAATATCTTGTCTGCCACACTTCTTCGCGTTACTGTTTTATTTTCCCATAGACTTGATTTCCTACTCCACCATAATCTTCTTGATTCATGACAATCACACTCAATGAATCTAGTCAAATCAAAGGGTAACCCTGGTAGGACGCCAACCCCAACGGGGATTCATAATCACAAACATTCAAGTTTAATGATGGAAGTCCAGAAAAGCCTAGTGACATTCAATTTTACGAGATTCGCAAAACACTGAAAGTGAAGATGACAAGGCCATATTTTTTGTCGTTATAAACTTATTCTCTTTTCTTACTTTTCCCATTTTGACTTCAAGATCATTTTTTTTAAAATGATAGATTTAAGACCTAATCCCTTTAGGTCAAAGATTTTCAACAAGATATTCAATGGATGTAACCATGAAGTAATCAATTATATCCCCTCAATAAAAAGCTTTTGAAAATGTCAACGCCAAAAAACTAAAAATAAAATGATAATTAGCTTTGCTACTTTAAAAAAAAATATATATATATATATATATATATATATATGTATATAGGGCAAGGGTTGTCAGAAGAACAAGCTAATCAAGATTGGATCATTATTATGCACCTATAATGGGTCAAAAATCACCTTAAACCTAAGGATTGGAGTTATCCCTCTTTATCAAGGGTTGTTTTTGTTAACTCAATTCAAAGGAGGTGAACTAACCCCTTTGACTAAGAAGGATCGCAAGCTACATCTTCTATGGTAGAGTTTACGTTTTAGAGATAAGGGATTAAGATAGAAACCACTAAATTCAGAGAGTAAAGCCACTCCCTCGCATAGTTTAAATAAACATCATTCCTTTCCAAATAAGGTGGCTTTCAAATATGGCATCCTAATATAAAGCCAGGTTTCCGTGTACAGTTTGAAACAATTGCATCTAAAGATTCTGCATATCTCCAGTACACATCTTTAATATAAGTCATGCATTAATGCAACTAGAGTATGTGCTAGGTAATATTTTATTCTCATATAGAATGTTTTGCTTAATTATAATACCATAAGTGAATGTATTATACTATGTTTGCCACGCATTTATTTTCTCTATAATACAATATCTACATTAACAACTATTCAATTTTGTACTTAACCGAGCACTCAATACTATAATATAGTTAAACTAGTGCTATGCCCACTTACAACAAAGAATCGAGTCATTCAAGTGAAAGACCAGATAAGTAATGGGGAAACTTTCTATCTCTCTCTACTGATTACAAAGCTTTGGCGGTTACTGCTCTACGTTTATAAAAAGCGGCAGAGTCCTAAGCCTCCCTGCCTCATCTGCCCATGTCGATGGTTATGGCCGACTTTCCTCCAAACCTCGAGGATGGCGAACTCTGGCTACCATCAGATGTTTTTCACGAAATCGCTTCGGAAAGCAGTTCCCACCAAGCTGCTATTGATAATGCTGTTCATAGTCATGGTGAACAAGTCGCAGTGAAGCCCGAGTACTTTGCTAGCAGATCTTTTCCGGACCTACTGCCCAACAATGAGGTTGTAGATTCTTTCCCTTTCCTTTCCTTTCCTTTCCTTTCCTTTCCTTTCCCTTTGTTTTCAAATTCATCGGCTTTTCCGTGATGCCCGCATGAGATTCATTATTCTGGCCAACTGCATGTGGTGCCTAAGCAATATTTGGCCGAACAAGCCACATGTTTGCGATGGTTTCTATCTTTTTCTTCTTGTCTTTTCCTTTGAATGGTCACGAGTTATAATGGACCTGGAGCAACTTCCATGTGAGCTTGATTTCTGCTGTACTTTTTCTACTTGCCTCTACTTGACGGTGACCTCACCTGCATTTGATCAAACAAAACAGCAGGTTCGGGGTGTTTTGAGTGGCACCAAGCTGGATGGCAATGGAGTACCTGCTTTTGACCATTATGCCTGCATATACGGTGGCTATCCACTGTTTCCGGGTCACATTCGCCCATATCGTTCACTAAAACCGACTCAAAATCAGGTGGAAAACTCTCTCTAAATCTCTTTCCACGTTCTCGTTTTTGTTTATCTCCTTTTGGTTGTTCGTTACGAAAATACTCAAAAATTCTTCTAAATTAGGGTTCTGAGAAGATGGGAGCTTCAGTTTTTCCGGGGCAGCAAAACTGCCCATGGAGATTGCTTCACAGTATAGAGGAAGTGAATGGTTTTGCAGGAAAGTGTGTAGGAACTGGTGTCTTTCTTCCCCGTCCCCCAGACCGTTCCAAGGAAGCTGACAAGAGTACAGGAACTGGGGTGTTTCTTAAGCCCCAAGACTCCCCAACTCCCACCAAAAAGAGAAATAGTAAGTGACATATCAATCCCTTCATCATTATCTGGACTTGGTTCAAATTGATAAATAAACCCACTAAACTTGATTCAAACATCCTAATCATCCCTTTCCCTGCGAAGTAGGATTTGTATTAAGTTTGGTGTTGCCCTTCTGGGCAATGGTAGTCATACATTCAAGACTTTCTTTGCGCCAATTTGAAATTACCATATGCCTTTACAGGCCCCCCCAGACCTGGGCAATGATAGTCATACATTCAAGACTTTTTTCGCACCCATTTGAAATTACCATGCCTTTACAGCCCCCCTAGACCTCGTACATCCCTCTGGATTTCTTATTGATTTGTTTCAATAAGGAATGGACAGCATGATCATGACTTTGGGCTTATGAACTTATATCTGGTATGTTGAAAAGGCATATAAAAACAAAACTACTTGGTTTCAGACAAAATGACATTACCAAACGCCTAATATAGTGGTCACAAAAAAGTCGAAGGTGAAAACGATAGTAAAGGCAAGTGCAGAGGATCAAACTTTTCTACACAAGTTTGAGTTTTCTTCGTTTTCTTTTTATGAACTTTCTTTTTTTGATTTTCCGGCATAATTAACTATGTAGGTAACCCAAAAGCATTAAATGTTTGGTAGAGTATGCAGACAAGGAAAACATGTTCAAGAAGGCAACAAAAACGGCCTAAAAGACTTGGAAATTAGAAAGCACAGTTTGCATAACAATCTCTTTATTGGCTTTCCATAGTATTCAAACTCACCCAAAAAGAAAAATCTTTAACAAGATTTGAAATAAATGAAGAATCTACAGAAAAATGTACTCTCATTTGACTAGTTAACTATTTCTTTACTTTTTTATTTTTTATTTTTTATTTTTTATTTTTTAAGCACACACACTCATCTTGACTTTATTTTTTAAAAATGAAACTAAAAAGTCCTAGACAAGACTTTTTCCCAACTGAGTCAAACGCTTATTGACTTTTTGACAAGTTAACTCAAGTAACAAGCTCATTTTATATATCTTACTTTGATTAAAAAAATGATATCTTCTTGATTCAGTTTCCACTGTTTACAAATTTAAAGTCTTAAGCGAATTTATACAATGTTGTTCTTTCCTTCAGGTGGGAAGAAAGGGAAAGGGAAAGGGAAAGGGAAGGAAAGGGAATAGTCAGAAATCCGTGAACACGAAGGAAACCGTGGAAAGCAAACAGGAGTCTCAAATTTCAGAAGTGATAGGCTTGCCCAATGATTGGGCTTACTAATCCTCAAATATATAAATAATAGGTTTCCTTGTTTCAGGAAAACTCCTGTATGAAGCAAAAAGAAATTAATAAATAATCAAAATAAATTAAGGACTCGAAATTGTCTGAGTCCATTTGTGGATGTTCTTTCATATTACTGGTTTCACAACCAATACTAACTCAAAACACTATTTCCCTCTATATGTAAGCCATACAAAGAAGGGCTGCAGACCATTTCTTTTTCTTTTTCTTTTTTTTTTTTTGACGAAATAACCTATAACCCACTTTGTCGCCTGATTTTATAGCTAATTGGTGAAATTGATAGAAAAGAAAATAGAATGCAGAAATTAGACAAGAGTAGAATTTATACAAAATTAAAAAGAATAGAGGCACAATAAACCTTACCCTCTTTGTACAAATTAAAGTTGTCTAACGTTGGCCTAAAGACCAATGCTGCAGAACTCATGATTTATTCTTTCCACTGTCTGATAGATGTTCGAAATTGTAATGTCATGTGTTCGGTGCCCTTTTTTATATTCACTGCACTGCCCAAAGTTAATGGCTTAATTAATCTTACAAGATTGCAGCCAGGTAAATAAAGTCTACTGTATTTGAAAGTTGATTATGAGTCAGTAGTATATGTTAATAATAGGTAAGTGTACAATTGAGACACAAAAGCAGGTCAATAGCTTTTTTTTTATTAAGTAAAATTTAAATATATATATAACAAGTACAGAAACAAAATAGTAAGGGTCAACAGCTTATTCATTTCTCGATTAAAAAATTTCAGTTATCAGTCCTCCATCCTTTCTTACATGAGTCTGGTTTTCTCCCTCACCCCCTCCTATCAAGAACACAAAATATACATGAAAGGCGAGCTCATTGTATTAGCTCCATCGCTTTTCTCTGGCTGAGGAATCATCAGTTCAAAGCCAAAGAATTTAAGCATGCTACTTCAAAAGGAGAGTAAATTCTAAAAACAGATTTCAATTATGACCAAGATATTCTACTCGGCATATGACAACGCATCATACTTACAAAACGAAAGTGGGATCCAATAACAGATGCCATTGTCTTTGCATGTACATGTTCAACTCCCTTGTTTCATACTCCCAACAAGATATTAGGACTTGGGAGTAAGATTCTTGATCAAATATCTTCTCATGTTTGGCAAAAGAGAAGATAATCAAGAAGGGGCTTGGGAAGGACAGAACAGGTCCTTCACAAAAGGCACGTGGTTTACCTATACCAGAATATAGATATAATGAACCACGATTTTAATGCATGATCCAACTGTATCTACAGAGCACACAACATCATTTTTCAAAAATGAAGTGGAATCTACTCTGAACCTTCTGAGGCAAAAACTGCGGTCACCTGAAAATATAGATTCAAAACAGATATCGCAGAAGCTATTAGTAAATTGGAGAGAAACTCGACAAGCTACTTGTTTTCATCTGCAAAATTTGTGCACCAACCAAGAAAAAGTAAGCAGCTAGTATTAAAGCAACAAAGGGGAGAGAAAAAAGCATAAGCATGTGCGCTTATATATTAACTGCACACAAGGCCTTTGTAAATGTTTTTCCGCCTTTGACAAAATTCATTAATGAGAATGATCCCTATATATAATTGTTACTCCATCTTCAGTATCACTTTGGAGTGCATGAGTGACCCCTTTTGTGTACTTAGAATATTTATGATAGTAATAAGCAATAAAAAATGATCAGGTTAAATAACTAAGGTATTACGAAGGCATTAATATATTAAGGAATTAAAACAAATATATAGACCTAAATTGATTAACAGTGTAATGTTTGATCACATTAATGGGAGCATTTTTGGCCAGATGTAGTGATGATATCAATAGTCAGGTTGAAGCTTAAAGACTGTCAGATCCACAAACAAACAAGGCCTTTCAGATTCGATAGTGACTAACCTTGCTTTCTGCTCCAAACTTTTGACAACCTGGCTCATAGCATGAATAGTCATTTTCTTCACCTGACAAGCAGAGAAGCAATCTAAGACCTTGACCACAATTTGTACTTTATTTCAAAAGGAAACTATTTTTCATTACCGAAACTATTTTTCATTACAACATTATAATACACATATCAAAAATTTATATCATTTATTATTTTCAGGCAGTGCAGTCCCACTACAATGAGCATGCATCTGCATTAAAGAAATATTAATGCACACCATTGAGGATACATGCTAACAGAATGATGCTACTTTACCATAATTATGAAGTACTAATGCACACCACACAGCATAGGAGAGGTGCCACGCATTGAGGACACAAGATATTTGCATGTAAAGAAATGGAAGTGGAGTGAAGCAGAAACTAGATTTCCAAATAACACGCAGTATAGACAAATATGGATTCGTGGATTGCAGAGGAATAACTAGGCCTCTACAATGTAAATTTGCAACATATATGCGTGTATATACACAAAATATGCATCATGAAGGTAGAATTTTAAAAAGTACGCACATTTCACCAGCAACCAGTGAACTAAAGGTACGGAAAGATCTAAAGCATGACACATAAGAATTACAAGAATACCGCTGCAGGATAGTCACAGCATTAGTCCCGAAACATGACTATCACATAAAAACTCTTTTAGATAATGTCACAAAAATACTTGCAATTACACACCTCCAACTTGTCCTCCTTAGCCCTATGATTTTGGGGAAGTGTACGGAATTCATCGGTCAAACGGATGCACTCTCCAACATTTTCAGGCGAGACAAAGTCAAGTGCAACCTTTATGCATGACTGAACAGAAAAGAAGAAAATCAAATCCATGAACATATATTTATGCGTATGAAAGAAAAACTATCAACAGATATCAACTTCATAACCTCATGCAAGACAACTGGAACAAGAACGTAAATTTCCACAAAACCATCCGTTTAGGTTGGTGCTACCATATGTGCACTGTTGTAATTACATCCTATAGCATCCCAGAAATAAAGAGCGGTATAACGCAGAGTAAACAAGTAATACCAACTACATTGTATTTATTTTTTCTTTGGTTTTCATGTGTATTTTCATTGTCTGAAATTATTTTAGTTTCTTCAGGAGAGCTCATGAATAACAGCTTATTTGCGGTCTGGAAAGAGATAAACATTAAATGTAGTAAAGTCTAAGTGATTTTATGAAAATCTTGGTAAGAATTACAAAGTTCTAATTTTAGAAAGCATGCTTCCTGCTTCCCACATTAAACGCAACAGACCCACACTAGAAGGAACTAGAGAGAAAAGTTAGAAAGTGGTTGATTGACATCAAGTTATTATGATCAACAGGCAGATGTCAGTTATGAATGCAGTACTAGGTGCCAATTTCTGTCAAACATCTCTCCAACCAGTCTACTGTAACAACCTTCTTTCTCTTTTCCATCAACCCTAGCCCAAGCCACCACCTTGTCCTCAAAACAGGGACTGAGAGTGTCAGTCTGAGTGGTAGTGTAAATCTATCTATCATTGACATTCTCAGCATAAAGCTCCATGTTTTCCTATTGAAACCTGAAATACTTCTATACAAGTGAGATCAGCTCCCTTCTCTTCTCGTCTACATTATTAACCTAAAATACTTTAACAACACAGAATCGACCATCAAGCAAACACGGATATCAAAGAAATCAGACATAGGGTCTGAGTGGCTCTAGTGATGATCTAGGCATACCTAATCTAAACACCAGAGAAACTGTCCTCTGTCAACTCCCCATCATGCTCCTTAAGTGAAGAAAGTAAAAACTGAAAACCCAATTCAACTAGCTAGTTGCAACAGCAAGCAATTCTGTTTGGCTCCTTTTTTTAGGTTTATCTTATAAGTTTCTATAGCCGGATTCCACCAACTGACCTGTTGGCTTAGGCATAAGACTCCAGCGGAGAACTACCCCCAGAGGTCAATGCTCACCCCCAGCCAAGCAGTAGTGTCATGAATCAACCCCTTCAACTGAAGTATGCACATATTTTATGATCTGATTATTTACACTTCTTTGTGATTTTCGAATTTCTACATTATTTCTCTGCTTCTCCATAGGTACACTTTTATGTTACATTAAATGCATCAAATTTTTCAGACAAAAACATGAAGTGAAATAAAAACAAATAAACCAAATAGAGCCACAAAGAGAAGTTTACTTTACCTTTAAGTTTCTTACTTGATGAGGGCAGCCAGCAGGAATGAAGACAGCATCTCCAAGATTCTGGACAAATGTCCACGGTTCAATTCCTATATGATAGCATAGAAGCATTAAAACAATTACCAAGAAGATTTTACAAGAAATTAGTGATGAAAAGCATTGAACCACTCCATCCAGCTAGCTCCATACATATATAACAAACTCACCATACTCCACTTTAAGCTTTTTTTTGTGCTCTTCGGTCAGATAAAAGGTTTGATCATGTATAGGGTGGACCACCTACAGAACCAAAAGATATAATAAATTATTTAACAGACATGCATCTCAAGCATCAAATAGGAACGTGCTGTGTGTGTAGGTTTGACTTGTGGAAGATGAAAAGGTACATCGAGTCAATAATACAGGCAAGAAACACCAGCACTATTAATGCAAGTAAACACTCAACAGTAAGACATGCTCTATTTCCATTTCTGGCTTATTTATTAACCTTACCAGGTCTAACTTGTGCAAAGACTGTCAGGCCTATATCCCAATTTGTAAAACCTAACTTAGATTTCCCACAATTCTCCTAGATATAACAAGTGGGTAGCAATTTTAAAATATTCAGATCACTTTCTTTCTCTTTTCTTTCTTCTTTTTTTTCCCCTTTTTTTCTTTTTACAAACCTAGCTTATATACACATTTGAAGAAAAGGGAACCATTTGGAGGAATTTTCCATATAAATTAAATCATCGCAATAAACAACATAGGCCCACCTCCAATAGCACTCCCAAGCAACATCATGATGAACAATATAAACAAAACATATAGTGATTACGGTTTTGTGCAAAACAAAAGCAAAATTTATGGCGATCACATACTGAATAGTGACAGGCCAAATTACCTGCTGCAATGGACAACAATGGATGTGCCTGAACTCTCTAAAGTGCTTTGTAAGATATTGCTGCAGCTTAGGAACATCTTGTCTTCGGAAGATGTCCCATACAGCACCACCTTCAGAAGCTTCTAAAGCATCCGACTTGTTTCCAGAAATTGGAGCACTACCATTGTTGTTAACTAGGTCCTCTTTTGGCCCTCTAGTATTTTCCAGCTCTGATCCCCTAGAAAAGTGTCTACCACTCATCATTGAATCAGCCTCAACTCCAACAATAGGATCATCCAGTTCTTGAACAGGTACACTTCTTTTTTGATCTCCAAGTCCAGCACTAAATTCGCTAGCATGATAAGTTAAAGTAGAAGACCCACTAGAAGAAGTGTTATTCTTGAGACTGTTATCCAGAGCCTGAAAATCCTCAACTATTTCTTTTTGGTCTTGCTCAAGGTGCTTCTTCCTCATCTCCTCTATACGTTTAAGTGTGTCAGAGTTAAGGGTCACTTCAGCAGTATGTGTTAGAACATTTATCTGAAAGGATGAAATAAATATAAAGAAAATTAGAACATCAAACACATAAAAGTTAATCAAGACCTTTTCTTAAACCCCTCATATCTGTAACAATGGACGCAAATACATCCATCAAAAAAACAAACCCAGGAGTAAAAGTGATAATATAGTAGAGACCTTCGTTGATGCTATAACATCTACTATTTGTGTATTGCTATGCCACATTATTGAAGTGTGCTCAATCTAATATGTATAAAAAGTTGATCTCATATTAGTCATTCAATAAAAAATGATTATGCAAATAAGATAGTCTCTCAGTCCCTTTTGTTAATTCTAACTAGAATGGCACTCCATTCTTCAGTTATGAATGGCATGATAAATAAAATTATGACAGTTTAGGGTATTCCAAAAATCATGTTAGGTAGAAGCACTTTTCTTCGAGCCAGCAAGCCTCTTGCTTTAGGAGGTGTCTTTGATACCCAGACTCTACGAGGGGGGTAAGAACCATCCAAAAAATTGATGAAGAAACTAATCGCTATAAAAAGGAAGCAACAAAACATCAATCAAATTTGATGCCCGTTATTCAGTTTGATAACCTACAACTAAATCTTCTTCTACTTCCGGTAAAGTTTTTGTCCATTTACAGTTTCTTGGTCCATGATTGCACCAAGCATTCACTTTAAATATTTAAGTATCAAGCCACCCGTTCCACACAGCAAGAAGAAGAAAAGGCCAAAAATATTGAAGCAGTCAGCAAGAAAACAAACTTAAATGCAAGAAAAAATCAGAAGGACAAACATCTAATCAACAACTATGATCCAGATATTGCTCATGATGACATCATGTAATCTCTTTTGGACACTCTATTGCTTCCATATTTGTCTATTGTGAGTGTAAAGCAAAATAATCACCTATATCCCCTCATTTCTAACTAAAATTGTGTTCCTCTCAAAAACATAAGGGCAGAATAAGAGGCCTCTAAGCAGACAAACCCAAAACCTGAATACTGCACCTGCTTTAGAAGAACATTAAGCTTAAATTTTAACGGAAGTAGACTGTCCTTGCCCCTTGAAATTGTCTATCTTGATAAATGGGACACATGAATCAAAGCATCAAACCCAGCAATTATATCCAAATCAAGTATGACCAAAAACAACTAAGAAACGACTAGGTGTAGGATAGCCTGCATGTAGATGCCCCTTGAACCAAGCTTTAGATGCAGTTCTCCAAAAGAATTAACATCCAACACCAGATTGGCAAATGCAAACACCTTTGCTTAACTCATTGAAATTTATATAACACAAAAAGATTCAGAAGATCAATTACAACATAAAATTCAGTCAATTAAAGCACAGAATCAAACCCATAAATTGTTAGTTATTGACAGCAGTTGGATGCATATATCAATTGTTCACCAAATGCAAACCTTGGCATAACTTATCTGGCCCTTTAATATATTTCCCTTACCATACGCGAACAAAAAAAGACAGTTCCATGCAGCCAGCCAAAGAGATGTTTTCCGCAGAGAATTAAAACATGGTGAATAATATTAGTTTCAACAAGGGACATACAGCATCAGACATGTCACAGTGAAGCTTAGTGACAGAATCTCCACGACCAAGCTCTTGTGCAACTCCATAAGCAATATAAGTCTTTGGACCCATGTCTGGCTTTAGAGATTTCTCAGGCAAGTTAATAGCAATGTTTAAAAGGCCCTCCCGTGGATGTGTATATTCCTTGAAGGGTAAGCAACAGATAAACTCAGCACCATGACGTGGCAACCGTTCCTCAAATAAAGTAGATGGAGGCCAATCTTTTAGTTTCACTATCTGAGGCCATGAAAAACGATCAAGCCGACCATCTGTGTACCCAGTGAAGAACTCATGGATATTGACATTGAACTGCCATTCATGATTAGGGTTAGGGTTAGGGTTACAATACAAATTGTTGACGGTACACTGGTATCACATTAAGCTTCAGTAGACAAGTTAAATAAAGAAACCAAAAAACCCTAAAACAGGGGGGAAATTTTATCATGATTTTAATCTTTCAACTCATGAAGCATTTAATGAGAAATAACTCGAATTCTCTAGAACTTATTCTTGAATTAACAAAATATCTTTTACAATTAATTGTGCCTGAAAAATCTCTCCTTATTAATATAAATAAAGTCAAACACTAATGCTTTTCAACATCAGATATTCAAGTCAAAGAGGTTGTTATCCCTCTAACTACTCCTTAATCATAAGTCATTTTCTTTGGAATGTTCCACAAATTGCTTCCAGCATTGAATTTAATAACTTCCTGTCCATTCCTAGAATAAACTATCAACATGACACAAATATATCATACTACATTTTGGAAGAAAGATAGGGAGCAATTACTGCTTCTTAAGATCCAAGGACATCATAGAAAACACACAACTTCCATACTCTCTAAATTCTTGGGTCCTGGCACAATGACACGCCCGGAGATGCATCATATTAAGCATCAGGACAAAACAACAACATGAGCAGCTCCCACACATTCATGGCTCTATTTTTTGGTTGATTGGGATGGGTAACCAGAGTAAGCAAGATAGACAAGGGAAGATAAACATGCAAATGAGGCAGAAGACTGATGTACTGTTCTTAACATTGGTCAGTATCAAGGCTGGGGTACAAGCAAATATGTTGTTACCACTGTTCTTATGTAAGCAAGCAGTGCTTTGGTTATCAAGCCATTTAGTTACTAAGCAGTTATTAATCAACTAACCTCGCACCAATCCAAACAATCAATAGCCTTAACTTCCAGCTCCCTTTTATGCTTGGTATGTTTCAGTTGACGAACTGCACGCCACATAACCAGAGGTTCCCAGCTTAAACCAGATGCAGAATTAAGCACATTGCTAACAATGACAGGCTCAGCTCTGCTCCAATGCCACTGGAAATGCTTCAAATCCCCATCTTGTATATCTTGGGCCCACAGGCAATACAAATAATTGTCATCAGAATCTTCTCGAGAAGCAGCTTTCCGCAACTTATCATTGTGAAAGTCAACTTCACCTTTAGAATTGAAACACGGACATTGCTGTACAGGAGTTGTCGGCACATCAACAACTTTGTAAGTTCTAGCCATTTTTTCTGCTTTTTGAACTAACTCTGCCACCAGATTTTCTGGGAACATGCATCTCAATTCAAGAGTATCATGACCGCAACCACCCCTATCTTTTTGGGGACAGGGAATGCTACCATCTTTTTTGGCTTTCCAAACAGATTTCGATTTTGTATGATCCATGGGGCCAGTCTCACAGGGTGATTTTACTTCTTTTGCCTCTCCACCGTGCAAATAGTCAAAACCCTGGTCAACATACTGGATAATCACTTCCTCCTCAGCACCCTGCAGATTTTCATCACGAATCTCACGGCAACAGATAAGGCAGAGATCAAATGAACATTGCGGACAGCTTCTGTGAAAATCAAAAATAGAAGTTTTGCAGTTGTCACTGCAAAAGCAAGACAAAGCATTAAAACCTTCACAACTATCAAACATTCAAGAGTGGAAAGCAATTATGTAAAGCAACTTACCAGTATATACGCTCATCATTATTGCAATCTGCTTCTTTTATCTTTAACTTTGGTATTGATACCCCTAAATGGACATTCCATGGCCAAGTCAAAAGATACATCCAAGCTATATGTTAGAACTTAAGACTACTAAGAATAAATCTCAAGGACTCATTAGAATTAGGATTGAGCCAAATCAAGGAAGGAAGGTGCAGGTTATAACATTCAGCAATCATTACAAGCCAAAATACTTCTCTTCAGACAGTAAAAGTAACACTGTTGCATTTATGTGGTACCTTCCAATCAAACAAATTCAAAAAATTATGTTGTCATTTTCCAAAGAATAACGAGTTTCACAACAGATGGGTTTCTGGGTGTACTTGACAAAGAGTGGAAGAAAATACCTTGTCTTTTTGCTTCAATTTTCTTCTCAACCATTTGTTCTTCATTAAGTCGTTTCAAAAATGGAAGAAGTTTTTGAAGCACATACTTATAGTGCTCAAACTGCTCATCTTCACTCAAAATCAATTTCAAATTCTTCAAATTCTGCAGGAAAGGATAAAGAATTTGTCAAGCTTCATGTACATTAAAAACAAATATAACGGAAAAAGACATCAAAGGAAAAGACTACTGATTCATGTGATGCTAGAAAAAGAAGAAACTGACTTTAATAGGCACATCCAACCGCAAGCATGCTTTGCAATTGCAATTTCCACGGCAAAATGGACATGCCTCAGCAACCGCTTCCTCCGCTGTATTAGGATACCTATGTACCCAACACAAGCAGTAATCTTAATAGCCAAAAACAGGAACAAAACAAGCAGAAGCTCACGCTTTGATACAAACTATTTTAATGTATTCTGTGACATCCTTAACTCATATTCTAAAGCCTCAGAGGTGCAGTACTAATCCATAAAAGCCAATGGTACAAGTTTCTGACTGATACCTAATAAAAGCATGGAGGATCGAATAGCATCCATGGATAATTTTGTTTATTATGAGGCACCCGTGATGCTATTCAGCAAATCAGGATACTGTCAATTATCTGAAATCCATCTTTTGAATCTTAACCATTGCATGAAAATATGAAATTTATGATAGTAGGATTCAGTTCAAGATAAGTACAACAATTTCTACAGTCATAAACAAAGACAACTTCAATTCAGAATAGCGAGGATACCAAAAATTAACTCCTTTCATACCAAATGACTTCCATAACAACACCTAAAAAATACGTATGAGCATCCGAAAGAAAGAATTAATTTAACAGACACGTATCAAACAAAAATTGCTGAATAAAACAGAAAGAAACAAACAAACAACGGAAACAATAAAGAACTGAAAGACTCTTTTACCATCTGTTCAAGCAAGGGACACAATATCGTTTCCTTTTACAACGTGTGCACCGAACAACCCTGCCTTTATCATTCCTCTGACATTGGTGGCACATCAATGATACCTCTTCAATCCACTGCGGAATTAAAAGTCAGCCAAACAAATCGAGAAAACGACACATAAAAGAAAAAAGAAGGGAAAAGGATTGTACTTTAGGATCATGCTTATTTATCTTCACAGTCTGTTGGTCTGGAAGCTTTTTAACCCTCAACAAATAACCTCCCCGAGTGCCAGTGCTCTTTGCAGAAGAGAGCCTTCCCTTTGTACCATTGCAATCCCTCTCGTTTACCATAACCTCACCTTTGGCACCATTCTTCGCCCCCCTACCTGTGCCACACTTATCCATTGGCTTCTTCCGAACCACTTGTCTTCCTGAATCACCAATAACTCCCTCCTTCTGGAATCCACCATCTTTCTCAGCCCCTCCACGCTTCAGGACAGAAAAATTCCGCTTCTTCCTCCCACGCTTGCTCTTCACCGGAGCCTTCTCTTCATTCCCATCCTCATCTCTTTCCATACTTGGAGCACGCTTCACCTCCTTCTCCCCAATATCAACGACTTCCGCACCACATTCTTCCTGCCGCAGGTCCTCCCTTCTTGACCTCTTTCTCGCACGCACCATCTCGATCCACAGTAATGAAACAGACTTGCACACAGAGAAAGCGAAAGAAAGAGAGAGAGAGAGAGAGAGAGAGAGAGAGAGAGAGAGATAGATAGCTGGCTTAGAGAGAACCAAAGAGTGCTGCTGTATATAAGTAAAGTGGGTTTGATGGAAAACCGTGGGTTGGATTTTGATTTTGAAAGCGTGGCGGTAGAAATGAAAATTCTATCGTTTTTCGCGAATCTTCACCCCCGAAATGAGGACAGGTGAGCAGATGGGCATCAATGTCTGACGTTAACTCAAAAAGGGCACCTGTTAAAAGCCACCCCACCCCCTCCTCCCGGTTGTGAAGAGGTACCTCGTACAGGCACAGAACCAGGCCTTTTAGTTGGGATCACCGGAAACCTTCTAAATTTCGCTACTTACCGAACAAGTAATGCTGGTACGGGGCACCAGCTTCTTACCATATCCACCATCTCTACCCTTTCTTGGGTTCCGTGTTTCCCCCCCTAAAAGGGTGTCCCAACTCCACGTAGAGGAATATTAGCACAATCAATGTGTCAAGTTATATGGGGAGAACAATAATATAGGATAATAATTTATAAAGAAAGTGATTCATCTGTTTAACATTTGTTAACATTTAAGTTATACTAAGATATTTATTATCTAATTTGAAAATCAACTTAAAAAAGATAATAAAACTCATTATCAAATATATAAAAATCATTGTATATTTCTTAATAATGTATAACTCATCACATCCTAACATGTCTTTTTATCATAATGGTAAAATTATCAAAATGTTGCATTACACGAATAGTACATAGACTTAAATCAATGGAAATTTAACTATAATACTATATAAAAAGACACATTATTTAACTTAAATGTCAACTAAAAAAGTAGTTAAATTTATTATTACATAAACGATAATCATTGTATATTCTTTAACAATATAAACTCATTAGCTACATTTTAGCACATTTCCTCGTCATCGTAAACAAATTATTGAGAAATATAGAGCTCGTTGACTATATCTTAATAGGTTAAATATGAGTTTATTTTTTATAATTTATATAGCATTTAAAATAGTGTCAAAAACTTAGATTCAATCTTCTATTTCTTCTTGAATTTCATCATTGTGGGATAATATTCTTCTTATGCTCTGGATAATAAGCATGTTATATCCTACACGAGAATATGATAACGTGAAAAGTAATTTATAAAATATAGGTTCTTATACTTAATATCTTCTATAGTTTCTTAATATAATGACAACTTTTTAATCCTCTCTTTTTCTCTTTTAGCAGTTGAGTATGTTCAAAGCACACTCGATGATAAAAGTTTGAACTCCATTTACATTAGAGAGGAGGAGAAAAATCTCCCAAGTGCAAAACGAAGGCGAAGTACTTATATAGGGTTTGCATATTCATAAACAGATTTCTGTGGGACTTCTAGATAAGTTATTTTTAACGTATAAGTTGAATTTAACCTTCCCGTTGTGCTTTTGAATCAAAATGCTTGAGTCTCCAAGCCATCGATAAAGATCTTTTCCTTTTTATTTTTACCAACTGCATTGATACGTGATGGCATTCAAAAAGGGTGTTCAATTTTTTTGGCTTTTTTTTGTTATCCTTATCCTTTATTTAAAGAATATCAATTAATTGCATCCTTAAAAGGAGCTCTCTCCCTCCCTCCCCCGTTATGAAATCCAATAACGTACATCTTGTTTAACAACAAGAAGAACTTTAGTTGTATGTGAAATTGACTTAGAATCTTGCTGCGTAGTTGTTAGTAAGATTTCCCATTTATCTCGAAATATTGTTTTCCAAAATTTTCAACTCCTTTACTTGGATGTGGGCAGGCACTTTAGGTTTTGTCTATGTCGTCTAATATAATTTAATAATTAATTATTATTAGACACTAAAGCCCTATATTAAAGAGAAAATATTTGTGATTGAATAACAAAGTCCCCACATTGGAGAGAAAAATGTTTTATAAATTTAGACAACCCATATCCTCAATAAGATCTTTCAAAAATAGGTGAACTTAAGCTTTCAAATGGTGTCAAAGATAATCATTTCATTTGTATATTTCAATTCAATCTCGTGAATGAGTCAATTTTTCATTGACAAAAGACCGAACTTAAGGCTTTTTGAGAATAGGTGAACCTAGGCCTCCTAGATTTATCATCTCTTATTTGTTGAATATAATTTATTAATTAGTTGAATATTTTGACAATGACAATAACCATGTTTAATAGGTAACATCTACTGGCCTACAAAAATGCTAGTATTTGAAGTATGAGAACATGGCTTTAAAAAAAAGATCACCTATGAGATTTGATCTTCCTCTAAGTAAATAACTCATTAGATATTCTTGTAAATTAATGTGGAAATTCTTATGCAAATCTTGGATCCCTACATATTCCCCACTTGTTTATTTAAGCTATCAATATCTTTAATCTAATCTAGCTTATTTTCTATATACGGTATTTTACTCTGGGTTTCACTCACTTATGCGGTGAAAGTGATTTTTTTAAATTTCTTTTTGGCACTATAATGCAGACATGCAAGTAAATTCTGGATTCCATTGTTTATAACAACAAGACAAGCCATTTCTATGCATTAATGACTCATTTGAAACACTAGCACAATTTGCGATTTGGCTAAGGGTTTAAATTTAAGCAAACAAACTGGGTATAAAGCCCTACCCTGAGTTAGAGTTTTGATGAAGGGATTTTTGTATCTTTTCATTCAGTTTTGGTAGTTGTTCTCTCAACGATAACAATAAGATATCTCCAAAGCGTTACAAATATCAAAAGTTTATAAAAGTAGTTCTCAAAGTGAAATTTGGAATCCCGATTACTTCTACAATTTCAGCTTATTTGTTATTCATCTTGTATATTCTATTAATTATTTTACACTTGTGCTGAACACCTTACCTTCGAATGTATTTCGAGACAAGACTTGGTTTAATTGTGGGAAGAAAAATTTGGGGCTTTTGGGTTGAAGACAATAGCGTTTTGTTGCAACTTAGGATTGATAATCCTAAGGGTTTAGGTCTTATGAGTGCCTCGATTAAGTGTAATTTCTTGGTGTATCAATATGCCAATACACTGTTAAGTGGTTGGGGTTTTAGCCTCGCCCTTCCTCAATAAAATCCCCTCAAATCCTCTCCTCCGTCCCCTAAAATTATTAGGTTCATGGTTTAGATGATTTTGATTAATTTACAAGAATTTTGCTATAAATATAAATATAAATATAAATATTTACTCCAAAATTTCCAACACCTCGTATTTGAATGACGAATAACGTAAGTACTCAAAATTTTATTTGTGTTAGTATACTTCAGATTTACAATTAGCAGCGATTTCTTATCTATATTACTAAAAAATCACAAAGATTATATCATTAGGAAAAACAGTTTTACAATTAGCAGCGATTTCTTATCTATATTACTAAAAAATTACAAAGATTATATTATTAGGAAAAACAGTGGCAATATGAAATATTTTTACGATGATTAAATAAATGGATATATAAGTATTTCCACTAGTTAGTCTGTTGAGGTCTAAGTTCATAAATGCATAACCAAAAAGTAGGCAGCCATAACGAGGGTACACCAAGAAAATGGAAAAAGACTTGCACTCATGGTCCATGATTTGTTGTCCAATTCTTTGAGATTTTGCCCTTGAAATGTTTTGTATCCAATCAATTTGTTTACCAGCATAATAGCGTTGGAAAAACGTCCCCACTAAACTTTGGATCCATGCCTTTCTTTCATTTCAAATTCCGATCTACTGATTGGTGTCTCGTGGATTGTCCAAAAGACAATTACTTTTCTTCTTTGCTACATCTTCATCCAACCTATATGCAAACCTACCTCTCCCTCCGGGATTTTTAGTCAACCTCCATGTAAATGGCATCAACAATTTCGTGTTCCTAGGAGTCTATCTAAAGTAATCCCCTCCAATCTTCGAGAAAACTAGCTTCCTCATGCCAACCCCATATTTCCAAATGAAGCCTCATACTCTCGCTTGGTTCCAAGGTCCAAGAGATTAGATTTCGCAACCAAAATGCCCATTTCAATTGACAAATTTCAAGCCCCTCTCAAGAATATTCAGTTTGTTTTAAATTGATCTTTTGGTATTTTGAAAGTACAAAAGTGTGATTTCTTATCATAGAGCTTGAATAAAAAAAGGTGTTAGGTTGACTCTTAGACTAGCCTTTGGGCTGGCTTGTTGGACATTGTCATATAGTATTAAAGCATAGATTAAATATGTTCCACCCCATATGATCTTGAGTCGTGTTTAGGGGTATATGTGAAAAAAAAAAGTTTCATGTCAAAAGAATAATCACTTGTAGTGAAATTTAAATAAACAAAATATTCACGTAATACTTGAGCTATTTTTTTGTGTTAGACTTTAAGATCTTTTGATATAGTCTATTTTAAAAATTAACTTATAAATAAAGAATAAAATAGTATTTGAATATTATTCATGGATTGCATTTTTTTAGATGAAATGCTCATTTTTGCATCAAGTAAAATTTAGAAAGTTCAATTAAATGAAAGTTGGGTGGATCCATCTAGATTCAAGTAACTCGTACGTAATGAAAAAGTTATTTATATTTAAACATTATATAGAATGACCTTAGTGTGAAACTTTTGTTATAAGTAAGAAACAACTCTTAAGTTCCAGTAAGTCCCACTAAGCACGCTTGTAAAAAGCAGGCAACGTCATTCCTCTTTCTAAATCTCGCAAAAGGGCAACTACCCCTCAACTTTCCCATAAAAAAAAATGCCTTTTTCTCTATGATTTCCCTCATGAAACAGCCTATGAGCAACACAATCTCCAAGAATTGTTGATGACCAATTTGCCTCCCCCGCCATCTTTGCTTTCTGTGGAAGCAAGCGTGGTTTCTCCCCTTAGTTGTTTTATTCTTCCTCTTCCACCACTCAAACCGGCACACACTCTGCTCTGGTCCAAGTGGGTGACTAGATCGCTTTGAATAGCTATGCCCCCTTCATCTCCAATCTTGAGCTTTACCTTGGCCCCGGGTTTCACCATAACCGACCACGGGTATCTTAATTTCTTCTTAAGCATTGAGGTCATCCATAACTTGGTCGGTTCCTCTCACGTAAAAGACAAGTATACAGAATTGATCTTCCCGAGGAATGCAACCATTTTCAACTTCTCTCTCCGCTAACACAATAGGATTAGAATTAAGATAACGAAAGAATGGGATTAGAATTGAGTCTAGAAAGAGACTTTACTTCTTAACAGTTATTTATTTATTTATTTTTTCTATTACGTGATTATGTGGCCCACCTTGCCTTAATTATTAATTAAAAGACTTAAGCTTGAAAGTTAATATCAATTAATTAATTAATTTCAATTAATATCAAAAAATTAAAAGGCAGTGAAAGAAGCAAAAGAAACGGCGTTTGTGATTGTTTAATACGGCGGGGCAGTTCTAAGGAAGGCAATGTGCACTTTTTGATGGAACGTGCAGTCAGTTCCGTAATCGTCAGGCCAACGTGATGACGCTGGTCGTATCTAAGTAGACGCGGCACGGAGTGGGGCCACTGTACAATCGCCAAACGCAAGAAGAACACGGAGGAAGCCATGGCCACCCTGTCAAACCAACAATTGTCAAAATTGTCTGTGTTCAACTTTAGGAATCATTAAACTACTCTCTCTCTCTCTCTCTTTCCGTAGTTCCTCCGCAAGAAGCTGAGCAGAGCAAGCGAAGAAGAAGAAGCGGGGAGGAAGAGGAAAGGGCAAGAAGATGGGGGTGGCTGTAGTGGGCACGGATTCGCTGAGCGAGAGAGCCGCCAGGATGAGAGAGTCGCTGCAAAAGAGCCAGACCATCAATGACGACGTGGTCTCCGTGCTGGGCTCCTTTGACCACCGCCTCTCCGCCCTCGAGACTGCTATGCGTCCTACTCAGGTGCGCCACCCGAGACTGAGAATACCAAAATAGAGTATGCTTGGGTAAAACTGCCTGTGATTGGGCTCGGATCCGACCATTTTGCTTTCCCTTTCTCTTTCATTACGCGTCAAAGAATGCGGGAGACCATTGATTTCGCTTTCTATTCTATTTATAGATTTTTCTTGGTTTGGCAGACAGGGATCTGGGTTTTGGCTTTTGAGCCAATTTTTCGGGATTTTGTGCTCTCACTGCTTGATCTTGGGATACTTTTTTGTGTTCACAGGTTAGAACGCACTCTATTAGGAAAGCCCACGAGAATATTGATAAGACTTTGAAGGCCGCTGAGGTTTTACTGGCCCAATTCGATCTTTTTCGTCAGGTTGGTTTCTCTTGTCATCTATGTTTTACGTCCTGGTTTCCGTAATCTTCAATCAACTGGAAGTTTTTGGTTCTTTTCTCCCGCTCTAAATGTAATTTGAAGCTTTGGAAAGTTGATGTACAATTTCATTTAGACCTTGCTCATCAATTAAAGAGCAGTTCATTTAATTCTATAGTTTCCTCTCTTGCAAGTTTTCCGTTTAAGTCCACTCTAGTGATTAACTATTGATAGTACTTGATTGATGAAGTACTCGATCGTTATTCTTCCCTAAGCCCGGTCAGGGATGGCTTTTAACATTTTCCCAATTAAGGGGTAGAGTTTACTGGTAAAAATTGGTATGGACCTTTTTTTTTTTTAATTTTAATTTTTTAATTTCATATAGTTGCCGCTTCACAATTTTGTCAGGAAGTTTCCTACATTTTCTTGTTTTGAGTTCTTCAGCTGAAAAGGACCAGTTTCTTTCTTATGTTGAGTCTGAAAGCACATGTAAAGAATTGCCAATAAATGCTTGATTTGTGAATAATACATACATACATGCATATTTAAATTGAATTAATTTTTCAACAGTTTATTGCATGTTTAGTGCGAACCTTTTTTTTTTTGGGTCCCAGATATGGTTCAGCTCTTCAGAAAAGTATAGCTTAGTGTGGAAGCATGAGAATTATCGGGTTATGGTGCTTTTATGCTTTGGAGGAATTACTGGATTTCGTTTGTGGTATTAATTTAGGGCATTGATGGTTTTGCTCATTAACAACCTTAATTTTACCTTTTCGTTCAAGAGTCTTTGCATATTTTCACACTTTCACCAAAATGTTTTAATAGATGCAGCACGGATTTTCATATGGCTTAAGTTTCTATGGGAGCTGGATATGGTATGGCATGAGAAATAAGTGCTCTTTTTAATTTTTATTTAATTCATATGAATTTTTTCTGTATTGTTGACATCCTATAGGTTTGAAATTTAAAGATTTAATTTTGCGAGCACACCCAGTATCCAAGGTCTGTACTGTATTGTCTCCAGATGGATTCCTCAAAAATGTGGCTCTCTCTCTATATCTTTCTCTTTCTATTGTTGTATGCAATCAAAATGTGTTTCTTGGGGAGAGTATTTTGCGAATGATAGGCTTTATGGCAAACTTTCTGGAAATGAACTCAAGAAAGCTTTATGCCTGTTGATTTTAGTTTTACTCTCCTTTCTCTCTCTTTCTATTTCTCCAATGTTTTGGGGTCATATCTGTTTCCACAAACTCAATGCATACCTGTTTTGTCTTCCCATTATCATGCTGAGAATACCTCCCCATTTTTTTTATGATGATTCCACTTCAGTTGAATGTTAGGACTTTTCCTCTGATCATAGATATGATGGGCAAGTATAGGTTACTAAGCATCAAGTTCTTTTTCCCTTTATTTAGCTGTTATTTTTCAAAAATGCGAACATACCCTTTTTGTCTTTACTTCCTCTTAAGTATTATCTCACAGCTACCATGTTGATTCAATCACAAAGTTCTGTAGACTGTTTTACCATCTCTGGAATTGCTATTCTGATGACCTAGAATTGTAATGAAATTAAATTTTGCCAACGGTACTAAAATTGTTTTTCAGTAACTTTGTTATGTAAATTGGAAATGCATGGTGGCAATTTGACTGGCTGCCTTACCTTTTAGCCATTGAGGTATAGACATGGTTGACCTGTTTTGCTGTCTTGTGTTTCCTTCTGTTTTACTTCTTGACTTTGATGGTTGTTGATACTATTATTACTTATGTATATAGGCAGAGATAAAAATACTTAGGGGGCCGCATGAGGACTTGGAGAGTTATCTAGAGGCAATTGCACAGCTAAGAAGCAATATTAAGTTTTTTAGCAGCAAAAAAGGCTTTAAAAGTAGTGATGGGGTGCTCACCAACGCGAATAATCTGCTTGCTAAAGCTATTTCAAAGCTAGAAGACGAGTTCAGGCAGCTATTAGCATCTTATAGGTTTGTATTTTGTACTCACTGATTCTCTTGCGTTGTTTACTTGATTCTTCTATTCAAGCATCGTTAATATTTTATTCATAAGTAGCTAGTTTTCGATTGTTAGTAGTGGGAATATAACATTTCTAGTTCTTTGACAGTGACATTTTTATTGTCATTGGGTTGTCAATTTTTAAGTTTGAAAGGATACTTAGACCAGCTTCACAATTGATTGCTCCATCTTCCTCTTGCAGCTGAATAACTCATCTTTAGGGCAGTTTTGTTATTGTTTCTAGGCTATTCTAATGATATGTGGAATGGGTTTTTTTCATGAACTTTTTGTCATTTAATGATGTCTATCACCTGCATTTGTTCTATGGGTATGGTTTCTTATTTGAAAGTCATTATAAATGGTTTAGTTGATGTGAATCTTGTCAGTTCACTGATTTTTGGTCTTGGTACTGGCTTCCCCTGCTTCCTTCTTTTCTTAACATTTCCTGGGTGCTATATTTGAGGCTGCAGTTTGTTATTTTTTATCAAATGTGAAAAGAATTGAGTTCTTCTCGATAATTTTCCTGATTGAACAGTGATTTGCCTTTCTGAGAGATTATATTTACTATTTATATACTTTATGCATCTTGTTTTGCTGCTGATCTTGGCATAAGATACTTGGTTATTGCCTAAGTTACACTGATGTAATTACCTGGCTGTGCCTTGCTTTAAGCTCCAACTGTGTTATTTACCCTGTTATCTTTTGGTGGGATGTGGAATTCCAGCAAACCTGTGGAGCCTGATCGTCTTTTTGACTGCCTTCCAAACTCACTGCGACCATCTTCAGGATCTCCTGGGCACCTAGGTGAATCTGGCGGCAAGATCTCTTCCAATAATCATTCTGAGCAGCAAAAACTTAACTTAGAAAATGCTGTTTACACTCCGCCAACTCTTATACCACCACGGATTCTGCCATTGCTCCACGATTTAGCTCAGCAAATGGTACAAGCTGGCTACCAGGACCAGTTAATCAAAACTTACAGGTAAAAGAACTCCATTTGTGGTCATCAGTTGTTTTTTTTTTTTTTTTTTTCTTTTCCTGTGTAATCATCCAGCCATATTTTCTTTCCAAGAAGAGATATATCATTTCAAGTTTTTGTGATGGTTGGCCTATTTTGTTTTGCTCAAATGAGCTTCTTTTTGTGCAACTCACATTCATATGTAACATGCTTTATATCCTTAAAGTTGCCGGTCAACATTCAATTAATAGCTATGATAATAGTACTCCTTTCAAGCAGTATCACGATCCTCATACTTGTATGCACAGATGCTACAAAAGTCCAATTTCAATAATCAGTGCACAATTTCAAAGTGGGTTTTGGGCTAGTTTACTGCAGAGAGAAAAGCTCATCTGTTGCAGGGGGTGGATGATAAGTTAAAGGCCTAGGCAATCAATATCTAGTTTATTTAACCAATTGCAATTCTGGAAGAAGGCAATGAATCTTTGAAAGGATAAAAAACTGGTGGAAACACTTGGACATGTTCTCTCAAGAATTGATTGTTCAGCTAGCTCTGTACTTCCCTTCTTTTGATCACACTGTGATCTTTAGAAACTAAAGAAATTTTGAGATTCTCTTAATTCCATAGACACCCATTTGCCTGTGGACACGATTGCTAAACTGTGAAGCTGTGATGTATGTGAGTGTGGTGCTCTGTTCATGGGGATAGGGAATAGGGAATAATAGGGCAGCATAGGTGGGCTTGTGTGCGTGTTTTTGGGGTAAAGTAAGAGGGGATAGCCTGCTGTCAATGTAGTGAATGGGAGCTGTGGTTGATGGGGAGAAGATTGGGAAAATGGGGAATGAGAGTAATTATGGAGGAGAGCCACAGGATTGCCGTAAAATGCCCTGTCTAGTTGTTCAAAAACAACAATGTATTTTCTGCTTAGTGGCAGAGCAAGCTGAGAGGTCAATGAATAGTTATGAAGCAGTGTAGTATTTCTTTCTGTTGGTGTGTTATGGTCAGTGTGAGTTGGGAGAAGCGTTGTTCCCCTTGTATTGTGATGTTACTTTCACTCAAGTGGTTGGGCTTTTTCTTCTTTCTTTGTTCCTTCCTTTTTTTTCCCCTCAGTTTGATGGTTTCCATTTATTTGGTCCGTCATGCATGTTAGACCATTATGCAAACTTGAAAGCCATCAGACTGCACCTAACTGATCAAGCATAAGAAATCATAAAACACCTTAGAACTTATTACAGAAGAGATAAAGTAGGGTATAGGATAGTTTGAAGACCTTGCTACAAGTGCTTTTCTGATGGGATCAACTTTTGAATCTTGTGGATTTTAGAGTTTATGGTTTGCAGATGGATTACGGTTAGAAAATAGAAGAAGCAAAAGCAGGAGATCTGCATCTTGAAAAGAAGAACGATGCTGGAAAATTCTGGCTGTTGCCAGATAAGGGGCTCTTACTGGTTTTAAGGGCTAAGGTTCGGCTCTGAGGAGCCAGGGAAAGAGAGACTAAGGAGGTTGCTATTTGGCTATGACTGGATATGAAGAAGTCCACAATAGAAGTCAGATATGGGGTCCCTATCCTGTTGGGATGAGGAAGAGTATACCCTAAAAAAACCCTGACAAATGACTCAAGAATTAAAAATACCGTATTGATTTAGGACTAAAGTTTATGCATTGTTTACTGAAAGTTATGATTCTGGCCTACGCATAAAAGTGTAATAACTCCTAGAAAATTGGCACAAAAAAGAAAAAAGTTTTAAACCTACAATAGTTATAAGTATGGTCTTAAATGTTCATAAATCTTTCTTCAGTTAGATATTGAATGTGATCCCTGCAAAATTTAACTTGAAATTGATGAAATGAAATATTGTTTTAAACCTACAATAGTTACAGGTATGGCCTACAAAGGTTCATAAATCTTTCTTCAATTGGATATTGAATGTGATCCCCGCAAAATATATCTTGAAATTGTTGAAATGAGTAAATATAATACTTGGTCAGCAATCCAGTTTTGCTATTAAGCTGTCCAACTTTCAAAAGCGGTACCAGCTTTCTTTCCATTTAAGAGTCAGCGGTGCTGTCAATTACATGCCTTTAGTCTCAGAAGATATTATTGGCTTCAAGTGAATAGTACTGTTCTGGAAGTCATTAAATCAGGTGGCGTTGAAACTTATCATCCACATCCAAGTGCAATTTGAATGAGGGTGGTTCTGCAACCTAAATACTCTGAGTGTTCGCCATCTCTTGTTGAGATGATTTTTTTGTGAAGAAGATACCTCAAGTGAATGCCTTTAGAACTGGCATTTGGATGCCTTCTTGAAATCTTTGCAGAGTGCCGCTCACTTTGTTCTCATCATATAGTGGGGAAGATTTTGGTACCTGTCTGACTATTTATATGTTGTTTATTGATTCCATATTATTTATTTAAGATTGCAGAGGAATGATTTGGGCTTAGAAGTCTGAATCCAGTTCGAGCCAAATAGGGTTTCAGTGGTAAAAGGGAGAAAATGTTGAATACTAAGTTGCAGAAATCTGGACTACGAACATAACGGTTTTATGGTTGTTTGAGGGTTGATTGATGAAGAAAAATTAGGTATACATTGGGTTAGAGGTTTCAAAGGGATGTAAGGGAAGGAACAGTTTGGAGTTGCGAAGGGGTGGGAGAAGGATGAAGTCAAGCTGTTGATAGTAATTCAAGAAATGTAGAAAGTTCTTGTTTCTTGGTTGTAAAGATATATTACAATAGATCTTTTTGCTGAATGATGTGCCTTCATCTGTGAGCAGAGAGTTGATGGGGTCTTTATTGGAATCATAAATGAATGTTTAGTTGTGTTTATTGAACTAAATTAGCAGAAATTTTTCCAGAGCTATAAAAAAAAGTAGGAAAAGGAAAAAAGAGAAAAGAGAGCAAGTAGTTGGTTCTATTAACACCACCCGTGCCCCTTCTCTGTCCATCACAAAATAATAATTCGAGTAAACTTACTCCAGGAATTACCTAATAGGATTCTTTATGGTTATTGGACTCCTTGTCTAGAAGCACCTAATAATATAAAATGAAATCCAAGAAAGAGACCAAGAGAACAAAAAAAAAAAAAAAAACCTGGGACATGTGATAATTATTTGATAACTGTAGACTACTAATATTAAGAAATCTATTTTTGTTCAGCACCAACAGGCTGTGTTTGTTTAAACATTATTGAAAATGATTCCATTTGTAATTCCTATTTTTATTACTTGGTCCTCCAGTGGCATATTAAAGCTAGCTGCCAACTTCTGGACCTGATTTTGCAATTTTTTCTAATGCATTATGGTTATTTGCAAAAACAGTTAGTAGAAATTTTTTTATTGATCCACATTGATCTACTCAATATGGAGATATGCATTTTAATATGTGCTTCTGTTTAAGCAGATATTTGTATATGTATATAAGCAACAGATATGCATACATGTTATGTTTTTTTCTGTTTATAACTTGTTCCAATTCAAAACATCATGATCTTCACAAGTGTGCAACTCTTTTATTTGTTTCAGGGAAACTCGTTCCTCAGTTTTGGAAGAAAGCCTCCGAAAATTGGGAGTTGAGAAACTTAGCAAGGATGATGTTCAGAAGATGCAATGGGAGGTTTTAGAGGCCAAAATTGGGAATTGGATTCATTTTATGCGTATTGCTGTAAGTACTTGTCTGGATTTGAACAAATTTTGCTCTTCTCTTTGTCTGAATGTATCATTACGCTCAAACAGGTCAAACTGCTTTTTGCTGGAGAGCGGATTGTTTGTGATCAAATATTTGAAGGCTTCGAATCTCTTGCAGATCAGTGTTTTTCTGAGGTTACTGCAAGTAGTGTTTCAGTGCTTCTTAGTTTTGGGAATGCTATTGCCAAAAGCAAGAGATCGCCAGAAAAGTTATTTGTACTCTTGGACATGTATGAGATAATGCGAGAGCTTCACTCTGAGGTATGGTTGTTTCTCACCATAAAGTAATGCTTTGTTAAGTTCTTTGAGGGATTTCGAAGTTGGTGGACTTTCCATAAAGCATTCATTTCAATCTGGATGGTGGTCTGAAAATTAAGAATCTTTGTCCTTTTTATCTCGCTTGTTAAAAAGTACCACCCATGTGTTACTGGAGTGCTATGGTACATATGTCCAATCTAAAGTATCTGCTAACATTGTCGGAAACTGGTCAAGGAAGTTGCTAAACTTTCTTTTAAATCAACTAGACAAATTTTAAGTAAGAATAAATGGTATTACCTTCGCCCATACTGGTGATTTTTCTCCATCCTGCTGATAAACATTTTGCAAATATATCATGCAATTGAAGAAAGAGAGTGGGCTGTTTTTGAGGGTCAGGAGAGGAAGTTAAATTTTGTTGGTAGACTCATTCTCAGCTTGGTTTAGGAATCTTTCACAGATCTCAATTCAAGTAGTCTATGATCTTTAAATTCCATCTTGCGAGGTTGGCTTTTGTTTTGTTCCTATGTAGGAGATACATGTTCTTCTTTTTCTTTTTTTACCCTGTTTCTCTGTATGTGATAATGAGAAGGTGTTTCATTGACATATCACTTTCTCATTTCATACATACATTCGTAATCTTCACCTTCTATTTCACCAAATATTTCAAGTTTCAGTTGACTCTTATGCTAATTAGTGCCGAACCTTTGAAGGTTGTATTTCCGTGTTGCTACAGATCCATTTATTATTAAGAAACCAAATCTTGTTGCAGATTGAAATGAAGTTCAAAGGTAAAGCTTGCAGTGAAATAAGAGAGTCTGCATTTGGTTTGACAAAACGGCTTGCTCAGACAGCTCAAGAAACTTTTGGAGATTTTGAAGAAGCTGTTGAAAAGGATGCAACTAAAACTGCTGTGTCGGATGGAACTGTTCATCCTTTGACAAGCTATGTCATTAACTATGTGAAGTTTTTGTTTGAGTAAGTTCAGCTAATCTTGCCTTTAATTCTTATTGTTCCATTCTTTTGGGATAGGATAAAAATGTAGTTCCACACATGCTACTTTGACCTAGCTGTATAATGAGCTATTGAAGCATGGTAACTTGTCTTGAATGACTAAGTTTGTTTTGAAAATCTTTCACTCCTTAATTTTTTTCCCCTTTTCTTATTTCTTTTTTCCACTTCCTTTTAGTTTTAGTCTGATTTTTTCTTTAATATACATGTGTTACATAGTGTTACATGCAATTTCTGTGAATATGATTTACAGAATATTTACAGAATATTTTTTCTTGAATGGCTACATTGTTTTGGTCTGCTTACCATAAAACTTTGATGGTTTATGTTTTTCTTGAATCATCTTGAACATTGCTGTCTTGGCAACGCTGTCACTGGATATGAATTTTCTAGTCATGAGAAAATTTCTGTTCTCCTTCAGGAATTGGAGAAGTGATAAAAATAAAGTTAGAACTCAACACACTCCAAATGAATATTTTGCCTAAGTTTTCTTTTGACTAGAGATTTTAGATATATAGAATTTTAGGTTGTTGAGATCCCGGATTTATGAGTCCAGAAATGAGTATCTTAGGAAGATTCTTTGTGAGGGCTTGATCCAATATATTGAAATTTCATTCTATTCTAAAATCCTTGAACCAGTGAGTTTGGCACTTACAATGTCATGTTATCCCTTCATTTTATCTCTTACCATCTAATGTCAGTCTTTACACAACTGGCAATATCATTCACATATGTCTTGTACCATGCCATATCGTTAGAACTCAACACACTCCAAATGAATATTTTGCCTAAGTTTTCTTTTGACTAGAGATTTTAGATATATAGAATTTTAGGTTGTTGAGATCCCGGATTTATGAGTCCAGAAATGAGTATCTTAGGAAGATTCTTTGTGAGGGCTTGATCCAATATATTGAAATTTCATTCTATTCTAAAATCCTTGAACCAGTGAGTTTGGCACTTACAATGCCATGTTATCCCTTCATTTTATCTCTTACCATCTAATGTCAGTCTTTACACAACTGGCAATATCATTCACATATGTCTTGTACCATGCCATATCAAACCACAATTCATGTGTTTTTCCCATTTTTTGGAAATCTTTTGTCAAGAATTCATATTTCAGGCTTACTTCCAAGTTCAACCTTGGATAGAATTAACGTTGGAGTCTTCTTGCACTACAACGAGAGTAGGCAGTGTACTCATTTGCCATGAAATTATTCCTTGTGTGTTTGTCCTTCTCCTCCTCTCTCCCCCGCCCCCTGCGCCCCCAGTAGTGGAGTGTTTTTACTCAACCATGGATGAAGTTAATATGGAGTCACTATCCCTTTGTTTGAAGGCCATCAAGTGTAGGCAGTTGCATTGATTACTGTGGCTCTATGGAACGTGGCTCTACATTAGTAGTTGGGGTTTTGGGTTTCTTTAGAGTTGAGTCTTTTTGTATGGTTTTGGTACAGTATATTTTAACCTAAGAACTTAAAATTAGTGTAGTTTTGGTCTAGTGGTTTGTATTAACCATCTCTTTTGTCATTACTATTGTATATTGGACTCAAGCATGTAACCAACACATGTATAACAAACAAAATTTTTAAAAATGCCTTAGGGATAACTTATTTAAGGGATGCAATGGCTTCTTTGTGTTCAATGAAACACATTTTTGTATATCTTAAGTGCTTAATATCAAAATCTTTCCTGGTAGTTTTAAGTGCTTTCTTAACACTGTAGTACAATGCCAGATTTTTAGGATTTCAGATCATGAGGATGCAACTGGTGAATATGTTTTTGTGTATGTTTGTCAGGTTGATTTGGACTATATAAGCGGGTACAAGGAGTCTTAATTATGACTAGTTATTTTAGAGTATGGTGCATATGTGGCTTTTGTGTTTCCTAGTTGTGACAACTATTGTTATCTAGCACTGCCGCATGAATAAAGTATGTTTTTGGCTTTAAAAATAGAAAGAAGGAAACATGTTTCAATATAGTGTTTTTGTCTTTGTGAGCATCATGTTGCATGGACAGGGATTCTGGGGTACTGATCTCAAAACCCTCAATTTAGCTGCTTTGTGTGTCTTTGTGGGGGGCTGATGTGGGAGGGACGGTTGGTGGGGCTGCTAATATGTGACCATGTTGATGTGTGTGAAGTACATCAACTGTTAAGGAATAAATCATGTCTTTTGTCTACAACTAAATCCTTGAATTTTTGGATATACTGCCCCTCATTTTTTTTTTCCTACGCTGGTGGAACTGTGTACAACTTTGCACTGTTTCAACTATAGCTTTAATTGCAAATGAGTAAATGTCTTGTTATATAAATGATGTTTGGCGATTTGTTTATCCTTTAGTAAGCATGTTTGAGGTATCTGTTTTAAGACTCTGATTTAACACTACAGTTGTTCACATGATTGATGTGAAGAATTTGTCCCAAATTTTTACAGCTACCAATCAACCCTGAAGCAACTTTTCCAAGAATTTGAACACAAAGATGAAACAGGTTCACAATTGGCTTCAGTAACGATGAGAATAATGCAGGCGCTTCAAACCAACTTGGAAGGAAAATCTAAGCAGTATAAGGATCCTGCTTTGACATTCTTATTTCTCATGAATAATATTCATTATATGGTCAGATCTGTTCGCAGGTATTTCATGATATATATCTGGGCGTTTTGTTTAAAAGGTTTTTACAAGCTTTCTTACTAATGATTGTTTTTGGTTATTTTCTTTCGTTTCAGGTCAGAAGCCAAGGATTTGTTAGGGGATGACTGGGTGCAAAGACACAGGAGAATCGTGCAGCAGTATGCCAACAATTACAAAAGGACTGCCTGGTCAAAGGTATTGTTCCACTGATGCGATTGAATGGTCCATCTACTGATATGTAGCATTGCTGATGTTGTTTGGATTTGTTTTTCGAAACAAATCCCATACGACCACTGATGCTATTCAATGGTCTAAATCTAGAGTCTATTTTTCTTCTGTATTGAAGACACATGAATATACTCATAACACATGTAAAAGCCCGCACTTTGCTACTTATTAATCTAAGAAACAACTTTCTACGTTGTTGCTGTTGTACATATTTAATGATTCTTTTTCTTCCTCTTTGTGTTAACAGTTTAACGGTTGCACTCATAAGACCAATTGACTGCAATTTCTTTATCAGTTCTAGTTCATATGTTCAACACCTGAATTCTTAGCAAAACAGGTGAATTCCTGTATTAATCAAAATTGATGTCTAGAAAGTAAAAAGAGACACTCTCTTAAATTGTGTTGTAGTGAATGTCCCCTTCTTTTTGATGCGTAAACTTTTTAGATTTTAGACACTTTAATGTTGTTGTATCTCTTCTATAAATTCGTGTACAAGGGTTGTCTCAATTCTCTTTTCTAGAAAACGATTTCCTTGAATAATAAGATAGAACAAAATGAAATGAAAAAGATACAGCAATGGGATTAATCATATCTGTCACAATATGTTGTAGAATGCCAAAACTATATAAAAAACAGTTGAAATAAATATGAGGCAACCCTGAATATGGACGTTGACTTAAGACATTCAGACACCTGGAATTTACTTCCAATTTTACCGAAATGAACAATCAAAAGTAACCTATTCATTTCTGAATGGTTTGCTCATCAACATGACACAACATGTGTGTTTATGGGATGTGTCTGACTGGCTGAAATTATGGGCACTTTTAGAGAGTGGATATATTCTTTGGAAGAGGAGAAGATTTTCCACATTCTGAATGTTTTGGCCATCATATATGCTATGCTTTTAGATGTTTGGATAAAATTTAAACTTGACATCGCTGATTGGAACCAAATTAAACTTGACATCACCGATTAGACAGAAATTGAACTTTTGACATTGCCTGAGACAGCAGTATATTTCTTCAACTAAACTTGGATGGCATTAGTTTTTGAATACGCAACTTATTGATCTTGTTGTTGTTGTTTTTGAACCTTATGTTTGAATCCATATGACTGGTAAGAAGCATGCCCTTTGTTTCTACTTTTGCTTTGAAGTAATAGGACTCTCAGGACTGTCTTTGTTGCTGTGTTGTTTATGCAATTTATTCCAGTTTTCTCTAAGTTCCTCAAATTTTTGGGCATTAATGCTAGTCCACCATGCATTGATGCTCTTATTTCTGGCATTCTGAGTAACAAGTTCCGAAGAAAGATTTTGTTTCCGTAGTTGTGTCCCAATCACTGGATTCAAGATGTTTATATTTCCTTGGAGAGGATCTAATTTTCCTATATTTTTCCTTTCATCAGTTTTTATCAAAGCCAACTGTTTACCGCATCAATGTTGCTTGGAACTTTCAAACACTTGCCCCTTTGAAGATTGTGATCTGGAAGGAACTGGTTTTAACTGCTATCTGTGGGTGTTTTTCCTTGCAGATTCTTCAGTGCCTCTCTGTTCAAGGCCTAACCTCATCTGGGGGTGGTGGGAGTTCGATAGGTGGTGATGGAGGAAATAGTAGTGGAGTTTCCAGAGCATTGGTGAAAGAGAGGTTGATGAGAAGTTACATTATATTGAAGTTTTTGCAGTACAATATTTTTGCCATAAATTTTTTGGCTCAGTGGCAGAAGTGTTTTATGTTATCAGGCTTAAGATATTCAACATGCAATTTGAGGAACTTCATCAAAAGCAATCTCAGTGGACAGTTCCTGACACCGAGTTGCGAGAATCTCTGAGGCTTGCAGTTGCAGAAGTGTTATTACCTGCTTACAGATCATTCGTGAAGCGTTTTGGGTATGTTTTCTGGTTTCTAAAGCAACTAAGCAGACGTGTAAACAAGTACACACAATCATGGGTCCTTGCCTTGCAAACACCTTTCATGATTTGTTCATCACTAAATCAACAATGGGATCTATGCTGAAAATTTCATTCACCAGTAAATGTGTATCGGTTGAATTTTGCATGGGATCTAATGTAACCTTGCAGAGCTGTGGATTTTGTTATTTACATACGGTTTTTGATGTGATTACAGGCCTCTGGTTGAGAATGGAAAGAACCCTCTGAAGTACATCAGGTACACGGCAGAGGATCTTGAAAGAATGTTGGGGGAATTTTTTGAGGGAAAGAACTTGAGTGAACCTAGGAGGTAGATGATAGCTATTTGCTGTGTGTGTCTCACAATGAAGATGATGTGGTTGAGCATTGATGGTCTGGTATGGTGGCACATATTTAACTCTCTCTCTCTCTATGGGAATTGTCATGGTTCGGTTCAGGAGACTCTTTTTACAGGAGCCCATGCTGCTACTCAACCTTATCTACTGTTTATGGGGTGGTCATCCGTGTGCATTCAACCATTCTTGGAAATGCTGGTGGAAAATTAAGACCCAAAAAGAAAAAAGAAAAAAAGAGAGATCCCCAGCTGTTTGCATTTGTTTTGTAAATGATGAATAAGAGGGGGATGGCCGTTCTTCTTTTTCCATAAAATTCCTTGCACTTCATTGTGATGATTTTCCACGTCCTTATTTAAATCGTGTATATTTAAGATTTGGGATTTTTTAGAATATCGATTCGGTTTGCAGGTCCTTTGGATGAAAAAATAAAATTGGAAAAGGCAATGACATGAAAAGTATGCATTTCAAATAAAATAATGAAGAAATTAACGCAATTAATTACCTCTTTTATTTTGTGATTTAACTCTACGTTATGTGTATTTATTTCTCCTGCATGTTGCTATTTAGAACTTTAGAAATAGTGTGTTGATTGCAACATATACATGTACCATGTGATCACATATTAAACTTTTCAATTAAATAACATTCCTCACTTGTTCAAGTAGGGTTTCATTCCATGCAAAGAGAATACTATGGCAATTGAATGACTAAATTCCTTATTTTTAACTGGTTTAAATTCTAAAAAAAATACAAAAAAAGGCTGTTGCCTAAACTCGATTATCATGGGAAAACAACATAAGAACTAATTTCCTTGTACACTTTGGTGCTTGGTGCAAAGCTATGGATGTAATAATCATTTCTTGATGTTAAACAAATATTAAAGAGCAATGCAAAAAAATTTATTCAATCTCTGAATTAATTTTTAAGTTACATCTTTGGACCTTATAATTTAATATCCCTACTCCCTATAAATTTATCCCACTATGAACAAAATTTGTATATTAAAAGATAAGATCAATATGATAAAACTTAAATAAACCAAAAAATATTCAACCTTTAAGTTTATTTTTAAGTTGGGCGTTTTAATTAATATGTCTCTTAACTTACTAACTTTTAGAATTAATAATAATTTTTAGTTGTCTGGACAAAAACAATTTGAAAGTAAAGTTGTGGTGATTTCAAACTTAGTATTAAAAAAAAAAAAGGAACCTTTGAAATAGAAGCAATACAAAAAATGACCAATCATTTTTAAGATTTTAGGTTATTTTTTTAGAGAAATAATCAAATCATGTTACATAAAAAATATTAATAACAATATAATACTAATAATTTTTGCTACTTAATCTTTTCATGTTTAGTAAACAATATTTTATGATAGGCGTAAAATTATCTTAAATATAATATATCACTTTTAAGATGACTAAATTAAAATTATTTATTTTGAATTCTTTCAATATCTCTAATAAATTGCTTTTGGATAGTTGAAAATTATAAAATAAATAAAATAATTTTTCACATGTATAATTACTTTAATATATGTTATAGAGTTGAGGTAATTACTTAATTTATTTGTAATATGGTTTATATTTTATTACTTTCCCTTTTATGCATTGGAATGACATGGTTGATTCTTAGCATTTTATTAATATTGAAAGTTATATTAGTAACTTAAAAGTTAAAAAAAATAAATATTATTAGTAATTTCAAAATTAAAGAAACCAATATAAGCAATCATTAAAAAAAAATAAAACAAGAGTTAAACGGGCACAATGTTAAAAGATTTAAACGGGCCGGGCCGTAGCCAACATAGACAGACCCAGCCAATGTACAAATCGGTCGGCTTAAATTTGGGCCCGGCCATAGCCAACATCGGCCCAGACCCAGTCAATGTATCCGTTGGCTTCGAAATTAGAAGCACGCCTATTTAGGGTCCCACGCGTCCCTCTCTCACGGTCACATCTGTTTTCTCTGCCTCTCTCGCTTCTCCATCTGTCTCTCTCTCTCTCGCGCTTCTCCATCTATCTCTGCTACGATCTGCTCACAGTCGGTTGCTCTCGTCCCCTCTCATCGTGACAGGTTAGCTTGCCCCCTTATGGAACTCCAGGTTTTGCTAGGGTTTTATCTTCTTACGGTTTTAGATATGGGATTCCCTTGTCTTGCGATCTATTCTATCTGCGGCAAAATTGGCGAGTGGCTGAATTTCTTTGGGATTTCGAGCAAGGACATGATTTATTTTCGTCAGCCGTTGGTAGATCACACGATAACTCCCGGGCTTCGTTGTGTATTCGAGTTTCCTATATTTCCTAGGGTTTTTAGTGGGTTGATCGGAATTTAGGAAAAGAAACGTCTGAATCATGAAATGGACGATCGGAGCGCTGGAATTTTTCATCTAGGGTTGGATTCGGCAAAAGGATTCCGTCAGTAATTGGGTATGCAAACCCTAGGTCCGGAATTAATTTAGATTTGCGACATTTGCCGAATGCAGATGTAGGCTTTTGAATGATTTGAGGGCTGCTGAATTGTTTGGATCTTCTGCCAAGGACATCTGTTGGAATCACCTTCTGCAAGGAGGATTGTAAAGGACTTTATTGAAATTGGGGCTGGTGATTGTCTTGAATCTTCGGACATGGAAGGCAGACATTTAGTTTGGTTTGGCTTGGTTTGTTTGGAAGGACCTCTATGTGGATGAGTTTGTTCTTTACTCTGTTTGATGTTATTTTTGTTTCATAGATGGCCGCCAAGACAGCAACAAGGTCGTCGGTTTTTCATCGTTTGGGAAGAGAACCCGGAACAGTTTTGCCCAGCAAAGCTTTTTGCATATTCTGGCTTAAGGGCAAATGCAACAGGAACCCATGTAGGTTCCTTCACAGTGAACCCCCAGTAGTGTGCGGAAAAAGGCGGTCTCATCCTGAGTTTTCTGGTCCCGGAAGAAAGAAGCCAAGTTACATCCGGTACAAGAATAAATTGGTTTTGGAAAAGTCACACGAAGACGTTGGTCCTGAAGATTGTAAGAGGGAAGCTTTGAAGAAAGTTTTACCTTCCAATATTGAGGAGGGAGGATCCAAGACTTCAGAGGATGGTTTTAAGAAGTGTTCTGAAGATATTTCTTGTCATCGTGCGGAAGAATTAAATATGGAGGCGGGAGAATCCAAGACTTCTGAGGATGCTGTTAAGAAGTCTTGTGATGATATTCCTGGCCATCGCGTGGAAGAGGTAAATATTGAAGAGGGAGGATCCAAGACTGCAGAGGATGCTGATAAGAAGTCTTATGATGATATTCCTGGCCATCGTGTGGAAGAGTTAAGGACCTTGGCATTCCTCCAAGGGCATACGAAGGTAGCAGTGTGTTTATTTTGCCTCTTACTTTGCAACGTGCTCTCCTTTATGTCATTTCTCTTTCTGTATTATTATTGTTAATATCCTTCTTCCTTTGTTGTTGCTGCATTGAAAGAAAAAATTTAGTGTATGAGAATAAACTTTCTGGATACATAATCTGCGTTTTTTATATGATTCTTTCCGATATATGTTTCTTGTAGCAATCACTTTGGTTTTGTTCATGACAAAGAAACAGAAGGATATTTGCTAGTGTTTGCATAGTTGTAGAATTTTTTCCAGTTGACTTGTCTGATGTTTAGCTTTTCATCTTAGTTGCATCATAAAAAGTTTCTTGGTTATTCTTCTTTGAAGCTTCGAAGAAAAATCAAGGAAGATTGATTGAAATAGCCACAATTTCGGTTGTGGCCACATGAAATAAGATAGGGCAACTCCAAATTTGAGTTTTTTTTTTTTTTTTATTTATTTGTTTGTGTTGAAATAGCTTAATCGGCATAAATGCAAGCATTGGTGTGGACATACAGCGGGGCAGTATGTGTTGAGAAAAGAAAAATTTGGAGCAGAAGTAAGACAAACATAGTGAATCTTTTGATAACAAAGGGACACATATATATTGCAGAAAGTTCCAAATATACGTTTATGATGGTCAGGAATCGTGCTTAATCACCGCATGAGGTTGATGGATTTACTGTTCAATTTTGTTTCCTAGTGCATTGCAGGAGTAAAAATCAAATTTTGGTATTTCTAATCTATTTATTGATGCAAATCATTATCATTTTCAGTTTTCATTCTCATATGTGCGTAAGATGATGCTAATTGTTGTTCTTTAATTGAAATCTTGAAAAAACCTTATTTATTACTGTTTTGAGGACAGGATATTGTGGGGATTGCTCTTGCCGGAAGAAACTACCTGCTTTGCTCAGGATGTAGTGATGGAACAGTTCGGATTTGGGACTGCGCTACAGGACAATGTGCTCACGTTGTTGACCTTGGGACGAAAATAGGATCATTTTTTAGTGAAGGTGCATTGGTGTTCGTGGGTACGCAGAATGTCGTTAAGGTAAGCTCCGAAGCCCAATAAGTTTTTGCTTTCTTGTTGCTTTTATTTTTGAGCCATTGTTGCCATTAACATTTAGCATAATGCTTTGACATGTGACCTGAACCAGCACACTTTGATGATGTGGCAGGTGTGGAACACCAAGTCTGGTATGGAATATGATCTAGGTGGATTTACCGGCATGATCTATGCCATGGTAGCAACCGATGATACCCTTTTCGCTGGAGGCCAGGTACTCACCGTCCTAACTTTTTGAATTTCTTAGAATTTGAATAAAAATATCTTATCACTAGTTCTTATTTTGGTATCTTTGGATCAATTGACCTCTTTTAATTTGCTTGTGAAACAGCATAACTCTCATTGTGTTATTTGTAATGCCTCTTCATATATGGTTAGAGCTTGTTATTTTGCAGAACCTTCATGTTTGTATTGTTACTTCTGTAATAAAGTTCTTTGTAAATCACAGGATGGCATTCTCTTAGCATGGAAGGGCAATTTCGAGGCAAATGTCCCATTTCAACCACTATCATCTCTTCTAGGACACATACATGATGTGGTATCTCTTGCTGTTGGACGTGACTTGTTGTATTCAGGCTCCAAGGACAGTACAATAAGGGTAAGTTTGTCTTATTAAGACGAAGGCTTGAACTTATATATTTTTTTCTCACTTGTAGTAGTTTGACAGGACACAAGTTTTCTTTTATTAGAATAAATATTTATGGTATTCTGTTAATTTATTTTCTGTTTTGATAGCCACAAATTCAGTTTCTTGTAGTTGGTCTAAATACTGCAAGCATTATAGTTGGTATTCTGTGAATTTCTCTTCTCTTTTTATACCTAAAGATTTGGTTAATTTTAGTTTATCGGGATGCTCCAAGCTAAAAGTTAGACTGACTTCTGATTTCATTATATATGTTGATATATGGATTGCAAGTGCTCTGCTCTATGTGGCCATGTTTCTACACTTTATGCGTCCTGTTTAGTATGGGTCCATTAATATGAGTTTGCACTTTATATGTTCTGTGCATTATTGTCCTGGTTTAACATAGTTCAGTGTAAATGTGTGCAGCGTTCACTTATGCTCCCAATAAATTTGAGTTCATATATTGAAAATTGTGTTTTTGGTGCTGATCTTTTGTTTCACCTAATTTATTGTGCATTGGATGGTTTCTTTTTTCTTCTTTACAAGGTCGGAGGTGTTATTACCCTTTTTTTTTTCTTTTGAAATGGTGGACAATCACATTGTTTTGTTATTCATGCATGCTTGAGCTTTTCATAATTGTGTTTGCTGATCAGCCGAATTTCACATTAAAAACACTTGTGAATTGTTTGAAGTAAGGTTGCTTCATTTAACCTCAACATGATGATTTAATGTTGTGAATTGCTTTTTTAATTATTCTTGATTTTTTTTAATTTCTTTTTTCAGGTTTGGGATCACAAAACTTGGGAGTGTCTTATGACATTGGATGATCATGCTGATACTGTGACATCTCTTATTTGTTGGGACAACTATTTGTTTTCTGGTTCTTTGGACTGTACAATCAGGGTTTGGGGTTTGGAGGAGGGTCTGGAGGAAGAGCTTGGCTTGAAAGTAATCTATACGCAAACTGAAGAACATGTAAGTCATTAGGCACCACTATGGTAAAAGTTGATTGTTGAGCAATTTGTTGTTTCATTCTTTTTTTCTTGTGCTTGGAATTTTTTTTAGTAGTAGCTTGAAAGTAATCTAGTATTTGTTGAACAATCTTTTTATACTTGAAAGTATGTGACTAGTTGAGGAAATGTTCATAACAAGAAAAGGAACTAAAATGTTCATAATACAAAAAAGAGCTATCTTTTTGTTTTTAATAGGAATATGTTAGCATTGCATTGGTTGCCATTGTCATTTAATCTTTATGTTAGAAGTTTTATAGATTTAACAGTTTGAGTGCCATCATGCATTTTAAGACTAATGTCTTGAACTTTGTCAAAATGAATATTTCATAGGTTTTTTCTTTAATTGTCTAGTTTTTCATCTAAGAAGGTTGCGTTGAGTTTATTCTTATCTAATGTTAATTTTGAAGAACTTAAGTTGATTGCATGATTTTCAATATAACAGGGCATTCTTGCATTTCGTGGGATGACTGATGGGAATGGCAAACCAATTTTGTATTGCTCCTGCGATGATGATTCTGTCCACATGTATGAATTACCATCGTAAGTATACTTAGCTTTTCGTAACTCTTTTTACTTGGAAAAGAAAAGCAGTCTTCTTTTTGTCGATGGGTTTTAATATTTTATTTTTATTGTTCCAGATTTGTTGAGAGGAGCAGATTATTTTCCAAGCAAAAAGTTATAGCAATGCAAGTAGGTCCAGACCATGCAGGACTCTTTTTTACCGGAGATCAAGCTGGGTTGATAACGGTTTGGAAATGGTTGCCCAAACTGGAGGCATAACACCAAGAAATTTAGATACTGCTCATTGTTGAAGTAAAATGTAGATACTTCTCATTGTTGAAGTAATTTTTTCCCCCCTTCATTGTTTGCTTTGTAAATGTCGTACTGGATGGTGTAATTTTTTGGAAACTATTAGTTCATGGTTGTTATATTCAAAAGAAGATATGAGGAAATAAGAAATAAAAATTAATTCAAAGTTTGTTTGTGCGGCGCCAATGCTGTAAACTCGTAATGAACTAAACGATGAACCCTTGTATGCTCCGATACTAACTGTTGTTAATTGTTGCATTTTTGGTCTCAAGTCAGGAGACCATTTGAATAGATTGGGTTGCTTACCTCGGCTATAATGCTCCCGGAGTGTCTGCTACGTGAATGGTTCTGAGAGTGCAGCTAGGAACATGGAGACAAGTGCTGTTGCAGCTTAGAATATAGGTCAACTTATCCTTTTTATATATTTTAACAAAGTCCCTTTGACCAGCAGTAACATAAGCTCGGACATAGTTGCTAATGCTTTTGAAAGGGAGCTCTAAGTCAAACCACCTTCCTATAAATGTGGTTGCAAGAAGCATCTCGTATTTTTCTTTGATTTCTTAATTCATGTGTTACAATAAAAAGTAGAAAGAGAATGTTATGGGAATAGAAGAAAAAAAAAAAAAAACAAAGGCTGCCACCTAAACTCGATTATTAGGAATGTCAAATAATATTTAGTTTCCTCCTACAACTTCTGATGAGATAGTTATTTTTTGTTGTCAAATAAATATAATAGACTAACATAAAAAACAAAAAATAGACTTAGGGAACTCAGTACAGTTTGCACCTTTCATGGGCAATTGATGGCGAGGCTTCATGCTGTCAAGAATTGTAGTTGCTACTCATGAAGTAGTGGAATTAGGAATCAATGATAAAAAAATTGCAAAAAAATATAATTTGAATTATTTTTCATTTTTTGTAAAGTAAAGCTTTTTTTTTATATATAAGTTATAATTTATATTTTCAACATACGAAATTATATTCCCTGCTTTTGGCCTTTTAATCAATTTTGAGTATATAGTAAACATGATGGTAGGGCTAAGGATTTTATGGTAAATATAAGAACTTTTGGAAAGTCTTATGGTGTAATGGCTTATGGTTGATTCCTCATCTCTACTTCTCCACCTCTTTTGCTGAAGATCTTTACTAAGCCTCTTACTTTTTTTTTCCAACTTGCCCCCCTAAATTTCCAAATATCACGCACCTGCCATTTTTGTTTTGAAAGCCTATTCGTAAGCTCGTCTCCTCCAAGTTACACTCATCGTCATCATCCATGGAATATGCCTAAGAAGGTTACAGGAGAAACATCAATGTCTACCTCATTAATCCTTCTAAAAAGGTGTCTTTGCTTTTTATTTTTGTTTTTTTTTTTTTAAGTTTTTGTGAGTTTGTATGCTCAATTGTGTTCTTATATTAGGCTTTTGGGTTTTTCTTCTTCGTGCAAGTTTTTGCTACTTCAAGGCTAGTGTTGAAAGATAATGTTATCTCATGCACATAGCAGTCCATATAGATAGAGGCCCATTTAGGCTCAAATGATAGATTATTCTTTATTTCTCATGCTTGTATAAAAGCCACTCTAGGGCTCCCTTGTTGATTGATATTCATGTACATGAAAACTCTTACTCTCTTTATGGAAGTTGTTTTAGATTTTTCAGCTCAAACATTATTTCTTAACATGGTATCACAAGCATGAATGTTTCTTCCTGTGCTCCTTCACATTTTCGCACCTCTCCTCTGATTTTTCAACCTTAACATTGGGACATTCTCTTAAACACTTGGTATTTGTTCCTATATCCTTGCTCTTCTTGGTTGTTCTTTGTTTATTCTCTTGAGCATATTATCTCCACGAGCAAACTAGCATTCTTATTATGTTAAGAAACTTCTTGGGTTTGAAAATTTCACTGGCTAAAGCCATAATATGGAAATGGTGTTGATGGGGAAGAACAAGCATGGCATTGTTGACCCTTCTATTACTCCACTTGAGCATGATTCTCCTTTGCATCTATTCTAGAAACGTTGCAATGGGGTTGTTCTATCATGGTTGCTTATTGCCTTGGCCTAAGATATTTACCGAATCTTCACCTATGCCGACTATATGGCTTCATCTTTAAGAAAAGTTCCAGCGTGTGGGAATTATAGAGCTTTACACCGTGCAAGTAGATTTGGCCAATGCAGCTCAAAATGGGAACCTATGACCAATAGTCCTACTAACTTAAATGAATTTGGATCCAATATGAATCTCATGTGGCCATCCTCTTCCCCGAACTTGGAGTAATCTCCATTTTTTAACATTTTGAAGATTCTGTTAACTCACCCAATTTCTAAATGGGTTAGATCAAATTTTCTCCATTGCTCGATCTTAAGTTCAAAATACTAGGCTAATTTTGAAACTATTTAATGCTGTAAGGATGATTTGAGATAGGGAAGGCCATTAAAATTGTGTTTGGTTGCTCGGAATCATCATTCAGTCAGACTCCATGGCCTTCATTGTTGACAATTTCTCACACCGAAGCTTACGTGTGCATGGGTTGTAATTACTTGGAGTAGGCCCTATCGTGCGGTTTGTACTCGATGCGGGCTTGCTTAAGCGGGCCCCAATTAGATACCAATTGGTCCTAAATGACCCTAAGGCTTTCTCTCAACTAGGTCCATCCTAGCCTGGTCTTTTTGGCTTTGTCACTGCCTAGCCCACCTCTGGCACTTATAATCTGCTAGCTTATATTCCTCAAGCCCACATGGGCTCAGCAACAACTCTTATAAGAAATTTCTAAAGGGTGCAAACATTGTGGAAAAAATGAGCCACTCCATTGATGATTATTATTAGCTCTATAAATGCAATCATTGTGGAGGTTCAAGCCATTCTAAGTCCAAATGTTTGAAACTTCATGGCCTTTTTAGTGCTTCCCATGGAAAGGCAAAGGTAAAGCTCCCAAATGCCAATTTGCCCATCATGCCACTATTGATGATGATGACTTTAATGATGGCACAGTCCTCACTAAGGTTGATTAGAACAAAAAACCTTGCATTTCTCCACAAGCAAAAGCACCACATTGCTTATTCTTTTGCTACTACTGCTAACTCTTAGCACACCATAGCTCACATAGCAAGTATTTTTCCTAAACAACAATGTTTCAATCATTGGCTTGTAAACTCAGGGGCTAGTGACCATATTACGGGTGACTTCAATTGCTTAATTTCTTATTAGTTATGCATTTATGAATCTAGAACTCTCAAACATCTCAGTAGTAAGCATATTCTCATTACTCATGCATGATTCATCATCTTACATAATAGATATTTTCTTTATGTTGTACTTTATACTCCTACATTCACCGCCAATTTATTATCTACCATATAATACACTTATGATAACAATTATTCCATCACATTACTTTTCAAATTTTGTCTTTTTCAAGATTTATGGATTGGGATAGTGATAGAAATTGGTAGAGTAAAGCATGATCTTTATTTTTTCGTGTTTAATTTTGATGTTGATGCATGCATTGTTATAACATCTCATTCAATAGTAGATTCTTTTATACCTAAGGAGATAAACAATACTTGTGCTATTTTATCTAACTATATTCTTTTGCATTGATGACTTGGACATCCATCTTTCAATGCAATGTGTCATGTTTTTTATATTTCCAAGTCCTTCATGTATAATAGTCAAACATGTTCCATGTGTCCACTTGCCAAGCATGCTCGATCTTCATTCTCTCATAAAACCATCACCATCATTCATTCATTTGAATTAGTACACCTTGATATCTAAGGGCCTTATAAAGCCCCCTTTCATATTGGTGCACATTATTGTCTTACCATAGTCGGTGACTATACCCGTGTGACATGGACCTACCTCATGAAACACAAGACTGAAACTTCATAATTTTCAATCATTTTTTTCTCTAATGTTAACCCAGTTTAGGACATTGATCAAGTGCGTATGGATTGATAATGCCTAAGATTTTTTAGCACCTCTTGCACAACCTTATTTATTCTCATTGTGTCATTCATAAGAGTTCTTATCTTTATACTCCTTAATAAAACAGGGTGATTGAGAGGAAACATAAACACATGTTCAATGTCATTAGGACTCTTCGTTTCCAATTCCATTGTCCGATTCTTTTCTAGAGTGAATGCCTCATCACGGCGACCTATTTGATTAATTGAACTTTTAGTTCCATTCTTAAAGGTCAGACACCTTATGAATGCTTATTTGGAAACCTCCCAAGCTTGACCATCTTTGTGTCTTTAGTTATTTATGTTATGGAATTAACCTAGCCTAAAATGGTAAGTTTGGGCATAGGTCAACTTTTTATATCTTTATAGGATACCCTTTTGGTTAGAATGGATGCCGCCTACTTGATCTTCACATTGAAAAATTCATTGTGAGTCATAATGCTGCATTTCATGAATTTGTATTTCCTTTTGATCATAGACTTTGCACTTCTTTCATACTTGATTCACCATTAGCTTTCACTCCCATGCATCTATCACATTTTGATATTACCTTGTAAGACCCTAACTCACTTGCTATTGTCCTTTACATTGGACAAGTTCAAGCATCACTTGAGCCCCCTCTTCTTCTTTCCCATCGATTAGTTAGACTTACCAAACCATTCATTTGGACTAAGAATTATGTTGCTAACTATATTTCAAATTTTTCTATAGCTCACCCTATTTGTCATGCCATATCACACCATTAACTCTCTAGTACACATAATCACTTCATATGCTCTATTTCTGCCACTGTTAAACCCACCACGTATAGTGAAGCTGTCTTAGACCTTAAATGGAGGGATGCCATGACTGAGAATATTAAGGCTTTAGAATCAAATAACACATGGGAACTAATTTCTTTACTTGTAGGTTAGAAAGTTATTTGTAGTAAGTGGGTGTGCAAGGTTAAATACAAGGCTGATGGTACTATTAATCACTTTAAAACAAGTCTTGTAGCAAAAGGCTACAATCAGTGACAAGGTGTTGATTATGAAAATACTCATGGCCCAATGGGCAAGCTTGTCACAATTTGGATCCTTATTGCTCTAGTTGTTATTCACAGTTGCAATTTACATCAAATGGATGTTTATAATACTTTCTTGCAAAGGGATCTCGACATTAACATATATATGCATATGCTAGAAGGGTTTCAACACAAAGGGAGAAGTATACAAATTGAAAAAATCATTATATAGACTTAAATAAGATTTTAGACAATGGTACAAAAAATTCATAGATGCTCTTCTTCAAACTAGTTTTCATCATTCATAGTATGATCATTCCCTTTTTCTAAAGCCAACATGTAAGGATTTTCTTATTGTGTTCATATATGTTAATAACATGATCATAACTTGGGGTGATGAATTAGAAATTTAGAACCTAAAGAGATATCTATGTTTTACATTTCATATGAAAGATCTAGGCTTAGTGAAATATTTCTTAGGAGTAGAATTGGCACGATCTCCAACTAAAATTGTTATGAATTAACGCAAGTATGCCCTTGAATTGATTTCAGAGTATGATTCATCTTCTTGCAAGCCCGCTGACACTTCTATGGAGCAAATTATGAAATAGACTAGCCCTGAATATAATGAATTCTTAGATAAAGGACGCGACTATTCTCTTAAGGACATCATCGAGTACCAATGATTGGTTAGTAGGTTGATTTACCTTACTGTAACTAGACTTGATATATGCTTTGTTGTTAGATTGTTGAGTTAGTTTATGCATTGGCCCAAGGAATCTCATTTTGATGTTACCTTTCGAGTCATTAGATACATAAAATGATCTCCAAGTCAAGGATTATTGATGAAATTGGACAATAAACTTAAGTTGCGAGCATATTGTGATGCCACATATGGCTCTTACCCCAAGGGAAGACGATCTACCATTATTTTCTGTATCATGCTTGGAGACTCATTAATTTCTTGGAAAAGCAAGAAACAATCCACAGTTTCTCAGTCTTCTATTGAATTAGAGTATCGTGCCATGACATCTACCACATGTGAACTCATATGGCTTTTGGGACCTTTTAGAGATCTATAGGTACCTTTATTGTGTCTTGTAAATCTATATTGTGATAATGAAGCTATAATGAATATTGTTGCTAATATAGTTTTGCATGAGAAAGCCAAGCATATATAGATTGATTACCATTTTATTTGAAAAAAGATTGTTGCAAAGGTGATTTGGACAACATACATCTTCACTTCAGTGTAGCCCGCTAATTTATTGACAAAAACTTTTGACATACAACAACATCACTTTGTTCAAGGTAAGCTTGGTGTCTATGATCTACATCACCCACTAACTTAAAGAGGGATGTTGAAAGATGATGTTCTCTCATGCACATAGCAACCCATATAGATAGAGGCCCATTTAGGCCCAAATGATAGATTATTCTTTATTGTCTCACACTTGTTTAAGAGTCATTCTAAGGCTCATTTGTTGATTGATATTCATGTACATGAACTCTTCCTCTCTTTATGAAAGTTATTTTAGATTTTTTAGTTCAAACACCATTTCTTAATAGCTAAATATACCCGAGACTTGGTAGATGTCTTAGGTATAACATTAATGTTTCAATTTTTCTTTTGTACACAAGATTATGTTTGCCTTCTGTAACCTACATATGTAGGAAGTCAAATTCTATGAGATATGTGATTGTTATTTTATTTGTTCTAATTTAATAGGACGATATTGATGAGGGTGAAGATCCTAGAATTGTAGTCACTAGGGAGTTAAGAGAGGAGACAAGATTTAATTCAATGGAAATTCTTGTTAAGGTATGAATTTTAAACTTTTTCTTCCATAAGTTACATATTCTTGGGATGCTTTTTACACTTTCAAATGCATTTTGTTTAAGGGAAAGGTAAGGTGGAAGATGAGTTTTTTAATAAATGTATATACTATGGTTGTAGAAGTCTTGATGGCTTTTCTTTTATAGATATATACATGCCAGCTTGGACATTGAATATGTTGGAACATAATGATAGCAAATGTTGAACTTATGTGCCCTTTTTAGGACACTATTGGAGTCATTCCACATAGTAGAGCATGGGAAAGAAAATAGTGGCTTTTGGTTGAAACATGTTGACTTTAGTTATTTTTACTTGCAAATTGAAGTTCATCTAATGGACTAGTTTAGTAATTGGTTAAGGACTCCTTATAAAGAGGGAAAAAAAAACGATAGATGAACTAATGATCAACTATGATTCTAGGGTGTCACACCTAAGAAACCAAGAAGAGGATAGATAAACTAATGATCGACTATGATTCTAAGGTATCACACCCAATATAACAATGTACCACACATTAATGATGTAGCATGTTTTGACGTTTCTTCATTTTTTAAGAGTATGTATCCCCTTCCTCCCCCCCCTTTTTTTCCTTTCTCTTTTAATTGGTATGCCTTACTTGAAGGGTATCTTAGGATGTAGATGATGAATTAGTCGGCAAACTTGAACCCTAGTAATAGATCAATTAAACTAGCCAGCCCAACATAAGGACATAACTTGAGCAAGATATTAGTTGATTAGATGTTGAAAGAATATAAGGACCTGTGGCTGTAAAATCATAGATGTGCCTATGTCTAGTATGTTATCCATGTTGTGTGTGTCTATGTATACCTTAATTAAGGTTAGAAGTGTTGTGCCATCAGGGTCCATCAACATACCTATTCTTGTTTGGATCCTTCTTTATAAAAGGTCAATTTCTCCCCCTGTATTAGTAATTTCATTGAAGTAAGTTTTGACCAATTTAACTCATGTTTGAATTTCATTGAAATTTAACAAGTTCCTATTTTCATCACATAGTAATTTAAATTGTAGCAATTTATAAAGAGAAAATAGAAGTGGCCCTTGATTGAGGAGTTGAATGATCAACCTGGGAAACAAACCTTCAACCAACAAAGAAGATATGATGTTGATTCTTCTTGCAGATGAGCTTTTCTTCAATATAGGTTAATTAAAGAGAAATTATTCTTTTTTTGTCAATAAGACAACCGAAAATTTTATTACTAATTGACAAGGCATGCTGCATGGTTTCTTTGTTTGCGACATCAGTAGTTCTTGTCATGGAATCCTCTAATTTGGTAGATGTAAGGACTAAAGTGTTGCCAACTAACTTGTTTGCACAAGAAGTTGAACTTTTTAAGGTTAAATGTATTTCAACCTAGTGTTTCTAATGCTAATTCTTTACAGCTACGAAACCACCTATGTCTTGTATTTTAATCTTAATGTTCCATTTTAGAAACAAAGTTCATGCTTGGGTTAGGATTCTCATGTAGGCACCTTACTAGTTGACTTATGACTTCCTTCCTGAAGTTAGGGGAAAGCTTAAACATCAATAAGGATCAAATTGGAAGGGTCAAGCACATAAGTGGCAAGGAAATGAATTTTTCATAGATTGTTAGTTACAATGTGCACCATCTATGGTAGCAATTGGGTTAGGATGAGGTCAGATTCAGTTGAGATTAGGAAAATAACTTAAAATTGAGTGGTAGTTCATCAACCTGAGACCTGGTATTTTTTAAGCATTGGGTATGCTTAACCTAACATAACTTAGGCTAGGGCTTAAAATTTCAGCTTGTTATGGACTAGGTTTTGTCTTCCTTCTACATTTTGGGTGGAGAGTCATGAAGGGAATGGGGTGAAGAAAGCAATAGTTATTCCTTTCTATTGAGGGTGTCAACTAGGGGGAGAGCTTGGTTGTGGGGAACAATAGAAATGAGATGTGATACGGGGAGAAGATTTGTGGGAATTTAGGTGGATATTATGCTCCACTCAAAGCCCTCTGTGATCTAGTCTTCTCAAATTGAAGAAATTCGAAATGAAAGGACCCCAGACTTTAATGAAGTTTCTGCACTTTCCGTTATCCGTAACAATTCATTCACATTTTAACATTGCCTTAACAATGTCTTACAATTTATTAAATCTTGTTTTTTATCTATTATGAACTTTCACGGTTTCTTGGCCTGTCATCTCCTTTCTAACATACACCAACCCCCTTCTCCATCCATAAATTCATTGAACGTCCAAAACAAAAGAAAGCTTGGCTGCTTCATGTCCTCTCCCTCCTTACATTAACGTTTCCACCTCTCTTCCCAGTAGTGTTCGAGGGAGGGGGCTGGCGACAAGAAATAAACCTTATGCTTCTGGGTATGCCAAGAAATGCTAGATTGGTTTAACTTTATGACTTATAAACTTTCAGGTTTCTTCTTAAATTCACTGGGAAGGATGAGGAAATCAATCTTCTGGGTGATGCTACAGAGAAACCTGAATTTGGCGAATGGTCATGGATATCTCCAGAGCAGATTATTGAGCGGGTAAGTAGAATTCACCCTTCTTTGCAGTTCCTAAAACCCTTGGGCTGTTGGTACTTTGTCACGTTGATTTACTGAAATGATCATTTTGCCGTTCTATGCAGGTAGAGGATTTTAAGAAGCCTGTTTATCAGCAAGTCATGACAGTTTTTGCTCCATATCTTCAGGAATCTTAGACTGAAGTACACGACCATCTGATTGCTTCCAACAGACCTTATATTAACCTGATAAGCTACCACGGCAAATAAAGTATGACCAGTGATTATCTGAGTTATACTTACGGGATATCAGCTCGCGTGTCCAAATAGTTGTAAGAATGAAAGTTTACCACTTCTCTTCAATCCAAAATGTGGAACATCTTGTAACGACAGAAGATGTTCTTTAGAGAAAATTATAAAATAACGAACTCAAACAGGGTTTTTTAGTGGTAATATGGAGACCGTGTTTCTTTTCATCCCTGACAGGTTTTGACGTGGATTCTGTGTAGTTGAGTATCAAGACTTTTGGGATTGGTTTAAACAATCATTTTGAATGCAAGTATCCAGAAGCACATTCCTGTGGTTCTTTTCTATGATTTCATGTTCGATCCTGATTGTCTATTTTAGCTCTGGTTAATATGCCCAAGCACTGGCCAACTTGTTGGCTAGTCCTAGGGAAAATCAAATTTGGCACTTACTCCTATAAGTTTTACTAGACTTTCAGGGGGATGGATCACTTGGGACTGAGCAAAGGTTTCATACAACTTATATTGTGGCAATGCTGTGTATCAAACCTTACCACATTTCAAACAGTGTTAAGAGCAGTAAAAGTTGTCTTTTTAAGTCATAAATTTTATTTGAGGGTCCACTTTTAAATCTTATCTATACATTTTTTAAAAATAATTTTAAGAAGAAAATGAGTATTTCAATACAGTATCAGAGAGCTCAAGTTTTAAATGACACCTTTCATGCATGAAATAGCAACTCAAAACTCACAACTTAAAATGGTTTGTAACAAATCTGTTCAGAAAAATGGTACACCACTAGAAATATGCACTACTTTCTCTTTAATGGCTCGTTATCTTACTCACCCAACTCCTTCAGCTGCCTAAACGGGCCATCTCGATACGAAAATATGCCAATTTCAAGAGAGGATTAAGAGGCACGTCATATCTCACTTAATGCGCTGTAGCTCTGTTAACTCATTTCTGAAGTATATTTTCTATATGATCAGCAACTATCTTCGCAACAATCTCAGGGGAGAACCTTCTTATCATGTCCTCCCTTGCCTGCCTGCCTTTGATCTTCGCTGCCTCAGCATTATCCATCACTTGCCTCATAAGAATTCGAAGCCTATCAACGTAAGGTTCAGCCCAAAGATGCCCTCTGAATGGCCCTTCCACAACCTCACTCATTCTATCCACCGCCAAGGGATAGCTATTTTCTTCGGTCAAATACTCTGTTGGCCCGGACCAGTTCGTGGCAATTACTGGCAATGACATTGCCATGGCTTCCACAAGAGGTCTGCCCCATCCTTCACCTCTTGAAGGAAGAACAAATGCATCAGCCGCTTTGTACAATCGTGGCAAATCAACTTGAGGAATGTGCATATCAATCACATAAACTGGAGCCCAACCACCCTCTGGCTTTTCTATATTAGAGTCCTCCACAAACTCCACTATCTTGTTTCCGAAATCTCTATCAGAATGGTAAGGATTTGTTAGCAAATACAAAGCAACCCCATCAACCCCAGAGAACTCCTTCAAGTATGATTTCAACAATATGTCCCAACCTTTCCTGTACTCCCACTTGAAGATGCTCAAAAATATAAACTCTAGTTTCGCATTTGAATTCGGACTTGTTGAACCTAAGACCAATGTCCCGATGGAGGAAAGGTCCAGTGGCTTATACTTGTTGGGATCAAAAAACTTCACATCAACGGGCTGAATGATTTTCACCACCTTAGAAGGATCAACCCCACTTTCAACAAATGTAGATACATGAAACTCAGTTGGAACCCAAACATAATCCATTCGATTACAGCGCTTCACATGGTCTGCATTCACCCTATCGGTCTCAAACATGGTCCGACCGATTACTGACTTGAAATTTCGGTTAGCACCTGGTGGGCATGGGATGGTTTCAAACAACGGTGGATTCCAGGCACCAGGCTCACTGTGGCAAACCACAATGGTTTCTTTCATCCTACACTGAGTATTATAAAGCTCAAAGGCCAAGTTCTTGACCTGTTGCGGTAAACCCTCCCAGAATTCCAGGGATTCTTGATCACCATGATTCTGAATAGCCAATTTGAATACTGGATTTTTCATGTGTTCATGAAGGGCCAAGATATATGACCAACCTTCTGAACTGTACCCACCACCTGAAAGAAACGGAGCCATCCAAAGCACACAGTTTGGGGAATGGGAAACGACATTTTGTGTATGGGTTTGTTTGGATTTTTGCATTGGATGAAGAAAGCCTAAAAGGGACTGAAGGAAAGCAGGGTGTGATGAGAAAGTGTACTTCAGGTGTTGGGTTTTGTAGTAGTTTGTTTTGGTGAAACCGAATAAGATTGCTAGAAAGAGAACTAGAATGGATGATAAGTAGAGCAAAAATGGTTTCTTTGGTCGATTTGGTTGCGATTGGTTAGAGGCTTGCTGGCTTTCATCAGACTCCATGGCAATAGTTTGGAGAAGTGACTTCCAAATTACTTCCAAGCTTGGAAATGCAAGAGAGAGAGTTTTAAAGGTTCACCAGCTCCCAAACAAAGAAAATATATTTATTCATTCAAACGGCTTAGCAGGAGGCGTTTGTTTTCTTATTATGTTCGGCAACACAGCTCTTTGGTTACTTGTTTTCGGCAGTCAAGTTGGCTCATTGGGCTTTTCCTTTCCTACAAGTTAGCTCCTCGGGTTTCTTCTTCTCAGTTCAATACTGGATTGTTTGTAACACATCAGTCCATACACTACGCCTTGACCTATTTTTTCGCCCAATCTCCCTCAGATTCTGGTGCCAATTGATGGTGTTATTAGATCTCCTCCTTTCTTAAAAACTAACTAAAAGGAAGAAACTCACCCTTGTACTTGTATACTCATCATTTTCTTTCTCTCAACCTGATGTGAGACCTTTTTTCAACACATTTCAGTTTCTTAGCTTCTAACATTGATCCCATTTCTTCTTCTTTAGTTTTTTCAATTTACGAGTTTGGCAATATCGATAACCAATTGTCTAAAGTTCAGAACGAGTTTATTGCGATCTTGAAGAGTTAGATGACTGGATATATTCCACATTTTGAGAACTTCAAATCTATTTGATGACGTTTAGTACTGGCCAAAAATTTGCCTTCACTTTTCATGATATTGTTATACATAAATCGAATATGTAATTGTTTATATCCCTTTAATAAGAGAAATTTGTAATTAGCTATCTGTATAATTCTAAGTTGTCCTAAGAAATGATCCATCTGAATAATAACTCACCGTTGATATCAATACGTCTGAGAGCATCAGATGTCCAAGAACTCCTCTTTTGCTGGATATCTCATTCACACACGGCTTTTCTTTGTCTCGCTAGCATATAGATAGAAACTTAGAAACGGAGTTCGAAATGGCCAACCTCTCAATAAATTATTCCAAAGGGTGTCAAGAAATTCTATCAACAACTTGCCACCTCGAAAACAATAAAGGAGGAATTATGCAAAGCTTTGTACACAAGTTAGATGATATAAACATCTGGAACTTCACTGATTGTTCGACTCGAAACATCCGAGCATGCATTTATTTGAGCTTATTCGACAGTGCACTTGTTTTCTTTATCCACAGACGTCCATTTTTCCGACATTCGAAAACCTTGAAATTTTCACACATCAGTTTGGCGATGCGAACAGCCAAGGGAAGCAGCAACTTCTACAACCTTGACCAGGAGCGACTCAAGCTAGCTTGAATTGATCCATGTGGTTCGTCCGTTGGCAAGTACACATCATCAGCAAACTGCATAACATTATGGATCAGTCTCATTTCGCAGATAATGCATAGTGTCTGCAGTTATATGTCCTACATTAAACAAAATGCCAAGAGGAGATTGTTTTGTTTTAACGTTGTAAGTTGGGGACAGGGCTGCAGCACTAAAGATACCAAGGCGGGTCAACAAAGGCCATAAGAATTACTGTGTCAATGCCTTCAACGACATCAGAATTCTGAACGACCAACCCATTAGAAATTAATGCGTCAATGCCTAACAACGCCTGCCCCTTTTCCCTCTTTTCAAGGCTTTCGAGGAATTGAATAAAAAGCCAATCAATAGTGGTTCTTTTTTATTGGAATACTTGAAGAGAATCATTTTGATTTCAGTTATTAGTAAAATGGAGCTAATGTAATCCAAAAGAATAACCACTTTTTTCCACTTTTTTCCACTTTTGAACTGTTATGTCGATTTGGAAATAATTAGGTGTAAGATGTTGTTTGAATTAATTGCACAAGTGCTTTTTCAGTAGAAAATTCCTTGAAACCCAATTCCATCATATTCTGTTAAAATTGATGTTGGCAGTTTTATTTACATCTCTTCATTTTAAATCCTCACTCATAAATAACAGCCTCAGTGACATATAATTGCTATATAATCAACGTCAATTATAGTTTACTTTCTTTTCTTCTCACAAATTCTAACAGAGATCATTAGTAAAGAGAAGTCATACCTTAACAATAGTTTGATTATCCTTGTTCTTCAAATTAACAGGTAGGAAATGGATATTTGGCATCTTTAATTGGACAGATGATATGTCAAGAAACCTGAAACGTATTGAAAAGAAAAAAGAAAAAAAAATCAATCAATCCAAGAGTATTGTACTTAAGGAAACCAATATGTGGATAAGTGCACGTATGTTGGTATATACGTGCACCTGTGCCTGGAGAACAGTGTGGACATACATATCATGCATGTATGTGTTTCTGATTAGGCGCATGCATTTGTGGGGGGCATGTAAGTACATGAGCATGGATGTGGAAAGCAGCATCAGAGTCCGTGGGTAGACATGGATGTGTGTGTGCGTGTATGTGTGTGTGTAACAGAGATGAAGAAAAACCTGTTGAGTACACTTTTTGCCATGAGATAAAGAGTACGCTGAACAGATGCGCTATATACTCCTTCTTTAGGAGGACCAAAGAAGGTGTCGACCAGAACCTTTTTCACATCTAGGTATCTCTCCGTGAAGTAATGCGGTTTCTGAGGGATGCTAGATATAGATTCATATGAATACCTGCATCCATTCTCATCTCATAAACATGACTTTGCATTGTGCCAAACCCCAAGAGAAAATCATCATGAAAAAAACATAACAGTTTGAAACTTGACAAAGAAGAAACACGAGACAAAGCCAAAAACATAAGCAGATTAAGTTTGAATGTCATACCTATGCATGAAGCTAGATTAAGTTTGAATATCATACCTCCATGATGCAGTGACCTCTGTTGCCAGCATCCTCTCTCGTGTTTCAGGAAGAGCTGTATACTGATCCCTTACAAACCCCTCAAAACCTGACTGCTTGCAACAGTAAAGTCCAAAGTAAGTAATTATCAGAGAACCAGAATTTTCATGGTTACAATCTGCATTGAAGTGGTGTTTAACTGAATCATATTTGCTTTGTAACATTTATCAAGCAATCAGACTTCTCTCTCACTCTCTCTCTGAGCACTAAATCTTGGAGAAAGACAAAGATAAAATGTAAAATACACAAACTAACAATCAACCTCAACAAGTATAGAGAAAACTGTTAGGCTTTGTTAGATCTCACAGAAAGTTAATGCCAGATCAAATTATATACTGGCCAGGGCCCATATCCCGTGTTCAACTAATAAATTTTTTTAGAAGAGACCAAGGAGTTACCAGTTTAAGAACATGTGCATTCAGAAGAGAAGAACTACTCCTAACCATGGCGTGGCTCTAGGTACTAACCCCATCAATTTAGATCATGTTATGCCATGTTCCTTATAGAGACCTCAGATTGGACTGAAATATTAGATATTCATTCTACGTGCCTTGTAAACCTGTGCATGGTAAAAGGCTGTAAGACCACAGATGCATTATTGTTTACCGTCACAATTTAAGGTTCTTCAATTCTATTTTCAAATTTATTTCATTTCATCACTTATTTACCATGAACTTGTTTCTTCTTTTTCTTGATAAACTCACGTTCGAATTTGACGATTGACTATTATTAGTCAATGCAATCCTTGAGCTACTTGTACGTGAAATGTCACGTATGAATAAAATGCATATAAGAGCAGACAGAAGCTTTCCAAAAAATGCCAATTTGTTTGTAAATCTTAAAATAGTAACCTTCACTACCATATGAAATCCATATTAGAGGAAATGAACAAAAACAATAGGCCAGATTTATTTCAGTATCTTACTGCAGATAGAAGATAAAGTTTTATAACCACAGGCAATTTTGCCTCTTCAAGCAAAAGTGATTTTGAAGTTGATCAAAAAGCTGATTCTGCTATCTGAATGTGAAATAGAAATGAGCTCACCTTAGTTGTCTTCAGCAAGGACAACCCCTCGATACCAGAAGTCAACTGTGATGCACCAGATTTCTTCACTATTGCTTCTGTAGTATGCTTCTCAGATCCAAGTTTAAAGCCTTCAGTAGTGAAGATAGCAACAGAATTAAACATATTATAAGTACCAAAAATAAAAAATAAAATAAAAGAAAAAAAAATCATGTTTTAGCAAAAGAAAATAAAAGAAAACACATCATTCTTTAGGAAAACAAACAAATGAAAATGTGATTATAAATATAAGCACTTGATGAGTTAAAGCAGGTTTCATTGAGCAATGCCAGCTGCAAAACTTCAATTTGAAGACAGATTATATCATCACAACACTTCATTAATAATTTTCTACACAAAGGGTACGAATGAATTTAGCATCACCTTTTATTTCTAGTACTCATCTAGCCAAATAGATTGTAACTAAAATTATGCAGATGAATAAAAAACAAATTAGCACTAGAATTAAAAAAACTTTAAAGAGATGGAGAAATGAAATATTCTAAATCAGATTTCACAGAATTATTTAAATTTTTTATGAATAGCTTGAGTTGACTAATACAAATTCGACTTGTCGAGTCATAAACAAGCTGAACTTGGATGAAATTGATCGGACTCAGTTTATACTTGTGATCAATACTCGCATGAATTAAACTCAATTCATTAAGCTTATTTATATACCACAGACACACTCACACATATGTACATACAGTTAATACCCACAATATGTTAGTATTTACTTATCTGCAAACACAATGAATTATATATATATATATATATATATATCTTGAGGGTCCTTCTTCCTTAGGGGTGAGACTACACGATGGGGAGAGTTGGGATTTTCTATTTATCACCATACCGATCAAACATGTTTTCTTAGTTCTAACTAGAAGCAACGTAGGCAGTCAGCAAGTTGAAACACACACAAACCTAGTCCACTAAGAAGTGCTCCCAGATGATTCTGTGGTAGCTAACACAGTTCTGTGGCCAAGAAAGTGTTGCTACCAATAAACAAGCTTAAGATATGCATTAATCAGCAAGCCACTCTTCTTGACCATTAGTTCAGCACTTTCGTTCCCTCTCAAAAAACTTAACGCTCATGCTACAGAAGTGGCTCACAAGGTAGTAATTGAATACCAATACCATGGTGTGGAAGTATCCAACTCCTTATATTTTTATGCAAATTCTTTGTTCTTCACAACTAAATCCAAGCAAGATGTAACTTCCAATCGCATCTCATATTACTCTTGAAATGTTTTAGGACATAAACATCATTTAAAGCAAATAAAAATCAGCATAGGTCAGGCCATGAATGATCGAAGGGTGTTCACCACCATATAGAATTCAGCAGACATCTTTCTTCAGCTACGGAATAAAGAACATCTTTCATATATTAGCTTACTCTCTACTTCATCAAATTGACAAAACTAACCGTGTTCATGTGGTTGACCATCCACATCTATACGCTCCCATGGCTTTTCCACTATCCTTACAATGGCAGTAGTAACCTACAGATACAAAGAACATATAGTCAAATTTTCCCCAACTAAAGGAATAATTCTGAAAAAATAAGGTACAAAATACTACAATTCTCATGACAAGAGTAAAATACTATATTTAAAATAAAAAATAAAAAATAAAAAAGAGAGAAATCATTAGAAGGAACTACTAAGAAATGAACTTTGGGTATCTTTTATGCTTATTAACAAAGAAAATCCTTTTTCTACTAGACAGTACAACACAGATAAACTTGCGCGAAGACAATATACTGAATTTGAAGAAATTGACAAATCTACATACAGGTAGAAGTTTGATTTATTAATTTTTTTATTATTTGGGTCCTTTTTTGGTGTTTGGGACCGGGGGGGCAGTAGATTCGTGTTTAAGCTTTCATATCACAGAGGCAAGGAATACATTTTTCTTTTTGGTCATTTGATAACCCAACTAGAATCTAGCATGCAAAAACTTTGATGGTTAGAACCGCGAGAAAATTCTGATTCATTGAAATCTCCATAACTTGACTTTGAATTCCAATGGAAGTTCATATTTTCAGCTGGAAAAGTATAAGAATCATCATCAAATCTTGCAATTTAGAGAATGCCAACAAAGAATGCAATCAAAAATGTCCCCCCATCTATACCTTTTCATCATCAGCTCCACTATCAAATTTGGCTAATGAGAACAGTCAAAAACGATTCAAGTTTTACATATACCTCCTTTCCCTCCTCCTGACAACAACCTGAAGATGGTATAACCAATTTCCTAAAGGAGTGTCTAGCTTAACAAGCCAGACCTTCAATCCACATAAAGGATTGATAAGGATGACCTATGACCGCAACCATTGAGACTAAAGCTGGTTAAATATAAGTGCAAAAAATGCTGCATATCTGAAAAAACTCGCTAACCATAACATTTACATTTCAATTTATAACAGTCTGAAGAACCCCAAAAAAAAAAAATTTGAATATTATCAGCAAGAATATTGAAAAATATGCATAATGTTGAAAAACAGCTATGTTTATGTAGTATTACCTGGGGGTAAAATGATGTGAAGTGCTTAGCAAGTAAAATTGCAAAGTCCTCCACTGAGAGTTGTTCCGAGCATTCCTTTGCTTTCACATATACCTGTATTGCAACTCAGTTAAACTTTACAATGTAGGTGAATAGCAGCTTAATTGCTGGAAACTACAACAGCTGACACTCATGGATACCTTATAAGAATAAGAAATCATCAAAAACATTCATTAATCACTTGCAAAGGTATTTCTTGTTTTGTAAATTCTGATTTTTTAAATAACAATATAACTTGAAGGCTAGCTAATAAGCAGCCCAGTCGAATGGTAGCTAATTTACATACCCTGCCACCATGATAGTGTCTAATCTTCCCTCTTCCCTCTTCCCTCCTTTCATGATATTACCATGTTACATGGAATTTATGTGAAGAGAAAAAGAAGTTGAATGAGACTTTATCCTGGAAAGTTTGGCTCTTCTTGTTCTCGTTCTTGGTCTACTACTTTTTTCCCATTCCCAAGGTGCAAGTATCCTGTGGCATCAAACTTTAAAGCCTATTCATAAAGTACCTACTTTACATTTAAGAAAAACATTACACCATTGGGCTATATGCTTGCTAACTGCTTCATAGTCTCTGTATCATCACACACTTCGAGATCAAACCAACCAAGTTCCTACAAGTGTTTTGAACCAAAAAGAGTTCTTATCCTAATATTTCCCCTTCATATAATAGCCCAATGAATTGCATCAGTAGCCAAAAGGAAGAGGAACAAAAATCAAGATTGGCATCGGATTACCATTTCACAGCAGAAAAACAGAGAATCAATGTTGTAAGTAAGCTGATCCTACTACAACTACCTCATCCACTTTCTCAGCAACCCCAAAAGGAGAACTTGAATTATTTTCTTTTTCCTTTTTATGTGCCAATAAAAATAGAGAAGCAAGAAATTCAGCAGAACCGGGATGACAAGTGAATGTTTAGACGATTCTGAAAAGGATAATAAACAAACATTTAATATTCTGATAAAAAGAAGACAGATGATTTCACATTTTTGGATTCGATGAGACATGACAATTATAGCTCACCACAAACAAATTTCCTTGGCATAATTGAGCCAACAAGTTTATCAACTTCTCTTTCCAATAACAAGTTGAACCAACAAACAATCAAATCCAATTTTCTTTTCTCAATCCAAGGCTTCGGTCCAAACACGTTCAACTCTCTTTTCCAGTACCATTGGAACGAAAAACAGAACTAGAATTCAAATACCTATTTCTCTTTCTCCCTTACCTTCTGCCACAATTTTGCTAACCATCAAATCGAAGGGTTATGATTGTAGCATCAAGAGATTATTCATCACATGCGGTGCGCTAAAGCCTAAAACGCACGCATATCACATGCAAAATTCGGCTCAGATTTCACTATTTTAGCACCATTTATCACATGCAAAATGCTTATCCTCGTGGTATGTGTAAACACACAGAGCCCGAAACGCAATACGTACAGTGTTCTTCATGGTATCGGTGGCGACGATGTCGGAGTTGTCATCAGTTACGTAGGCCGCAACGCAATCGGAGAGAAGGCTGATGCTGACGCTCCATTCCACAAAGAAATGTCGGCCGTTTTCGTTCTTCCAGAGCCTCCCCAACCTGACGCGCTCTTTCCCGTGCCTCTGCTCGAAGGTTAAGCCCTCGATGATGGTCGCCATGCTTGTCCAGTCTCCAATCCGCCGTTTACTTGGATGATGTCTCAGATTGAAGAGGTTGGGGCAGATCTTCCGCTATTTATAATACCTTCTCCCTTAACTTTACTATTGTCAAGAGGATCTTCTTTAACTCAACCATCCATCAATAAAATGTAGTTTAATAGAAGCTTTCAAGCAAGATAAAATTAACAAATCATAAAGAATATTTTGAAAATAGTTTAATATTGCAAAGGCACGCAACCACGGGATCGTGAAACCTGTGGTCCGAGCACTTAGTTTCAAGCTGGCAAGTAGCAGTTTTCAATTCGGAGACCGCGACAAGGAAGCTCCGTCGTTCTTCGCCGCTTGATCTTCTTAATTTTCCCGTCAAAGACCGTGACAGTTTCCATAAAATAAAGCGGTTTGATCCTCGCGGTTTTTCTAAGAAAGGGATAAGAGGGAAAGAAACCCTCTCGGAACATTGAGAAAAGAGTAAGTCAAACAACGTATGGATAAGGTAAAGAAGTGAGAGATTTGTGTCAGAAAAAGGCTACTCTGACATTTTCTTATATGATTCAAGGATCCAGAAGATGGATTTGCTTTGGATTGGCATGACACAACATAGAAGAAAATGGACACAAGTCATGCGTCAGTAAACCATAAACCAGGGAAAGGTCTAAACAGGGGCTCCTGGTTTATTGCCTTCCATCGCTGTCTATCCTAGAGGAAGGTTCTTAGGGTAGGTTCTACACAAGAGCTTTTACAAAAAACTAAGTTTGTTCTAAGAAAGTCTGTTTGCCCTTTTTTTAAACAAAACCACACCAGTCCCTTGAGCTTGCACGTCTAAATAGGAGGAAGAAGCTATTTACTCCATGGATTTTGACAATAAGCTCCTTGCTAAGATAACCAGTCTGGCAATTGTTGGCAAATTTGTTGACGCAACAGATTGCACAATATCCATTTTTTGAACCATATTTGATAGACAATGGGATAAGTGGAGGGGCTGCTTTGGCCTTGGTTGGAGTTCAAGTTCTGGTTTTGAGGAGTAGTGCTACGGTTTTGATTGCTCTAAACCGACAAATGATTCCGAAAAGGTAAGAGCTACTGGAAGAATGCCATTTAGCAGTTCTGGGACGGCTTTAACAGTCAATTGATCCGACCTTTGTACCATTCGTATCAAGAAAAAGGGGACACAAGAAAGCTGGGGACACATTCAGGGAGAGATACAGCGAGTTAAGCGGCACCCAATGATACAATTTTGAGGCAAAATGCATGACTTGAAGATGACGACCGAAGATTACAATGCCATCTCCGGTTTAAACCAGTCCAAGATTACAACTTATAATAACTTACATCGTATGCAATAGTACCTCAACGCTTGTACAACATACGTAGAGCGGTAAAACTCTCCACAATTTCAAGTGTTTGTAGCAATTTTTAGAACATAAGTTCTCTCAACAATTTCAAATAATAGAAATTTTAAACAGTATTGCCTAGGAATCAAAAGCCCCGAATCTTCCAAGTTAGGGCTTAACTAGAAAGGGCTCGTTGGAAGAGCCGGGGAGAAAAGCAATATTCGTTTAAGGACAAAATAGAAATCTACAAACTACTAAATGTGATGTGGGGGTCTAATTGAACAGCCTCGAACATAGTCTGGTAATGGTCTGCACGCCTTCTCGACATTTCTATGGGATATATGTCTGCGACGGTTTCCAAGAAGCTTGCTCCGGTGCGCCCAATAACAAGTCCTCCAAGGAACATAAAGTCCACGCACTCACCGCTGCGATCGATCCCAACCAATCGTAACTGAGTCTTATCTAAACCTGAACGCACATGATCCACGCCGACGGAAGAAATTGCGACGAAGTCTATTATTCTCGTTCCTTCTCCGAGACTACAATACGAGTCAGTCGGCCCTTTCTTCTGCGCTAAGTCTTAGGTTTTCAAAATCGCAATCCAAATCCTCCTACGCTCTTAGTTCTCTGAAGAAGAGGAAGGGAAGAAGAGGAAGAACATGAAGAAGATTTTCGGTGTCAAGAAAGAGAAGGAGCCTCCTCCTTCTATCAACGATGCCTCCGATAGGGTACTCTCTCTCTCTGTCTCTCTCTCTCTCTGTTTACTTTGTTTTTGTTCATTCAGCAAGTTTGGTTCCGGAGAAAGTCTGATAAAATTGGGTAAAGGAGTCGGAATTCTGATTTGGCTGTTTCTATTATGCTCTGTTGAGTTTTTTTTTTTTTTTTTTTTCTCTATGTTTCATTTTTCTCCGGATTTTAGTTTGGGGAGAATGATGGAATTTGAGATTGTTGTTGGCTTTTTACTTTGGTTTCTTGCTAATCAAAAAGGGGGTTATTGTAGTGATTTGATGGATTTCGTTGGCGATGTGTGGGTGAGTGCTGGATCGCTTTTTAGGATTGTTCGTGGCGTCGTTTCTGAGTAGCAAAGCATTCGATTGCTCTAGCTAGATGGTTGAATGGAAATACCTTGTTGCAAAGAGCTCAGATTCTCTTTGGGGGCGTTTGCTCTGTGAAGGATGATATATATTTGGGTTTGAATAGCTAGGTGATTTTCGGATTTGTTACCTAATTCTTAATGAGTCTGATTCTAATCATAAGTGCTTACACTTATTAATATGCATTGCAAATGTCTGAGTGAGGTTAAGTGGTTTGAATATCTGAGTTGGCCTAGTCTGTGGTCAAATTTGCATATTTAGTCGAAAATCCAAAAAACTTGATACAAAAGAAAGTGAATGAAGATCGATTACGAGTATATCTGGGAGAATCCGATTGGGTGAACAGTGATACAAATGAAAAGTATGAAAGAGTAAATGTCACTGAGTTATGGAGTTTCCGATTAACAATTACATCTGGAGGCTCTCATTGTTTCTACTAGGTCAACTTTGAACTGCTATTTTCTGTAGAAACACAGTAGGGGGGATATGCTTTTCACCAGAACTGAAGGACACTACATGAGCTGGGAGCTTTTTGTGTCATGTTTGATGACTTCAGCACTTTTGCAGTAGACAGTAATTTGGTTTCCTTTTGGGTTCTAAAATTTCCCCTATTTTTGAAGATTCTCCTGCGAATAAACCTAGGTGTCAGAAAACTGGTGCCGCCCTCATGAATCTTGTCAAACCCTGTAGTGATAGGGGAAGATACTGTAGTATCATGTACTACATGATTTACATACCATGTATCATGTAGAGATAATGACTGGATTTTTTATTCTTCATAATTTTTGAAAACCTCCTGTGGCTTATTACTATATTGCTTTTGCCTAATATTTGGTAAAAATTGATTGCCTTATCACCATGTAACCTAGTAGTTGATGTTTCCATTGTATCTGTATGGGTTGTTCAATTGGACTAATGCTTGAATTATATTCTTTCCCAGATCAATAAAAGAGGTGAAACAGTGGATGACAAGATCAAAAAGCTTGATGCTGAACTTAGTCGATATAAAGAGCAGATAAAAAGAACAAGACCTGGCCCTGCTCAAGAAGCTGTTAAGGCTCGTGCAATGAGGGTTCTCAAGCAAAAGAGAATGTAGGTGCCTCTTCTTATTGGCCATTTTGTTGCAGTTTTGTTTCCAGATGGAATTTCCATGTTTTATGATCTATATGCTATAGTTCCTTTGGAAAGTAATAGCCTAGCATGGGAATGCTTCGTCTGTATTTGGAACCTAGTCTTAGCATAGGTTGAAAAGCTCCTGGTTTGAGGGGGAATCCTTTCAAGCAGGTTGTAATGGTAAAGAGCTTAATTTCTCGAGTTTGTTCAACTAGCATAAACTGGTGCTTGTGTGAAGGCATGGGGGAGGAAAGTTTGTGGTTCAAGTTATCATCTTGAAGAGGAAATTGGTTCTTCTGGTTCATTAGTATTCACTTAGTTACCTCCTTAATTTGTTGAACTAATTAAGCTTCTGGACAGGTATGAAGGACAAAGAGACATGCTGTACAATCAGACATTCAATCTTGATCAAGTTGCCTTTGCTTCTGAGGGTATCAAAGATGCTCAGCAAACTGTATGTTCTAAGGCCCTTCATTCTTTTCTTAGTTATGTTCACCATAGAAAATTGACCTAATTGAACCCTTATGGTATCACCATTTGTTGCACTAGCCTCTGGACAGCAGGATGGATAGAATATGCCAGAAGAAGTATATCATACAATTGTCTGGCTTTGTACATAGAACACAATGGCTGTTCACTGGCTGACTTGGGCTGAAGAATTGTGAACATTGTTATTATGTGTTATTCATTGCATGGAAAATATGATTAAGTATGGGTGAATTTTCTGTAGTTTTTAATTTTATTTGATCCATGTTCCGAACTAGTTCAACTTAATGCCAAAAATGGGCATGGTGGCCACTTAGTCTTTGCTCCTTAGATCCCTTGATTTTTTGACGATGTTCTTGCTTCATTTGTGCTTGATGCCTATTGAATTATGGTTATTGTACTGTTTCATGACTTCTTGTTCAGCGCTTGTGGTCAGACACATCGATGATGTTACCATATAATATTCAGTCTGTTTCAGCTTTTTTTTTTTTTTTTTTCAATGAATGGTCAATTTGGAGTAAATTTCTAGTGTCAATTTGAACTGGTTGTTGAAGTGGAAGATTAAGCACATGCAACATCAACTTTGGCTGTACTGGGGTTGTGTTATATTCACCTTCAAATGCTGTTTTTCTTGTTAGCGCCCCAAGGGGCAACATTCACGGCAGTTGAGGCGGAGCTTTATCTGTACCCTGATGGGGACCTGCTGCCTACCTCGCGAGAGGTAGGGGACGGACCATTTGTCACTAAGGAGGGATTCTTCCAAAGTAGATGTTCAATTTAGTGCTAGACTTTCACACTCATTCCTTGTCCCATTCCATTTAGGAGAGGAAAACTTGATTAGGTTATGAGAATAGTTACTTTGATGTTATATTCTGTTATAATTTGTTTTCTTTTCTCTTTTTTCCAGATGACAGCTTTAAAATCTGCAAACAAGGAGTTAAAAGGAATGATGAAAACAGTGAAGATCCAAGACATTGATGTATGTGATTTTCTGATGCTCTTTTTCCTTACTGAGTTTGCGTCAACAATATTCAAAAATTTCTAGTGCTGAACAGAGATTTTCTTATCTGTAGAACTTGCAAGATGAGATGATGGATCTAATGGATGTTAGCAATGAAATTCAAGAGACCCTGGGTAGAAGCTATAATGTGCCAGATGATATTGATGAGGAAGATCTTATGGGTGGTAAGCTTTTACATTATCTAAAGACTCAAACGTCGAGGAAAATGTTCTGTAGGATTGTTTGTGGACATCGTAGAATTTATCTGATCTTAAGTTACGATTGACTCTTATCTGATATTAGGACTAATCCTGGAGACAATACTGAAGGCTTTTTTTATTATTATTGAAGTGTCTAGAGGAGAGGGTAGTAGGTAGGATGAAATAGTCATGTTAATCTATTCTGTATTTTCTTAAGCAACCTATTGGCCCAATACTACAACGAAAATGAAATGCTTTGTCATTCTGTAGATTGGTATTCTGCTGTGCTGTGCTGTGCTTATGCTCTACGGGGCAGACCCCTTTATTTAATGCCATTGCATATGTAGTGTCTTATTCAAACTACAAATGTGCAGAGCTCGATGCTCTGGAAGCCGACATGGGAATGGAAACTGAAGCTGATGGGGTACCCTCGTACCTCCAACCAGATAAGGAACCCGATTTGGATGCAGAGCTCAATTTGCCTCCAGCACCGACAGGACAACAGGCTGTTCCGGCTGGCAGAGCCCGTGCCCAGGTAAAATTCATTTATTAAAAATTGATGCGGGAGATTCTCTTGGGATGAACTATCCAAAGTTGTGGGGGAGGCAACGTTTGCTGATTTATTTATTTGCGGGTCATACCTTAAAAACATGCATTTGGTAGCTGTCGATGTGTTTCGTCTTAATTCTTCACCTTGATGTTTTGACAGGCTGATGACGAACTGGGTTTACCTGCTGTTCCTAGGGCCTCCATTCGTGATTAGGAATTATTGCTGTTAATCTGAGACTCGATGCATTGATATATAAATTTGTGGAAGCTGAATGGAGCAATCTCTTGTACACATGGTGCAAAATTCATTTGATTGATACTACTATCAATCACTGCTCTTTTACCTTTTTGCGGTTGTCATAACCTCCGTGACCTATTTAGTAACGACAAAAAAAAAAGGAATAAAGTTGAAGACACGATGGAAATGGAAAAGGAAAGAAAGAAAATGTAGTCAAAATATGAAATTAAAATGTTGGTGTGAGGAGACAGACAAGTTGGCACAATGACAGCCTTAAACGACGTAATTTACACACGAGGTGGCAAATCTCACCCAAAGCAGATAAGCTTGTCCAAAAAATGCAGGTCCAAAATAAAACATGCAAGATTTTCACATTGATGACAAAGACTTGCTAGTCACAGGAACAAAGCACTAGAAGATGTCTGAAGACTACATACAGTACAGGAATGGGACTGAAAGAAAAAGGCTATCCATAGAATGCAGAAGCAAGAGAAGAATCCTGATTCACTATTCGAGCCTCGACAGGAAGTTCAGTTCCCCGTTATCTAACATCTACCAAGTAGCTTCCGCTCTAGATGTCTCAGCAGCACCAGACCCACAATACGTGCTAACCTTGCTGTTTCGGGATTTTATAGGACAGTTTCAATCTCTCTAGTTGCTTCTTCAGTGACAGATATTCACCTGTAGCAAAAGAAGAGTCCACATAAGATTTTACAGCTAATGCGATGTCATAACTTTTGGTTAAATATGATGCCAACTCCACAATAAGTGACCAAGTATATACCACTGTTAGCATCTGTATTGCAAATCAGATTCAAGCTTACAAGCAGCTACTATATCCTTAAGTTAACTGCACTGAGTTTCTCATGCTATCTTCTTTTATTGAGAACTACTAACTTGTTCAAATTGGATGTTGCTAATCGTGGCCTGGCTTTAAGGTTGTCAACCCTCCTATAGATTCTGACTTACCAATACATGTCCGCTGAGGGATCCAAAATAGTTCTTTTCTTTCCTACAGCAAGTAATAGGTATTTATTTAGGTTTTCGACTCAACTCTGTCTTCATATGCAGACACCAAAAAGCATGATGCTTCTAACATATTTAACCCCCAGCCCCACTTTCTTATGTTTTCAATGTTGTAAGTAGCAGTATTTGGTGCAGGTGTATCTTGATCTTATGAAGTTTTTGTGCTTTGGGTTGTTGGGTCTTTGGCCATGGTGTGGTGGTGGTTGACAAGTTGTGGAACGAGTGCCTTATCTATTTGGGATGGAAAATCTGGATCCAGTCCCCACTAGATCCAATGACAAGGGTCTACGGCTATATTTGGTGGTAGGGGTATGGGATATAACGTTCCAAGAGCTAGTGGCTGCCATAACTGATGAAGGCTGAGAGCGTGAGCTCTCGCACCTCTGCAGGCATGCAGCCAACCTGACACCAAGCCAGCAGCTGATGACGTCAGCTTGGCATCATCTGAGGCATTGGCTTTGTTTTAATACCATCATCTTGCTTCAGATCCCGTTGGATTGCAAGTTGAAAAGGTGAAATTTCAACACATTTCAGATGCCATTCCTAGTTCTAGCTAAGCTTTTCCTAAATTGCTTCGACAACAACACCAATATCTTTCTGTTCCAGTCTCATGTCATTAGAATATATATCATACTATCTTCTTTAGCTGACAAAATTCCTATTAGAAACTAAATATTCACATCAATTTGCATTTTTGTTCCTTCCCTTTTGGTAAACATAGGTATAGATGTTTTTTAGTCTCATAAAATTCCCTTTTAAAAAAATAATAAACTTGTACAAATAAAATACAGGAGAAGCACAAATCCTAAGATCATAGGGTTAGAAAACCTAAAAGTATAAAGAAAAGAGAAAACAACTAGCTGGGGGGAACCAACTGAGTTGTAAACAACAATTCCAACTCCATTACAAAATTTTCTTGGTCTTAGTTAGTGCAAGAGAGTCATTTTGCTCTTTCCTAGACACCAAATAAGAAAGTGGTAACATCTAGCAAACCATTTCACATTCATGCCTCGCTAAAACTCCCATCCAATAACCTAATATCACACTGCAGAATTGGCATAACCACTTCACGCATATAAGCCCACATAATTAAAATAGGTGTTAAGACTGCTTCATTAAGGCCAGAAATTCCAACTAGAACTAGTAACTTCTATCCCACCAGTCACATGTCATTCTTCTTCATCTTGGAAGAGTTTCCTAGCACATCAAAATTAGCCAAGAGGTGGACCAATGTTACATGCAAATAAAATTCGAGATTAAGGATCACCTGAAAACCATGCCTAGGGACAAAACTAAGCAAATGAAGTTTCAAAGATTTAACATAAACCCCACCTTTTCCATATAACTTGCATCAACAGATTTTTGTTCTAGAAGATTTAGATGTAAGCAATGGGTTTATCCAATTAAGTTGTCACTTGGAAAACAACATATTGTGGAAGATAATTTGTTCAAATATTTGATTGTTTCATATATTTAAAAGTTCAATCGTAAGTCATAAAAAGATTCCTTAACATTGTGAAGGAATTAAGTCCTTGACTACCATCGCTGGTAACACATATGTGATTGAGTTCAATGTTCCCAAAGAATTAATTTCTGCAATCCAAATTTATCAAAAAGCCTCTTGGAGTTCTTATCAACGGTTAAATAGTCTGTTATGTGAAAACTCAACATGAGTGACATCTTGCCAAAAGGACTGAGTGGTTGGCCTAATGGTTGATGAAGGCCCGTTCTATTTCATGCGGTTTTATTATCAACACAAAAAATTTGTTTCTGAGTTTTTCATGGTAAAACAAACTACAGTTTAGATTGTAGTTACTTGAAGCCACTTTTCCCACTTATCTGGAGCTAGCATTATCACATAAATCAACATATGATTTTTTTAGGAATTCTTTCAAACACTTCTCAAATTTTGGCACTCTACTTCAGGAAAATAACTTCTCAGATAATCTTTAATGACAAATTTAGTTTTTCCACTAACATATGAATAATGCTGCTATGGCCTTGGTTTCATATGATTATTTGACGTAAGTAGTCTCATAAGCTTTCAAAATAATCTAGGGTAAACAAATTTGGACTCTTGAAAAACTATCTCTTAGTTATACCATAAAAGGATACAACTTACGATCCATCATTAATTTTTCTTGCTGCAGTCTGGCCATCTGTTGCTTTAATTTGCTATTTTCCATGGACAAAGAAACATGTTGCTCAAGAAGTGCAGCAACTCTGACAGACAACCCTGACTCCAGATTCTGCACAATGTGAAAAAACCTATTCAATTCCAATAGCTTCCATGAAGATTTCATTAAAAATGCATATGGCAGTAGAAAATACATGCTAGAATCATATGAGTTAGAAGGACCAGAAACAGAAAATCAATCTATGTAGTGAATCGATTGACATATTGCTGCAATTATGCCACAAGCTTTAGAAGTGGTGAATATACTCCAAATTATGGATCTGGCCAAAGCATTAGGGATAGTAATCCCCAATAGAGATGAATGGAGTAATAACAAAGGATATGGAAGAGGTACACCAGGTATAAATATCTGATTTCTACTTTCTGGACCCACCTACATATGATGCTTAAAGCAGATTCAGGATTTTCTTTTTCCTTTCAGTTTTGACTAGAAAAAGAGAAAAAGAAAAAGAGTATATATCCTACCCCATGCAGAATAATTTCTCCCCTAAGTTTAGATAATCTTGCTGACATAAATATTTACTGTTTGGATAGACATGCAATCTCAACGAAGACAGATCTGAGCATCTTCAATGAAATAGAAGACAGATCCATATCATCTCATTTTAGTTTCCTCAAAATTTACCTGCAAAACATCAACAGTTCTTTCCAGTTCAGTAATATACTGGAGTTTACGAACCCTAGATCGCTGCCCAGAGTGCCTGTAAGAATGTAAGAAGTCACCAAATCAGTCAATTTTAGTAAAGGAATAGATACATAATCAGATTCAAATGGGTGTGTATAAAAACACCCAGGAGCTTGAATATCAGTAATTACACATTTAGCCATCAGAATTAGACGAATACTATAGAGAAAATGTGTGAATATGATGTGGGATATAATATAGCATGACCAGCGCTTGACCTTCCACATTCTTTTCCACAGATAACCTCATCTATTAGATGTCATCCAAAGTTTGAAGCCCAACAGCACATCACTATGATACGACTATGTACTGACTCTCTACCAACTCAAATTAAGTCTGATGCTATTCTCCCTGGATTGACATTCCAATTCTTTGATCCTTCGTTAACCTATCCATATGCACTTCATCAAGGGAAAGAATAAAGCTCAGCTCGAACGGAATTTAGGGATGACATGCTTGTAATTTCATTACATAAATGACAGGGGTTGATTAACTACAGAACTAACTTTCCCCTGAACTTCCCGAAGCTACTTATGATAATTCTTGATTGACAACACTGAAGAACACTTCAATATTTAGGTGACAATTTTTTGCACATTTGATCAAGAAAGCCTCCAGTTCTTCTACAAAATTTCAAAAGCTCCCCATCAGCAATGTAAATACAAAAGACTCTTTTTACATAAGAATACAATTCCATGAATTAGCTACATCTTCTACATTAGCAACTAACAAACTGGTTTCTGCGTCCTTGTTTTGACCCTCACTCCTCTGTCTTCAGTAACCAATTCAAACCAGCAGGAAGGGCAATCCTTGATGGTCCAACTATATTTGCCAACAAACCTGTTCATAAAAGTAAACTCTATCTGGCAGATGCACAAATAGACATGTATATGTACATTTCAATGCAAGGAACTAACTCCACACATGCATAACCTCACATACATATGTTCCATGCACATTGTTTATGACAACAACATTGTCACCTATGCAACCCATCTTTCCCTGGCTTCAGATAATATTGTTCAAAATGAATTGGGCACAACAAAGTGGATCTTTTGTTCTTTTCACCTGTAAAACTCTATTTGTAATTTAAGTTCCCTATCAAAGTTATAAAAAGAAATGATATTGAGAAATTTGATTCCAAATGGACTCACATTAAGGCCATAGACCCAGAGTAATCTGTTTTCTCAACATTTTTCATCATTTTATTTCTAATTTTTTCCTTTATAATTGGAAAGAAGAAGGTGGAGAAAGTACATCAATTGGCAGCTATGGCTTGCATTTGAGGAAAATGTACAGGGACTCAAATTTAATCATGATGTTGGTAATAAGAGCACCTACCAGAGCTTACGAAAATGATACTCACACTTCTATTAACTGAAATTATGTCCTTTATCAAACATCCTACTTAAAAATTAATAATGTAAAGCACACATCATAATAAGTTCTGAGAAATGCAAACTTGTATCTTACCAGTAATAGCAAATAAATATAAAAAATTAACAAATAAGTTAAGGTTCTGACCGTTTTACAGCCTTTTTCTCTGTGTTGAGATCACCAACTGGATTACAGTCATCTCCTCCCCAATCGCAGTGACTAGTCGCAGAAATGCGAGGGTTCTCATCTACACAGTGCGTAGTGTCCTCAAATACAGATTCTGACAAGGCTGAGACCATGGCATTCTCAATAAATCTCAAATTGCCTTTTTTCCGAGGGGAATTGGGACCATAGGTACAAGCTGACTCCAAAACATTACAAGTCTCATTGACAACTGAGTTATCATTACCATTACGCAGTGTCAGACTGGGAAACGCCTCTTCAAGAGCATCCAAGAGTGTGATAGAGTCGCTAACGGACCGGCGAAGGCACATTCCTTTGGAGTTGGAGTCTGGATCGCTTAGTAAGTCATCAAGCCATAATGGTGGCTCCTCCAGGATGGAGCTTTGGGAGGAGGACTTATGGTGCCTCGTATATGATTCATTGATGTGCAAGGGTTGAGAGACAGAGTTATGAACCGGACCAGCAATTGGTTTCTTCTGGGTTGGGCAGCGTGGAGGGAGGTGAGCTTGCCTTGACATGGTAGACTTGGTTTACAGGGTGCTGGTTGACTTCTCATAATTTACCATGATTAAACTCCTTTCTGTCTATTTAATGACAAAAAAAGGAAGACAACATTTTCCTCTCTATAAGCTTAACGCCATCAATCTAACCTAACTTACTGGAAACAATTTACAAGAGTTAAACAAAATCATAAAGTTGGAAGAAGAAAATCCCAGAAAAGAACACCGTGAACGTTTAACTGAATCAAAAAAGTAACAAATAAAAAACAGTGTTTTATCTGATAAACCTCAGTAACAAAAAATACCAAAAGAAAACGGGAAAAAAAATTATAAAAAAATCTTTGAAACTTTAAATTTGCACACTTGTATTGCCCAGAAAAATTGCTATCAATCGACACAAGAGCAGAAAAAAGGGCTATAAAAGGCCAATTATTTAATTTCCTCTCCTTCTTTCTCTCTCTCTTCCCGCTTCTCATAATCTTTCCCATTACAAAAATTTTGAAGTTTTTCTTTTGTTTTCTTTTCTTTCCTTTCAATCACTTTCTTAGCAAGCAAACAAGAGTTGAGAAATACTATTTCTGTCAAGGTGTATGAATCCATAAAACTACAGTCAAAACTAGAGGAAGAATCACATTAAATATTTAGCAGGGAAAAAAGACGTCAAAATTTCAAAAGAAAAGAAGAAGGTAAGATCAATGCAACAGTCAACACTACACGAAGAGAATCTAACTCTACAACAGACTAAAGGAAGGGAAAAAAACAGAAGAAAAAAAACTTAGAAGAAACTTAGAAAATCAACAGACTTTGTAATTTAAAGAATTAGACCTCAACCGGGAAGCTCCAAGTGAAAATCCCACAGCCCAGTAAACTTTTTTAAAGAAGAAAAAACTGAGTTTTTACAATCCACTGTTTTGAAGAAGCAATCATCTCTTTTCCTTTTTTCATTCAGAAGCTTCTGCTTACCTTTTATCTCCTCTCTATTTGTTCAGTGATAGAGAGACAGAGAAACAGACAGAGGGAGTGGGCGAAGTACAGCACACATACAACCACTAACCTCAGGCGAAAGAATCCTTAAGGTCTCTGAGTTCTATCTCTCTCTCTCTCTCCGAGAGTCTCAGTTTACAGCGTCCCCCCATTGCTGGGTTTCAACGGGATGGGAGTGTACGGACAGTGGGGTCCAAGCATTTAGCTTAGGTCTCGTCAGCGCACACAAGGAAATTCGTACAAAAATGGATTTTACTACCTTCGAGAGCTCTTATCATATCTTACTTTTCCTTCCCTCTTTGAACTTTTTGCGGGAAAAGCATGCCCAAGCTGTCACCACGATCGAGTGGACATCGTCCACTTGCGCTTCCCTCCTCCTCGATGCTTCCCTATTTGTTTTGGCTTCTTCAGCTGGTCTCTCTTGTGATCAAATCACTATTCTAGTTGTTCAGAGTTTACTTCACGTTTCACTTGGGCACTTTCATTAAACAAACATGAGAAGTTTTATACTTATTGTGAAAGGCTGAAAGTTCATCCTAAAACCTGCAATTAGGTGTTAAATACTAGCGAATAAGATCATATATATGGCTAGACACTTTTAATGTGGAAAGAAATTCCAATAATGGGGGACATGTAAAAAGTCTTTTTGATTATTGGCTCAAAAGACTTAAGATAATGTTATGATACCATGTCAAAAGTTGAAAGACTTATTTTAAAATTAACAAGCTAGAGGTGATAAATTCTAATTATTTATAAGACTAGACACAGTTATCTCAAGTGCAAAATGAAATCTCAATAATCATCAAAACCTTCACATTTATTCTCTAGAAGCTTGTATTTTTAGTTTTTATATTAATTTTGTAGACAATATTAATATTTGAAAGGTTTAATACCCAAGTTAAAAGATAAATAAAAAATTAAAAGATTAATTTTTTTATTTAAATTTTGTTTCTGTAAATTTATTTTTTAATATGAGACTTTCATCTTATTTATAATTTATGCATATGGAGTGTTATTGAATTTAAAATCATATGAGATAAATTTGAAAAGGTTAATTTAACTATGATATTATGTTAAAAGATATAAAAACTTAACTCAAAAACTAACTGAGATATTAAAAATTTCTTATTTTATTTAACTTTATAAATTTCATTTTTTGGTATGGATAGTTGCCAAGTTCTAAGTTAGAGGATCAAGATAAAGAACATAATGGGACCTTACAAATTTTCTGCATCATGCCATTGTTACCTTCCTTGCTAAATTTTGGAGCATAAAAGTTTTTGAGTTTGACTAGTGGTCATGAGGGCCTGTTTGTTAGAGTGCTTTTTACGAAAGAACTTTACCCAGTAGAGTGCGTTTTGAGGCCTTTCCAACTGTAAAGTGGTGAAGTTCAGTGACATTAAGAGCAGTGCAATTTTTCTTCTTGGACCATGGTTGGTTGAGTTTAGGTTGTGGCTCTTCGATGGTACAAGGGGGAAGGTGAAGCAAGTGGGGTGGGGGGTTGTTGGATCGTGAAAGATGAGGCGGATGAGTTGCTATCTCGTTGTGGGCAAGTTATTAAAGCACCGAGATGAGGTAGGTGTTATAGGAAGCGCTTTAAGTAATCCCCACGAGATCATGTGAATAGCTAAATTCTTTTAAGGAATTCGTTTAAGAGTAAGATATATATCACTCTGTTTGTATAATAATTTCATAATGAATAAATATTTTTTATATAACAACAACGCAACTAAAAGCACCTAAGGAAAAGAGAGAAAGCACCCTAAAATGTAAAAGTATAAAACCCAAAACTTATAGGGTCAGAATTTAGAACACTAAGAACAAGAGACTAAAAAATTATCAACAAGAAATCATATCCTTTTTAGCATTCATTGTGAAGATCCATCCGGCAGGATTAGATCATCTAAGTTAGATGCTTTTTCCTCAAGCCTTCCTCTTGGACACTAGTTTGATGAGAAAAGAGAATTTTGAAGCATTTCTTTATGGGAAGCTCATGACCTTCCCCGTATCTATCCAATCATATTTTTGTTACTTTTAGGTACTATATATATAGGTAGAGTTAGGGGCTTCGCCTATATTTTTGTAGTTCTTTTATAGGACTAACTCATTACAAGCCTAACAATAAAGCTACAGCTCATACCAACTAGCTGATATTCAGCTCTTAAAAATCCAATTTAAAACCCATTTATATAAGCGTACATAAGTAAACCCACAAAAATGGACTAATAAAAAGACGAGCCCGCTTGTTACAATGGATAAGAAGTTTCATTAAGGAAAGATGAAAAGGCAATGGTACAGATAAGAAAACAAACCAGTCATGGATACTACCAAGTTACTCCTGATCCCTTTTAACTTTAACATGGTTTGAAATTGGGAGAGTATTTGGACTATGTTAAAGCAGTAGAGCATTTATAACCCATCTCTTTCTTCATCGTTGTGGAGAATGTCGAAGAGTAAAATCCATGATGGGAAAGAATATATATACCACTATCAAGCCATGGTATTGTTCTTGTTTATAAAAGGAGACAGTTAGACTTACTCTCTTGTAAACTCACAAGCTATCTACACATAGTGCTAAAAAATAAAAAGGTATGCAGGAGCAAACATTTTCACTGGAACATTCCACTAATGAATCCCTTGAGAATTTAATGTGATAAATGATCTTTATGTGTTAATGTTTTCTTTTAGTTTTTAGTTGGAGTTTAAGAGAGATGAGCTAAAAGGTGATCAGGTCATTCTTCGAACTAATTAGAAAGTTCATCGTCCCACCTTCACTTCTTCTTTTTCATTTTAGTTTTCGTTTCTTTTGTTGAAGGATGACTTAAGTATTTCGATAAAAAATGTGCGTACAAAGTCATGTTCATAAACTGTTGTCTATAAAAATAGTTAATTTATAGACTATCTTCAAATTGTACAATAATTTAAGAGGTAAATGTAATTTTCTCTTATAAAAGTTTGTCAACAAAGCACGTAAAGATTTGTGAGAACAACCGAAACTCTCTCAATTGTAAATAGACGCTAGACAGAAAACTAGCATAGCAAGATACATATACGGGGCAGGTTCTCTACATAAAATCTGATTCTACAAATAAATTTCCATGAGAGAAAAATCGAGATTTCAAATGCAGTCAACCCACTTAGGCTAGTATTTTTTTGTGTCAGTTACACTAGCTTTCTCCAGGTTAAAGCATACGAAACACGAGAGACAGTTCAAATTCACTGGAGCTGTTAGAAAGCAAAGATCTTCCATTAAGGAGATCTTCAGCGGTAGTTTCTTTACTTGTAGACTCGGAGAAAGTACTAGGAGACATATCTTGTCCATTTAATGTAGTAAAGAGCAAGAACTGTTTGTTAGGTACCTGAGTTCAACCTTATCTCCTCAGTGGTAAAGAAGAAAAATTATTTAATTCTGATAGATAGAACTGTAGTTAGAGTTTAAAAAAAAGTCCGAGTTGCATAGTGTTGTCTTATGCAGAAAGGCTACAATTGGGAAGCTGTTCCTTCGCAGTTTAACCTTCTTGGTCTCGACAGTATATCACCTATCCTTCTGAGATTTTTTGGAAAGGGTTTCAATTCTGTACATACCTTTTAGAAGGAGGGAGTTCTGCGTAAAAAATAGGTGGTTGCTGGAAACTATGCAGTAATTCTTAAGCATTTATCATATAATTGTATGGAAAGATTGATATGCTTAGATGGGCAAGGATTTACTTTACTAAGGGCAAGAATTATTGGCAACTAAAATTCTTTAGCCATTGCTCATGGCCACAAAGAAAGAACTACTAGGAAGAAGATTTTTTTTTTGACTCGTTCTATGTCTATGAAAATCTTAAATAAAGAATAAATTGTTTCATTTTTTAATTAGGAAAATGAAGATGTGGAGGAGGAGTTGGGTGTCTGGGATCGAAATTCCAGATGGCATAAGTTACCAACTAAGTCACATACTTGTTAATAAATAAATTATTGCATTTATAGCTGTAAAAATGATTTTGTTTAGGCCAAGTAAAATTTTCAGTGTTTATTTATGTTTATTGTTTTGTGTGTGTGTGTGTTTATTGGTAATCGATATTGAGAAAATCAAGATTTGACATGATCACTTTATTTTCACAACAATTGAAATATGAGTGAGGTTGTAGAAAGTAAAGAGGTTTGTTTTGAGGGAAGTCAGGTTTTTACACAAGAAAGAGATGTCTAGAGTTGAGTTTTTGTTGCTTTTCTTTGGCTGGGAGATTTTCGGAACTCATGCCACAATCATACAAATAAGCGCAAAAAGTATTGATGATTTGCATGATTTTAGATAAATGATCCTTACGCCCATGAAGTAAGTAGCAATTCACACTTTCTCTACTTTGAAGGGTTATAGCTCCTTTATGAGACTTCACATATTTAAGTGCTCTTTAATGCTTCAAAACCACTCACAGATTTCTCTTATTAATTAGATTTTCAAAGCCATATTTGTATGTTATTTGAAAAATAATACTGAAAATTACTATTTTGGCTTATTTAAAAAATATTTATCTTACCCTTGCATAGCAAACCAACCGTTAGTATACTCGATCAGAAATATGTCTTGGGATTTGATTAGTGAGAAAGGACTGAAGTAAAGGTAAAGCATAGAATTGGGGAGATTAGGTAAGGTTCTCCTGAACGCCTGACAACGTTTTGTATCAGTTCTATTTGGGATAGCCTATGCTATGATTCTATATTGAGTTAAACATCACCTAATGTGGCATAAGAAACTCTATAGTCTAGCAAGCTATTTGGTGAAACTTTACAACCCACTAATTTTAGAACAATGATTGTATCACCCAACATGTGAGGCAAGTTTAGTTTGGCAACGAGGAAAGGCCTTTTAATTATCAACTTTTCTCTATTCCCTTCTCTTATCACATACAACGCTTTTTCAATGTGATAAACTTGAGATTCTAAGACATTATCCCACTTGAACTTGATTGCCCAGTTGATATTCGGAGCAGCAGTTTATTGTATTGAGTCAGAAAGGAAAGCTCGCCTAGTTCACTGTACGCAAACAAGAGCCTACAATGTTCTCTGCGAGATCATGTATGGGTTAGAAACTAGGACCAATTTCTAGTGTGGGATCCAGCCAACTCAGAAGACCAATCGGGTCGCTCGTTCCTGCAGCTTTTCCACATAAATGTTTAGCTCCTGGCCCCTTCCTTGTGTTAGCTCTAATTGCTCCACGTTATTCAGCAGCTTTTGTGGGGTTTGAAATGGCAGCTTATCTGCGACATAACGTCGAAGTTTATCTTTTTCCCTTCTGATGATTGCTACAGTTCTCAACAACGGAAAATGAATAGCAAGCGCAGGAATAAATGATACTGCCCAAACTTTCGCCAGGGCCTTTGCGTAAAAATGCAAATGCTTACTTCTTGCTTCAAATCGACTCAAAGAAGAGCATGTTGAAGATGCTGCAGAATCATGGGACTTCAAGAATAAAGATATAATATGAATACGAATTGTTTACACCCTCGACAGAAAGATCTGCAATGTTTATAATACAACCAGTGCATTAGCAGTTGTCTCCATACAACTTGAGCCCAATTGGTCACTTCCTGAGATTTTTGTGGTTCTTGAATAGATTTATTTCGAAAACAACACCTCAGATGAGACAAACTACAAAAACCAATCCCCTCGTAGTATTATGGCACCTTTCCAGGTCTCGAAGATGGAAGCCTTGGATGCAACTTGCCAAGTTGAAGATTAAGGGTTATTTTATTGATCTGAAAGGGTAAGACGACAAACGAAAACAAAAAGTTCAAATTCTAGTGGCAATCTTGCTTATCTGAAAGTGCCAAACGCCAGAAACCAAACTCCGGATATGATATATCCGGCGGGGACTTGTTCTCCTCACAAAATAAGCCATGAGAAAAGGAACAGATAAAATTCATACTTCTAGTTAATTGATTGGCGCACAAGTACAGACAGCGAAGACAGAAGGCTCAAGATACGGATTACCCATATAACTCAAGGACAGCAAAGACAGTAGGTTCATTAAAATGTAACCCGCATGATATGGGTAATCCATAAATTCAAATCAGTGAGGGTTCATAAAGTGTTCAAGAGGATCTAAAACTTTAATATTATGTTAAAAGATTTATTATTCCACTTAAAAGTCTGACTTAAGAGTTGAACAAATTTATTATTATATAAATAAAATTTTAATATATTTTTTAAAAATGTGAGATTTATTATCTACATTTAAATATATCCTTTCACATGCTCAAATCATTGGACTTGTAATGTTACATTATGTGAATAGTGCATGAACTCAAATTACCCTGAGTCTATAGAAGATCATTATGTAATTTAAAATTCAATTTAAAAGTTAATAAAATACATTATTATATAATAAAAAAATCTTACTATATGTTTTAGTAATGTTAGACTTATTATACACGTCTAAATAAGAAATATAATATTTTATTCTATTTAGCCTTGGAGAAATAAAAGAAGAGAACAAATGTATTAGATAAGCTATTCATTGATAGTTCCAATTTTAGGAACCACAACATTGTCCCTTGAAATTAGATAGAGTTTGAAAAGAAACTCTAAAAGAAGAAAGAACAAATACTAGTATGTTATGCACTCGATCCGCATTTACACATACCACACTTTCTTTTGAAAAGGGTAAACTGCCAAATTCTATATCGATAAGAAAACCCTTTTTGTTCAATAAACTTTAGTCATCTTTAACTTTTCGATCTCTCTAAACCCCATATTACTCCTTCCCTTCTTTTTTCTTTACGGCATCCATGGATTTTCATGGAAAAATGGTTGTCACCTTGGCCTCCACAACCTGTCAACTCACCTAGACTGTCCCAAAGGCCAAAAGCCGAAGCTGAAACTATCGTGCTTGGACATTGACATTTCGCACCTCTTGCATCTTCAATCTCAGAAATTTGTTGCCGACAATGGCTAATTTAGAATCGGTTTAGCTCGAAAGAGACACCTTTCTAGGTTTTAAAGGGAAAACAGGGCAACGGACTGAATGGGCCAAACCAAAACAAGAAGTCACATCTAACCTGTCGACCCATATCACTTCGACCGTTGTTAACACGGCATGTTCCCCCTTTTCGCCCATCGGTTGATGCACTTTAATGTACTTTTTCTGATAATCAACAGCAGTGGTTCTGTTATTGAGATTCAACAAAAAGCTTGTGCACTTCAATAAAAAAATATTTTTTGAAGGTCTTCCGACGAATTCCATTGACCTTATTGGTCTCTAATGGAACAAGGTTTTAACGCTCACAATTTAGACCATTTGCAAGGACTTGGGCTTGCCGAAAGAACTGTTCCAAAAGTCTCTAAAGTAGAAATGACATGAAGGACCGATAGATTGCTTGTTAGCAGTCAAGCAAGGTCCTGAAGTTCGTAGCTGCTGGATGCCAATTGTAATCCGTTGAACCTCATTGCTCTTGTTAGCAGTCAATCAGCTGATTCAGATGACAGGGCTGCATATTGTCCACTAGAACATACTCGTTGTGATGTTCTCTGGATGTAGTAATATTTTGTCGATATCATTATTTCATAGTTATATTGACGTCAGAATTATTCAATCAAAGCGACAGAAATTGTATCGCAAACTATAGGGAATGGGACTATGGTTGACCCAGTCGAGATCTTGCTCACCTAATTTTTCAACATAGGGAATGGGACTACAATATTGCTAAAATGAGCTGACATAATAATTTGCAAAAGGCATTCAAGAACCAAAAGGAAAAGATACTAACCAAAAAAAAAAAAAAGTCATAAATAAGCAGCACATGAGAATAATGAGTAGAAAAGGCACCAATATGCAATATACTCCACATATTCTGGGCCAAACAGTTTGGGCAAGACTGTTTTGTTGGCTTATGCTGAATCTTGAGCGCTTTCCACTTAAAATGAAGACAGCGATGTAATCACTGGATTCATTAGGGTTCAATAATTTAACTAGATGTCCTTGTAATAGAAGATGTCCTTGTAAATTCCGTAGCCTCCATCAAGTGAAATAACTAATCCCTTAAGTACAATGTAAGTTTGGTTCATAGGTCAAGTGTTTATCATTGATGTTTTTAATAAAAACCACTTCGTTAAGGTCCATGTAGCAACAAAAAACCATCGTAGATGCATGAAGTAGGAAAAAGAGAAACAACTTATTTTATTTGATTCAGCATGGATTTAAACTGTCGCCTCTGTCATCTTGGTCGTAATATTTTAATCACGATGTTCTCATTTGAGCAACCACATGAGCCACATAAAGTAATCAAGTCTGATTTTCTAATCAATTTGTTGAAATTTGAAATTAATGAACCGTCATTAATTATGGCTTTCATGGTGCCACTGCACAGCTGAAACCCTAGTGAAATGTTTAACTTGTATGTATATGTTCGAATATTGACACTACATAGTCTGCATTATCATTGGGTTTAGATGGTTCATTGTCCAGAAAATGATTTATTTTGACAATTCAGGTGCGATAGAAAGTAGTAGAATAATCACTTTAGCATCCTTTCCGGGAATGGTATCTCATTCCCAGACATACTAAACGTACGATGTCAACATCCTCAAGGGTAGGAAGAAATATATGAAATGATTGAAGATCGTTTTACTGTAATCTGTTTGCTTTCGAATGCTGTAGATGAGATAAGCGGAACAGATCTTTAAGGCCGTCCAAGTTTGGCTTTGTAACATTTTCTTCTTTTATTCTCTCAGCTGCTGGCCTGGAGAAGGTGGCCGCAGCTCCTCAGGCTAAATTGGAGCTGGAGATAATTTTGAAGCTAGAGTTTGAGATTAATCTTCACTGATCGTTAGCCGGGATGCTGTAGAATTTGCTGATGGTAAAAACAATGACATAATAGTAAAAATGTTATATTAATATAATTATACAAAACCTAATTGCTAAGATAATTTTTAACTAATTAAGAATGTTCTCAAGCTTTTTGCATGTCTTTACGATACAAACAATTCAGATAAGTTTTTGAAAGTTACTTCCTTTTAGTCACTGTCTTAAAATTTAGAAAACCACTAGTCTAAGTAGATCTTATAAATTTAACCTTGGTATGACTAATGTTGGGTAGATTTAGAAAGCTACACATCAAAACCATGTAACTTTCGAGGTTGCTTCCTAAAGTACATTACCCATGTGGCCAGGTTCGAGCATTGTACCCTTGTTAAGGATAACATAATGCTTATGCATATCAAATATGATGACTTTCAGACCCACTTGTGCTGTGCATCTTTAAGCCATCAGAATTGCATCAACTTCAGAAGCTTCTTTAGCCTTTTTTTTCTGCTAGATTCTTAGAAGAAGGAATCATAGTTTTTTTCTTTTGACATATATGCGGCCCCCTTTTGAATAATTTGTTTAGAACTATTCGTTATAAGTGGAATATTTTCCAACATCTAGACCAATGTAACCCTCGTAACGTGTGATTAAAATTGCTGTATTGGAAGCTTCCAACATTAGTGTTGGAGAAGCCGCTGGTTCAGCTCTCGTCCACGTGCGGCCAACAAGTATATTACTATAAAATGAAAAGGGAAGATATTATCACAAAGATAAAAAGGAAAAGGAATGTTAAGAAGACAAAAGTAGTATAAAAGAAAAGAACAACTTAGTATTCTAAATAGATTCTTCCAATCGTGCCCGGATCAAACGGTCCAATAAGAAAACTCATCAATACAAAACTTTTTTTTTTTAATTATAACAAAAAAGATATGGTGGAAAGTTAATGACATAACTGATCTTCACATCAAGAGCTAGTGGAATTTGTGATAAAAATAACAGCAAACGATAACATATGATGACAAAGTTATGTTTTCGCTACCTACAAATTGTAGAGGAAACTCTGTATTCTCGCCGACCAGAACCGAACCATATCATCTGTCATGGATACTCATAGCTCAATGGAGCTTCTACCAGACCAACTTCCTAAAGGAACCTTTTCTGAGAACCTTGACCTCTATCTAAGGGATGATTTCTGGTACAGACCCCGTCATCTCGAAGCAGAAGCGGCCTTTCACTCGCTGTTTGAAGCTCGTGCTGATGATGTTTTTTTGGCGTCCGCCATGAAAACAGGTAGCACATAGCTCAAAGCCCTTTCCTTTTGCATTATGCAAAGGCGATATGGTGAGAATGCTGAGAAGTATGAGGACCCTTTGGCCATACAACACCCTGCGTTCTATGTTAGGACGTTAGAAGTCCAAATTTAGACGCAAAAGCCACCTCCTGATCTCTCAGGTATGCACTCTCCTAGGCTATTCCACACCCACTTGCCTTATAGTGCCCTTCCTGAATCCATTAAGAACTCTAAGTGCAAGATTGTTTACATAACCCGGAACCCAAAAGATACTTTGGTTTCAATGTGGCACTTCTTCAACGAGCTTAGGGCGCCTGACAAGGATCCATATCCCTTAGAAAATGTGGTCGAGAGCTTTTGCAATGGTATTTTCCACTTCGGGCCATTCTTTGACCATGTTTTACAGTATTGGAACGAAAGCTTAAAGATGCCTCAGAAAGTACTTTTTCTGACGTACGAGGGGCTACAAAGAAACCCAAAAGAACAAGTCAAAAGGCTTGCTTCGTTTCTCGGGAAGCCATTTGTGGAGGAGGAAGAGGTTGAGCGGTTGATATGGAGGTGTAGCTTGGAGAGGCTAAAAAACTTAGAAGTAAACAAGCGGGGGCTGGAACCCTGGGTTGGGATGCCAAACAGTAGTTTCTTCAGGACTGGTGTTGTTGGGGACTGGAAAACCACCTTGACACGTGAAATGGGCTACCGCATTGATCAAATTACCAGCAAGAAACTGGAGGGATCTGGCTTAATCTTTGAGTACGATGCTTTAGAGCATCGAGTTGCTGTACCTCAGTAAACCTTGCTGCTATGCATTAGATTCGGCTAGAATAAGAGATGCTAATTCCGTTATCAGTCTAAGATATGCCAACTTTTATACCATAATTCTATTTTTCTCAGTCAACTCTTCTTCTTTTCTTTCATTTGCACAGGCCCTACTAAGTTCCCCAATACAAAATAAATTTGGCAAGAACACTCTGATTTGATTTTGTTTGTTACGTTTTACACGCATATAAACACAAAGATAGCGTGAAAGTAGTGATAGGATGTGACGTGGGTGCCATGCGAATTAATTGACACAAGGGGTCAAGAAGAAGTAAAAGACACGACTCTTTTGTGTAAGGAGAATGGCTAACGTGTTGACAGCACATACTACATAATAGACTTTAAGAGAGTAGACTTGCAAAAAAGTCATACTCTACTTGAGTGATTAAGCAAAGCACTCCTTTGTTTCTAGTTCTTAAAATGTTCTAATTGTAGTTCATCTTTCTTAACTAGTTTTGGACTGTAATAGGAGAGTCTATAGAAGTAAGTGCTAGCTTTTGTACTGCTCGAAACATTGAATACAAGAACTGCTTCTTGGTCCATCTCTATTCCAAACCTTCTTTATTTTGCATTGCTTAAATGCACATAAAAACAAACAATGGCTTTGCAGCCAAGTTGCGATTGAGTTTTATCTTTTTCTCTCATATGTCCGTTGTTTCAAAAGCTCTCATGGCTTCATCATCCTCAACTTCATCTTCCTTTGCTTCCACCTTACAAACCCTAACACTCATTCTGGTTCTCAACTTTTGTTGCCAATCTTTGATGGCATCGATTATCAAAATTGGGCCATCTATATGACCACTTATCTTAAAGTTCAAGGATTGTGGGATATACTTAAAGAAGGGATTCCAAAAGTTAATGATGAAATAGCACTCACTATAGCTGAATGTGAAAAGCACAAGAGAAATTTGGAGGAGTTAAAGACCTTGATGGTGTTGTAGCTCTCCATGTCCAAAATAGCCTTCAACTACATCAATCAAGCCATAACTCCAAACGAGGCATGGACCACTTTTGAAAATGAGTTCTTAGGAACTTTTAAGGTGCATTATTTTCAGATTCAAGGTTACAAATGTGATCTAGAACTGCTAGAAATAGAAGAAAATGAGTTGATCTCATCATATAATAGTAAAGTTAATGAAGTAGTGAGCAATATTAGATCCTTGGGGGGAAAATTGCCTAACTCTTAGGTTGTAGAAAAAATCCTAATTAGTTTAACCCTTAAGTATGACTATACTATAACCATTTTTAAGGAGACAAAGGACTTTGAAAACATGCATGTTTTCGAACTTGTTGGATCATTGGAAGCTTTTGAAAAATGAGTTAATAGAAAAAGGGAAAAGGGTCATTTGGAAACTATGTTTAGAGCCAAAGTGTCCCTAGAAACCAAATCTACTAACAAGTCATTTTAATCTAGTGATCAGTTGGTAGAAGGGAAAGTAAGGTATCCACAATGTGGGATATGTAAGAAGACAAACCATTTGGAAAAATTCTATTGGCATAAAGGAAAAGATCCTTATTGTCATTACAAAAAGTTTAGGCATTCAGAAAAAAAACTACAAGTTTAGAGGAGGACAACAAAGTAACTTAGTGGAAACAGAAGAAAAACCTGTAGAGGATATGCTATTCTTTGTTAGTCTCTTAGCATAACGTGTTGATCTTACTTTGTGGCATATAGATAGTGGGTGCATGAATTATATGACCCCTTACGCTAGTGTGTTTAGCAAACTTGACAACTTTAGGTCTAGAGTTAGACTTGGAGATGATAGGTACATTGAGATAGTTGGAAAAGGGGAAGTTTCAGTATGCACTACTAAAGAAGTAAGGGTTATACATGATGTTCTGTTGGTTCTTGCACTTGGTTCAAATTTACTAAGTGTAGACCAAATGATGGAGAACAATTATGTGTTGCTCTTCAAAGGAAAAATCTGTCATGTGTTTAAAATGAGAAAATGGTTGAAAGATAGTTGTTGTTGACATGAAAAATGCTAGAAATTTTCCTTTAAAGTTTGAATATGCATCACATGTGGCCATGAATGCAAGTGAAGACTTGGGGTGGCTATGGTATAAGAGATTCGGCCACTTAAACTTTGCTTCTCTTGAATCACTACATAATAATGAAATGGTGGAGGGACTACCACGGATGAAACAAGCTAGAAGAATTTGTAAAGATGTCAATTTGGAAAAAAATTAGAAAACCATTTTTAGGCAAAGAAAAGCAAGAAAAGAAAGTGTCACTGAAAGTAGTACACACTGATGTATATGGTCCTATGTGTACATGTACAAATGAAGGAAACAAATACTTCATTCTATTCATTGATGATGCTACTTAATTATGTTAGGTGGACTTTTTGAAAGAGAAGTTATGAGCATTTCAGTCTTTCCTAAGGTTCAAAGCTGCAATAGAAAAAGAAAGTGAGAAGAACATTAAGATCATTCATTTTGACTAAGGAGGTGAATACCTCTCCTCTAAGTTTAACTTGTTTTGTGCAAAAAATGGCATTAAGCATCATCAATTTACTACTAGCTATTCTCCATAACAAAATGGAGTGGCTGAATGAAATAATCACACAATTATAAGATGGCTAGAAATATGCTGGAAGAAAAAAGAGTATTGAAGGAGTTTTGGGCTGAAGCTATCAACACAACAGTGTACATTCTTAATCACAGTCCAAACTTAATATTTGGAAAGGATTGCACCATATCAAGCTTAGACTTGAAGGAAACCTAGTGTGGATCATCTGAAGATTTTTGAATCTTTATGTTACGTTCATGTTCCTAAGTAACTTCAAAGCAAGCTAGATTGCAAAGCAAAGAAGGGCATACTGTTGGGATATAATTTGGTGTCCAAGGCATACCGAGTTTACAATCTATCCAACAAGAAGCTAGTTGTGAGTAGAAATATTTAGGTGGATGAAAAAGTAATATGGAACTGGAATCTAAATGTAAGTGAACCACATAATGTTTATTTTCCTTGCTTGATCAAATACAATGACAGTACTGGTGAGCTAACAGAAAGAATACTAGTTGAAGAGAGCCTAAAGCAGATAACTCCTATATAGATTAGAGATGTTGCCTTTGATTCTATGTAGTCAATGCCACCTCAAAGAAAATTCTCCAGCATGTCACTAGTTTAGATAAGGAATCTTGAGGAATTATACGAGAGCTGTAAAATGGCTACCTTGGAACCAGTCACATATGAGGAAGTTGTCGAAGAACAAGTTTGGCAAGAAGCTATGGATGAAGAAATCAAAACCATTGCAAGAAACAAGACTTGGTCATTGTAAATTTCCAAAAGGAAAAAAAAATGGTTAGATTAAAATGGATTTTTAAAGTGAAAACAGATGGAGAAGGTCATATAATGAAGCACGAAGCAAGATTTGTAGCTAAGGGATATTCTTAAATTCTTGGTGTTGATTTTGGAGAAACATTTGCTCCAATAGCAAGGCTAAAAACAATAATACTACTGCTTGAAGTTGCTGCTCAAATGGCTGTTATGTGTAGCTATTGGATGTCAAAGCTATATTTCTAAATGGTGAAATTGCAGAGGAAGTTTATTTTCAGCAACCTCAAGGATATGTAGTCAAGGGAGCAGAAACCAAAGCCCTTAAACTACATAAGGCACTTTATGGATTACGTTAAGCATCAAGAGCTTGGTACAGTAAAATCAGCAAGTATTTTGTAGACCAAGGTTTCATGTGCAGTCTGAGTGAACTAACCTTGTTTGTGTCATTTAGAGGTAAATCAGTTATTCTCGTATCCATTTATGCAGATGACTTGATATTTATGGGTAATGATGATAAAAGGTTGGTAGAGTTCAAGTCTAAAATGTTTCACACATTTGAAATGCACATGAATTCATGAAGTTCTTCTTGGGGTTAGAAGTGTATCAAATGGAGGAAGGGATTTTTATTTCCCAGAGCAAGTTTGTGAAAGGGTTGTTGGCTAGGTTTAACTTGGCTCATTGCAATCTAGTTGATACTCCACTAATGTGAGAGAGAAGGTTGTAATAAAAGACAACATTGGTGAAGCAAATGCAAGTGCTTTTAGAAGCCTTATTGGAAGTCTACTCTACTTAACAGCAATACGTCTTGATATAATGTATCATATATCGTTGTTGTTAACGCTTATGCATAAGCCTATAAAAGGCCATCACAATAGGCTCAAATGTATATTGAGATACTTAAAAGGTATGGATGATTTTGGCCTTTGTTATTCCAAGTCAAACAACTTTGAGTTGATAGGTTTTTGTGATAATGACTAGGTAGGAAATGAAAATAACTCTTGAAGCACAAGTGGATTCTTATTTAATCTGGGTGACACAACCTTCAATTGGTCAAGCAAGAAGTAAGTTTTGTTTCTCTGTCAACTGTAGAGGCAGAATATGTAGCTGTTGCATCTACTGCTTGTAAAGTAGTGTGGTTGCGTAGACTTTTAATTGAGATCAGGTTTGAACCAAAAAATGAAACATTCATCTATAGTGATAGTAAGTCTGCTATTGCAATGACTTAAAATCCTAGTCATCATGCCAGAACAAAGCATGTGAACATAAAAGTTCATTATGTTAGAGAATTGGTAAAAGCAAAAGAAGTGAAGTTCGTGTACTGTCCAAGTGAAGAACAACAAGTTGATATCTTCACAAAGTGTCTTCCATAAATTCAACATGAAAAGCTTAGAGAGAGCATTGGAGTAAAGGCACACCCCGTTAAGGAAGAGTGATAGGATGTGACGTGGGTGCCGTGTGAATTAATTGACACTAGGGATCATGAAAAAGTAAAAGACATAACTCTTTTGTGTAAAGAGAATGACTAACGCATTGTAGACAACATATATTGCAAAATAGACTTTAACAGAGTAGACTTGTAGAAAAGTCATACTCTACTTGAGTGATTGAGCAAAACACTCCTTTGTTTCTAGTTCTTAAAATGTTCTAACTGTAGTTCATCTTTCTTAATTGGTTTTGGACTATAATAGGAGGGTTTGTAGAAGTAAGTGCTAGCTTTTGTATTGCTTGATGCATTGAATACAAGAACTGCTCCTTGTCCATCTTTGTTCCAAACCTTATTTATTTTGCACTACTTAAATGCACATAAAAACAAATAAGTAGGATTGTGGAAGCTTGTCCTCGCTCCACTTCTTGGTTCATGGTAACACCTTTCCATCAATGAAACTGTTATATATTTAATAGCTTATATTCCTAAGGTATGGAAGTAGAAGTAATAAGAATGGTTATGTGGGTGGATTCTTATAAAGGGTCCAAATGTAAAAAGAAAGCAGTTATTGAAATAATTTTTTTTTAAAAAAAAAACAAAGGTTTATGCTTTCATCTCAAGAAAACAAGGATCCCTTTCTTTATCAAAGAACCAAAATCCTCATATCCTCTTTTCATACATGCCTTTAGCCGGGCACATAACAAAAACCTTCTTTATCCTTAGTAAAAAGAGCTTTTCAAAGATCTCAGACCATTAGACATAATTGTTTAGGTTAGAGAGTTGCTGAACCGTGAGAACCAGTTTAGACTTACTAGAAGGAAAGGTGTAAAGAAGATCCCCAACTTCTATGTACCTTGTGGTGATGGTGATGAAAAGGAAGGAAAATGGATGGGGATTCTTTCACTAGCCTTATTGACCTAAATTTGAATTTAGGCTAGATATCTAACCTAGATAGAACCAAAATGGGTATGGGTCATGTTCTTGTTTGGTGCACACTCAAACCCCTCTCAATTTGATTAATTAGACATTACCCAATTGATGTCAGGCTTCAACTTGGATTTAGGTCATTTTGTGGAAGTATAAGATCAATACTTAGACATTACATTAAAAGGTTCACTTTTTTTCTTAAAATTTTCTTATAAAAGAAGGGACCACCATTATATATAAAGGGCTTAATAAGCTAGTTTATTGATAATAAATGTCTTCATATTATATTTCAACATATCCTTTTATCTAAGTGTGAAGAAAGACTTTCCACGACAACTTAACTCTTATCAAGTTGAGACACTAAATGGGTAACTAGGCATTGGAGTGTATAATGGTTCCAATGATCTAGATTTTCTTCTTCTTTGGTTGGCTTATTATTTAGAAAAATACTTTCAAAGATTCAGAAAATGACTTCCTTTTATTCATAGAACTGGATACAAAACTTGAGTAAAAACTTACCCTGTTGCATTGATTCTATTCACCCTATTTAAAACAACCTAGAAGCTTATTGGAAATATCAAATAATTATGATTAACCAACCCATTAGACAATGTTCGTTCCCTTTAGCCTATTACCCAATGATGCAATCAAGATTCCTATTTCCTAGACTCGTAGTAAGACGAGCCTTATCAATTGCAGATTCCAAAGAGATCCCCAATAACATCACCCAAGCAAAAACTGCCCCTTCGTAGAACTTCCATGACTAATCAACATAGATTGACTAATGAGCAAATGAGTATCTCAGTTAAAACTTGACCCCTAGTATCATGCTACAAGGTGATGGCAAATCAAAGAAGAACTAATCAAAAAGAGAAAGCCAAAAGTACGAGCCTATTAATGCAATATACTCTAAATCCTCATACTAAATTTTTCATATTCAACATATTACGTGCAAAAACTGGTAAAGTGAGAAGCCATAACCAAACTTCCAAGTGCATTCAGGAGGATGTTATGAGCACAATTGCAACCAGTTTCGTTTGTAACAGGGTAAAATAAATTGAGCTACCTTTCCGTATTTACAGTATAATTTTAAAAAGCTTCTATCATCTACTTTTTTGGGGATTCTTTTATTTGAAATTCCAAGAATCAGAGGAGACGCACAGATCACAGTTATTTACAGCATAATTCCAAGATACACTGAGCCGTTTGGTTGTTTGACCAAAATGTACTTTGCAGGCTATTCAACGTGATTTGAAAGTGAGTGGGAAGAAAGCGAACGAAAATTCAAGCACTTTGCCCCGTCCTGCACCCCAGAAAACCCCCTAGCGTTTCACTGACCTGACCCACAACCCTAGATAAACCGCGCCGCACCCTTCCCAGCAGCCGTCAATCGATTCCACCAACACTCCTAAACATCCTAAACTGCACCACCCCTCTAGAAACCACCTTCGCTTCACGCCGCCCCATTCTCTCCCGCAGACAGATGCGTCGACCCCCATTCCCCATCCCGTGTCACCCCACTTCAGCCTGACCTTGTCGTGGCTCTGTCTCAAAGAAATTTTTCCAAAACCTTGATCATCCTAGTATGGCCCTACAGAATCCGTGTATCACTCCTTGTCTTAGGAAAATCCCGAACAAACTGCATCTCCAGAAAAGGCATTTCAAATCAGCAATCGGCTAGCATCCTAGTAATACCAGATTACTTATTTGACTTTGCTGCATATGTTTGTTGGGATTGTGCTGTTAGTTGTTGTTTGCTGGAGAAAATCTTGGATTTTATATATGTTGTGTTCACTTGACTCAAAGCTGGTAGCTTTCTTAACTGATGTTGGATATTAGTTGCATAATTTCACTTGGGAGTATATATTTGTGCGGTAAGTTAGGGGTGAGTATGGAGCCCTTGACAAAGATCAATGAAGGAGACAAATAGGTGAACCTTAGTGTTAATCTCATTTCAAAGGAAGTAACTTGTGGATAGGAAATATTCCCATCGAACCGATGTCGATGGAATTCGAAGTGGAGCAAAGGACAGACACTGAGCATGAAGATAACAGGGAGGAGATGATGGAACAGCCTAGCGGAGAGGCATCCCCGCCCCGAGAGTGTCAGCTGAATCAACAAGACTGGTTAAGTTCTAGTTCGTCAAACATATCTGGCTATACCGACTGTGACGTCCCGGATAAAGTCCCGCAAGTAAAGCACAATGTTTTTGAGTTTTCTACCAGCGGAGGAAGATTTACGCGACAGCAGGCCAAGTTTAAAAGACAACTCGAAGAACAGAATGCAAAAGGAAAGCAGCCTACAGTGGGCCAAGCCGAGGAGGAGGAGGTCACAAATGCGCCAAGCCGCCATCGAAAAAGCTGCGGCAGGCCAACGGCTAGACGCAAGGTGGCTAAAAGGAAGACTAGGAAACAGAGACGGAAGGAGTCTCCGAGCATTGCAGCAGAGCCTGCACGACAAGAGAGGCGGGAAGAGGAGGCTATGAAGGAGCCCCCACGAATGGATGAAGAGGAGAGTCCCCTGACAATCGAGGTTGCCCCTCAACCACTGAAGATGCTTGTTGATGTATCGTCGGATTCTAGTGGGTCAGCACCGGCACCGAGGCCTCCGCGGTTCAGAGGAATTATCCCTCCCCGTTTCACCAGACCACTAGAAAATAGCTCTAGTTCAGAGGAATGGACCCCAACTTAATGATATCTATGTGTACAAAATTAATGAAACTTTCATTTTGTTCCTTTTATGGGATGTTAGATCTTATAATGTGGTGATTTTGGATCATTCAAAATGATGAATATTAAAGAAAAAAGAGAATTAAAAATAAGAACTAACATTTAAGCCTTTATAGAAGGGACCTGAATTTCTTTAATTAATTAAAGCCTTTTTACGAAAGAGATGTGTGATCTTATTAAATAGAACCCGAATAACAAACAAATCATAACAAATGAAAATAAATTCTAACAAACGGATCTGTTGGTTGTGGTTCAAATGTCCCCACTTTATTTTTTATTCAACTATTTATTGTATTCTCTTAACAAACCTCAATTGCCTTGGAAAATCTCCTTTCTAACAGGCTTTTTTTGAGAGAATCTAGGAACAGTACTTATGACTTTGTTGGAGTTTGTTGCCCATGGTGATATCCTCTTGCCATATATTTTTACATTACAATGTAAACCTAAGAACGATAACTAGTCTTAGGTTTCACTATTATTGCTAACCTCCATGAGGGACTAGGTTGAATGTAAAGGATTGGTGAAATACTTGACCCTATTTTGAAAAGATTAGTAGTCAAACCAAACTCACAAAGGTTGGGTGGAGCCACTAATCAAATTTGGTATAAGTTTGGTGGTTACACTTCATTTATATAATATAAAGGGTCTCATTCCATTTGAAAAAAAATAAAAAATAACTACTAAAAAGTGGGTGGATGTTGCCAAACCAATTTCATTGCATAGATCGAATATTAAGTTGGAGTATGTAGAGCCAAATACAAAGGATCGAAGGATACTTATTTAAACCCTTCCCCATACATAACAATTTTAGCCTTCCATATTTTTAATATTAATAATTTATCTACAAGAAACCAAAGCACTCTATTCATGATTTTTTTCCAGAGCATGACCTAAAGAGAATTTGAATAGGTAAGATCCTTTCTTATTTGCTATCACCTCAGACAAGCCCTACTTACGCCATAGCATATAAGCAATGCTTTTCACTAAAAGAAAAAGGAAGCTTAAGTCCAAAATATATCCAATGAATGCATGCTTAATTTTTTCTTCTCCTTTTTAAAATACTAAGATGGTGGATACTCCATCGTCTTTGCATTTTATAGGTCTAGTTTTATAATGAACCCTTTAACTATCAAACAAAGGAAGGTCTAAGTTATCCATCAAGTGTAATTAGTAAATCATTGTACACATATCACCTTACAAAACAAATGAAGAAGTAGGATTATGGCCAAATTTGTATTGAAGCTAATGTTACAAAACTATTAGTGATGAATTTGACCTCTCAAGCAACAAAGGGCAATGAAATCAATAAAGGTAAAGGTGAATTACCAATGAAGACCTAAAGTGTGCAAGCAATGTCAAGTTTTTGGCTATTAAGAGAAGACATGACCAAGGAACCCAAAGAATATTAATGAATGTAAGAAAACTGAAGGTACACAAATAAAGAAGACAAAGGAAGTATAAACAATTGTTACAAGAAAGAAATCAATAAGGTCATCACCCTTTGAACCTAAAGAGAGTGATACCACAACAACTAATCTTGCTAAAGGGGATAAGGGAATTATTAAGTACATAAACTCTGGTAATACCACCATATTATTCCAAATCATGCTCAAGCCATGGTTTCAAGCCCTATTAAAAGCAAAAGTAAGGAGTAGTCCACTTTGGAAGGTGATGAGTCTCTTTCCTTTTACTTATGAAACAAAAAGGATAAGGATTTCATCAAAGTGAAAAAGAAATGGTAAAATAAACAAAGGCAATACAAGTGTGGGAGGTACAAATAGGGAGGGAAAAAAGAATCGAGTTGGTTGTGGCACCATTGCCAATATAGCCTAATGATTATTGCCTTTTGAAGGGTTAAATGATCCTTTTAAGCATAAGAGAGTTAAGCTACGTATTAGAACATATAAGCTATCTATATTACCTTGTTGGAAAATAAAGTCAAGTTGGTGAATAAAATAAAGGTTCAAGATGCTCTTTATAAAGAATTAACCTATTGTGACAATGACTTAGCCAACAAGTATGGAAGAATATTAGTGGGGTGGAATCCAGGCCAAATCTCCCTTAATTTCTTACAAAAGTCTAACCAAGGTATACACTGACTTAGCCAACAAGTATGGAAGAATATTAGTAAGATCTATCATTCTTTGGACCATTATTCACATGGAGAAAATAAAAATACCAATTATGAGTAAATTAGATAAAATCATAATTAATCAGTGTTGGAACCAACGTTTCCTAAAAGCTTGAGTCTAATTCTTATGCCTTAGAACTTTAAACCATGCACCAATCATCACCAAGTTTAATCTAGAAGCTCTTAGAATTAGGAAGTCTATCAAGGTTTTTAACATGCGGATAACCTATCAAGATTTCCTTCCCCTAGTAGATGAAACTTGATATGCAACAATAGTATAATGATCTCTTTTATACTTAATCTTGTGGTATACCATTATAGACCTTTTTTTTAACAATATCATATATAAATGTGTGGCAAAACTCGTATGCAATGAGTTAACACCAATATTCCCACATATCATATCCAAATGTCAATTTGCTTATGTGAAAGAAAGAAAAATAACATACAACATTGGGCTCAAAAGCTACTACATAGGCATCACAAGAAAAAAGTTAGTCTAAAGTTTGCTTTAAAAGTTGACATTATAAAGGCATATGATTCATTAATTAAGACTTTTATAAAACGATAAGGACGTAATGGGAGTTCTAGTGAGTTTTTTTGAATGGGCATTAACTAAGACATTGCCCATTCAAAATCAACATTAACCTCTAAATGGACAAGGTTAACAAAGCTTCTACCAATGGGATAAAAATGAATGAGGTGGTAGCACTACAAAATAAAGCAGGTCAAAGGAAGATGATTATGAAATATGTCAAGAAAGTTAATTTTGAGACATTGCCTATTCACTTAGTCATATGATTCATTAATTGAGACTTCTATAAAAATAAAAAAAGACGCAATGGGAGTTCTAGTGAGTTTTTTTATGAATGGGCAGTATTTGATATGATATTTAAATGAATGTCTAATAATTGGTTCTCAATTTTGGTGTAAGGAAAAAAACATGAGTTTTTCAAATCAACACAAGGTCGTTGACAAGGAAATCCGTTATCTCCAAGCATTTTCATACTAGCTCAGAATGCATGTAGTCAAAAGGTTAATTATCTTATGAATATGACAACAAACATTGGGGTATTCAAAGGAGATAATCATTTTGGAGGTGTATCACATTTACTCTATGCTGATGACATGCTTATCTTTATAAAGTTTTCAACAATCCCTAAAAGGCATAATGACCCTTATAAAGGAATATGAAGCTAATGTTAGGCAAAAGGTTAATGTGGAGAAGACGTGAGTAATAGGGTTAACGAAGTTGGATCCAACTAAGAAAGATATTATCAAACAAATAATAGGCTTCTTTTTTACAAACTTGCCAATTAAGTATTTGGATATTCCATTATTCAAAGGTAGAAGTCGAATACATTATTTCGATAAGTTGGTGAGGCAATAGCTAATAAAGTACATAATTGGAAAGGTAAATTCTTATCTTAAGGGGGCAAGTTGACATTGATAAAAAGTGTTTTTACTTCTATGTCAATTCATACCCTTTCTATTACCAAAGTAATTAAGATAATCATACAAAAGAATAATTGAATAATATCTAACTTCATATGGAGCAATGGGGGTGGAAATGGTAGCCATTAGGTTAAATGGCAAAATATACACAGCCTTTAAAGGAAGGAGGATTAAGAGTTCGTAATCTTGAACAAACTATACAAGCTCTTCAAATAAAGTTTGCATGGTGACAGATGCAAGGACAATCATTGTGGGCTTCCATTATGAAATCAAAATATAGGCATCCCATGAAAGCAATAAAAAAAGGCAAGAAAAATACACATTCAAATACATGGAAAATGCTTCTACCTTGGGTGGATTATGCTATTAAGCACATAAGATAAATTACTGGGGACGGTAAATGTTCATTTTAGAAGGATTATTGGCTTAAGCAACCTCTTTGGGATCTTATATATCCGCAATAGGATATCATAGTTCAAAAAGTTCTATAAAATTAGAACTTTGTAAGGAAACATTTATCTAGTGAGTAGCAACATCAGGTAAACAAAATTGTATAAAGTCAAGATCTTTATCAGCTTGTTTGTGATTTAAGCACATCATGAGAATTTTTGGCCTCCTTGGTATACCATGATCGAAAAATCAAAAAAGATAGGGTAATTTGGGAAAAGTTTTTATGGAACAAGATAATACCTCTCAATATTGGATTGTTCATGTGGAAGCTTATGCATTATGGAGTCTTTATAAAATGCAACATGTAAAGGAGGGGAATATAAATGGCTTCTAAGTGCTATTGCTGTGAGGCCTAAAGGAAGACTATGAATCATCTATTTATACATAATGCATTGGCATAACAGATTTAAAGAACATTTGATGACACACTTCATGTAACAATTAGATTTAACTTTATTTTTAATCTTGTTTCCTTATGGTATTTAGAGGCCTCTTGGCACAATCAAAGAGAAACTATTATCACCATCTTGGGAAGTGTCATTATGAGGAGGATTTGGTTAGCTAGGAACTTAGCCAAGCATGACAACAAAGGTATGTCCTTATATAAAATCAACAAAGATGTCACACATTGGATGTTCCATAACCAACAAAGTTGTCACACATTAGATGTTCCAACTGTCTGCACTCATACATGTGAAGGTTTAGGTAAGTTTTCTTGATCAAATATCATTATGTGTTTTAAAAATTCCTATTGTTTCTAATCCATTACGACAAGGAGTTTGGGTCAAGTGGCAATCCCCACCAATAGGGCAATACAAATTGAATATAGATGGCTCATGTATCATGGGAAACAATGTTGGAAGGGGAGTACTTACAAATCATGATGGAAACATCATTATGGCTTTTTCAATTAAGTTGGCACTTGGTAATAGTGTAGATGCCAAAACCTACACCTTGTTGAAAGACCTCAAGATATATTAAAAACAAAATCAGATACCCCATATAATTGAATTGAACTCCTTTTATCTAGTCCAATGTCTACTTAAAAAATGGAAGATTCCATGCAAACTAGAGTATGTCATTATATAGTGTTTATCCATGATACCAGCATACACAAAAGTGCAACATGTATGTTGAAAGGAAAATGGAGTTGCAAACCGTCTTGCTAATCATGGCCATACAATCTAAAATGTGAAACTTTTTAACCATTATAGCTTTATTGTTTTCAAAAAAGATTAATTCGCCATAAGGTTAAGTGAATGTGTTACCCAATGTATTTCATGCTTTATTTTTAATTGTGGTAGTTTGGTATATATGGTATTTTACCTTTTCTAAGGGTTAAACTTACATTATATTTTTGTACGTATCTAAGATATGGTTATTACACCCAACCTCATTATTATTAATAAAATTTGTTAGCATATCATCCATTTTTTTTCAAAAAAAGAATATCTTGTATTAAATTAGAAAAAATTTCAGTGAATATTAATAAAGACCTTTTTCATGGGTAAAAGCTTCCATAAGGGGACCCATTATGCCATTATATATTTGTAATTGCTATGGAGGCATTATCAAGTTGCTTGGCAAATTCTATGGATGCTTTAGGGTTTTGACACAATTAGCAATGTTCTAAGAAAGCTATAACACATTAGAGTTTTGTTGTAACCTATTCTTATTTCATAAAGGAGACAAGAATTCTATAGAGGTCCTCATTATAGGTCTTCAAAGGTTTAAATCAATGCCAAGCCTTCAACATAAACCAAAGAAGACCAATGCATACATTTACAATGTGGGGCCAAAGGTGCTGGATTTCATAATAACATTGAGATACACCATCGAAGAGCTTCTTTCAAAGTACCTAAGGGTTTTTTTATCATAAAAAAATGAAAAATCAAGATTGTAAATTTCTGGTTGAAAGGATCCTTGCTAAAATCCAGCACTAGATTAGCAAGTTCTTGTCATATGTGAGAATAGTTTAGTTGATCAAGTCATTATTCTTCTCAATGCAAACATACTAGCTTTCCTATATTCATCATTTCTAGTAAAATATACACGTCATTATTCTTCTCAGTGCAAACATCCTAGCTTTCCTATATTCATCATTTCTAGTAAAATATCAAAAGAAATGGACCAAATGATTGGTAAATTTCTATGCTTGGGCTTAGAACTGAGCATGCATAGTGCTAAAGTTGTTTGTAACCAAGTACGTACAAGTTGAAGGTGGCCTAGGTATACGAAAAATCAAAAATGGAATAAAATCGTACAAACATAGTGGAGCTTGCCCGGCTATGGGAAAACGCCGTTGGCCACCTAGCCTGAAGTGCCCAATCTGGACCAAGTTAGAGTTCGGCTTTCCTCCTTCTGCTACCAATGGTGATGAATCTACACCCTAACAAAACAATTAACTACGAACAAAATCTCCCCTACTTCCTTGAATGCCCTGTGCTGTGGATAGATTTAGAGCTAAAGAACTCGATTGAGCTCTTAAGCCAGACAATAGAAAACCGTTCCCAAACAGTAGCTAATATGCAATCAAAGAAACCCAAAACAACACAAAATCAGAAGGAAAACACATGAAAACCTGGTCTTATCAAAAGGGAGACTCGAACCTCAAGTTTGAGGGAAACTCCCAGATAGATTATCACCAAAAACACCCTACCCAATCTGTTTGTGTGGCATGAGATATACCCCCTATACGTTTCTATAGAAGCACTGTTTTACCCTTTTCTCCCTAAGAAACCCACATTTGACCACCCCATGTGGCTAAGCAAAACCCACAACTTTATACAACCCAATGCATAGTAAGTCAACAATCAACAACACAAAAACCTTATAAAACCTTCCATGTCAGGTGCTGTTTATGCCTTTGTCCATTAGCTTGATCACCATGCGCATGCAGTTTTCTTCCTAAGTCTCTTGACGGTGTAGGCTCATTACACAAAGCACATATAGAATCTTTTTGACTTCTAAATCTATTTGGTCATCATGGGTGAACTCCTATCTAGTAAAAAATAGACGCTTTTGGAGTATACAACTAGGGAATGACTCTTGGAGCTGGAAGAATATTTTGAAGGATAATTCTCTACTTGTAAGCCAAATGAAATAGATGATTGGTAATGAAACATCGGTGAAATAGATGATTGACTATCCTCCTAAGATGCACTGCGTTCGGATGTTTCATCAAATTCTGTGGCTAAGAGGCACTGCGTTCTTCCAGTGGAAACACCCAAACTTCCAAGGCATGAAAAGTCAAAAAGAACCCACTTAATCTTTTGATTACATGATCTCGTGATTGTTTGTGTTATATATGCACACAGGATATTTTATGAATGTTTTGCGTTGTAGCCTATCTGTTTAAATAAGTTCCAAGCCAGTGAAACAAGGAGTCTATAGGCAGTAGCTTTCCAATACTTCACTTTCTTCTCTTCGTTTAGCATTTTTTTCAAGTTCCAATGTCTTAGAGGCAAAACAGTAGTCAATAGACAATCTGCAATGATTCAGACGCTTTATTTTGTAATTGCAAACCTTCAAGTCTATCATATCTCTTTGTATATTTTAAATATACAGCCGTGTTAGTCAGTACACCCAAACGCATTTCTCCTTATTTTTGTGCTTTAAATTAATGAGTTTTGGGTCACATCAGCAAGTGTTAGAGCACCGATCATTGTTTTATGTTCTATTCTCAATTTGTGCGGAGAACACTGGGGGCTTTACTCAATGAAACATAGTAAAACCGTCATAAATGTTGCAATAGTTAATTTTCTTTTTTGGTCTTGACCAAGGAAACAATTATTTGTATGAGGATAATAGACATCCACTTAGATTGTACATTTTTTAAATAAATAAAAAAGTAAAAAAAGTAAAGACTTCACCGGGTAGAAAATGGTTTGGAATATAACAAAAAATGAGAGGAATGGGTCGGTAATTTGGTTAATTTTATGAAGTCCCCATGGAAATTGACCCAAAAGAGGATTTTGGATGTCTTAATCAAGGTGCAGAATTAGCCAAGTATATAAGGTCTAACAGGAAATCTTCTTCAAAGTCACATTCAGTCCGAATTTACTTCTGTTACCGCTGGGAATGCAGCTTTTGCCTCTTCAACAGGGGGATATGCCAAAGACCTTCATTTGTCGATGCCTGTACGATGAGAGCCTCAATAAAGACAGGACTGCCACTAACGTCAATTTATCACTGACAATAACATCAAATTGAGCTCCAAAAGAATGGACGGTGGAAAAGTGGGCAATACATTTTGGCTTCTAACTGGTACACGAGGCTGCTCGATGTTCCTTCTAGATTCTAACGGATTGATTTCCTAGGTGGGTAGTGTCCGTCTGGGTGCTCATCTACTTCTTGTCATTTACATCCAAACGATCCTTACACTTGTTAAAGAGACGAAAATCTTATTATCATCATGATGAGTACGATGCTCCATCAAGTCAACCAATGATTAAGAAGCGACACGAAACTTTGGGATCAATTTTGCTATCTGATGGTGCTGCATAAGACATTCAATTAAGGATTAGAGTCCCATGAATCTCGACTTTCTCTAAGATCTTCCAAAAGGATAGATGATTTACTTGAAGAGGTACTTATCGTTCTTTCCATCTTCATTTGGACGTGTATGTGTAGGGCCAGTCCTTAGGAGTGGGATGATTTTCTTATAAATAATTGTAATTACTTACGTGAAGAAAGTAATTTCACAAGTTAATATGCTAGATTTTTACAAGCCAATAGCTAATAACATTTAAAAAAAAAAAGCATTACCAATTTGATCGTATCTTTCATTTATCAAAAAAATTTTCCTCACATGCAATGGAATGGCTGTCCCATTGGAACACTCCAGAATACCACTAAAAGTTGGACAGCAGAAAGCAGTAGGTCAAAGGGATAGAGATGTGCTAGTAGTCAGGCCCCATGAGGAGAGACCAGGTGAAAGTGACGAGGACTGTAGAAAGGGCAAATGGGAGACTTTCCTTTCAATAAAATAGGAAAAAGCAACGTGCTTTGTGCTGCTTTTTCCTACTCCACGATAAGCCCAGCATCCATACATACATTTGAAAGTAGCACAAGGGTTGGAAAAAAGAAGGGTAGAAAAATAAAGCACCACACTCAAGCGTGATCCAGCTTCTATACAGACAAACAGCTACAACTACACTTTTTCTCATATCCTATAGAGCTTCCGGGTCATGTTCCCCACACCAACAAAACTCATCTCGGCTCCCAAAGTCCAAAAGATTCCATTCAATCTCCTGAAAAAACAATACAAGAAAAATGGAGTCACGTGAGTGCACAGAGAAGACTCAGTTCAGATCTGATGAAGGTATCATCGATCGGCATATTCACCCACATGACTTCACGAGATAAGGACATATTTTCATTGGTGAAAACATTGCCCTGTTGGGTTTTCCAATGTTTGTCTGTGTCGTGTACAGATCGTAGTTTTCTACATTAAATATACTGTTATATTAAAATGCTCATCTAAAATAACACCGTATAAAAGTTCTACAGATGAGGGTTTTACTACTTTGTCAATGGAGATGAAGTCATACTCCATTCCAGATTACAGGTTGCATGCTTAGTGGGGTTGCTCAGGCGTTACTCAATCCATTTCTACCATATGTCCCCCCCGGGTCAATAATGTCATAAAAGGTCAGCAGACAACCTGTCCCAATTCCTCGTGAACTTAAGCAAAATGTCCAAGTATTTGTCAATGACAATACAACTATTGTCGGCATCAGACAGCACCTACACATATTTTACCAGCCTCTGCCTCAAATGGACCACTACTTTGTTTCTTCTCCATGTTTATGGACTCTCCCACCGACTTCACATATGATAATAATCGATCAGACACGTGGCCGACCGGAAGATGTGTAACTCTCTTTGATTATTGAGATGATATGGTCTATTCCGATTCTAGTCCTCAGGTAAAATCGAATACTTCATTAGACTACTGGATGTGGCTTGGCCACGTTCAATCTAACTTCATTAGTAATTAAACCATCCTTGTGAACATGGATATCAATTCCCTACGGCTGTAACGTGGACAACGCCACAGATCATAGACCAATTGTAAGCCAGAATAGCGGGAACCGGAAGTCCCAAGAAGAGAGGACGGCAACGGCCGAAAGAGTACAGAGGGCTGAAAATGTAGTCCACTTCTAACATTCCACCGTCGTGATATTTGATGTCCTATTCATGATGAATGGCACAAATTACAGATATTGTACCTTTAGGTATTGGACAGGATATCATCAATCCGGCAGAACTTTGTTGTATCTGATCTTTTGACCAAAAATTTCGAGGTTTGAAGCTAGCTAAAGGCTCCCCCAAAGAGGTACTGGTTTGGAAAGTCAAGTCTTTACCAATCTTCTGACGGCGAGAAAAACAGGACAAGTTGCCCATCAACCACCGGAGATTGAAGGGTGACCAGTCACATCGTGGCACCTAAATTGCACCAAATTTGGATCTTCAAACCCCGCAAATAACTAAGATTATGAGGTACTAGCAGTCACTAGAAGAGCAGCCTCAAACAGTCACGCGAGCTACTACAGATCCTCAGTCTTTTAAAATCTTCCAGCCCCTACCAGAAAGCTCCATATTAACCACTATAAATTGGTGGGTAACCCACCAGCCACATCCCAGCGACTGGAATGCACTCACCAAATTGTTGTGCTGACTTAAGTGCCCATAGTGGACCGAAACAGAGTAGCTACTGGTATCTGATAAGGAACCTTGCCGATCGGCAGAGACAAATGGACAATGGCGCAACCTTACTGAAACAAACAAGCACTTAGCTAGAGTATAAAGGTAACTGGAAGTTGCTGTATTTGAAGGAACCGAGTCTTCAAGAGTGTACCCAAATTAAACCCTATCACATCCCAATTACCATGAAACTGTACCAGGCCGCTAATCCCCTTTAACATTCTGAAACTGATTGTGATAATTTCTCACAGCGGAAAAAATGCTAAACAGACTCGGACTAATCATACACAAACCAAGAAGCCGTCCTAACACGTTCCAGAAGGGAAGAAAGGAGGCAAAAAAATCGACTTTCTAGGACAATAATTGAAGAAAATAACTATTCATCTAAAGTCAAAGCGAAAATAAGAAAACAGTGCTGAGTGAAAACGAATGCATACCCGAGTTCACTTCAATCCCGGAAAACAATGTCGTCTGCGATCTTCATCAATGGTATTAAGCAATCGGGCGAGAACTTCCGTGCAAACAAGTACGAATAGGTAGAATTTGATTCCCTCAACTTGTACACAAGCTCGGCAGAAACTTGATCCGGCGTGTAGATGTGGGGGTGCCCGTCAAAACTATCCGTCCAATTTACCCTCGTAAGCGTGTAATGAGTACACCCATTGGGGTCTTCCATGGACAAAAGCGTTGGAAAGTAGTGCTCTTCTGGGTAACATGTATCGATGTTCAAGCATGGCAGTCTGAACTTCCTCCAAAACTTGCTATCCCTGACAACCAGCAACGCGTGTTTACGGGTCAGCGTAAAAAACTGAGATCCAACCCTGAATTGCCCAAACGGAACTTCAGGAAGCATGACGTTCTCGCCGCGAGCGTTGTAGCGGTCCAATAAGGTAGGCTCGTCGGAGAGAATCTCAATGAAACTCTTGTAAGTTGGGAAGGGCGACGAGACTGTCTCTTGCAAAGTTGTCAAAGGGTTCCGAAAAAGAAAATGATAGGCGAAGCGAAAAGAGTGAAGGGGTACACAGTACTGGGATACGAGAGTGAAGTATGTATTCAACGGATCATCAAGCAGAGCCGTGGCCAGAAGTCTACGAGCAGCGGAGATGAGAGTGGGCGAGGAACGCCCAGTCTTCTTCGCGTGTGTGATGAATCGGCCTTCGAATACACCACCTGGAGGGTTGATTTGAACGGAGGGGTCGGCGTGGATGTAGATATTGTAGAGGTGCTGATTGCCATGGAAGAATTTCTCCCACAAGGGAGAAAAAGTGAGGTCGGAATTGGTAAGAAAAAGAAAGGCAATCTTGGGGTCAGGATTGATGGCAGTACCCAAACGGGAGAGCGAACGCGAGGAGGAAGGCAGGGCGGCCTTGTGGAAGAGGGCAAGGTCATCAAGATCATCCTGGAAGTCTCCCGGAGAGAGGATTTGAGGGGCGAAGACAAACAGAAGGGGTAAGGAAAGGGAAAGAGCAAAGCAGAGAATGAACGGGGTTGGGAAGAACATGGTGCTCCTGTGCAAAGAAAAACTAACCTTTTGCTGTTTCTGGGTTCCGATTTTTGGAGCCGGAAAATGAAAAGAAGTTCCCTTTTTAGGGTTCTGTCGGACTGATCACACTGCTCAGTCGACACACTGAACTGCGATGAAGAAGAGGCAGAGAAGAAAGGATATAGATAGAACCGAAGAATTGGGGCTAGTGGCACGGGTGGATAACAGGGAATAAAGTTAAGTTCCTACCTTTCGCTTTTTCATGCAGAAGTAACCTACAAGAAAAGGTCGAGGCTCTCAACACACACAGAAAAAGTCGGGATTTGGTAAGCTCTAGTCCCTTTCACACCCTCCTTTCCTTCTCTTCAGAAAACAAAAGCCCGGGCTTTATTATGATGGCCACAGAGGGTGGGTTTTGCTTTTAGATTCTTTACCAAATTGACCACAGAGGCTGTGTAACCATGGCTTCATTCAAAAATTTCGAACTTTAACTTTCTGCAGTATTCCTTCCCCACTCTACTTATCTCTTCCATTATTGGAAAAGCCACGAAGCAAACATGCTTATGACCACATATAAAACATTAAACGCGTCTAATTCAATCCTGCCAGGCATGTCCCTTCTGTTTCCCGATATTCACTGCCTCACAACCTTCTCAAACATTCTTCTCCCCTGCTTTCAAGCAACCCTCCCTTTTTGTAAAACTAGCCGTCCTTCAAGATTCTGCAGGCGGCATTGGCATTATTACACCGAAGTTCTTGAAAAAACTGAAGACCGTCTTAAATGTACCGGTCTGTATTGCGCCATCTTAATGTGACTGCTAAGCTTGTAATTCCATTAAAGCTTTCTCTGCATTTATGAGTTTTCTGTAATTACCATAGTAGGTGTCACGAGGGAAGAATTAGAACAGAATTTTCTGGGTGCCAACCCTACATGTGCATCTAAGTAAAGAAAGCACCTAGAGCAACAGACACAACAAATATGGTTTGCTCTTAAGAGTGTTTCCTGTTAGTACCAAAAAGTAACTTTGACAACCACTGAGCGGTACTAGGCTAGTTTCAGCCTATGAGCACTAAAACACAGAAAGGATTCTTTTTTGAGGATTTATTGTTTTTTAAACTGAAATGCTTAAATTTATTGTTTTTTAAACTGAAATGCTTTCTGGGATGCCTCTACTCATCCAATGGCCACGCTTAACAGGTTTAATGGCTGGCTTTGTTAGGCATGGAGGAGTAGCCATAGTGAGCCCCTTCCATTTAATATACTTAACTCACGCACATTGGAGGCGGATCAAATCATGCATCTTTCATATGGGTAGATAGATTATGCAACCACTGAGCACAGACATGGAAAAGGACGGGGCAGTGTACCAGATCTGTACAAAGCAGATCTGCACAGCGATGTAAGTCTTTCCTCATGTGCCTTTTCATTCAAGCACATGTGTAAGAGTGAGTACAGTCAGTGAAGTGTTGTCCAATAGTCTTCCCATTACCCTTAACCTCAACTTTGACCCAATATTATTTTCCTTCATCGAAGTAGTGAACTCTGGGATAAAACATCTCAAAGTTTCATCTTATAAATAGTTAAACGTTCACAAGGGCATCAAATAGGTCATATGTTACGGGTACGTGGGATTGTTCAAGTAGTATTAGGCCCAAGTTCATATGTTATGTGTAAAAATAAGATAAAAGAAGAATTTTGTAAATGCCTTTTGGATTAGTGAATGAATTAGAGGTTGATCTCCCTCGTATAAAGTCATGGAGATATGTGTCTCTCTTCAACAAGATTAGAAGTTTGGGTCTCCCTCTAACGAGATTCTATTCTACTCAAAATTTATTTGTCTCATACCATACCAATAACATCATAACAAATGACTCATGGGACTTACAAAGTATGAAATTCATGCTATGGTGGCTTATCTCACAAAAAAGTGTACCCACACTAACAAACATGCCAGTTGATAAAACCAAAAAATAAACAGCATCAAATGCATCGAAATGAATATTGCAAAGGGAGTATAGCTTAGGGTCTATTGAATTGAAAAAAATAGCAATCTACTTAGCCGATGTTATGGGATGAGTCAGAAAAGCATCTGGTATAGGTCTTTTCAGGAGATCTATGGTTATATAACCTTTTTTGCGCCAATCATGCCTCTGATGGAGTGATACTATAAGCCTGTGTTTGTTTCTTCGTTGATCGTTAGGGTCATTAGCATACACAAAGTAGCACAAAAGTAGAGTATCCAATACAACTTCAAGATGCTGACAGAACCTTCACAATAAAATGCTTCCCGAGCCAATACAAAAACATGGCATCTATTCAACTTTTTGATTGATAAAGCTATCCAGGGTTCTATGCCGACACTCGATGTAAATGGAACCATTACAGGGCATAACACATATTCGAAATCAGTTTGTGTTTGTCTAATCATTAGCTTAATCGGCTGCACTATCGATAATTAGTAACTAATCAGAAACTTGGTATCAAAGTACATGGTCTGTCATTTCTCTGAGACAACTTGACATTCCCTTCATTGCTCAATGAGTAAGCATCTTTTCTATTTCATTTGGAACCTTGCAACAGTCGGCACAAGTTGATTCCTTAAAGCAATGGGAATATCTACGGCTTACAACTCTGAATTTGAAAGCATTTGAAAACCTTTAATATAGGTTTGTGAAAGTGTCCAAGAAGTTAACGATCCGTGAACAAGATCTTAACTTCCAAAATGTTATTTTCAGTAAGATTACATTAAGATGGAAGACAGCAGGCAACATTTTTGGTGGTGATAATCTTCTTAGTTTCCTGTCAATAACAATGTATTAGAAGAAGCCTTTCTTGATTATCGCCAACTCACTTGAAAAGCCGACTAGATGAAATTTGATACGCCCTTTTTGGAGGACTTTCAGGTGAAAGAAATGGCCTACTTAGCTTCCACACTATGGACCTTTGGCTTTTGGGCACAAAGCAGAAAGTAGACCCGTAAAAATCTGTGCATCCAGTTTTCTTCAATTTAAAAATGTCGTCTTACTGTCAACATGGCATAGTTTAAATCCCATCAAACAAGATCCAGGCGTGAATTCAGGTAGGAAGATCCCATCGTCGTCTGTGCTTTTTTATTGGCCCCAACCTTTTACCAAAAAGCTAGTCTTGGACTGTTCCATAAAACCATCTGCTTTTCATTTGACCTTTAGAACCCATTTATTCCTAACATTTTCTTAGAAGAAAATCTTCTTGACCGCCCTAGGCTGGCCATCACCCTAAGGACCAATCATGAAAGTTTCCCCTCCAATTTCAAAATGTTAATGGAAGGTTCCTATTTTCGCTTCCCGCCAGGAGCTTGAGGACTTTTTTCCTTGTTCTGCTTTGCGACAATCGAAGTAGCTGTCTTTTGATTCAATGACCTTTTCAGGTCTTTGCTTCTAAAAAGTTCATCTTTGATAAAATCGATATCTCGTGAGTCTCTCTTAATCCCATTTGCTTTGTTCATTTACTTTAACACGTAACCCTTGAAAACATTATTAAGTATTTTGTGATTATATTATAATTTCCTCGATTCTGGCTCCCCAAATTTATAAAGAGTGTCGCAGACCAAACCCTTAATCCCTGTTGTCACGGACTAAGCATCTTTTCCAAAAGACTGATATGAAAAAATGGAGTCACCCTTCCATTTTGGAAACCCTTTGTCTAATCATTTTTATGATGTGAAACAAGTGTGATGAGTATGCCGCATGACCAAGCTACAACACACTCTTCTACTCAAATTTGGGACTCTCCCTTAAGTCAATAGACTGGGTTGGCTCTAACATCATGATTACAAATTATACCTCTATTCTCAAAAGGTCAGCTTGAAAAGTGAAATTATACATCCACTTTTAAGGTCCCATCGTTCAATTATTCTTCTATGTAAGACAAGTGTACTAAACATGCTGTGCAATCAAGGTGTGGCCTTAGTCAAATTGGCTTCTCCCTTATTTGTGACTTCCAAGGCATGGACCGTATTAATTTGGAGAGCACACGATTAAGAATATTGAAAGGAGTGTTTAATTAAGATGATCTCACCTGGGTAGAAAAAGATCTTAATAAGTGCCTTATCATTATTTTGTTACACTTAAAAAGGTAATGTTTAAATGAAAGGAAAGATATTTTGACTCGCCATTCCAGACGAGCCTGAAATGAATAGAAAATTTTTACCTACATTATCGCATGTATCAAAGAATTATCATAATGACTTTTGAAAAAGTCTTCTAATAACTGTCTTTATTTTCAACAAACTCATAATGAACTTGAGTAAAGAATTAAATTTGTTAGAAAATTTGAAAATTCTCCCCCTTCAGTAAAAAATAATTCTGTGCAAAGCGATCGCATAGTTTTTTTAAAAGCAAAAATATTGTTGTTGGAAACTATTGAAGAACATAGCAAGATGAAAATTCTGGTTCATTTTTTTAAAGGAATTGGTAAGAGGTGCTCTTTTCAGTTCTAAACGAAAGGAGTGTTATGTTATGTTGGGCTTTCGGCCTACTTTGGTGTAAGCTTGTGGCGGGCTCTAGTTGCCACAAAGCTCAACCCAAATGGAACAGTCTTAACCCGTTTCCCATAGGGTTGCAAAAATCCATCAAGGGTGAGAAAGAACTCGAGCAAAATCTTGAGAGATCTACGCCTAAAGATCGTGATTATCCATAGCATGATTTGCAGCCTTGAAAATATGCCTTGAAAATATGAAGGCACTAGCTTTACAGGAGTAGTACAAGATTCATGTTTTTTTTTAAAAAAAAAAAAATTAACGATAATATGCTTATAAATTTTATTATAATAACAATACTATACATAATAATCATTTGTTGAATAAATTTTATAAACAACTTATATATCAAATTGTCACGTAAAAACTTCTGTTAACTTTTTTAATATTAATTTTAGCCTATCAACTTAAATTTAAATATTTGAGTTTGATCCATTTACAAATAGATAATGATTTATATGAGATCTTGGAATGAAGTAAGAGAAAGTATTTTTAAAGAAAGTATTTTTGGACTTCATAATGAAGCTCCACAAAAGTGGTGAGCAATTAGATGTAGTGTACTGGTTTTGGACCATTTGCCCAAAACGGCCCACTTCCTTTCGGAAAGTGAATGATATCTTGCTAGTCTGAATTGGGTCCATCCAATAGGGAGCCTTTGTTAACCTCAAAGTTCTAGAAAGCCTTGCCTTGCATTGCATTTTGACAATAAAACTAGTCAAAACGTACCTTGTTTTTTTCTTTTTGGCACAAAATCTAGACAGTCATCAACTACTGTCATTCTTCTTAATAGGCATCAACGGTGCAAGTGAATGAGGCTACCCATATTTATAAGTTATCTGATATAAACGACAGACAAAGCCTCTTTTTTCGATTCCATTCAGTACATGTTTTTTTATTATACTTTCTTTCTGAACTGACTTCCATTGCCTGAAACGGCTAGGAAAGATGTGTTTCATTACGTGCTTCTTACTTCTTCAAAAGGACGACGCTTATTGAATCAGAAACTCAACCAACCAAAACGATGTCCTATTGAGGAAAAGGGATTCAAACAGATAAATCCCTAACCCCTGACCATTTTTGTGCAGAGCATGGGTTTCGCCATTTTGGGCAAAACCCTGTCGCTGCTGAATCGCCATCTAATTTGCAGCTTTTGGTTGGGTTTTCAGCCATTGCTCAGGAATAAGCGACACTCTGGAGGGACTCCAAAACAGGGCAAGAAATTAAAGGAAGACACTATTAGCTCTTTTTGTAAGATTATATGATGTAATTTTATATTAAAAAGTATAAATTAATTTTCTTATAAAATTGTATTGATGTAAATAATATTAGTTTAATAAAATAAGACAAATATTACATTTGATTACAAGTATGGTACTACTTAGTGTAGGTTATGATGCTTCTTATAGAAAATGGGTACCCACCCAAAACAAATCTACAGGGAGTTGTGATGAGTTGAGATTCTTTGGTTAAGCATGTAATAAGTTAATTTGACTTAGTCTCCCCTCTAACTCATTATAAGTGCATTAAAATTAAACTTGTAGTACATCTTTGAGAGGACTAAGGACATAATGGTCATTTTACATGGCCAAAATTTTCTCTATTTTTATGAAGCTCATACACACTTGTGTGATAGTTCATGCAAATAGAAAACTTCCTGCAACCTTTCCTCTCTACCATTGAGTGCAACAAATTACTAATTTAGTGCAAATTTCTTGCTTCTCATCAACAAGTGTAGTGAATGAATAATAAATGATAAAATTTTAGCCAACAATCATATAAAATAGAAGTGAAATTAAGTATGCAATTTTCATTATAGTTTTTTGCACAAAGCCCATTTTTGGTCTATGGTTGATCTTCAAATTCTAGCTTAAAACCTCATTTGAGATAATTTAATCTTTAACAGACACTAGTTAGAAAATAAAAATATATTGTTAAGTGTCAAATGATTATATTACTGATTCACTTGTATATTATTGTAATATACTTGAAGTAGGTACTATATTCATATTATTATTAGGTGAATTGAAGTTTAAATAGCTTATAATCAATAAGAAATTGTTTTAGGGCTTTTAGGTAGAGAAATCCTAAAATTACTAATAATTGTTTATCCTAAGTCTAATGAGTTTATAGAAGCACATGTTGTGTCTCATTAGGGCTACTTTTCAAGCACTACGAAATTTGTTTGTGTTGTACGAGGCTAGTGATTCTTGTGTGAATTGTTTGGTAAATTGATTACATTCACCATTTTTATATTAATTATGGAGGAATGAAAGTGCTCTTGGCTTGAAATTGTTTGTTTTCTTCAATTAGAAAGAACTTTTAGGGTTTTGATATCAATAGGATTATGATCATGATGGAGTTTCAACAAAAAAAATTCATTCATTTACTATAGTATGGTTAAAGATGATGTGTTGATTCAAAGATTAAGTAATTATAAAACTCTTTGCATGATATAAAGTGTAATCATAGCCATCAATAAAATTTTGAAAGAGTCATGTTGATGCCATATTTTGTGGGTAAAATAAACACACACATATGTATGTATATATATCTATATATATCTATATATATGCTAACTTTATTATTATTAATATTTTTTAAATACAAATATTTTGAAGAAAGATTTTTAAAAGTGTCTTATATTTTCTAAACCGTTTTTATTTTCCTCTATTTCATGTTTTTATTTACGAGTTAGAGTTCGCGTTGTCGTGGGATCACAGCTATATGTTGTGCCGTGCTCAAACCTCAGAATTCGCAAAAGATTCTAGATCCTTCGGTGCCTAACCTCCACTGATTCGTTGGAGTCAATATCAATACTACCCTTTAGCTACCACACCTCGTTAACACTCGATCTTCACCGTCTATTCCAACCCCCTTAAGACGCTGATCCGAGCACCTTTACGCCCCTCTCTCTGACTCTCTCGCCGCTCGCTTGCTTCTGTGGGTGTCCTCGGTCTCTTACGATACAAGTCGTACTCTTCAAGATCGGTTAGCTTCTTCGTCCCTTTTGCCTTTAAGATCTGGGGCTAGGGTTCTTGTTTTCTTATTGAAAAATTCTTACTTAAGTTGGTGGGTTTTGATTATCTTTCAGAAGGAAAGAAATATGTTTGGGAGGGCACCCAAGAAGAGCGACAACACGAAGTACTATGAAATTCTGGGAGTTTCAAAGAACGCTTCGCAGGATGATCTAAAGAAGGCCTACAGAAAAGCGGCCATCAAGAACCACCCAGACAAAGGGGGCGACCCAGAAAAGGTATAACTTTATATCTTTTTCGTTTATGGTTACTGGTTGTATGGTATTGATTTCTGGCGGATCGGATTGTGGAATTGTTTGGTTCAATTGGGTCTTCTCGGTTCGTTTTTGTTGGGCCTGATCTGTTATTCTCCTTGGAGGTTTTAGCGTTAGGTTTTTCGTATTAGGTTTTGAATTTTGTTGTGGGGGCTTTTTCTTTTTCTATCTTTGGATATAGAACTTTGTTAAATTAAGATGAAAGTTAATGAATCTCATTTGGGAGTCATCGGGTATGGAATGACTTGTTTTATTGCTTATATATTGTTGGAATTGTGAGATATGCTGATTTTTATGTATCTGGTTTGCCACTTGTTCTGTGAAGTTATGATGCTTGTCCAGGGTATCAAATAAATGGAATTTATCTAGAGTGCCAAAATGCCCACGGAATAATTTAAATTTCATATTTTTTAAATGTAGAATCAAGTTGATCATTTTAAATAAGTAGTCGATGTGCTGAACATGGTCAAATTTGGGGTGCCTTTCAGTTTAAAGAGTTGGCTCAAGCCTATGAGGTTCTAAGTGACCCGGAGAAGCGTGAGATCTATGATCAATATGGAGAGGATGCTCTCAAGGAAGGAATGGGTGGTGGAGGTGGTGGACATGACCCGTTCGACATATTCCAGTCCTTCTTTGGTGGCAACCCTTTTGGTGGTAATACTTTACCCATGAAATTTGTGCAGTTGCTTATGAAACATATGTGGGAAACTTTGCTGAGTTTTTATGTACCCAGGTGGAGGAAGCAGCAGAGGCAGAAGGCAGAGGAGGGGAGAAGATGTGATCCATCCCCTCAAGGTTTCTTTGGAAGACCTCTACAATGGGACATCTAAGAAGCTATCCCTCTCTCGGAATGTTATCTGCTCCAAGTGCAAGGGGTTGGTGCCATAATTTTTCATGTTTTTGGTGTGTTTGGTATGTTTGGTATTTACTCTTCATTTTGCTTATCTGGGGGGTTTTTGAATGATGTTTTGCAGAAAAGGCTCCAAGTCAGGTGCTTCAATGAAATGTTCTGGCTGTCAAGGGTCTGGAATTAAAGTCTCCATTAGACACCTTGGCCCATCTATGATCCAGCAAATGCAGCATGCTTGCAACGAGTGTAAGGGTACTGGTGAGACCATCAATGACAAGGACCGCTGCCCACAGTGTAAGGGAGAGAAGGTTGTTCAGGAGAAGAAAGTTTTGGAAGTTATTGTGGAGAAGGGTATGCAGAATGGACAGAGGATTACATTCCCTGGAGAAGCTGATGAAGCGGTGAGGATAATTTGTCTTTTTCTTTGTTCTAAAAATGTTTTTCCTAGTCTTTGGGCCCCTAAAGTTATTAGATTCCACGCGGCTGTAGTATTCCATTATTAATCTGCGCATTTGGTTGTGTTCTCTGCAGCCTGAGACTGTCACCGGGGACATTGTATTTGTTTTACAACAAAGAGAGCACCCTAAGTTTAAACGAAAGGGTGATGACTTATTTGTGGAACACACCTTGTCCCTTACTGAGGCACTCTGTGGCTTCCAGTTTATATTGACCCATTTGGATGGCAGGCAACTCCTTATTAAATCCCAACCTGGAGAAGTTGTTAAACCTGGTAAGCTACATTAGTACCTTGTTATTGACTTTCTTAGTTATCCATCCTCAATTGCACTTGACTGAAAGGGCCAGATGTTTGTGTGGCCTATCTACTCGATTTTAAGACTGAGTGGAATGGACTTTGTTGTACTTTGTCTTTTCGAAATCAAAAGTGAACACGGGCCCTGTGCAGTATCTGTGCTTAAGCAGTCTGTGAATATAAACTTACTCTAACCTGAAGATTGGAATATTGTATTTGACTAGACATTGTTTGCTTTGTGGATATTAACGTTGGTTTATGGTTGTTTTTGTCGCTCATTTGTTGTTGCTTTCTTGTATCTGCGGTTCTGGGTTGTTTTCAATAATATCCAGTCTTTTGTATCATGTTATTCAAGTGGTTCTAGTAATCTATGGTGCCGCTGTATTTACTCTCCTGCACCACCTCTTTGGATGGGGTGGGATAGTTATTCATGAGCGTGCTTACAAATTCTTGATAACAGAATGTTATTTAGGGTGTGCAATCTCCACTGATGGTTTTGGTTGTGTGGCGCAGACCAATACAAAGCCATAAATGATGAGGGAATGCCAATGTACCAGAGGCCTTTCATGAAAGGTAAATTGTACATTCACTTCACAGTGGAGTTTCCAGACAGCCTCAACCCAGGCCAGTGCAAGGAACTGGAGGCTGTGCTACCTCCAAGAACCTCGGTGCAACTGACAGACATGGAGCTGGATGAATGTGAAGAGACTACACTCCATGATGTCAACATAGAAGAAGAAATGCGTCGCAAGCAAGCCCAGGCCCAAGAGGCATACGAGGAGGACGATGATGTGCCTGGCGGTGCTCAGAGGGTCCAATGTGCTCAGCAATGATAAATGTATGAGTTGATCTGCAACAAATTGGAAGATTTGGAAGCCATCATTTGTAGGGAGCTGAATCTCCACATAATTGTCCTCTGTTATCACGAGCATGTTAGATTTTGGTTTGTGTTTTTTTTTTTTTCCCTAACTATGTTTCCTAAACTTAAAAGCTGTTTGAGAGATTTATTTGGATTATAGTGTACTCCTGATAACAAGATGCGTTTATTGGGTTGTAATCTATGCCATCCGGTTGGTTCTGTGCCATATGGATGTCCTTAACGGAGGGCACCGCAAGTTTTGACTGCGGATGCATCTGCTCCAAGCTATTAAGGTTAGTATAATGATGCGGATCATTGGTGGGCTTGATCGAGCTTGGGTTAAAGGTGATGTGGAAAAATTATATTATTTTTTTGTGTTTTTGGGTTTTTTTAATTAAAAAAAAGTAAATTTTTGGATGGGAGGATGGAAGAAAAATGAAAATAAGAACTAAAACAAAGATAAATATCATGTAACTAATTTTAAGATGCAAAGGCAATGTCATCACTTAAGGAGGTGAAAAAATTGAATATTTAAAATTGAGGAAGGTTTGATAAATTATAAATTTAATAAGTATAGAAATTCTAAATAAATAAAGAGGAGGATCTTGGTAAATTAAAAATCTTTAAAATTAAGGAAGTATTAACAAAGTAAGATTTTGACAAATAAGAAAATTCTATACAAATTAGAGATATGATAAATATGTTATTTTAGATAACTCAATAACCTAGATAATTAAGAAAAATCAACAAAAGGAAATAATAGACAATAAAAAAAACTTAAGAATTATTTAAAAAACCTTTACCACAATAACAAAATCCAAAAATATCTAGAGATTTTAGTAAATATTTTAGAAGATGCTCTTCAACTTTGTCTTTTTTGAACCCATTGGATCATGTTATGGGTTAAATATATATTTAATGATACACAACATATAGGTTAGACTATTAGATCAGGCTAGCATAGTTACTCTGCAGGATATGACTTTGTTGAGGAGAAGTTTTAAGGATTAGGAATTTGTGAAATTATGAGAGCATCTTCTAATTAAGTGAAGTGAAAAGAAATAAAGAATTAAATCGCCCATGTTATGAGATTAGGATCGGATGCTAATAATTTGTAGGAAGCCTGACAACTATGTGTTATATAGCTTTACATCTTTTAAACTTGATCGTTTTGCTTTAATTTAGTAGCTAAAGCCGTATGCGGTCGACTTCTGATCTGGCAGTTCAGGCTCAACAAAATAGTGTTCGCGCAGCCGAAAGCCTAAAACTCTGGGATTCCGGAAACCGACCCGTTTAAGAGAAGTGGTACACTCAGGCTTTTGGCAAACAAAAAAGGATATTTATGGAATAAATATTCTTAATAAGGAAAGAAATTAAACTAAGTTTTATTTTTTGATAACCCAAGAATCCTTACCAAGTTTTCGTTTGGTGGTTTAAATTTGATAGTGACGGCTCACTTCAAAATATGCTTATTTATTTATTTTTTGTTTTAAGTAAAGATGATATTTTGATAAATTCTTATACTATATTTTATAAATTTACATAAGATAAAACATAATTTAATGCTTATAAAATAATGGCTGAAAACGGCCCACCTGATCTAGTAATCAATTTACCTCGTTTGATCGTGAATTCTTTCTGAAGTGGGATTGGGAATGCACGTGAGGTGGGCTCCCTAAAAGCCGAAATTGACAGCTCAAAAATAAGCTTTAGAAAGAAATATAGAATTGGTGAGAAACCATAGAAATCTCCATATTTAGGCGCAGCCCTAGAAGAAGTATATATTGCTCCCTGTTCGCCCCTCTCACCCTTGTCTCGCGGCCTTTATCGGAAGCGCTCATCTACCCGTTTCTTCAGATCATACTACTCAGTTTTGTTGCCTTCAAATTCGCCGACTCATCCAAGCTTCTTCTTTCTGTAGGCTTCTCTCTACCTTCTTGTGTCGGTTCAAATATAGATATAAGCAGGATACGTCCCTTGTTCTGCTTGTATTCTTGTGTTCCTGTGTGATTTTCGGCGACTAGGGTTTTATTGATCTTTCTCTGGATTCCGTCCCCCCCTTTTTTTTTCTGATTCCGTCGGTTCTGATTCTTCGCTTTCCGATTCTTTAGGGTTAGCGTCGAATTGTGAATGGGTCGGAAAAAGCCGACGGCGCGTGGAGACGACGAGGGGGCGCCGGTCGCTGTCTCTAAGGCGAAGAAGAAGGCGTTGCTGATTGATGACGATGAGTACTCCATCGGAGCCGAGCTGGCTGAGGAGCCAGAGGCTCAGGAGGACAAGGTTGTGATCACCGGGAAGAAGAAGGGAAAAAAGGGAAACGCCAAGGCTCTGCCGCCTAAGGATGACAATGATGGTGAGGTTGATAACGAGGTGGATGTGGTTTCTGAAGGGGTGTTTGGTGGGAAGAAGAAGAAGGGGAAATCTAAGAAAGGCGGCGGGAACAGCGCGTTTGGTTTCGGGGCGTTGGAAGAGGAGGAGGGTGGTGATGATGAGGATGGAAGGTCTGGATTGACTGGCGAGAGAGACGTTGAGGACGACGATAAAGAACAAACAGTGAGCTTTTCTGGGAAGAAGAAGAAGAAGAAGGGTGGTTCTAAGAAAACTGGTGCTAGCTCGTTCACTGCATCGGCTTTTGATGCTATTGGTGATGATAGTGAAGGTGAGGTGGTTGACAGAGTTGATGATGCCGATGGAGGTGGTGGTGGTGGTGGTGATGATGATGATGATGATGATGATGATGATGATGATGATGAAGAGGAGCAGATTGCGTTTACTGCAAAAAAGGAGAAGAAATCAACCAAAGGTGGTGATAAAGGAAGGGTCTTAACGGGGTCTGGATTTGCCGGGCTGGCTGAAGACGCAGATGAGGATGAAGATGTTGCAACAATTACGTTTACGGGTAAGAAGAAGTCATCAAAATCTTCGAAGGTGACGAAGAAGACTGGTGGTAATGCCTTTCGTGCTGTGCTGGGCGACGATGAGAATGAAGAAGAAGCCGTTGAGGACGAAGATGTTTCTGCAATTGCGTTTTTGGGTAAGAAAAAATCATCATCGAAATCTTCTAAGAACGTCAAGAAGACTGTTGGTAATGCCTTTGCTGCCGTGTTGGGTGATGAGGAGAATGAAGAAGAACCTATTATGGATGAAGATGTATCTTCAATTACGTTTTCAGGCAAGAAGAAGTCTTCGAAAACTTCAAAGAAGGCCAGCGGCAATGCCTTTAGTGTTGTTTTAGATGACGAGGAAAATGAGGAAGAAGCTGGAGAGGACGAAGATGTTTCTGCGATTGCCTTTTCGGGTAAGAAGAAGCCGTCGAAGTCTTCAAAGAAGGCGGATGTCAATACGTTTAGTGCTGTGTTGGGTGATAGGGAAAATGAAGAAGAATCTTTCGAGGATGAAGATGTTTCTATGATCGCATTTTCAGGTAAGAAGAAGTCGTCGAAAAAGAAGAGTAGTACTGTTTCTAAGGCTCCAGGAGATGGAGATGAGGTAAAGGACGTGGTCGAGACTGAGCAACTGAATCTTGGAACTAATAGTAAGAGCGAAGACGTGAAGGAAACTTCGAAGAATAAGAAGAAGAAGAAGAAGAGTGGAAGGACTGCTGAGGAGGAGGATGATTTGGATAAGATTCTTGCAGAGCTCAGTGGGGGCCCTTCGGTATCAAAATCCACTGCATCTCCCCAGGAGGAGAAACCTGAGGTTCAGCCTGAATCGACTGCTGTGGTAGAGGAGAAGGAGGTTGAAGAAGACAGTGTGGAGTCTGCGGCGGCAAAGAAGAAGAAGAAGAAAAAGGAAAAGGAGAAAGAGAAGAAGGCAGCGGCAGCAGCAGGTGTGGCTGCTGCGGAGGTAAAGGAGGAAGCAAAGCCTGAGCTCACAGACGTGAAAAAGAACGAAGCAAAGAGTAAAGGGTCAGATAAGAAAGTGCCAAAACATGTTAGGGAGATGCAAGAGGCACTTGCCCGGCGCAAGGAAGCGGAAGAAAGAATGAAAAGGGAAGAGGAGGAGAGGTTGAAAAAGGAGGAAGAGGAGCGGCTTAAGCAGGAGGAGCTTGAAAGGCAAGCAGAAGAAGCTAAGCGTAGAAAGAAGGAAAAGGAAAAAGAAAAATTGCAGAGGAAGAAAGCGGAGGGCAAGGTTATGACTACGAGGCAGAGGGTGATGAATCGGCGTCTGGAATCAATGAAGAACCAGATACTTGCTAATCCGGGGGTACAACTTCCTTCCGCAGACACTGTTACACAAACCAAACGGCCCATTTATCAGAAGAAGAAGCAAAAACCAATTCAACGGCAAGCAAATGGTGCTGACCCTGATAAAGCGGTGGACAATGTAGAAGCAAATGAAGAACTGCAAGAGACGGCAATCAAGATGGATACCACAGATTCGGAGAAAGTTGATCAAGAGGTGATGGATGTTGAGGAGAAACCTGACTTAGCCGAGGCTGCTGAAGAGAATGGAATGGAGGAAGAAGATGATGAGGATGAATGGGATGCGAAGAGCTGGGATGATTTAGATGTTAAACTTTCTATTAGAAGTCCATTTGCCGAGGAAGAAGTTGACTCTGAGCCTGGACCATCAGTGAAAAAAGAGATAAAGAGTGCGGTACCAATTTCTCGCAATGCAGGTAAAGCTTATCTTCAGATGTGCTTTGAGCATACGGAGCTATATGTTCTGTCCAATCTGTTTGAATACACAATAAAGCTAAATTTAAAAGAAAAATAAGAAAACCGGTGTCATTTCTAGTAAAGAAATGACGTATATTGTGAGCACATAAGTATAGTACTAAATTTTTCAACTCAAATCTGATAACATATGTGATAACTATTAGGAGATCGGTAATGGAATGATAGTTGAGAATAGATGTCTAGGCCTTGAAAGAGCTCACCACTTATTTTAGTAACTGAGTTTTGTCTTTCCTTAACCTAGCAAAACTCTTAAATTGCTGTTGTTATGTGGAGCAATGAACACGTATTATTATGTGGTTGGGCTATGAGTGAAGATGCTACCAGCCGATCTAACCTACTTTTTTCTTTTAACTGAGTTTGAAAGCTTTCTGGTTTTTGTTCCTTTACGTTTTGGTTTCTTTATGATATTTCCAGTGCACTGCATTTTTTTTTTCTCTGAACGAAATAAGTGTATAAGATATCGGTAAGAGTTTTTTTCAAGCTTCCTTTTTGTCTGGCCATATTGAAACTTATAAATCCTATTATATGTCCTAGTTCCTTTCCTTTTCTTCTCATTTATGCGTGCTCTGATCTACCAGTTGATTTTCTTTTTCCCTGACTTACAGCACCTCCTGCAGCTGCCAAGCCAAAAACCATTCCTATCCAGCCAGATACAACCCAAAATCTTGAGAATAAGAAAAAGCACGAGGTTGAAGTTGCAGAAAAGAATAAGAGAAAAGATGCTGCCTTGAAAAAAGATGCCCAAGTTGCTGAGGCAGCCTCGAAACAGAGTGAAGATAACCTTCGTTCCCCAATTTGCTGCATCATGGGCCATGTTGATACTGGTAAAACCAAGTTGCTGGATTGTATCCGAGGCACTAATGTTCAGGAAGGTGAAGCTGGAGGTATCACACAACAGATTGGTGCAACATATTTTCCTGCTGAGAATATACGCGAGAGAACCAAGGAGCTGAAAGCTGATGCAAAACTGAAGGTCCCAGGTCTCTTAGTCATTGATACCCCTGGGCATGAGTCATTCACGAATTTAAGGTCACGGGGTTCAGGTTTATGTGATATTGCAATTTTGGTTGTTGACATTATGCATGGTTTGGAGCCACAAACAATAGAATCACTTAATCTTTTAAAGATGAGGAATACAGAATTCATTGTCGCACTGAATAAGGTGAGATTGATTACCTAATTTGCCTCTGGTAGTGGTACTTCTTTAATTTATATAGTTGTTTAATTTTCCTTTTTGTTTTATGCTTCTGCAGGTGGACAGGCTCTATGGGTGGAAAACATGTCGAAACGCACCAATTGTGAAGGCCATGAAGCAGCAACATAAGGATGTACAAAATGAATTCAATATGAGGCTTACTCAGGTTCTATAGATTTTGCCTTTTCTCATTGCTTCATTGCTGTCAGTTTCATTACCCTTTTCTCATTTGGTTTCTCTTCGTTGGTGGTAGATTATCACTCAGTTCAAGGAGCAGGGGTTAAATACGGAATTGTACTACAAAAATAAGGAAATGGGGGAAACCTTTAGCATTGTGCCAACAAGTGCTATTAGGTAAAATTTGTGGACTTATAATTTGGTGTTGATAATTCTTGTTTACACTCTCCAGCTGTGAAATTTACTTTGCTAGTTTATTGAGACTTTAGTTTGTGAAAATTACAGTGGCGAAGGCATCCCAGATATGTTGTTATTATTAGTTCAATGGACTCAGAAAACTATGGTTGAGAAACTTACCTACAGCAGTGAAGTTCAGGTTGCAGTCTTTTGACATGATTTTAATTTGCTTGTGTGCCTTGATCTCATAGTATGAAAATTTGATTGTGGGTAAATTTTGCGCCAGTGTACTGTGTTGGAGGTCAAGGTTGTTGAAGGTCATGGCACGACCATTGATGTTGTATTAGTTAATGGTGTGCTTCATGAAGGAGATCAAATAGTTGTTTGTGGCATGCAGGTTAGCACCTAAAACATTTTTCTACATGATCTCATGCTATTTTTTAAATTCTTACAATTGAATCCTGTTTTTTAGGGACCTATCGTTACTACAATTCGGGCTTTGTTGACACCCCATCCAATGAAGGAACTGCGCGTTAAGGTATGATTTACTCTTTTCACCTTCTGACATAGCTTTTGTTTTCGTGGGTGGGTAAAGTGAAACTCCAGTTACAGCAAGCAAACTAACTTTTGAAGAAGAATCGGTTGAGTTCTACATCAAAAATTATCTCAACAAAAATAAAAAAAACGACTCCAAGATAAATCATTTTTTGTTTCATGCTGCCTAAGAATAACTGTTTGTAAATGATATGACTTGAAGTTAAAATAAAAGTCCATGGTCTTGAAGGGTTATTTGTGATGGTTGCCCATAGAATTTGAAGAGGTTGCTAAGCTTCTTTACCTCATGGTGGTAAATGGACAAAAGTTTTTAGTATTCAAACCTTTGAGATACATCGGAAGACAAATGACCATTAGAAAGAAGGGTTGAAGATACAGAACACAAATTTTCTGGGTGTCTGTCATTATGTCAGAAGGTTGAGTGATATGCCCGTATCCCCTAAGAATGGCCAAGCCATTTTATTGGAGTCGAAAGGGCTCACATAAGTGTTGGAGATTGGGTAAATAATTTTTGAGATAAATGTCTCTAGCTGGCAGAGTGAAGGGTGGCTTCTCTGCTTTTCTGGCAATGGAGATAGAAGAAATACTTTGTCTGTAGAATTGCTCTGAATGGAGAAAGCACTTCGATTATTTTAATCCTTCAAAAAAATCCCGTTTCATGGTCCTCTCTTGCGGCCTTAGGGAGGGTTTCCCCGACCCTGGAGTCAGGTTATTTTGCCTCTTTGATAATGATCCCAATAGCAACTTTTTATCAGTAACGCACTAATACAAACCCTAATCGAAGATGGTGTTGCATACTTTCAATCCCTGGACCCCACAGAAACTCAGGACCTCATACGGTCATGTTGTCTTTTCCTTCTGAAAATTGATCAACATTTTTTGTGTCGGTATTGCTGTTGTTGGGACTATGGACATTTAGTAGTGCATTCAGTTGTTACAAGCTCCTTGGACGTGCTTGATAATTTTGTGAAATTCACTGCCAGAGTTTACAGTTTCTACTTCTTGCTCAATATTTTATGACCCATTTCAACGCAGCATCCTATTCAGGTTAGGGTGAAGGTTTTCCGTGTGCATATTTATTCTTGAAGTTCAGACGGGTTTGGATACAATTTTAGATGGTGAAACTAGCAATACCTGACTGGTTTGAGAGTCCCAGATTTGGCCTCGCTGTTCTTTTCTAACAGTTGTTTGTGGTAGTCGGTCACTCTTTTTCTGCACAAAGTTCTATCACTTGACTGAATAGCTTCCAAAAGACTCTCTCTCTCTCTCTCTCTCTCTCTCTCTCGGGGTCTAGAAACAATCAATATCAAGATTTTGCTGTTAGTTACACCATTTGTTGTTTAGCAAGATCTATGAGTTATGCCATCATTTGGATGATGATTCAGTGGTGGTCTATTTTCAGGGTACTTATCTGCATCATAAGGAAATCAAGGCGGCAATGGGTATCAAGATCACAGCACAGGTATGTTTGTTCATATTGAAATCAAGGCTAATCCATCAACTTTATATCTGGTTTTTGGTGATGCAGTTGCTCAATTAAAGTGAGGATTGCTGGTTCATTTGAAAGAAGTTCTTAAGTCCCTTTGTTTTATTTTAATGCAGGGCCTTGAGCATGCTATTGCTGGGACGGGTCTTTATGTTGTAGGGCCTGATGATGACGTAGATGATGTTAGGGAAGCAGCTATGGAAGATATGAAGTCCGTCATGAGCAGGATTGACAAGAGTGGTGAGGGAGTCTATGTACAAGCATCTACTTTAGGTTCGTTGGAAGCATTACTGGAGTTTTTGAAGTCCCCAGCAGTAAATATTCCTGTTAGTGGTATAGGCATAGGCCCTGTGCATAAAAAAGATGTCATGAAGGCCAGTGTAATGCTTGAAAAGAAAAAAGAATATGCTACCATCTTGGCGTTTGATGTAAAAGTCACTCCGGAGGCTCGGGAACTTGCAGATGAAGTGGGTGTGAAGATTTTTATTGCTGATATCATATATCACTTATTTGATCAATTTAAAGCCTATATTGATAATCTCAAGGAGGAAAAGAAGAAAGAAGCTGCTGATGATGCAGTCTTTCCCTGTGTTCTTAAAATTTTACCAAACTGCATTTTCAACAAGAAGGACCCAATTGTATTGGGGGTTGATATCCTTGAAGGCATTGCTAAGGTAATTATCTTTTGCCCATTTGGCTTATTTATTTTTCTATAAATCAGAGTAATTTTGTGAAGTATCATTGTTTGTCAGGATTTGATGTCTTTACAGGATGAGTCCAAAAATTCATCTTGGACTTGAAAGTGTTTGAGAGGGATATGCAACTTGTTTTCCTTTTGGACCCTTGGCTAGGTTAAGAGGTGTGGTGAAGGCAAATTGAAAATGATTACAAGAAGCTATTTAGAAGTAATTTGTTGACCTAGAGTTTGCTTGGAGTATCTCCTCCCCTTGTTTTTGGTTTGCAGAGTCCCTCTGGTCATGATTTGGAAAACTATTTATGTAAATAGTTTATCTAAGTCTTTATTTCTGAGATTTGGCAGTTATATACGAAGACCTCAACCCAATTCAGCTATAAAGTGTTTGGAGTCCGTGGATTGTTTATGTCCCAATTAGAAGGATTGTTTATGTCAGTTAAGCCATTGACTGTCACGAGCCTTTTAGCAATGAAAGCTGATCCACAATTTATCTGAATCTGCGTAGTCCTCTCCTAATATCTGGACACTTACATTGTTATTGTGCATGGGAGGGGAGAGGGAATTGAAGCGGGTTTTTCTCTTTCTTTCTAATATTCGGTGGACGGGGTGAAAGATGAAAGGGGATATGGGAAGTTGTAACTTTTCTGATGCATCCTTATCTAACCTGTTTAAAGCAACAAGAAGAGTCAGTAGACCTAGTAAATAGGCCTTAATACAATATTGAGCAATTTGTTGTGGGACTCTCTCTCTGCCATATATGTGGATTGGTTCTGGTGTCATTCTTCCTCCCTCTGATGTTTTCAGCCTTTTCTTCTTCTATTAATCTACCTCCTTTTTTCCTTTACCTACGGCAAGGTGGGGAATCTACCTCCCCTTTTCCTATCCTCTCTCCTCTTCAAACATAATTTTAACTTTGCTTGGTTTCTTTGTTATAGTTTTGGGGGTTTTGTTTTCTGGTCACACAATAGCAACCGACTCAAAGTTCGTGAACCATGAGGGTGTTTTTCTTGATTTTTTTTTCTTTTTCTTTTTGGGTAGTCAACTACAGGGTTGATTTACTCCATTGAAAATGCAATGAGCTAGTAGTTTTCAGTGCATGTGAAAGCAAAGTCTAGGGTCTAGATCTTGTGGATCAAATAGCAAAATTTCTTGGTAATTCTGCCTTATTTGTTTGTGGTGTCATTTATCTTAATTATTCGAAACTGAAGTATTTGAGGAAAGTGATGAGTTATACAGCTACTTTTAGCATCTATGTATTTCTTGATAATTCTTGGAAGTCACCTCTCGAGCACTCTAGAATTCATCCCTGTATCTGTTTAATTTCTTTCTAGTGCGTCAACTGGAGGTTGGCATGCTCTGTCTAATCTATCTAAGTTTTTGGTGTAGGCTATAAGACTTCTCCTGATCTATTGTTTTACTTTGGGCATTTTTGTCAGCACCAAACTTATTCTTTGGTTCAGAATTCCTGATGTTTATGTGAATGAGTATCAGTCTTCACGTATCTTTACACTGCTTGTACATTTGTGGTTATGTTGTGGGCTTTAGATAATGCTTATTGATCAGATGCGTCTTGAGTTTGCGTTTTGCATGAAAATTTGTTTTTTTATACTTTTGTGCATATCTAATACAATCTCTTTCTGCACAGGTTGGGACGCCCATTTGTATTCCTCAAAAGGATTACATTGATATTGGACGAATTACATCAATTGAGAATAACCATAAGCCTGTAGATATTGCAAAGAAAGGGCAAAAGGTTGCAATTAAGGTATGTGTCTGAATTTCTGATGCTGTGCTGAATGCTTTGTCTGTATAAAGGGTGATTGCCTATTCCATGAAAAATTGAAGGGTCTATTATACTTAAGGGAGTATCTGAAAACATTGTGACGTAGCTAGCAAAAAGCTTGAAAAAATTAAGACTATGAAGTAATTTGGAGTTTTAATGTGGGATCTAATTGGCAACTTCTTAGGCTGAGTTGTAATATTAAGCTTGTTTTGGGCAAAAAGTTACTGGCTCCTTTTCAATTTGAATTTTATTAAAGCACGTGTAACATGGAAATTTACATTCCTATAGTGAGTGTAACTGAAGCTCATGATTGATTTTTAATAATTGTTATTTTTTTTCCCTCTCTTTTGCTTGTTTAAGTTGTTTGCTTTTAGTTTAGTAGCTCTTTTATTTTCCATCCAGTGATCCTAGTCTTTCTGGATTATGCTCTTTAAGGATTCTATGCTTCTGGTTTAAGATGCACATGTACTGAAAAAGGAAAATCACCAAGGATATCACATAAAGGCATATACCTTTAGATTGTGCTGAATGCTGTTCCAGCGGCATTCTTAGTGCTTGGTGGCTGGGATGACTTTCTCCTTCCTAAGTGTGATTTCATGCAGAACCTAGGTGTGATTGTCTAGGGTTTATTGATGCTGTTTTACCTTCTGATATACTATTTTACTGCCAAAGAGAAATCTAATTCTGTCAAGACTTACCAAGATTTAAAGCTTAATGATCTGATCTTCCCAAAATTCTTAAAGAGAAACCCCATCCTAGAATCCGGCAAGGATTTATCAAAAAGTGTAATAGTAACTGAAAGAACTTGCATCTAATGGTTTGTGCGCTACAGCTCTGTCATATACATGGGAAGGTATATTAGGACATCATACACTCTCTGCTAGCACGATTTCAGAAAACATTGTGCTTATAAAATTGGAAATCGTAAGCATGGATGTAGTTAGAACCAAAGGAAATTGCTTTATTGTCATGGTTCTAGGTTTTATGGTTTTGAAGGTCATAGATCTAAGAGTTATTCTCCTCACCTGGAAAATTGGATTTTGAATATGCTATGATTTCTGAGGTTGATCTTAATGTCAAATTTGATACTTCTGTTATTCACTTAATTTTATATTGCTTGCTAGTTATTTGATAATAATGATGGTATTGATTTATTGTTTATTATTTGGAACCAAGCACACACAGTTTGTCATACTGCCCTTTTTGCCTTGTAAAAATGTTACCTAACTGGTCTTCCTTGCTTTTATGTTGGGATTGTGAGGAATTACTTGCTTGATTCCTCATCGGCATGTCATTCTAATAATTGGTTAATTGTGGGGTGTATTTCTTAAATGGTATCCCTCCGCCTCTTAATAATATGACCCAGGCCTCCCGTAAATCCTTAGATTTGAATTACTCATTGATTGGGTAGAGGTTGGCAATTCGAGCTTTTATTCTGACAATGGTATGGGTCAAGGTTGGATGACTTACTTGCCCCTGAATTAGTGAATACGCAAGGCGTTTTTGTGGGAATAACAAAGAGCAACTCAAAGTAATTATTTTTCATTGTACACAGTGTTCTGAATCTTTTAGCCAAAATCCAACCCCTGCATGATATTTTCCAAGAGGAAGGGATATAGCCAATCTAATCGTTTCACCAAGGAAATTTGTCATGCAAAAGACACTTAAAGTGGAGGTTGGCTAATATTTGCCTTTATTTGTGTTTTTTCAGATAGTTGGCTCCAACTCCGAGGAGCAGCAAAAGATGTTTGGTAGGCATTTTGAGCTTGATGATGAACTTGTGAGCCACATCTCTAGGAGGTCGATTGATGTACTTAAGGCTAACTACAGGGTAAGTGATTGAATCTCGCTCAGAATTTTTTCTGTTCCTCACGGTTAATGCTGCAATTTTTGTTAACTTCTAGCGTCACAATACGCAGGATGAGCTGTCGATTGAGGAATGGAGGTTACTGGTGAAACTGAAAAATCTTTTCAAGATACAGTGAAGATGTATCACCAGGGCCGCTATTCAAGGGCTAAGGGGCATTATCAAGTTTGTTTTACACAAAGATGCAGAGGAATGTGGTGAAGGAAAAGGCTTTCATGTCAAATCCTTTGGGCCACCTAATTTGATTTACAAATATGCAAGACTAATTGCCGGGGATCATGTGGAAGTGCGGAGATTCTGTTGTCCTGCGCGAATTGGTCACAGTCGCCACTGGAGTTGGTCCCCTTTTTCTGAAATCACGACTGTAATTTTGCTAGGGGTATAAGAAAGAGGTTTTTCTACGAGCAGGTAATCGCGGAAGTATAATACGGGAGTGTGATCTTACAGAGGTAACTATAAGGTACTTGATATTCCTGTTTAAATTAATTTTTTTAGGAAAATAATTTTCAGATTATTCATTTCCTGTTTAAATACTGAAGCCTCGGTCCTTGTATTTCCCTATAAAGTTACTGCTCAAAAGTGCACGAATTGTTTTGAGGACAAAAGTTGTTACTAAGTTGACTTCTGGAGTGTCTAGATAGGGTATAAGAGGTGAAAGAGCTGAGCTAAATTACACAATAACAGTTCATTTATACGAGTTTTGTTTTGACATCAAGAGTTTCCCCTTTCAAGTGCAGGAGTACGACAAATAATAATGGTACATGCCAAGGAAGCCTTGTTCCATGCCCCTCTTCTTCCCTTTTCAGTACACACCCTTACCTTCACCTTTTCTTTGTTTTGCTTTCGAACCCCTCTCTCTCTAGTGCTGCAGCTGCTGCTGCCGCCGCTCTCAGCCACACCCAACTTGACCTTCCCCATTTAATGCAGCAACTCACCTTATCCCCCTCCAGTAACCCACCGACTCTTACATTTATATGCCACCGGGGACGTCTCCAACAATTCTACTCCTTTAATACCAATGACCTGGCGGGATGCTTAAACCCTCATTGACTATCACTTTGGCTCATCCAAGGCTTATTTTATTTTCCTTTTGTTAGATTAACGACGGCCTTTAAGCACTTGTTGAGGGCTTTTGAATTTCCATATTCTTTGCAGAAGTTGGTGGTTATACTATATGTCTATAAAATATAATATTTTCTTAGATAAACTACTTTGCGTACTTTTGCCCTCTTATCTAGCGTCACCCGCGCCGGTGCTGGTGTAACCATACACATTTATAATATGCTTTTCAAAGCGTTTACTTGAAACTTCACCTCCTTATTATAACCTTCCTTTCCTACATAAATATGAGAGTCCTTACTTGGATTAAGCATGGCAGCTTCGTGTAAAAACCCCATAGATCACAACCCAGTTGATTCAACATTAGAGCACGATATTCCGTAACCTTGACATCATCAGCACACCTAAGAAATACATGTTCTTCTCTTAAAACTCAAAATTATCATCACTTACGCCACCATGACTAACATAAAACCTTTTTAAAGTTTAAATAATTTGAACAAGTACCAATTCATAGCATCAGGACTTTTTATATCAAAAGCAGAGATGAAAGTTGCTAACCAAAAAGCTGTTCAAAAACTCAAAAGAGTATCCAAAGGAGGCTGTTATTATATTGAAGATTTTCTTTTTCATCTATATATGCTCATGAAAAAATAACTAATAAGGAGCCTATTGATCTATAATGGCAACCCAAGAAAGAGAGGGAGTTGACTATGATTTCAAAAGTATCTTTATCTTTCTAGATTTTAACAATATTCAAGGATTGTTAATCTAATCGCAAAATGAAACAGTCATAATAGAAAGAAAATTCAATACAAAGATTTAGGCGGTTTGATTCAAATCACTTGGAACACACGTCCTTTGCCCTCTAATCAAATAATCAGAGTATTTTCTCCATTAACAATCCCAAGTGGAGTACAAGAGACTTACAATCTTCCAATATACTACCGATTTCTCTATTTCAAGAGAAGTTGACCTTTCTCACATGTCCTTCCTAAATGGTTGCAACAAATAGATTGATGGTAGAAATTCAAATGGTGCGTGCGAGCGTGTATGTGTTTAATAAAAAAGAAAAAAAAAAGAAAAAGAATGCAAACCAAAGCTCAAATACAATTTTGGGTTCCTTTAGTAAACCCTAGTTTTCTTTTCCTACCAATCAATAAATATGTTGAGCATTATGGCACTATCAGAATAGCTCTATGCATACACAACATACGTACATATAATTAATTTTTTTCCAATTTCATAGATTGACAAAATATTAAAGGAAATTGTCTAGATAGTCTTTAACAATAAAAAACTTAAGGATTAAAAATCATCCTTAAAAGTGATGGAAGCTTAAGTCACCGGTTCTTCTGTACACAAATCGACCTATTCATTTACGGATGTATTTGAAGTAAGATCGATCACGTATCTACTAACGCTTATAAGTTGACCAATATTTGACTTACACAAATATATGATCCTTTAAAGGGGATTTAGGGTGATTTGAATTACATCATCAAGGCTTGGAAATTCGACACTCAATCTTGACCTTTTGCTCTCTTGTGTCATGCTTTGCAATAAGAAGAGATATTAAAAGGCTTAAGATCTAACCCAAAAATTAAATTAAAGATTGAAGGAATTTTTTTTTCTTTAAGCTTATTCACATACTTGCTTTTCTTAGATGTGGAACTCATGGCCTTCATCACTTTTGGCATGCTTAAATTTCATCCTAATAGTAACGATGCCATGTGAATAATAGGTTTGGAATATGACTTGACTTAAATTTTAATACCATATTAAAAAATATAAAACTTAACACAAAAACTAACTCAATGATCATAAAATTCTTCGTTTAAACTTAATAACAAGTTTCTTCTTTTCAATGTGGGAGCCTTCGACAAAAGACTCGCCTTAAGTCCATAATAATTTCATCTTTGTGAAAAGAAACACAGATCTTGACTCTATGTCAGAGTGTTTCGTGTTGAACACTAAAGAAAAAAGCACTAGTCCAAAGACGGCTACAAACGCGCAAAAGACGTGCTTATCCACCGCCGGAGCGTTGTCATTACACTGCGGTTGAACTTTCATAAATCAATGATCTTCCATACTTTTTCCTAAAAGGGTGAAGAACCAATTATAAGGTGCTTTCCAAATAAAAGTGAGTAAGTAAAAAAAAAAATAAGTATGTGGAGAAAAAAATTATTTTCCCTTAGAAAGGAATAAAATTGTCGTCATTGCTACCGTCATGTTGGAAGTCACGACTTGTCTAGTGCAAAAAATTGGGAAAAAGAAGAAGAAGCAATAATAGAGAGGGACATGCCATGACACGAATTGGTTACTCCTACAGATGGGCTTCTCTTCCTCATGATTAGTTCCAAAAATTTGCTTTCTTTACTCGCTAAGAACGGATTTTAGTATTGCAACTTTGGATGAAACTAGGCCCATGCCACTCCAAATTAGCTGGCATCCAAGGGCTTCAAAGATTAGGTCAAAAATAATTGGCGACCAATTATAATTCTATCAAAGAGACTAGTGCTGAAAATATCAAGTAATATCATGGTACTACCTCGCTCAATATTAGGTCACAATTTGTCCTCATCCATTTTCTTTAAATACAAAACAATAATTGTTTTGAGGTTTGTGTCTTATATGAAAGATTACAAAATGTAATGAACAGCTTCATCCTTTGATAGAAATAAAAGCTAGTTTTAAGTGACATGTGAGATGAAAAAAAGAACTTTAAAATACAGAATGTGGGACTTCGACTGAGATTAATCATAGGGTATGGAAAATTGAATGAATAGATCATGAGCATGTACATATTAAAAAAAAATTACCTCGTTTAAGTGATATGCATCAAGAAATAATTAGAAATACTGAAGATTGAACTTTAACTTATATTAATTTAAGGTACATAAATTGAATCAATAGATCACATCCCTTAAATAAAAGAAAGAAAGAAAAACAAAAGAGAATAGATTGTAATAGTTTTTATAGAGCTTGATGAGTTCCAACACAAGCTTTGAGGAGTTCAATTTCAAAAATTCAAAGAAAAGAAACAAAAAATTACCATAAATTGGATAGTCTTGTATGAGCCCACAAGGGTCACAATATATTAATGTTCAACTTATAGTAGATAATTCCTTAAATAGATGGTTGTCAATTTTTAGAGTAAGTTTTTCAATTTGTAAAAGAATAATTGATTTAAACGGCCATAGATTGAAATTAAAATGTGACCTCTTTGCGTATAAGTAAGCCTAATTATGTACAACAAAGGACGTAAAATAAAAAGTACTTTTTGTACAAGTAAAGAACATTGTTCTTCCTCCCTTTGACTACTTGCATCTTTTTCTTTTTCTTCTTTAATAGATTGCAAACTTCAGGATTAGTGATAAACTCCTTCTTACCCTACAAGTAATAGAACGCACGCATAGTTGATAAAGTTGTTTTAACGTGCGACGCAATTAATTGACAAAGATGGGTAACCTCGCAAGCCTCCGATAACAACAACACGGTTGCTAGCGTGCCGCAGTAGGACTTCTCATATTTGATAATGGAGTCATCCACAGTACCTACAACGCAGCTGGTGATGAAGTCAAAAGGATGCTTCCTTCCGATGATTTATCCCCATACCAAATTAATACAGACCATTGACTTCTTCCAGATGTTAGCTTACAACACCACCAGATAGTTAATCCCCGAATTCGCCTAACGGTACCCACCTCCCCTCCCTCTCTCTCTCTCTCTCTCTCTCTCTTCAAAATGGTTCTTCCTTCATTAACAGCTCAAACGGTGGCCACACCATTCTTTCTCAGACCCTACGGAACTAGTCATTCTGTGTCTCTGCATCCTTCTGTCCAGGAGAACAAAACAAGCCATTTTGTGTCTCTGTGTAGTCCTACCCTTCAAGAAGATGAACAGTACATATCAGGATTATGGGGACCCAGAAGGCGAGAGCGGCTTTGCTTATAGCTTCGGGTTGTCCCTTGGTGTCCTTGCCGTTATCATAGCATGTACCGCGGGTTCCTACTATTGTAGCCGCATCCATTCACGCAACCAGCTTTCTAGCCAGGACAGCTCCGTCACAAACACAACCAGAACCACAACCACAGACGCAGACCGTGTAGTCATTGATGTAGGCGTCGACCCAGCCGCTCTCCGGGGCTACCCAAAGTTCCTTTACTCCCAAGCCAAGCTTCAGAAAGGGGAGTCGATCGCTTCCTGCTGCTCCATATGCTTGGCGGATTATAAAGATACTGACATGCTTAGGTTGTTGCCTGATTGTGGTCATCTGTTCCATCGGAAGTGTGTCGATTCATGGTTACGGCTGCACTCTACGTGTCCCTTGTGCCGGAGCTCACCAGCCCCGACTCCCATGGCGACTCCTCTGGCAGAGGTGGCTCCCTTGGCAGGGCGACGAGACTGAGAAGTTAGTTCAGGTTACAGGATTGAACAGATGTATGATTTTGTGCTCTTGATATTAATATAATATCGTTCAGATTCTATAAATTACGGTCGTTCAAATTGTAGGACACATAATTTTGTTTTTATTGCTAGGGCTGCAGAAGAAGCTACAAGGAGATGATTTCCTGTTTTCACACCCTCATCTTGGAGAAATTTCTAAACAACTAATTCATTCTATTGATTATTTCCTACTTTGAAGCTTCTTGATTCTAAGTTCGATCTCTGGGTGTCTGAGTTTAGATGCTTGCTAACAAAAAAAAAAAAAGATATGAGAAATCATGCACCTAAAATTTGATTCACGACATTTGATTCAAGACAGAAAAGAAAATCGCTTACTTTCCAATATTTATTTGCCCTCCTAGGATATATGACGCATTAAATAGATTTCCGGGTTTCCTGATTAAAGATTTTCCACTATATTATAAGTAGAAAGTTGGTGGGTGGCGGCTACGTAACAGAAGAAATAATCAAGTTCGTCATGAATGGGACGGTGGTATCCGACAAAGAGCATCAAGTCAATTATTGGGGCACAAAATTGTCTGAGATAAATACAAATTCTGATGCAAACAAGTTCAACAAACAAATAAAAAAATATAATAAACAAAGAATAGGATAAGTTTGAAGGAGGTAAATTTAATAGATTTTCCCCCCTAGATAACTTGTAGGGAGTGATGAAAACATGCATAAAATATAAGATCATTTTAATTATAATTTATTCATATAATGATGATATATTCATCGCACATTTTTACTTTGACCATCAAATTCCCTTGGAAACTGATAATAGATTATTTGTTTACCTATATTTTTATAATAACTTATGAATCTAAATTCTTGACACTCTCTTACCTTATACAAGTTTTGTTGACAAGAACTTAAATATCAATGTCCTACATATTGTATGTTTCTTCAATAGAAAATCTATAATGAAATATTCAATGTGAGAATTGAAGCTCATAAAATCTCACCATATGAGATTTAACATGAAATTTTTTTTGAATATTATAGGATTTCTAAATATGGGCTATAGGAGCATACTAGAGTAGTAATCATTTTCTTTCCTTTTATTGGGTCATTTCTTTTCTCTCTCTCTATATTTTTTTTAATATGTACAAAGGTCTGTGATATATTCTTTAAAATTTTCTTCTCTAATCTTTAGACTCTTCATCTTCTTGCTCAAAGTTCAAACATAACAATATAATCATAAATAGGAACTTTTCTCTAACTTTTTTTTTTGGGGCAATGAAAAAGATATCAAATCCTTTCACCCAATTTTTTTAAAAATATGAATGAGTAGTTCAATTATTTTAAAATTGGTTGTTAAGTTTTACAGAAAATCATCTATATTTTACTTAAAACATTAATGTATTAAGCACATAAACTCATCCATTTATAGATTACATATTAGCTTTATATATATATATATATATATATATATATATATATATATATATATATTTTTTTTTTTCATGTAAGACTTAACACACCACTTTGCCATAAGCATTTGAGAATACTTTCCACAACTGTGAGGGTAAAACATTTAACTTAAATTCTTAACAAACTCTTTAATAATGTGAGATAATTCTAAATCATTTATTTTAACACGCTCTATCACTACTATAGTCTAATCCAAATCATCTCGTAAGTGTCACTTTATACATGACGTTTGACCTAATCTACATTTATAGGAATATTAAGGTAGAACTTAGACTTTGATATTATGTTAAATTTTATAAAAAAATAAATTATATTTAATTTAAAACTTAAAGACATTAAGTGAAGAAACTTATCTATTACAAGTTATCTTTTAAGTTTCTATTTTTTTCCATGTGAGACTTAGCATGCCCTTCACCCTAACCTTAGGACAACACTTTTAATTAGGATCTTTGTCCATAAGCGAAGGGGTGAAAAATTAAACTTAGATTCACATTCAACTCTTTTGTAATATAAAACAACTTCACATTGTTTATTTAATATACCTCATCACCATAATGGTTTAGCTTAAATCGTCTCATGGGTGTCTTTTTTTTTTTAAGGGGGGGAGGGCTTCTGGGTATGCACATGTCTATAAAAGTGCTAAAGGAGAACTTAAATCTAATACCATATTACCTTTTATAAAGAATGACCAATTTCTAACTTAAAAATGTGAGGAGTTGATGAAAATTTTAAACATGTTTATCTTACTGGGATAAGATCCATGTTTTGTCTTTTCTTTTATTTTTAACTAAAAATACTTATTATGTCTTGAATATACCCTTTTTTATTACTATATAAATGATTTTTGTTTGATTTTGTTTGACACTCTCCAACATAAAAGCCTGTCAAGCAAAGTGGTAGGATTTGAGTTTTCCATTGCATGCCGTTAGGGTCAAACCACAAAACAATTAGTCTATTCTCTAATCATTTGACCTAAAAAAAAAATAATCCTTTGACCTGAAGTTATTTTTTCACTGCAATATTATCATGTCATTGCTGACAACTTCCTTTCCTTTTTTAATTTTTCTTTTTTCAATTGACAAAGATTCAATAGAATCATTAATAATTTTTCCGTTGTTCTATTAATCGACATGATAGCGTTGCTAAACTATTTTGTTAGTAATACATTATTTTGTTATTATTTTTCGTTATGAGCATAAAAGAAATGTGAAATTTGATCATTCACAGACAATATATGTTAGCAAAATAGCCACACACAAGGGCGGAACACTTCTTTGTATTAGTTATGAATCCTCGAATAGCTTTTGTACTCCTATTCTCAACTTGTCTTGAGTAAATGTTGTAGGAGTGAATATGCCAAACTTCAACTTCTGCCATCTCGACTCTTACACTATGTTGGAAGTTGGGAGGGGGAGAGGAGTTAATTTTCTTTTCCTCCTTGTTCTGAATTTAGTGGATTACGAATTGAATTTTGATCTTAACACTTCACAGGTGGTTTGTGACATTATTTTAAGCGATAAGTTCATGTGTATGACACACATAAGGAGGAGATTATGCTTGATTTGATACTGCGGAGCCTTCAATTTTGATCATATCAAGTTTTTGATCACTGATTTACTTAAGACAACGAGTGCATGAGAAGGGGTAGATTCAAACTTTTCAGTTGGTTCTTATTTGAATATTGTTTCTTTACTTGTCTTCAGACTGAAAATAATATATAGAGTTACCGGAAAAAAAGGTCGGCTGGCTGTGGAAGAAGATAAAGGATCTGTACATTTATAGAAGAATTCCCATATGCAATTGTTTAATGCAGATTACAGATGAGAGCCGAGTGATGCAGCGCCGGAGGTTGTGACGGTGGCGTGGTGTCGACGTGTGCATATATTAGGCGTTGACTTGCTGACGCGGTACGCAAACAATGGAGGGGACCTCTCTCCACCAAACCAGCTTCTTTTAGCGGCGTCTTCAGCGGCTTTTCGGTGTGAACGTGCAGGGATGAACCGGTAGAGTTGTGGCTTTTTTCTGGAGGATGATGTTTCTAATTCCATGAGCATATTTCTCATTAGTTTGTAGCTGTAAATGATTTATTTGGCCCATAAGTTGGATACTGGTAAGAGTTAGAAACTGGTTTTCCTCTTTCCTTCATATCTCCTTGTACCAACAATTTTTGTTAGTTTTAATGAATGTAGATTCAAAGCCTGAGGGTGTCACAGATTTGGGTGTACAGTGGCATAACACTCCAGAAAGAACTAGAGAAAATAAATAAAGAACAAGAAGTAATAATCCCTCCCCCACTAAAAACCAACTAGGGCCCTCTCTAATTCCTCTTCATTCTGATGGTAAAAACCATCCCCTATTTTCACGACTGTTATTGCTCTTCCCCTTGTAAAACATCTCTTCCGTCTGTCTGGCTTTGCCTTCATTAGATTTTTGTTTTCTTTACGTGCCCCTCTCTTCCTTGACTGGCTACCTCTTGATCAAAACTCACAAAATACGTCAGCATTAAGCTTTGGCAATTACAGTTAAACAAGCTGGAAGTTTTAAAGAATAATTTCTTCTACTTTCGGCTGGCTTAGAATCAGTGTAAAAGTTATTAACTTTGATTTCCAGCGTTGTATGAGTCGGTGTTCCGCGAGTCTTTTTTAATCGTTGTAGGATTACATTGGAATTTGAGGAAATTGTTATCTTCAAGTTTGATATGGGGAATAGCTTGTCAATTGGAGAAGTCTTGTTACGAGGATGAGGGCAAAAAAGAGGCCAGAAAAGATAGCCCGGGAGTATGACAAAGGATGCGGGAAAGAAAACTATTGTGATTGATGGGATTTCATCCAACATGGGAGGTGTTTGGCCATATGTCTGGCTTCATTAGTTTATTGCCTCTTGCTTGCAGATTTTAGAATGAGTTTTTTAATCTTTAACATAGTATTAAAACATTATCCACCTTTCAAATTGATAGCCAAAACCTTTAATGTTAGTTAAATATCACTTCTTAGTGTGGAGGGGACATGTCGGGATTTTGTCCCATACATGAAGTGTCTGCCTTATTAGTGGCTGAAGTTTACTACCTCTTGCATGCAGGCTTTAAGACGGACCTCCCAGCCTTTAATAATAATAAGTGAAAAGATTATATGACATTAATTTGATTTATAATTTTTTATCATCTATTTATTTAAATTGGTATATATTATTTATGAAAGGAATACAAATATTCTGCAATAATTTTGCGATTACCTAAACAAAGAAAATATATACTACAATGTTTGGTACCCAAAATTAGTGCACTGGAATCAATATAATTAATCCCAAATATACCATGAAGATATTTTTTAATCCGCAGGATCTTTGCATATCACTAGTCTAGGGTTTATAGATTTTGTTCAAACAGACCCAAAAATTTGGTTTGCATATCTAATTATTTGTGACTCTTTCATGACCCAACAGTCATACAGTTGGAATTCATTCATTCCCGAGTCTAAACTATAACAATGAAGGTACAATTAGAGTGCTTGAAGGTAGAACTTCGTTTTAGTCATGTTCCATAACTAGCCATGGCAAAGAAATTGGTGGTAAAGTCTTCGAACATATACTAATTTTGGACTTCTGGATAGCACAATAGTATTTGGAAGCTATTGGATGTTGATTGAGCAAGGAAGATAGTTTTCGGTACAGCTGTTTATGTGTGAAATCTAATTCAAGGTCGTTGTGGCTTAATTTTTATTAGAAGAAAAATCGTCTCTTTTCCTCCATGCCACATCAACTCATTCTTCACATAACATTGTGTGTCATGTCAGACTTGCCTTAAACGAGAGACCTTCGTTCTCTCTGCCAAACACCAAATGTGCTGCCATACCAGAGATATGATTCCAGCCAGGAAAGGAAACCCTTTCCTTCCGGAGAAAAACGCCATCATCAACAGTCAAACTCACAAGGAAAATGCAAGAAGAATCAAAAGCATTAATTATATAACTCAAATTGCTTTCCCGATTTTCCGATGATTCTCATTGATGGCTAGTCATCCTTTAATTTCATTTTCCTTTTTTTGTAAATTGCTTCCATTGTAGAGGATTCAATGTTTATGAAATCCGATTAATTGTACAGTCGTAAATCATCTAATTTTATCAAACAGTGTATACAACTTTCTTTTGGTGTTATAGGATTATTATCTGGGGAATTTGTCTTAGGATTATTATCTGGGGAATTTGTCTTTCTATCTTTTTCAAAGCCAGTCTAAGCTATATTCTAATAAAGTACTTGGAAGAAGTTGAGGGAAATTGCATTGTTGTCCTACTACAGTTTAGGGGTTGAATTTGGTTGTCGAGACGGTGCTCAGGCTTGTGAGTTCTGGTATGTTTATTGTCACATTATTATTATTTCTTCTTCATTGTCACTAGCTCTGTTTTTTGGCGAATTTTTTTTAAAACTGTTTATTCATTAGAATGAGTTGCTTTTGAAACTTCTCGAGGGATGACTTCGGTTGTCAGCATAAGAAGTAAGTAGGTTAGTTAATGGAACTTTAACCTTGTTCAAGTGTCAGCTATTCCAGAACTGTTATATGGAGGCCTTTCATATTCATAGATATTTCTTCTGCTCGTTTGTAGTGGAAAATTTGAACTTTTTTAATGCATTCCATTATATTGATAGAAGTACTGTATTTTCTTGAAACTTGACAAGGACACAATTTGTCAATGTTCTTGATGAATTGCGCATGAAAAATTAAACCGGAGTAGTTTATCAAATTATATTTGTATCCATCATAGTTGATATGTTGTATGGCTGGTGTCCTCATGAAATACTTCATATGTTGGTGGTGTAAACAGTGAATACCGTATTATGTGAATTGTTGTGCACATATTTTTAAGATGCTTGTATGCAAATTACATGGCTCGCATTGTTTCGGAAAATGCTATCTATTTGAAACCTGAAATTCTTTAATTCCATTATCTTTGTTGTTTATTGGGCGGCTGCTTATCCAATTCTTTTTTCCTAACTTATAGAATTACTAGGGTCTCCTTCAGGTTTAGTTTTCAATTTCTAATTACTACATGATAATAGTCTGAATCACAATGTAGAGTGCAGTGATTAGCACCAGTTGGGCTTTGTGATCAAAAATTTCCTTTGGTTGAATATCGGAAAGGAATTTGAGACTATTTGGTATCTAGATTCTCTTATAACATCAACCTTAGAGGTTGCTCAAGAATTATTACATTTTGTTTGAGAAAATAAATTTTTCGACTTTTTAGTGTTACTGCGTTTTAGTGTTATTCCTTAAGCTACAAAGCGTTATCAATAGAATTTAAAATTTTATTCTTACAATTTCTGTACCTAATTCTATTGTAAGGCTAATCCTAGAGTTTTGAAGATTAGAACGTAATTAATTGACAATTTTGACCACTCATTGCGGACTCCCGTCCCAAGCTTGATTGGGGGGTTCTCAGGGAAATTCTGACTTGACCGTAAGGCCTGTTTAGCTCTGTGGAAGGCTTTGAGGGCAGCAAAGGCGAGAACATACCCAAATTTCAGTCTCTGTAATGAACGTTGTGATATTTCCCCAAATTTCAGTCTCACTTCCAGATAAAAATGTTTTGGATGCCTTAACGCTGCAGGTCAAGATCCCATAATTATGACATGGTTAGTGAGTCAATATCAGTGACTTTGGTTTATAGAGGCCACTATAAAGCAATGCTTTCCGCCTTTAACACCAGGTCCCTATCTACAAGCCCAGGCGTAGAACACCCTTTTCCCAAACATACACACAAAATATGAAACTATGTATGCGTGGATGGTAGTATGTATGCAACTGTGAATGCAAGTTTGCATACAAAAGTAAACACAATATAATGAATATTAAAACAACGACAAGGTATTTCCATAAGTACAAGAAACAAGGATAATTCCGGTTACCTAATACCCTCTCAAACTGTAATTGGCAAAAACAATTTGCATTCAACACAAATTGTTAGATCAACAACCCCAGGATACAATTTCAACATAGAAATGAGGTAAACTAATCATGAAAAAAAAGTTCTAACTAGGCTCCAAAACTGCTAAGAAAATAAAAACTAAAAGAATTATGTTCCAAACTGAAAATGTAATGTATACTGTTATGATAAGGAAAGCCAAGTTGAATCTATCCATGTCTTGACATCTTATACGTGGCAAGATTGCAAAATTTCCAACTCTTACCCTGATTGTTGATGTATGAGTAACCTCTTTTTAATGTATAAATAAGAATTTTAACTTCAAGACATGAACATACCAAAACCGAATTGCTGTTCCAGGTGCATCCCAACAAAGACCAGGCTCAACACGTTTGCCAGCAGCATTCAACCAGATACATGAAACCAGTCTCCATCTTGTACCTCTGTAGAGCTCCTAATTTGACTAATCTACACAAGTTGGAGTGTAATAAAAGTTCAGATATTGTTCTGACTGTGCTTCTTGATGCTCACCTAAATAAAAGAGGAGTGAAATGAACTATTTATTCATTGTATCTTTAGAAAAGGACCAAACTTCTTGCTTAGCGGTGGTCGTTAAGAGAGAGGGACACATGAACATATAAACTGTGATGTGAGAAAGCAGCTATCTGTGCTGTACTTCTAAGGCCATAGGCAAAGAACACTCGTAACCCCACTAGAAAACAAGTTACCTGCCCAAAAAAAATCCAAAATAAGACAGTACCAAAGACAACGGCTACAGATACAAATTTATCAATTGTTCTTAATTCCCACAACACAAAGAAATTACTTACATGGTCAGAAAGTAAACACACTTAGGATCCACAAGAACCGAATGCAGATAACGTAGGAAACATGCATAAAATCTGTAGAGTGATGGTATCAACAGTCCATGAGAACAAGAAGAAAATGTTTGAAACCTGTTCAAGCTACCAGGACCAAAAAGACTTGAGCAATGATGGTCCATATGCTTAGTTTTGGCCTTTTGCTCTCAATTTCTTACCCTCCTATTGCTATGGCATCATAGCCCTTTATATATATAAACTGCTTTGAGTTTGATGTACAAGATTCAACATCACAACCAAGAAAGACAATCCTAAACCTATAATACTAACCCTCCAGCTGCATAATCTGACCAATATTTATGCATAAGACATACTGCAATAATCCCCTCAAAAGTGAAATTGGTATTACCACTCTATTCTGAAAGACCATCAACTCTGTATCCAAAATAGCACAGGTGGCGGAACCCAAGTATTCTACCTTGCATGGGAGACCACCAGTGCCATAAACAACATTAGATGGAATATTATCTATAACTTTTAGGTAGAAGACCATCAGAGTACCTACGTAAGAGTAAGGAATTTGATTTTCCAATCTTCAGAAACCACCATTAGAGCTGTCACAATATATTTGAGGAAAGAAACTTACCATAAATAGTCAACAACTCCAAGAAACTTTGAGTGATAAGTTGTAACTGAAGATTCACCATTTGATCCTCGTATTCTTGAAGAGAATTGAGAAAATATATGAGAAAAATTCCATGTGTCAGTACAAGACAGAAAGATTGAACTACCCAACAAGGAAGACAAAGAAGAAGAGCAAAATCTAATAATGAAACCTAATAACCGCACAAGCAAATTTTGGTGAGATAGGGTACGCAAAATCCATTTTGAATGAAAGGCCAGAATTGCATTATAACTAGGAAGGACCCTAGTTTTCATAATCTACAATTTTTTTTTTTTTGTCTCATCACTTTTGAGAATCTATATAAACCATTCCTTGCTGTTTAAATGCAAAAAAGTATAAGGTGAAAGGACAGATATTAGTAAAGGATGTTTAATAAGCTCCTAGATAATCTTTGTCATATAGTTTAGATGTGTTTTACTATTTAATAAGCAGGACAGCTTGTAATTCTTTTTTTAACATTGATAGCCATAGACACTTTTTTCCATATTTCTTAATATCTCCAAAGATGTCACCAAAAATGATCATTGCGACCAGAGCCTAAATGTCATACATAATAATGAGACATGAAATCCTTAGTCCATTGAGAAGTATGATCTGAAATCCAACGAAATTTTACAAGGTTTGACAATTTCTCTGTTGCTTAAATAAAAGTGATGATACCAACAGCGATCCACCAACAAAGGGACTCTAAATCCCGGTAGGCAGTACTACCACAAACCTTCGGCAGGCTATCTGGCCTCCTTTGCAAAATACACAGGAAAAGAAAGGAATAAAAAATAAACAGGCTATCAAGGTATCAAGCAAACGCCAGCTAGATCTTACAAAGAGAAAAGACACTAAAATAAATGAGAAAAATAAAGAACGAAAGAAAAGCCCACTGACCTCCACGCAACTCCTGAGAGCAATATCCAATCCCCATCCACGCACCAAATTATTCTACAAGCAGATTAAATCGTTTGGTTAGACTAGCAGGAACAAGGCGCAGCACTCAAAAGGAAACTGTTGTATATTTATTCATGAGCAAGAATTTAGCAACACAAGATATGAAACTTATCTGAATCACACGCCAAGCTTTCCAAGAAAACACAGGTGCCATGATTTCTAAAAATCTGAAAGAATAGAAGAAATAATTAAAACAGAGATATATATTATTTATGATAACCATAGAAAAGAAGATTTAAATAATTTGAGGGAAGGAATACTTCCCGTAACATTGCCTTCCACAAACGAACTCTTAGATGCCAAGAAATCTGTTACTCACATGAAAATTGTGTTCTTATAAAAAAGAGCCCGCTTCTCTTCTTCCATTGCAGAGCATAGTCCTATTTAGAGAAAACGACATTTATTGACAATTAGTTAAAGTCAAAGGAAGAGATGAATATTTACCCGTCATGCTAATGTGGACTGGTGAGCCAAGCTAATAATTCGAGAGGGAGAGGCCTCACCAGTGAAAGAAAAATAGTGGGGGAAGGAATAAGAGGGTATTGATTACGAAAGAAGGCAGCTGACTGGTGGCTCTATAGGTTGCCTTTCAAGGCCGGCTGAGTAGTTTTGTCATATTTCTTCTAACTTTATCATCCTTCTTCTGTTTTCTCTTCTTTTTGGTTTCTTTTGGTCACTTTTTCAAAAAGCTTTGGAAGAAAAGTGATGCAGACATGATACTTGCGTAGTTCAGTAACTTGAACCACTAAAGGTGGAATTGGAATTGAGTTTTGGCTAAATCATGACTATCCAAACTTGGCCAAGGGGTCCCAAGCATTAGTCATCACTGTCCTAGTTCATCATATGTGAAAAACTATATTTAGATTATTCCAACCCATAGATAAGTGCTTACTTTACCTAATCACCTATTCAAAGTAAACCATTGTAAGCATCATATAGAGAGATATCACCAAATATGTAAATAAACTGTATGCCTATCACAACTACTGATTTTGAAACATCAACCAGAATGCATGACCCATCTCTTGAGACAGTTTCACCAAGGAGAAAGAGCAAAAGCACACAGTTCCCAAAAAGAACAGGGGAAACTTGCAGAACATGTTCGAAAACTGACCTTACAGTCTGTCACAGAGAGAGCATTTAAATATTAAATGCCATGCCACGACAGCCAACTCATTTTAGATCAGCTCTTACTTCCCTCCTAAGTCTTCCTCACTTGCGCTCCTGCATCTGTTGGAACTTGAATCACGGCTTGGAATAGTAAGAAGGCTTTCCCTAGTTTCCTATCCTTCCAGTGTTGGTCTGTCAGGGAGGATAGTCACCTTGAAAAAAGAAGCCAACGAGAAAAACCCCATCGTAAGTTAAGAAAAAAATCGAATACCTTGAGGGCTTCACTATTCGATTCACATCCCGTCGAGTTTGGATTGACCTTTTCTTTGATGGGAAAAACTTGATTAACCCAAGGGCAGCCTATTATCACCGCAAATTAGAAAACCAAAACTTTGTCAGTACATACACTAAGCTCTACGAGAAATTGCATTCAGAAGCAAATTTAAGATTTGCTGTTCTATACATTTACCACAAAAGGCTGAAACTATCCCAAAGATTGCCTGTATTGTATCTGACGGTCTCATAATCCCACATGAAAATCTTTAAGAATTTTACTTTCCGCATGATTTATATTGAAAATGACTTCATTTCTTTCGTCAGTTTGTGTACCAGGCCGTGAAATCATCAGATAAACTGTTTCCTAAATATGCAAGAAGAAGAAGAAGCGATACACAAACACAGATATATTACCCTAAGCCAACATGGCCACCTTCATATCCGTAAGAGCCTGTTGAGTCGCTGTAACTCTCTTGCGGATATAGAACTGCAAATTAAGCTCCATTGCTAATAAATACTTGGACAATTTAGTTGAAACATTGGATTAAGGAGGGTATTCTGGAACTCACAGTCACTTCCAGTATCGAAATGCAGTTAGGAGAACCATTCCTAATGCAGATTGTTCTCACTGGCACCATCGAAGCAGGGTATTACGGAAGATCGTCCGTTCTTCCTGCCATTCACCGGATCACCTATCAACCTTCCTTGATAATTAGAAGCAACTAATTCAAGCAGAAACAAGATGATGTGAGTTCTGGAGAAGAATCAGCTCCTCTATAGCAATGCTTCGTATTTTCTTGGAATTAAATTACTTTAATACATGATATCATTCTTTTAAAAAAATGTAAAGTGATCTCCGGCTATTATTGAAACAAAAAAGAACAGGACAATGGTTTTTTGAGGAAGATCATGGGATGTAACATTCATGTTTGGATTATAGACGTCTTGCATGATTCATGTTTAATTACGACCAAAGACGAAAAGTAAGCCACTTCTTCACTTTCTTTGGCTTTATTTTTAACTTTTTTAAGCAAGTATTCAATTTAAATAAGATGATGAACGAATTAAACTCCTAAGCTCAATTCTTTTTTATGCTTGATTGTAGCGTTGCGAACTAATACATCCAGTAATCATATTTTATATGAATCAGTTTGAAATTTAGTCCAATTTAAATTAGTTTTTGCCGGCTTGCTAGTTCGATAATACTTCCATTCCCAAGCATGTTTAAATTTTTATGTGAATATGTGCAATAAAAATCTTTATGCAATTGGATAAATGCTAGATTGGAAGCTGGTTTAATAATATTCAATTTTGTTCTGTTGTGCGTTCCAAATGTCTTATTAAATCTCTTAATTATAAATTTTATTAGTTTTTAAGTAAATATTTGGATTAGATAATAAATTTCTTAGCATCTCCTAACTAAAATATTTAAACTTTGCCGGTGCCTATTGTCCACTACACATAATACATAAATATGGAAAAATGTAATAATACTTGATTGCTGGTTGTTTATCCAATTTTCCTTAGTTTAATAATGGAACCTTTTCCTTTCAACCAATTTAAGACAAAATTATGTTGTTCCCTCACTTTAATAGTGAAAGTGATGCATTGCAATTGCAAGAATCTTCTCATATTTATGTTTGTTTATTTGACTTTTTAAAAGAAGGATTAGCTTATTATTTTGTTTGTATGAAGGTCACATTTCAATAAATAATTAAATAACTACAATATATAAACAAGGATTTATTAGAAATATATTCTAAGACTAGTTATTATATCATTTGAAATGAAATAAACTTCATAACTTTTGAAAGCATATCCGAATCACTTAAAGTTATTTTCTTCATTTTTCTTTTGGCATGAAGTTGCTATAGAATTATTGTCATGTAATAATGACATTGAATCACATAGCCTCCTATCGAAATTTAGGTGTTATGTTTACCGTTTTATGTTCTTGAATGAAAAGAAGTTGTTAAAAAAAGAAAAAAAAAATATTTAAATGGACAAGTGTTTAACTCAGTTGAAAATAGGTGCTACTTGAAATTAAGAGATCCTAAACTTGAGCATGCATACAAAAAAAAAAAAACAATATATGGAGTAGAGAAATTAGACCGTTTGAAAGATTTTGGTGGAGAAACAAATCCTATTTTACTTATGTGTATCAAATGATAACTAAGATATAACCTATAATCAATCACTCCCAATTGACACCCATTGGTCTTCATCCAATTATTGAAGGGAACATGGCTATTGATTCTATAGTTGCAATTTGTCGGCGCACATATCTCAAAGAACAAGAGGCAGTTCCAAAGTTGCCGCTTCAGGAGCTTAATTAAAGCGCAGTTCATCTCTAATCCAAAATTGAGTTTCTATAAAATCTAATTTTGTATAACACATAGAGAGAGAGAGAGAGAGAGAGAGAGAGAGAGAGAGAGAGAGAGAGAGAGAGAGAGAGAGAGAGAGAGAGAGAGAGAGAGAGAGAGAGAGAGAGAGAGAGAGAGAGAGAGAGAGAGAGAGAGAGAGAGTAGTGTAAGCAGAGAACTTCACAGATTTCATTCGTTTAGAGAGAAGAAAAAAGTGAAAAATTTAAACACGCTTTGGGAGGCATGGACAAGCAATACATTCCCATGCCAAGGCAGGATCCACGATGCTTATTTCAACAAAGAAGACAATGCGCACTAGTAATGCCTCCTAGTTTTATTAGTGTTTTGTACAGGGTCCAACCCAATTATTAGTCATACAACGTATCTTTTTTTAATCATTCACTCCCCAACTTCGCAGGAATGTTGCAGCAGATAACTAATTTCAAGTTATCAGCTGCCTCAACTGCCGAAAAAATATTGACTAGTTAATGCTAAATTTATGGTCAATCTCCAGCCCCAGATACACACAACTTGGAAAAGCAAAGCTAGCCAAAGACGAAAAAGTACACTAACATTCGTAGCATTGGACAGGGATTTTCAATATTAAAATGACAGAAGTGTTGACCACCTCAGCCAAAAGTTCTAAATATATACGGGTTCCTTACCCCTCACCAAATTCCATCTCTCTCGTTCAAGGATGTCAGACTTTGGATATGATGTCGATGATGGTGGGGCCGGTGCCTCTGGATTCTCCTTCGGAGTAATGTTCTCCGTTACTGCCTTTCTCTTAATCATAGTGATCCTTTTTGCTTGCACCCGCTTGTGCCTCGACCAACCGCCTCGCCGGAGCAGAGCTTTTAGATCAACTGATCAGAACAGTGCTCTTAGACAAACTGACCGGTATCCCACTACAATTCGACAAGGTCTCGATGAAGCCACTCTTAACAGCCATCCGAAGCTCCTCTACACTGAAATAAAGAAGGCTAACTCAACAGCTTCTTGCTGCTCCATATGCTTGCTTGATTACAAAGAAACTGACGTGCTCCGAGTGTTACCTGATTGTGCTCATCTCTTCCATCTGAATTGCATCGACCCCTGGATGAGGCTGCATCCAACATGTCCAATATGTCGGACGGCGCCAGTCCAGGTTCCCGTACAACTCCCATCAGTGGAGGTGGTGCAATTGGCAGCACGAGAGGCCAGTTAGAAGGTTCAAAAACACTTTTATGTGGGGCTCAAGCCAACCTGTTGAGATTGAATGTATGTATGTATATTTTGTTCTGGGATTAGTTTTCTGCCTCCGACGAATATTTCTTTTCTTTTGAATGGAATAGGAGTCGTCAACATGAATTTAGAACAGTTGCAAATTGTCGAGTGAAGATTAGATTTGTGGTAGATGAGGCAAGGAAGTGAAAGTAAGAAAAGAAAGTAAAAAGTATTGTAAGTAGAGGTGAACTTTATCAGAAAAAGCTCAAGAAATCCTTCTTTATTTGTAAAAATATCCTTCTCCATGATTTGTAAATACAACCAAGTAGTAATGATTTAAACGTCTGTCACAAGAGAAGCGGGATGCATAATCAGCTACAGCCATTTTTCCTCTGCTAGAGATTCACAATGACCTCAGGCTGGTAACCAGACTCTCTGCTTGGAGAGTCCAGTTAGGTCCAAGCCACAAACTCTCCTTTCATCTCCTCCTACTCCAATTGTTCCTCCGTCTAATTCCCACAAAACAACTGCTGGACAGCAAGCATTTCTTCAATCTCTTTACGGAATCAGAATTATATCATACTAAACAAGGAGCCAATAATCCGATTCTGAAGATCAATCGTAGATTGCCAAATGAACAAGCACTTGAAAGAGGGACAACCAAGTTCCCAAATTAGTCTCCCCTTCTCCTACTCGGCAAGGTGCCAACTTTACCACTTTGAATCTCCCCTGCTCCCACTCGGCAAGAGGCCACTCTGATCTCTCCCATCAATCCACCGCAAGTGGCTGAAAATTATACCACAACTCCAGCTTTCAGCCTTCAGCCTTCAGCAAAGCCCGATCGGGTTGCTTTCAACCAAAAAACAGAAAAATTATAGATGCAAAATCACAAATTAAAGAATGGAAACTACGTGGAGAAAACCTGGTCTCAATTAAGGGGGAGAATCAAACCCCTAAGGCTGGAAGCCGAGTCAAGTTCTTAAACAAGTTTCAGATCATACTCTGTTATCTCCCACCACTTAAAACCCCGCAGAGATTTCTCAATTTGTTACAGAAAAACCCTTAAAAAAAATTTAAAATTCCAAACAACAAAGCATTCTAAAACAAGACAGAAAGCCTTATATAGTTTTTATCAACATTAGTAAAAAACAATTTATTAAACTACGTCTTCACAAGCCCATGTTCTGTGTGGGTCCACCTCTCGCAGCCCCGGACCAACTGGGTGTTTTCTGGCCTACAGCCACTAGGAATGCTTTTAAAGGAGTCAGAAGAGATTCGAAGGCAAGCAAAGAGGCTTTCTCCCAGGTAATTTCGGAGAAGAAGTAGGTTTTTGACTATATTGGTTCATAGTAGAATGACGAACAAAACGACTACCAAATATAATTCCATCACTTTGGTTAAACATTCCAAACCTATCTCACTTAACCCAATTTCGGAAAATTGGAAATCAACTTCTTGTCATGCATTCTACGGAAGAGTCGAAACTTCCTAAGGTTTAAAGGCTGTAGATACATCTTTCTATGGGCTCTATTAAAGCCTAAACTCCCCTGAAGTCGTTGGAAATCATTGTCTCATATGTGACTAATATATTGAATTTCCAAAATTTTTTGAACTGAAACCAAAGGACTAATCCAGAACGATTTTCTCTACGATACACACCTAAAAGTTAATGTCTTTGAAAGATCTTCCCAATGAGAAAGCTAAGTAAAGTTGTATATTTAGCATAAACCTATATAAAACAGCAGTTCTTTTGTATATACATTCTAGATAAGACCATTCTCAATATCAAAATAGATCAAACATAATTTTATCTAATCTCTAAGCATATTAAATATATAAATTTTAAAAAGTTTTCGATATCTTTTTTACATTTAAATTTTTTTTTAGCACCCTCAAAAGATATCATTGCACCAAAAGAACTGCTGTTTTGTAAGGCGCATACTCCACTCCTTCAACACACTAAAGCAGAAATGTCTGTCTGCCCCCCACTAAAAAAAAACAGAGTACTAGTGGCAAGAGTCAACCCTTACTAGCATGCCCAGAGGCTCCTCATCTACTCCGACAAGATACTAAACGTGAGTATTTTCCCTTTAGCATGACCAAAGAGCAATCTGATTCATGCACGGCATGCTATGTAGGATGGCACCACATTACCTACGGTCTCTAGGTACATCTAGATTGTAGTGACAAATGAACATCCTAATAAGAGGTGGTCTTAGGATTCATTTGAGGTGTGGCATAGGCAACAACCTTTGTCTCTAGAATTTTTAAGAAAATGAAGTTTGTCTCTTGTACCTAACGAATCCATTATTACTAGCCACACTCCAATTGATTGGTGAGAGATCACATACTTGAATTACACAATTCCACACAAAACACTCAAAGGCATTTGAGGATGACAACTTTCCATGTAGATTTGGCTGAATACCTTCTGTCAACAAAAGTAATTAATACCTCCCTATTTTTTATAATATCATTAGGCTTAGGCATAAAACTTATGTTATTTTTGTGAGTACACAATGTGTATATCCTATTGATAGGTAGAATTTACTTTTTGCTCCTCACTAGCTGCTATACATCTCCTTGAATTCCAAAACTAAAGATTGCTCACTTTAAAATCTTACTAATAATAGGGCATTCAAAAAGCCAAAAATCATAACATAGAGATATAAGTTTCTCATTTCCTAGTACAACATCTGCTCCTTAAAGGGATAACAAAGAAAAAAAGAAAAAAAATCAAGCTTCACGGGGACCTTTTGAAGATTCACCATCACTTGTTCACGCTTCCTTTCACCGGCAAGAGTGTCACCATTGACCATGAACACTTCAAACTTGCCCTTCACATTCATGCCATTATATTGAAGTTTGGAAGCTAGCCAGTTATGGTATGCATATCAGTATCCACATTTTCAAAGGCAACTATTGAGAAGCTAGTGACTGAGCTACTGGATGAATGGGTGATTTAGCCGAGTAATAGCCCTTTCTCCTTGCCTATACTATTGGTTCGAAAGAAAGATGGTAACTAAAGGCTCTGTGTTAACTACTAAATCAAGTGAATAAGAAAGACAAATTTTCGCTGCCAAGGATTGACAAGCTGCTGGACAAGCCTAACGGAGCAAAAGTCTTCTCAAAACTGGATTGGCATTTTGGCTACCACTAGGTTCACATGAAAGAAGATATACCAAAGACAACCTTCAAGACATCAAATAGGCATTTCAAATATCTAGCTATGCCTTTGGGCTTGTTAAATGCACTCTCGTCCTTTTAGGTACTAATGAATTCAGTATTCTAAAATCAACTTAGAAAATTCATCCTTGTTTTTTTTTTTTTAAGAAGGATATTTTAATGTTCAGCAAAATTTGGAAAAAGCATGCACAGAATTTGGAGTTTTTTTTTTTTCTCCATATTGCAAGAGCAAAAGTTGTTTGCAATATGTCTAAGGGTGAATTCAAGCTGCTGACAGAACGTATTTCAGGCCATGTTGTTGGACTTGGAAGGTTATAAGTAGACTAGGAAAATATTCTGGTAATGTTGGAGTGGCCACTCCCAAAGACAATGAAAGCTCTGTGAGGCTTTCTTGGCCTCACTAGTTACAAACAGAGATTCATCCGAAATTATGGGTCTATTGCAGGTCCATTAATTGGCCTTCTAGAAATGGAGGTTTTGTTGGAACGAAAGGGCGACCAAAGCCTTCGAGCATCTCAAGCGGGCAATGATGGAAGTTGCAATGCTTTCCCTAATTTTCACAAGTTTGTTGTGGAATGCAACGTGTTTGATAATGATGTAACAGCTGTTCCAGTATAAGAAAATGGACTCGCGTTCTTCAGCAATTTGTTGCATGGGAGGCATCTATTGCTTTCAACATACAAACATGAACTCTTAGCTTTGGTGTTGTCGGTTCAGAGTTGGAGCCATTATCTTCTCGGATGGCCATTTGTAGTGAGAACAAACCAACAAAATTTGAAGTACCTCTGGGAGCGGAGGTTTCCTCCACCTACCCAACCTGGTTGGTGAAGCTCTTCAATTTCAACTTCCGCAGAGAATATCAACCCGGGCCAAGAAACAAGGTAACGAATGCTCTATCCAACGACTTGCAACTAAGAATGTCAATTCTCGCTCGAGTAAAGCTAATATGTTTTGTTGGGTGATTAGCAATCCAATTCCACGTTGGTTAAGTTCAATCAAAGAGGAGGTCAAATAAAACTCATCCTTTAAGGATGGTAAGAATGAGATTTAAAAAAAAATAATAAAAAAATTCAGTCCCAAGAAGTTGGGGGTTCGTGGGACTTCAAAGAAGGCATGATCTTTTTTAAAAACAAGATATACCTCCAACCAAATTCCAAGCTTATTCCACTTATAACAGATGAGTTCCATGCCACTGGGTGCAAAGAATCCTCAAGACACATCACCGCATACATGTCGTTTTCTACTGGAAGATCATGTGGTAGGCCATCATGAATTGCATTCGCAGTTGCCTGATATACCAAAGGAACAATTGGGAGCACTCGTTAGCCGCCTAGTCTCTTCGTTCCCTTGCCCATTTCCAACTGAGTTTGGGAGGACATATCACTCAGTTTCAATTTTGATGGTTTGCCTTCCTCTTGCAGTGAAACGTTAGTGCCTGTAGTTGCAAACAAGTTGCCTGATATACCAAAGGAACAAGTGGGAGCACTCGTTAGCCGCCTAGTCTCTTCGTTCCCTTGCCCATTTCCAAGTGAGTTTGGGAGGACATTTCACTCAATTTCAATTTTGATGGTTTGCCTTCCTCTTGCAGTACAACGTTAGTGCCTGTAGTTGTCAACAAATTCTATCATTTTGTCACGCTTGTTCATACTTACACAACAAGCTTAATTGCACAAATCTTCTTTGAACAAGTCTTTAGGTTTCATGGCAGACCAAAGATGGTCATGTGTGACCAAGACGCCACCTTTACAAGCAGATTCTAGCATGTGCTCCTTTGGCTCCAAGGTACAACATTTCATTTCATATCATCTTACTATCCTCAATCGAATAGCCAGACTGAGGTCACAAATCTCATTCTAGAAATGTACTTCCGCTACTATTTGAAGGACAAACCACACAATTGGGCATGGTAGCTTCCATGGGTGGAGTACACGTACAACTCAAGCCTTCATAGTTCCACTAATTGGACTCCATATGAAGTGGTTTATGACTATCCAACTCCCAGCCTACTATCCTAAGTTCCCGGAACATCCACAATATTAATGGTGGACCAAGAATTACATGCATAGCGGTTCTCTAGGCACTCAAAACTCATCTTAATTTAACTTAATGAAGGTGATAGGGTCTTCTTGAAACTCCAACCCTATCAACTTGCTGTGGTTGCTCGTCATGCTCTTTTGCTCTCCGCACAATTCTTTGGCCTGTTTCAAATTGACCGACAGATTGGCCCAATTACTTGCCATCTGAAACTGCCCCGGATTCCAAGGTGCATCCTATTTCCCACATCTTGTTGCTTAAATGATTCATACCTCTGGATGCACCTGTATAGGCTGATATTTCCCCTGCTACTAATGAGGATGTTTCCCTTCCTGTGATTCCTAAGCAAGTCTTTCAACAACGCACACTTCGCTAGCAAACACAATCCCTAGTTCAATCGAAAGGCGATCCTACTGAAAAAGACACGTGGGAATTCAACTCAATCTTGGAGGATTGTTTTCCATCTTTCGACCTTGTGGGCAAGGTCCTCCCGTTGGTGGGGAAGTATTGTTGCAAGAAACCACGCGAGGCGACGCTAGCATGGGGCATGCAAACCATGCAGCGACCACTCAACCCTCCACCATGGTTGAGTGACAAGGAAGTAACCTCTGGTGTGGTGTTTTTAGAGCATTCTGACATGATAGAACAATCTTCACACAGCATGGCAAGCATGAGCATGAGCATGAGCATTCGCACAACCAACCTCAGCATGCATGGCAGCAGCATGCATGTCCTACACAATTTTTGTATCCCATGTGTGTAAGTAGGGGTCTCGTTAATTAGGATCACGGGACAGTGCAAGATTGTAAGTGGTCAGGTTACCACATAGATGGTTCGTAATAAAAGAAGGGTTAGTAGACGTAGCTTAATGATACCATTACATGGCTCAATAAAGCCTTATAGGGCAGGGAGTGTGTAGTTTAACATCTACAAAAGGGGAGGGAGTAACACTATTTTGGGTAGCAAAATGATCATCAAATACTTGTAACCTATGTTTTGTTTGATGCAAATGCCCTTCTTCTCCACTCTGCTGATCTCATCGTCAAAGTAGGGAAGAAACATTGTTTTAACCCTCTATTACTGCACAATCAGCCTTTACGCAGGCCGGTGACTAGATATTTAGCTTTTGGGTGCAACACACATCTCATGGGATATGCATACCAACTTGTTACATGGAGAATTAAACAAGCTTAATCTATCGTGTTTATTTTAGTCTCAAGTATTTAATACTTAGTCTCGAATATTCTCAAGTCCCTATTAAAGCACCAGAAGTACACAAGAGTACAAAATTCTTTTCTTGAGGTCCAAAAGATGTCATGGCAGGGTCTGGTTGAGGAAAACCATACTTAACCAGCGTGTCGGGTTTCAGCGTGAGCCAATCTTGTTTTATCTTTTCTCCGACCAGTGAAGGAATCCATGGCTAACTCGTCTTTAACGCAACTAAATCATTTGGAAGGAAAAAGTTTCTAGTGAAGGGGGCCTGACAGGACAGAGCAATACAGAAGCAATTAACAAGAGTGCAGACCTAGTTTTAGATAAGCAAAAGAATCGACTTTAGTAGTGTGTTAGGCTTGGGATTAGTACCTCTTTTGTTACGTAATTGGGGTACTCTTATCAAATATGACAGAAGCAGAAAAAGCCATCCTTGCACTAAGACAGCCGGTCAGAAGCCAAACCGGACTATCACTGCGTCAGATACATTCATATTCTATTGTGTGTTGTGTGGAATATTTTTTAAGAGGCATACATCTATAGAATCAGCGATTACGGAGGGTCAAATTACTGTAGAGAGAGTGGCGGAAAGTTTTGGAATGGACGTTGACATAGAAGAATCCGTAGGTAGATCATCCCTTTTTCTCCTATTTCTTACTGATTGTAGCTATTTTCTACTCTTAATTTTTTTTCCCCCCTTACATGCCTTCCGGATAATCCTGCCAAAAATCGTTAAAAAATGACAGGAAGAGCCAAAAACAAACTTGTCAAGAAAATATGCCATTGTTCCAAGCGCTTGCAATAATAACGTCAGAAATAAGAAGACTTCAATATACTAGCTACAGAAAGTTGGACCTGTATAAGTGAAATGCCCATTAAATTAGTTTAATATGCCGTGAGGAAAAAGATTTCTTGTCACCACAATCTCACCCGAAGAAATTGGTAGTTAATTTAAGAGAGAAAATCCTAGTGAGAAAAGAAATTGTGGGTCAATGATCACCACGGATAAATACTCAAGACCGGTGGATGCATTATCTATTCAGAAACAATCTTCGTTCCCTCTCCACATTTCAGTAGGCATTTTTTCAATCCACTGGTTCCATGGGTGACAGTTTCGATGCCATTTTTGCAGGCGCATTCCTTCTGTGCGTCCTCCTGGCAAGCCTATTCTTAAGCCTTGCTTCCTGCCTCTGCAACTATATGTACAACCCCAACGATCCAGGTCACCGGAACAGTTTTCCAGGAACCGATGCCCAAAGCTTTGTCGACATTGAGGCAGCCCTTGATGGATCCACTCTGCACAGCTTCCCGAAGCTCCTGTACTCTCAATACAAACTCCAAAAGAACAGCTCAACTGCATCTTGTTGCTCCATATGCTTGATGGATTATAAAGAAACTGACATGCTTCAGTCTCTACCTTATTGTGGCCATCTCTTCCATTTGAAGTGCGTCAAGCCATGGCTAAGGCTCCATCCGTCCTGCCCACTCTGTCGAAAGTCACAAATCCCAGTTCCGATGACTCTTCTAGTTCAAGTGCCAACCTCAGCAACAAGTCAGGAGTGACACCAAAGCTGCAGATCCTGTCCCTGACCTATAGAATAGAAATTTAGTGTAATAAAACATTCAGAATGTTTACGTGACATCTTCAGTCCCGGAAAAATGAACATTCCACCGATTCTTCGTTTCACATTTTTGTACACGCATGCACCGAGATATGTTACTTTTTTTTTTTTTTCCAGATCAATCGATATATTACTTTTTATTGTACAAAAGGGTTCATGATATGCAAAGAGGATTACGTAACCTGCTGTTTTAGTTAATGATTTCTCTACTATAATGCTAATAGTCGCCAGGAACTCTTGCCTTCCCTATATGCTGCCTTACTCTCAAGAACATTAAGATTATACTTAGTAATTTCCTCAGAGTGGATGATTTAATGCAAATTCATATGATATTGATAACCATATATAAAAAATAAATCGTAGAAAGAAGAAAAGCCAAAACACTCCTCAGTTAATTATTTAATGTTCTGCAGAACACATACGGCTCTATTAACTGGGACTGTCGTACCTTCACAGGAGCATCCTTCTTCCAATCCGTGGCCGCCAGCAACCTGTCACTTTTACACCCAAGGTGTTCAGTGTTTTATAAATGAGGCTGGGAGGTGAACGTACGTTGGCTTCTTTACTAATACCTGTCGCTTTTAACCCTACTTCGGCGTTGTCCAGCAGCCAAGGTGGCTTCTTTAATACCTGTGGTAAATGTATCCTTCCTTACAAAAATTAAATAGCATATTATAATATCTTAATAATTGTAACATTTTGAAGATCACGGCCTGCTGAAGACGATGGCTTCGGATGATTAGCTTTTGTTATTTTCTCATTTTTTTTTCCCTTTACAATACATTGCTGACGCAGCATGCCATTACTATATAAAACTGCTGCAGAAGTGGAATATTTGGATAGAGTTTGCATACATCCCTTGTCCAGAAAAAGGTTCAAATTCATTAACGAATTTCGCTTTTGTAAGTCGATTTCTCCATGAATTAAAAAAGAACTGTTTGAAGGTCCGACGGACTAATTTTCATTGAATCTGATGCCTAAGCCCGAGCCTTTATCCTTTGAATATCTTTTTCTAGTTTTAATTACTGGAAAAACTTATCATTTTAAATACGACCACTTTTCGAATTGATGAAAAGTGGTCGAATGTTCCGTCCAGTTTCTTTATTTGAAGAAATTAACCCAAAAAAAAGGTCGATTCAAATATTTACTTTATACCTATCTTAAATAAAAATAAAAATAAAAATAAAAATCTCTAGAATGGATTAACTTTTGCTTAATATTTTTTAATTTTTATCCGCAAGGAGTTGCAAAAGGCCATGAAGCAATCCAAACAACTGCGTGTTGGATATGCAAACTGCCAAAAATTATTTCTGGGGGGATGTTAAGGCTTTGAGCTATTGAGTGCGTGTCTGGGCCTTCAAGAGTGTAATCGTTCCACGCCTTCTAGCCACGTCCACCCCTTAGCAATTAGACTAGCCGGTCACATCATCTGCTTAACTTGTAGCTGGTAACAGGGGAACTATCCTTAGAATACCCTAACAACTACTATATTATAGTTTGAATACTCTTAAATTATTTGGACTAGTACCCAATCACCCCCCCCCCCAAACCCAAATTATTTGTTAGGCTTAACGTACTACCGCTAATGAGTCCTTAAGTGTAATTATAACACCTCAATTATTTCAGATATAGTTGCCCGGTGTCAAAATAGTTTGAAATGATCTAATCATCCTATCAATTGTTATGTTGTGATTCAACCATCCTAATAAATAAAAAAAAATTATGATTTAGACACCTCCTCGAGGTAGTGTTGGCCAAAAAAATTAAAAGAGGATGTGTGTGTATGGGTGTATACATATATTGCTATGATCAATTATGACATATAATTTGATTGAAAGATTATAAGTTTGACATCAAACTTGCTAAATTTCCCATTTATCTAACAAATAAAATAACAAAAAAAGTATAGATTAAAGTTACTAATTTGACAAATTAGGAATCGGGCTCCCAAGCCTGGTGAGGTCCAAGAAACTGGAGTTGCTGATCTAACAAATCCGACACAATAGCCTGACAAACTAGGCTTATGCGTCTTGACAAATTGGGTTCAAAGATCAGCTGAACTGAGCTTTGGCGGGAGCCTTCACAGGCAGGCGTGCCATCACCTGCTCTCCTTTGCAAGCAGGAGTTGCCACCCGTCTTCTTCACGAGCAGGTTCGGTCTCCTTCCCGGTCGGGCTAGTGGCCATCAAGCCCTTTACAAGCAAGCGTAGGTCACCGCCCTCCTCCATGTGCGGCAATGGCCACCCACCTACAATCATGGGTGGGTGCAACTCGCCCGCTTTCTTCATGGGTGGTTTCGATATCCAAATCTATAAGCCTATGACCAAGACTTTTGGAGGCCGTTGTTGACATGGCTCATGGGCCATGGTGGACGCTTACGCGAGAGTTTTGATGCACCACAAACACTAGTACTTCATATGGCCTAAATTTTTTCTTCTCTCTTTTAAGGGTTTGCTTTCCTTGCTATGAAGAAAACTTTTCTTAAGAAGCTTATTATTTAACTCAAAAATCAATAAAAGATGATAGTGTTTATTATATTATAAATATTTCTACATACTCATGCTTTAACAATGTAAAGCAAATATTACACATATAATATGCCCCCCCACTATGATGAATTTTTATTAAATCATCATGGTACCTTATGATGGACTCAGGATTTATCATTATCCACAAAGGTGCTACAAATTCATGCCTCAACAACGTGGAACAAATACCATTTGTCCTTTCTCACCTTGCATGTTCGGTGTTGTGTCCCCGGTCGACCGTGTGTGTGTGTGTGTGTGTGTCAACGCAGATACCAGCTCCAGCTCATGAATCTCCGTATTTTACTCTCTGGTAGAGGTGCAACGCAGCATGCTTTCCCTGGATTATGAATGCCTTGTCGGAGCAGCTCCATGAAGGTCTTTGGAACGTACCCGAGCAGCTGATCTAGTAGTAGGGGTGACGAGAGGTTGGTCTTTGAGAAGGAGGGATTTATACTGGCTTCCTTTACCTATTTTTCGTGGTGACAAGGAGGTTCCGAGGTAAGTTAACGAGCTTTGGACGTGATGGCGTTAGACTTGATACGTGTATGGAGAAGAGAAAGACGGTGTTAGGGCTCTGGGATGACCTTGTATGGGAGATTAGAAGTGGGCGGAAGCGAAAAAAGTGTCGAGGTGGGGAGGTTTGTCGGGGAGAAGAAGATGAACCGTGAAAGAGAAGCAGTTATAGAACGTAGGTTGCACGTATTATTAACACAAAGAAACAACGCCTCTCTGGAGGGAAACCTAAGTTTTGACCAGTTTGTTCCTTATTTATATCGACGGTAACTGCTCTTACGGCAGTTTTACATAACAGTTACATACAACACAGATAAGCTTAATACAACCTAAATAAATTTCCCAGTTTATATTTATAGAGCTCAAGTTAAAAATCAATAGGAGGAAACAAATCCTTATCTTCCCGTGGCCAAAACCTTCTGATTTCATTTCGAAAATCCTTTGAGGGAGGTGTTGGAGACGTGGCTGATATGGCTCATATATCCCAGTGGACGCTCGTGTGAGAGACGGCCTGGATTTCTCCTCTTCTCTCTTCACAGGTCTGCTTCCCTTGCGTATCCGGCGCTGTCTCCCGGTCAACTGAAGTGAGCAGGGGTGGCTAAAGGCAGTGGGACAGATAACACGAATAAATCTAGTCCAGGATGCCTTGTTTTATGGACCGAATGATTATCCCTCTTCTTTAAAATGTATGTACATGGGGATTCTTTTAAATAACACAAAAAACAGAGCATCGGCACTCTCTGCTCGATTCTGTAAGAGAACCGGCCACTTCGGCTCTCATTTTGTTCTTCTTGCATAAGGGCTGCACTTAAGTCAATCCATGGACTGTCGTTGACATAGGCCATATCCCACTAATTTGAGATTTTTACAGGCCTTTGAAATTAGCCGGTTTTCCCTGGCTGGGGTTTTATTTGAATATGCCGACCTTGGTCGTAGGATTCGTCATGGCCATAAGCAACTGCTGGTAGTGAAGTTGTTCTTTGTTTCTCACGACTTACGAGGAAACTTTTTGAGTTTCTTTGCACCATATCAATTAGATGTTGGAATATTTTCAATACTCTGTATTGATGTGGGCTTATATCAATGTGATTGCTCATCTTCAATTGATTTATTAGTTGTTTTGTAGTCCATATGTATGAGACATGTTGGATCCATTATTGTTGAATATGAGACTGGCTAGTATGGGCTAGTACTTGCTATATAGAACAGTGATGAGTTAGATTATATTGGCAGCATATTTTGTATATGGCTTAGATCTCTCTTTTGCCTCTCAATATATGCACCATGAGTCTACATTTGTAAAGATCATGTTGGTGGATTAAGAGGTATTATATTTCTATCTCTATTACTATATCATGTACAGTAACACATTTTTATAAGCATTGTGTATAGTAAAGTACACAGTAAAATTATTTTTATATATATTATGAATTGATAAGAGAAGATATACGGACAGATGAAAAACAGAAGTAAGCTTCCTCTATTGGCTACGAACACCCTTTCCACGATCTTGTAGACTGAGCCTTCTCATCAGCCAGTGAAACTAGAGAGAACAAGGGAGTAAATCTGGCCATTATCTGTAATTAGATGAGTTATCCAACAGCTAGAGCGAGTTGCAGAACATGTACGTTTATTCTCTTTGTTAACTTCGTGTTCCAGATGAGTAGCAAGATCTTGGTTTTGAGCTCGGTTGAGCTTGGTTTTTTCAACATTAGGTACTCTGACTTCTTTGAACACCATTTATTGTACAAGAAGAGACACCGGAAAATCTCTACAATACTTCAAATCTTTAAGTTCCATTGTTTTGTTAGACTATGCCATCTTGTAATATCTATCACTTTCCTCTAAATCCCGAATGCATGAATTTGTTTTAGAAGAATAGTCACTTGGAGAAAAATCCTTGAAGGCCAAAACAGTGGCCTCCATTAGTCCAATAAAAAATTATTTTATTTTTAGACCCATCATGAAGCTTTACACCTTTCAAAGCTTCACTAACTTAAGATGATATCAGCGAGTGCTTAACTCAGTGATAAGTAGAAGGTTACCTGATATCTTTTAGTGATAGATTCAACACTTCAGAGATATGTGAGTGGATGTATGAGTTTATTTAAGAAAAAAAAAACTCAAAGATGACCCATCTAACCAGAGGAGCATCATTTCACGAACAAGAAAATAAAAGAAAAATAAAACAGGTTGCTACCAGGTGGAAAATGCAGAAAATCTAAGGTAATTTTATTGAAAAAGGGATCTAAATTCATAGCTCAGATGTCTTGGCTGCTTCTAAGAGTACAACTAGAATAAGAATCAAACTTCAAGTCCTTAGTGCATTATACACCATCCTAAACCAAAAGCTGGGGATCATCCAAGAATGAGACCCACTACCAAACACAGTTCAAAAGTCCAGCGAAAGAGGATTCCAGAAGCACCTATAGGGAAACTGCTAAGCGTTGATGCCATAGACTTGGCAATGGGAGCACCGGGTTCCGGAGGATACCCCTGAGGAGATGGCGCTGGAGCGGTAGATCTGTTCCCCGTAGAAGGAGATGGCGCGGGCGATGAAGATGGAGGAATCGGACGGGAGGGCGACGGCGATGGAATCGGTCGAGTTCGGTTGCGGCAATCGTGAACCTTAATTGAAACCTTCACCCCAAGAGTACAGTAGTTTGAGAAGTTGCTGATGAAATAGAAGACACCTCTATCGGGCAATTGGACTATCGCTGGACCAGTGCTCAAGAACTTAATGGGGTTGGATGCGGTGCAACTCTCGTAATCCTCCCTCGACACTTGAACCACATCGTTATGCCCGGTCTCAAACCCAAAACCTACAAGAGATACACAAGAAAATCATTAGAAACAAGACATTCTTACAATTCTCTGCACCACATTATTATTCGTTATTTAATGGATCTTGAAGAAGGTGTCTAAGTTACTGAGGTTGTCGCCCGTCCGGAAGAATTGAGAGGAGGACCAGTTGGTGTAATAGTTGGGGAATGGTGGTACGGACCAGACTTCTCCCACTTGGTATTGAACAGCAGGACACTCTGGTGAGCAACCAGAGGGGCAACCATAAGTGAAACTGACGAACTGAATCAGTAACATCAATATGACTGCATCTAGCAAAACGAAAGCGTCTCGTGAGGCAACCATTGTAGAAGAGAGAGCCTCTACTTGGGTCAGCAAGTGCTGTTTCAGGGCCTAGGACAAAGAACAGCTATGGAAGAGGTTTCTGAACTGCACGCAAAGGAGAGGCAACGGATTGTGTTTGCTCGTCTGGTTTATAAAAAAAGACAAAACTATAACGTACGTGCAGCAGTCACAGCTCATAACGTCCAGCGTATGAATGCGTCGGAGAGCGTTGATAAACTAGTCGGCCGTTTTTCATGCACGTCCCAGCATTGTCAAGGTGGAAATCAAGTCTTTGTAAGCGGGGAAAAACTCGTGAATGCTAAACGACTGTTACGTTGAAGCAATTGATTACAAGATTTTCATTACGGCCGTCTTTGATCTAAAACATCTTTCCTTTATTCTTTGGTAAATAAACCTAATTCTTTTCTTTTCTTTTCTTTTTTTCCTGCAATGAAGATTACGTCTTCAAACCTAGTATCACCAAAATTACCAGTAGATCATTGGTGAAGCGGCAGAGGGAATGACGGTGCAGGGCCACGGACTTTAGATGAAAGATCAGCAATTTTCACCCGCCTTTACTCTTGAAACTCAGTGGGAACACCTTTGGAATCAATGCCATAAATTCTCTTAGCTCATTTAAAATCGTTGTAAACCCTTTTGATGGCGTTTACTGAACTAAGGCCGGTGATCTCACAGGAAGGATTCGTTGATAACCCTTAAATTTTAATCTCTGTATTGCCCAATACTTCCTTCATTGAACATCGCAAAAAACGTCTCTATGATTTATATGAAATCCAACGTGTCTCAGATAGCTAATAGATTAATTTATTATACTCTTTATGTATAGTAATATTTTTATCTTTTACAAGCAAATTTTAAGTAAGAAAGTGTGCAATCTAATATCATGGGCCATGTTTAGAAAGCGAAATGCCTATTTAAGAAAAAGACATATTACACTCATAATGAAACTTACAATCCACATTGATTGGGATGGGGCATATCAAGACTTGTGTAAAGAATTTCTCATATTATGTAAATCATATTTAAGAAAAATCTTTAAAATGAAATACATGTTCCTTGGAAACCTATTTTGAGAGAGGGGGCAGGGGGAATGTACTTTTTAATATAATATTAGAGCTCATATTTCAAATTATACATATTCTACGCTTAGATTTGGGTCAATTACACACTCAAAAATAATGAGGCATGTTGAAATTGGGTGTATATTGTTAGTAAATTTGTCTTTCTACTTTTGTATATGTGAAAGTAATCTCTTCACTTATAAGACAATTTTAAGTAAGGAATTAGCTTCTAACTTGATAAAAGAATCCAGGTCTTAAGTGAGGCACCATCTCATTCATGGATTAAATGGAGCCTTGTGGAAGGTATTTCTCCAAACTCGGGATGGGGAGGTATGTTAAAATCAAATATGTGTCCAACATTATCAAAATATTTATCTATTGTACGTTTTATATATCAAATTGTCCCCTCTTACAAGCCAATTTAAGGAAGTGGATTTCCTAACATGATATAAAGGTCTAGATTTCAAGTGAGAGACCCCTTTACTCATTGACTAGATCCCCATGGAATATGTTTCCCTGCATGTTATACTTTATATGTAGCAGTCTTTCATTCTCTTACAAGTCAATTCACCAAAAAAATAAAAATAAAAATAATTCGAATGGCCTGAGTCAAAGCAAAACAAATCCGAAAGAACCAGTGCAACTACACCCACCGCGAGGTTGACTTAAAAGGTTTGGCATATTTGGTCAAGAAGAGTGCAAAGCTATTCTCAACTTCAAAATTCTTGAAATTTTTCCTGGTGTAGCGCATATCTCACAATTTACCAAGAGGCGAGTGTATCTTTCTTTTTCTTGTTGGAAATTGAGAAATAATGGTGGCCCAATGGTGATAGAATTTAACTACAACACTCGTTCACGTACATTCCCACATTCTCTTTCCTAGAAATAAGGAAGCCATGAAAAAGCAGAACAGCAGGAAAATATTTATTTCGTATCAAATATCATCTTCAGAAGCCCATGATTTCCAAGGAGTTGAGTGATGATTTTGAAGACAGAAAGAGGAAGAGAATAAAAGAGCAACGGAGTGCAGAATGATGGGAGCAGATACTGGCAATAGTTGGTATTGACTATGACCTGAGATCCTCGTTCTTTTTATTTTTTCTGTTTTTCCTTCTTTACATTCCATTTTCTATGCGGATCAATTAGCATATAATTGAAACAAGAACACAAAAGAGAGACCATAGGCTTGCAAAATAGCAAATCACCAAATACGTCAAAGAGCTGTAGGCCTGGGGACACAACAAATGAGCCAAAGCCAACAAGAGCAACACAGCTAAACTACAACAGCCAAGCACCAAGCCAAAGTGCTATTTAACCAGACTTCTACGGGCAAAATTGGACATAAAGGTCAGGAATAGAGTCTACACCTTAACATGCAAAAATGTTTGCTATATTTCTATCTTTGCATTAAAATGCCTTACATTTCTTGTGCTTCAAATGAGATAAATTGCAACAGTCAACATCAACTTATCGACTTCATTCCTAGAGAATGGAAGCATAAGAAATGCAAAAGCGAAAATCAAGAAAGGCAACGAACAAATAAAAAAAAAAAAAAAGGTCACATATCCAACTAGTTCAATGGTGAATTAGCATTGTGAGGTTTGGAGTTCAATATCTTGTGTAAACGAGTTGGATGCAATTCAACACTAATGTTATGTTAAAATTTTGAACTTTATCAAGAATTCCATGCACCAAACTAAAGTAAATTGTAATTGCAATTTGAATCTTCTAGAATTACTAATCTTCGGGTTCTTCGGCCCCTAATGTGCTCTGCTCGAATCAGATAAGTCTTTGTGGTTTTTAAATATAGTGATAAATATATGGGCTGTTGCCGATTGATGTATGTTCTGGCTAGTGTTTCCCCGTAAAACCTTATTGGTGAGAGAGAATAGGTTTTCTCATGTAAGTGATGGATTTTATGCAAGAACTAAACGTTGAAGTAAAGATTAAGTTTGCGAAATATGTTGTGCAGAATCGCTGTTTCAATTAGCAGTGGTAGAATTTGATTTTATTGAACCACAGGGTGGCATTTAGTTTCAAGGCAGTACTGCACTTTGTTTGAGAACCTGTTCAATACCGAGTTGCCTAGCTTTTTGGAGAATATTTTGTTTGTTGGCAACGTTAAAGTCAGAAATTTCTGTATGTTGATGCTATAAATGTAGTGGGAGATTTTTTACGTCCTTACAATCATATTAATGTATACTCAAAGCCAATTACTTGTGAGTTTAATAATAAATTAGCAAGGCTTGTGATTTTTTGGTCTTAGGTTTGATATCGAAAAATAAAAGTAAAAAATAAAGAAGTATACTCAAACGGAACCTTTTTTTTCATTTCTTATTTTTACATATTGGTTTTAAACAACCTAAAACGGAAAATAACAAAACTCGCCCACCCTCTTCAAGCTTTAAGGAGGGGGAAAAACTGCATATAGTCTCAAGATCTTCATTCCTTGTTTTCCTCACCTGTTCCATGAGACAAAGACGATTGCTTCCAAAAAGACCTAGCTGACAGGACCTCAAAAGGTTCAATCAATCAGTTATTTTTATAATAATCCATCACGATTCAAATTATTTATTCTTTTCAGGAGAGTACTAGATGTTAAAATGTTCATTTCTTTTCAAAATTTGTTATAAAGAATGGATATATTTTTCATTTCAAAGAAAATTCCGAGTGAGATTTAAGAAATGTAAACAATTTACATCACTCTTAACATATTCCTTCCAAAGCCAATATGATTTATAAGCTTCTGTCAGGCTGTAATACATTCTCTACACCGCCATTAGCTATAGGTTTTTGTGCGTGGAGCTACCTTTTGAATATGGACTCTATGGATGTTTATCATGTTAAAAATGAATTATTAGCTAAACTTAAGTAATTTAGAACAACCTACCCCATTTTTTATGGGCCCCTTTGCAGTCAACATTATATAGGAGTTTTGGGCTAGAAATCATACATTCCCTAAAATCACTGTAACTTATTTGAGTAACAAGCTTCGTACCTGAGAGGAGAGTAGGCTTCTTTAATTTTTGGATTCTCAATGGGATTGGAGGTAAGACCCCAATTACTTTGTTTTGTCCCACTGTCTATACGGGAGTTTCAAATCGGTGTTTTTCGAATTGCTCTGGGAGGAACGATGGCTTTCTCTAATCCTATAAAAGAAGATGAGTAATTATTTTGAAGGAGACGATGGTTAGTTAGCAAGAAAAATGAGCTCGAAAAATATGAGTAAAACATGACCAGTAGTTCAATTTGTTTGGTTGTTTATATGTAACTGGCTCGTATTAGCTTCTCTTGTTGCTTCTCTCTGCCTAGATAACATTCAATCTCTTCCTTTTTTTCCCGTCTTCTTGCTTTTCTCACAAAAGAGAGAAACTATCTATTTTATTTCAACTCCAAGTTGTCTAAATAATTTCAATATCTAGATGATCTCATACGCTATTGAACTTCTACTAAATAGTTTGAGACTATTTGGTTGCTTCTTTTTTGAAGAAGTTGTGGAATTTTTTAAATTTAAGATGATGAGTTACTAAAGGTTTGTTACCAAATACCACGTTGAATGTCTATTGTATTCTTAAAATAACTAATAAGAAAATCATCACAATTTTTACCATTAAACAATCCACCCTCTTTTCAGAATTGGGAAAGGATGCTGCGTATTAAGCAAACAAGAAAAAGTCTTGATCCCGTTCTCCCCAACACAAAATAGAGAAAATAAAGACGAACATTTTAAATCTTCCCATGTCCAAATCGGCAAGCAAAACCATGAGAACCAGCAATGCCATTACCAGCGCCAGCTTCCCAATCCTGAATAAGAAAATCGTTGCCCAAACCAAAATACTTTCCCGGAGCTGCTGCCATGTCCACTGGCTCCATCAGTGATGATCTCGTCATCCTAAACTCTTCGAGCCTGCCCGAAACTTTCCGGCGCACCTCTAGCAAAGACTTCGAGTATTCATTTAACTCTTCCAATCCCATATTCTCATCCAGGGACTCGTCCCACCAGAACCCACCGTTCTTCTCTACCTTTTCCTCCGCCTGCTTCTCAATCTCCTTCAGACGCTTCTTTTTCATTTCAAACTCCTCCTGAGCCTCAGCATATTGCTTTTTGAACTCATCCGCAGACATGTCAGGGCTGTTGGACGAAGGCATGGAGGTGTTTTCCGAGAGATAGTGGTCGACGAGTGTATCCACATCGGGATGGCCGAAGCAGAACACATTGTCGTGCGTAGAGTAGGCGATGATAGCAACTTGAGCGTCACACAAGATGCAAAGCTCGGCGGCTTTCTTAAAGAGGCCGGCACGGCGCTTTGAGAAGGTCACCTGTTTTCTGCTGTCCTCCTTCAGTGGCTCGATCTCTATCTTTTGCCGACCTATGCTTTTCTTGCCTTTGGTCATCTTCTTCTTCTCTGAACTCATGGCTGAAAAGGAAGAAGAAGAAGAAGAAGAAGAAGAAGAAGAAGAAAAAGAATAGTGTGCAAAATTATTTTGTATGTTGGTAAAGGGGGGAAAGTAAGTTAACGGGCATATACAAATAAGGGAAGATGAATGTGCGAAATATTTAAAATTGGTTGTTCCTTGATCCAAGGTCAAATATCCTGTAATCTTGCTTGGAAAAGATCCCTAATTGCTTGTACAAATGATTCTTGTTATTTGTTGATTACGTTAATTCAGCGACAAGAAAAGTTACCATGATAAGAAACTTTGACAATTTTTAACGTGGCAAAAGAAAATCAAAGCAATAAAAGTTATGACAGGAGGCAGCCAAGCTGAAATGGGAAGCGATGACACCGGAGATGGCAAGGCCCGAAGGCTTTTGGTGTGTAATTACAGGTCCCAAAGAATCATTTTCAAGAGTTCAAACCAGTGTTACTTATACAAGCCAAAAATAATGATATAGAAATAATGAACCGCGTGGGCTTATACAAATAAAACAAAGCTAAGAATGCATGAAATCATACTATTGAGGGGCTTATACAAGGATCTAATTTCACAATTTTCTCCTTCTAAAAGCTATTACCAACCATGCATGGCAATCTGCAGCGGGAATGATATAGTGTATTAAAAAATGGATCCGTACTTTTAATTTGTTTTTGAATAAAGCTCAACTCTCGTTATTACTTCTTTTACTTACCATTAATAGTTTCACCGAAAAGAAAAGGTTTTTTTCATCTAATTTCAAAATTTGAGTCAAAAGAAACAAAATAAAATTATAATAAAGTATATGATAAATTTGTGCCATACATAAATCTCATTTGTTACTTTCTAATTTTCTGGAAGAGCACTTTTTCTTTCTTTTATAATTACTAAAGCTATAAACTTTTTATTTAAGGAGCAATTAAGAATACGAGGTAAAAAAACCATTAAGCTATAATTAAGTTTCCAAATCTCATTCAAACAAGCTGATATATTGGACCAATTATTCAATAGATCAAGTGGGAGAATGATCTCTAGCTGTTGTAAAATAAAGAAGAAACAACTTCTTGAAGATTATCTAATACTTTGACTTTTTAGGGTAAATCTACAACAAGATTAGACTAGACCATAATTTGAATTTTTCATGCTTAAGTAGGAGCCACTATTTCATAGAAATCTCCTTAAATTAGACTACCAATGTCACAACCATAGAAATGTCACAAACAAAATGCTAAATATCCACATATATGTATAAATTAGAATTATCGTAATCTAGAGGAGCTTCATATAACAGTTTATTAAAAGAAAATCTCAATTTTTCATTTATTCTTTAGTAATTGGGGCATGGGCATTTTTGTTTTTTTTTTAAACACACTTAATGTCGAATCTAAGAATTTTTGGACAAAAATGACGAAAAGGGCTTTTCCGAAGCTCCTGATCAATTATGTATACTCAAGGGAAGCCGTTGTGGGGCCCGCCAAGGATTTATGACCGTTAGGGGCAATGATACTGTCACGCAAGTTCCACTTGCCGAAGCTTTACATGTTCTTTCAATCGCCACGTGTCCCAATAAACGTTTTTCGAATTTTAAATGCCGCGTTAGCTTTCTAGCCGTTTGAAGACCTCTGTTCGGTCGCGTGTCCAAAGAGGACGAAAAAGTCACTTTCTGATTCAGTTTCTCACAGAAACACCATAGAAGATCAGATTTTTATACCTGAGAGTTCGAGAAAATGAAGGGAGTAATGAAGGGAAAGCTAATGAAGAAGCTAAAATCGATTCGACCCATTGGGTATCTGAAACCAGATCGAATTCTTCAAGTATATGCAGCATCAGATGGGAACTTTGGCTCCCACCTGGAGAATCCAAGCGTCAAGGTTGAGACCGGGTTGACTCGTGAAGAAGTGGAGCCAAAGAAGGTCTCAAACAGTGGGATGAGAGTAGAAGAGCCTGAAGTCATCGACGTAGCAGAGCTTATGAGAGACCTTGAAGATGAAGATGAGGATTTTGATGAAGATATCGAAAACAAAGAGAATATCTGTCCACCAAAATCGGTGAATTCATTGCCGTCAGGACCCGAAATTACGCAGAAGAGAGCTTCGGAAGAATCAGATTTTGGACTTGTTAACTGTCAACAAACCCCATTGGCAGAGATCGACATCTCGTCTTTTCGGCGGCCGGAGTTGAATTCTTGCAGCCTTTTTGATCCGAACCTGCTAGCCGCCTTTGAGCAAGTAGTGAAAGTGCATATGCGAATCCGGGAAGCGGAAACAAGAGCCAGAACTGAGCAAAAGAATCCTGAGGAAAATGAAGAAGAAGAGCAAGAGCCACCATCTAAAGCCCGTCGCCTTGAGGAACTGAGCGACGACGACCCTCTCTTAGGATTCGAAGAAAAGTGCATACCGGGGGGTACCGATTCTGTAGTTCTCTACACAACGTCACTACGAGGGATAAGAAAGACATTCGAGGACTGCAATAGCATTCGCTTTCTTCTGGACAGCTTTCGGGTGTTATATTTCGAGAGGGACGTGTCAATGCACATGGAATTCAAGGAGGAAATGTGGAAGGTTTTGGATGGCAAACCTCTTCCTCCGAGGCTTTTCATAAAAGGGAGATACATTGGCGGAGCCGAGGAGGTTTTGGTGCTGCACGAGCAAGGGAAGCTCAGGCCGCTCTTGGAAGGGATTCCACTGGATCAGTACAATTGTCCGTGCGAAGCGTGTGCTGGAATTCGGTTTGTGCTTTGTTTCAGCTGCAATGGCAGCCACAAAGTGGTGAATGATGATGGAAAATCCAGTCAGTGCAAGGTGTGTAATGAGAATGGGTTGATTATATGCCCTTACTGCTGCTGAACAAGCATCAAGACTGTCTTTCTTATGTATTTATTACAGCTGAGTTCTTATTATTTCATAACTTATTATTCTTTGGGGTGTTATGAAACTTCTTTAAGTTCTTCTGTGATTTTGGGGATTTGGAATATACATATGAAGCTTCTTTGTCTACATGTACTAAAACGAGCTTTCCCACATGTCAGAGCTTTAATAATAGATACATACTCTTATGTAAAGTTGGAATCTGAAATAAAAACTGGGAATCCGGCAAAGAATTACTAAGAGCAGATTTCCAAGCTTTTGTCAAGTGATTCTAAAGTTGATTACTTTATACAGATTGGGGGAACTTTTCTACTATCAAAACATAGTAGACAAATCCAATAGCCGCAGTAGGTTTGCAGCTAATCATGCTGCATTCAGATCCCTTGTTCATGCTCTTCTTGGGTATTGGCTGAATTTTGTGATCAGGATAAAAGAATTTCTGTTGTTAAATATAAAACTTGAAGAGCATGTTCTTTGGTCAAGCATTTAATACGCCTTTTCAGTCAATCTCTTCTCCAGTCTTGCACTGGAGAAGACTGCTTCTTTTGGCTAGTGGAATTCATCTCCCTTTAGCTGCTGGAAACCAGGACATGAAAAACTGTTGGATTGGTGTAAACACTTCGCTTAGGTTTAAAGGTGAGGATTTCAGGCATTGCTAAGATGGTGAAAATGACACATCAGCTTCGATAAAAGCAACACAAAAGATGGAATAAAAATTAAAAAATTACTACAAGTTGAATGGCCCCAAATATGAAAACTATAGGCTTCATAGGCATAAGAGGGAAGACAACAACTACAGGCTTCATAGCCCAGCATTGATCACTAGGGTTTCAAGAGGTTCTATCCCAAATATAAACCTTCCGCCTTCAACAAACTCAAATGAGACTTTATATGTTACAAGTATGATTTCGAACAACTAAATTTTGGCCCAAATAAGGTCTCATAAGAAGAAGACCCAAACCTCTAGTCTTATTAGGAGGAGATGCATATCTCAATGACCTCAGCAAAGGGAGATCAACCTCTAATGTCATACGGGACATTAACAATCGGGAAAAAACTCTAATTCATTTATTAACCAAAAACCCTTACAAAATTCTCATTTTCTCTTAAATTCTCAAAATTCTCATATACACATATACACATAATATATATGGGCTTAACCTAACACTACCTAACCAAATCCTACAAACCCTTAAAATTATCCCATCGTAATGAGACATCCACATTACCAACAGCTGCAACCGCAACTAAGATACGATCAATGCCTCCACTAGGATACGACCAAAGCCTAAAAGATTCCCTAGAGATGTTAAACCTACTCTATGGATGAGGGATTTTGAATATCCTACCCTTCAAACCGTCACTGTCATTACAAATGGATTTAGAAAATATCCTATCTCTAGTTACATATCACAAAATCATCTAACTATAGCCGGTAAACATCTCAGCTGAGACTGAGCAATCCTCATACCACAAGGCAATTAAAGACTCTAGTTAGACAGATACCATGGGTCAAGATATTAGAGCATTCGAGGCAAATACCTAAAACATAGTGGACCCGCTAACAAGAAAGTAACCCATTGGATGTAAATGGAGTAATATTAAGTATTATGCTAATAAAATAATAGTAGTACTACAAGGCCATATTAGTAACAAAAGGTTTTATAGCCAGAAAGATGGCAATCAAAGGTAAAAGCTAATACAATCAAGTATATCTTATTAATGCATCAAATGGATGTCAACAATTTATTTCTATAAAAGAATCTACATGGAAGAGGTAGAACCTAAAGACCAAGTAACTAAAGAGCATCTACTCGGCCAAAGGTGGAGAATAAAACCTAGCCAATCTTGTATAGTACTGTTCTATTCATTACTGGCTCCGTCACAACATCAGAATTGATTATTAATTGCCCAACAAAGTTAGAGAACCATGATTACTGTCCACCGGCAGCATTTCAAGTCATCCAGAACCTAGGCCATTCCATTCCAAGGATTTTACACGGACTCCCATTAGTTATGGTAACTCAACTTTTAACCAACTCAGTGAAAGCAACGACTATGAGACTAAATGAAGCAAAATCGGATCAGACTTTAACCAGCACTAAGCTACATTTATAGAAAGCAGTAAAAGCTTATACAAAGTCAAAACCTTTTTGAAAAAATTACTGTACATTAACTGCTCTAATGATAGAAATTATAAAATTTCAGGGGTGCAGATAATCGCATGAAGCTCCTTTTTTGCAATGCCCGCTCTCATGGAACTTGCACACCCTTTGCCCCTTGAAAGGAGGCCTAGAACCTCCTCCGCCTCCACCAAATGATGACTGTCTGTTCCAAGCTTTAACACCACCATGAGCAGCATCTCCAACACCATGAGAACCCCTAACACTAGAGTTGGCAAACCTGTCCGCATGGTTTCCATGATTGCCGGGATTCGCAGTGGGTGCCACCCAACCAGTATTTGCATTTCCAGGGGGTGGCCCTTGACCAGGAGCAACCCAACCAGGATTTGCGTTCCCCAGAGGTAGCCCTTGACTGGCAGGGACCCAACCGGAAACTGCATTTCCAGCAGCTTGAGCAGGTGCAGCCCATCCCGCAGATGCATTTCCAGGTGCTGGCCCCTGGCCAGAAGCACCCCAATTTATGTTTGCATTTGCTGGAACTGGTCCTCCCCAGGCCAAATTAACATTTCCAGGCACTGGACCCCAACCCGGGTTTTGATTCTCTGACCCCGGTCTTGTAGCAGGTTGGTTCTCTGTAACTCCCATGCCCCAATTGAGCGTAGGTGGAGCTGGAGGCTGAATGTTTGATTGATTACCTGGAACCGAATGTCTCCAGGGATCAGTTGGAGGTAAGCCCGAGAAGCCTCCTGCAGAGAAATTCCCCAGCGGATTCCCTGAGCTGAATGATGAAGCAGAACTGTGAACAGATGAAGCATTAGCCCAGTGTCCATGAGCAAGCGGTTGCACTGGGATGGTAGCAGGAGTATTTGGTTCTACCTTCTGGGATGGAGCACTTCCCCAAGCTTGCTGTTCACTCCCAGGCGTTGGGTATGAATTGCTTATTTCAGGTTTTTGAACTAATCCAGAACCCCATCCTTTAGTTTCAATAGGAGGATTACGATTAGCCACAGACTGATCCAAATTGTGCAGATTAGAGCCGGAATTCTTCAAATCAGCACCAGGGCTCATTGAAGCATCAGCCAAACCTGATGATGGCGATATTGATTGAGCATGCATTTGAAAAGCATTTAAAGAGCCTACCAGCATATGGTTTTCTGGCTTGGGTACAGGAGTCACTCCAAGATGCGAACTCGCACCATTACTTTCAGAACCTCTCACTGCACTCTCTGGGATAGCTCCGCCAGGAGGCTGCATCCCTCCATTTGCTCCTGAGAATTGACTGGTTCCCTTGACAGAACCAGCCAGATGAACAGGATTGTGCGACCACTTACTTTCATAAAGTTGCCGCTTCGTCACACCACTGGTAGACTGGATTGGAGTAGGTGAAGGAAGATTAGTTGAATCATTGCGGTAATTAGAATCCCAACTATCTGTGGAAGCTTTAGGGACCTCAACCGACAAGGTAGATTGCCTGCCAGCAGGACTCATTTCAGTTTGAGATCTCCAACTTCCTCCTGCAGATTGACCTGAAGAGCCAAGACTAGCATGTGCATTCAGAGCTCCAGAATTCTGATCAAAGTTCGATCTATCACCAACTTGACCTTCCACACCTTGTTGTAAAGATGCTCCATGAGGTTTCCCAGGATATGAGGGCAATATATGTGAATTGTGCACCGCTTGAGCCTTTGGAAAACTGTTATCCACCAATGATGAATCTTTCTGGAGCTTTCCAGCCAACGCATCAGTCAACAGTACAGAACCATCTTGCCCCTCGGTAGTTCTCCAAATCCTCAGATTAGCAGGAAAATATCCAGTATTGTTCCATTTACGCAGCTGTGCCATTGAAAATGGTCCCTGAACTTTTCCAGATGGATCCTGATAATGCCAAATTTTCTCTGTGTCATTGATTAAAGCAGAAGATTGTGCCACGGTAATAGAGAGAGATGCTGCAGAAACTTCTGGGACAGTGGACACAGTGTCAGCCTTTGGCAGAGAATGGATCTTACTAGCGCCCATATCCAAGCTTGCAGCAATTTTTTGCTTCTCCCAATTACTAACCTGTGATGTTTCCATGTCTCTCACTTGGTTTCGTTCATTCAGTATCTCGCCAGCAACAGTAATATCATCTACTTTATAAGACAACCCCTTATTAGACGAATTCCTGCCTAGTTCTCTATTCATGTCAGAATAATTCCTCGTCCCACCCCAGGACTCACTAAAAGCAGGAACTCCTGTTTGTGGAGAAACTGGCTCCCTTGCTCTCCTACCAAAGCCAGTACCTCTTGGTCTCATGTAGGTTTCTGCATGCGCCAAAAAACAAAAATTCTTTAGAAAATGATAAATGAAAATTAGATGTACACAATACAGAACTAAAATTAGAAAGGCACCTTGTCTCTTATCATCTGTTTCCCCTTCATCTTCTTCAGACTCATAACTTGGATCCATATGTGGGTCAGCATGTATTTCTGGAATTTCTTCCAGTCTTCGCTGGCGCTCCTCAGGTGTCCTAAGAAGCTGCAATTTCTCCACACATTCTCTGAGCGTGAAAGGAAGTCAAGGATTACTCCAGTATTGTCAGATATGTTGCACCATTTCCACTAAAAAGGAAAACATGATGAGTTCCACAGCTGATAAGTAAACAACCAAACAATAAAAGACTGCACAAAGCAAAAATCAAACCTCTATAGAAGTTTTTTACTTTCACTTTTCTACAAATCGTTTTCAGTAATTATAATCCCTATAACAAATACCATGCTCTTAGTGCCCTACTTTAGGGGAAAATGGCATGACAAGAGAGCGAAGAAAGCTAAGAATAGATAAGCTCCAACACTTTAAATCATCACCAGCTGAATCCAGTAATCTGATTATTATTCAGCATCAAGTCCTTATTTGTAGCCATTCATCCATTCAAATCGTTCATAAAGTTCTTAGCTAATCAAGTCATATTCAGAATTCAAAAAATCACTTGACAACTAAACTCAAAATTAAACCTTTATATGCTAACTAATTAAATAGACTAGACAAATCACAACCACATTAGGGCAAAACAAGTTATGTCATACTCATATGCTAACAACTAATGACACAAGCCTTACCCTAATCTCTGTAACCATGTTCCTTTCAAATACTGCATTCAGGTCAATACCAGTATTCATACAAAAAAACAAAAAGAAACAAGTAAAGTTGAGTGAACTTAAGACAGTTAAACAACATGGTCTCGCCATTAAAATTCTACAGGTCCACTATATAAGTTACCGAAGCACAACAGATACAAGCCAATGGGAATTAATGAAGCAAGAAGAGAAAAGCTATTCAGAAGAAACCAAAAAATGACAGCAATGCTACAAACTGACAAAACAGAAAATGAAAAAAAGAAAAAAGAAAATCCCACTGGAACACTTGAATGAACTAGTATCCAAAATTGTACCAGACAATGAAGCTTGTAAAGCATATGGAAACTACAGCTGCCAAACCTCCATGTGACAGTCCCAAGTAGGTAGCCACGACAATGATCTAAAGAAATATGCCAATTGTCATACACTATCGACTAGAGTTCTGTTATCCATAGCCCATTACAAATGCAATAATATTTATTTGCCTCGAGGATTATGTCACTTTCAACTGAACCTAATTTCAACTATTTGTATGAACCCCGGTTGTGCAAATTCGTAAAAAAAAAAAAAAAAGAATCTTCCTCGACTTCTGAGGCCAACACCCACTTCCAATGGATTCAGAAAGTGCAAATACCTATTTTACTTTTGGAATCAAAAAGGAGACAGGCCACATAACTGGACCAGGGATTCAGCTCATCCAGCAATCTTTGGAAATTAAATTTCAAAACTAGAGATATAGAAAAGCTAGAAAAAATATATATAACAGTCGGGCTTCATTTTACTGCAAATTAGATACTGCACCATAGAAAATAAAAAAGCAACCCAACTGCAACAATGACAATAAAGAGACTTGAAGAGTAAAAGGATATTCCTTCCTGCGCCCCTTTTCACTAGCTCGATCACGAAGATGACTTAGCCGCAGAATCTCTGTCTCCAGCCACTGGATAATAACAAAGAGCATAATGCATAAGAGGGAAAATGGTTGTAGACATTGAACCTACCATCCACATGACATAGCAATATGAAGATGAACAAATCTTTGAGAATTCATTTGGAAGTTAACTAGGAAGACGTCACTGGGTCTTTACAGAATTAGTATGCATAATCACTATCCTCACCATCTTGTACGGGAAACTCAAATCCAAATTTGATGAACTGAACGACACCTTTTCCAAGTACCATTGGACTGGAATCCATTATTAAGGAACAAATCAGAAAAGAAATCTAAATGTATTTGCTTGCTGATTCCAACTTGGCACCCAAAAGGTTTTAAATGTATGAGCAAACCAATAATCCTATATATTTTAATAGGATTTATGTTCCCCAACTACTGCTGGAACAAGTAACTAATATTATGTGAGAGAAAGAGAACGTCTGTTCGGTTAATCAAATTCTTGACTGTTGTTCCAGCAAGAAATTTCTCAAGACAACAGTCAAGAATTTTAAAGAGAAATTCAAGCAAGTTTCGACTGTGCTTCTACTTAATTAGCCACAGCATTTATCAGATGCATCATCCCACCGAAAGTTATAAGTAGAAAGCCCCAAACATTGTCCTGACTTTTTAAAGATCCCACTCCCATATGCATCATTATCAATGGCTCCAAGGAGAGAAGATGTAATGGGATAGTTTTCAAAAGCATAAAACATAAAATTAATTAATTAATTAATTAATTGCAAATGAACTCATCAAGGAGACGTATCTAATTACTTCATAGTCACCACATACAAGCTAAGGTTTCCAGAAAGACTTTTTCCTTCAACCAAGGTTGCCTAAGGACAGCGTAGAAGAGAAAAAGTCTAGGACTGAGACCTGAGCAGGAATTTTTCCCAGGTAGTGGCTTCGTCTTAATGTGGTAATTTATTGCTTGGTCGAGCAGCTGCCCTTGGCAAGGAATGAAAGGTGTTCCATAGCCAGGGTCCGGAGGTTTCTCCATAGCAGTTTAAGGGAGTTTGGAAACCACAAATGATACCAAGAACAGGATCCTAGAGCCCTAAGAACTTTGCACTTTCTTACAGTGGCACTAGGGATTAGTTAACTAATTGTCTGGCATGCCTAATTTGGTGTACAATAACCAGATATTTTTCTCTAGGTAAAAAATAACTCAAAAACTTTCTCCAGATAGATATGCCAAAACTGTGCATTACAGTTATAATTAGCAAATAGAAATTTCACTATTTTCTCTTCCACAATCAAATTCGTCTCCAGCTATGAGCTGACATCTTTCCCAGCCTGAGGGCTTTCAGTTGTAAGGTCAGAGGTTAAAAGCCTTCTAAACAATTGTTGAATGAGAAAGTAGGGCAAGTGACATTGATGTAAGCAGAAATATCGTAATCTTGCTCTAATAAAAGTGATTTATGAAGAAAAGACATCATATATCAAGAGAATGCTGCATGATTGAATTCTCAAAGCATTTTTGTTTTGCAGATCTGCCCTGATGTTCGACCTTATGATGTATCTCACAGATTTTCATATGCATCAATACTTCTTATATGTCAAGGAAAACAAACGTTCTTCTGATCTATTGAGCATACCCATAAAGGTAGCAAGAATATGTTGTAATGATAATTGACAAGGAAGCAATCTTACATCTTTAACCCTAACTTCCCGGAGTGCCATTGCTCTCTCCTGAATGTCTCCCTACAAAGAAACATTAATTTTCTCAGAACATTGAGCACTTAGGTGCTTAATGCTGGCAAAATAAGGTTGGACATAGAGGGAAAGATTACCACAGTCAGCCGGTTGATAAGTCCACATTTTATGCTCTGACGCAGTCGCTTGCACTCATCCTAGAGACATAATCAAGCAACAAATTCAATCTTTGAAGAAAGAAAGAGAAACATAAAAAGCAGGGATAAATCCATTTTCAATTACTTCATACTTTGTATATTTGGACATCACAAGTGTTCTTTTATATTCTCTTTTGTTTTTAGCCTTGCTACGTATCAACAAAAACATCTATTCCCTAGATGCAACATACACTATCACTAATAGTTTATCTGAATGTTCAGTACCACATTTAAGGAGGAAATCACCTCATCCAAATGTGGAAATTTCCAATTCAGTTATCTCTTTAACTACCATGTTTGCCATAAACCAAACATATACAACAAGAAAGATGAAAACGAAATAAATCATTAGAAAGGTAGATTTAAAGGGTCACTATCTCCCTGTCTCATCACAAAGACGAAAGGGTAACTTGAATGGGGAGAATGAAAAAACGATGAAATGTCCTGTGTTGAATTACCTCAGTGAACTCTTGATTCGAGATTATGTCAGTTGGTATGATCTCTGTCTTGTTTAAATTTAAAATTTCTAGCAAGATATCCGTCATCCTTTTACCAACTTTATATGGCTCAGAAGCTTTGCATGTACCTGTCCACAAGAACATTAAAAGTTTTACAATCTTTCAAGTTTTATTCCTTCTACTCCCAAAGTTAAAAATACGATACATGAAAATAAAACAGAAAAATTACCTACAACTTGCACCAGCCTATACAAATCTTGCTTTTGACCACTACCAGAAATTCTTATTCTGACAAAAGAACCAACAACCTTGTCTTGAAACTTTTCCATATCTTCAAGTAGTTCCTCCACTAAATTACGTCTTAGGTAAATTAAATTGATATTGTGAATATCAATGGCTGCGTAGTCATCTAGATTTGATTGAGGTCCTCTCTCATCACCCTTTTTACGAGTTTTACGTTTCTTATCTCGAACAGTTTTTCCTAAGGTGTCAGAGTTCCCATCAGTCTCCACCTGACTGGCTTCGGTATCAACAACACTTCCTTGAAGATCATCAGCCTGTGAATCCTCTTTTATAAGGAAATGGGACTCAAGAAGCTTTAACATTTCAAAATGGCCCACACGTGGTTTCCCAAATAGACTTTGAAGTCTTGAGTCACAAATTATTTGGCTTTTGCGACGAGGATCACGGAGTTTATTTCTCTTTATATACTCTAGCAACAGAGCCTGCACATCAAATTGAGACAAAACAGATCTGCCACCGCCCTTCATGTGCATAACAAACTCCAGCAGCTCTTTTGATGCCCATTCAGCATTGCCATCTGTAGATGGACCTTCACCACCAGTTTCTGTTGCAGAGGCTGTTGAATCACCCCCCTTGGAACGGAGCCTCAACCGCTTCTTGGCCTTCTTCCTCTTTGAGTTGGTTATTTCTATATTCCCAGAACTTTCTGAATCTGACCTCTCATCGTTATTAGCATCATAAAGTTCATCAGGTGATTCCTGCTTACCAGCGAGCACATCAGCTGCTTTATATGGATTTTTTGCTTGATTTAGGTCATCTAAAGTTAAAGACAGTCTTTCTTTTAAATCTATCCAGTAATCCTTGAAAAGATACTCCCAGCTATTTTTGTCATCAAAATCCACTTGGCCCTGCAGAAGCACAAGCAAGAGCAGAAAAGAGAAAATAAATGACACCATAACAAACTTGATAGCCAAACATAGTGAAATTATTATAAAAAGAACAAAAGCACATTCAAGCGGATCTAAACCACAGCTGGATTTTCTGTTGAGTGTTTTGTGTGTACTTCATTTTTCCACGAGGCTGTTGGCACTGGTATTTGAGAGAGAGTAGAACTTTTATGGCATAATATCACAAGAATGGTGTTAACTAAGTTGGTTTTTGTGTTGAGAGGGGAGGAAGGAGGGAAGAGAGAAAATTCATGAAACAAAGCCTAAAATGGCAACAAGATGTTTTCTCAATGTTGAAGGATATACATATCCATTCAAAATGTAGTTGAGTGTCTCATCTCAAACAGAGAGTTCTTAAGAGACAATAAGCTATGAACACTGGGATTCAATAAATATAAAACATTCTCCTCTTTAGTTTACAACATTATGTAGGAAAACCAAAATACATACAATTCAGTTAAGCCTCAATCACAACTAACAAAGTTCAGCTTCAAAGACCATTCTGCATCTTTAAATCCAATTGAAAAGGAAAATGCAAAAACCTACATTTTTTTGCATGTATGTTTTCACCAATTTGGCATATTAAAGCCATACACTTCCATTAACCACATCATCTTCCACCACCTCTTTTTAATTTTCTTTTCTTTTTTTTTCTTTTTAAGGACGGGTTGGGGGGGATCTGTCAGACTCATTCTCTCCCCTTCTTCTATCAAAATATTTTATCTCACCAGTGCATTAATCGGTCTTCCAGAGCACAAAGAATATCACAACATGTACAAACATACACTTATGGGATATGACCTGTTCATCAATAGGCAGCACAAATCCTACCCTTCAACCAATTTCTTTCCTCCTTAGTTCTATCTTCTACAAGATTCCAATCTACCCATCAGACTCAAAAATTCTGAATCATAATGCCTACTTGGTTCTTCAACAAAATTGTTCTTTACACTTAAAATGAAGATATAACTAATCAACTGAAGTTGCAATTTTCAACCTCATCCAGCCCGCTTAGGATCCACACAGACATCTTTGAGTCTCTCTATCCTTATCACTAACAAATCCATGGTACCAAAAAAAGTTTTTCTCTACATTTTTACCACGAACTTTTATCACACTGGAATTCTATTTCTACTTAAACCAAACTCGCACCATTATGTCTCTCCTAGTCTGATTGACTAAACCCATAGTCCAAAAAATTTTGGAATTAACCCCAAATTGCTACTACTAACTAGTACATAAGCATCCACAGATGACATGCTCTGTAGTCCAATTTACATCACGAGATCTTAATCCACAAAGAACTAGTATATCCACTCATCCCACCAAAGCCTTGAAACTCAAACACTCAACTTAATCTCACAAGCATAGAAGATTCTGAATTAAAAAGAAAAAGATCACTACAGTTTTGGAAGCTAAAATGAAATAGGACACATCAGAATGCACGTTGCTCAGAAAGCTTTAGGGCTTCCAACGGAATGCTTTTGAAGCTATACCCATAGCAATTTGGAACAACAGAGGCTACAGCAGATAAGAATTTATCTTTCCCGCCACAAGTTAACTATATAAAGCAAGGCCAATGAATAGTGATCTAATGCTATCAAAGATTCGTAGAAGATCTAGCACCAACTTAGCATTTGGTCCTAGTACCAGTGGCATCTGGCATAACAATGGAGAGTGCTATAAAAGCCAGGCAGTTTCCAGCAAGACCTAAGGAGGAAAGCAGCCAAATTTACAGAGAAATCCAGTTGCTTCTCAAAAGCTGATGAGAGCTCTCTGTCCCATGCAAATGATAGGATTCTTCAGGGTTTAAAGAGCCTTGCTCCTGTTTTTATACTTTAACCTTCCTCATTTCTTCCAAGATGGGACCCTTTGCACTTGTTTATTCTTTGCTCTTCATGATTTCATGATTATGCCTTTCACACTCCCAATCCTCAATCCCATCATTGCTATTTCTTGCTTAGTAGCAACAAGGGCCTTCAGAAAGGAAGGAATTAGCAAAGAATGTAGAAATAGATTCCTTCTGAATCAAAACCTTGTTGAGACAGTATTCTTCAGAATCAATACTTACATTAGCCTAAAACAAGATGTTACAATAAAAACGATTGCTTGAGCAGTACAGGAAATTTTGGTGGTATACGAATGGAGAAGAGGCTATTAATTTGACAATTATCAGGGCGACCAGCAAGACCATTCAAAAGCACCAAACAAGGGATTCACTGAATCAGGCACAAGCTAAAGCAACTTCCCAATCCTGTTCCTGTAGCTCTCCAGAAAAATAATTGTCTGGCATAGCCAGAAAGACTATAGAAGCTGCATGAAACCAAGCACCAACAGTCCCACATGAATTCGGAGTGTACAAGTTGCAGAAGAGGATCACAAATTGACTTATTACCGCTGATTGACTTCAGCTGCAGTATTTGAATATGGAGGGAGAATGATTTAAATTTATTGTTTCTAGTTCACACATTATCAGCCAGTTATGGAACACAAATCCATACCCGTGCAAGTCCAGAAAGCAATAATTATCCATGCAAACAGTTCGAAGTACTTGCCAGCTACTCATGTTTCCAATGTATGATGCTATTTTTCAGCTTATATAACAGTGCAAAAGACTCAATACATAAACAGTTAGCAGGAGCAATATGGGTGAACACAAAATAGGGACAAAAGGCAACAGCTAAAAAACACTTCACTCATTAATTATCGACAATAAAGGCTAAAATAAATTATCCATCACAAGCAATAAAGTACACAGACATTCAGAAATAACCTGACTAAAAAGCCAGGGGCAACAGCATATTGATCCATTTTAAATGGCAAGAAGACAATGCCAGGCAGGTCTTAATTAATCAAAAGGAAAGGAACAAGATGATTTTTCAACAAAAAAGGGATAAACACCAAAGCTAGATATGCTTCAATTCCAGATCTTTGCATTTATAAACTAGCATGATAAATCAGTCTTAATAATGAACACGACCCATTGAACAACTTCACACAAAGAACCAAAACGGAGAAGGGGTTGAAGGGGGAACAAAAGGAAAATAAGCAGACAAGAAGACAAGAGAGTAAAAAAGAAGAAACATACCATATCCTTGTTTCCTTGCAGATTGTGTTCAATTAATGTGACCGTTTTCATGCATGTCTGGCAGAAGCCTTTATTTCCTCTCACACACAAGATGACTGAATCTTTAATGCATGCCTTGCACAAGGAAAACGTACAGGTATAACACATATAGTAGGCATTCTTCTCACAGTTGCTACACAGATGCCAACCTGAAATAAATGAAAATAGTAACACCTGAATTAGATATAGGGCTAAGCAACAAAAGAAACATATTGCTTAACATGGGAAATTTAATGTGTAACAATAGTTTAACAAATCAAATTGCAAGAACTACAGTTTGAAAAACTAGAGGTGGAAAGGTAATCCCGTGATACTAAAATAAGTAAATCAATATGTACATGTCTCTGAGGTATACAACTCTGGAGTAAGATGCAGCCGCTGGAAGATGAAAATGTAACCACAAGAATCATTGGAATATCATCATTATAAACTGGATAGATTTACATATAAATCCTAAAAACAGAAAATTGCAAAACCAAACATGCCTTATAAATCAGATTTGATGTGAAAGTATTTGAAATGAGAGAATAGGGAAACCTCATGCAAATTAGATGTCTGCACAAAATTCTCCTAAAAAATTACAGTACGAAAAAAAAAAAGTCAATAAAACTCATACAGATCTGATACAAGATCCCAAATGTCTGGCACTAGAAAATAGTTCAGGGTTTTAATGATTTATAGGATGAATGCAGTGAGGTCTAGTTTATGAAAGATTGAATCTTGTGGGAATTTGACACTTTGGTATTAAAATGAGGAAAGGAATGAGAAAGGACAACTGAAGCTAAGTCAACCACACCTAAGTTTCCTGAAAGATCACAGCAACAAAGGAAAAGACAATTACACACTCAACACTCCAGACAAAAGCTATTGTAACTGATAGATGACATTAGAACACTCAAAAACCAGGCAATTCCTAACATCTTTACCACAAAGAATAGGATTCTAGGGGGAGAGAGAAAGAAGGAGAGGAGAAAAGAAAACCTATATAGAACAACTAAACCATGTACAAACTACTAAACAAAATAAAACTCAAAACACATACAGTAAGACCCATTCATGCTGAGAGCAGCCCATAGCAGCAAATTCAAAAGTTACTCAGTAACCTCCTTTAATATGACTTAGGTGTAAAACTTGACCAGCAGCAACCTACCCTAGACAAACACCAAGTGAGAAGTGATCCAACCTAGACTATGTCAGCAATGTCCCAAGAGAGCTCTGCGTCATCAGAAATATCCCATATTAAAGCTTGAGCATTAGAACCACGTTTCCTTACCACTTATAAGTCTTCACAGGGGACTAATAGTGATGTCCCCATCATCACCTCAGTCCTGTAATTAGCTAAAAACAATACGTGATGACTTTTCTAGGCACTTATCCCTTCCCCATAGAACTTAATACAAGCCATGATTAACTTGAGCAGAAATCTCATGGGCATAAAGGAGAAATTCTTGTCTACATCTAAGCAATATCTCCTGTAATATTTACTTGGAACTTTATGACCCGTCCTTTTGGAAGATGAAAGTGCCGGTCCTTAAATTGCAATAACAGCAGTTGCCAAAAAGGCAATATTGCTAACAGCAACGCACAATCTAGCCACTTCTTAGTAAGTTACATCACAAATACAAGTAGGGGAAAAAAATTGTAGCCCAAAAAATACCCTTGTTACCACCTGTGATACACAAAAGTTTATAGTAGTGGTATCTTGTAGTTGGCAACAGTTGCTCAGTGCAATTCAAGGACCTACACTTTTATGGCTCAAAGGGCAGGAGCAATATAATTTCATGTAAATGTAACAGAAGAAGGCTCAATTACATCTTAATACTCACAAACTTGCAACATTTAGCAAGATCACAAGTACAATACGATGAAAAACTGATTGTAGGCCAAAAAACACCCTTTTCACCACCTAGAATAAACAAAAATTCAAATGCCTGTTATCTCAAATAACATAAGAACTAAGTAATCAAAACCTTCTAAATCCAACCCTAACAAAATCCAATACTGAGTTGACAACCTCCCCGTTTTCCTTTTTTTGTTGCGGTCTTTCTTTGCATATCTACACCTTAGTTTAAGCCAATCCTTTTTCCTCACCATAAGTCCAGCCTATAGAATAACAATTGGTGCCCACAATTTTGCTAGTGGCCAAAAATTACCTCCTAATCTTGAAAACTTTATTTGTCCTAGTTGTCACCAGAATGACCAAGCTTGACAAGCAAATTACCAAGTTGACAAGCTTGCAAAATTTAGACAATATCTACCAATAGTTATATATTGAACATCCTTCCTCATCAAACCAGTCCAGTCCTGGCTGTTTTATACATCAAAACTTTAGCAAAAGAAAGAAAAGGACATGCTCAATACATATAAATCTGCATTCTAATTAACGAAATGACTTAGAAGAGTACTAAACATAGAAAGCACCCAACTTTTTGCAAAGTCAGCTACTAGGTTTTGCAGAACAAAAACCAGACTGCAAGTATGAAATTTTTTTATGTGTCATCTATACTGCTACTACCACCAGATAACTTTAGTTACTATCATAGTTGTTTAATGAAAGCCAAAGTTAATATACAAAAGGATTGCATTACATCAAATACACATTACCAATTAACATAACATAACATAACATTGCAAGTCCAAACTGAAAAAAGGAAGTCAAAGACCAAAACAGCAACATACCACAGTTCCATCGACCCTTAGCTCGAAAAAATGCCTCATCACGATTAACACAAGAAGGATGGTACGCCTTAGGGCATCCCCTAATAATCCACAAAGAATAATAAATAATAAAAACTATTAAATTGGACCATAACCTTGAAGAAGCAAAACACTGGCACAACAACTATCACAAGAAAAATGCCCATAATTATCTCACCTGCGATCACAAAGCACAAGATCACCACCATCAAAGCAAATGAAACAAACATCCTCTTCCACCTTCTTCCGCATTGGGACTCGTGCCGGGGCCCGAGAATTTTTGCCACGCTTCCTCTTCCCACCACCACTTCCCTTACTCGCCTCCACCACCTCCATCTCCTCTGTTGGCTCCATTTCTTCAGCAGCCTCAGTCTCTTCTGCCTCTGTGGTGTCCTCTGCCATTTCAATCATCTCTACAGCTTCTATCTCATCTGCTTCCAGCACCTCCTCTGCCAACTCCTCCCCAGCCTCCATGGCCTCATTTGGCATGTCAGCCACGTCTGCTTCATTGGCAGCTTCTTCCATGTCATCAAAATGACGACTCAAATTCATCTCATCCCGCACAGGCCCCGCAATATCTGATGGAGCAGCCCCTAGACCTGCCATATCCATTTCAGTTGGGCCTCCCGACTCCATGTCCTCTCCTGTTGTGCCAGCCAAATCTGTCTCCTCAGCTATTGGGCCTGGTAGAAACATGTCTTCAACCACTTGGCCAGCGGTATATGTTTCCTCTGGCAATTCAGCCAACTCCTCCTTCTCTGCGACCTCTGTCATTTCTGGCAAGTTAGCCACATCCTCCTCTGCAACCTCTTTGATATCCACTAAGTCAGCCACATGCTTCTTACCAGCAATCTCCATCTCCACCAAGCAGGCTGCAACCTCCTTTTCTGCATTCTCCCTCATCTCGGCCAATTCAGCCTCATCCTTCTCCTTTGCAGCCTTCATTTTCTCCCCCAAGTTACTCACAACCTCCTTTCCTTCAACCTCTCTCATCTCTGCCAACTTAGCCACATCATCCTTCTTTGCAACCTCCATCCTTTCCACCAAGTCAACAACAGCCTCTTTCTCCACAATCGCTCTCATCTCTGCCAACTCAGCCACATTGTCCTTCTTCACAGCCTCTATTATCTGCCTCAAGTCAGGTCCAACCTCCTTCCCCCCAACCTCTCTCATCTCCGCCAATTCAGCCATATCCTGCTCCTCTGCAGCCTCCGCTATTTCCCCCAAGTCAGCCACAACCTCGTTGCTGAAAACCTCACTAGTTTCCACTGAATCAGGGACTGCCTCGTCCACAACCTTCCTCATTTCCGCCAAGTCAGCTACACCCTCCTCCTGGGCAACATGCCCTGTTTCCATCAGGTCAGGCACAACTGCCTTCTCTGCCATCTCACTCATTCCTGCCAAATCAGACCCATCCTCTTTCTTTGCAGCCTTTGTTGATTCTTCAAAGCCAGCCACCTCCTGTTTCTCTGCAACCTCTGTTGTTCCATCTAAGTCAGCATCATCCACCTTCCCCAAAAGTTCCCCTCTTTCCCCTAGGCCATCCACATCCTCTTCTCTTCCAACCTCTGCCATTTCATTCAAGTTGGCCACGTCCTCCTTGCCTGCATCAACCTCCTCACCATTCACCAAGTCAGCACACCCCCCTTCTCCATAACTTCCATCACTCCCACGAAGTGAGCCTCATTTGTACCCTCTGTCATATGAGGCATATTCACCACCCCAGCCACACCCACAACCTGTGTCAGTTCCGTCTCATCAGCGATATCCCCAACCACACCTGCCACCTTATCTACCTCCGTCTCCTGCGTCGCGTCAGCCATCTCCTACTCAGCCTCTACTCCCGCGCATCTCCTCTAACCCTATCTGTACAATTGCAACAGCATCAATTTCTGGTTGCCACAACAGTCCCGAAAGCATTCGCTTTGCTCCCACAAAACTTAAGATAATAACCGACATCTTTGTTTTTGAAAAGAAACATTATAAGAAATCGAATCACACAGAAACTCCACATTAAGGAACCCTGATTATCAGTACCGAAGAACAATTAAAGCAAAACATCCATGCACATACACAAAATGCCTAACCATGGAAATAAGAAAATTAGCCCTAACCCTAAAAATCCATCACCTGAAAGAAAGCACGATGAACAATACGACTAGGAAGATAAGGAGAACAAACCCGACGGTGTGGATTCGAGAGCTGTAGACCAACGAAGCGAACGAGCCAAAAAACCGAGTCCGGGAGTCTTGAGTAGCGGGATTTAGGTGAGAGCGCTCGCTAAATGTGGCTTTAGGAAAACACGGCCGGAGATAGAAAAGCCTTTGGTTCAGGGAGTAGGAGCTCAGGCCCGCCTCCATTTTCTCGTTAGAAGTCCATTGTCATACAGGGCGAAGAGTGTCTTAATGGGCTTGCGGCCTCAGAAGTCAATGTTCAATTATCTAATACGTAATTGAAGCATGCTAACTAGGTATTCTTAAGTATCCATGTTTTAGAGTAGGACTCTTGGAAAACAACACAAATGGATTAACATAAGGAAATAGTAAAATATTATATTTATATTGTAAATATTAATTGATATGATAACTTTAATTATTTTTTAAGTACAATTCTTATACATTCATCTAAAAGTCCATGCTATTTGAAAGTTTTAATTAAATAAATATAAAAATATAAAGCTTAAAATGGATAGTAAGTTATAGAATTCTTCATCCTAATTTATAATAGTACGTGCACATAGACTAACTAATCAAATTAGAATTACCAATTACATAAAAAATAAAAATAAAGTCCAATTTCTTACTTGTATCCTCTTTGATATACAACCAAAGTGCAAATAATATAATTTAACAAAACAAGAAGGAAAGGTACACATGAATGACTTATTCAAAGAAACTTGAAAAGGAATTTGCTATTTCAAGGGAAATTTAATTCTTTTTTTATGTCAGCAAAAAAAGAAGAAAAAATATCAAATTGAAGGAGTTGTTAATGATATTGAATGAGTGTAGGCCTTAAATTTCTTTGAATTTGTTATCTTTTTTGTAGAATTTATTGAGTCCCTTTTAAAAAGTGTCCTAATAAAGCCACAATATTTAGGTTAAGAAATTAAGGAAGTTATGCAGAACAAAAATTTGAAAAATCATTTTAATAATTCTTTAAAGGTATCTCCTGACTGAATTGGAAGTTTCTTTGTCATAATATTAGAGACCCAATGTTTATATCTCACTTATTTTACAATAATGGACAACATTGGCTCCACTACATCTTCCATAGATCAAATGGCCTCTTGTAGACCTAAAGAAAAATATAATAATTCCTTGCACTCTATAGTTATTTTATATATGCTCCATGTATAAATAATTAAAAAATAAAAACTTGACTTTATGAATCATTAGATTAAAAAACTCTAAACAAGACTATTGTAATGAATTAGGTCTCATTTCCCTAAAGGTCAACCTAAAAGGTGGAGTTACCCTTTTATTTTTAAGGCTCTCATCATCCAATCATTTTTCAATGTAAAACAAGTATATTGAACATGCCACATGAAGAAATCATGACACTTTCTCTTAGCTTAATCCATGGTACCCTAGTTGTGGAATATACCACATTGAGACCCACTATTAGCAAATAGATTAGGTTGGCTCTAATACTACCATTATAAACTAGGCTTCATTTCTTAAAAAGCCCAATGAGTCACCCATTTACTTTTAAATCCACCATTGCCCAATCATTTTTTTAATGTGGGGAAAATATGATAAACATGTTGTCCGACCAAATTGTCACATTAAGGCTATTGAGATCTTTTCAAGCCCCAATCATATGCTATTCCAAACTGATATGAAGGCTCATATTGTCCATCATTAATAAGTCTATAAAGTGTAGACAACTCTTAGCACTCACCATGAAGGCTTACAAAATTAGAAACATAACTTGTTAGATATTGGTGTATTGTGGGCTTGTGATCTTTTTCTTTGTTTATTAGGATTGTGATCCATGTGGATTTGTATAGGTCCATTTCCTATTTATATTATGTATAAGGTATCTAGGGCATGTACCATATTCCTTTAGCAATTATGAATACAAAACTTCTTCTTTTGAACCTTTAGGCATGCTTTTTAGTGTTCTTTTCATAGCTTCCAATTTCTTCCGATTGCTCAATATGGATTCCTCTTGATTTCTAAAATAGTATCAAAGTGAGAGCAATCATATCTCTTGTTCCTTTGTTGTTTCCATCTGTGTTGTGAAATTAGGAGAGTTTCTTTTTTCTTCTTCTCTTTGTATTGTTCATCCATCCCAATCAAATTTTAGGTTGTTTCACTTAAAAAAGGTGTTGCGATGTTGTTCGAGCAATTTGTTCTTCTAACCTACTACTTTGCTTATGTCTTTTTACGATTTGTCATGCCATAAAAAAAGTATTATTCCTCTTGTTATTTGGCTGTCATTAGTGTTGTCCAACTCTTTTTTTTTATTCCATTAGCATTTGTTTGTTCCTTTATTTTTTCTTACTACCAAGGTACTTGTTTACTTCCAAATTTTCCATTATTCTTTTGCTTGATTTTGGTTGCTAGATTTTTATTAATCAATGGTACTGCTTAATTTCCATCCTCTGCTTTTAGCTAGCCCTTCACACCATTAACGTTACATTGAAAAGAGTTTATTCTTTTGTTTTTATACAATGATGTATGTTGGTGGAGTAGTTTTGGTTGGCTTTGTTAGAATTTTTTTGTTAATGGAGTATTCTTTTTTATTGTCGAACCATAAAACCTTTACAAGGATCTTACTACCATTTTACCACTAACATGACTGGATGTTATGGACTTAGGTTCCATTCCCAAATGTCAACCTTAATTGGAAGAGTAGCTAGTTTCCTTATATGGTCAAATCTTCCATATGTCTGCCCACTGCCTACCCCACATTAAAGGATAGTAGTCACAAGCACCATTAGGTGGGCCCATTACCTACCCCACACTAGGGGATAACAATCATATGCTCATCAGATGAAGTCGCAATTTGACTCTAATATTATTTGTCATGAACCTAAGTTTCATCTCAAAAGATCAACTTTAATTTTGAGGAGTGGCCAATTTCTTATATGGCCAAATCTTCCCGCTTGCTTTTTTCATGTGGGAAAATGAAGTATATTACATGAAACTTCCATAATGAATGTAAAATTTTTCAATGCATCGAATTATGAAATTTGGAGACACACCAAGATCAAAATTAATCAAATGGGAAAAATAAGATTGGATGGTTAGATGAATCTTTACTTAGGCCAAAGAATAATGCTACAAAGGCAAAGTTATGGAATCAAACAACAAATTAGGTTAGCTAAAGGTCCTTCACCCAATTGAATCCCACTTTTCTTGATAATTTTCATCCTTTAAGCCTAAAGGTGAAGGACCTAAATGCATATATGAGTCCCAAGGTTAATCAGCAAATTAGGTCATCTAGATAACAAGTTTCCACTATTGGGACTGTTAGTTACCAAGTTCCACCTCTACTAGAGAACAACTTTCTTTTGGTTCAAATTCTTTAATGTCTCTTAGTCACATTTCAATCGTAGTTAAATCCAAAAAGGTAACAAAGGTAATGGAAAAGAAAGGTAGAATATTTACATTATCATAAGCCTAAACATTGACATGAGAAGTGTTTTAAACTCACTACCTATCCTGATGGATAGGGCCAAAAGAGTAAAAGAAAGGCATTAATTAAACATTGATTCTTCTTAAACATTTCAATTCTCTATGGTTTTTCCAAGCCTAGAGGTGGAGGACCTAAATGCACATTTAAGTCTTATGGTTAATTAGCAAATTAGGTAGGCTAGATAACAAGTTTTTACTATTAGGATTGTTAGTTACCAAGTTCCATCTCTTACTGGACAACACCATTCTCTTGGTTCAAATTCCTCTTTTAGACTTGTGACTAAGCTCATGGCTCCTTAAGCTTAAAATAGCTTGACCCTAAAGTAGCTTTAGCATATGTTGGTAGTGATGAACATGAATCCTCCTTTAGATGTCTTTTAGAGCCTTCCAGGTATCACATCCACCTCTTGTGTTAATTACCTTCCATGGATTATAAATTTTGTGCCAATGGCCACATCACATATGACTCCATGATGCCTTTAGGCTCAAAATAGCTTGACCTTGGAGTAACTTTAGTAGATGTTGGCAACGCTACACATCCTTCTTCAAATGTCACTAAGAGTTTTCCAAGTATCACATCCACCTTTCATGTTAATTATACCTATGGATTATAAATTCTAATACTAGTGACCATGTCATATGTAATCTAAGATGTCTTTATTCGTATGCTATACAATGGTTTTTTATTAAATTTTTTGATAACTCTATTATTGTTGACATGCATGTTGGAAAAACCAAAACCACTCCTTTTTGAAAAATGTCTTGCATGTACTTCACTTCAAATTTAATTTTTTGTTTATCAATAAAATTTGACTCACAAAGTTACTACTTAGTTGTTTTTTCTTTTTTAATGAGGTTTACTTGTTTTAGGATTGTATAATTAGGTAGGTGATCGCATTAGATAAAGCTGCACATGGATTGTATTTTCTTCAATTAGAGTTTAGGGTTTACCTAATGTGTAAACCATATTTTATTATATGTATGTTTCATTTTGTCTAATTTGAGAGTAAACCCTTTATGTATGAACACTTTTAATGTTAATGTTATTTACATTTTGTGGCATTGTCATTTAGGTCATAGTTTTCAAAAATATATCTTTGCACATGGAAAATACATTATTCATCCTAAATTCTTTTTGTGCTTAATTTCTCCTTCAGCAAAATAGATGTGGTTTGTATTTCTATAATGACATTATAAGTCTCACTCTTTTTAACCTAGTATATATAGATATATGAAAATCTTATATGCACCCAAGTTATGATGGACAACATTACTTATTACTGTTGTAGATAATTTTTTTTTGGTGTCATTTAGACATTTTTATTATGATCTAAGGACCAAGGTATTTCTTACTACAATTTTTCCTTTCTTGGGTAGAAACTCAATTCAATACCAAGGTAAAATATATTTACTTTAATAATGATACTGAATTTTTCTTTGCAACATATGAATCTTATTTGTTATCTCATAGATCCTTCATGAGTTTTCATGTGTCTATATCCCCAATAGAATAGGATGATAGATTGTAAGCATTATCATTTACTCAACATTGTAGAAGGCTTGATGTTTTAGTCTCATATTCTATGTTGTTTTAGGGAAAATGTATCTTAATAGTAATTTATGTCATTAATAAGTTGCTTAAAGCTCTATTGAGACATGGACTCCCTTTGAGATACTTTTTGGTAAAGCCTTTTCTTTGAGTCACCTTAGGATCTTTAGTTATTGATGTTATGCCATTGTTCTTCATCATTGGTATAACTTTACTCCCTAAATATTTTCTTGTGCTTTAATGGATATAGTTGTTACAAAAGGGTTATAGTGTTCATAATCCTAATACTGACAAATTCTTTATTAGTCATAATATTACTTTTTATGAATATGACCTTTTGTCTTCATCAACTTTATTGTCAAATTATTGCATGATCATGTGACACGTAATGCAAAAGTCTCTCATTCAAATGATCATCACTACCTCCTTTGAACATCCCTTTAGCACCTCATATATAGCCACTAGACACTCTGGATTCTCCACACCACTTGTAGATGCCTTACCTAAACACTCATCAAAAACTTCTCTAGCATTTGTTGAACCTTGTTCTATTATACCTACTTCATTTAATTCCCCTAGAATCCCTAATAACACCTAATCCACTAATTGATACAATCATGTGGCTACATTTGTAACACACTTACATATGAATCAAGTATTAGTATGTATCATATTTCTCGTCATATGCCACTTAACCATTTTGTTGCACACCACAAGCACTTTATCACTTTCATCTCTTTCATCCTTGAACTAACACAAGTCATTAGGCACTTAAAAATGTTTATTGGGTAAAGGCTATGGATAAAGGGTTAGGGGCCTTCAAGTCCAATTACACATGAATGTTATTGTCACTAGGTTGCAAGGTAACAAGATATAAAGGAGTTTACAAGGTGAAATATTTAGTTGATGGTTTATTATAGCAGTATAAGGGCCATCTTGTAGCCAAAGGATTTACTAAGCTAAAAGGTGTTAATTATGATTAAACTTATTCACCTACAGCAAAGATGGTGATAGTTTAATTTGTGATTGTAATTGCTGCTATTAAGCATTGATGTTTACATTAGTTAGATGTGCAAAATGATTTCTTATATGGAGATTTGTTAAAGAAAGTATATGTGGAGTTACCACTTAGTTGTCTCTATTAAAGGCATTATGTTTGTCATCTACAAAAGTTTTTATATGAGCTTAAACAAGCGTTGTGATAATGGTATACCAAGTTTATTAAAATGTTCCTCATAGTTAGCTTTCAATTTTCTGATCATGATTACTCCATTTTTCTTAAGCAATATAATAATATCCTTATTATTCTACTAATGTTAATGACATTCTCATAACTAGAAATGACAATTTATCATTTCAAAGTTGAAAAGATACTTGTGTTTTTATTTTTGTCTAAAGGATTTTGGTCAATGTAAATATTTTTTGGATATTGAGATTACTTGCTCTCTAAAAGGAATGTTCCTTAACCAATATAAATATTTCTTATGCTAGTCTTACTGGTTCCAAGCTTAGCATTACCCTTGTGGAGCATAACTTAAAAATTATATACTCCTAGTTCAATGTTGAACACTCTAATAGGAAAGATGACTCTACTCTTGATTATGGTGATTCTTATAAAAGACTCATTATGAGGCTTCATTATTTGAATAACACAAGCTTGATCTCAATTTTGTGGTCCAAAATCTCATTTAGTTCTCACATGCACCTAAGCATTCAAACATGGAGGTTGTTACACAAGTATTATCAACATGTGAAGGAATCTTCAAGCCTTAAATTATTTTTATTGTCATCATCACGTTTAAAATTGGTCACCAATTGTGATTCAAACTATGTGACTTATCTCATATCATAGTGTCGTGTCATAGGATATTGTATCAAGCTAAAAGATTAACTTATTTCTTGGTTAACTAAGAAACAACCAATAGTCTCAATTGTTTGTAGAATCAAAATACAAAGCCATGAGTATAAAACTTGTAAGACCATTTAGCTTATTGGTTTTTTTAAGGGCCTTGAAGTTCACATACCTTATCTTGTCCCCTTGTATTGATAACGAGGCAATTCAACATATAATTACAAAGCCAATATTTCATTAGTAGATAGAGTACATTGAAGTATATTATCACTTTATTCAAGAGATACTACAATGAGACATTATTCGAATTGAATGTGTTAACACCTACGAATAGCTTGCAAACTTATCACTAAAGCTTTATATAGTAAACAAAACCAATATTTATTATCCAAGCTTGGAATGCTAGATTTACATCAGCCTCCAACTTGGCACTCCAAGCTCAAGGGAGAGTGTTAGATGTTGGTGTATTGTGGGCTTGTGGTCTTTTTCTTTATTTATTGGGCTTGCAACATTTGTATAATTCCATTTCCTATTTATATTATGTATACGATATCTAGGACATCTATTATATTCCTCTAGCAATTGTAAATATCAACCTCTAGCATACTTCCCGGTGTTCTCTTTTGATTTCTTCCAATTGCTTAATATGGATTCCTCCTGATTTCTAAGATAACTCGCACTACAATTTGGGCAAAAACTAAATGTGTAATATACAAGAGCTTCTCTTCTGATTGACAAACGTAAGAGCAACTCTCACGTCCGACTGAATAAGATCACACGCGGTTTCACAACTCGAGGTTCTGAGCCCGGTATGAATCTGCTTTTGGAAGTCTTGAAGAGATTGATTTCACTTTCATTTTTCCTTTTTAACTATAGGATACACAAACAGTATATCACCATCATGTTACTGCTATAGCAAAAAACCCTGACACCTTGGCACAATCATGCAGATGCAAAGACGAATAAAAGATTGGAAGTTCCTCGGCTGCAACTTCTCAACCAGCTTCTCGTAAGAGGTGAAACAGTTCCCTAAGTCCAGTTAAATGCATTTTCCTGTTTCATTACCAAAGGATTCCAACACTCCACGGCAAAACCCAAGTAAAAGGGGAACCTATTTAATAGAAGTCCCACACTCGCCCTAGGGAATCATGATTTTCCAAGCATCCAAATCATGGCAGATAGGATATCAAAGAAGATGAGGAGTTCCGAGGAATCCCCCTAGATTATATCAGATAGTACCACAATTGACATATAGCCTTTGTAGGTAGTTAAATCTATTCAGATCTCAAGCTCATAATCATGTGGAATAAAATATGTTCTAACGAAAAATTTAGATGCTCCACGTCACCTACCAAATAAAGTTTCAACCACCCATAATCCATCAAATCTCAACCTTCAATTTCATCCAAAAACTAAGCACCTAGGGCTTAAGGTGAGAACATAATGAAGAAAATAGAATCCCCAGAAAATAATCAGCCATCTATTAGTACCTCCTAGGATAGCGATCCATAAATCTACCAGAAGGGCACTCATATGCCAGATGTCCACGTCCACCACAGTTGTGACATATCATCAACGGGCCCATGCAATCCCTGCTCATATGACCCAGCTGCTGGCAATTCCTGCATACAATGTCGCGGTACCCACTACTGCGAACACCACTACTCCGCTCCCCAAGAATGTTTGATTTTGGGCATTGTCTAGCTACATGCCCAGCTACATTGCACAAGTTGCAGATGGGTTCATTTGGACAATCACGTGCCAGGTGGCCAGTCTTCCTACAATTGTTGCATGCTTTTTCGTTTGTGCAGTCAGCTGCAATATGACCCTGCTTGTAACAGTTGTTGCACAACCTCAAGTCTCCAGGTGGAAGTGGGGGAGCCACACATTCTCTAGCCCGATGTCCAGCTTTACCACATGTATGGCAGATGCCCTCATTTGGACAGTTGCTGGCCATGTGGCCAGGTTCTCGACAGTTCCAACATAGCGACTTTGTAGTGCATTCTGAAGCAATATGCCTGGATGGACAAGATTACGTCAGCATTCTGTGAAGGTCCGATCTAAGGGGAAAAGAAGAAAAAGAAAGAGGGATATGATTACCACTGGAAGAGAACCAAATATAAAATTTCCATTCTACAATTATTACAGGAGCAAAATGCCAAATTTATGATATCAACTTGTAGCATTCCTCATAAGGTCATACTTGCTAGAAATACTGAAAAGTCTTAAGATGTCCAAGCCCCCGCTATCAATCAACCAGACATTGTAAGTTTTATGTTCTCACCCTTTGGGGATGAATTTATATTGTACAGAGATTAATATGGAATTAAGGTAAACTAACCCAATGGAGGTTCAGCATCCCGCAGCTGCAGCATATTATAAATCTAACAAAATCTAAAAGAATGCCAGCCTTTTTGAGATACACTGCAGCTTTGTTCTTATGCAGGACCACCCTCTTCTGAAGACACAAGTGGTATAATAAGAATAACAATAAGGCACATGAGACAGGTGAAACTGTTGGATGCCATTGACAACCAGTGGGGTTAAGCCAAATGCCCCATTGTTTCTTGTGCTTGTTACAGCATATGCAAAAGTACCGCAAAGTCAGAGGTGAAAGTGGAATGGAAGATCATGGAGAGAGGGAGCCAAGACAATTCGTGACGGGTATGGTGAGACTATTAGTAGCAATGGCACTTTGAAACACATGTTTGCATCACAAATTGATTGATCCATGGCTTACAATTAAAGATGGAACAGATGGCACTGGTAAAGCGAATAACGGAGTTCACTAGAGGTGACAGTCCCTCAATCACAGTGAAGGGTAGCAACGCCTATGCGCTGGTGGTCTTTATACTAATGTAAGGTTCTGGTATTAGGTAGAGCGTTGGCTTTGACGGCAGTTGAGTAAGGTTGTTCAGAAAGAGGTTGAGGTGGCAGTGTCAGATGCAGTGACAGAAAGAGAGGCTTAACATTACAGATATGAGGACCTGAAAGGAATTAACAAAGGTCCCAACAGCATATACTAAAAAAATGTTAAACTTAGTGGGAATATAGCAGGAGTGATATATTCACTACATAAGCTTTAACTTTGAGGAACAAAATGTCTAAATAGTTCAATTAAAATGCAAAGCCAGAATAAGTTTACTTACCCAGGCAAGGCGCAATTATGACAAATTGCCACATTTGGGCATTCTCTAGCATAATGACCCGGACGTTTGCAGTTCTTGCATAGATTGTCTCGGCTGGAACAAAACCAAATACAGAAAATGAGAACAGATAATTGGTTAATATCCCACACGAGACCTTCTCAAGAAGAACCATATGCATAACCAATAAAAATAAACACAACTGCACTCAAAACATAAAACGATAATACTTGCATGCAGCCAATCTTTTAAGATTCCATAATCAATGTGATACATTTTTTAAAGCTCAGCTTATGCAAAACCTCACATACAAATCTAATACTGTACATGTTTATTTCTAGAGCATAAAGTTTTCTTTTATTTTATTTATTTTTGGTATTTTTGTCTGTTGTTGTGGTTGGGGGGGGGGGGGGGGGGGGGGGGGGTGTGCGGTTTCCAGCCTGAATGGTCCTCATATGACAATTGGAAGATATCTTGGTGGATCAGCACTGCTAATTGAAAATCATGACATTGCCATTAGAATAGCTCAAAGATCAAAGCAAGAGGCACATAATCTTCCAAGAGAAAGTTTACAAAATACAGATAACACAGGAATCAAGAGAAACTTCCAAGTACTTGGAGTTCAGTTTCTTTTCCCTAGCCCACAGATCATGCAGACAAAAGAAGAGCAAATAAGTGGTCAAAATTCAGAAAACCTGAAACCCCGGCGTGAATCTCTCCTGTAAGGTGCATCACGATAAGAAAAGCGATCAGAACGGATCTTCCGATCCATTGGACTCCTGCTCCTGCTCCTGCTTCTGCTCCTGCTGTCTGTACTCATGTTTAATATTAACCTTAACAACTACCACCACTGACCTGCGAAAGTAACACCACCACAACCCCACACAGCTGCTGTCTCCTCCCTGTCCACACAACCACACACCCACGATCACATCCATGTGTCCTAACCAAACCCCTTACTTTCTCCTTCAAAATAGAAAACACCAAGCCCCAACAGCAAATAACATATTATTGTCAACAAGCAATCATCTCAAGCAACTAATATGACTGTACTCGGCACCCATATTTCAATAAGCCAGTTCCTCAACCACACCCGTTATTAGATATTCAACCATCCCTTGCAACCGGTACATAACCAATTTAAGACCAAGCCCACAAAGAGACGCAGAATCAATTCAGATGCCAACTTCTTACTAAATCATCTAACCCCCATTCACTTCTTAATTGACATAAGGGAGGAATCTTTTGGACTTTAGGTATGGCCATAGTTTTGAGATCTGAACTGCACCCCAAAGCTGAGATAACCAGAAATGTCAGAGGTTTATGTTCCAAAAGTTGAATCAAGACAACCGTGACAGCATAAATAATTCGATTGATTAATCACTTTAAAGTACCAATAAAACAGCAACATTTATAGAAATTGGTTAATCTCACCAAAGAAATGAGGTGGGGGGGGGGGGGGGGGGGAACTAAGCAGTAGAGTTTCGAAACTTATATAAGAACACAACAAAGCATATCCAAGCAAATTAACATTGTAAGAACAATGAATTTTCAGCAACAAAGCATAGATAAACAAACATGCCCCAGATTGCTGTCACTATCATACAAACACAACACAACAACCCAATTTCCAACCACATGGCGGACTAGTAACAACAACCATCAGGAAACACAACACTAAAACCCAATCTCCACACGCACAGCAGGCCATAAACAACATCAGCAACCAAAATCCATGCATCATAGGAAGAGGAATGCTAAAGAAAACCCAAGAATCAAACGAACGAGGAAAAAAAAAACACGACTCGCACACGAACGAACAGAACAGAACCAATCGAAACACGAAATGCATCTGAAAACACGTATTTGTGATTAAGAATCCCCACGAAACACAATCAAGGCATCAATACCAGAGACACGAACAAGTTAACAAGAAATAAACAAGAGGAAATACATGGTTACCCGGAAAGGAAGCTCAACCCCTTCGTTGAACAAATAAGATAACGACGAACCCGACGTTGTCGAGGATAGAAGGTTCCTTACGATGAGCAATCGGCTATTGAGTGCTTAGACGCTTAGGGTTTGCCAAACAGGTGACTGTTAACCAACAGATCGCAGGTGGAGTTTGGGAAACTGGGCTTTGCGTGTTTCCTCGGTCGTTCTTTGTAACGACGTCGTGTGAGCAATTTTTGGGGACATTCTTTTGTTTATCGGAGATTTATTACTTGTCGTTCTCAGGCAGATGCCAAACCAGCATGATTTTCTTGTAATTAAATACTGAAACGATGTCTTGTCGTCATTAAAAATAGAAGATAAAATTAAATATTTATTGCACTTATTGACAGTCATTTGAAAAAAAAAACTATCAGAGTAATTGTGAAGGATTTCTTAGTTACATAGGTATTCATTAAATTATCATATTCAAATATGTTTTAAAATTGCATAATGCTTCTATAGATAATAATATTACTTTCATCTACAAATATGTCTCTTCATTATTTTAATATTTAAAGATTTATTGGATCCACAGTAAATAGAATTTATATGATATATTTTCGAGAATTCCAAAATATAAAGATTCACTGAGCCTAGAATGGGATATTGTTATTTGGGGGTTAATTTTTTGTGATCGTCAATGTTGAGGCTTTTGACAAGAGATTTTATTGGCTTTGGTGGCCCAATTGAATCCCACTTTATGGATACTGTAAAGGACTCAATTTGTGAAAAATATAAGGGATTTTTTTTTCCTAAAATGAAAGTAGAACAAAAATTAGTAACTTTTTGGGAGAGAAATCTATTTAGAAAAATCATTTATTGGTGGTTGTGCTCTAAGTAATTTTTATAGGATTCCATATACTTTAAATATTGTATTTTATCTTGTTATATATATAACATAAAAAAAGAGAAATAAGATAAACATTTACAAATATATAGTGCCATAAACAACATTGTTGCTACTAGCATTAGATCCACAAAGTTCTTTTTACAATTATTATATGGAATTATGAGTATTGTTTTGTTTAGTAGATGTTTTTGTGTTATATTTATTATATTAACATTCACTATATTTTATCTTTGCATTGTCCTTTTCAATGTAAACACTAATTATAAACAATATAAATAAGTAAATGAAAAAAAGGGGATTCAATCATGACATTAAAACATACATTGAACTAGCTTTTACGATATAAAATTATCTTAAAGATAATTGGAATGAATTCTCTTATCAAAATCATTATTTTGTACAAAGTCTAATTCATTATTTAACATAGGATTCATAATTCATTCTTAAATATAAAAAAATAAGTATTTAAAAAAGGTAGGATGAAGATGACCCTAAGGAATGATAAAATCATTTTTACTACCTTTTTAGGCTGACCAACCATTTGTAGAAGTTGATTGTAAAAATAGTTAATTACTTTTATTGATCTATTGAGTTGGTTATAATAAATGAATCCTTTTTAACATGGTAAGTCGTTAGAAAGTAAAAGGCAAAGGACAAGGCCAACAAAAAGATTTAGGGTGAGAGAGAAAATTCTCTTGGTATTAGCTAGTCTACAATACACATGCATATGTGTATATACACAAAGGACACTGACATCAAGGAAAAGAAAATATTACAATGTAACACACTCTATTAATAATTTTCTATTTTAGGTATTAGAAAGCACCTATATAAACTAGGTTTAATAGCTACACTTTAGATAAATAGAAAGGGTAAGATGGAAGTGTAACTCTTTCAAAATGGTGAAACGAGTATAAAGCTGCCATACGCTTAATCTTGTGGTTGTTTGTAATTACATAAGCCATACTGAGACAATAACCCACTCTAATAAAAAAGTCTCACATTTCATATATTGGGTTTGGTTTGTCGTCCATCCAATCACAATCTACCATTTTTGCTTATAAATTGTGAAACCATCGAGATGCACAACTTTAAACAAACATTAAATCTATATTATGAATTAATTTGGAAACCGTCATAGATCTAAATAAAAAAAAAAGACTTTTTTTTTGTAGAAATATGTTATTTTGTGTACGGGAGATAAGATAATAAAACAAAAGAGCAAATAGAAAAAATTATTTAATTTACACAAAAACTTATGTTAAAATTTTTAATATTTCATTTTCTATATCGTCAATTTCTGTTAATTTTATACCAGTATTTAGCTCTTGTCTATTATTAATATAGAAAAGTATTGTCTTATTTCATCAAAATGCACGTAAAATATCTAAGAGTTCTAGAACTTGCGTCTCACGAAATGCGGCCTCTGCGCAGCGGCAACTGTTCCCCCCTTCAATAGCTCACACAAATGTGTCATCGGCTCCTATTCCGGAGCGTCATCATCAACGGCCCCTTACCCTTCGTCACTTTTGCCAAACGCTCATTTAGTACTTCTCTGTGCTTCATTCCCAGGTGAGTGAAATCTGCTCTACAATGCAGAACGCCCTAGTCCTTCATCCCTTCTTCGTCTCTCTCTGCATTTTCTTTGCCCGCACACATGCTCATACTTTTTACGTACCGACCGCTTCCTTTTGGCCTTTTGCGTTCTGGATACGGTTCGGTTTCGTAGTGGTAGGGAGCAGATCGGAATGGACGGAGATGACGTTTCCAAGGCTTGTGAGGGGGTGGTCGGTGATCGTGAGCTGCTGGACAAGAAAATAGCTGCGATTCGAAGCGCCGGCCCACAAAAACTCCAGGTCTTCCAATTCATTCGATCACATTTTCTCTGACATTTTGTTAGAGTCTCACTCTCGTTGAGTAATGACAAAATAATGAGTGCTTAATTTGATTTTGTTAGATTCACAACTCGAACCAAAGTGCTTAATTTCCAGTGAATAATCTATTATATATTCTAGTGTGAGTGTGTATTAGTTGTATTATGTATTAAATCATGTTACAGAAATAGAGGGTAAAGCATTGAGTTGAATTCGAACGTTGGACTATTTTTTTGATATTATATTAAATCATCAGTTCCAAAAAAGTTTAAGCTGATAGAAAATGTTGAATTAATCATTTAGTTAGAATTCTGACGGAGGTAATATGACATCATATTAAACCATTTGAGCTTCTTTTTTTTTTTTTCCTGAATCTATTCTGGAATGACGTGTTTGTTTACTTCCTAGCGCGACGTTTTTATTTTTATATTTTCAATATCAGGTTATTGCAGATTTTGATCGAACGTTAACAAAGTATAGAGTTGATGGTCAAATTGGGCAAAGTACGTCTTTCCAGATTTTGTATTGTTCTTCAATTATTTTCTTCCTTACAATTCTTTCTACGGGGTTTGCTTTCAATTTTATTTAATAACTTTTGTAGGCAGTCATGGCCTTTTGCAACAGGGGAATCCGGAATATGATGCCAAGAGGCAGCAATTATATGAGTACTATCACCCTTTAGAGTTCTCTGCCACAATTCCAATCCAAGAGAAAACAAGGCTTATGGAGGAGTGGTATGTGAGCTCAGGAACTTTGCCACCTCAATGTGACTCCTATGCCTAAACATAGCCCCTATTGTAGCCTATAAATTTGTGTATTCGAAATGTGTGCTTTGCGGGTGAAATGGCCTGTGAATAAGAATGGTTGTTTCATTGCTGCAGGTGGGGAAAAACTCATGCACTTCTTATTGAGGGAGGCCTTACATATGATGCGATAAAGCAATCTGTTGCTAATGCTTCAATTGCTTTTAGGGACGGTGTGGTGGAACTGTTTGAGATTTTGGATGTATGCTTGATCTTGTCACCACTTTTTCCCCCTTTTTTATTTACTAGCACTTTGGAACATGAATGATTGGGGGACAAAATATACTAAGCAATCCATATCTTGTGTTTTTTGCTTTAGACAATTGCATTATGTTGAATATTGATTGTCTGACGCAATCCACTTGACATTTAATAGTCCTTTCTGTCTTCTAATAATTTGCAGCAAAGAGACATCCCCGTTCTTATATTTTCTGCAGGACTTGCAGATATCATTGAGGAGGTTTGTTTCAAAAAATTTGTTTTGACTGGTCATATTCCAGATGTTAATATTTTGTCTGATATTTACCCTTTGCATCTTTAATATATTTCTTTTACTGTGCTAGGTCCTAAGGCAGAAACTTCACAGATCATTTAAAAATATTAAGATTGTCTCAAACCGAATGGTATTTGACAGTAATGGTTGCCTTGTCTCTTTTAAAGGTATATTTCGATTCTTCTCAACCTAAAAGGAATTAATAAAGTGATGACCTCCATTTCAGCATAGTTAACTATTCTCTATTTCTCTACATAAATTTGCACCTTCCTTATTTCCAACAAAATCTGTAACTAGCTTGATTAGGTTGCTCTATTTTCTGTGGAGTTCCTGTGACAGTTTGGTATAATTGGCTTGCCTCATGTGGTGTTTATCAACTCTTTTGGAAATGTATTTATTTGAAAAAGATAACACTCAAGAAGGTGTCATATTGCGAAAATTTGACATTACTATCTGTGAAATTTGCACTCATCGAGTGTACATTCTTCTGGAATTAATTGAATAATCCTAGTTATGCTGGTTTTATAGCACAATAGCTCTATTTAATCATGCTACACCAGTGTTATTATTTTGTTATATGTTCTTTGTTTGAGAAATCTTTATACAAATTGATAAAATTTACTGTTGGGTCGCATTTACAAACAGAAAGTTTTCCTAAAATCTCTTTAGATGAGGAATGGTTGATTGGTTATAAAATGGACAAAGTTGATTCCAAGTTTGAAAAATTTGTTGGTTGAAAATCCAAGCATAACATGGAAGTCAAATGATTTTTTTCTCCCCAAAACCTTATTCTTATTCTGAAACAACCTTAAAAGAAAGGGACATGATCAAATTTTTGGGACAAAGGGAGTTATACACTCATTCTATTTGGCATGTATATGGTTTTGAATATAAGATATGTTATTGTTTTGGTGGGGAACTATTTGCAGGGAAGACTATTCACAGCCTTAATAAAAACGAGCACGCTCTTGACATGGCTGGCCCTTTACATGATCACTTGGGTGATGTTGATGGCCTAGCTGACAACAATGCCTCAGTGAAGAAGAGGACCAATGTGCTGCTTCTAGGCGATCACATCGGGGACTTAGGAATGTCTGATGGTTTGAACTATGAGACTCGAATATCTGTGGGTTTTCTGTAAGTTTGTAAAACTTGCTCAATCCCAAGATTCATGTTTATCGTATCCCCTTGATAGATTGTAAAGTCACCTTCACTTTCTAAAGCATCTTTAATATGGGTCTTTTGTTCTGTAAAGTTCATTGGTTTTGAATAGACTTGCTTCTATGGTGTTACATTTGTTTGCAACTTCGCAATGAATCTAAAGGATGTGGTCTGCTTATGAATTGCTACCACTTTTCCTTTATTGTAATTGGAAAACTGTTTTACCCTAATTTTGAGTAAAAATCGATTTTAGATTAATGTCCCTTGCTCATTGTTATAGAAGCATATTGAAATGCATCAAACTTCTATAGTAGCTTCTAGCAAGTACCTTTTAGGAAATTATCAATCATGTTCAAATTCTCAAATTCTCAAATTCTCAAACTTCTATACTAGACGCAATTCTTTTGCACTTGAATAATGCATGTAAATCTATAACTTTCTACTTTGCTTAAAAATCTTTTTTCTGAACCATTATCCTTTTTATGTTAGAGATCTGGGAAATGTTAGAGATCTGTTCCCAATTAGGCTCATTTTCTTTTAGCGATACCACTCTGCCATTGCAATATATTCAAGACATTTTTGTTCAGAGACTTTCTTGATCAGTTCGTCATTCCATTTTTCCGATTAGATCAAAAAGGGCAGAGACATATCCATGTTTTTTCTTATAATGAATCTTTTTTTTGTTTTCCTCTGCTAGTTTTTTGATTCGCCTTTTCTTATGTTGTTTTTCAACGATGACAAAGAAACTTTTGAAAATCTAAACTTGGGGACACAATTATACGTGTTTCTCTGTGTGACTTAAATTATAAGATGAAATAGCTTGTTTACTATTGTGCTTTTGTTTGGATAAAGATAGGTATGCAGTAAGTGTGCATAAACACTGTGTGTGTGTGGCACTTATGACAGAAATAATATTCTCTTCTTGGCAAAGAATTCCTGACATTGTATTTCTCAACATCTTTGGGGAATGAGGCTGCATTCTTAAATAGGCATCTGAGTTAGGCTTGGACAAAGCTGTATATGAGTGTCTATTATGACACAAATCTTCTGAGGATAGATTTTCTGCACCTCACACTTTAAAGCAGAATTAAGTTGTTTAACAATAATAGCTTTTTTGTTTAGTGCTATGTGTTATAAGCTTGGTGGATATTGATGAGTCCACATTCAATGCTTGTTAATTTGGCATTAAGTGGCACAATGGAATGGGTATTCTCAATCATAGGTTTGTATCGAATGCCATCTGCCATAGCTATTTGTTGTGCTTATGCAGGTCTGTTAGCAGTGAAATCTACTTATTTCATATAAAGCACCTATGTTATGGAATTGCCCCAAAGAATCCCTGGTGAAGATAGATTCAGATGTGGATTTATAAACATGAAGGTGAACATAAGGGTAGTGCTTTCCAAGCTGCCTTAGTTCCTTAAACCCCCATTGAAATTGTCATTAAAATTTAGATGGAAGTTACACTTAATTTAACCTTGTATTATTTTCCAGGACTATTGGTCAATTGAACTAGGACCCCTTGTCAAAGTTTTTACTTCAATTTTTAGGTCTGAAATTGGCTACATTGCTGCTGAAACAAGGTTTGTTGAATTACATAGTCTTTTATTGATGTGTCCGTGCAAGAAAAATAAAGAAAAAAAAAGCACTTTATCATACTTTAGAGGAGCACTTTTCTAGCATCAAGCTGTTGAGGTTGGCAATGCTAACAGTAGAGCAAGGAATTGTTATCTTTGGAATCTTAGGAGGAGAAGAGGGATTGCTTTTGATTGATGACAAAAGATTCTCAACAGAGCCAATGGCTTTGTGATAGAGGTTGGATTACCATAAGATAGTGGTTGGAATAAGTTTCATTATAATTCTTGGTTAAATTACTAAGGGATAATACAAGGTGCACGAGACTCTCCTAAATCTTTGAGGAGAGATAAGAAGTATGTTAAAAAGCCCGTCATAATTAGCAGGTCAGATGTATAAAACTGCCAAAATTAAGGGTTCATTGATTTGGTTCTGCTGGAAAGTAAGAAGGACGGTGTTATTTTGAGGTCATGTTTAGAGGCAGAATAGAGTGATCACTTTTTTAATTGAAGTCTATATTGTACTGCGGTAATCAAGTGCCAAACACTACTGAAACCGAAAAAGTTAGGTTTTGTTTTTCATTTTAAAACTAGTCCTTTTTACTTTTGCATCTGCCGTTCTTGATATTAGATTCTTTTATTACCTGGTTTCAAAGTTTGATGCTGGAGTTGCGTTATATAAGCTTAATTTAGTTACTGAACTTGTTAACTGCTTTCTCAGGAATGACAATTTTGAGAACTCTCTCGATGATTACAGAGAAGCCTTTGATATTGTTTATCCGGTGAGTTGAAAGCCTTGTGCAAAATTTTTCTCCTGAACTGTTGTTAAAACTTTAGATTTGCTTTGATCTGGCTAAATTAATTACGAAAAGATTTGATGGGAGATCTTTCTAAGCTATCTACATGTATCTGTAGTTTGCAGTATGAATGATGTTAGAATATTAATAGAATATGCAGGGCCTTGACTAATGGAATTTCTCGTTTCATAAAATTGTGTGCGCAATCTTTAATGAGTACTAGTGAATAAAGTCTTTTCTTATAAAGGATAAGCCCTGCCTTATAAGAAAGTGCTGACATTACTTCTATGGTAAAATCTTTATTGGAAGGTGGGAGGTAGTCAAGCCTGTTATAGAGTTGTGTGCGTGGGAATGTTTGTGAGAGAGATTTATAGAAATCATATCCTTTTATACTGCTAATTTCAGCCTGTCATGCTCACTTGCAGAATGATGCCCCCATGTGGGAAGTAGTCAAGCTTGTTTCCCAGCTATGTCCTCCTTTAGGTGACTAACTACTAGCGCATCTCTGAGTCTTGTTTACTTGGAGGTGATTGATTACTATCTGCAAATTCACCATAGGAGTTTTCCTTCATGGGAGAAGCTAGGCTAATATGGGATTTGGGATCACATCATCATCATCATCATCAAAGGGCCTTTTTTCTAATATATGATAGAATGATGTTGGTGTTTGCTTTACACCAACATAAAATATTCAGATATCTGATTTTGGATTCATGTACTAGTAGCTATTGCGTGTTCGTGGTCATCTTTCGGAATGAATTTGGTGCTTTGTTAATTTCTGCTGCCAGAAAAATGGTAGTGTGTGTGGCTGTTATGATATATGAAGCTCCATGCCCTTATGCCTACAGCCATCTGCTACAAATGGAATTTGTGAAGTTCAGATTTTTGAGGTACAACAAATGGCTGCGACACCTGATGGAGCTAATTTGCACTTTAGAACGTTATAGAAAAGATTTTGATTTTACAGGCCAAACCTTAAACTAATTAGAATTTATGCTCGATTCAATTTAACCAGGTCTTAGATGAATTACTAGGCTTGTATGCCTAAGTCTCATCAATTAGCTTGGTCATGACGCTGCCAGGCTCTCCTGAGCTTCTTGGACATGCGGCCCCTGATTCAAATTTACATTTTCATCGGCTCAAGGTTTCCTTTACCAGACAATTCTTCCTCTTTCTTGTTTGCTGTTGAAACTTGATGAAAATGAAGTGCATTCCTTCACAATCTGTACATTTCTGAATGTTGTGTGAATATCCCTATTAATGTGGCCTAAGTAACGGGAGCCTCAGCCGTGACAATTGCTTATATCTTCTTGGCACATTTCTTAGACCTAGTTGATTTCTCAGACGGTCCTGCCCGGAAGTAAAAGTAGTGGAATATTGGGCTGCTTAAACCCCCACGCCCCACTTCACACGCACGCTCACAAAGAGGAGAGAAATGATACGCCAGAAGTGGCAAGAGTTCTATCCGATAGTTTATGTGCAGTATTTTTTTAATGTCACACTTTTTGATCTCAATAATGATTGTTGAGGCTGCATGGATTCATTCTACACCAAAAGGAGATAATATAAACCTGGGTCTTATAAGTGGTGGCTCACCCTTTCTCCTTGAGGCACCTTTTGAGAATAATTATGGGTTATTTAATATTTTTATATAGTATAGAGCCATGAGACTCCATTCTTCATATGATTTCCTCCGCATCCCCACTAGTGAAGTTAATTTTCACTATGTGCAGGTTGTATAGACGATGCTTGGATGCTATAACTTACTCTTAATTGCAACAAAATCTCTCTAATACAAGATAAATTTTAATTCAAAACAGAAGAATTTTCACCCAATAAACATGTAATCTAGCAAGGAATTATAAAAGCCCAAAATTAAATACAAATTAGGATTTTGAACAAGACTCCTATAATTTAATTTGCAATTTTTGGTTTAATAACTTCACTCACAATTAGTTTTTTTTTTTTTTGGGAGGGGAAGGGTTTTGAACCACTAACTTGGTGGACTTCTTGGTTAAGAGCTCCTTGAATTTTTGCCATTAAGCCAAGGGGATACCCCTTAATCAATTCACTGTTAATAGTTGTAATAGAAACTCCAAAATATCACAATAACATAACCTTTATCCTCAAAAACTCAATATATTATTAATAAAAATGAAGCAAGATTATAAAATTTGGGAAAGAGTTTCTAGAAAAAATTGTAATAGTTTTACTTGATTATAAATGTGTATAATGTGTATACTTATATATGAGGACTTGATTGTAAAAGAAAATAATTATAGAGTAATGTAAAAAATATTTCCTTATATAAATTGAATTAATTTCCTAAATGTATAACATTACAATCATCTCAATCATAGAAGGAATCACCAAGATATCAAGATGAAATAAATCACATGTAATTAGGGCAATTGTATCTCCAACTCTCTTGTCAAGCTGGCAGCCTATGGATGTTGAGAATGTTGAGTTTGTTTAATAGATATATATGTTGTCTTTGACATAGAGGTTTAGCGAAATTATCTACAAGCTACTTTATGGTTTTTATTCCTTTTGTCTTGATTATATGTTTTTGAATTTTATCTTTAATGAAATGACAATAAATTTCAATGTGCATAGGCTATTGAATTCATTGCAAGTTAAAGAGTTGCATCATTATGATAGAATAAACAATGGATCCTCTTACCTAAATCTTGAGATTTTAAAATAGGCCTTGCATCTAGATTATCTTACAAACTGCTTGAATACCATGATAGAAAATAAGAATGAGATAAGCTATAGGGTTAAGGAGAGATTGTAGGAAAAGTTGTAATAGCTTTGTTTGATTGTAAATGTATATAATGTGTCTTGGAAATAATTATAGAGTAATGACAAGAATACTTTCCTATACAAATTGACCTAATTTCTCAAATATATAACATTACAATCATCTCGATCATGAAAGGATTCACTAGAATATAATGACAAAAGCAGTCACGTGTACAACCTTATCTCTAACAATAATAACAAAAAACTGTTGTACGAAAGCTTGATTATAAGTTTCAGACCGCTTGGTTATTATAACCATTTTTCTTGTAGCAACAAAAGTTAATTTTAAACTCGAAAGTAGTAAGTTTGATAATAGCAAATTCCATCCGTTAATGAACTCAATGATGCCAAAATGAAATTCGTATTTCATTTAGAAGGCGCTGATTTTACTTTGCATTCTATCTTATGAAGATAGCGTACAATAATATAAAAATTGGACATTTATAATGACACATTTGCATCACATTAATGAACTTTTGTAATTGAATTTTTTTTAATATTTTCAAGAGAAATGTTTATTTTCATCAAAACCAAGTTTCTAACAAAATGTCCAATTCTTTGTTAATTTCAAAAGCAATTTGTTTTGATTGTATATATACTTAAATTTTCAGTTAAAAGGAAACTTTTCTTTGAATAGTTGTATAAGCGTGTATTAAGTCAAACAATTGAGTGCTAACTTTTTTTAAAGTAATTTTTGCTTAAGCTTGAACCTATTATCGAGTAAATTCTTATTGAGTGTTGTTTGTTTTTTTGAGTAAACTCAAACTTGTTTATGAGGCGCTTAATTGATTAGTTGATATTTAGTGAATAAAATCACTATTTGAGTATTTTCACAAACTCATGTAGATAATTAGTTATCTAATTGTTCTAAAGATAAAATTGTATGGATTGATTGAATGAATTATTATTTGTTTATTTATCTATGATCTTAAAGGAATTAATTCCATTCACCTTATAGTTGCAACAAACCATGTTCAACTTATTTCAAGATTGACTTATGTCCTACCTACTTATTTCATTTACCAGTTGTAATTAATCTAATCTTAAATTTATACAAATGCCTTCTATCTTTTCATATTCGCTCATATGAATAAAATGATTTTACTTTATTTTTTAGAGGCTTTAAACATTGTTATAATAAATTTGAAAAATAATGTTGCTAAAACAGAACAAAAAAATTGATGTCAACTTACATAAACTAATTGGAGCTTATATGATTTAACCTGTCTTCATAAATAAATCTAGATTCCAATTGAAATTTACTTCGTTTTAATACACCTTTTATCTGAAATTGACCTTCTATGAGTTAAGTTTGAACAGTTGGTTTACATTCCCATAGAAGACATACAGTAAAATTCGTAATTGAACTTGCATAGGTTGTCACAGACTAAATAATCAGGGTAAATTGCTGTTAGTAGCAGTGGAAGATATTCGTTTACAATAGGAGGTGAGGATTTTTTTTCTCCAAGAAATAAGTACGAATTCAAAGCCAGTTGCAGAGTGGCTATTTCAACTCCGACCTCAGGCACTTACAGAGAGCTACAGGGCCAATGGCGGCCATGCAGGGCACCCAAAACACAGCCCAACGTGAACAGTAGAGCTATGGACATGGGATGACGAGGTTAGCTATTATTAACCAGAGAAAGAAAAACAAAAAAGAAAAAACAGCAGAAATGTTAAAGTTGTCAATATGTAAAAGGCTCAAACCTTTGTATAAAGATCGTAAGAATGTACAAGCAGTAGTTTACAAGGAAATTTAACTCTCTAAACAGAAATTAGTAGCATGACTCGAAAAGGTAGCCACCAATTACGCATCCCTTAAAAACGTGTCAGAAAAAAAAAGAAGATGCTTTACTTCCTCGCTTTACAATTACAACTGAGAGTACCACCAGGAAAAAGGGAATAAAAAAGAAATATGGAACTTGTCTTTTCCAATATGTTAGCTTGAACACACAGCACAAAGAAAACGGGCAAAAAACATGGTTAACATCATGACAACCTCTGCGATTTATGGGGCTTTATACCAGTTAGCTATGCAACTGGCAATTCCAGTGCTGGTAGATCATCCATTGCTTCTGCGACTGGATATTCAAGCATTGGCTGCAAGAGCTGGGTGTAGTTGAACTCAATTTGCAGCCTGTGATACAAAGAAGAAGCCATGAGGCCCCTTTTGACATCAGCCTCCAATTCCCTTATGGGAATTGAAGCCAAGAAGCTCTTAATATATTCCTTGCATGATTCTTTCCCTCTACACACAATCTTCTCTCTCTCGGTTTCTTCTGACTCATTGGCCTGTACTACCAGAGTCCCTTCAGCCGAGGTCTCCTCACAGTTTGTAGGTTGCACGTTATCAGTGGCAGGTTTTTCATCTGATTGATGACTATCATCCGATAGTTTTGTAATCACTGTGTCTTTATCAAATTTCAGGACATAAGCCTGGTTGCATCCTTCATAAAGCCTCTCCCCCAGAGTGTCAATGATGTAGTAAGCATCCTTCTCAACTGTTAGGATAAAGAAGTGGTCGTTCCAACATACAATGTAGACCAAATGCCCACCATTGCTAGAGCAGTCTGATGCAGAAAGACTGATCTCATCCCATATGCTGTCAAAGGACATGGCACCATGAAGGAAGTCAAAACCTCCCTCTTGCAGTCCTTCTGGATGGAAGAATCCGACAAAGGATTTTTCAGGCGCAACAGAAAGAGGACGAATTTTAGCTTCAAGAACAGTCTCGAGATCAAAGTGTTTGTCAGGGAACTGCTCTATGTAGACCTCCTTCTTGCAAAGGTTTCTCCATTCTAATGATCCATCTCTAATTAGGCTGTCAAATTCAGACTTGATGGGCATCACATCTCGGTTGGAATGCAACCAGTTAGCAATGACTGCAACCAGAGCTGTACATGCACTCTCCCCAGCAGCGCGTTCACTCCGTTGATCAATGGAAGCAAAAAATACTTGAGTTTGGAGCTTCAATTTCCCATCACGGCAGGTTACTTCCTTACACTCCCAACTACCTACGGCAAATTTGTCATCCCCAAATTCAGATATTGATCCATCAGTACTGAAACCTTCTTCAGTCTTATACCACTGCCAGAAAAATTGTGATTAGTTGAACATCAAATATTTCAAAAAAAAGGGAAAGGAAGGAAGGAAGAACAGCAAAAAATGAGCAGAAGGTTTGATAAATACACTGGACTCATCAGAAGAGCTTAGCTGCCTACGATCAAAATCAATATCATCCCCACCCTCTTCTTCACAATGTTTGTTCAGAAGAGGCTCCCCTTTGGCTTTAGGGGACTTGAAGCTTAATTTCCTTCTCTTCCAAGAAAGGATATTGCGCTTCGAGTTTGGCTGCAGGATCTGCTTAGACAGAGCTGTCTGTGAATTCTCAACGTTATAGCATCCCACCTTCAGTTTACGGTTGCTGTAATAAATCCACCATTCCTCTTGATCATTGTTTATTGAATTGGTGTACGGCAATCCTCTGGCATGGTTTGCGAAGGCCAATGTTTCATAACTGAACGGCTGTCTATTGCTAGAGTCATCCTTACTCTCCTCTGATTGCCCCTCAGTGTCATCATAATCCTCAATTGAATCTGAGTCGAAGGGATAATTGTTCTCGGGATCCACATTTCTGTCAGAGGACCTATCATCACTGCCCTCTCCTTCTCTGCTTGCCTTCCTTGCTCTTCTTGATGAGAAATGATCAGTAAAGGCTTTTACTTTTCTCACATCAGCTTCGGGGGAAGAAAATCTACCTTCCTCAGTTGTGTGAGCTTCCGCATAACAGGGTGACAGTGGAAGGCACACTATAGATCTCTGCAGAGTCTCTGAATTTTCTTGTACAGTTGTTGATTCCAATAAACTGAGAGATAACTGCATTATGAATGAACTTAGCATGAGATGAAAATTTCCAAAAAATTGACAGATATGAAGAAAAGTGGATACTTGCTAGGAGAAATCATATAAGTCTTACAAAAGAGCTGTAGAAGGAACTTACGAAGAGCGAGGGGCTACACTCAGTAATGCCAACCGGGGCTTTGACAGAAAGATTGACTTGAATCTCTTGTCCATCAGCCGCAGAAACATATTCAGCCAAGTTCAATGACACATTCCCAACAACAGGAACCCTGTTCCGGGACCTTTCATTGACGCCCTGAATTTAAAACAAGGAACAAATAAGTATGAGCAACAAACCAGTTGATAAATGAGAGAAAGTGCGAACTTCCAGAAGCAGTACAAAAAGATGGGGAAATTTGTAACGTTTGGATAAGTTCTAAAATTCTTGAGAAGCCTATGCAGGGTCAAGCTCAACGATTTCCACACACTGACACATAATGTGTCTGGATAGCAGGTGGAAAAGTAAAACCAAAAGAAACAAGAAAGCATTTCCAATTTGATCACCACCCTTTGCTCAAATACTGTCCAAATCAACAATGGATTCGACCATATTCGCGTGTAGAGAATATTGCAGCGTTTTTCATCAACGGATGCGTGTCAAACAACATGAAAGTAACGTATCTGAGCGAAGTTGTAAAGCATAGATGACCTATTTCAGCGTTGGTGCTTCAGAAACCTCAACAACTTCACTTCCATTAAAGATCAAAAGAACCCGCAGCACCGGAATCGGACAGATTCTTGAGTTGGAACTAAAGGATCTAAACCTATAAAGTAAACTGACCAAACCTATAATCTGCAGAAAGCTACTGTCACCTATATTCTAAGCGAGGATAGGTAACAACCCACGAACTCAAAATAAAAGGAATACAATACGTCTTCGATCCAAGAGACTTATACTCGAACAATATCAGAATTAAAAAAAAAAAGATATTTTCTTTTAATTTTTAATTTTTGTATGAAAAGTAAGGAATAACAACAGAATTTGCAGAAACCAAGGTAGCACGCCTATCTAAACATGAGTTCAACTTGAAAGAATTTTTGTTTCCCAGAGAATAAAAAAAAGAAATAAAAGAAAAAATCTCCAAAAATTTATCGGCATAAAAAAAAGTCAAGCCCCTCGAAAAGTGAAGAGAGAGAGAGAGAGAGAGAGAGAGAGAGAGGCATTCTCATGAATTGATCACAAATCATCCAAGGCCCAAGAATTTAACACACAAAATGAGAAATTGTGAGGAAAAGATAAAAAAATAAAAAAAAAACTTACAGCGAGCAACGTAAATGAGACTTCCCAAGGATTAAACACGCCCTCCTTAGAGCCTGAGAAACTACACATATTTCTGAAAGTCTCGTTCCATTCCACCACACCACCATCTCCAACCCCAACTTCTTTGGTGAAATTTCTCTTAACAGAGCGCCTCAGCGACCTCAACCCTCCCTTCTCGCCTTTCCACTTGATCTCACACACCAGCGCCTTCTCTCCCTCAGCTTGACCCAAACATGAACCTTCCAGCCGCTGAACAACAATTAGAGCCTCGAATTTCTTCGAAGGGGCAAGTGACCATGACGGCCACCGCATCAGCTTCACCACCATTTGTTAATACGACGAACGCCTAAACCGAGCCTCGATTTTCAACGAAAACAAAACTGTACGGGCGGTGCAGACTGCAATTTAAGGAATTTGAAGAACTGGGTTGAAAGAAAGTCTAGATCTTTTTTTTGGGAAATCGATATTTCGCAGATTAAGTACAGAATCAAACAAACGATCTGGTGATATGGTTTGAAATTAGAAACAAAGAGCGACTGGGAAAGCAGCAGTATTTGGGTTCGTTAGGGAAAGATTTAGTAGGGAAAGTGACAACTGGATTTTGAAAGCCGATAGGAGAGTGAAGGAAAGAATGAACGGCAACATGCATCCCTCTGCACGTATATATATTTGGCATATGGTTTTTTTGACAGAGAGATCGAAGCAGACAGTAGAATTTGCCTAGGAACAACCTCCTCTGCTCCTAGAATTGCGAAGTTGTTTGGCACACGTGTGAAATGTCAACTTTAATGCCTGGCCTTATCTGGATTTTCTTGGTCCTCCGAAGGAAGTGCCTAGGCGATTTAAAGTCGAAAAGTCTACCCTTTCACTCGTTAATCTGATGTCACGGCCTACACGTACCCCCTGCACATACTTTACAGTCCCACACCATTACAATATTAATCTTTCGATATAAAAAGTATAGGAAAGGGAAAATTCTCGAGGAAAATCCATATGATTGCTAAGAGTTCTATAGGAATTTTGCCGACAAATGAGAATAAATATAATTTTCCCTAATGATATGCAGAAAGTAAGATGTGCAAGTCAAATCTATTGGGGATTAAACAATTAGCATTGCATGTGTTTTGGTTCCTTTTAGCCATTTTTTTTATTTTCAAAATGTCTTTTGTGGCGAGCAAACAGCTGTACTCAGAATGCGTGGAATGACTTGTTCTTGTTCATCGAAAGGAAAAACTGACTGTGTTACCACTTCTTCTTAGTCTGTCCTTTCATAAAATAATCAACACGTTGATGAATAGCTTCTTAGTTAATATATTTATTAAGTTTCTTTATTTTGTATATCAATCAAAAGCTTTACTTATAAGGGAAAAGAAAACAGGTCAACAATTGTTGAAGATTTGTTTTCATTTTTTTTGTTACAATCTGTGATATTTGTCCCACATTCCTAAAGTATGAATCTATAGAGTTATGTATAACATAATGAGTACCACCAATTAATGAATTTATTTTTGGGTTGGATAATTGGTTTCTTAAGATGATATTAAAGTTCAACCTTCTCCCTTGGCACCCTTGAAAAGGCTAAACCTGAAATTCATTGTAATGCACCATGATGATTCAATAATGTCCATCATGACAATAGGATGTGTTACAATATGTGGTATTTGTTTTACATTACTAAGGCATGAATTTATGAAGCTATTTATAAGATATTGAGCACAACCAAATTTTAGTTCTGATAATAAGTTTTTTAATATTTTTTACCTATAAAACTCAAGCTTTTAATTTATAGATATGAAGTTTTAATTTTTTTCAACTAGATATTGGAAACTTCTATCTTTAGTTTCATCTCATTGGTAGTAAAACCATATGTAAGAATAGATTTTTGTTTCCTAATAAAAAATTTAAGCAATACAGGTCAAAATAGAAGAGTATTTTTTTTTCTTATACTTTTATTAAGGACAACTAGTCAAGTTTTTGCATACAACTTCTTTATTTGTTTGACGAAAATATTGAAAATTTTTTTTTTCACGAAATCAGTTCATTGCCTGTGGATTACATGCCGTCAATTTTACTTGTAAAACCCAAGTTTTCAATGGCAGATTTGAAATTTAGGTTTATATTTATTAGATATTCGAAACATCCATGATTCTTTTCATCAAGTAGGTTGTAAAAAAATAAAAATTAATTCGAGGTCTCCTCCTAAAAAAATGAAAATAAATCTATATTTTTGTTACACTAATTCAAAACATTCAAGTTCAAATAGAGGCGCGGTTAAACTTTTTCTTGGATTTATATAATTAAAAGCTAGAATCTTAAAAAACAAAGCATAAAAGAAACACCAAAATGATTTTATGTAACTTTTGTTCTTTTTAAGAGAAAAGAGACAATACCTAACAAAATTTATTAATATTAATAAAATTGAGTGTACAATGGGTGGGGTATAATCATAGCCCTTAGGAAAATGTTAATTGCTTACATATTAACTTGTCATGCTTTTAATAATTTTATGTAATCTGTTTTTGAGAAAAAAAAAAAGTTCTAATATTACTTTGTGATATTGTGACATTCTTTCAGAAGGTTAAGCCATTTTCATGCCTTTTTGGAAGATGAGATAAGAAAGGGGAAAACAAGAATATGACGGTTCAAGACATGCTTGTTTATATAAAGCAAATTGGTGGCACATGCTTTTGATACAATTGATTCATGTGAGAAACTCATACGACTGCAAATGGACCAATTTCCTTGATAATATGTTGAAGTTTGAATGCTAATGATAAAGTTAGGAACAAAGAATAATTATGTGTACATATAGGGATGAACACACGTACGGATATTGATATTATATGTACCTAAGTTGCACATCTTAATACTTTATTTCACATTGACAATTCTATCAATAAAAATACAAAATTTATTTTCATTACAAATCACAATTTATAGCAATTAGCTAGTACATAAAACCCCTAATATATTACTTTTTGAAAAATATAAAAAAAGGGTTCAATTTATAGATGAGATGATTCTTAATCTCTTGCTGTCTTGGAATTTTAAAATCATGATAGAAATGAGTAGTGCAATAATGAATATTTAAATATTCACCCAGAAGAAGCCTTTTTACTGCAAATTTTATCAACCAGGCGTTGCACATACATGTACAAATACTATTATTTTGATTATTTTAACTACCCATGTTAATTCTTTTTGAATACGTATTATGCAAGAAATCTGTTAAATATCTACAAGGGACTATTCGTTATCGACTCCTATTTGTAGAATCCACTTCAATTCCAAAGGTTCTATTCTAATTTTTGCTCAATTGATTTTTTGTCCAAACTTTCATAGGGTTACATTCTTTGCAAAAAATTGGATACCGAGTGCGGATTTCTTTGCCAACGTAATTTGCTGAAAGTATCCCGTTGGCCTTGAGATTATGATTATTTACGCCCACCATTTAGAGGATCTTGTATCTTGAGTGTTCCGGGTTCCAGAATATCCTTTCTTAACAAAAGAGCTAATTCTATTTAATTATGACAATTCTGACTTTTGGCACGAAACTAGTCTAAAAATTCAACTTTCAAACCATTCAACAATATTGTTTTCTGATCGTATTACATCATAGACACGAATTTTAGTGAGGAATTGAATTGGTCAAATACAACAAAATTTTGCCTTTAAAGATAATATTAACAATTGTCATTATTAAATTGAATTGGCCAAATTAACAATAGTTCAATGGTGTTAAAATGCTTATTATCTAATTTTAAAATCAATTGAAGGATTGATTGAACCTATTCTTACATAAGTAGGACCACATATATATTTCTTAATAGGTATGAGTAAGTTATTAGATCATTAAGGTGTTGTGTTTTGTGACTAATACATTAGCTTAAATCACAAGCCTTAAGTGAATTTTTGATTTTGATATTATATTAGAAGGTTCATTATACAACTTAAAAGTCAGTTTAAAAGGTAATGAAATTTATTTTATATAAGTATAAATTTATATATATTCTTTAATGATATGATATTCATTAATTACATATTAACAAATTACAAAATTATATATTCTTTAATAATGTAAGATTCATTGCTCACATATCAACAAATGATAGAATTATGAAAGAATGAACTTAAAAGTTTTGGAGTTAAATTTTCTTGTTTCTTATACTTAATAAAAGAAGTATCATTAAGATGTGGTGCAGAAATTAAAATTAATTAATACAACATGTTTTATATCTTCTATTCTTTAGATATCCTTTTGAGAAAGAACATAATGTATATATAAAAGATATAAAAAACTCTACTTAGGTTACTTGCTGTTCCTTTATATATATATATATATGTATGTGTGTGTGTATGCGAAAAAAATAAAACATGCTTAAATATCTCCTTGGAAGTGCATTGATACACTTCATGTGTCTTAATCGATCGAGACTGACATCTCTATCACCAAACACGTTCGTGTTCCATCGTACAAGCATCTGGGTTTCTCCTGCATGGTTCGGGGCTCCTTCTCCTAGATCTTCAACTCCACAAGTTGCACATTTAATCTGCCGAAAAGGACGTCCCGTATTCGGTTAGTCCGTGTCCATCATTTTCTTGTCCTTGAGTAAATTTCAAAAATAGACCATCAAAGCATTGAATGCAAATAATCTTGGGATATTTGTTATTAATTTTTTTTTCGAATATATACATAATACATTCTCAGTTTAGCACTTAATAAGGTTTTTTGGTACATGAAGTGGAATAGCAATCACTTTCATAACTTTAATTGTCAAATGATGCATATATTAGTAACATCTTTTTGAAGACGTTTCAGATGGATACACGGTTCATTATAGAAAAAATTGGACTTGATACTATATCATCATTAATAACTTCTACTAGTATCACAATGTACATGTACATATATGTTATACATGACATTTAAAGCATTTAATATAGCCATATAATCACCAACACATACATAGCCTCTCTTAGGTTTCCGAAGAGTATTTATTAGTCTGCTAGCTATATATTGTCAAATCATATCTTTTTTAGTCACTCATTATCTGTTAATTTATTGACCGACATAAATTTATAAGTAGTTACATAATATAAACTTAAACAAGTTAGAAAATTTTTTTAAAGCACTTCACGAGAAAACAAGATTAGACGCAATACGTCAGATACCGCACCAACAAAGCAATCAATAACCTACGCAACTTGAGGAAGAAGAAGAGTGGAATATGGTGCACGAATCTCTAGCCCACTCTCTCATTTATAGAACACAGCTTCAATGCTGCTCCTCCATAATTTCGATAAAGTTAGAAATAATGCAAAATTTGAGTAGTCATGAAAGATGTCAACATCTAAAAGAAATTTAAGACCCCTTGCCCTATCCATAACCAAATATATATATATTTTTTCCTTCTTTAACTCACATTCAGGAAGAAGAAGTGTCAAACTCTTAACTTAATCATTGCAATTCAAGAATCCTCTTAGCTTATTATTGAAATAAGGAAAAATTGACATATAATTAAGTATTAGGATATCCAAGAATGTGAAAAAGAGTACATAATATACACGGATACATATATGAATACGCACATATCAATACTATTGATATTATAAATGCCGAGGTAATTAAATTTTTACCCTTTTTGTCAAAGACTCAAATACTTGAACGTGTATTGTAATTTTTTTTTCTTAACGGTTGATTTCTTCTATGTCAAACTATTAGAAAAGTAGATTTTCAATATGGCATCGTGTAGGCATTTTCTAGTTGTTTATTTGTATTTATTTATTAGTTTTGTGTGATTGCGGAATTATAACGTATATTATTTATGTTTACAATTCCAAAACTTGCATAATCTTAAGGATCGACGATGGATAATATCGAAACCCCCGAGCGTCCTCCCCGTCGGACACGAGTACATGCAGCTGGAGCATCGGAAGTCCAGAACCCTGCCAAGTGCCCTGAATTTGCATGGTGAAGCACTTATGAACCACTTAACTTTTTTTTTTTTTAAAAAAAAACCAATAAACATGGACGGAAAATTTAAAGCCTGTTCTGCCTAATAGTTGGTGCCGGCAGCCGACCAAATCAACTGGGCTTCAACTTTTTGGGGGTGCGCGTATATTCTTTCTTTTCTGTCTTTGTTCCATAGGAAGTACGTTTTCTTCCTTTTATTTCTTTTATATATCACATGATGACAATAGCCCCTAACTTTGTCTTTCTCCAAATAGTTTTGCCGAATTATCCGTCTTATACCGGTACCCTTTTGTACGTTTTTACGTGAGCAAACAATATCATAAACATAAGTGGGGCTGCACCAAATATCTTCTGGTCAGGCAGGTTTTTTGGGCTTGCCTAAATATCTAGTAAAAAGGAACTGGTTCATCTTCCACTCTAATTTTTTTTTTTTGTGAAGAAGATTGTTGCAGATGAGACAATCCAAAAGAAAGTTCAAGTGGATGCTCACTGCAGGAAAAAAAAAAAAAAAGGTACCTTTTGAAGTGTTAAATGGATTGAGGAGGATGCTTTCGTAACACGAAGTCATTTCATGCAATGTAGAGAGAGAGAGAGAGAGAGAGAGAGAGAGAGAGAGAGAGAGAGAGAGAGAGAGAGCAAACTCTCGCCATGCATGAATTCTAAATAAGTAGTCATTGCTGTCGAACGCATAATATTGAACTGTGAATATAATATGCAGGATGTCTTCTTCGTGACATGCAAAGCTATATTTAGCTCTCTCCATGCATGAATTCTAAATAAGTAGTCATAGCTGTCGAACGCATAATATTGAACTGTGATATAATATGCAGGATGTCTTCTTCGTGACATGTAAAGCTATATTTACTTCCAGAATATATAGAAAATACAGAATGATTGACAACTAAGATTTGGGTGTAAAACCTACCTTGTCTTATGACCTACCTTATTTTCTGTTTCTGATAGACATTGCAGATCTTCGGAATCACAGTATTACGCGTGCTGCATGAGGTTCGATTTATTCTAAAAGTATTTTGTTAATATTTTCTATTTCTTTAACAAATCATAAACTAGAGAGTTATTTCTTCTACTGTTTTTGTGAGGTAAAAAATAAGAAAAACTATTCTATTATGTGTTTGTGTTAGCAAGCCAATAATTATATGTCATGATTAATATTAAGTCTTGTTAAAGAGAAACTTTACTTCTTAGAAATAAATAATTTTTATTATCTTACGGGACCTATCTTCTTTCATAGATAAAACTACAATTTGGACAAATAACGAATTCTCTAAAATAGTTAGCTCTCCAGTCTTTATTTCCCACTTTATCTCTATCCAATTATTATTTTACTTTATCTAAGGCGTCAGCTTTGGTTCTTGGTTGTTTGCTCTTCTTTCCTGCTTTGGCTCCTCAACACACTGATTGTTGTTGCTGATTTCCTACAAGCTACTTCTTATCCCATGGAAGCCGAGATTTGCTTCTTTATTCAACCCAAGCTAATAAAAACTACAAAACTAGAAACTTCATAGAAAATCCGTAATAATTGCTGGACCGTTACGTATTCCTTTGTTGTTTTCTTGGATTTTTTTTTGGAGAGCAGGACTCCTTTTGTCCCCTTGGTAACTAATTTCGAGAGGGAGATGGAAAACAAGAAGCTAGTGTAATGTCAGTGGGATGGGTTTACCTTGTTGAGGCGAATTAGAAAATGCATTCTGATATTTTAATCTTAAGGACAAGGTATTTGTGAAATTATCTAAAATGTGAATACATTTTGAAGAAAAAGGTTGTCGATATAAGAAGCAGCTTAGTTAAAGGTATTTGTTCTCATTTTAATAGTACCTTTGGTTATTATCTTGAAATAATTACTTATGCAAGATTTTCGGGAAATCAAATTGTTTTTGTCACAGTAAGACAACCTTTAGAAGCGTGATTAAAAAAGTGTGATGGGTTCTACCTCAAAGAAACATGATTGAACACTTTGATCTAATTTTTCACTTTATATAACGTGCTATATAGGGAGTCATCCATAGTCTAAGCTTTAAGAAATTTTTTGCTTTTGCCTCAAATGCTCTTTGCAATGGAAACCATCCAATTTATTCAACTTTTAGATTCCAACTCATATCAAATGACAATAACAATGGACAACATAATGGCGAACATCTATTACAGCAGTTACAAATAAAAACAAGTGTTTAACGGGAAAATTTATAGCAAAAAGTCATAAGGTTGAAGAAAGTAAGAAAATTGTGTATACCATGGCTAAGGTTTGATGAGCTAACATACAACAAAGTCTTCTGTTTATACACAAAGAACAAAGAATAATACAAATATAAAATTTTTTCATTCTTAATATGTAAAAGAAATCATTTACTTAGTTGTTCTCAAGTGTAGAGCTTTTATTGGCTTTAGCCTCTATTCTTGACTTTTTACATTTCTTTCATCTTCCATGAGTTTTGTTGTCTTTTCTTCTCTTTTTTACGAGACTTATCTTCCACACTTCTATAAAATGCATCAATCTTCTTCCATTAGTTGTTCTTATAATTAGTTACTATAATTAAAAAGGATTGTCCCCAATCATCTATAGTTTTCAATTGATTCTTAAAAAGAACATGGAAAAGATCTAGATGTGTTCTATTTTGTGTCATGTTTTGTTTGTTCATATCTTCTTTTTGATGATATGTCATATGAGAAGGTGTTTTCTCTTTGACTTCACTAGTAGAAGCACTACTTTTGATGTCTTTTATGTCAAATTCTTTGTCTCCATCATCACAATTTTTTTTTTCAAACTTAGATTTGGTATCCTTGTTTTCACTAGCCATATTCATAGTGTGTGTAAAATCAAAAGGTTTTTATCTTCTTCATAAAAAATTAATAAAGTATTTTTAAACCCAAAATGAGTTAAAAGATCTTCATATTCAAAATAAGTTGTTTTTATCATGTCTATAATATCGTTTCTTTTTAGAAAAATAGATTAAAATCTTTATATAATTGTCAATGATACAAATTGTTTGAGATTTCTTTTGTACTTTCATATTCTTCTAAATTATAATTAACTTCGAGTCTCTTTATTTTTATAAATTAGTCGAGAGATTTTGTTGTCTCTTGAGTTATTTATTTCATCTTTGATTAATCCAATTTACTTACTAGATTTTGTAAAGTTTTTTTGGTCTTTTATTTGAGATCCAACTTTGTTATCGAACCTAATTAAATCATATTATTTTCTGTACTAAAATTTATATTATAGACTTTAAAGTAGACTCAACACACTTTTGATTAATTTTTTTTTAATTTTTTCATTACTATGTAATACATGTTAATTATCATTATTCACAAAATATCCTACTCAATCTGTTTTCTCATTACTAGATCATGTTATTCTAGACTTGACATCACATAGATAAATGAGTTTTACATCAAACAATATATAGAAATAATAGCCAAAAAGTTAAAAAGCTTTGGAAGTTCTAATATTATAAACTTACCTTAATTACAAGATGTAAAGCTTTTAGGCTTCATGAGGTTGAAGAGAATAAGAAAACTGTATAAACTATGGCTAAGGTTTGATAATCTTAAAATATATTAAAGTATTTTATCTAAACACAAAAAAAAAATGTTCATCCTTAATACTTCAAAAAATAAAAATCATTCATTCAATTCTTCACAAGTCTTTCGTAATGCAGATGTCTTGATCTTCTCAGCTTGCTTTCGCATGCATCATAATTACTAAGCGGCTAACTCCAATTTGCTTTTGACTTTTTTCTTCACGTTCCCGAGCCGCCAAAAAAGAAAAGAAAGGAGAAAAAAAGTAAACAAAGATGATTGTAGGGGAAGGGACAAAACCAGGTGGATACATCAACGGCCCCCTTGATCAAGATCGGCAAGCAAATGTCCCATCACTTTTCAACTTATTACAATAATTCAGAGAGGATCGTGGAGTGGTCCATTGCTGACCAAAGAATGGGTGCGTTCAGTCTAGGAGAATACATACAAATCGGACAACAAAACGTTGACTTTACGCCTTCTGCATTCTATCCTCTCCATCATTTCGTGGTGGGTTTTGTGTATGGCATTTTATTCGAACAGCGATGGGTCAATGGATAAAGCAAGCCAGTTCATTGCTTCAGCTCTAGGTTGTTGCTAGCGCCTTGTAGCTTCATCATCCAAGAAACATTTTGAAACGCTTGCGTGTTATGAAGAACAAGACTTATATAATAATGCATAGCATTTGCAGGTACAAACTGCTTAAGCCTTTCGCATTCCATACTATTCTAAGAGATAATGCAATTGTGTATCAGAAAGTTATGCGGAGATCCATTCTTGGATTTGTACCTTCAATCTACCATAATAATCATATTTGTGCTCGCATGCGAGCATTTTGACAATAGAGATTTTATGGATGTTCTCAATCAATTAGTCACTAGATTATGCAAGAATTTGCCTCCTAATTTCATTAAGCCATACGAAAAATTGAGGCCTTCCAAACTTTGGTCAGAAACAGCTATTGGAACCGGTGTAATGTAGGAATCAATGAGTTTTAGATATGTGAAAAGGTAAAGTGGACTATGGTAATGACAAGACAACACAATGGTCAGTTTGTGTCCCATGTCTTTCACAACCTGCTTCTTTAATTAAATATAGAGGTAAATGAATTATTAACTTTTGAGAATATTACTCAGTAAGGATTGGACTTTATTGCATTTAGGACTACCAATGACTTTGACTCCAGGGCTTATAGAACTACTTATGAAAATGAGATTGGCATATGCAATTTTTTCTAGCATTCTAGCTAAAGTTGACAATAAATCAAAGAATACATGGGGAAATTCTTAATTACTGAAAACATATAGAAAAGAGAAACAAAACGTGAGGCCCAATTAATTTTTTCGAACTCACAATAGATTCAAATTGCTTGCACCTATAAACATACATTGATAACGTGGAAATTGGGTGCTCAAAATCTTATCCAATTGCTGATACATACATTGATAGGTAGATGCTATTCTTTTTATTCATGCCATGTCAAGGGGTTCCTCATTGGACATTTTCAAGTTGGAGGCACTCTATAGAAGGTTTAAAATTAACATTTTATTTGACATAGGAACTACACACAACTTTGTGAATGATGAATTGACAACAAAGTAAGGGTGTCAACTTGAGGAGGAGAAACCTTTTAGAGTTAATGTAGCGGGAGACCATCATTTGAAGGATAATATAAAATGTAGTCAGTTTAATTGAAGATTTAGGATTGCTAGTTCGTTATGGAGGTAAGTTCAAAACCATTAGAGGCTTATGATGTGGTGTTAGGCATGTAGTGGGTCAGAAGGTTAATCTATTTTGGTCTAGATGTAGTTAAAAATACACTAACCATCCATGTAAAGAGAAAGTCAGTAGTGCTATAGGGTATAAGAAGTAAGGGGGTATATATAACTATTATTAGTGGATCTAGTTTTTATAGACGGTTGATAGAGTATTTGCCTTATGTATTGGGTCAACTTATGGATGTTGATATGACTCAATTTGAGGAGATACCAACATAATTAGAGGAAATGATGAAAGAGTTCAAGGATGTGTTCGAAACTCCTACTCAACTTTCCTTGGGCCCTGCGTTTGATCAGCACATTCTCTTATAAGTAAGGAGTGAGCTAACTAATGTGAGGCCTTACCAATACTCGTATGTGTAAAAGGAAAAAAAATTGAGAAAATAGTGGAGGACATGTTATCTATAGGAGTCATTTGTAATAGCATTATCGCATTTGTGTTACTGGTGTTATTGGTTAAGAACATAATAGGAGTTGAAGATTTTGCCTTGAATGAACTTAGTATTAAAGATGAATTTCTAATATGGTGACTAATGAGCTTTTAGATGAACTTCATGGACCAAATTGGTTTTCTAAGCTAGACTTAAGATAAGGATACCTTATCTTATCTATATCTTAGTAAGGTACTAACATTAAAACATTTGGGTCTCTCCACATATAAGAAGGAATTACTAGCGATTGTGATGGTTGTATAGAAATGGAGCTTGTACTTGTTGGTAAATCACTTAATAGTGAACACTTATCTTAAGTTCATTCAAGGCAAAATCTTCAACTCCTATTATGTTTCTTAACCAATAGCACCAGCAACACAAATGGGATAATGCTATTACAAATGACTCCTATAGATAACATGTCCTATTTCCATGCTCTTTACAAATGACTCCTATAGATACGTTCCACCAATGTATTTAATAGCTTATATTCCTAAGGCATGGAAATAGGGGTAATAGTGTGAACCAGTAGAAAAAGGCCATGCGTGATGGTTGTGTCTTGAGCATTTTGTCTTACAAAGAGCCAAACATATAAGCAGGAGGCAACTATTCAAACCAAAGAAATTAAAGGTTGTGTTTTCAACTCAAGAAAATAAAGGGTTCTGGTTCTCCCTCAAAGAACCAAAATCCTTGTACCCTCTTTTGTCCCTTAAATGAGTACCATTCGGTAATTACGTGTCCCTCTGGCTAGGCACGTAACAGAAACCTTCTTTATCCTTTGGTAAAAAGAGCTCTTCAAAGATCTCTAGACCATCAGACATAATTGTTTGGGTCAAAGAGTTGTCGAACCGTGAGAACCAGTTTAAGGATGTTCACTTTCCTTAAATTTTTCTTATAAAAAAAGGGAACACCACTATATACAAAGTGCCTAATAATCTAGTTTATGGACAATACATGACGTATTAGATTTCAACGTGTCCTTTCACCCACGTATGAAGAAACTTTCCATGACAACCTAACTCTTACGGAGTTGAAATACTTAATGGGTAACTGAGCGTTGGACCGTAAAATCATTCCAACGATCCGGATGTTTTTTCTTCTTTGATTGGCTTATTATGCAGGAAAACATTTTCAAAGAATTAGAAAATGGCTTTCCTTTCATTCATACAACTGGATAAAAAATTTGAGTAGAAACTTAGCCTATTGCATTGGTTTTATTTCACTATATTTAAGCTAACTTGGAAGCTTATTGGAAATATCAAATAATAATAACAAACTAACCCACTAAACAATGTTCGTTCCCCTTAGCCTTACCGAAGGATGCAAGACTTCGTTTCCTAGACTCATAGTAAGACGATCCTAACCTTTCCACACTTTATCTCTCTACCAATCCAGTATTCCATGCATGCACAAAGCATGTCGAAATTGACTTTCACTTTGTTCGTGAACGCATTACCAACAAACACCTTTCGGTCCACTTCATCTCCACTGTGGATCAAATTGTAGACATTCTCACCAAGGGACTCTCCTCCTCTTGATTCAAGCTACTACAAGACAAGCTTACAATTCGTTCCGATCCTTTAGCTTGCGGGGGGATATTAAAGCAATCAAATCATGTCAACATCACTCATATGAAACAACTCAGCCTTACCAACCAAGAAGATCATCTCAACAACTCAGAAAATCAATCAACTCACCAAGTCTCAGAAATCAAGCAATCCAAGAAGGAAGAAATTCAAAATTCAAATCATCTATCTACTATCACCAACCAGAATAGAAAACTACTCAAGACAAGATAAGGAAGTTTTTCAAAAATCAAATTCTATATCCAATCTCATTATCTCTCATCAAATCAGCCATAAATTGTACCAACTCCATTTCCATTTCTTACTAATCTTTGTTACATTATAAATTGCACTCATTGTACAAACAAATGTATCGGAAATAATTTTTATTACAATTCATTGTATTGTTCTTTTATCTCGGTATGTTACTCTTTAATTCATGGAATGACAATTATTGCTCACCCTATAAATTAGCTGATTTGTGCTGTCTAATTTTTCTTACATATTTGAAAGTAGTGATGTTTTATTCCCAATGTCATGTTTTCTCGAAACTTTCTTTTTCATGTGTTCTCGGGATTAGAGGTGGACTGTACTGTGCTGAACCATTGCCTAAATTATGTGTTGTAGTGCAACACTTATGGTTTTGTTCTAAACTTTGTTGTTACTATTGTTGCTACCTTGTCTTGGTTCCAGAAACTGATCCATTGTCTTATAATTTTAGCCGAAGGGCCAGAAGTAAGATCTACGGCTCATTTAGAAAATGAGGTTACGAAGCCTTAGTGAGTAATTAGAGTGGAAATGGGGCGAGAAACGATCTGACAGTAAACCATTTGGTTGAGACTAGGAGGGAAACTAACAGTGAAGGAGGCTTTGGGATCTTACTTCTTGAAGAGTCTGTATCACATATTTATACTGAATGTTTTAACTGGTCCAAACTGTCTCAGTTTGCTTAGCGGCTTGTTTTCCATGTGGAGGAGGTATTCTAGATGAATGATGTCTCAGCATGACTTTCCAGGAATGGGCTAGATTTTCTGTTTCTTTGCAGAACCAATTGTTCCAAGCTAACTTGTGCACATTTGTTATATGTTATGTGCGTATAACTGATTTGGTATTTTTTTTTTTTTCCAGAAGATGCTGCCGGCTCCTTATGGGGGACATGACAAGTTTAAGGGTCCAAAATGGGGCGAGAAACGATCTGACAGTAAACCCGTAAAAACCTGTTTGGGGGGCTAAGAGTCAAGGTGGTTTTAGACAGGATGATAAAGATTTGCACTCCAGATCAAAGGGCAGTTGAGAGAACTTAGAAAGCAACCCTAGGGTAAAAGTGGCAGAAGGGAGGAAAGGAGACTGGGAAGGCGTGAAGATGGTGAGTTTGAACCAAAGTCAAGAGAAGATCATGATAGGAGGCAAGTTATGAGATTGGAAGGGCATAACAAAGATGAATTCGTGTCCAAGTCAAGAGAGCGTAAGAGGGAAGTAAAAAAGATCAAGAAGACAAGATGTTGATACTATATGAACGTAAGTTGCACCTCTTAATACTTTATTTTAGATTGACACTTCTATCAATATGAATACAAACTTGATTTTCGCTTGACAACACAATTTATGGCAATTAGCTAGTGTATTGAACACCTAACATAGTACTTTTAAAAAAATATTAATTTTATAGATGATATTATTCTTAATCTCTAGTTATCTTGAAATTTCAAAAGCATGATAGAAATAAATATGCAATAATGAATTTTTAAAAATTCGCCCACCAGATGCTTTTTTAATACAAATATTACCAATGAGAAGTTGCATATACATCTGATAAGAGAGCGACTGTGTTCAGGTCTAGCGCCGAGGAGTTCCAAACAGTATTGGTTTTCTGCCACTGAGACTGAACATCAGCTCTCCCTCGTCCGGTTCTACCCCTATCACTGAATTCTTCATCCCTCTCCTTACCTGGAAGCCTGGAAGCGGCTAGGCTGAGAAGAGGAAGCAAAGGCCGAAGAAAGACCTTCTTACTTGCTATATCCCCGCGTTCTTGCACGGCTCGGCTCGTTCTTCGAGCCCTGCTTCTCCCTTCCCCCTCTCCCCGTTCAGCCTTGCTGGGATCTCCAGATCGAAAAATTGGTTTACAAGACGCTCTTAGGGGGTCTTGTCTTCTCGGATTCCAGCTTTTTACTTTTCTTATAAAAAGCTTTGACCTCATGCATCTGCCGGTAAAGCACGTCCAAAGAGCCGTAAGCGCGGTGGGGGGTGACAGAGGACGTGCTCGTACGGTTCAAAGAAGGGTATGATCTCAAGTACCTCAATCTAAGCCGTTCAAATACAATTATTTTGATTATTTTAGTTACCCATGTTAATTTTTTTGAATACGTATTATGCCAGAAATCTGTTAAATATCTATAAGGGATTATTCATTATCAACTCGTAATGCGTTTAATAATATTATCTATAGAATCCACTGCAATTCAAAAGCTTTTATTCTAATTTTCGCCCAATTGATTTTTTGTCCAACTTTTCATAGGGTTACATTCTTTGTAAAAAGTTGGATACTGAGTGCGGATTTCTTCGTCAACGTAATTTGATTATGTTTATTTACGCCCACCATTTACAGGACCTTGTATCTTGTGTTCGAGGTTCCAGAATATCTTTTCTTAACAAGAAAGCTAATTCTATTTAATTAGAAGATTTTTTTTAATTAAAAGAATTCTGACTTTTTGCACTAAACCAGTCTGGAATGTCAACTTTCAAAGCGTTCAACAATTTTGTTTTCAGATTGTATTACATCATACACATGAACCATAGTTAGGAATTGAATTGGTCAAATACAGTAAAATTTTTCCTTCCAACATAATATTAACATTGTCATTAAATTGAATTGGCCATTAGTTCAATGGTGTTAAAAAGCCCCTTATTATTCTAAAAGTCTACTAAAGAGTTGATGGAATCTATTCTTATATAAGTAGGTAAAAAAAAAAAACAAAAGGAAACTTAAAAAGTAGTAAAATTTGTTATTATATAAACACAAATTCTTATATATTTATTAGTAAAGCAAAATTCATTACTCACATCTTAACAAATGACATAGTTATTAGAAAATGGCCTTGAAGTTTTAGATTTAAATTTTCTTGTTTCTTATACTTAATTAAAAAATAACATTAAGATATAGCGAAGAAATTGAAATTAATTAGTTTGAAAACAGCATAAGATGTTTCATATCTTCTGATCTTTGGATAATCCTTTGAAGAAAGAACATAATGGAAGTTTAATGATACACTTCATTTGTCTTAATCGATCGAGACTCACATCGCTATCACCAGACACGTTCCTGTTCCCTCGTGCAAGCATCTGGGTTTTTCTGCATGGTTCGGGGCTCCTCCTCCTAGATCTTCAACTCCACAACTTGCGCATTTAAGCTGCCGAAAAGGACGTCTCGTGTTCAGTTAGTCTGCGTCCATCTTTTTCTTGGCCTTAAATAAATTTCAAAGATAGACCATCAGACCATTAAATGCAAAAATATTGGGATATTTGTCATTAATCTTTTCGAAATATATAGATAATACATTCGTAATGTAGCACTAAATAAGTTTTCTCGGTACATCAAGTGGAATAGCAATCACTTCCATATCTTCAAATGTCAAATGATGCATACATTAGTAACATCTTATTGAAGAGTTTCAGATGTACACACGTTCCATTATAGAACAATTTAGACTTGATACTATATCATCATTAATTACTTCTATTAGTGGTCGAATTAGGATAAAATTAGTACTATCCTAACATCACGATGTACATGTACATATATGTTATACGTGACATTTAAAGCGTTTAATATAGCCATCTAATCAGCAACATATACAAGGACTCTCTTATATTTATGAAGAGAACATGTACTAGCATGCTAGTTATCTATATATATTTGACACTCATTATTTGTTAATTCAGAGGAATGAGAAGTATCAAACCTTTGACATATTGGCCTATCAAGAACTCTCTTAACTTACCACTAAACTAAAGAGACTTAAATACTTGAACGTATATTATAATTTCTTTTCTTGACAGTGATCTCTTCCGTTTCAAACTATTAGAAAAGTTGATTTTCAATATGGCACCGTGAAATCATTTTCTAGTCGTTTATTTTTTATTTATTGATAAGTTTTGAATTATTTGTTTCTATTTGGTTTCGTATGATTGTTATATTATAACGCATATTATTTAAGTTTAAGATTCCAAAACTTGCATAATCGTAAGGATCAATGATTGATAGTATCGAAACCCCCGACCATCCTCCCCGTCGGACACCAGTACATGCGTCTTGGGCATCGGAAGTCCAAAACCCTGTCAAGTTTCTTGAATTTGCGTGGGGAAGCACTTCTTAACCGCTTAACTGAAAAAAAAAAAAAAAAAAGCAATAAAACATGGACGGAAAATTTAGAACCTTTTATGCCTAATAAATTGTGCCGACAACCGACCAAATCAACTGGGCTACAACTTTGGGTGGTGATTCTTGCTTTTCTGTCTTTGTTCCATAGAAAGTAAGTGTTCTTGCTTTTATTTCTTGTATAGATCACATGATAACAATAGTCCCTAACTTTGTCTTTCTCCAACTAGTTTTGCCGAATTATCTGTCTTATACCAGCACCCTTTTGTACGTATTTACGTAAGCAAACCATATCATAAACACAAGTGGGCCTGCATCGATATTTTCTGGTCAGGCAGGTTTTTTGGGCTTGCCTAAATGTCTGGTAAAACGGAACTGGTTCATTCTCCCACCATATATATATATATATATTGAAGAAGATCGTTACAGATGGGACAGTCCAAAAGAAAGCTCAAGTGGATGCTCACTGCAGAAAGAAGAAGAAGAAGAAGAAGAAGAAGAAGAAAGATTTCAAGTAATTTAACAATTGGATTGAGGAAGATAGTTTTGTAGCAAGAAGTCATTTCACGCATGTAGAGAGAGAGAGAGAGTCGTTTTCAGGTGACAACAAAACTAAACTCTTAGCTAAATATATAGTCATAGCGGTCGAACGCATAATATTCAACTATGATTATAATATGCAGGAAGTCTTCTTCGTGACATGTAAAGCTATATTTACTGCCAGAATATATATAAAACCTACCTTTTTTCTGTTTCGTACGACCTAGTCAAACTTTGCGGACAAATATATTTTTTATCATCTGTTTCTGATAGACATTGTAGATCTACGGAATCACAGTACTGCGCGTGCTGCATAGGCTCGATTTATTCGAAATTTATTTTGTTAGCATTTTCTATTTTTTTGACAGATAATAAACTAGAGAGTTACAAAATTCAATCCTTTTTATCTTATTTCTTATGCTTTAAAATGAAAGAGGACGGTATCGACAGGGAGCAAGCTATACCACTTTTGTAAGGTAAAAAATAAGAAGAACTATTCTATTATGTGTTCGGATTATGATTAAAATTAAGTCTTGTTATAGAGAAACTCTACTTTTTAAGAATAAATGATTTTTATTATCTCTTAGGACTCTTTACCTTTTATAGATAAAATTACAATCCGGACAAATGACAAATTCTCTAAAATAGTTAACTCTCCAATCTTTATTTCCTATTTTATCTCTGTCCAATTTTTATTTCCTACTTTATCTAATGTGTCGGCTTTGGTTCTTGGTTATTTTGCTCTTCTTTCCTGCTTTGGCTTCTGAACAAACTGATTGTTGTTGCTGATTTTTCCCACAAGCTACTTCTCATTCCATGGAAGCTGAGATTTGCTTCTTATTCCATTTGCATGACTTGGAGTGGTATACAAAGAACACATGTCCCACATGGAGAACTTATTTTTCTTTATTCAACCCGAGCTAATAAAAACTAGAAAGCTAGAAAATTCATAGAAAATCCATAATAATTGCTAGATCGTTACGTATTCGTTTGTTATTTTCTTAGAGTTTTTTTGGAGCGCAGGACTCCTTTTGCTCCCTTGGTAACTAATTTGGAGAGGGAGAGGGAAAACATGAATGAAGGTAGTGTAAATGTCAATGGGAGGGGTTGACCTTGTTGAGGCGAAATGAATTATGATATTTTATTCTTAAGGATAAGTTATTCATGGAATTATCTAAAATGTGAATACTTTTTGAAGAAAAGGCCGCCGATATAGGAAGCAGCTTACTTAAAAGTATTTGTTCTCATTTCGACTCATATTAAATGACAATATAAATTGATAACATAACGTGCGAACATGTGTTACAGCTACAAATAAAAAACAAGTGTTTAACAGGAAAATTTATAGCAAAAAGTCAGAAGGTTGAAGAAAATAAGAAAATTGTGTATAGTATGGCTAAGGTTTGTTGATTTAACATACACCGAAGTCTTCTATTTATACACAAAGAATGAGAAACAATGCAAAAACAAAACTATTCATTCTTTATTTGTAGAAAGGAAATTATTTACTCTGTTTTTTTTAAGTGCAGAACTTTTATCACCTCTAACCTCTATTCTTGACTTTCCACATTTCTTTCATCTTTTATAAGTTTAGTTGTTTTTCCTTCTTTATATACAAACCTTTGTTGGGACTTATCTTTCATGCTTCTCAAAAACATACCAATTTTCTTTCATTAGTTGTTCCTATAATTGAAATGGATAGTGCCCAATCATCTATAGTTTTCAATTGATTCTTAAAAGGAACATGGGAAAGATCAAGATATGTTTCAATTTTTGTCACATTTTTGTTTGTTCATATCTTCTTTTTGATGATATGTCTAATGAGGAGGTGTTTCCTCTTTGACTCTACTAGTAGAAGTACTAGTTTCACTATCTCCATGATCACAAATTTTTTTCTTTTTTCTTTCTTAGACTTAGATTTGCTATCCTTGTTTTCACTAGGCAAATTCATTGTGTGCTTAGAATCAAAAGATTGATTATCTTCTTTGTAAAAAAAGTAATAAAGTATTTTTAAACCTTAAATGAGTTAAAAGATCTTCATGTTCAAGATAAGTTGTTTTTATTTTGTCTATGATATCATTTCTTTTTAAAATAGAAAGATTAGAATATTTATATAATTGCCAATGATATTAATTGTTTAAGACTTCTTTTATACTTTCATATTCTTCTAAATTATAGTTAATTTCTGATTTAAGCACCATAATGTCTTTATTTTCGTAAAATAGTTGAGAGATTTTGTTATCTCTTGGGCTATTTATTTTATCTTTACTTGACTGATCTAGTTTACTTACAAGATTTTGTAAAGTCTTTCGGTCCCTTGTTTGAGATCCAATTTGTTATCAAACCTAATTAACTCATACTATTTTCTATACTAATGGTTATATTATAGACTTTATAGTAGACTAAACACAATTTTGGTTTTTTTGTTTTATGTTTTCAATTGTCTTAAACCAAAAGTAAATACAATCGCTAATACAATTTAAATTTGCACTAATAACACTTGAATTATTTCATTTTTTTATTAATATGTAACACATTAATTATCATTATCTACAAAAGTACCTTCTCAATCGGTTTTCTCATTACTAGATGATATCATTCTAGATTGATGTTGGTTACATAGATATATGGATTATTCATCAAACAATATATGGAAATAATAGCCAAAAAGTTAAAAGCTTTGAAAGTTCTAATATTGTAAACTTACTTTAATAACAAGACGCAAAGCTTTTAGGCTTCATGAGGCTGAAAAGAATAAGAAAACTCTATATACTATGGCTAAGGTTTGATAATCTCAACATACATTAAAGTCTTTTATTTAAACACAAAAAAAAAAAAAAAAAAAACTGTTCATCCTTAATACTAAATAAAAAAAAATAAAAAATAAAAAAGCATTCATTCAATTCTTCACAAGTCTTGCCTAATGCGGATCTCTTATACTTCTCAGCTCGCTCTCGCATGCATCATAATTCCTAAGCGGCTAACTCCAATTTGCTTTTGACCCTTTTCTTCACGACTCCGGGCCGCCAAAAAGGAAGAGAAAAGAAAAATAAAAAAAAGTAAACAAAGATGATTTTGGGGGAAGGGAGAAAACCAAGTGGACGCATCCTCGGCCCCTTTTGATCAAGGTGGGCAAGCAATTGTCCCATCACTTTTCACCATATTGATGAGCCAAATGTATGACAAATTCGAAAAAGATCATTTCAAGTCAATGGAGAAATAAATTTATTTCACGTTCACACTTCATAAATCTACCATCATGTGGTTGAGAGTACTTTGGGGCTTGCGCGAAAAAGAAAAGAGAGCACTTTCTCCTCATGTTTCCCACATTTTCCGGGAAAGCCATAATAATGCTCAATAATTCAGAGAGGATCGTGGAGTGGCCCATTGCTGACCAAGGAGTCGGAGCATTCAGTCCAGGAGAATACATACAAATCGGACAATAAAATCGTTGACTTTACGCCTTCTGCATTATATCCTCTCCCTCATTTCCATCGTGGGTTTTGTGTATGACATTTTATACGAACAGCGATGGGTCCATGGATAAAGCAGGCCAGTTCGTTGCTTCAGCTCTAGGTTGTTGCTAGCACCTTGTAACTTCGTCATGCAAGAAACATTTTGAAACCCTTGCGTGTTATGAAGAACAAGACTTATAAAATAATGCATTAAGCCTTTCGCATTCCATACGATTATGAGATAGTGCAACTTTGTATCAGAAAGGTATGCGGAGATCCATTCGTGGATTTGTACCTTCAATCTACCATGATAATCATATTTGTGCTCGGATGCGTGCATTTGACAACAGAGATTTTATGGATGTTCTCAATCAATCAGTCACTAGATTATGCAAGAATTTACTTCCTAATTTCCTTAGCCGTACAAAAAGTTGAGGCCTTCCTATCCCCGGTGAGAAACATCTAATGGAACCGGTGTAATTTAGGAGTCAATGAGTTCTGCATCTGTGGAAAGGTAAAGTGGACTATGGTAAAATTAGATTAATGATCAAACAAAGAAACGAAGAGCTTGTAACAAGAAGACAACACAATGATATGTTTGCGTCCAATGTGTTTTGCAAGATGTACTTAAGAAAATAACAACCAGCTTCTTTTATTAAATGTAGAGGTAAATGAGTCATTAAGTTTTGAGAATATTACTCGATAAGGATTGGACTTCAATATATTTAGGAGTGCCAAAGACTCTAACTCCAGTGCTCATATACTTTACATATGCAATTTATTCTAGCATTCTAGCTAAAGTGCATAATAAATCAAAGAATATGTGGGGAAATTCTTAATTACTAAAACATATAGAAAAGAGAAACAAAACACGAGACCCAGTAATAAATTCTTAATTAGTAATTCTTTCGAACTCACAAGGCCACCGAATCACAGTGAATTCAAGATGCATATGCCTATAAACAGACATCGATAGTATAGAAATTAGGAGCTCAGAATCTGATCCAATTGCTGATACCTAAACAAGAGAAGGCTGACATCATACCGAGGTTAATCTTTGATGCTACACTCTCTGTTAGAGTCCAGGGTGAACTAATTGACAACAGGATAAGTCCAATCTGCAATCGCAAGTAAGAATGGAGGCATATACCACCTAAACGCCAAGAAAACCTTTGCCAATGACACCCATATGCTAGATTTACCACCCCTTCCCTATACCAACAGCATGCCCAACAAACCCTGACTCTTGCATGTAGAACTTCCAAACAAATTGAGTTTCATCTCGCTTTGTTGATAACAACAACCGGAAAACCACTTCTTTTCAGGAAGTAAAAATCCAGACACAGTGAAACAAATAAAAGAGCTATGTTTATATTGACAAGGACGGGTTACACAAGTCCAGCCACTGTGAAGTACATGAAAAAAGTTTTACTTCTTTAAGCTCAAACAAGAGTCAAAACGATGTCATATCCAAATTTGTCCATATTATTTTAGTGTTGGAATATCACACCCCCTGTTAGATGTTGAACCAGAGAGATGTGATCAGTTACCAAAAAAGACCGATGAGGTACTACTGAAAAGAAGCTCAAATGCTGTTTGGAGAACTCATTTTCTGAATATTTAGTTTCTGCATCCTAAACAACTATGTTCATCCAGACAGTATAAAAGGCTGCTATTGCCTTAACTGTGAAAAATCTCTAGAAATAAAGCATACTGGAGTAGAAATTCCCAAAACATATTATTATTATTACATAATCAGGAACATACATTGACTTTAATGTCTTGCAAAATGACTTTAATATTTTAAAAAAGAAGGGGAAAGAAAAGTTCAGAGAGTAAAACTGCAGAGCATGCCCATTCAAATGAATAACTATGAGTCAGAAAAAGAAAAGGACAGAGTTCATAAGTGTCTACAATGTCTTACAAAAATATTTTCAAAAAGACGTTAGATGTGCCAAGCAAACAAATATGAGACATATAACTAACTTAAACTTGTAAACAACTTTATGTTAACTATCTTTGGCTGACTTGTTTTCATCAATAAACATGCCAACTGATTTGAACCAACGCATGAGATTCCGGATGTCCTTCACATAACGCCATGCTTGAAGAAATGGGAAGAGATTCTCATTTATTCCACGCACCTCTAAGTAACTGTAAAGAGCATCCCTCACACTTTCATCAAGATCTCTGTCAATTTACAAACATCGATTAATTCGAAAATGCATAATAATCAGATTTATAAACAGAAAACTAAGAAAAAAATAAGTTAAGGTGTCTGCCTATAGAACATAAAAGGAGCAACTATTCCACGGTGCCAATTTGAGTATGAGAAACAGAAAATGAATGCTAGAGTTGTTATTGCTTCACAAAATTTAGGAACACATTAAATCAGTTCTAGTCTTGCAAATTCCTAAGCAGGGTCCCAGAAGAACAGATACAAATTAGATACTGGAATTATTAGGGTACAAAATGCTGATACAGAAATTTTCTATAAGTAGGTACAGTACAGGACTGTAGTAATAATCAATATTTGCAATTGATTTTTCAAGTAATAAAATATATCAAATACATACTGGGATTTGCTCAATCACAAAGGCATGCAGAATTCAGATCTGGGTCATAACACGTCTTAATAATTTGGATTTCCGTTAAAGTTACAGCAATTATACATTATACGGACGATATCCCACTGCTCAAGTGTCTGATACAAATCCTTTTAATAGGTTAACAAGCTTAGGCAGAGGTATGGAATTGAACGGTAATCTCAACCTCTAGCCTGATCACGGGGGGAAAGAAGCCATTTGGTCCAAAGACCATTGGCATCATCCACTACTAAATTCACAATGTTCAAATAGTTTCAGAGACGATTTTGACTATGGACACAAATACTATTGTGTAAAGAGCAGGAAATATATGAGAAATGCAAGTACAATTTAATATACATTCTCCTTTAAGAGTATGGATCTCCTATAGGAATCCATGCCACATATTCAGATAAAAGTTTCTCATAATTTGAGAAACAGGCCACCAGAAATTATACTACGTAAGATCATTAGATGCTCAGAGTACCATATCTTTTCAGAAAAATCGTGACTGCCATTTATTTTTTTTCTGCCATTCACCACAGATTTTCAGATGTAAACATAGAATTATTTTTCCATAAAGGGTGTTTCAAGTTCATTATCAGCAATATCAAGGTACAACACAAACCAAAAACAAAACAACAGTTCAATGGTATGGTAGATTTTAGCAAATACAACAGAAAGCGAACATCAACTGCTGCCCAAGGCCATGTATAAAGTCAAGATCAGATCAAATTCTACTTCAGCAGATTTTCAAGAGTCTTTATCTAGTCCGTTTAATGAAACTTTTTTAGGCTGTAGATCCCGCTTTACTAGAGATGAACCCCACTTTAGGCCACCATAAAAGATTGACACAACAGGCAACACTCTATTAACCAGGAAAAATATTTAAATTAAAATGAGGCCTATTTCCTTGGCTTGAAAAGTTTTGGTAACTTTTCTGTATCAGACTGCAATATACTTAAAATGATAAATATTGAAACCACCATGTATGCAAAAAGTCAAATAGCACCTCTTCCCTGGAAAAGCACAGTGAAGGTTAACTCATGCTTTCATGATCCTATTGGTATGCATGTAACTTACCAACTTAAAAAATATTATCATGCTCTATGGCGAGCTCTAGAAAATTTCCCAAAGTTTATTCCTAGTTTCTAATCAAAAACAGTTTCAAGTCTTACCTGCCCTGAGGTACTACAATTCTAATGCTTGCAGATAATACTAGACCCACAACCATAACATTACCATACCAAGAAAAAACAGATAAAGCAAAAGCAATCAAGGAAAAATGTCATGAGGAGTTCCCCAATTTCATCAACATTCTCAGTTATAGGAATAAGTATTAAAAAAAAGAAAAAAAATCTACTCCCCATATTTATACATACTGTGTCTTTAATATTTACAAATATTTTTGTTTGTCACACACACCTGAAAAAGCCCTTTATCTTCATCAATGCCCTCATTTTGTTTGGCACTTAAATATCTTAGAAATGCAGTGTTCCTTCGGCTGGGCCCACCAAGCAATCTTAACGACATCAGCAATGTTCCTCAAAGCTCAATCCTAAAACCACAGGTACACTGCACTTCCTCAAGCTAAAACCAATCGGTTACCAACTCTAACAAAACTAGATCCTTCAAGAACATATCTCGAACTAGGGCCTGATATATCTTATAGTAGCTAATAGAGTATCTCACATTTTGTGAAAACAAAAAACCTAAGAATGAGTGTAATCTTCATAAGTAGAACCCAATCCAGAGTTGGGGATATAGACACGATTTTCTGTTTGGCCCTTAATTGAAAAATCAATTCAATTATAGCAATCTATCAAATCATGAGTAACACAACTACTTTAGCAAACTTCCCAGACTAAGGTGGTGAAAATATAACCCTTTCATTGAACGCTAAACCGCTTTTAGCTCTTCTCATGAAACATTCCCAAACACTTCAATCACGCCAACTTAACGAAATCAAACAATGTTTCACTCTCTGTACATCAATTGACGCCGAAAACTATATGGCATAGTAATCGTGCGCGAATTACAATTACATGCAAAACAATCACAACCAAAATAGAGGGCGAGTTTACTCACTCAAAAATCGGCCCAGTGTAATGATGCCTAACAACAAGGGATCCCTGGCCCTCGGCTTTTGGCTGCATCGAGATGCCGTGGATCTTGAGAGCCTCAGGGTACAAACCGCACAGAAAGCGTAGGTTTTCTGGCTGCCCAGGCTTCGACACGTCTACATGAAGAAACAACTGGTTGATGCTATCCTCATCGTCCTCATCGTCACCACCTATGTCCGCCAATCGCATCACTGAGACACTGACTATCTCGTTTTCTCCGTATGTCCGCTTCAGGACCGGACCTTTGCCCTCCAACGAGCTCTTCACGACCGTAAAGGGCGTAGGAGGGCTGTACCTCTGCATTTCACATTTCAGATATCAAGCAAAATCAAAACATAGTCCCTAAAACTCCGGAAAACACAGAGGCACACGGACACAGACAAAGAGGGTCTCACGCAGAGGGAGAGAGAGAGATTTATACAGGGGGAGGGTTCATTTTGGCGACTTCGAGATAGTGGTCTTTGAGGGAGCGTATAAGCAGGGAGTTCACAGCGGTGGAGGCGGTGGATGAGTGGCGGAATGAGGTGGTACGCCATGGGTGGCACAGTGCCCTGCTTGTTGCGGCTGCCAGTGCTTTCCTCCACATTGCTCGATACCCACTCTGGGGTTTCACTGCCCGGAAGGGGCTCGGGGCTTCGAGCGATGCCCGCCAAAGGAGCGTGCTCCATAATTGCTACGGTCTTATAATAAAACGTAAGAAAATTATAAACTCAGTAGTTACTGGACTGGAAAAAAAAAAATCACCTTTTAAGTTTCTATAAAATAAATAATTTTTCTCTTATTTCTTTCAAATAAATTGATAAAGCATTTGTAATGTCTTCTAATATTAAGTCCCTAGTTCTACAAATGTTGGGTTCAATTGAGAACATATATTATTTTGGATCTTTTAATTATAAATTCAATATTGAATACTTATGCATATGTTTTAAAAAATACAAAAATAAAAATAAAAAGTCCCCTAAAATCATCTAATAAAATAGATGTACATGTTTATTATCTTTTATGAAATTCTATTGGTGAAAATGATCAAAGTGCAAAAGCATAAATATTTGATGAATAAATTATTTGTAATGTAAACATGATTGACTGATTAAAATAGTGTTGAATGATTATGCAATCTAAATTTGAATTCCCTAAAATATTTTCACAAACTAAAGATTTAAACCTTGGATTCTAGTTTTTTTTTTTGTACTTATTTATTTTGAATAGTGAACAAAAAAGAGAAATATAAATAATTTCTTCAAGAGAACCTAACTTCCATTTTTTTTTCTTTTTTTAGTTTTGAAAGAAATCAACCTCCAATTACAATAATATAAACTTTTACTTACTTTGAATTACCTAAACTAAGCTAATAAAGTTTTTACTCAACAACTTTAATAGAATCCAACCCAACAACAATAACTAAGATAATAATAAAATCCTACACAATTATAAAAACCAAGTTAACAACTCTTATAAATTAGGTCTTGCTGTTGAATGTATTACATGGACATACCACTTGCTTTTTTTCTTTTTTCTTTTTTCTTAAAGCTTAGAATTCTCAACAAGCTTTGTTTTATGCTTAAATTGGGGAGCAATGGTCCGGCTTAAAGATATGTTTAGGCTAATTAGAAATATAATCAATATTATGTGAACCCAAAATATTTATTTTCCAAGATTTTTCACACAAGTTGTCCTTACCATTTCAACTATATCTTATGGGGCAACTTGTCACTTGCTCTTTGTATGAACTTTATTATAATACAATAACTAATACTTAGATCCACAACACAAAACATAACTTTTATTATTTAAACAAAAAATTTAATGAAAGAAATGTTTTCTAAGATGATTAAATTGTAGAGAGTGATTATTTTGATCTATGAATAGTAATATTGTTGATCTATGTGGAGAGTGATTAAATGTTTTCTAAAATTGATCTTCTTTTCTTTAAAGGCATAGATATATCATATGTAATATGCTTTTAAGATTTGTCAATTTCATGGCTTTGGAGAAGCTTTCATGAGTTAGGAACCTTAGGTTTTTATGGGCAATAGTAACGGTTTATTGGTCAGGTCATGATTTCTTGAAATTAATAGTAATATTATTGGATAATAAAATGTTTAAGAGTTAAAATGAACAGTCTAGAATTTGAGTGTTCTGCTAATTCAATTGTAACTTAGCATAGTCTTGAGTTTGAATGGAAGATTCGATAGTACTCGAAAGATAAGCAATACTTTTTTATTTTTGCCTTCACGTCTTCTCTATATTCACGTAATGTGGAGGGACGAGCTCCAACTTCAGAGGACTTGGCCTGACTACACACGCCCCTAGCAGGTGCTTATTTTTTCTTCTTGCTTGTTTCTCTCCTTCCTTCCATTCTTTTCCATGGCTTCTTTATTCTCTTTGGAAACTCCTTTGCCTAGAACTTCACTGCAAATTACTGGTAAAAAGGAAACAGTAATACTATACATTAAAGTCTTGTACCTCACAATCTATTTTTGCATGACTTGTCCTTAGCTTTCCTTCTTGGAACTCAATCTCATATAGAAATTCTGTATTTTCTCAACTAGCCTAGAAGTGATTTAGTTTAGGGTTTACAAGTGCTTGTACAGCTTGAAAGGTCTAAGATATAAATTAGATGAAGGACGGGATCAAAAGATTAAAGTCTTGTACATTAATTTCAATAATTCTTGTTAATTTGGGATAGGGAGATCTCATCTATAATTATTAATAAATACTATACATTAAAAATTAAGAATATTTATTCATTAAAGGAAAAAGAGAACTATATCTTGTTGGGCATGGGGCCTCGTAGTTTGGTTGCACTAGCGGGGATTTTCACACAAGTGGTCAGGATTTGAGCCTTTTCCCCCTCTCTGATAAATTAAAAAAAAAAAAGATTATATCTTGTTGGATCTTGGATAAATTTAGCAGTTATTTGACAAAAAGAAATTTTTAATAAGAATGAATCAAGACCATTAAAACTTGTCTTTTATAAATACCAAAGAAACTTGTTCAACACTAAAACAGCATAGAAGATTACAAATGCAAACCAAGAAGAAAGTTGTATAATTTATGGCCTTACACTAAGCAACATTGCATGATAAGATGAACCTAGCAAAGGTAGGTTGGAAACTCAATTTGATATCAACCTCTGCTTGGTTCTTTAACATTCTTATTGTTGAAGAATTGATTCTTTTAATTGCTATTCAGGATATCAAATACTACCACATATTCTCATGGATTTTGATCTTAACCATATCGTCCATGGTTATGTTTATATCATCTTTGTTTTTCCCTTATTTGTGGAATACATAACACACTAGGAGATTTTTAAGTGCAAGTACTTGAAGCAAGGGTTATAGGCCAACTAATTCCAAAACCATAAAGCGTCAACTTAATGAGACGCTATATATTTATCCTCAAAAAGGTTGCACCTCATTTGTCCATGGATCAATCTATTTAAATAGAAGGTTTTAATTTTATATTCTTAGCAGATTTTGACCTTCTTGTTGTTTCTTACTGGTCAAGCTATGTTGGTTGGTATTCTCGAGCTTCCATGCTTTGTAGTTGAACACACGATGCGCAAGGGCTTTGTACACTGAGTTACTTCTCCATACCATGCTGAATCATCCCAACATGATAATAGAAAGCCATGCATGCCATGGCATTATTTTCTAGCTTATACATACTCGTTGTTAGCCCATAATATGTTTCTTCAGCATTACTTTGCATGTTTTGTTAAAAGATTCTGCCACGTCACCTACCAGCACCATGTCAGCCCTGGCGCTATATCAACCCTAGGGCCACGTTAGCGGCGCTAGACCTAGATCCGCAATCGTGACCCAACCCATGATTATGTGCACTCACACGATCGCGATTGCAAGTAACCATGATTGTCACTGCCGCATCACTGGATTTCCTTTTCAGTTTCTTCATTGTATATTTGGCAATTTCTGTATTCAATTATATAGCAATTCTTCTAATTTTGTTTTAATTTAATATGTGTAAATCAATCGCATGTAATCTCGAATGAATTAAGTGAAAATTTCATAGAATCCAAAACTAGGGTTTCGTCATATTGTTCCTCCCTCTTTCCTCCTTCACTAGAAATTAGGTTTTTGGTCGATCCTATCTGATTGTTTTTCTTTCATGTTTGATTTAAGAGAACTTAAGAATTCCAAACAATTTAGGTTTTTTATCCTAAATAGCCTCCCATTATACATATGTTATGACAATAACTCGTCATGCAAACACATAAATGCATAAATCAAGCTATAAATACATAAGAAATACAATATTTAAAGAGATTTAGACCAACACAATATATACTATTGCAATGACAATTACTTTACAAAACTTATACACAACTCTAACACTCTTGCATTTTTGGATACAAAATAGCATCATTTGGTTGTTAACCTTATGAGGCAAGCTACAACTCTCACAAGGTGCAATCTTTTTTTTGCCCTCATAGATTTTCTCGTGGCTTACTAGAATACCTATTAACTATCTACAACAAGATATAGTAGTTAATTTACATATTTATCCTCACTTCCACACAGTAAAGATTAATCCAACCTTATTAATTATCACTTGAAAATCCTAAATTTTTTTGAGTTTAGAGAGTTTATTTGAGTTTAGAGTAACTCAAAATTTTCGGTTTCAAACAAGTTTTTCAGAAAGGTGAATAAACTTTGTTAGACACGGCAAAACAACCTTCCAGATTTAAAGTTACAAGGATGCATTGTGTTGCCTTTTTATGCGAAAATATCTTTAAATTGAAAGAAACTGAACATTAAAAATGTAAAGTTCAATAATTTTCATGAATTAGTTAAATGGAAAAAATTTGTTTACTTCACTGGAAATTGGTCATAATATGCAAGATTTTAATTCAATACGTTATTAAAAATGCAATAACCAAAAATCTTGACAATTGATTTATAATGAAAATTTAAACAAAGCAAACCAACTCGATTGGTTTTGTAGTAGATAATCAATTATATATATATATATAATAACGGACTGAAAGGCATGACTAGAAAGAACTAGCAGAGAAAGTTTGTGTTATATATAGCACTCTTTTTTATATCCGACTTAGACGTGGAACTTTATTATTGGTTTGCTTATTTGTGAAAGAAAGAAAAAGCGCAAGTTTATAATCTCACTCTCCTCCGATATTAGTTAATAATTTAAAGAAGTTTTACCTAGAATTGGGCTAAAAGAAGAAAATTAAATTCATGGAAATTAAATTACTGAATCACTTCTGAATAGTAAACTTAAGATTCGGTTAGATAATAAAGATCGGTAAATTCAAAATTAAAGTTAAGGAATGACAAATATGAAAGTAAAGGCCTCTGCTTGTAAAAATTGTGAAAATTGTCGTATGACCCGTAGATGGGGACAAATTATAGTAATTTGTTCCACCCCAAGACATAAACAAAGACAAGGATCTTTCTAAAGCAAAAGAAACTATCTAAGGGACCGAATGTACAAAAAGGAAAGAATCCGTTTTGACATGAAATGGGTATATCTATATATCTCTAAATTATATTTATTAGATGATAAAATATGAAAAAACCTGTACCAAGAATTGGTTCATGTAGAAATGGACGTATTGGTTTACATAAGAGTGCTCGTAGAATAGCAAAAGGAGTTATTCATGTTCAAGGAAGTCTCAACAAAACCATTGTGACTGTTAAAGATGTACGAGGTCAGGTAATTTCTTGGTCTTTCACGGGTACTTGTGGATTCAAGGGTACAAGGAGAGCGACACCATTTGCCGCTCAAATCACAACAAGAAATGCTGTTCAGATAGTAGTAGATCAAGGAATGCAACGAGCAGAAGTCATGATAAAATTATCTGGTCTCAGAAGAGATGCGGCATTAAAGGGTGATTCGCAGAAGCGGGTATAATCTTAACTTTCGTACGAAATGTAACCCCCATGCCACATATGGATGTAGACCCCCTAAAAAAGGCATGAGTAAAAATAAATAAAAAAATTTCAATTCAGGAGAACTAGCATAAATAATTTAATGATTTGATCAAATAAAAATATTACTACAATTCGAAAGAAAGTAATGGTATACACTCAAACACTGCAATGGAAGTGTGATGAATCAAGAATAAATAATAAGCATCTATATTATGGATCCTTTATTCTGTCTCCCCATTCACGAAAGGTCAAGCTGATACAATAAGCATTGCAATGCAAAGAGCTTTGCTGGGAGAAATAGAATGAAAAGGTATCACGCACAATTGTGCTTTGCTTGGAGAAATAGAATAGAATGAACTTGTACTATAGAACAAGTAAGCATAATTTTTCCTAAACAATAAAATATATTAACATATAGAGTAACGGATTTACTAGTTATATTATCACAATCACCGGAATCTCAAGACATTCTTCAAACCAATCATTCACTTTATTGAGACAAGTAAAACTCCCCATATTGAGAACTACACATGGGAATTTCATCCCATTTAGCTCAAACATAAACACCCAAATACTGGCTATCAAATACTCATTACAACATATATGCATAATAGAAAGCTTGAAACTTATTTAATCCTATGATTCAATCCTTTTCTCTAAAGATATGAAATAATAAAAATAAGATTGCTCCTCCTTGTAGTTATAATGCCAAAATATCAAGTTGGCTCATTTGTCCTTATGTATTCATATGCCTCTTAAATCTTCTATTTACCTTTTTATTTTTATTTTTTTATTTGTGTTTAATTGTAGCTTTACTTATGTTTTCTTTATTATTGATTGGAATTCTCTTGTTAAGACCCTATGAGTCAATTAAACCTCAAATTCATACTACAACCACGGTGATTTAATAAAACCTTCAAACTAAGTCCAAAATTTTCCTAAGTAAGAATCAATGCATCACTTATTCAATGCCTAGTAATGAATAAGATATATAGACATATGTGAAATTCATGTGCAACGTACTATCCCTTGAAAATTATTCAATTTATCATAGATTAGTTGGTCAACTAATATACTTGACTCTCACTAAGCCTAACATCATATTTCCAATTTAGCTCCTTAACTAGTTTATATATGATCCAAAAGGATCTTACATGGATGTAGCCTTAAAAGAGATTAAATACCCCAAAGGTTCTCCAAATCTTGATATTATGTTTTCATCCTTTTTAAAATTTAAATTGTGAGTCTTTTGTAACTCATACTATAGCATATGTCCTTAAAAAAGAATAAATACCTTAAGAGTTGTCCATGTTTTGATATTATGCTTTCATCATTTTTAAAGTTTGAATTACAGGCCTTTTGTGAATCATACTATAGCACATATCCTATGATGTGACGATCTATCATCGGTTTTTGTATTATACTGATGAATTCCTTGATCTCCTAACATTAAAAGAAATAGCCCATTGACTCACTTTCATAAGTTGAAGTAGAACATCAAGTAATGTAGGTTATTATGAGTGAAATAGTGTGAATCATAAGGCTACTTAGGAATTTTGGTTTCCACGTGAGAGAACCGACATTAATTTACTATGATAATGAAGTTGCAAAAAAGATAGTAGCAAATTCGATTTTTATGAGCATACTAAACATATTAAGGTTTATTGCAACTATGTAAGAGGAAATTTTTGGCAATGCATTATTAGGAGACATCATATATTCACTAAGGAGTAACAACTATATTTGTTGACAGAGGCATTAGGTAGCAAATAACATTAACATCTTCTTTCCAAATTTGTTCTTTTCAAACTTGAAGTATTAGATTTGTTCAAATCTCCAACTTGAAGGGAGCGTTAATAAATATGATGATATGACAAATCTATGTAATATTCCCTATAATATTCTCAATATTATTTCTCCCATAATCATTACATTTATTTGTATTCCTTACCTAAATTTCAGCAAGGCATTATTAGGAGACATCATATATTCACTAAGGAGTAACTACCATATTTGTTGACAAAGGCATTAGATAGCAAATAACATTAACATCTTCTTTCCAAACTTATTCTTTTCAAACTTGAAGTATTAGATTTGTTCAGATATCCAACTTGAAGGGAGCGTTAAGAAATATGAAGATATGCCAAATATATGTAATATTTCCTATAATATTCTCAGTATTATTTCTCTTATAATCATTACATTTATTTGTATTCCTTACTTAAAATAAGGTTTAAGCCTATAAGTTTAGGCTCACTATTATACAATTTTACTGTAAGAAAAGGTGAATATAGAGAGAAAGCCTTTGAGTGAGCGGAATAATTTTTTTTTTCAATGTTTGCTATACATTTATAGGGACATAGCCTAGCCTAGGAAAGGTAACCAAATATTTACAATTATTACAATGATATTGTGCCTAATCACAGGCACTAATATGGTAATGTATTAGGTGAGGCAGCTGTCAATTAACACTCCCCCTCAAGCTGGAGATTTGAATAAATCAAATACTCCGAGCTTGGAGAGAAGATGCCAATGTTGTTTGCTGTTGAGTGCCTTAGTGAGTAGGTCAGCAGGTTGTTCCTTGGTTGGTACATGTCGCGTTGTGATAATTCCTTGTTGAAGCTTTTCTCTGACATAATGACATTCAACTTCAATATGCTTTGTGCGTTCATGAAATATAGGGTTTGCTGCAATCTTCTCCGCTGCTTCATTGTCACAATGGAGTAATGCTGGACGCTTCATGTAAAAACCAAAATCTTTAAGTAACCCAATGATCCAGACTATTTCACAAGTGGTAAGTTGCATAGCTTTGTATTCTACTTTGGCTGATGATAAAGACACAGTGGGTTGTTTTTTGGAACGCCATGAAATCAGAGAGTTTCCCAACATTATACAAAAGCATGTGGTGGATCTTCTTGTCATGGGACATGTGCTATAATCAGAGTCGCAATATGCTCGCAACTCAAATGGCGAAGATGATGGGAACATGAGACCAAGGCTTGGGCAGCTTTTAAGATACTTGATCACTTTCAGAGCAGCTTCCATGTGAGATTGTTTTGGATCATGCATGAGCTGGCTAAGAAGTTGGACTGGAAATGTGATGTCAGGCCTTGTGAGTGTGAGATAAATCAGTTGTCCAACTAGTCGCTGATAGACTGAAGGATCATCAAGAGGAGGATCATTCATTTGTTCTTTCGATCCAGCATCATACTCAAGGCTTATGAATTTTTTGTTCTGCTCCATGGGAATCATTAATGGCTTTGAACCAGCTAAGCCTGCTTCAGAAATAAGTTCCAATGTATACTTTCGTTGACTTAACGAAATACCATCTGGAGATCTAGCAATTTCAAGCCCTAAGAAAAACTTTGAGGGACCAAGATCCTTCATGAAGAATGCACCATGCAAATATTTTTTGAGATCTGAAATGGCTGCTTGACTGTTTCCTGTAATCAAGATATCGTCAACATAAATGAGTAAAGCCACAAAAGAGCTACCTTTCCTCTTGGTGAACAAGGAATAATCATGGTAAGATTGGTTGAAGCCGTGTGCAATCAAGGCACTAGTGAACTTGGCATTCCATTACTGAGAAGCTTGCTTCAACCCATAAAGGGATTTCCACAATCAACATACAAGATGCTCCCCCTAATTGCAAAATCCGGGGGGAAACTCTAGATAGACCTCCTAAGAAAGATCACCATGAAGAAAGGCGTTCTGGACATCCATCTGATAAAGGGGCCAATGATGGACGGCGGCAATGGTAATGATGAGCCGAACAGTGACATGCTTGGCTGTGGGAGAGAAAGTATCCTGGTAGTCAATGCCCTCACGCTGATTATAGCCTTTGGCAACCAAACGGGCTTTGTAACGTTTAATGGAGCCATCAACACGATACTTCACCTTATAAACCCATTTACATCCAATAGGACGACGACCAGGGGGCAAAGGAACAATATCCCAAGTGTGATTAGCCTAAAGGGCAGTAAGTTCAGCATCCATAGCTGTAATCCAATTGGGGTCTTGGGTGGCCTCATGGTACGTGGTAGGTTCGGTGATGGCGGAAGTGGAGGCTATGAAGTGTTGGTAAGGGGGATTGCAATGGTGGAGGGAGACATAGTTAGATATTAGATAAAGGGAGGTTTGGGAAGAGGCAAGTAGGGTAGGACATATGTAGTCGGAAGTCCAAATAGGAGGGTGAGTAGGACGACTAGATCGACGTAGTGAAGGATCGGGAGGCTCAGTAGAAGGAGCAATAGTGGTCTCACTAGGTTGGGGAGGTGGGGTAAGGGATGATGGCGATGCAAGATTAGGGGTGTCCAATGAAAGGTTGGAGGGGAGAGGTGGGGCAATGGGAATCATACCTGAAGGAGCTGGTTCAAGAAGATCCACAGGCAATGATGAGGAAGTGTACGTGTCAGGATCCGGCACAACTGGAGGTGACGAGAGGGCCAGGCTGTCCAAAGAAGAAGAAGAAGAAGAAGAAGAAGAAGAAGAAGAAGAAGAAGAGGAAGAAAAAGAAAAAACAAATTCTTAAAAAACAACGTCACGACTAACGAAAAATTTGTGGGACTGAGGGTCATAGACACGATAACCTTTTTGAGAAAGAGGATAACCCATAAAAATGCATGGAAGGGCACGAGGACTAAACTTATCGCGAGGGCCCAAAGTGGTGGCGTAACAACGACAACCAAAAACACGAAGATGGTCATGGATAAGAGGTTTACCAAATAATGTTTCAAAAGGACTGAGACCATGAAGAGAGGAAGAGGGGAGTCGGTTGACAAGGTAGATGGCAGTGAGAAGGCATTCCCCCTAAAATGGTGGAGGGATGTAGGCTTGAAACATTAAAGCACGGGCCACGTCTAATAAGTGCCGATGTTTGCGTTCAACAACTTCATTTTGTTGAGGAGTGTAAATGCATGAGGTCTCATGGGAAATGCCCTTCATAGAAAGGAATGAATGGCACTCAGAAGAAAAAAATTCAGAGCCATTGTCAGAATGAATGCGACGGACAATGGCATTAAATTGGGTATGAACCAGGGAGATGAAATATTGGATTTTGGAAAATATTTGGCTTTTAAATTGAAGGAGGAAAGTCCAAGTGGCACGAGAAAAGTCATCCACAATGGTAAGAAAATAGCGTGCACCATTATGGGTGGGAGTTCGATGAGGACCCTAAACATCCATATGGACAAGCTAAAAAATGGAGTGAGTTAGAGTGTGACTAATGGGAAAAGGTTGGCGGGTGTTCGGTGAAATTTATATGCAAGTGAACATGTCGAACAAGTAATATAATGATAAGAAAAGTATCGTCCCACGAAGATTGGTGAATACTAAACTAATTAAATACTAATGATGAATTAATCCTAAAATTTATCTAGCAAACCAAATTGATAGATGATAGATTAACTAACTAAGTCTAAGAAAACTAAATGCAAGAAATATGTTAGAGCATCCGATTTCACCATAATTACTGAGTATTAATATTGATTATTTATGCTTGCAAGAAAGACAATATCTATGTGATGGCGGAACTTCCTAATTTATTTACTATCCTATGTCTAGGTATAGCAAACCTACTTAGTTCATTAATTCACTATATCTCTATATGTGAATTGAAACAAACCAAATGCATTAGGATCTATGAACATTCCCAGTTTACACCGAAAGCCACACAAATAATATGTTATATGCCTATCCATATTTAATCTATGGTTGCATATTACAAGAAGCAACTGCATGCTATTTCCTGTCGGTCTCTAACATGCAAATCAAGTCATCTAAGTGGTAGCTAATCACCTAAAAGCATTAAACTCCGTAATATGTAACTTCACATAAATAAAATATCTTGCAAAACATAATAATCATAAGATTCATACCATCATAATTAGGTTACATCGTAGCTCTAACAAAGATAAACTAAAACATAAAGAAATAATGAGGAAGAATGGTAATAAGAAATAAAGAAGGCATCTTGAATCCAAGAATAAGAAGTCTGTCACCCTTTTTGTCTTCTCTTCAAGAAAACCTTGAATTCTTGGCCTCTTTCTTGAGTTATGCTCAATTTCCTCATCCCCTTTCTTTTGCCTCTTCTCTTCTCTTAAATAGGGTTTAGGTTTAGACATACTCTTATCCTAGTAGAATTGGGTCCTAAAGATCTAAAACAATTGGGTTTTGAACTCTTAATTTAATTAGGTTTTGAACTCCTAATTTAATTAGGCTTTGAACTCCTAATATGATTAGGTTTTCTAATTATTTAGAAAACCCAATAACAATAAAATCTAATAATAATCATTCAAAGCCCAAGCCCAAGCCCATCTTGACTCTCTTGATCTTGATATTATGATTTTGCCACACAATAAGCATCAGGCTCTCCATGTTCATCTCTTTTCTCCTCGGCTTCTTGCTCTACATAAACAAGATAAATTTAGGTAAATAAAGAGGAGTTCAAATGTTTTCTCACAATTATTAAAGTTATTTATTGCCTAAAATAGGTAAAATAACTCTATAAAAATAGAGTTATCAGCGGGTTTGTTTAGCTAAAGGGCAAATAGGGCAGGAAAAAGAAGAAGGACAAGAAACAGAAACACCAGAAGAAGAAAATTGTTTTAAGGAAGAATGACCAAGACGTTGATGCAAAATATCATAACTAATATTATTAATAAAAATTGGAGTACAAGGAGATCGCTGTTCGGAAGTACAAACAATGGACTTTAGGGAATTTAAATATTTAGAGAAAACAGAACTAAAATTTTTTGGAAAATCGGAACATAGAAAGTAGAGTCCTCGATCAACCTTGCCGAGCCCGATCAGATCCCCAGTCGTACGGTCCTGAAAGACACAAAAAGCATCGAAAAAAATGGCTACACAATTGTTATCACGGGTTAATTTTTGAATAGATAGCAAATTGTGTTTAAAACGGGGAGCATATAAAATGTTGGTGAGATGCAATTGTGGATAAGGTTGAAAGCGACCAATGTGGATGACAGGACTAAGTGAGCAATCAGGCAAGGTAAGATTAATGGGTGTAACGCATGGGGAAAATGAATTAAGAAGAGATAAATTACAAGTGATATGGTCACTAGCCCTTGAATCGATTATCCATAAAGATGAAATGGGAGAAAGGGAAGAAACTGTACCTGAGAATGGGTCCGAGAAACCCATTTGGTTGATGAAATACAAAAGCTTGTGCTGTTGATCGGCAGTGAGAGAAAGCCCAGTGGATCCGCCATATATGCTACCGGGGCTAGGTGGATGGTGGCCTAAAATTCTCGGACTAGGTGTGGGTGGATAGCCTGAAGAGCCCTGAAAAGAAGATCCCCTAGTAAAGTCCATAACTGGGGGATAAGTTAGGCCGTAGCTAGGTGAAATCAGAGAATCAGATGCGGCAACATTATGGGCCAAAGGCCCTGGGCCAGTAGGCTTGCGTCTATTATTACCACGCTGCTTGGGCTTGCTGCTAGAGGGGTAGCCCACTAATTGGTAGCAGGACTCGCGCAAGTGTCCAGGCTGCTTGCAATGACTGCAAATGGGCCTGGATGTGGGAGGTGCCTGCTGGGCATGAGGCGGGGTAGGCCCATTGGGCCCACCCGAGGATAGAGGCCCAGATTGTGAAGCATGGGTCCAGCTCGTTTGGGCCAGAGATGCACTTGACCCGACTGGGGTGCAACTAGAACGTTGCGTCTAAAACGCACTGCCGGGAAAGGAACGGCTGTCGGCAGCAGCACTCTGGAGCAAGTCTTGCTTCGCTAGCGAGTAAAGCTTCTCCAGGCTCGGTAGCTCGTCACGTGACATGACGTTGGAGCGAAGGGTAGAGAATTCATCCGGCAGGGCTAAAAGAAGTTGCAGGAATCGATCCTCCGCCACTCGACGTCGAAATTGCTTACTAGTGTCACAAATGCCACCACAACAACAGTGAAGATGAGGTTGTTGGGCGTCTAAAGCACCCCAAAGCTCCTTCAGATGGAGGTAGAAGGATGTGAGCTCAGCGCTAGAGGCATTGGGAGATAAGCGGAGAGTGTTGATGGCCTGTTTGAGGGAAAATTTTTAGGTCCCGCTAATTCAATCGAAGCTATCTCGAAGCAATTGCCAAACATCGGCGACACTGGGAGCAGTGGAGACCATAGTCTCAAGTGAGGAATCGACAGAGTGGGTTAACCAAGTCTTCACAGCTGCATGACACTGGTCCCAACGGGCAACAGCATCATCATCGCCAGTGGGGCGTGGGAGCTTGCCAGTTAGAAAACCTATCTCATTCCGAGCAAGGAACACGGTTCGGATTTCCTCGCTCCAAACATGCCAGTTGGCCTCGCCAGTGAGCTTCTGGGACACAATGCATGCCGGTTGAAGATCGGCAGTAGTGAGATGGTAGGGGTCGCGAAGAGGAGAAAGAGAAGTGTTGGTTTCGGCAGCCATTGGGAAGAATTAAGGTGGCGGCTAGGGTTTGAAAGTTAGGTAAATAACAAAAAAAAGGAAGAATTAGGGTGACGGCTAGGGTTTGAAAACTAGGTAAATGACAAAAAGAATAGAGAGTGCGGCTAGGGTTAATGGGAAAGGAAGAAGAGAAAAAAAAACGGCGAGGGTTTACGTGAATAGAAAATAGAAAAAGGACAAAAGGGAAAAGGGAAAAGGAGGAGAAATAAAGATGTTGGTATGCGTGAAGTGGAGAAAAGGTGCAGGAGAGAGAAAAGTGGTATATGTGAAAAGGAAAAAAGGTGCGGGAGAGAGAAAAGTGGTATACGTGAATTGGAAAAAAAGTGCAGGAGAGAGAAAAGAGAATTGTAAAGGAAAATGGAGAAAGGACGAAAGACCAAACACGGGTAAGAAAAAAGTGGAGGGAATTAAAGGGAGGGAATCGAAGAGAAAAGAGCTTAAAAGGTGATTGGGATGGCCGGAAAAAGAAGAGTGCGGGAACAAGACAGCAAAAGAATGCTCGTCAAAACTTAAAAAGAATGGCTTGGGAATAGTGATGCGGAAGTGGAATTAAGGTCATAGGAAAGAACGGCTCGGGTACCATGTAAGAAAAGGTGAATATAGAGAGAAAGCCTTTGAATGAGCGGAATAATTTTTTTTTTTTCAATGTTTGCTATACATTTATAGGGACATAGCCTAGCCTAGGAAAGGTAAACCAAATATTTACAATAATTACAATGATATTGTGCCTAATCACAGGCACTAATATGATAATGTATTAGGTGAGGCAGCTGTCAATTAACATTTACATGGTTGAATTCATACAATCTTTCCCATATGTTCATTGGCTTTCCTAATCTTTTATTTTGTTACAATAGCATATGAACCGTACAAGGGCCCTGCCCAAAGGCCTACTAGCAATGCTTAGCGGTGATCACTGTTATGACAAAGTTATCCGTAAATTTTCTTTTCCTAATAAACTATGCTTTTAACCTTCTTTTAATCACACTTTTATTTATAATCACATATTTGATGTTTATTTCTTCTTGACTATTCATTATTTCTGAATATTAAAGCAAGTTGATGAACCAAAAGTATGTTCAACAAGATGACAATAATGAAAGAGTTTGATATGTCAAAAAATTTGACTCTTTTAACTAAAGACATAATAGCAAAAGACAGTCAAAATAGACAGGTCATATGCTAAAAGACTTAAAAGATACAACCAGAAGTTAGAAAAGTTGATGGAAGAAGGCCTATGTACTTTCAATAAGCACGATGAGTTCTAGAGCATTTACCATAAAAAATTCAAGTGGAGAATTTTTATGATTTGCCATAAAAAATTATATGATGATTTTTCTACACTCAAGGAGAGAAATCATCCGAGAAATTATTATGATATTATATTATTAATATTTTAACATCATGTAGTCCTTAATATATCATAATTTCTAAATTAATTAATCATTTTCATTTTCAACAAAATCATTCTCCCCTTCAAACGGACCCATCTACTTAAACCCCCATTCCGTGCTATGGATCTAGTACGTTCTATGGCACAAAATATTCCTTTTTTATTTCTTTAAATTATAAGCGCAAGTGAAATCTAAGTCTCCCGCAGTAAAAAGAAAAAGAACCCTAATTGCCTTTTACCAGTCTCTAATTTTTCCAGCGCTTGGCTGTTCACGGACCGACTGCACCTCCCACAGCACATGATTGAAAAGACAGATGAGAGCTCAAGAAAAAAATCAAGATTGCTCCTTTTGTAAAATAGGGTTTTTGGCTCATTGTGTGGCCAAAAGCTTTGGTGCTGACTACCGAAACTCCGAAGTCCATGGTCACAGTCAAATCGCCTCTTCGCTCAGTCAACATGAAGTGAGTTTCGCTTCCGAGTTCAATTTGATTCTCCGTCTCTGTGTCATCATCGGGCTTTAAAGGAAAGCCCAGCCCAGTTAGGTAAAAAAGAGAAGAGAATGGATGAAAGGAGGGGACACGCATAGGAAAGAATATCCAACACATGCAGAATATCCAGAATTATCAGGAACGTTACAGTCTTCTTTTAGGGTTTTGGCCATAGTTGATCATCTATGATAATTTTAGATTTTTTATGATGTATTGCATTCTTTTATGCGTGTGAATCTGTGAGTGAGGTTGGGATACCATTACATCGAATCTGTTTGTTTCGGCCTGAAATATTGAACTTTCCTAGAAAATCATCTTTCCCAGTTTAGGCTACCAGAACCGAGGTCTATCTTTCCTATTTTTGCAGAAAATAAGTGGAGTGGCAGAAAACTTAACAAAATGAGGGGAAATATGAGCTTTGCCATGCTTAATTAAACAATGAAATTCATGTATAACAATATAAATCTGTAAATGCACAAATGCAATTGAAATTTGTTTTATAGATGTATACCCTAATCAACGTTAGGTCTCTGTCAAATGTGTCATTTTTGACTTCTATGTGCTGTTATGCAAGACTAAGAGGGTGAGAAAGATGAATCTAATTTTTCAGTTTGTGTGAGGGTTTGAATACTAGTTATTGATGTCGTGTAGAATATTGTGGCTACTTGTTACAATATTAAGAGTTATGGGCTTGCCTCCCTAACAAAGAGCTCTCCTTTTGGTTTAATGATTCATCCATAACAATTGGTATCAAAGCTAGGAGTAACAATTGGCTTTTGGAAACTACTTTTCGAGGAAGCAAACCTCTTAATTTTTCATTAATTCTTTGATGGTTACAACAGCTGCTACTTTTCCCCTTTATACAAGAGAGAGAAGAGCTAACCTAGGGTGTTTGCTTAACCCACTATTACATGACATGCTAGATGGACCTTACCTTGTTTACCATGGGAATGGTTGCTAGCTACCCTAAAGGACCATATTGGTCTTAGACACCTACACCTTGCAATAAAAGAAAAGTTACAATGGTGGTCTTCCAGTCTTGTCCGTGATAAAATCTTCACATTTCCATGTTGTGTCATTAAGTGGCCCCTTCCACCATCCAATTGGCCATTCAAAGACATACCTCAAAAGAGACCCTATTAACAAAAGACTTGACAATACCTTGACTGCCTACCACATGGTCATCATAACATCATGGCTGCCACGTCCACCCTAGGTCATAACAATGACCCCTTTCCAATTTAGACCTTGTCCACAGGGTCGTGATCAAGAAATCTTTACTGGAGAAATGCAAAGTCCTCCCATGTGGCCTCGGCGGGAGATAGTATGTGCTAGTGGACTAAGATTTCAGGGTGTCCATTATGCCAGCGATGATCGAGAATAGCTTTTGGAATGGGTAATATGATGTGACCATTTTCAAAGACTTGTGGTAAATGCTGGAGGACTTCATCATGAGGACCCACGAACTTCTTCAACCAGGATACACGAAATACAGGATGTATACGAGAGTCGACTGGTAGCTGCAATTTGTACGCAACAGACCCAATTTGAGCCAAGATTTGGAATGGACCGTAGTACCGAGGAGACAATTTCTCATTTCTATGCATGGCCATTGTTAACTGTCGGTGAGGATGTAGTTTTAACAAAACCCAATTGCCTACCATATGGTGCACCTCACTCCAGTGGCAATCTGTATATTTTTTCATACATTCTTGAGCCACGCAAAGATGCTCCTTAATAGTTTAGAGAGCTAGTTCGTGTTCTTTCAATAATACATTAACTAACTTTACTCGAGTAGTTTCAGGAGTGTAAGGCAAGATGGTGGGTGCTAGTTGTCCATAAACCACCTCAAATGGTGTGACCCTTGTGCTAGAATTGACACTTATATTATGGTAGAACTCGGCCTAAGACAACCATTTCATCCAATATGCCAAATGGCCGTTGATAAGGCATCAGAGTTACATTTCAATGGACTGATTTGCAACCTCTATTTTTCCATCAAATTGTGGATGGTAAGTAAAGGTGAAATTGAATCAGGTACTTTGCATCCTAAATAGCTCCTTCCAGAAAAGACTTGTAAAAATGGACCCTCAATCGGACACTATGCTTTTAGGAAGACCATAGAGTTTAAACACTTCATGAAAAAAATATTTGAGCTACCTGGGTCACTGTGTAAGGGTGAGCCAAAGGAAAAAATTAGGCAAATGTGGACAACCGGTCGACCACAACAAATAGAGAGTTCTTGTTGCGGGATAGTGGCAACCCATCGATGAAGTCCATCGAGATATCAATCCAAACATGATTTGGGATGAGGAGAGGTTGTAATAATCCTGGTGGGTGGTGGTTTCCCATTTCTATGCTTGGCACACCTTGCACTAACGAATGAAATCTATCAAACTAGACCACATGTTATGCCAATAAAAGACTTGACGAAGGCGTTGCAAAGTTTTGAAGATGCCTTCATGGGTGCTGGAATGAAACTCTTGCAAGATGGTAGGGATCAAAGGGGACTTCGAAACAAGAAAAATTCTTCCTTTGAAATAAATTAACCCATTGTAATGTTCCCAGAGGCCTACGGCCTCACCTCTCTCAATTTGGTCAATGAGGGCCTAGTGGTTGCTAAGATTCTCTTTGTGAATAAGAGTGAGCCATAATAGCACCAAGCAAGAGAATGCATAAAGGGAGGCATCTCCCAAAAAAGAGTGAGGCAATTGGTGAGTGAGGCATCCCCCAACAAGTAGTAAGGGGACCCTAGAAGTGCTATATGCTGGAAAAGTTGTTATTGGGTTGGGAAGAGAGATATCAGGCACAAATGTTTGCTCATTATTATCCAAAGGCACGGCAATATCTGGGTCATGATCAAATTTTCTAGAGAGAGAGTCAGCCACACAATTTATGGTGTCGGGCTTGAATTCAATATGAAAATCAAATCCCATTAGTTTAAACAGTCAACGTTGTTGGGCTGACATTGTGATTCGTTGCTGCCATAAATAATAGAGGCTTTGTTGATCAGTTCAAACAACAAACTGCCGTCCAAGAAGATAATGGCACCATTTCTAGATGACAAGGATGAAGGAAAGTATCTTTTATTCATAAGTAGATAGATACAAGCTTTGGCCCTTCAATGCTTGGCTAAAAAAAGTGATTGGGTTCTTGCCTTGTGAAAGAACACCACCCAAACCGGAGTTGGAAGTATCATATTCAATGATGAATGGTTTCATAAAATCCGGTAAAGCCAACACTGGTGTTTGAGTCATTGCAGTTTTGAGTGAAAGGAAGGTTGCATCAATGTCCAGACTCCAAGTGAACTTCCCCTTCTCAAGTAAGTTAGTTAATGGCTTGGCAATTAGTATGTACCCTTTCACAAACCGGCAATAATAACTAATAAGCCCAAGAAAGCCACGTAAGGCTTTGATAGTTTTGGGGCTGGGCCAATCCAACACGCCTTGGATCTTCTCTTGGTTGACACATACTCTGGTTGCATTGATCACATGGCCAAGGAAGCCAAGTTCGGCTTTCCCAAACTCATATTTCGTGGGCTAGGCAAACAACTTATGGAGACAAAGTAGTTCCAAGATTGCCTTCACATGCTTGACTTGGTCGGCCAAATTTCAGCTAAATATAATAATGTCATCTAAAAAGACGAGAACATACCTCTATAAGGCAGCTTTAAAGATGGAGTTCATCAAAGCTTGAAAAAATGCAGGTGCATTAAACAGTCCAAATGGCATGACAAGCCATTCATAGTGCCCTTCGTGTGTACAAAATGCAGTCTTATGAATATCTTGTGGTGCAACTCAGATTTGATAATAACAGGAAGAAAGGTCTAGTTTAGAGAATACCTGTGCACCGTGGAGCTCATCTAAAAGTTTGTTAACATTTGGAATTGAAAACTAGTCTCACACAGTCTGAAGGTTTAAGGCACGGTAATCGATGCACATGTGCCAAGATCCATCCTTCTTGCGCACCAAGAGCACTAGGGATGAAAAGACACTTTGACTAGGATGGATCACTCCCAAGCTAAGCAACTCATGACCTAACTGTTCAATCTTGGTTTTCTAGAAATATGGGTAATGGTAAGGCCAAACCACCACAGTTGACCCTTCGTCCTTCAACAAAATATGGTGATCATGGTCTCGAGCTAAAGGAAGGCCCAAGGGATGTTGGAAGACATCTTGGAAAGCCTTGTCAGCTTTTGGAGTTTGGGATTGATAACGGCCTTAGGACCGTGACAACACTCCTTATATGTCGATAGCAAGGCCTCCAATGTGATCATATGGAGGATTAAGCCTTCCTTTTGTTTGTGGAGCTCTTTAGACATACGGGGCCCATCAATGATGAGGTTGAAGGGTTGGGTGATGTCGATGAGGAGCACAGGATGACCCTCATGGGAAACTTCATGGTCAAGCTGGAAAAATCCTATAAAATGGGTCCAAGAGTGGAAAGCCAAAGAGCCCCTAAAACATCCTCGAAACCACCCAATGCAATGAGAATAAAGTCAATGAAGGAAGATAACCCTTGGAGTTAGACCTGTGAGTTGCGGCAAAAACCAGAGCTGATAATGTGTTAGCCATTAGTGACTTGGACTTGAAAGGCCCTAGGTTCAGTAGCTTGTAAGCCAAGTTGACGAGCGAGACCCTTGTGAATAAAATTATGGGTGGACCCTATGTCGATAAGGAACTTCACCGAGGGTTGGCCAACTGAGAAGGTGCCTTCTACAACCATAGTTTGAGGATGTGGGATGCCTTGTAGAGCATTTAGGGACACTTGAGGGGGGGAGAAGGGGGGAGTGTTGAAAATCATGCGCTTGTATGTTTTGATTAAGAAAAATTTTATAAGAATATATGTCAAATAGAATATTATATTTATTTGAACATGTATTAAAAAGAATATCATACTTGTATATATGATAGAAAATATGAGATCTTGTGTACACACATCAAAACTCAAAGGAAGTAAAAGGTGTGCAAATTATAATATCAATTAATGATATTATAAAGTAACCGGGTTCCTACATTTTATTATTTAACATCAAATATGAAGCCAAGTTGATTTAATCTTTAAATATTTTATATCATAGATTAATCCACATTCTTGGTTATGTTAAAGGAACATTGATACTTGGAATTAGTGTATGTATAAGTGTAATGGACCGACCATATATTTACATATGGACATATGAAGCTTTTTTATTTATTCAGCCCGTGAATAATTGCTTTAGCTCGTGAAACTTCAGCCTATGAAACTTCAGCCCGTGTAAAGAAGCCAACTTATGAAGCATGAAATGGCACAATCCTGAGAAAAGCCACTTATTCAAAATGGCAACGTGTGGAAGCAAATAAGAGCATAAGCTCTTATGACCGAAAGATGGAAGCCCTAGCCGCACTCTGAAACACTTTTCCTCTCGATCTCTCTCTCCTACGACGACGGCTCCAACGGGAAGAATGGTAAGGTGACTGAATGTCAGAATGACTATTTTGCTGAAAAATCAACACTTGCTTCAGTACAACATCAAATCCATCAAATCCCAACGAAAGGATTTCAAAAAAGGTTTGAACTGAAACCCTAATCTATTCAAGGTTCAAGTACTTGCTATAAAAGGGGGATTTAGATGAAATATTGGGGCTTACTGAAATATATTCTTGCTAATCTGATTAAGAGAAACAAAAGCCCTCATCGATTTGTCCTTACAGCTATGTTCGGTAATGTTTGAAGGAAAAGAAAACCTTCGGTGATATTCTTTAAACTTGTTATCTTGTGAATATCATTTGATAGATTAATCTTTATATGTGCTAGATTGATTATAATATTATTTGCACATAAAGATATTGTAAATCCGAAAACCCTAGATTTGTGAAATTGGGGTTTTTGAGATTAGAGCTTAAATTGATTTTGTATACATTCAATTAGCTCTCTGATAAGCTTGAATCCTCACTCATATCATATATTTGAGGAGTAAGTTGATGTACTAAGGTTTTTGTAAACCTAACCTTGTAACCGTGAACTATATAACTCCTTCTGAAGAGTTGTGAGGTGAAGGAAAGGTGCTCTCCTTGTTTGAAGTAAAGTAGATTTCAACTCGGTTTGAATTAAAGAAGAAGAGGGTGGAAATAGGTGAAAAAAGGCCGAACCACTGTGAAATTTTTATGTGTGAATTTCTCTTATTTAATTCTTCTATTAGAGATTTCATTACTATGGTGATAATTTGTTTAGCTATATTCATTATAGAAAGATAAACTCAAAGAATAGTTTAAAATTTGTTAAACTTCCAAATATTCAATTCAACCCCCTTTCTTGGATAGCCATAAACCCAACAATTGGCATCTAGAGCCAGGTTCTCTGATTTAAAGGCTTAACATCCTAGAGTAGATCCACTTACATGGCTATAGAGAAAGGAGTAGCTGTTGCGGGATATAACAAACCACCTCTGTTTGATGGGATAAATTATAGACATTGGAAGCAACTCATGCAAGTATTCATTGTCGGTCAAGACCCTGAAGCTTCGCAGATAATCAGGAAAGGTACCACGTTGCTCGATACTGATAAATGGAGTAAATATGAAGCTAAAATCATGAGAATAAATGCTAAAGCTATGAACATGATTTATAGTGGGTTGAAAGCTCATGAATTTAATAAAGTATCATCTTGTCTCACAGGTAAGGAAATATAGGATAAATTAGAAGTCATATTTGAAGGTACAAAGAAAATCAAGTCATCTAAGGTCACCATGCTTACTCATGATTATGAACTATTTCCTATGCTCGAATATGAAACTATTAGTGACATGTTTGGTAAATTTACAGAAATAATATCTAAACTTAGGTTGCTAGGAAAGACTTACACAAATGAAGAAATGGTTAGAAAAATGCTAATGTCTCTACCCGAGAGCTGGGATCCTAAGAAAATGGCTATAGAAAAGGCACATGATCTAGATAGTTTAACCTTAGATGATTTACTAAGATCACTAAAGACTCATGAAATGCAACTAATTAGGAAAGTTAAGGAAAAAGAGAATAGAAGGTCATTTGCTTTAAAAGTAAAAATAGAGAAGACTGAAGAGATTGCTTTAATTGCTAGAAGATTTAGGAAATATCTCAAAAAGGGTCTAGGAAGAAATAAAGGACAACCTAGAAGAAATGAAACATATGAGTCTAGGGATAACTTATGCTATGAGTGTAGAAAGCCTGGACATATCAAAGCCGACTGCCCCTCACTCAAGAAGAATAATAAAAAAGGAAAGAAAAAGGCGATGATTGCTGCATGGGATGATGAGAGCTCCTCATCAAATGAAGAAGAACAAGAAGAAATAGCTCATCTCTACCTTACCTTAAATGCAACAATAGAAGAAGAACTCGAGGTAAATGATCCTGAATTCGAAACAAATCTGAGTGGTGACATTGAAACTGCCTTTTATGATCTGGTTGAGTATGTAACAAAGATAAAAGAAAAATATAAGAAAATGGAGGCTAAATATAAATTTGTAAAATCTAAACTGAAAAGGATAAATCTCCCATGGCATTATCTATGACTTGTATGCATAAAAACACTTCTAAGAATATTTCTTCTAAAACTGATACATGGTCTTCAATTAGTACTTGCTCCTATTCAGAAAATAAGCATGCTGATGAGTTAAATAAGTTAATGTGTGACCAAGACACAGAAAAACTAAACATGAAAATTCAGGTGTTAGAAAAAGAGAAATTTGAAATTCAAATGAAATTGGATGAAATTAGTATATTATTGCACAGGTTTACAAAAGGCAGTAACTTGTTGAATAACATATTATAATCACAAAAAGGTGTATACAATAAAGTTGGTGTAGGATACAATTCCTTAGAAAATACAAAAACACCTACAAGCCTTGTTGACAATAAGGATTGTGGACTCTTGCTACATCATAAATGCTCTTATTGTAAATATGTTGGTCATTCATTTTATACATGTCCAGTTAGGCTTAGAAAAACATACAAGATCAAAAAGATTTGGATGCCTAAGAAAATGATAAATGTATTAGAAACTAACATTCACGGACCCAAAGAAAAAAGGGTACCAAAATCTTCAACACAAATTTTTGTTTCTGCAGGATATAAGCAGGAATATAGACAAGAAAAAGCACAAAGAGTTATGGATTCTAGACAGCGGCTGTTCCTGTCATATGACTGGGATGATGGAACTCTTCTCAACACTTGAGCTAAAGTCCAGTGGTATGGTATCTTTTAAAGATAACTCCAAAGGAAGGATTAAAGGTGTAGGCACCATAGGTAACCCGAGAACCCTTCTCATATCTAATGTGTTGTATGTTGATGAATTGAAACTCAATCTTCTAAGTATAAGTCAGTTGTGTGATAATAACTTCAAAATTAGATTTGGGAAAGAACTATGTCTTGTTGAAAAGGTGGAAAATAATGTGAGAATAATTGGAAAAAGGAAAGATAACATCTATGTGCTTGATCTTAGTGAGTTGACAATTAAACAAACATGCTTGATTGCTAGTAAAAGTGTTGATGCATGGCTGTGGCATAGAAAACTTGATCATGCTAGTCTAGGATTATTAGAGAAATTATCCAAGAATGGTCTAGTTAGAGGACTACCCGAGCTCACATTTGATAAAGATCAATTATGTGATGTTTGTGTGAAAAGGAAATATACTCAAAGCAGTTTTAAACCATAATTAATAATGTCTACCTCAAGACCATTAGAAATGATACATATGGATTTGTTTGGTCCTCTAAGGACAGCCACTATGAATGGAAAGTATTATGCTTTAGTCATAGTAGATGATTACACTAGATATACTTGGGTATATCTACTTGTTAGGAAAGATGAAGCATTTGAGAAATTTGTTGATTTCTCTAAAATGGTACAAAATGAAAAGGATCTTACCATTGTTAAGATTCGGATAGATCATGGTGATGAGTTTAAAAACTGTCTTTTTGAGAAATTCTATTCCAAGAACAGCATATCTCATAATTTTTCAACACCTAGGACACCTCAACAAAATGGTGTTGTAGAAAGAAAGAATAGGACACTTCAAGAAATGGCTAGAACCATGATATGTGAATACAATTTTCCTAAACACTTTTGGGGAGAAGCGATAAGTACAGCCTGCTACATTTCAAATAGAGCATTCTTAAGACCAATCTTGAAGAAGACTCCATTCGAGTTACTATTTGGTAGAAAACCCAACATATCCTACTTCCATGTGTTTGGAAGTCAATGCTTTGTGCTAAACCATGGAAAAAAGTCACTTGGAAAATTTGACTCTAAAAGTGATAAGGTCATTTTTCTAGGTTATTCTCAAACCAACAAAGCATATAGAGTTTCCAATAAGAGAACTCTAGTTGTTGAAGAATCTATTCATGTAAAATTAAATGATGATTCTGATCTAAGCTCCATGGCACAAAATGCAAATGACAAATATGCATCCGTTAGGGGGAGTTAGACTCTAGAGAATTTACTTTCCCGAGAGTTAGAAATGAAGTAGATCAACAACACATTCTAGGAAATCCAGCAAATAAAGTAAGCACACGATCTAAATATCATAACACGTGTGAACATCAAGCTTTCTTGTCTTAAATAAAGCCAAAGAAAACATATGAAGCTCTTAAAGATGAGAGTTGGTTCCTTGCTATGCAAGAAAAACTAAATTAGTTTGAAAGAAGTAAAGTCTGGAAATTAGTTCCAAGACCATAAAACCATTCAATCATAGGAACCAAATGGGTGTTCAGAAATAAGTTAGATGAATGTGGGATCATTACAAGAAACAAAGCCAGATTGGTAGCACAAGGATATAGTCAAGAAAAAGGAATTGACTATGATGAAACATTTGCTCCTGTAGCTAGGTTAGAAGCTATTCGGATGTTGCTTACTTTTGCTTGCTATATGAATTTCACATTATTTCAAATGGATGTAAAAAGTGCATTTTTAAATGGTGTTGTTAAGGAAGAGGTTTATGTAGAACAACCACCTAGATTTGAAGATCCCATATGCCCAGATCATGTATTCAAGCTTTCCAAAGCTTTATATGGGTTAAAACAAGCCCCACAGGCTTGGTATGATAAACTGAGCAACTTTCTATTAAATACAAATTTTAGAAAAGGAAAGGTGGATAATACATTGTTTATCAAGACACAAGAAAAAGAGATTTTGATTGTTCAAATCTATGTTGATGATATTGTGTTTGGTTCTACAAATTCTGCTATGTGTGAACAATTTGCTGATAATATGAACCATGAGTTTGAGATGAGCATGATGGGTGAATTAAATTACTTTCTTGGACTTCAAATTAAACAAACACCTAAAGGAATATTCATAAGTCAAACTATATACTAAGGAATTACTCAAGAAATATAACATGCATGATTCCAAACCCATAAATACTCCCATAAGCACATCTACATCTTTATCAAATGACAATGTTGGAGTTTGTGTTTATTCTAAAATGTATAGAGGCATGATTGGTTCCCTGCTATATTTGACTACTTCTCAACCAGACATCATGTTTAGTGTTTGTTTATGTGCAAGATTTCAATCTAATCCCAAGGAACAACACTTAAAAGCTTTTAAAAGGATTTTTCAATATCTAAGGGACTCAATCACATTAGGCATTTGGTATTCAAAAGACACTATGTTTGATCTACATGCATTTAGTGATTCTGACTATGCTGGGTGTAAAATTAATAGAAAAAGCACTAGTGGTACCTGTCAATTTTTAGGACATATGCTTGTTTCTTGGTACTCCAAGAAACAAAATAGCGTTGCTCTTTCTTCCACTGAGGCAGAATACATAGCTATGGCTAGTTGTTGTGCTCAAATTCTATGGATGAACAACAATTAGAGCATTACGATCTTCATTTCACTAAGATTCCATTGAAATGTGATAATACTAGTGCCATAAATCTCACTAAAAACCCAATACAGCACTCTAAAACCAAACATATAGAGATAAGACATCATTTCATTTGTGATCATGTTGAAAAATCATATATCTCTATTAAATTTGTTAGCACTGACCAGCAACTTGCTGACATTTTCACTAAACCATTGGACCATAATAAGTTCTCTACTCTCCATAGAGAACTTGGTATATGCTTGCTTAATGACATTTCTTGAACTCTGTGAGCAATCTGTTTTACCATACTATATTCTTGACTATTGTTCTAAGGGAGAGCCCTATCTGTACATCCGCACCAGGTTAGATCTCTACTGTTATCCTCTTCATTTTTACTTGTCTTATGGATTGTCTTCATTCTTATTTGCTATGCCTGATTATCTTCCATTGCTATGCTCTTTTTGCTAATAACAAAAAAGGGGAGAGAGTACATTCATTCTAGCACATGTATATTCCATCTCGACTCTTAGTGCAGAACGTGGGATAAACTCTCTTACATCCTACTGAGTATGCAAATATACCTGCTATGATTCTTTGATGTATATTCATGACAACAATGATAGGCTTATGCTTACTGCATAAATGTGTTCATGAAATTGCTATAGGTTTATGCTTATTGCATTTACGTGTTCATGGTATAGCAAAATAACATGTGCAAGTCAGTTTAGTATGAAAATTTTGTCATCATCAAAAAGGGGAAGATTGTTGAAAATCATGTGCTTGTATGTTTTGATTAAGAAAAATTTTATAAGAATATATGTCAAATAAAATGTTATATTTATTTGAACATGTATTGAGTAGAATATCATACTTGCATATATGATAAAAAAATATGAGATCTTGTGTGCACACATCAAAACTCAAAGGAAGTAAAAGGTGTACAAATTATAATATCAATAATTGATATTATAAATAACCGGGTTCCTACATTTTATTATTTAACATCAAATATGAAGCCAAGTTGATTTAATCTTTGAATATTTTATGTCATAAATTAATCTACATTCTTGGTTATGTTAAAGGAACATTGATACTTGGAATTGGTGTATGTATAGGTGTAATCGACCAACCATATTTTTACATATGGACATATGAAGCTTATTTATTTATTCAGCTCGTGAATGAAAGCTTCAACCCATGAATAATTGCTTCAGCCTGTGAAACTTCAGCCTGTGAAACTTCAGCCCGTGTAAAGAAGCCAACTTATGAAGCATGAAACAACAGTGCCCTTAGAAAAGCCACTTATTCAAAACGGCAGCATGTGGAAGTAAATAAGAGCATAAGCTCTTATGACCGAAAGAGGAAAGCCCTAGCCGCACTCTGAAACACTTCTCCTCTCGATCTCTCTCTCTTGTGACAATGGCTCTAACGGGAAGAATGGTAAGGCAACTAAATGTCAAAACAACTATTTTGCTGAAAAATCATCACTTGCTTCAGTACAACGTCGAATCCATCAAATCCCAACAGAAGGATTTCAAAAAAGGTTTGAACCGAAACCCTAATCTATTCAAGGTTCAAGTACCTACTATAAAAGGGGGATTCGAATCAAATATTGGGGCTTGTTGAAATATATTCTTGTTGATCTGATCAAGAGAAACAAAAGCCCTCATCGATTTGTGCTTACAGCTGTGTTCAGTAACATTTGAAGGAAAAGGAAATCTTCAGTGATATTCTTTAAACTTGTTATCTTGTGAATATCATTTGATAGATTAATCTTTATATGTGCTAGATTGATTATAATATTATTTGCACATAAAGATTATTGTAAATCTGAAAATCCTAAATTTATGAAATTGAAGTTTTTTAGATTATAGCTTAAATTGATTTTGTATACATTCGATTAGCTCTCTGATAAGCTTGAATCCTCACTCATATCATATATTTGAAGAGTAAGCTTAATATACTAAGGTTTTTGTAAACCTAACCTTGTAACCGCGAACTATATAACTCCTTTTGAGGAGTTATAAGGTGAAGGAGAAGTTCTCTCCTTATTTAAAGTAAATCATATTTTAACTCGGTTTGAGTTGAAGGAGAAGAAGGTGGAAGTAGATGAAAAAGGGCCGAACCACTGTGAAATTCTTGTGTGTGAATTTCTTTGATTTAATTCTTCTATTAGAGATTCCATTACTATTGTGATAATTTGTTTAGCTATATTCATTATAGAAAGAAAAACTTAAAGAATACTTTAAAATTCATTAAACTTCCAAATATCCAATTCAACCTCCCCTTCTTGGATAGCCATAAACCCAACAGGGAGGTGGTGCGTCATGGAAGGCCTCTACCTCCAGTTCTTGCAAATAGGCATCGCTACTGTCATCCTCTGGAAAGGTAATGGCATTAATGTAGAAAAGCTTTTTACAATGGTGCCCAGGGCTAAATTTGTCATCATAGTTGAAGCAAAACCCTTAGGCTCTACGGTCTGTCACTTCTGTTGGTGTGAGGCATTTGATGGGTCACCTAGGCATTAAAGCCATGGAAGGAGGTGGAACTAAAGGATAAGTGAGTTGACGTAGCCCTTTAGAACTTCGGGTTTATTGCCCCTAAGCTTAGCTTCTAGGATTTTTGCCATACCCACAGCAGCAGTTAAGGTGGTGGGTTTGGAGAGTTTGACATCCACACGTAGCTCCTCTTTTAAGCCACCAATGAAGCAACTGATTTTTTTATGCATGGACATGTGTTCAGAGATCATAGAGAGGCATGAAAATTACTTTTGGTAGTCCTCTACTGAACCCATTTGGTATACCTTGGTAAGGTTACCAAAATGGTCAATGAACATGTTCGGACCATTGCATTCTAAAAAATCTTCCGTGAGCATCGCCCACATGATGTCCTCCCCAACATGCTCCTCTTTGAACATTTTAAATCGAATTTGAGCCTCTTTTAACAAGTTCCATGAAGCAATTTGGATTTTATCACGTTCCAAGGTGCCATGGAATTTGAAAAAGTGTTCAGCTCTAGAGATCCAATTGTATAAAGGGAACTCCATTTTCATTTTAGTATTGCTAGGGGACTGTCAGAGAAGGTCATCCTTCTGGCCCTCGTGGCGCCCTCCACTGGAGGAGTTGGAGTCCACCTTTTGCTCCAGGTGGAGGCGGTCAATCTTGGTGTCGAGGGTAGCAAACATTTGATGCCTAGAGTGTTGCATGGATTCGCTTAAGGCTTAGAGTTTTTGCTTTAATTCATTGCCTACAAGAGTACCCATCACAAGAGCGAATTTCAATGCCAAATTGTTACGTTTGATGAAGATGCAGGGAAACTACTTTTCAAGGAGTTCAAATCTTAGTAGGTGTAGTATAAGAGAATATGAAGGGAAAGAGCCTTAACAATCCCAATAGTTGGCATCCGCCAAGGACGTTAGATAAAGGAACTATGGAGGTATGTTACAGTATTAAGAGTTATTGGGCCTACCTCCCCAACAAGGAGTTCTTTTGTTGGCTCAATGGTAGGTCCATAATACTGCTAGAGTTCATTGATCTTTTAGATTGCCATAACTTTCACTCAAGTTTTGAGTATATGTTTTTAAGTTATTCTTTGTAAATATCTATATATTTATCAGACATTCACTATCCAGTTACCAATAAGCTCATTCGAGTTATAGGTTAAGGATTTTTCTTTTCCTTGTGGTAGCATGATTCTCAACTCTTAAGTAGTAAATATGTTTCCCAATATCAAACCAAATATTTTTAGTTGTTTGTCCTTGTATCTACCTTAACATTGGACTTATGCTAGGGCCTTTTATGAGTTCATCAATGTACTTCAAGGAACATAGGGGACTTCTCTTTGCCATGCGCAAAACAAGCCATATCCATTTTCCATAACCACAATGTGTTGTCAATTTATTTGTTCCTTACCCCCATTGTCTTTTTTGGATAATTTTTTTTTTGTGCAATGGAATTAGGTTATTAGGTATACCACTTTTGGGATTTGGGACCTCTAGTGTTAGGGTAAGGCTCTCCTAGATACATCCTTGACTATTACTCTCTACAAATCAATATCCTATATTGATATGAATAATTATAATCTAGTTTTTTTATGTGAGGAAAGATGTTTCTTTTTTTTTTTTTTGTAACTTTAAGGCTTTCCTAGATACATCCTTGACTACTACAAATCAATATTCTATATTGATTTAAATAATTATAATCTAGTTTTTTATGTGTGGACAAATGTATTTTTAGTGTAAGGGTAAGGCTTTCCTAAGCAAGATACATCCTTGATTACTACTCTTCATAAATTAATATCCTATATTGATTTCTAAATAATTATAATCTAGGTTTTCATGTGATGAAAGACATTTTTTTAAGTTACCTTGTCAGTATCTAGTGAAGCAATGGTTATGATTTTGCCTTTTGTGTTCAATATGGTGGGGTCTAGAGCACATTTTGCCGATGCAATCATCTAGAATATGCAAATGATAGAGGCTTAATAGAATGGTTCGTAATTTGCATCCTATTTTTAAAAAGACTTGAGCAAAATATTACTATTAATTGGGTGTTTCAACGGTTTTTGTTTGATTGATTTTCCATTTATATTACAAGGAAGAAATCATGATAGGTGTGAGACATTGACACACATTATTGGACCAAGACTTGAAGGTTTAATCTTTTGGATTTTATTTGGTCTTAACCTAAATTTTACATGAAAAAGCTCTTGTACAACATTTCAATTGCGAGTCTTAGAAGTATGTAAAGCTGCTAGAAAGAACTAGAATTTAATTTAATTTTGAGAAACAACTAGAATCACTGTGGACATTGGTAAAGCCACCAGATTGTTCCACAAGTTCTATCTTTGCCTTCCTCATTTGCTCCCATCTTAAAATTAAAAAATTACAAAAAAAAAAAGTATAGGGGAGGGGGAAAAAAGTATCTATTTGGTTCTAGTATTATTAAAAGAAAAAAAAAAGTATCATTTTGGCTCTAGTATTGTTAAATTTTAGTGTATGCTTCATTTAGAATTTAAACTTCCAATGATAAAGTTAAATAAACCAATGCAACGTTGAATATACTAAATTTGTGTTTTTTATATTTCTGATCAGCACTTTCATTCAATTAATATTCATTATTATTTTATTTAGCTTTAGTATCATTAAATGTTAGATGTATGGTGCATTTGAATTTTGAATTAATAAATTTTAAGAACTCAATCCAATGGTATATATGCCAAAACCTTATTTTTTTCCTTTGATTAGTGCATTCGTTCAATTAATATTCATTGTGATATTTTCTTAAACATTTGATATCTATGTAATTCATTCTAATGCATGAGATAGTTTGAAATTTAATCATTGAAAATGTAAGAGTTGTCTAATCCTTAAATTTAATCATAGAAAATGTAAGAGTTGTCTAATCCTTGAATTCTCTTCAACCTAGTGAAACCTCAAAAGATAAGACTTCTTCTCAACTTAGTGCAGCATCAGAAGAGGACATTTATGAAGTGATGGTGCATTTACGAAAGGTACTTCTTAAGAAATGGATTCTACCCTCACTGCATTACACGATTTAGTAAATGCTAATATATCTCTTGGAATCAATAATAAAAATAGTATAACAATCCAAGAATATTGTCTTTTTTTGTTATGATATTTTGTGTAGGCCTTAGTTGGTAATTCTTTTTAAGAATCTCTCTTCCTCTTCTTTTCTCTTGTTTGGATAAATGTTTGGTGGGAAATTAGACTACAAGCAATTATTTATCCAAATGTCAAGTTCTTGTACTTCATTCTTCCAATCCAAATAGGTATCATTGTAGTGGTTTACCTCCACTTTACAATACCCAGTGTGAAATTGTTCCATCATACAAATTGTGCATTAACTTTATTTTTTACCAAGCAGAGATTTATGAGAATTAAGTTAGATAGTCAATTTCTAGGTTACAGAGATTTGATGCAAGTGAAGCTTTTAATGCCTTCCTTTAGAGGAGCCCTTTCTTGTTATCTATTAATATAAGCATATTTCCAAGCCTAGTGAAACTGTGTCATTGCAATATTTCCTTATATTTATGTGATTAGTAGGTGCTATGTTTTGTTTGTTGAGTTGGCTTAAATTTCTACTATTTAAGAAAATGTAAGTGCATGTTTTAGATAATAGTTTCTTGTTTCTTCAATGCAAAGTCATATAGGAGTTTGAAGTTGTTTAGGATTTATGAATTTGTTTCTTTCTTGATCCCGGAGAACTATGAAAACAGAGTATGTATATTGAAATCATTGGTACTAGAACTTCAAGATGAACCGAAGGTAATAGTTTCTTGTGTTTTTGATACAAAGTCACAGGAGTTTGAAGTATTTTAGGATTTCTAAATTTGCTTCTTTCTTGATCTTGAGGAAGCTTGGAATTATATTAAATAAATTGGAGCAAGAGGTTGTGCGAAAGCAGAATGCAACCGACTCTATTGACTTGACCTCAACCATGAATGAAATTCAACAGCTTAAGGTCCAACTAATGGCCACAAAAACCAAGCACAAACAATCAGTAAATGTAGAGCTCCAGAGCTTGAAAGGAAAGATTGCAGAATTAGAAGCAAAGTTGAGAAAGCTAAATGTGCAGTCTGATCGGTGGAGGAAGGCAGCAGAAATTGGTGGGGACTTGCTTTCATAAGGGGTCATGGAGAGGACAGGATCATTAGATAGGAACTACAAATTTATTTTAGGGAAGATAAGTTCACATGATCAGAAAAGGTTGGAAGGTGATCTACCGAAAAGAAAAATGATAACATACTAAAGAAGATTCGAGGGATACTAAAGAAGATTCAAGGGCTGTGGAAGAAGCTACAGATATAGGAAGACCGTGCAGGTTTCTTTTTTTTTTTTCTTTTTGAAATTTTTATTACTTCAACCGTGGAAGCTCATTATTTGTCTTACTACATGTTTCTTTGAACAGAGTTTTGGAGGGTCAGTGCAACCAAGTTGTTTCACTCTGGAGTAAACATTGGCTTCTTCCAAAGCTCTTTGTGGTAGCATATAGTGGTTCTTTTTATGTTAACTAGTAGGATATGCTATATTAGCGCTTTATATGTAAACGCAGCTGCACTTTAAAGATTTGAAGATATATTAAACTCCTGGAATGACAGAATGAACGCGAATCATGACTATCATCTACTAGAAATCTCTATCTTATTCTTCTTAGCTTGCTTTCGCATGCATCACAATTACTAAGCGGCTAACTCCAATTTGCTTTTTTGACTTTTTTCTTCACGTCCCCGCTCCAAAAAAAAGAAAAGAAGGGACAAAGCCAAGTGGACACATCAAGGGCCGCCCTTAATAATGCTCAATAGTTCAGTGGATCGGAGAGTGGCCCATTGCTGACCAAGGAATGAGTGCATTCAGTCCGGGAGAATATATGCAAATCAGACAAAAAAATCGTCGACTTTACACCTTCTGCATTCTATCCTCTCCGTCATTTCCATCGTGGGTTTTGTGTATGGCATTTTATACGAACAACGATGGGTCAATCGATAAAGCAGGCCAGTTCAGTGCTTCAGCTCTAGGATGTTGCTAGCACCTTGTAACTTTATCAGGAAAGAAACATTTTGAAACGCTTGCGTGAAATGAAGAACACGACTTATAAAAGAATACATAGCATTTGCATATTTAACCAAACTGCATTAAGCCTTTCTCATTCCATACGATTCCAAGAGAATGCAATTTTATATCCAAAAAATAAGATTTTTGGATATAATACATACGATCAATAAAATGAGGTAAGAGAAAGTATAAGTAATTATGATGCACCCGAAAGCGAGCTGAGAAGAATAAGAGATCGCGTCACGCAAGACCTGTGAAGAATTGAATGAATGCTTTTTTTAATAAGTATTAAGGATGAACAGTTTTTATTTTTATTTTTTTTGTTTAAATAAAAGGCTTTAATGTATGTTGAGATTTTCAAACCTTAGCCAAATATAGACAGTTTTCTTATTCTCTTCAACCTTATAAAGCCTAAAAGCTTGCATCTTGTAGTTAAAGCAAGGTTATAATATTATAACTTTCAAAGCTTTTAACTTTTAGACTATCATTTCTATAAATTGTTTGATGTAAAACCCATATATCTATGTGATGTTAACGGTCCCCTCCCCTGGGTGCGTGCGTTAAGAAAAAAAAAAGTGATGTTAATGGAAATCAATCTAGAATGATATCATCTAATAATGAAAAAATAAAATGAGTAGAAATTGTGGATAATAATAATTAATATGTATTACATGTTAATGAAAAATTTGAAAATAATTTAGGTGTTATTGGTGCTAATTTAAATAGTATTAGTGATAGTATTTACTTTTGATTTAAGAAAATTAAAAAATTAAAAAATAATCAAAATTATGTCAAGTCTACTTTAAAGTCTATAATATAACCATTAGTACAGAAAATAACATGAGTTATTAAGGTTTGATAACAAATTTGGATCTAAAGTAAGATGAAAAAGCTTTACAAAATCTAGTAAGCAAATAGGATGAGTTAAGTAAAGATGGAATAAATAGCCTTAGAGATAACAAAATCTCATGACTATTTTATAGAAATAAAGAGATTATGATGAGCTAATTTAAAGTTAACTGTAATTTAGAAGAATATGAAAGTATAAAAGAAGTCTTAAACAATGTGTATCATTGACAATTATTTAAATATTCTAATATTTCTATCTTAAAAAGAAATGATATTATAGACAAGACAAAAACAACTTATATTGAACATGAAGATCTTTGAACTTATCTTAGGTTTAAAAATACTTTATTAATTTTTTATAAATAAGATAATCAATCTTTCTGATTCTAAGAAGAAAATAAATATGGCTAGTGAAAACAATGATAAAAAATCTAAGTTTAGACAAAAAAAAAAATTGTGATTATGGAGGCAATGAATTTAATGTAGAACACATCAAAACTAGTACTTCTACTAGTGAAGTCAAAGAGGAAACACCTCCTCATTCACCAAAGAAATGCTAGCATATGCCGTTTATATATTTACTCTTAATATCCAATGTTCTTTGTACTTAGTCCCACAAAATCTTGTGATCTTTTGACTTTTTCTTTATGACACTAAAGAACAAAAGAGACTTTGTGTTGTGATACTTAACAATTGCCAAAAGCTTGTTTTGCATAATTTATGCACCACCCTTTTCATTAAATTGGCTAACTTTCTTTTAATGAAGTTTTCCATTATAGGCTTGAATGAAAATTTTAAAAGAAAAATTATTCTTGACATTTAGGTCTTGCTCTTTAAGATTCAAAGATTCAAGCTTTTGAATGTTAATTTCAAGATTTAATCTTGGCCTTGTTTCATTATACAAGAAATGTCAGATCATAATTAAAAGAAAGCAACTCCTAGATATATAAAATAGGCATTAGATTAAGATATTGTTAAAAAAACAAAAACATTATTTTTTACTATGCCAATTGTCCCAAACATGAAAAAATTGGGAAAACTTAGTCTATGTGTGATAAGGCCACATGAAAGCAAAAGGCCCTAAATCTATGGTGAAGTATTGCATTTGAACTAGAGTTTCATGTTAAAGATGATTTATCTTTTTCGCATAAAGTGGATTTAATAAGAGGGAAGCACTTGAATAGATTAAAAAGATATAATATCAAAATGTTGATGTATGAAAAAAAAATCACTTTTTCTTTTACACTTCTATTATTTTTTGTTTCAACTTTTCTCTTCCATTTCCTTTCATAATTTTCAAATCACCAAAGGGAGACAACTAAAACCAAGCATATCAACACCAAAAACTCTACCACTCTTTTGTTTTGCATAGCTCCATAGTGTCATCTTATTCCAAAGCTTGGTTGAGCTTGGGTTCATACAGCACTTTTTGAGAATGGGCTCATCTTGGGCCGTGAAGTTTAAAACGCTACAAGGCTTGGCATTTGCAATTGCACCTTAATATACAATATTATAGGCTTGGATTTCAATTCAAAGATTGACCTTACAAAGAGGAATAATTAAGTTCTTTATAAATTCTAAAATCTCATTATTTATATCCAACATAAAATGAATGCTTACAAAATTCCGTCCATCTTTCTTATCTTATTTCTTATACAAGCTTGGCATTTACAATTGCAACTTCATATACAATATTATAGGCTTGGGTTTCAATTCAAAGATTGACATTATAAAGAGAAATAATCAAGTTCTTTATAAATTCTAAGATCTCATTATTTCTATCCAATATGAAATGAATGTTTACAAAATTCCATCCATCTTTCTTATTTTATTTCTTATGCTTTGAAATGAAAGAGGATGGTAACAAGCCATACTTCTTTTGTAAGGTAAAAAATAAGAAAAACTATTATATTACGTGCTCCAAAGCTGATAACTAAATATCATGGTTAAAATTAAGTCTCATTAGAGATTAATTCTACTTTTTAGAAATAAATTATTTTTATTATCTCATAGGATGCTCCATCTTTTATAGAAAAAAATTACAATCTGGACAAAGAATTAATTCCCTAAAATAGTTGTGACACTTTGAGCTCTCCAATCTTTTATTTCCTACTGTATATCCAATTTTTATTTCCCACTTTATCTAAGGCGTTAGCTTTAGTTCTTGGTTATTGTTGCTCTTCTTTCCTGCTTTGGCTCCCTAACACACCGATTGCTGTTGCGGATTTTCCCGCAAGCTACTTCTCATTCCATGGAAGCCAAGATTTGCTTCTTATTCCACTTGCATGACTCGGAGTGGTATACAAAGAACACATGTCCTACACGGAGAACTTATTTTTCTTTATTCAACCAAGCTAATAAAAACTACAAACCTAGAAAATTCATAGCAAATCCGTAATAATTGGTACAGAGTTACGTATGTTTTTGCTCTTTTCTCGGAATAGTTTTTGGAGAGCAGGACTCCTTTTGTCCCCTTGGTAACTAATTTCAAGAGAGAAAAAGGTCGTCCATATAAGAAGCAACTTACTTAAAAGTATATCTTCTCATTTTAACAATATTTTTTGGTTATTATCTTGAAATAATTACTTACGTAAGATTTTGGTGAAATCAAATTGTTTTTGTCACAGTAAGACGACCTTTAGAAGCATGATTAAAAAAAGTGTGATGGGTTCTAACTCAAAGACTCATTATTGAACACTTTGATCTGATTTTTCACTTTACATGACGTGCTATATAAGGAGTCGTCCATAGTCTAAGCTTCAAGAGATCGTTTGCTTCTGCCTCAAATGTTATTTGCAATGGGAACCATCCAATTTATTCAACTTTCAGATTTCAACTCATACTAAATGATAATATCAATTGATAACATAATGGTGGACATGTATTATAGCTACAAATGAAACAAGAGTTTAACAGGAAAATTTGTAACAAAAAGTCATAAAGTTGAAGAAAAAAAAACTTGTGATAATAAAGACAACACAACTATGTATTTGTCAATCACTTATTAACTCAGTAACAAGCTAATAAGGCTTGAGGCTTCTTGATCTTAGGTTTGACATCTATACATATAATCAAAAAAAAAAAAAAAGATCGCACAATGATATGTTTGTGCAAGATGTACTTGGAGAAATCTCAACCTGGTTCGTTGATCAAATATAGACACAAGGCGCAATCTACTTCTTCAGACTCAGGGCAGCCCATTCACAAAAGATTCAAAACACATGCGCCTATAAACAGACATCGATAGCATAGAAATTGAGTACTCAAAATCTGATCCAATCGGTGGTGCCTATACAAGAGAAGGCCTTATACTGAGGTTAAATCTTTGATGCTACACTCACTGTTGGAGAGTCCAGGGTTAACTAATTGATAGTAGGATCAAGTCCAATCTACAATCGGAAGTAAGAATAGAGGCATATAACAGCTAAAAGCCAAGATTTACCACCCATTCCCCATACTAACAGCATGCCCAAAAACCTTCTCTTGCATGTAGAACTTCTAAACGAATTGAGTTTCATCTCGCTTTGTTGATAACAACAGCCGGAAAAACCTTCTTTCCAAGAAATTTCCACTTAGAATTTCTCTTATCTTACTAAAACCAACATTGGCGCATCCGTACATCCCCACAAGAAAAAGAAAATACTGTCATATCCTCGATCACTACATAAGACATCGTCGACAACCTAGGGAGACTTTAGCTGGGATGCCCATAAGTCAGCAGAAGCTTCCTCAGAGCTTAATTAAATATCACCCTATTATTAGGATTCTTTTTATTTATCTATAGTCAACTCAAAAATTTCTGAGTTTGTCAAATATAAGTTTCATATCCCAATCATTTTCTCTCATAGGAGACCCACCACTCATCACTGATTTACTCCTTTTGCACCCTAAAAGAGGAAAATACTAAAACGCAAGTTTCCTCTCTGACACTCAAACTTACTACACGTAAGAGAAAGGAGCAAAGGAAAAAGAAATCTACCTAAGATTTTTTCATATTGTTACGGACAACCTTAACACATTCATCTTGAGCCTCTGCAAGTAAAAACGGCCTATAAATAGACATCACTTCTTACCTGTCAAACGCAATTCCTTCAACATGATAATAAGATTCAGCATTTAAGACAATCCTAGCAAACATCTGTGACCAAGATACAACAAATGGAGACAGCTAGTAGCAAAAGATACAATGATTCAATCTAAAGTTATTTAGGAGCAACAGAAGTTGAAAGAAAGAATGGATGACACCGACTTAAAAGACTTTACTGTAAAAAAGAAAAACAGGTAGATGTGCATAAGAAGACCCAAGTCCTAAAATCCAGACACAGAAAACAAATAAAAGAGCTATGTTTATTTTTACGAGGAAGGGTTAACTCACAGGTATCTGCTACATTCGAGCCACTGTGAAGTGCCACGGAGAAAAGTTTTACTTCTGTAAGCTCAAACAAGAGTCAAAGCAATGTAATATCCAAATTTGTCCACATTAATTTAACATTGGTGTATCATACCCCCTATTAGATGTTGAATTACAGAGATGTGATCAGTTACCAAAAAAGACTGATGAGATACTACTAGAAAGAAGCTCAAATGCTGTTTGGAGAACTCATTTTCTGAAGGTCTTTCTACATCCTAAACAACTATGCTCGTCCAGATTGCATAAAAGGCAGCTACTGCCTTTTGTGAAACATTTCTAGAAATCAAGCATACTTGGGGAGAAATTCCCAAAGCATATTATTATTGTTACAAAATCAGCAACATACATGCTACAAAATCAGCAATATACATTGACTATAATGTCTGGCAAAATGGCTTTAATATGTTAAAAAAAGAGGAAGAAAAGTTCAAAGAGTAAAACTGCAAGGCATGCTGATTCAAATAAATAACAACTTTAAGCCAGAAAAAGAAAAGGAACAGAATTTACAAGTGTCTACAATGTCTTACGAAACTATTTTGGAAAAGAGATTAGCATGTGCCAAACAAACAAATAGGAGAAATATAGCTAACTTGGACTAGAAAACCACTTTATGTTAACTATCTTCGGCTGACTTGTCTTCATTAATAAACACGCCAACTGATTTGAACCAACGCATAAGATTCCGGTGATCCTTCACATAAAGCCATGCTTGAAGAAATGGGAAGAGATTCTCATTTATTCCACGCTCTTCTATGTAACTGTGAAATGCATTTCTCAGACTTGCATCAAGATCTCTGTCAATTTACAAACATTGATTAATTCAAAAATGTATAATAATCAGATTTATTAACAGAAAAGTAAGGAGAAAAAAACAAGTTAAGGTGTCTGAACACAGAACATAAAAAGGAGCAACTATTCCATGGTGCCAATTTGAGTATGAGAAACAGAAAATGAATGCTAGAGTTGTTATTGCTTCATAAAATATAAGAACACATTAAAATTAGTTTTAGTCTTGCAAATTCCTAAGCAGGGTCTCGGAAGAATAGATACAAATTAGATACTGGAATTAATAGGATACAAAATGCTGATACAGAAATTTTCTAAAAGTAGGTACAATACAGGGGACTACAGTAAGAAGCAATATTTGCATTTGATTGTTGAAGAACTAAATATATCAATTACATACTGTGTGTTGCTTAATCACAAAGGCATGAAGAACTCAGATGTGGGTCAAAATAAGTCTTAATAATTTGAATTTCTGTTAACGTTACAACAACTATACATTATACAGGCAACATCCCACTGCTCAAGTGTCTGATACAAATCCTTTTGATAGGTTAAAAAGCTCGGGCAGAGGTACGGAATTGAACAGTAATCTCAACCTCTACCCCGATCATGGGGGAAAGGAAGCCATTTGGTCCAAAGACCATTGGCATCATCCACTACGAAATTCACAATGTTCAAATAGTTTCAGACGCAGTTTTGACAACGGACACAAATACTATTGTATAAAGAGAGAAATATATGAGAAATGCATGCCACATGTTCAGATGAAAGTTTCTCATAATCTGAAAAACAGGCCACCAGAAATTATACTACGTAAGATCATCAGATGCTCAGAGTACTGTATCTTTTCTGACAAATCGTGACTGCCTTTCACCACAGATTTTCAGATGTAAACATTGACTTACTTTTTCGTAAAGGGTGTTTCAAGTTCATTATCAGCAATATCAGGATACAAAGCAAACAAAACAAAGCAACAGTTCAATGCTAAGCTAGGTGTTAGCAGATACCACACAAAGTGAACATCACCTACTGCCCAAGGCCACGTATAAATTCGAAATCAGATCAAATTCTACTTCATGAGATAAGAATTTTATTCTTCAGGAGTTTGTTAGCTTTGTCTGTGAATCATTTTTTCTTTCTTTCTCCCACTTCTTTCACCTGATTTTCAAGTGTCTTTATCTAGTGTGTCTAATGAAACTTTTTGAGGCTGTAGATCCCCTTTACCAGAGAAGAACCCCGCTTTAGGCCTCTATAAAAGATTGACACAACAGGCAACACTCTATTAACCAGGGAAAGTATTTAAAGTAAAATGAAGCCTATTTCCTTGGCTTAAAAAGTTTTGGAAGCTATTCTGAATCAGACTACAATATACTTAAAATGATAAACATTGAAAACACCATATTGCAAATGGTCAAATGGTCAAATGGCACCTCTTCCCTGTAAAAGCACGGAGAAGGTTAACTCATGCTTTCATGATCCCATTGGTACACATGTAACTTACCAACTTGAAATATGATCATGCCTAATGGCGAGCTTCTAGAAAAATTCCCAAGTTTATTCCTAGTTTCTAATCAAAGACAGTTTCAAGTCTTACCTGCCCTGTGGTACTACAATTCTTCAGCTCGTAGATAATAATAGAGCCAAAACCATAAACATTACCATACCAAGAAAAAATGGATAAAGCAAAAGCAAAAGCAATCAAGGGAAAATTTCATGAGTTCCCCAATTTCATCAATATTCTCAGTTATAGGAATAAGTATTACAAAAGAAGCAAAAAATCTATTCCCCAAATTTATACATACCTTGTCCTTGATTATCTACACATGTATTTATATGTCACACACACAAAAAAGCACTCTATCTTCATCGATTCCCTCACAATGTTTTGTATTCACATTCTACACCAGCAAGTGATTTTCTCTCATTTTGCTTGGCACTTAATATCCTAAAAATGGCGTGTTCCTTCAGCTGGGATCACCAAGAAATCTTAAGGACATCAGCAATGTTCCTCAAAGCTCAATCCTACTACAACAGGTACACTACAATTCCTCAAGCTAAAACCAACCAGTTACCAACGCTCACAAAACTAGATTCCTCAAGAACATATCTCAAACTCGGGCCCGAGATATCTTATAGTTGCTAATAGCGTTTCTCACATTTTGTGAAAGCCAAAGACCTAAGAATTAGTTTAACCTTCATAAGTGGAACACAATCCAGAGTTGGGGATAGACACGATTTTCTGTTTGGCCGTTAAATGATAAGTATCAATTCAATTATAGCAATCTACCAAAGCAATATTAACAAAACTACCGTAGCAAACTTCCTAGTCTAAGGTGGTGAAATTCAAACCCTTTCATTGAAGGCTAAACCGCTTTTAGCTCTTCCCATAAAACATTCCTAAACACTTCGATCACGCCAACTTAATGCAAATCAAACAATTTTTCAATCTCTCTACATGTCATTCCACCAAAAACTCAAACATCAATTGGTGCCGAAAACTATATGGTATAGTAATCGTGCACGAATTACAATTACATGCAAAACAATTACAGCCAAAGTAGAGGGCGAGTTTTACTCACTCAAAAATCGGCCCAGTGTACTGATGCGGAGCAACAAGGAATCCCTGGCCCTCGACTTTGGGCCGCATCGAGACAGAGTGGATCCCAAGAGCGTCAGGGAACAAACCACACAGAAAGTGTAGATTTTCTGGCTGCCCAGGCTTCGACACGTCTACGTGAAGAAACAAATCGTTGAAGCTATCCTCATCGTCCCCATCGCCACCACTGCGAACTATATTCGCCAATCGCATCACTGAGATGCTGATTACCTCGTTTTCTCCGTATGTCCGCTTCAGGACCGGACCGTTGCCCTCCAGCGAGCCCTTCACGACCGTAAAGGGCGTAGGAGGGCTGACCTTCTGCATTTCACATTTCAGATATCAAGCAAAAATAAAACATAGTCCCTAAAACCCCGGAAAACACAGACACACACACACACACACACACAAAGAGGATTTCACGCATAGAGAGAGAGAGAGAGAGAGAGGTTTATACAGGGGGAGGGTTCGCTTTGGAGACTTCGAGATAGTGGTCTTTAAGGGAGCGGAGAAGCAGGGAGTTCACGGCCGCGGAGGCGGTGGTTGAGTAGCGGAATAAGGTGGTGCGCCATGGGTGGTTCAGTGCCCTGCCTGTTGCGGCTGCCAATGCTTTCCTCCACATTGCTCGACACCTGCTTTGGGGCTTCGCCGCACGGAAGGAGCTCCGAGCTTCGAGTGATACCAGCAAAAGAAACGTGCTCCATAATTTTTACGGTCTGGTAATAAAACTTAAGAAAATTATAAACTCAGTAGTTACTGGACTGGAAAAAAGTAAAGAATTACCTTTTGAGTTTCTATAAAAATAAATAATTTTTCTCTCATTTCTTCATTTTTAATATCCTTTAATATTAAGTCTTCTAAGTTGACAAATATTCGGTTTAGTTGATAGTAAAAAATGTTTAAAAATTCTTGGTTCTAGGTTGGATGCCTAATGTGCGTATGATTAAAATATTGTAAATAAAATAAAAGGTTTCCTTAAAGCGCCTAATAAGGTAGATGTAAACGCCTATTATCTTTTATGCAATTCTATTGGTGAAAATTATCAAAGTGCAAAAACATAAATAATTTGATAAATAAATTATTTGTAATGTAAAAATGATTGACTGATTGAGATAATGTTATGGGCCTTATGGCTAAATGATTATGCAATCTAACTTCAAGTTTCCTAAAATACTTTCAAAAACTAAAGATTTAAACTCTTGATTCTTTTTTTTTTTACTTATTTATTTTGAATAGCGCACAAAAGAGGAGAAATATAAATAATTTCTTTAAGAGAAACCAAGTTTCAAATAGTTTTTTTTTTCTTTTGAAAGAGATCAACCCCAATTACAATCATATAAACTTTTCTTTGAATTACCTAAACCAAACTAATAGATTTTTTACTCAACAACTCTCATAGAATCCAAACCAACAACAATAACTAAGATAACAATAAAATCTTATCTAATACCAAAAACCAGGTTGTCGTTACACTGTTTGAATGTGTAAGTAATTGAAAAAGAGAGAGAGAGGGAGAGAATAGATAATGGCGAGCTAGTATAAAACAAACAAAAAAAAGAAAAAAAAATTAAAGTACGTGCTTGGTCCAAATATAGAATTAAAAATTTTAAAAAAAAAGTTAACAACCCTTATAGATTAGGTTTTGTTAACTGTTGAATGCATTACATAGACTTGCCACTTATTCTTTAGATGAGTTTTATTATAATATCATAACTAATACTTAGATCCACAATACAAAATATAACTTCTTTCATTTAAACAAAATTAAAGAAAGAAATGTTTTCTAAGATAATTGTAGGAGAGTGATAATTTTGATCTCTGAAACCCTAAAAGTGATTTTCTTTTCTTTAAAGATTTGTCAATTTCATTGCATTGGAGAAACTTTCAAGAATTAGAAACCTTAGGTCTTTAGGGGCGATAGTAATGGTTTATTTATCAGGTCATGATTTCTTAAAATTAATAGAAATATTATCGGATATTTAAATGTTTAAGAGTTGGAATGAAGTTTCAAAATTTGAGTTTTTTATTCTTTTTTGGTGCTAATTCAGTTGTAACTTGGCCAAATCCAAGTTTGAATTTAGGATTCGATAGTACCCGAAAGATAAGCGGTACTCCTCTTCTTTTATTTTTGCCTTCTCGTCTCCGTTATATTCACGTAACGCTGGTGGGACGGGCTCCAACTTCAGAGGACTAGGCCTGACCACGCACGCCCCCTGGCAGGTGTTTACTTTTTCTTCTTGCTTGTTTCTCTCCTTCCTTCCATTCTTTTCCATGGCTTCTTCACTCTCTCTGGAAACTCCTTTTCTTTTCGGCTTGGAACTTCACTGCAAATTGCTGATAAAAAAGAAACAGTAATACAGATCTCACCATCTATTTCTGCATGACTTTTTCTTAGTTTTCCTTATAGCTAGCCTGTAGATTCTTGGAACTCAATCTCATATAGAAATTCTGGATTTTTTTAATTAGCCCGGAAGTGATTTAGGATGGAGTTTACAAGTGCCTGTACAGCATGAAAGGCCTGTAGATTCTTGGTTCAAAAGATTGAAGTCTTGTCCATTATTTTCAATAATTCTTGTTCATTTGGGATGGGGAGTTTTCATCTATAATTATCAATAGATATTATACATTAAAAATTAAGAATATTTATTCATTAAAGGAAGAAGAGAACCATACCCTGTTAGGCATAGGCACTTGGTAGAAATTAAGAATGTTGTTGGATCTTGGATAGGTTTAGTAGTTATTTGCCAAAAAAAAAAATCCTAATACCATTAATTTTTTTTTATTTATATTATTGTTTTCAATTTTTTTTTTTTTGGGGGGTAAATACCAAAGAAACTTATTCGACACTAAAACGGCATAGAAGATTACAAATGCTAACTAAAAAGAAAGTTGTCTAATTTCTAGCCCTATATTAAGCAGCATTGCAGGATAAGATGAACCTAGCGAAGGTAGATTGGAGACTCCGCTTGATATCAACCTCTGCTTGGTTCCTCAACATTCTTATTGTTCAAGAATTGATTCTTTTAATCGCTGTTCAGGACACCAAATACTATCACAGATTCTCATTGATTCCGATCTTGACTGTATCGCTCACAATTACATTCTATGTCATCTTTGTTGTTCTCTTATTTGTGGAATACATAACACGCCGGGATATTTTAGAGTGCAAGGACTTGGAGCGAGGGTTATGGGCCAACTAATTCCAAAACCATGAAGCATCCTCAGCATAATGAAATGGTGTGTATTTATCTTCAAAAAGGTTATACTTTGTCCATAGATTAGTATGTTCAAATAAAAGGTTTTGATTTTAGATGATTATATTCTTAGAAGATTTTCACTTTCCTGTTCTTTCTGACTAGTCAAGCTATTTTGGTTGGTGTTCTTATGATATAAAGGAGTGAGTTTCCATGTTTCGTAGTTGAACACGCAATGCACGAGGGCTTTGTACATTGAGTTCCTTCTCCACGCCATGTTGAATCATCTCAACGTGCTTATCAAAAGATAACAAAAAGCCATGCATTGCCATGGCACTGTTTTGTGGCATATACATGCTCGTCGTCGGCCTATAATATGTTTCTTCAGCATTATTTTGCATGTTTGATTTAAGAGAATTTTAAGAATTGCAAACAATTCAAGTTTTTAATCTTAGATAACCTTCCACTATATATGTGTTTTTACAATAACTCATTGTTCAAACACATAAATACATAAAAAAAATAAAAATAAAATTTTAAAGTCATTTAAACTAACACAATATCATACATTTAGTGTTACTGACATAACTACTAACCATTTCTTCTTTATTAAGTTTATCCTAGAAAATAAAATAAAAAATGTCATTTATAAGACTTATACACAACCCTCATATAGTTGTCCTTAATAATTCAGTGGCTCTCTCATTAGATTGCATTTTCAGTATCTACAGACTGAACTCTTTCTCTTGGTGGCTACTGTAGAAAATAGCATCATTTGGCCATGCTTATAAGATGCAAGCTACAGCTCTCACAAGGCACAATCTTCATGATTTTCTCTTTTTAAACTAATACTAAGGAGAATCCTATCTTAATATCATTAAGAATATCTATTAACTACCTACAACATGATATAGTAGTTAATTGACAAGGCACAATCTTCATGATTTTCTCTTTTTAAACTAATACTAAAGAAAATCTTATCTTAATATCATTAAGAATATCTATTAACTACCTACAACATAATATAGTAGTTAATTGACATATTTTTCGTCACTTTCACACAATTAAAGACCAACGTAACCTTATTAATCATCACTCAAAATTCCTAACAACATGGATACCTAACAACTTTGTTAGACATGGCAAAACCACTGCAGACTATCTAGGCTTTGGTGTTTGGAGCGTTTTGATGGCATTTTTATCGTTTGGCATAGAGAATTTTTGCCTCTAATTATCATGGTTGGTTACTTTTTTCTGTTTTTGAAAGAAAAAATAGAAATAAAAAAAAAATCAATTTGTGTGCGTGAAACTTGCATGGTGAAAATTAGAGGCTTTGACAAAACGATGTGGACCATCAGCTTCGTCCTATCAAGCGGTACCAGCGGCCTCATTAAAATCCCGACCGAGCTGCCTGGCCCATCGAAATTTTAACTTGGGAAGTGGTCCTGCTGAAGAAAAAGGAGGCATCAATGGTGCTTTTTTCATTTTTCTTTTTTTTTTTTTTCTTTTTAAGGTGAAAAACTTGCGTGAAGAGTTTGGGTTACGAGGAATTGAATTGATTATGATATTCTCTCTTTCTTCTTTCTTTCTTTCTTTTTTTTCTTTCCTACAAGTACCTCTTCTTTTGCCCCCTTATCTAGCTTCCCCCTTTGCCCATACAAATGAGGGATAAGGACCATTTAGATTGGATTGACTTATCTTGGGCAGCTGAAATATCAACATTTCATGGGCGCTGTTGACTGCAAAACTCTTGACTTCCGCTGGAATTAAAGAAAGATTCAATTCATGACCAAGCATACAGCCCTACACTTTCAATGTATCCCTAGGCAGTGACACCTCAAAACCCCAGAAAACAAGGCCTCGTTAAGTACACCGCAGAATATTCTGCCAATGAAAAAAGCAGAGTGAGCAATCTGCTTTCTTAAACAGATTCACGCCCTTTTCTATTTATGTCACAAATACGAGTACACATAACACCATTAACAGCACAGCTGCCCAACTTTAAATCCCGTGAACAACGATACTAGTACAGCACAAATGTTCTAAAGATTCGCTAGGGTGATACAAAATTGTGAAAACTAACTGCACTGCAACCACTAACAAGAAAAACTTGTGTGAACCAGCAATAAAACTTTTGAACTTTTTCATTTACCTCTGTCAGCACCAATCAAATTCAGGTGACCAACAGAAGCAGCAATTCCTGGCCGTTGAGCTCTCACCATTATCACATTTATCCATCAACAGCAACTATAGCCCTTGACAAGCACACAATTGGTCTTAATGCTCGAAAACAATTACTTCTTCCGTCCCTTGCGATTAATTTTGATGATTTTTCGACCAGACTTGTCACCACCGCCTGCGCCCACTGAGAAGCTCCCCCCTAAACTGTTTGTTGCCTGAAATGGATTCTGTGCGTTCACTGAATTCTGTTGGGCCCCGAAGTTAAAAGGACTAGCTGTAGATGGTGGTGTTGAACCAAACACAAAGCTTGATTGAGGAGGGGGTACTGGATGTGGACTAAAGGCTGGAACTGCAGGCGTAGATGCTTGTTCCATAGACGCTTGTACCGTATCCTCTGCCATGCTGTCCTCCATATTCATTTGATCATTATTCCCAGGGGAAGCTGAAGTAAATCCAAAGCCCGAACTAGAGTTACCAAAGGCAGGCTGTGATGTAGTAGCGATACCCGAAGAATTGAACGAGTAAGCAGGACCAGATGAAGCCCCAGCAGATGATCCAAATATAGGTGAACTGCTAGTAACAGCAACAGAAGGCGCAGAAGGTGCAGATGCTGCAAAACCAAACACAGGTGATGCAGATGTACTACCAGCACCAGCTATAGATGCTGAGAAGGGAAACCCAGCTGATGGCGATGTAGTAGCAGGAACAGAAGCTGTAGTTGCTGGGAAAGAAAATGCAGTTGGGGTTGACGTAGTTGCAGTAACAGAAGCTGTAGATGCTGTGAAGGACAACCCAGGAGACGAAGATGCAGAATTAAAAGTTGAACCAAATGGAGACTTTGTAGACTGCCCACTGGAGCCAAACAAGCTAGAAGTAGCACCAGCTAAGGTACTACTGGCTTTGGCCTCAGAAGAAGAAGTAGAAGTAGAAGAGCTTTGTCCAAAAGCAGCACCAGAATTAAAAAGTTTAGCAGCAGGTGTTGAGGCAGCAAACAGAGAACTACCAGAAGAGAAGGTAGTATTAGTATTGCCAGTAATTCCAAGAGAAGGAGATGATGCAGAAGAACCGAATTGAAAAGGCATGCCGCTGCTAAAAGTAGAGATCCCAGAGCCAGCAGTGGATGCCTGAGCAATAAGCACAGATCCATTGCCAGAACCAAAAAGAGAACCCTGAGACTTATTATTAACAGTTTCAGAAGCGATTGAAGCACTAAATCCAAAATTCGCACTTCCTGTACTTGCATTTCCAGCAGATGTGCCAACAAAAGGGACGCTGCTGAGATTGCCAAAGCTTGCATCTCGCCTGGTCTTATCAGCTTCTGATTCTATACCAGAAGCAGCTGTTCCTGATGATGCTGAAGTAGATGAAACAGAAGATCCAAATTTAAAGACAGGTGTTGCTGAAAAGGAAGGTGCTGCTCCAACGGAGGCAGAAAGACTACTGCTGCTAGTAATAGTGGTGAAGGTGGTGGTGGTGGTGGCAGTAGTGCAATTGCTTTCAGTAGAAGCAACAGCAACGGTAGGGATATTGGATGAGTTTTGACCCTTCACACTATCAAAATCAAAAGCAGCAATGGGAGAAGAAACTGACAAAGGGTTTGAAGCAAAAGACCCATTATTGAAGATACTATTACTGGTAGTTGCGCTGGCACCAGTACTTGTAGGAGGGGTAAGCGTTGATGCCACAAATGCAATTGCAGTTTCTGGTTTCTTGGAAGCACTTCCGCCAGTTGAATCGTTCTTATTATCAGTTCCATCCATTTCACAGACTTTTGGTACATAATCAGTTGCACTAACAGTCAAAAGGCTGCGCATAGAAATACATACAAATTCAATGTCCCCAAGTCATTAAAACCATTAATAAAATGCAACACAGTAGACTTAAATCTCAGAAGTCAAAATAATATCTTAAAACTTCTAGGGTAAAACGTAGGGACCAATGATGAAGAAAGAATTGTGCATAGAAGGCCTCACTGCCAAAGTGAGTCACTGCTATTATTGCAAATCAATTAACCTAGGGACCTAAAAAGTAGATAATGCATTTCGAATCCCATAAATACAGAAGCATATAACTCGCACCATAAAATTAACTGGAAGTCTTCACAATTCCATACACTGTTGAACCTAACCAGTTACACATCCCCCACATGGTTCTAAGAAACACAACAAGACTGGCAATTAAAAGAACAAAAGTATCTACTTAACCAAATAGAATATTTATCAATTAACCAAGAGCCTTCTTTTAATCAATTCGTAGTGTGGAAATGCACCTAGTGGGTATTAAGCCCACAACTTATACTCCATTTATTTTTATATGCAGAAAAGATGCTATTTGAGCTTATAATACGCAAACATCTCTTTGATTGTTTAACATACAATTGTACACATCCTTGACATGCGTGCTAGTGAAAGGCAACAGACCTTTTAGGATATAAAGAAAAAGGATCAGATACGTAGAAAAGTAAGATTTGTGTAGGTGTTGCACATAGTTTAAAAGCTGAAAATGGCAGTACCTAGACATTTATAATGCTTTCATTACTGAAATACTAGTTATCAGTCATAAAGGCAACTTAACTTTTGAATGCAAATTACCACTCTTAACTATAAGACATCTAGGGTGTCACAGTCACCACACAGAAGTTTTAAAACAGTTGGAGACTCCACTTGCCACAATATGGGTACAGTTCTAACAACGGCTGAAGAGTCTGCCCGTGACAAACTTGCCCAGACAATAAGACCACATAGATAACCCCCTTAAAACAGAAAACAACCACACTCCCAAGCACCAACCCCCAACCCAAGAAAGGGCCCAACACACAACAGGTGCAGAGAAAAGAACAAGATCACACAAGAAAAGAAAATATGTTTCAAGCAAGATTACCCCCTCCTTCCATCACATTTAAACATTAAAAAGCAGCTAAAACAGTAAAAACCTTTATGTTTAGTCCATGAACTCACCTGCCAGTGCTTTCTGGTTTAGGGTCAGAACAAACAACAAATTGGAAGCCAGCTGAAGATGAGGAAGCAAACGTAAACTGTGGAACATCGGCACTTGAAATAGACACCAAGCCAGATTTATTTGATTCCCTAGGTTGCGCAGATTTATCAGATGCCAAGGATGACTGTGTCACTACCACAGCAGGCTGAGCAGCCATGTTACTGGAAGTGGCCCTTGAAAAAGAAGATCCAGTGCCCTTTTCAGCATTTACAGGCCCATCTGTAGTCACTGAATCAGATTTTTGGTTAAAATCAGAGCTTGCAGGGGTCTTAAATCCCAATAGAGACGGAAGATTATCAGTCATTGCCACTTCAGAAGAATTGGTTTTCCTCTCTGCCACTGAAGCATCAACCTTTTCTCTCTCTTCAACAAGCAGATTAGGTGAAGCTCCATCAAGATGATCGTCATCCAGCTCCAAAAAGTCCTACAAGGAACCCACAGCATTGAAAATATTTGACGTATGAGAAACCTTACATAGTTTAAGAGTCATTTTGCCAATACTAAAGATTGTAATAAGCATGACCTCATAAACAACCAGAAATTCAAGGGCCCTGGGGTAGGAGAGGGGGGGGTGTTTGTGTGGTGTTGTGGTGCGGTTATCATCTTGTTCGTGTGAGATAGGATAGCAGAAGTAGATAAACATGTCTCATGAAAGAACACACACCTCTTGTGCACTCATCTGGAAAGCCCGTTTCTTTTCTGAAGCATAGGTGACAGAGTTCGTCACAGCAGAATCCACAGCTTTGATACTGGGAACGGTATTGTTGTTTGGTATTTTATGGTCCGTATTGTTTATGACAGCAAGTGATCTATCATAAGGAGCACCAAGCTTCAATGGGCCATTTTCTTCAACTTTCTTTTGCTTTTGATAAGTGGTATCTAGAGCATCAGGTAACAAGGTATCAAATGATGTATCAAGCTTGTTATTATCTCGTACATTCTCCAGGAGTTTTGGTGATTCAACAGTCTCAAGGCTTCTGAGAGCCTTTCCATGTAACATTGATGGCGATAGCTTAGTGGGTGAGCTGTCCCTCAGAGAACCTAGCTTGAACTGAGATGACCTATCTACTGGCGAACCAATCCTCTCAATTTGATGAAATATTTTTGAAGCCATCCCACTGGACTGGGAAGAAACAGGGGGGAAACCTGTAGCCAGCATGCTGTTATCCCCATTTTCTGTGGACACCTTTGTCGCATTTCCCCTAGACTCATTCAGTAAAAGTGATTTTTGCACCGAAGGAGAACCATATTGAAAAGCACCAGCATCGACACCCATTCCACGAAGAGAAACAGGACTCTCAGAAACTGGGAAACTCAAACCTCTTGAAGATAACAGACTAGGTTTATGACGAATTCTACGTATAGGACCAACAGATCCCAAATCATTGTCTAAGACTGAACTTCTACGTTTTAAAGCCTGCAAGGGAAAGAAACATATTCAGTACTATGATCTTGCCAGTGCACCAATAGCATCTGATACAAAGTGGGTCTCGTACCCCTTGTTTAGAGCCAGAAAGTCTATTCTGCTCCCATGCAGCATGCGATGATGATGAAGACCCATCATATGCAGCAACAGGCTGAAAACCCTGAAAGGAGCAAAACAATATAAGCACTTCAATATAGAGTGAATCAATGTTCAGAAGGAAATCATATTCCCCATCAAGTAAACCTTAAGGGTTGCCGGATGAACTCTGGAATATGGTGTTCGAGCCATGCTATATAATGCAGATTTGCCTCGAGATCCTGGTGTTGTGAAACCATTTTCTACATGCCCAGTATGACCAGATGACTGTGGCAAAAGAGGCAAAACAGGTGACTTTTGCAGAAAAGGACGCTTACTTATCACTGTTGAATCTTCCACCAATCCTTGAGTGCGAATACCAAGCATTGATGGAGACACTTTTGATGGCCTACGGTCCATGTAAGCTTTTGCAAGCTCTGCAGGTGAAGCAACATCCTCATCAAGGACCTGAAGACATTTTTAGTCACTAGATGTGAAAAGAAGTGCACACCGTACGAACACATTTTAATTTCCATGACAGAGCATTATGCATTTTAAATAATACAAGCTGTTATTTAAAGTATTTTAAATAACTTAAAAGCAGAAAATAATACAAGCTGTTATTCTTACTCTTGAACTGATGAGAGGACTTGAAATGACATGCCTCCCAACCCCATTTTCAGAAGCTGGAGCTTTCAGAAACTCCTCCCTTCTGTCATGAGGCACCACTGCTTCTTGTGGAATCACTTCAGACTTTTTCTCTTCGTCCCCAATATTTATGTCAACCGTTCTTGATTGCAACAAGGCTGTCAATCGATCAATCTCGGATCTGAAGAATAATTAACTTACACTCAGCATAAAAAATAATTAAGGTAAAGAAATATAGAGAAAGAAGAAGAAGAAGAAGAATGTTCATGATATGAAGGAAAATGAACTGCCATCAATGGTAATATGACACAGATGGTTAGGTTGGAATAGCAAATATTAAGTCACTCCTTCTAGAAAATGTAAGCACAGAAGAAAACAGATAGGTGCCACTCAAATTGGTGAAGACAACTTCCACTGACATCCCATGACTACCAAAATTCACTTTCATCAAAGAGGGAAAAAGAGAAAATGGGGATAACATATTATACTCCACAGTGGACTTGGACAGAGCACCAAATAGTTCATTATCCAAAACTATGACAACAGTATTTATTTCTCAGTAAGAGAACAATAAATATGAATATCTGAAAGACTACCTCGTAAAGGTCTTTTGCTTTAGAAGTTGCTCAAGCTCAGTCAAGCCACCACTATCAGAAGAACAACATGATTTATCAACCTGGTCAATGCCTCCTTGCACTCTAGCATCCTGTGTAGTCAAATTTTGCAAATAGCATGGACCCATCAATTTGATACACAGTCACTGAAGCAAAATTCGACTAAAATTTCAAAAAGATTTGTGATGTTTCGTCATGTAAGATTGATCCACATAAACTTGAAAAGAAACTTGCAGAACAAACCAGGTGGACAACAATAGGACACAAACAAGTCAACAATGGGACATATCATTAAAAATTCAACCAGAAACAAATGACCTACCCTGACCTACCCAAAGATCTTAGCATGTCAATTAAACTCCAGCATCATACTAACTACAAACTTGTGATGTGCCCTAACATGTGGTCATTAAAAAGTTATGTTCCTTAGTCTTTTCCCTTCCCTTTGGAAAAGATAAAAGGAGAAAGTACAAAACAAGGAAAGAAGTACAACCACCTACATCACCTATGACAACTAATGGTTATCACTTGGCACAGATTATATAAATACTGTTCAACAAGACCACTGGAACTCTACTAAAAATAGACCCAAAGAAACTCAGCTTTGTCTATCTAATTTATCACAAGGAGGCACCAACATCTCATATCTTTTCTATTAATCATATCAACAAGACCATCAGATCTCTAAATTCAGATACTAAACTGGGAAGCAGCTGATGCACACCTATTATAAATGGTAGCGATAACATAAAAGAATTAAAAAAAAAATACCGAGTAGTCTCACATCAAGAACCTTACAGAGACCCCAAAATCAAGGATTTCCTATAATGTCTAAAGCCACCACCAACAAAAATTTAATCTAAGATTCGTACTTCTTAAAGGACCTCAAGAAATGCATCACACAGCTCTTTTTTTCCCCTTTTCTGGGAGGAAAAAGATATTCCTTGATACCTGTAGGATCTATGTGGTGCAGAATGGGAGTGACCAGTCTTTCCCAACATTATAAAACTAAATGCTTCGAATGAAGGATTTGAACCCAAGACTCATGCCATGCCACGAAACTTTACCAGCCAAATCGATTAAATCTTTTTTTCCTAGCAGACTATTCACAAAACGAGCATTTATCCCTCACTTACCGTGACAACTGCTTCATGGTGATTATTCCTTGCTTCAAGACCTTCATCCCTTACTTCCAGGTTTGCTTCTGGTCAAACATAAAATTGTATAAGATATGGGATTATTATTATGCAAACTAATCCAAATATCATACCAAGAAAAGCAAGGAAACACAGCTGCCAAAAAACTAATCTAAAAGGTAACTATCATAGCATAGATAATGAAAACAAAAACAAAAAAAAAAACAAAAAGAAAAAGCGAGAGAGGGAGAGAAAGAGAGATAGCAGCTTATTTAACGGAAATGAAAGATTATCATGAAGATGACAGAAATCAAAGACATGGGACAAAATTCATAGAAATAATGCACAACTAGCCTAACATCAAACTGAAATGATCATAGCATAGATAATGAAAAAAAAACAACAAAAAAAAAAAAAAAAAAGCGAGAGAGGGAGAGAAAGAGAGAGAGCAGCTTATTTAACGGAAATGAAATATTATCATGAAGATGACAGAAATCAAAGACATGGGACAAAATTCATAGAAATAATGCACAACTAGCCTAAAATCAAACTGAAATGGTCAATTCCTTGAAATTCATTTTATACGAAAAGTGGAACCATAGAAACAACTCAAGCCAAGTGAAAAATCAAATCTGTTCAGCTTTCATTTTCACAACAAGCGAAGATTTCCTGACGTTGTTTAAATTTTTACTTACGTACTAATCTCAACAACATCCGATACAGAAATTCAAGAAAATACGAAAAATCTGAACCCAAAATCATTTCAAGTAGAATTAGTTAGAAAGCCTAAATTGACCTCCATACAAAGTCGAAAAATCAAATAAGAACAACAAAACGAACATTAAACCCTAGCCATTACTACAGCAAACAAAGAAAAATTGCCTCCGATAACAAAGAAAAGCAAAACCAAAAGCCAAGAAGACCAACCCGAAGTAGATGGCGTTTCTGTCTGCTGCGTCGGCACAGGCGGTCCGAGGCGTTTGCGGAAGACAGAGGAGAAAAGTCGGTGAGCGCTAGACGCGATAAGCCGCTGAGCAGGATCAACAAGCCGCGACAGCCAACCGTTGCCGTTGTTGTTAGGATTGACGATGCTAGGGTTTCTGAGAGCCGTTGGCGGGCGATCATACGGAGTCGTATTGGCCGCCCGCCGGAACGGCCGCTTCCGAAACTTTCCCCCGGCACCTAATCCTCCCCCCGACACGGCGTCGTAGGGGTTCCCTTCCCGCGCCGTCTCCATGAGAGAGAGAGAGAGAGAGAGCTAGGGTTTCGAATTTAGAGAATAGAGGCAGACAGAGACGGAGAGAGCGAAAGCGAAGAAATCGCAAATTAGGGTTTTTAATGTAACAGACACTATAATAAAGAAATTAAAATATTTGTGAGAGAGCGAGAGAAAAGTGACGCTGAACGGTCTAAAAAATTTTGGTTATTTGTGTTTTGTAAATTACTAAGCAATCACTAGGACGACGCGGAACAGAAATTTCAACAAATGACAGGCGACGCTGGACCTTCGACTCGGATCCTCCACGAAATGGACGGTCTCGATTTGAAATGAGACGACATACACTTCCGAGTGCTGGAATCAGGCGGAAAATCCTAGAGTAACGAGGACATTGCTGTTGGAGAGAGTGACAGGCAAGTTTGGGCCTCCAACTTCAGGTACATCACCGAAAGGAACGGCTCTGATTTAATTTATGGGTCACCGGAACCTGGCAATGATTCTTATTTTCTTTGTCTGGTATTTTGTGAAAAAGCTTTGGGAGGAGTTCTGTAAAGCTACAATATTAATTAATTGATGGAGAGGTAAAGCATGGAAGCCCAAAAAGTGGCGCAAACCAAAATATATGTGTATCAGTTATGGGGGTGCCCACAAAAGCAACAGGTGCACGAACGGAGATGAGCTAGTGAGCATCCTTACGAAAATGCCATCCCACTTCACTTTCATCTAGATAAGATCAATTTTAAAAGAAGCAGTTAGTCGCATGGCATATTTCTCTTTCTTTTCTCCTCTGTTCTTTTTCTCCTTTTTAAGTTACTCTTTGCTTTTGCATTTATGCGTCGACTTGAGAGTCCAAGTTGATAAAATTGTTTTATAACTTTTGATAAAAATCGTTTTTTTTTTTTATTCAACTAAGGAATTAGGGATAAGATTTGTTTAGGAACTGTCACGTTGTCAATCATCGTTAAACCCTTCTCACCCACTAATTGTGCTTTTTCAGAATCTACACTTTGCACTCTCCTTTTCTTTAGAGAAACAATCTTAGCAACAAGCCACTCTTTCATTGTTCAAGGACACAGGTCTTGCACACACACAAAAAAAAAAAAAAAAGGAAAAAGGAAAAAGCTTGTAATTACGTTTAAATAAAACAAGTTTCTTCTAATTTTTAGTTAATTTTATGTAGCATAATATTATACCGTAAGTTAAGTCATGCTCTAAACTTATTATCTGTATAATTTTATTGTTATCAAGATAAGATAATCCTTAATGTGTAAGAACACCCCGACTAAGAAGGAGGAAGTTTATAATTAGGTTTTATCATGAACCGCAACCGACCCAACTTGACTTGGGTCTATTGAACTCGGCGAACCAAGCCCACACCAAGTTTTCCGTTGAAGACCAGTGTAAAAGCTTTGGGATATAAAGAGCAATTATTGATGGCTTCTGGAAGTCGTGGAGGGGTATTTGCGTAGTGGAAATTTTTTGAGGCTATGGAGTTTCGAACTTCATTTTCTGAGGAAAAGGACAAATTCTAAAGCCCCATGTGGAGAATTTGGGTTGGTGGTGGCCGGTGATAAAGAGATGCAGGGGAAAGTGCCAGTGACGAGACATGACAAGGATAAAAGGTGGTTTATGGCTTCGGACGCTGTTAGATCTTTTTAAAAAGAACGGTTTCCCAAATATAAAAGAACAAAATCCTGCAGTTAATAATCCCCAGTATTATCCACTATACTGGCATTGCTGTAATTATCCACTCCGATATTCAATCTATAGTTTTATTTTCGCCATTAACTAATTTTGGTATTTAAAGAGAATTAAAATCGACGGCCACTATTCACAAAATGCTATAAGAAAAAAAGGATATAGATTACCTTACTAGCGGCTCTCACTTTGCTTTCTTTTCAGATGAATAAATTAGGAAAAAATAGAAAAAGAAAATGTGTAGGCTTGAATTAATAATTTCGAAAATAGATCAAATTAATCCCATGATAGAATTATTAGTTTTAGAATGAATTCAAAAGTATGAAACATATCTCAACCTAATAGCCTTAGAGTTGAAAGAGTTTTTTTGATTTTGTAGGAGCACTTGATTCTTTTTTATTCTCCATATTAATAGATTAGGAAAAAATAGAAAAAATAAATGTGTAGGCTTGAATTAATATTTTCGAAAATATATCAAATGAATCCCATGATAGAATTGTTAGTTTTAGAATGAATTCAAAAGTATGAAACATATCTCAACCTAATAACCTTAGAGTTGAAAGAGTTTTTCTGATTTTGTAGAAGCACTTATTCTTTTTTATTCTCCATATTAATTGAGTTATAAAAGCACTTGTATTTAATGATAAAAATATACCTTATTCATTGCTCAAGTCCTAACAACTCAGTAACATTTAGGGGATCTATTTCACAAGAGGCCCTATATATGATAATGTGTTTCAATATATGGTTTGGGAAAAAACACGAAAACTGAACTAGATTCTCAATTGGTGGGTTCAGGCGTGAATCCCTCTTAGGCGCGTGGATGCATAGGCCCAAATCATGGCCATAACAATGTAGGAATAGTTGGAGTTTTCTGAAACATTTAAATTGTATTTTCTCAAAAAAGAATGTTATTTAAAGTTTATCAAAAATTAACCATCTATATGTATCTCATGCCTCAACTAAATTACCAATTTGGGGAAATATCAGTGCACAAAGCTTCAACTGCTTGTCTACGCCATGAGTCATCGAAGCACAATAAGATTTCTGCCTACTATTTTTCTTATATTCTTATTATTTTTGTGCAACCAAACATGCTAACGTTGTATAATGTAATGGTGGCTTCTTCTTCTCATTCTTTTTTCTTGGTGTGTGTGGGGGGTTTTAATAAATTTATTTGAAGTAAGGAATGTCTCAAACCACTACCCCTTAAGTGATAATCCCTTGTGTGCCACTAAGCCATGGGTGCTCGAGGAGGGTTTCTTTTTTTGACAACATCAAACTCATTGTCACTTCAGGGTATATACAAAAAGAAATTCAGCCTTCCAAGCCACTCGCTTTCCAAATATTTAGGGGATTCACGAACCCTTTGCCACCATTTTTTCAATATAATGACAAATTGAATTTATTACTGTGTGATATGGTACTCGAAAGCATTTAAATCCTTTTGTTATAAACTACTGACATAGCTTGTCAAGGAGCGAAATTAGCACAAGAGCTACTTATTTTCTGAAATGACCAATTCATGATTGTAAAAACCAAGCTAAAAAAAATAATTAGTTAATTGATGAAATAACACGCACCACTTTGTAAAGCTTGAAAATTGTTTTTTCTTTTCTAAAAATTATATTTCAAAGTACATCCAAATGTTTTTGAGACAAATTAAGTTCTGGATGATATAAAAATGAGACGACGCCATAAGATCCAGGAGGACCACAGAAGTTGCTTCTTTTCCTCCACGTAGAATGCAATACAAAACTAAACATGATTGAGGCTGCTTCCTTTCCAGAGGCCGATCATAGTCGCATACTCATAGCAAATGACATTCTGAATAAATTTAACAATTTTACACAAAAAAAGGCCTGGGTGCTTCTTAGGTGGGTATCTAATCTCCTGCTACAATCTTGGTCCCACAAAAGGTTAAAACAAAGAAGAAAGAATTAAGAAACTCTCCACCGTCAATGTTAAAAAAGCAAAATGCTCAGCAACGTAAGCCACCCAAAAGCAAAAAGCAAGTTTGAAAAGTTAAAAGAAGCTTCTCTTAGCTTCTCCTTCTTCTCTCTCCAGTTCCTCGCCTGAACATCAAAACAGAGCACACAAACCCAAGCCAAAACCAGGCAAGCAACCGTTGTTGTTTAAACTCTGATTGTACAGTTTGTCGTTACCTCCATTAATGCACAACTAGCCATTAAGCTGAGCAAGCCGTTTTCCTCTTTACACTGTATAAATACACCATCGTGTATCGCCATTACTAAACTACTCCAATGTACTTTGCTTTTCTTGAATAAACACACTTTTTCTCAAACTCTCTCTCTCCTTGTTCTCATTTTCCTATTTTTCATTTTGGTATTAGAGCAGGTCCTTTTCTGGGATTTTTTTCCTTCTTGCTTCCCCGATTCTTCTCTAACCAACTAAATCTCACATGGCCATTGAAAAGCCTCATTATCCTTATCCAAATGCCATTAACATTGCAAATTTTATCAATGTTAAACTTAATGGCAAAAATTATTTGGCATGAGTTACACAAGTGAAATCACTTGTGAAAACTCAGAAGCTCATGGGTTTTCTTACGGGAGAAACCCAACCTCCGGCCAAGAAGATTGTCAAAGAAGGTAAAGAAGAAATGAATCCTGCTTACAAAGATTGATAGTAGAATGATGACCTTGTTAAGTCTTAGCTCATCACAACTCTCTATGAGGAAGTCGTCGGCCATATTTTTGAGCTTGAGACAGCGGCTTAAGTGTGGCAAACTCTAGCCAATAGATTTGCATAGAAGTCTGAATCCCAAGAGTTTACTCTTCTTGCACAACTTCATGCTATCCAGAAAGAGAACCACCCACTAGTCAACCATCTGAGTGACTTCCAATCCATTCTTAACTAATTATGCCCTATTGGCAAACCAATTTCAGATTCAAGCAAAACCTTCAGGTTGCTACAAAGCCTTGGCAAGGACTATGAGTCCTTTAAACAAACCATGCTTAAGCCTCCAGTTTCGTGATTTGAAGATGTAATTTCACAGCTTCAAGCTTGTGAATCCAGACTCCTTAGCTATTCTCATCCTCAAAATCAAAATGTTGTATTCGTTACGCAACGCTTTGGATGAGGAGGAGGTAGAGGACAAACAAGAAGAGGAGGTCGCTCAGGTCAAAACTTCTCTTCCCAAGGTAGGGGCTTTATACCTGTTACTCAGAATAATAGAAATCAGCAACGAAGACCTCCCCCAAAACCAAAAAATCCTCAACAAGGCAAACAACAAGGTATGGACCCTATTATAACTTGTCAAATCTATCTTAAATGTGGCCATACAGCGATGCAGTGTTATTGGAGGTTTGACCACAGTTATCAGCAACAAGAAGTTCCAACAACTATGGCCTCTCTTCACGTTGATTAGCCTCTCAAAGATGGCTGGGTTGTTGACTCTGCTACTACCTCCCACATAGTAAATGATGTTGGTAAGTTAACATATTTTTCTCCATACACTGGACCAGATAAAATTATGCTGGGTAATGGTGATTACGTTCCTATCACTCATATTGGAAGTACTTCTTTGAATGATGGCTCACTTTCCCTTAAGTCTGTCCTTGTAGCTCCTAAACTGCAGAAAGATCTTCTGTCTGTGTCTCAACTCACCGATGATCAATCAGTATCAGTTGAATTTGACTCTGATTTTTTTTCTATTAAAGACAAGATGACCAAAGAAATATTGGCCAAAGGGATTAAGAAAGGACGCTTCTATGTGCTACCAACCTCCAAAGATGCAGCCTTTTTCTCCTCTCAGTGGCATACCGTTGGCAAAAATATATGACACTCTTGTCTTGGCCATCCTAGTGAGAATGTTCTAAACTCTCTTTTGAAGAAGAAGCTAATATCTATGTCAAAATCGTCTTTATCAACTTTTTGCTCTGATTGTTGCCAAGGAAGGAGTACCAAACTTCCTTTTTGTTCCTCAAAAAATTGTGCATCAGCACCCCTTGAAAAGGTGCACTCAAACTTATGGGGACCTGCCCTAATTGTATCCAATCAGAATTATTTATATTATGTAGTGTTTGTGGATGATTTTAGCAAATTCACTTGGATCTATCCACTTCAATGTAAATCTGATTTATTCGAGATTTTTATCCTTTTTCGTACCATGGTTGAGAAACAAATTGGACTTCCAATCAAGATCTTACAATGCGACAATGGGGGAGAATTTGTTAATAATAAAATGGAAGCATACTTGGCTGCAAATGGAATACTACAACAAATGTCTTGTCCTTATACACCTTAACAAAATGCCTTAGCTAAGAGAAAACTCAGACATATAACTGAATTAGGAAGGACACTTATGATACAGTCTAGTATTCTGAAATAGTTCTGGTTAAAAGCTTTTATGACATCAGTTTTTCTGATTGATAGACTTCCGACTCCAATACTTGAAGGAATTTCTCCTTTTGAGAAGCTCTACAGGCACACCCCTGATTATTCAATATTACCTTCATTTGGTTGTGCATGTTATCCTCATTTGAAGCATATTTCTGATAATAAATTGGCACCAAGGTCTTTGGAATATATCTTTCTTGGGTATAGCCCATGACATAAAGGGTATAGATGTTATCATCCACTTTCTGGACAATTATTCATTTCACATCACGTGCTATTTAATGAAGATTTCTTCCCTCTCAAGGAATGGGTGCCACACCATTCAAGTGTTAACACTTAATCTCCGGAACAGCATGAAGACGACACTTTCTTGGGTGGTTCTGTGATTCCATCATACACCACCCCAACTGCCTGCCAACAAGTTGAGAATGATGAAATAAGCTCTTCCACACACCACATCCCGTTGGAAACTCACCAACCCCTTAATGCCTCTGCACAGTCTCCAACTTCAATTTCATACCATTCTTTATTACCCTTAGCACATGGCACACAAAAAGCCACGTCCCTCACTCCATTATCATGCCAAAAAGATAACTCACAAAGGGACCACCATGCATTTAATGACTTCCCGTCAAAATTTGTGCCTCCTTACATGTCTTTGTAACATTTTCCAAGACCTATGACTTATGATGATTTTATGTCAGATTTTGCTAAAGAAGCTATTCCATCTCACGTTTTGGTGCAAGAAACTCAAGGCCCCCCACAAGTTGATAATAATGTGGTTGGTGAACAACACAACAAACTTGAATCTTGCTCCTTTCCTACATTTACCAATTCTAAGTGCTTGGTTTTTGTATCCTCCAATTAGACCTTAAGTTGTTGAATCTCATTCATGGTGGAGGCAAAGACACGAGAATCAACTGCATTCAACTTTTGTACAGCTTCTTGCTCCAATAGATGCTCCTTATACTCCTCAACATTTTGGTTTTTTAATAATTTAAACAAACTCATATGGTCCTTCACTATTTTCAAGTTATCCTAAAGTTGCAATACCTTTCGTTACAATCTAGCTAATTTATTTAGAATGTGAAGATGTTTCCAGATAAATAAAATAAATTAAAATTTAGAATCCTAAAAAAAATTTTAGCCAACCCTGTAGAAAAAAAAAATATAGAAAGTTATGGAGTAAACAATTATATGGCTAAAAGACCAGATAAATAATAACATAATACAATAAGAATGAAGAGAAAAATTAACACCTAATAATCACATGAATATAAGGAATAACACACTCAATTATCACCTTAAATAGAGTTTGAGCTCCACAACAATATCTTATAGAAAACCATACTATTTCAAAAGGTTTTCTTTTGCTTACTTAAGCATATAAGACACAATCAATAGTTGTTTCTTGAACTTATCAACATTTTGGTGGCCTTGGTTGTCCATTCTAAGAAACTCAATTAGTCCTTCACTTTCTTCATTTCTTTCTCAAGCTTTAAAGCTCTACATTTATCAATTCTAAATGTTTGGTTTTTGTAAACTTTAGTTGGACCTTAAGTTGTTGAATCTCATTTATGGTAAAGGTGAAGACACAAGAATCAATTGCATTATACTTTTATATAACCTATTACTCTAATAGATGCTCCTTGTACTCCTCAACATTTTGGTTCTTCAATAATTTAAACAAACTCATATGGTCCTTCATTATTTTCATATTATCTTAAAGTTGCAATGCCCTTAGTTATAATCTACTTAATCTATTTGAAAGGTGAAGATGTTTCCAATTCATTTAATCTACTACCACTTTTTCTAGCTCAAGAAGAAACCAATTTTAGAAATCTTTAAAAACTTCAAACTCCCATGACTTTGTATAAAAAAAAACACACACACACACACAAGAAAGTATCATCCAACACATGTAATTTCATCTTCTCAAACACCATAAATTTAAGCCAACTCTAGAGAAATATTAAAAAAAAAAAAGGCTATGAAGTAACAATCATGTGGCTAAAAGATTAGATAAACAAATACTATAACATAATAGGAATAGAGTGTAAAATTAGCACCTACTGATCACATGAATATAAGAAATAATATTCAATTACCACCTTAGGTTGGATCTTGAGCCACTGAATCCCATATGTGGTTGCGACCAAGGTAATAGAGTCCACTGCATTATGCTTTTGTATAGCTTATTGTACTGGATCTAGTTCCTATGAGATTTCCTAGAGCTCAACAACACACTCTTCCTCAGAACCAGACAACTTCAAAAGTTGTTTTGATCCCTCGAGTTGTGATGACATGGCCATTAGTAGCTTCTTGGGCTCTTCAACATTTTGAAAAACTTTATTCTTCCATGATCCAAGCAAACTCAACTAGTACTTCACTTTCGTCAGTTCCACTTAAAGTATAGATATCCATGAATTCAATATATGTATTCTCCTTCCACGACATTGGTGGATCAAGGAAATTTTAAACAACTTTAAACTCTTCTAACTTTGTATGGAAGACATAAGAAAATATTATTGGAAGCAATCACTAGGACGACAGCGAAACAGAAAGTTCAACGAATGACAGGCGGCGCTGGACCTCCTATTCGGATCCTCCACGAAATGGACTATCTCGATTTGCTATGCCACGACATGCACATCCTAGTGCTGGAATCAGGCGGCAATCCTAGAGTAACGAGGCCATTGCTGTTGGAGAGAGTGACAGGCAAGTTTGGGCCGCCAGCTTCAGTTAATCACCGCAAGGAACGGCTTTGATTTAATTTATGGGTCACAAGAACCTGGCAATGATTCTCATTTTCTTTGTCTTGTGTTTTGTGAAAAAGTGGCTCAAATCAAAAAGATATATATATACACATATGTGCATCAGTGTATATCGGGGTGCCCACAAAAGCGACAACGAACAAGAGATGAGCTAGTGTGCGTCCTTACGAAAATGCCATACCACTTCACTTCACTTTCATGTAGATGTAAATTTTAAAGAAACAGTTAGTCGCATGGCATATTCCTCTTACTCTGTTCTTTTTCTCCTTTTAAGTAACTCTTTCGCTTTAGCATTTATGCGTCGTCTTGAGAATACACGTAGATAAAATTGCTTTATACTTTTGATAAAAATCGTTTCCTGATTCAACTAAAAAATGGTTTAACTGTGGGTGGTTGAGCCAAACTACCATTTTGGAATAATTAAGGAATTCAGGATTGTAAAATAAGAGAATTTATTCGATAAGGAGGGATAAGAAATGTCGGGTGGAGATCTCGTTTTGGTTGTTATAGGGGTGTGATCCACTAAATCTCAATAAATTTTTAGGAAGTGTCACATTGTCAATCATCGTTAAACCCTTCTCATCCACTTCTTGTGCTTTCTTTTCATCTTTTCAGAATCTACACTCTGCACTGTCCTTTGCTTCAGTGAAACGATCTTAACAACAAGCCAGTCTTTCGTTGTTTTGATGCCATTTATTGTGTAAGAAGTGGTAAAAGCCACTACATCCTGACTAGAAGGAGGAAGTTTATAATTAGGTTTTATCATGAACTGCCCCGGCCCAACATGACTTGGGATCTATTGAACTCAGCAAGCCAAGCCCACACCAAGTTTTCCGTTGAAGAAGAGTGCAAAAGCTTTGGGATATAAAGAGCGATTATTGATGGCTTCTGGATGTCGTGGAGGGTACCTTCGTAGTGGAAAATTTTTGAGGCTATTAGAGTTTCGAACTTCATTTTCTAAAAAAAAAAAAAAAAAAAGGACAAATTCTAAGCCCCATGTGAAGAATGTTGATTGGTTGATGGCTTCGGGAAGCCGTTAGATCTTTTTAAAAAGAACGGTTTCCCCAATAAAAAAGAACAAAATCCTGTAGTTAATTATCCCCAGTATTATCTACAATACTGGCATTGCTGTAATTATCCACTCCGATATTCAATCTATAGTTTTATTTTCGCCATTAACTAATTTTGGTATTTAAGGAGAATTAAAATTGACGGCCACTATTCACAAAATGCTATAAGAAAAAAAGGATATAGATTACCTTACTAGCGGCTCTCACTTTGCTTTCTTTTCAGATGAATAAATTAGGAAAAAAAAAGAAAAAAATGTATAGGCTTGAATTAAGATTTTCAAAAATAGATAAAATTAATCATGACAGAATTGCTAGTTTTAAAATGAATTTCAGAAGTATGAAACATATCTCAACCTAATAGTCTTAAAGTTGAAAGAGTTTTTGTTATTTTGTAGAAGCACTTGATATTAATAATATTATTTATCGCTCAAGTCCTAACAGTTCAATAACATTCAAGAACTCTATTATGTAGGAGGCAAAGGTTAAAACTTCCCTTTCTCTCAATAAATCTCCCAAATCCTCTCACCTCATCTTTGATAAAAATAAATAAAATAAAATAATATCTACATATTATTCATCTTTTAAGTATAATTCAAAAATTTATTATATGATAGTGTGTTTAAATATATGGTTTGGGTTTAGCAGGGGAAGAAGCACGAAATCTGAACTAGATTCTCAATTGGTGGGTTCGGGAGTGAATCCCTTTCTCGCGCTTGGATGCAAAGGCCCAAATCATGGCCGTAACAGTGTAGGAATAGTTGGAATTTTCTGAAACATTTAAATTGCATTTTCTCAAAAAAGAATGTTATTTAAAGTTTATCAAAAATTAACCATCTGTATGTATCTCGTGCCTCAACTAGATTACCATTTTGGGGAAATATCAGTGCATAGAGCTTCAACTGCTTGACTACGCCATGAGTCATTGCCTACTATTTTTCTTATATTCTTATTATTTTTATGCAGCCAGGCATGCTAACGTTGTATAATGTAATGGTGGCTTCTTCTTCTTCTTCTTCTTTTTCTTGGTGTGTGTGGGGGGATTTTAATAGATTTATTTGAAGTAAGGAATGTCTTAAACCACTGCCCCTTAAGTGATAATCCCTTGTGTGCCACTGAGCCATGGGTGCTTAAATAGGGTTTCTTTTTTTGACAACATCAAACTCATTGTCACTTCAGGCTCCTGGGGTATACATGGAAAGAAATTCGACCTTCCAAGCCACTCACTTTCCAAAAATTCAGAGAATTCACAAACCCTTGGCCACCGTTTTTTCAATATAATGACAAATTGGGTTGATTACTATGTGATATGGTATATGAAAACATTTAAATACTTTTGTTATAAACTACTGACATACCTTGTCAAGCAACGAAATTAGCACAAGAGCTGCTTATGTTGTGAAATGACCAATTCATGACTGTAAAAACCAAGCCAAAAAGCAATAATTAGCTAATTGATGAAATAACACTCACCACATTGTGAAGCTTGAAAATTGTTTTTTTTTCTAAAAATTATATTTCAAAGTACATCCAAATGTTTTTGACATAAATCTAGTTCTGAATAATATAGAAATGAGATAACACCAAAAGATCCAGGAGGACCACAGAAGTTGCTTCTTTTCCTCCACAAAGAGTGCAATACAAAACTAAACATGATTAAGGCTGCTTCCTTTTCAGAGGCCGATCATAGTTGCATACTCATAGCAGATGACATTCTGAATAAATTCAATAATTTTACACAAAAAAGGCCTGGGTGCTTCTTAGGTGGGTATCTAATCTCCTGCTATACAATCTTGGTCCCACTAAAGGTTAAAACAAAGAAGAAAGAATCAAGAAACACCCCACCGTAAATGTGACTATACGAGTCTTAGAGCTTCTCTAAGACCCATGCTAAAACTATTTTCAAGGCCCTTCCTGCCGCCAACGGGAGCATTTCCTTTTTGCATCATGGCCACAAACTCATTGTAATCTATAGTTCCATCCTGCAAAGTAGTTTCAGCCAAAGAGTCATAGGCTATTATATATGAACTGCATGATAAAGTTACGGAATAGAGGATTCTTGTGGATACAAAGGCATGCAGTGCCAGAAGTAGGAATATGGTAAGGCAAAAATCTAGATAATGTCCTGACCTATAGAACTTTTGCATCAAATGCAGCCATGCGCTTGATGGGCCAAAACTGTTGACATTGCAGAAAAGGAAGCCACTAGACAAAAGTTTGTAAAGATCTTTTTGTTTTCTATTTGTCTGTGAAGTGAACAATAAGATCCGTATCTCAAGCTACCCCAACACTCCAAATGCCTCATCACGATGGTAGGTGACCTTAACTTATAAAACCATGATTATTTTCATCTGAAAAGGCTTAGTCATATCCAATTAAGGGTTTTCAGGTTCTCTTGAATAGACACAGAGCTTAACACAGAAATAACCAAACCAGGTTTTATCACTGAGTTGCTAAGGTCTCTCAGATTTCAAATGGAGAAGAAGGTTGGTTCAGGAGGAAGCCTTATTCTGAGTGGAATTCTGGACGGTCTAAACAAACTAGATCGGGCTTTATTACGTCAAAGTACATAGATATTGGTCCATATATCTTTGATTTGAACTACATGCTCAGAAAAAGCAATAGAGATTTGTCTCTCAGTGCCTTCCCGATATATTAATGCGGAAGTATGAAAGAAGAAACTACTCACATTGTCTTGATCAACTTCTCGGATCATTTCTTCCAGGCGAACATCTCCTAGGCCAAACTCCTCACAAGCTTTTTGAAGCTCATCAGCAGTAATATAACCACTTCCATCTTTATCAAAGTACGCAAAAGCTGCATGTAGATGATCGTCTCTCTCAATTTTGTTCAGATGCAATGTTGCAGCAATGAACTCCATATAATCAATGGTTCCACTGTTATCTACATCTGCCTGAAATTAAATGGCGCAAGGTTTTAAAAACATTATGAATCATTATTTCATAGTCTTGTTGCAAACTGGATTCCTAAAGACAACATAACTTGTATTCATATTCTTAACACAGCCTGTTGGCAACAGTACCAAGGAGATTTCTCAAATAAGCCCTCTCAGAGTATTAGTACTCCAATATTGGTCAAAATAGTGGAAAGAGAGAAAATTTACACCCCCAGAAGAAACAGCCCACATCACAGTCGTCCCTTTGCTAAACCCTTCCTATCTTAATATATAGAGAAAATCAATGCATTGTGCTCTCCGTAACACCATATTATCATGTTAATCAGAAATATAGAAAAGAAAAGCACTTATTTGCTCTCATCCACCCTTTTCCCTTTAGCATGTCAAAAGCTTCCAAAAATATATTGCTTAATTTATCACATCACAAATACACATTAATCATTCTTTTGACACTCAAAGTCATTATTAATTTATAATCTCCTACCAATCCCTCCACTTTAAGGGCCCCAGTAGATAACACTCTAGATCTCCAAATTCAATTCCATTAAGTGTTTTGCTAGCCAACTGACATACAGCGTACTTCGGCAATTCTTCTAATCATAGACAATTAAATTACTGACGTCTTGACTTGGGCCCTTTTCATATTCTTTTCTCTCAGTTAGTATTTCAAATATTTTCAGCACGAACAGCATTGCCCCTAAAAGCATTGTTTCTAAGGATATAAAGTTAACAGAAAATCAATTTAGAACAACTAAGCAAGCCCATGTGCCCCTTAGTAGAAAGTAGCACATACTTATATTTAGAAGGGTTATCTGCTAAATTGACTTTTACTGACCCATTCACACATAGATTAAATACTGACAGACTGATTTCTAGATACTGCTGTGTAGCAACTCATTTTTCTCATACACAGCATTACCATTCTACTACTGTTTGATATTCTGGATGTAGTTTTCATCTTTTCCCTACAAGCAGCATAATAACAATTAGGTGAGACGATTTTGAAACACCAAGAAAAAGATTAGCTTCTACTCATTGCAAAGTAGCCTTAAGATTAGCTCCTACTCTTTGTATCATATCACAATCTTACTCCAATGCTTACCGCTTGCATCAGATCATAAATTTCAGACTCCTTAAGATTAGCTCCTACTCTATGCAAACCAGCCTTAAGTTCTTCAAAAGTTATTTGACCACTATTGTCGGTGTCTATCATCTTGAACATTTCTTTTAGGCCAGCTATCTCTTCTTCATTTAAATTCTCTGCAATAACCTGCAAAAGAGAGGGAGAAAGAATAGATCAGTGAATGTAACAGAAAATCCAAATATCATTAACACTTGTATCATTCCCTAACTTTTATCTGAATGCAGTTTGCAAATCTAACTATAAAGATTTTTCAGTGATCCTATATTAGTTAGCCTACAGCTTTCACAAAGATGCTTACCCTAAGAGCCATTTTCTTGAGCTTGTTCATTGCAGAAAATTGCTTCATGCGACTTAAAACTGCAGAATCAAGAGGCTTGTCTGGAGCAACACCATCAACTTGAACCCATGGATGACCTGACAGGAAATTAAAAGCATAGGTTAGCTATGAAAAGAAAAACCTACCAGAAACCTTGGATAAAAAGTATAGGATCTTCATATACATTCATAATGGCAATGATTCAAGACAAAAGGTAGAAGAGATGGCCTATTCAATGAGAATCTTGAAATTTCAAAAGGTTAATACAATAAAGTACTACCAGATCCGCTGAATCTGACTGCATATTAAATTTCTATCTGATACTGTTGTAAATGCCAAACTGGGTTCAATAACTTCAGAAATTTGATAATTCAAAACGGACATTATAAGACTACAAAGATAGAAAAGTTGTGTGTTTCCCCATCAAGACTCAGAAAGCGATCTCAATTTGAATGACCAAGAATTCCCTCTCTGTCATCATTCAGAATGCAGAAATCAACATAACTTGAAATTAAGGAACTCGAATTTCCCTTCGATGTAATGTTGGTATACATTCATTAGGGCTCAGAAGAAAAGCCTTAAAAAACATTTTACAGAAAACTGTATTTGTTATTGTTCTAGCTATGGACTTCCATACCTAAAGTCCAGAGTGCATCATCGACAGTCCAAGAAAGAGGGTAGATTTCATGGTTGCTTTGGGTGAAAAAAAATAAACAAATAGTGCCCCTGGAAGCTCCAAAAAGAAACTACTCAAGGTGAATTCATTTACTACGTGTTATGTATGCATTCCTCTGGAAATAGGTTCTGCGCAACACAATTTCCTAGCTGTGAGCTAAACTCTTCCCACATGTCTGAATTAATTGATTAGAAAACGAATCACATGGAGGAGGACTCACACAAAACTTGATGTGCAGTTAGCCGCATTCGCGGATCTCGAACAAGCATTCTTCTCACCAAATCTTTTGCACTATCAGAGATACTAGGCCATGGTTCAGATGTGAAGTCAAGTTCACCATGCAGGACCTGTTCAAATATCCCTTGCTCGGATTCTGCAAAATAGTGACAAGGATGGAAAGAAGTGGGAAAAATGGTAAGCAAAATTCAGAACACGTCTAGACACAAAGCACTATACAGAATCTTCCAGGAACTAGAAAATCCCAATCTTCCTACCAGCCCAAAATGGTGGCACTCCACTTAATAGGATGTAAACAATCACTCCTGCACTCCAAACATCTGCTTCTGGACCATAATGCTTTCGCAGCACTTCTGGTGCAACATAATATGGGCTGCCTACAACATCTGCAAACTTTTGTCCTGGAATGGAAAGAAATACTTATTTCTTATGTGAGATTAAAAAATCATATACATTGCTTGTTATATTAAAAAATCATTAAGAAGCAAAGTGAAGAACAGTGGAATCCATGAAGCCAATAAGCTGCCACACACTCTTCCACAAAATTAACCAATATTTTCCTTTAAAATGTCAAAAACATACTTTCATCCTGCAAGTATGTGATATCATTACATCACAATATTTTTGAAGAATTTGAAACTTTGAACATATAGTTAATAGATTCATCTACTGTTGTGAATAAAAGAAATGAGAATGGAATATAAAAGTGACCGTAGGCATTCCAAAGATAAAGAATCTATCGATAGGTTAATTGACCAGGAAAAGGTTTCTTGAAATGGGAACCTCATATTGGCATAAGCCTTTCCCCTATGTGATATATGATCGTGCCACCATTTCTTCTATGTTGAACGTACATGTATACCATTTCTAACATCCAATAAAGAAAATGTTCAATAACTTGTAAAGGAATTTTCACCATGTTTTTACTTAGGGCCAAACCATCATAATCAGTACTTACATTGACCACAAATTACATCACCCATAAGTTCATATCTAATTCAAGAGGTACAATGTCAATCCGATTTTACCTGTAGTTTAAACTACAAGTGAGTCCTAAGGCAAAATTCAAACCAAATCCACAAATTGCAAAATGAAGGCAACGTACCCAATTGAAAATATCAGGTAAGATTATCACCACATGAGCTGATGATTTAAAATGATATACAGAAATCCAATCAGAAATCACACAATTTTGCACATAACCAGGTAGTACAGCTTGCTAGTTATCGGAGTAGCAATTCAAATAATTTCAAAAAGAGAAACACCCATCTTGATGTACCTGGTTTGAAGAATATTGATAATCCAAAGTCGATAGTTTTGAGAAGTGACTCCTCCTGATTATCGACAAAAAGAAAATTCTCAGGCTTAAGGTCTCGATGCATCACCCCCAATGAATGACAAGCTTCTACAACCCCAACTATAGTCCTAGTAAGCTCAGCTGCCTTTCGCTCTGTATAATGACCACGCTTAACAATCCTATCAAAAAGCTCACCACCTGCACATAGCTCCATCACAACATGAACCGCCACTGCATCTTCGTAAGCCCCTTTGATAGATATAACATTTGGATGCCCCTTCAAATGATGCATTATCTGAATTTCTCTTCTCACATCCTCAACATCCTCCGCTGTTAACAACTTCCTCTTTGCAATACTTTTGCAGGCATACTCTTTCCCTGTTGCCTTCTCCACACATTGGTATGTCGTCCCAAATTGTCCTTGTCCTAGCTTCTTCCCCAGACTGAAATGTTCCTTAAGATTACCGGTTGTGTTTCTTAACACAGCAGCACGTAGCCCTGCGCTAGCCACCCTCTTCATATAAGGGCCCTTCTTGGCTTTTTTGGGTGGCTCTGGTTCTGGTTCTGGCCCTGTTCCTGGTCGTGGTCCTGGTCCTGGTACTGGTCCTGGTCCTGGTCCTGGTCCTGGTCCTGGTCCTGGTCCTGGTCCTGGTCCTGGTCCTTGTTCTGGTTTAGTTTCCGGTTGCGGCATTGTCACTTGTTCCGGAGGTTTGTTTTGGACTGGCAAAGGCGATTCCGGTTCATTAATTGTCACTTCGTGGGCAGCTTCTCCATTAGTACGAGGAGCCTCTGAATCATCGGCTGCCCGAGATCCCCACATTACAGCAGAAACTGATTGGAAGAAACCATTCTTAGTAATGCTCGGTCCAACACAAGTATTCCCCATAGAGTCCCACTCAGATTTCTCTCCACGCTTCCTCTACCTTCAACACCAAGATCCAATCCTTCTGAATATATTAACGCAAAGCATGACAGATCTGATCTTCACGAGCTGGGTGGATATTTAAGTCAAAATCTCCCTACAAGGTACACCGAATTAGGCCAATAAGAAAGTCGAATCTTGAACCATGTCATGCAATATGAACTTTGAATCTGTACCAAAAGACGAAAAATCAATGACAACAAAAGAATTTATCATCAAATTTGGATAATCTATCTGTCATGGAGAGTTTCTGATTACCATCAGTCAGAAGATGATAACAATTGCGCACAATGAGCTAGAAGAGATATCAGTCTAGCAAAATACAAACAACAGAAAGAACTTGAAGTCTTTCTAGATCAAAGATTGAATCTCGTAACAGTGCAACAACAAGAAACAAAATACATTAGAACTATTGGATCTCTGAACCAGCAAAAAATTCAGAAACTTAAGAGAAAGTCCACGAAAACTCAAAGCTCATCAAAATTGAACAATTCCAACAACAATCGGAGCTGCCCCAGTAAGTCAAAAGCAAGAACGATAAACAAAGAAAAGGTTTGGTGTAACAGAAAGTGCAGGAATGGACCTCAGTTTTACCAAGTCCCCACACGGATATTGCGGATGAAGGATAAATGGCGGCTCCTCTGGTAGACGTTTCTTGGTGCAAGTCTTCCACTAACTTCCTTCTTAATGAGTAAATATATTTCTAGTGTGTTGGGAACTTGAAAGCAACGGCGTTTTGCCGGACAACATTCCACTCCCGGGCTTTTCGCTTTGGGTGTACGGGGCTTGGGTCCATCGTTTTCGGCCTTGCCGAGGGAGGGTTTAACTGTCCCCCTAGACGTTGAAACCATCTCCTGCTTTTTTCTTTTTTCTTTTTTCTTTTTTTTTCCCCTTTTACAAGTTTCAAGTTCTTATGTTTTAATATTTTTACAAGTAAATAATAACTCGTACGAATGGCCAAAATCATACCTCATTTGTATCTAAGACATCATCCGATATTTTATTATGTTATTAGCTCAATTTTTTATTAATTCATAATTTTCTTTTATAGTGTAATTCACTTGAAGTATTTTTGAATGATATATGAAATATAGTTTTCAAATCATGCTCATCTTTCAACACTCTTATAAGCAAAAATATAGTTGACATAAAAGAAGTGAGGAAAATAATTAATCCAATAAGTGAATAAAAATTGGATAAACAACACTCATATAGAGGATATTATAAAATAATTATTCCAAGATTAAATCTCCTTAACTATTTTTTTTAACTAAATTTAAGCACATTTTAAGATGGGTTACATTCCTATAACTACTGTCCTAACACGTTCACATTATATTCTCATGAACAACCAATGTGTATTTTTCACAAAAAATAAAAATAAAAATAAAAAAGAGCAATTCCCACTGTCTGGATTAACATTAAGGTGTCCTTTTTCTCCCGCCTTTTTTTTTTTCTTCTAAAATTATTCTTAACCCATAACGTTAATCCAGACACAAAACCTTAGCCCGAGTTGACAAATGTAAAATGAAGAGACATTTCATGCGGATTCCCGTGACGTGTATTTTAGTAAACCGGGTCTTATCCTTTACAATTATGTTAACTAATCATGACACCGCAATCGGTGCCGTGGGGGGCCGGCAGATGTCGGTTTCTCATATGGCTTTAGATTAAAGTACGTGAACAAGTTGACTTTTGTGCTACTAAACAACCTCCTTCGGTTTTCGTGTTACTTAGTGGGGCAGCGGTACCTGTCCATCGCGTAGCGTGTCGTGCACGAAGAGTAGGTGCGAAGATGCCTAGTGGCGGCATGCATGTTTGATCGGAGGCATCGGGGTAAGAGCTTGGACGGAGATAAATCAAATATTAACAATAGTGAAATTTCATTATAATAGCAATTACAGCTTCTTCTTAGTTTACATTGTACCGTGATGGTCCGTGAGCGGATGGAGACATTTTAGGGGGATAGGGATAGGGATAGGAACGGCTTGGAAAATAAGGAAAATAAATAAATAAGAAACTGTACACCGGTGGGCGTGAGCCCATTGAATTTGTATCTTGTAAAAAACCACTTACTCATATTCATTTAATGTTCTTAATTCTGACCACGTTTGTGTTGATTTGAGTGTTAAAAGAGTTTCTGCAAAAAATATTATCTAAGACAAAAATGATTCCAATTGTTGAAATCATCTTTTTCTCGGTTGGTTAAAGCCATCAAAGTAATGTAAGTAAGTACTTTTTTATTCTTTGGTTGATTGTTATTAGAAACCAACTAAAAAGTACCAAACACAGAGGAGAAAGTGACACCAAGGGTAAAGGGCCAAATCTTTTTTCGTTGAAATGGCTATCGAAAGAAGAGTTGGCATTTGTGTATGGAAGATGTGGGTTAAAGCCAGTGTCTGTTAACACTACAAAACAAATATTAGCATTACATCTTGAAAGGAGAGAGAGATAGGATTATTCAAAAAAATTCATCTCATAAGTTTGTTGTTGATTTGTGTTAAATTTATAGAGAATGGTACCTCACGCAAAAGAGAGACCTGTTAAGTTTTTCATGAAAAATATAAAAGATTAAAAAGTAATTTATGAATAGATGTACTTATTCAATTAATGACATAAGATTTTGAGTATATTAGTCTTTTTTTATTATTATCAAATTTAACATGGTATCATAATCAAGTTCTTCCTTAGCACCTTATGGACCATTGTAATGACAATACCTATAAAATAAATGACGTGGAATTGTTTTCTAATTAATATGAAGTTGTGTTTCACCTTACTAAAGAAACATTAAGTTCAATTTTATACTCCTTCAATTGTTGACAAAGATTCCATAGGACTCTACACTAGAGATAATAAATTAATTCTCATATAAGAAATGTAAAAAGTAAAAAAAAAAAATATATTATAAAAAAATGAATTTCTTCACTTAATGCATTATAGTTCTAAATTGAATATTGAGCTATTTGTTACAAAATTTGATAATTTAAAAATAATTTCACATTGATTAGTAATTTTTCTCTATACATGACATTGTGAAAAGGAAAAATTTTCTGAAAAACCGAAGAAAATGTTTCGTGAACGAGGCATGACAAACTCTTGTTTCCTGTCTGTTGGTTTATATTGTTTCTTGCAAGCCATTGCGGTTAGTGTTGTTCCGTGGAATAACCTTTGAGTATTTTATTTTTGGAGCATCCCACATTTCAAGTTCCATAACTCTATTAAATATAGCAAGGCAGCGGGAAATGACATCAATTGTGAAAGGGATCTACGAATCTCTCGTAGTCGACGACTTTGTATTTTATTTATAGGATGCACCGTCATGTTGTTAGCATGAGACTAAGACGAGGTGATTTGGGACGGCATTTAGCGATGTCCAGCTGTTCCATTTGGTGGCACAGTTTCAATGATAGTGAAAACCCTTTTTCTATTACATGGCACAGGCATAAGGGCTCAGGTGCAACCAACGTGCCTGTTCGTGGCTCTAGAAAACATCTCTTGCCCTTGGACTTCCAACCTATATTAAAAACCCACTAACTTCCCAACATTTCCAATTGCAGAACTGGCTTTGATGATCCTCAATAATAACATTCTCCCATGCTTAAATTACTAAATTGATCTAATGACACCAAATTCGACAAATTCAGGCAATAAATATTAGATAATGCCACGTCAGCATCACACGTGGCCCCATGTTAGCAAGACTTAAACCAAGTCAGCACCACCTGATAAGACAAGAATAATTCAAAATTATCAAGTTTAAATCTCATTCAAATGTACTTCTTGAATTGGCATTAGCTTGGTTTCTAAATTGTTTCAGGTAGGACACGTTGGCGTGACGTGGTGTCGGTGTTGACCCATAAAAAAGACCTTGTTGAGTATATAAGTAGGTGAGCATGTGTCCATAACTTGTTAAGCCATGATTATGGCTGCAGGGAAATGAACACTCAGCCATGGTCTCACGGCAATGCTGACGGAAAACGTGAGGTCAATGCTAATGGGTTGGGAAGGTACTTACACTCAGTGGGTCAAATTGGGCGGGCCACGCAAGTGGTCATCTTTTAATTGCTTCAAGGTCCAAAACGATTTATAAGTTATTGGACCCGACCATTTCGTAGCCAATTTTAAGAGTGACTAGCCATATTCTAAGAGTTAAGAAGGTCTTTGCACAAACTATTTTGACAGAAATTTAGTATACTTTAAGGAGATGATGTAGTCACCTTATTTATGTGTATTATGGTTTTTTTTTTTTATGTATTGGAATGGCATAGTTGATTCTCAGCATTTTCGTTAATATTGAAAGGTGTGTTAGTAATTTAAAAATTATGAAAAATAAAAAGTAAATTTCAAAGCCAATAAAAAAATTATTAGTAATTTAAAAGTTAAAGACCATTTAGGAAAGTCGTCCGGCACAATGTTAAAAAGAGTTAAACGGGCCGGCCTGTAGCCAACATCGGTCAGACCCAGCCAATGTATTAATGTCGGCTTAAACTTTGGGCCAGTCTGTAACCAACATCGGCCCAGACCCAGTCAATGTGGATCTGGCTTCGAAATTAGAAACGCGCCTATTTAGGGTCCCACGCGTCCCTCTGACAGTTACATTTGTTTTCTGTCTTTCTTGCTTTTCAATCTGTCTGTCTCTCTCTCTTGCTTCTCTGCTACGATCTGCTCACAGTCGGTTGTCCTCGGGCTCTGTTGCTCCCTCTGCGCTCGTCCTCTCTCTACGTGACAGGTTAGCTTGCCCACTTATGGAACTCCAAGTTTTGCTAGGGTTTTATCTCCTTAGGGTTTTAAATATGGAATTCCCTTGTCTTGCGATCTTTTCTATCCGCGACAAAATTGGCGAGTGGTCGAATTTCTTTGGGATTTCGAGCAAGTGCATGATTTATTTTCGTCAGCCGTTGGCAGATCACACGATAACTCCCGGGCTTCGTTGTGTATTCGAGTTTCCTATATTTCCTAGGGTTTAGTGGGTTGATCGGAATTTAGGAAAAGAAACGTCTGAATCGTGAAATGGGCGAGCGACTGGCTATTGAATTTGAGTTTTTCTTTACTGGGGTTTTCTGTATGTATATATATAACGTTACTCCACGTGATGAAAATTTGGGAATTCTCTTCACGATCGGAGCCCTGGATTTTTTCATCTAGGGTTGGATTCGGCAAAAGGATTCCGTCAGGAATTGGGGAAGCAAACCCTATTTCCGGAATCAATTTAGATTTGGGACATTTTCCGAATGCGGATTTAGGGTTTTGAATGATTTGAAGGCTGCTGAATTCTTTGGATCTTCTGCCAAGGACATCTGTTGGAATTACCTTCTTCATTGAGGATTGTAAAGGACTTTATTGAAATTGGGGCTGGTAATTGTCTTGAATCTTTGGACATGGAAGGCAGATATTTAGTTTGGGTTGGTTTGTTTGGAAGGACCTCTATGTGGATGAGTTTGTTCTTTACTCTATTTGATGTTATTTTTGTTTCATAGATGGCCGCCAAGACAGCAACAAGGTCGTCGGTTTTTCATCGGTTGGTAAGAGAACCCGGAACAGTTTTGCCCAGCAAAGCTGTTTGCATATTCTGGCTTAAGGGCAAATGCAATAGGAACCCATGTAGGTTCCTTCACAGTGAACCTCCAGTAGTATGCGGAAAAAGGCAGTCTCATCCTGAGTTGTCTGGTCCCGAAAGAAAGAAGCCAAGTTACATTAGGTACAAGAATAAATTGGTTTTGGAAAAGTCACACGAAGACGTTGGTCCTGAAGATTGTAAGAGGGAAGCTCTGAAGAAAGTTTTACCTTCGAATATTGAGGAGGGAGGATCCAAGACTTTAGAGGATGCTTTTAAGAAGTGTTCTGAAGATATTTCATGTCATCGTGAGGAAGAGTTAAACATTGAGGCGGGAGAATCCAAGACTTCTGAGGATGCTGTTAAGAAGTCTTCTGATGATATTCCTGGCCATCGTGTGGAAGAGCTAAATATTGAAGAGGGAGGATCGAAGACTTCAGAGGATGCAGATAAGAAGTCTTGTGATGATATTCCTGGCCATCGTGTGGAAGAGTTAAGGACCTTGGCATTCCTCCAAGGGCATACGAAGGTAGCAGTGTGTTTATTTTTCCTCTTACTCTGCAACGTGCTTTCCTTTATGTCTTTTCTTTTTCTGTATTATTATTGTTATTATGCTTCTTCCTTGTTGTTGCTGCATTGAAAGAAAATAATTTAGTGTATGAGAATAAACTTTCTAGATACATAATCTGCATTTTTTGTATGGTTCTTCCAATATGTATTTATTGTAGTAGTCACCTTGTTTTTGTTCATGACAAAAGAACAGAAGGATATTGCTAGTTTTTGCATACCTGTAGAATTTTTTCCAGTTGACTTGTCTGATGTTTAGCTTTGCATTTTAGTTGCATCATAAAAGGTTTCTTGGTTATTCTTCTTTGAAGCTTTGAAGCAAAACCAAGGAAGATTGCTTGAAATGGCCACAATTTCGGTTGTGGCTGCATGAAATAAGATAGCGCAACTCTAAATTTGAGTTTTTTTTTTCCTTTTTATTTATTTGTTTGTTTGAAACAGCATAGTAGGCATAAATACAAGCATCGATGTGGACATACAGCGGGGCAGTATGTGTTGAGAAAAGAAAATTTGGAGCAGAAATAATACAAACATAGTGAATCTTTTGATAACAAACGTACACACATATATAGCAGAAAGTACCAAATACACGTTTATGATGGTCAGCAATCGTGCTTAATCACCGGATGAGGTTGACAGTTGAATTTTGTTTCCTAGTGCAGTGTAGGAGCAAAAATCAAATTTTGGCATTTCTAATCTATTTATTGATGCAAAATCATTATCATTTTCAATTCTCATTCTCATATGTGCGTAAGATAATACTAATTGTTGTTTTTTAATCAAAATCTTGAAAAAAGCTTATTTATTACTGTTTTGAGGACAGGATATCGTGGGGATTGCATTTGCCGGAAGAAACTACCTGCTTTGCTCAGGCTGTAGTGATGGAACAGTTCGGATTTGGGACTGCACTACAGGACAATGTGCTCGCGTTGTTGACCTTGGCATGGAGATAGGATCGTTTTTTAGTGAAGGTGTATTTGTGTTCATGGGTATGCGGAATGTTGTTAAGGTAAGCTCGGAAGCCCAGTAAGTTTTTGCTTTCTTGCTTTTATTTTTGAGCCATTGTTGCCGTTATCATTTAGCATAATACTTTGAGATGTGACCTCAACCAGCACACTTTGATGATGTGGCAGGTGTGGAACACCATGTCTAATATGGAATGTGATCTAGGTGGATTTACTGGCATGATCTATGCCATGGTAGCAACTGATGATACGCTTTTCACTGGAGGCCAGGTACTCACCGTCTTTACCTTTTGAATTTCTACAAATTTGAATAAAAATATCTTATCACTAGTTCTTATTCTGGTATCTTTGGATCATTGACCTTTTTTAATTTGCTTGTGAAACGACACATCTCTCATTGTCATGATAATTCTTGAGACTTAATTAGATTTTGAAGGTTCAATTTCTTAGGTGTGTTATTTGTAATGCCTTTATTCATATACGGGTGGAACTTGTTACTTTGCAGAACCTTCATGTTTGTGGTGTTATTTCTGTAATAATGTTCTTTGTAAATCACAGGATGGCATTATCTTGGCATGGAAGTGCAATATTGAGGCAAATGTCCCGTTTCAACCACTATCATCTCTTCCCGGACACACTCATGATGTGGTATCTCTTGCTGTTGGACACGCCTGGATGTATTCAGGCTCCAAGGACGGTACAATAAGGGTAAGTTTGTCTTAATAAGACGAAGATTTGCACTTACATATCTTTTTCTCACTTTTAGTAATTTGAAAAGACGCAAGTTTTTTTTTACTAGAATAAATATTTATGTATTCTGTTAATTTATTTCACTTTTGATAGCCACAAATTCAGTTTCTTGTAGCTGGTCTAAATACTGCAAGCATTATAGTTGGTATTCTGTGAAGTTCTCCTCACTTTCTATACCTAAAAATTTGGTTAATTTTAGTTGATCGGGATGCTCCAAGCTAAAAGTTAGACTGACTTCTGATTTCATTATATATGTCGATATATGGATTGCGAGTGGTTTGCACCATGTGCCCATGATTCTACACTTTATGGGTCCTGTTTAGTACGGGTCCATTAATATGAGTTTGCACTTTGTCTCCTGTGCATATTGTCCTGGTTCAACATAGTTCAGTGTAAATGTGCACAGCGCACAGTGTTCACTTATGCTCCCAAGAAATTTGAGTTCATAGGTTTGAAAATTGTGCTTTTGGTGCTGATCTTTTGTTTTACCTAATTTATTGTGCACTGGATGATTTGTTTTTTCTTCTTTACAAAGTAGGAGGTGTTATAACCCTTTTTGCTTTTTTTTTTCTTTTTGAAATGGAGGGCAATCACGTTGTTTTGTTATTCATGCATGCTTGAGCTTGTCATAATTGTGTTTGCTGATCAGCCGAATTTTACGTTAGAAACACTTGTAAATTATTTGAAGTAAGGTTGCTTCATTTAACCTCAATACGATGATTTAATGTTGTGAATTGCTTCTTTAATAATTCTTGATTTTTTTTAATTTCTTTTTTCAGGTTTGGGATCACAAAACTTTGGAGTGTCTTATGACATTGGATGATCATGCTGATGCTGTGACATCTCTTATCTGTTGGGACAACTACTTGTTTTCTGGTTCTTTGGACTGTACAATCAGGGTTTGGGGTTTGGAGGAGGGTCTGGAGGAAGAGCTTTGCTTGAAAGTAATCCATATACAAAATGAAGAACATGTGAGTCATTAGGCACCTCTATGGTAAAAGTTGATTGTTGAGCAATTTGTTGTTTCATCCTTTTTTTCTTTTACTTGGAATTTTTATTTTTATTTTTATTTTTTTATAGTAGTTTGAAAGTAATCTAGTATTTTTTGAGCAATCTTTTTATACTTGAAAGTATGTGAATAGTTGAGGAAATGTTCATAACAAGAAAAGGAATGAAAATGTTCACAATACAAAAAAGAGCATTGCATTAATTGCCATTGCCACTTTATCCTTATGTTCGAAGTTTTATACACATAACAATTGGAATACCATCATGCATTTTAGGGCTAATGACTTGAACATTTTCAAAATGAATATTTTATTAGTTTTTTCTTTAATTGTGTGATTTTTTATCTAAGAAAGTTAAGTTGAGTTTATACTTATCTAATGGTAACTTTGAAACACTTTAATTGATTGCATGATTTTCAATGTAACAGGGCATTCTTGCATTTCGTGGGATGACTGATGGGAATGGCAAACCAATTTTGTATTGCTCTTGCGATGATGATTCTGTTCACATGTATGAATTGCCATCGTAAGTATACTTAGCTTTTTGTAACTCTTTTTACCTGGAAAAGAAAAGTAGTCTTTCTTTTGTCAATGGCTTTTAACATTTTATTTTTATTGTTCCAGATTTGTTGAGAGGGGCAGATTATTTTCCAAGCAAAAAGTTGGGGCAATGCAAGTAGGTCCAGACCATCACGGACTCTTTTTAACTGGAGATCAAACTGGGTTGATAACGGTTTGGAAATGGTTGCCCAAATTGAAGCCATCAGACCAAGAATAGCTTGAGATATTACAAACTGAAATGTATATACCTCTCATGGTGCAATCATTGAATGTTTGAATGAAAGTAATCCTTCGAATAATGTTCATTCTGCCAATCAATGTGTTCATCGAAATTTTGTTTTGAATTTGACTAAAGAATGAATTTCATAGAAACAATGTCGAAGAAACTTATTGATTTTTTTTTTCGGAACACAAAAAATGTCAAGTGGGATATTAGCTTTTAAAAGAATGTCATGAGAACTTCAAGGAATCGTTTCTAACAAAACTCATAAAAATGTAACGACTAAATAAATTTAGGCATGTAAAAAAGTTGGATCACGTAATTGAGTATGGCGCTCAAACCATTGCTTCATAACACTTATTAAATTGTTTACTACTTTTTGTGCATTGCAAAATTATTGCAACTAGGTAGGTCTCGCAGGTGATGGTCAAATGCCTCCTCCCTTCACGCGTCTCCTCCCAACTCTCCCCTCTTCCGTTGAGGCCAGCCACTTGCGGCAGCCCCTCTTACTAATTAAAGTATATTTTGAGGAAAATATTTTGAAGATAGTTTTTAGCCCAGATCTTCATCCAATCATTTTTCTGTGCATTATTCGTCGCAGCAGATTAGTTTGTCGTGTATCACTTACTGCAGCAAAATAATACGTCGCAACAGAGAATATCAACTATGCTAATTATAGCGGCGATCCTAAAAACCGACACAAGGCATGAAAAAGCCATAACCAAACGATGTGAAAAGCTGCATTTTAAAATGACCATTACGACTCATTTTGAAATCTTGGAGTTGTTTAGCAACAAATACTTTCATTCGGTTGAAAAACGAAATACTCTCTTTCGGTTTGAGCAATTTTCTTTTATATTTGGTTAAATCTTTAGCAGAACATCTCGAATACCGAAATTGTTTCACTTCAAGCTTGATACTTGCATTATTTATATGTAATCGATTATTTGGATCATACTAGGATTTGGGGCTTTCAGTTTAGATCGCTTCTTTGACAAAATTGTTGCGTTGTTAGGAATTCTTTAGTGGTTTGGAGACACTGGAAGTATCTTGATTGTAAAACATTTAAGAAAACTAGAACTTGCTGTAAAGAGAGAGTGAAGAGGTACGATGGGCAGTTTTATTTACGCAAAGTTCATCCTTTAGAGCCATATACAAAAGTGGTTGACCCTTACACGTTTATATCAACGGGGTGACTTTTCATCATACAAAAGCCCATTACATTTTAACACAAATTTCTTCAAAGACTTCACGTAAGCCTTGGTCAATTGCACAATCCCTGGGATACGTCCAAACGCAGAGGCTGGGTCGACATGAGTATTGACTTGGAGAAGTTTTTGATCATTCATCCACGAGATACAGATGACAGTTGAAGGACTCACCACTAGCCAGACGTCGCTTCCTCTTTTCAAAAAGCTACGCATCTCTCTTTTTTGCTTTGGTTGACTGGTTCGACGTGTTGCCCGGTTCATACTTCCCAAAGACTGAGGTGACAGAAGATAAGGTTTGAGATGAATGGAAAGGTAGAAAAACAGCAGTGGGGCTACCTAAAGTTTTCACAGATAAGGCCTTATGCAAGCGAGAGGCGGATGGTATGACCAAAATATAGACAAACTTTTTAATATGGCTGCACTTGTCAAAATAAAAAATTTTGTCTAATGATTGCTAATCGACAAATTCTGAGCGAGGAAGAGGGACTTTGTTAGATTAAAATTTCAAGATGCTAATAGAAAGCTCTCAGTAGCATTTAATTTACTTGCCCTCTAAGTTACCTACCTTTCTAAATATTCTTGATTGTATATGTATTATCCGTTTATTATTTCTTTTATTTGTATTCATCATATGATTGATCATAGACTAAGCTTATACCTATATTTATAGTGATAATAATATATATTTTATTATCATAATATAATGTTACAAACTTATGGAGCATGAGAGACATCAAGCTTATAGGGTATTGGTGGTTGTTAACGTACAAAAGTAAATGAACATGTCATGTTAATAGGCTTAAGTCTTTTGATTGGATGATTAAATTCATCATAGTTGATATTAGAGATAAGTCCAACGTCTTAGTTTTGAATAATGAAAATGACTATGGAAAATTGCTACCATAGTTTTTACCAGATCAACTTTCCATATATTCCCGACTTGACCAGTCGGAAGTAGGCAAATAGGCACTACCATTTTACACGCAAACATCAAATACAAAACAGCTTGTGAAAGTGATCTTCCCTGCCTATCCAATCGTGGAATTTCACCAACATAAAATAATAAACCACCAGAACGTAAATATTGCATACAGACTTCCTTTTCGCTCCGCTTGGCTGCAGACTTGATCCCTTGTGAAAGCCGAAAACCTAGAGAGTAAAGAAGCAGTTAACATCGACTGTTTCGAACATCGAACACTGTCTCTTATTCATTCCAGTCCTATAGCGACTCCCCTCCCTCTTTAGTGTATACTTCACTTGGAAGAAGATGGCAGAAACAGCAAATTTATCTCATTATGAGATTTATTTCATCAGCTTTATTTTATTCCAAAAGCCGGCCCCCCTGATTGTCCTAATTTGAAGTCACAATCGTCCAAATCAACCTACAGTCCAACTATAATCAAAATTTGACATGCCATGAAAGTTCAAATGGGTCTTCTTTTATCCATGCTAAGGAAGATCAAACAAATCTAATTATAGATTAGCATTTCGTGAATGCCCACGAATGGAGCTTCGAAACAAGAGTTTTACCTTTTTCCTCTTTAAAATGTCTTCTTGACGTGTGGGATATGGTATTTCTTGTTTCTGTCACTGACAGGTGACGAAATGAGAATCTTGTCCAAAGGCCCCAAGCATCCGACATGCTACTTCCAGCAACTTTCCTGTGGACATTATGGATATTGAATTATAAACGCACCCGTATCTTTTACATTAAAAATGAAAACACCTAAAGAAAGCAACTTGTGAACTTCCTTTGGTTCATGAAAGCAACTCTCCACCAATGAACAGGTACTTAAAAAAATCTCATAAATGAATAATCGTCAGGCCTATCAGAAGGTGTGAGATCGAAGTATGTAATTGAAAATTAGAAGCATTTAATTCATGAAGATGGATGGAGCAGACTTCATGGCATATGATTCCTCCCTGAGGCTGCGTTGGGGGAATATGTGAGATCGGATGCAGTTCTGACAGCTAGAAACGAGAAAGCAGGATCTTGTAAAGGAAGATCTTGATATCTAAGGACTGGGACAAGTGCAATCCTGACTCAGTGGTCTTGATTTGATTTGGAATCTCCAATTGGGCAATAATAATGGTCAAATTGTGATTAGAAAGGGATACATAAACAAATCATGCTGAAGGAGTATTTTATGCAGGAAGGAACTTAATTTATAAGAAAGATAGATTAAAAAAACATGCATGCAGTTGTTGGTTTTGGACTAGGAGTTACTTAAGATTCCAAAAACATGTTGTTCTAATTTTATTAATTATAGCTAACAATACTATTCGAGCAGTCTTATGTTCTAAACACAACCAATCTATCCAAGTGGCTCATGGAAAGCTCTTCAAACCCCCTAAACCATTTCTTTTCTACATGACAGCTGATCTGTCGAATTGCAGCCGGAAAGAAGCTTCTGATAGTTTAATTGGAAGGGAAGCAACTGATGCTTATCTCATTGTTCCAAGGTCAATAGCATATATAGCAATAATGACAATGAACAATAACTGCGGAGTATTAACTAATAAGAAAGCAAGAGCTTACCAAACCTTCCCAAATAAACAATGACCATAGGAGTTGAGATGTATTAATCATGATTAACAAATTTATGGGTTTTCAACTTAGACTTTTATCATGCGTATAATTTGCTTGAGAATCAAGAAAAGCATAGCAAAAATCCATGACAACTCCGAAATACCCATCCTGTTTTTCTTAAAGACCAGCATCAAAAGGTACTGGGTTGGCTTTTTAGCTTGTTTGATGCAAAAAGAACAACTGATACCCTCAGCACTTTGAGCATTTCAGAACCAACCTAACCCCATGCGACAAAGGTAAGCTGGGCCAATTGGGCATAAACGACACTAAGTTCCAAATAAGACCAACCATGCTGTATGACCGACACTGACCGCCGACAGAAATCCGCGGACAACTTGCACTAATGCATGTTGTTTCCTCAAAAAGAAAAGGAAAAAGAAAAATGAATTCTACCTAAAAAAAATTTAAATAAAAAAGGGAAAAATTTGTGAACATACCTCGCCTGGGTTTGGCTGCAACCTTGACCCGCGAAATAGATTTGGTATCTTCTGCTTTGTTTTCCTGAACCGGAAACAGAACCCCGTCAATCCCTTGCACCGAAATCCTCCCATCAGTGTAAATATCGGGATCGAACAGGTACGCCGACCCCTCTCCCTGCCCGAACTTCACCGACCCATCTGACTCCTGAGCCACCACCTGGTGCGGCAACCGAAGAGTATCGTACTTTATCTTTCCGAACCGGCGAACCGCGTTGTACATGCTTTCCTCTGTCTGATACTCCGGTACGATATGATAATAGAGTATTTGCTCCGGCGCCCCCGGTTCGATCAGCTGGTCTGTCGTCAGCTTGGCCATGGCCTCGTCGTTCGGAGCCAAAACGGTTAGCACGTAGCCCTCCGAAACGAGCCTTCCCATTTCCGTTGCTAGGCCTGTGAGGTTCACCAACATATCGGCTATTTCGTTGTACCCACCGTACAGTATAAGGGTGTGGATGAAGTCCTTGACTTGCCTCATTCCGTTGAAGTGGTGGTGTGGCCCGCCGGGTCCCGGTGCCGGAGCAGGAGCCAAGGACGGACCCGGTGCCATGGCGTCGTATATTGGGAGAACTGGCGGGGAACCGGGTTTGCTCGGCGGGGCCGGTTTCTTCAACCGGTTCGTTCTGGGGTCGATTTCCGGGGCACCCTCTGGTTTGACGGCCGAAATCGCTCGGAGGCTCCGGCGATTGTTGAAGTCTTGCTGTACGGAAGCAGGGACCAGTAGCCGCTCTATGCCGTGGATCAACCCATCTGGACGGTTCACGGCGTGCGGTTGCGTCACCTTCGCGGAACCTACAAACTTCTCTCCCGAACCCTGGCTTTTCAGCTCGACTTGGTTGTGAGCGAGGGAATCATGTGCGGACTCAGAGGCTAAACCTGGCCACTGGTCGAACCCAATGCGTTTGGGGACAATGTGGGACAACAGGAGAGTCTGCAAGGACCTGAGGTTCCGGGGTTCGAGGAGGAAGAGCTTGAACTCGGGGTCGAGGTCCCGCTCCAGGGCCTGGTTGATAGGGGCGAAGATGGTGATATTATGCTGACCCACCAAGTCCTCGAGGGTCGGCAGCAAGAGGGCCTTCTCGACGAGCTCGGCGAGCTCGGTGTAGTGGGAGTCGAGGAGCGCGACGAGGACAGAGTTGGAGTTGATTTGAGAGCGGTTTGGGTTCTCATCTTGTGATGCATGGACGATATCAAGATCGAAAGAAGCGAGGAAGAAGAAGAAGAGGAGGAAGAAGACGAGCCTGGGAGAGAGAGCCATGGTCGCAGAGTAATGAATGGAGTGGTGTAGTGAAGAGGAAATGAATTTAACGCAGAGCTTTATTCGCTTCAAAGTCCAGTCTTTCTTTTCCCAAGCGGTGTCAACTTCTACCATGGAACTGTTGGGCTTGTGCTTTTATTTAATAAACAACGGTTGGCGAATCTGACAGATCAGGTAAAGTAGTGGCCACCATATTTGGTGGCCGGTAGCGCCGTAAAATGGTAAATTCTGACTAATTTTTAATTTTTTCCAAGTTTTTCGCCTCCAAAGTAGAAGGATTAGATGGACAACGAACGCGTAAGGATACACTGTAAGAATCCAGACCCACTCAGTGTTTCTACCGTTGGTTCGATTCACTGTCTGTCAGATGGGACACATATACTTTAAAGTACAAATGAAAGGCCTTGGAGAAAGTCCACAAAAAATTATTAAATTCAAATTATACTAAACATATGGCTCAAAGAAAAATTAATTTAGATATAACGTAGTTTTTTCAAAGGGTGAATGCGGGACAGAAAAAAGTAGTAAAGAATGTCATGGATGAACACGTGGTGACAATATTTTAGTGAATGGGTGCTACTGATATTGCCAGGCCTTCAAGCATCCGGAGGACAAAGTTGATTTGGGAATTTTGCCCATTGCTTAAATGAAAAGCTAGCTACCTGTTGAGCGTTGAGTGCCTTTGATTTATTTGGAAAGTGGTATGAAATTCTTATTTGAGTTTTTCAGTCGTGTAGCTTGGAATTCACTCATCAGAACTACGCAAATTCTTGCTCCGAATAGGTAAACAGAAATAACCAATGGCCTATAATGATTTGATTTTGATTTTGATTTTGTAACGATACAACATTATGACATGTCCCCATAAGTAGTAGCGTAAGGTTTTGAGCTTGAGAATAAAATCAATGGACTCTTTTCCTCGAATCTCAAATTATTTAGGTCAATCATTTAGTAGTATTTTTTTTTAAAAAATAAATACTCATACAAATATTTGATGTCAAACCTAAAATTAAAAAATCTCAAGTAACACTTACTTTTATTTACGACAAACAATTGTTGACTTCTAGTAATATTATCTTTTGAGGTTATTGTCTTGCAAATATTTTCTCACATATTAAGTATCATTTGCTCAAGTTTATACAAGATTAAATATTTTTAATTTGAGTTTTGATACCAAGTTAAAAAAACCAAATGTCAAACTCAAAAGTTAATTTTAATATAAGACTCTATATCTTGTTCATATAAATGACAAAAATAGATAGGACTGTGGCCTTCAATCAAGAAAATCATTTTTTCTATTAACTTTTTGTTACAATAAAAAAAGAAAGGTCATGGGGAAAAGTTGCATAAGCGTAAGTCTCACATTATACCATAATGATAATAGTAGCTTTCATAACATCTTACTAGATATATTTATTCCCCTTGGCATAATCAACACGGCGCAGTTTAACCATTTGTGCGTTAAATTTTTATTTTTATTTTCCTTAAAGTACTGTTCTCTTGTAAATGGTGGACATATACTCGATGCATTTGGTGCCAACTTTTATGAAAAAAAGTGTTAAAGAACAAAAGGAGTGAAACCTTTTCTTTATACTTTCTTAACTTAATGCAATAGTATATATACTCTATATATATTCCCCAGTAATCAATGCTTTCCACGTGGGTACGAATTAATTCTATAGTCCATCATGTGCAGACTATCTTCTGATCTCAGGTTGGCCCAAACTTAAAAAATAAAAGGACGAAAATACTTGGTCATAAAGCGCCGCCTAACCTAATTTTTGCATCTAGTTTCGTTTTCCCTATTGAATATCTTTTAAGCCACAATCATACACATCGATATCAATAATTTGAAAACCTTTTATAGGCTGTAAATTTTTGAACTAAAGACTGAATGTCAGACTTCCACCAAAGAAATTTATAGTTAAAAGTTTCAATTCATCAACATGCTTTATATTGAGGAGTTTCTTTTTTTGTTAAATAAATATTTTGGAGTTGGTGTTTTGTAGAGGGACCAATGTTGTAGGCCCTATGTATTAATTTGATTTATTTTCTTTTTGGTAGCTAACAATCCGGCATTTCAATAATTCAATATGGTGATAGTGAGACATAAACTAAAACTCAAATAGTTGTGTCATATACCTAGACTAAATAAAAACTATGGTTTATATTATATCTTTCTTTCTTTCTTTCTTGTATAATCCATGAAAACAATATGTTTTATTATCAACATCCTCTATTCAGAAATTAATAACAATATTACTATAGCTGCTGATCCTCTCTCTCGTATCCTGAGTTTATAAAAATGCAAAGTTTCATATCTTAAAAAATATTAAAAATTCCCTAAGACATACATAATTATTTTTTCTTTTGCTCAAATAATATACGTATTTGAAGGCTTTTTATTTCTCCTTTATTATTAAGGTTCCTTATTAAGATATGCACGTATTTTCATTTCTTGACTGTCTATCCTGATAATATAATTTTTTTATGATTAAACTTAAAACTAGAATCATTTTCAAGTTCTTAATGTTGAAAATATCAATTGAGCGTTGATTTATTAATGGGCAGATCATGAGACCTTAAATTGAAATGCTTGCCACAAGAAGGCTAGAAAATCCAGCTTGGTAGCCCATGATCCACATAAATCATCAGAACTTCCCACTACCCAAGACCCGTTTCGCCACCTGCAACAGGCATCGAATCCGGTAGCCACAATCTAGTTCACGACCCACGACAAAGCCAAGCTTGTAGTCACTGTCCATATTCAAGGCTCAACGACCATAATCTACAACCTAAGATTGGGCCTCAGAATCATGACATAGGCTAAGGAGAGAAGGGAAGCCCCAAATCCTCCATTGTTCTACTGAAAACCCTGCTCGATCCTCCTTTTTGGTCTCAATTCATTCCCCTGTTGAGACAGCGGCTAGAAATCTAGCCATTAAAGGGAAAGATGTGATTGGGGGTCAGTTGAGAAGCTAAATCTATAAGAAGAAGCAAGGATATGGAAGTAGGCACAATACTCCTACATACAGAAAAGAAAATCTTGATCTCATGCTCTAAATCCTTCGTTGGTTGTTCTTAGAAGGAAACCCAAGTATCTGAAAGCTTATTATTATTATTATAAATTCAAAACTTACAGACTATACTTTGTGGTATTTACAAAACCCTAAGTTTAGGGTTTTAGAGGTTCCTATCAAGGTCTCTATTTGCGCTCCATTATTGTATTATTTACATTTTCGAGACTTGTATGCTTGTTGGTTATTGGTTATTAATCTATTAGAATATTAGAATGACAGGTGAAATGAGCTTTATGTATCTGATTTTAGCTCGGCTCAATTTTGTACATTCTTGTAGCCCAATGTGTGACGCTCAAGTGAATATAAGTCACTCTTGTAGAACGTTGGTATTGTATTGTGAATACCAGGGTATTATGCCGCGGGTTTTCATCACTTGCGATTGTACTATTGTACTTCAACCTTTCATCTAATTATGCTTTAGTTTCATTATATTTTATACTAAGTTATTGGTGTGAGCTAATAATATTGGGAAGGTGAGCAAGATGATGAGCAGTATTAGAGAATAATAATTCTACCTAATGGCTTGCAATTGCCATCCCTTAATGTGGGTAAGTGGTGAACCTCATCCATCTTGAGAATGACATGGATTTATATAAGAAGAATGTCATGGGCTTTTTCCACATCAAAAGAGCAAATACGACGATTTAATCATATAAGGAAACTTTTATACTCCTTTTGTTGAGTTAACTTTTTGGGATGAAACCTAAGTTTATAATAAATGATATTAGAGATAAATTAAGACTTAATTTGATAAATTGTGACTATTATTCCCACATGTGGGGTGAGCAGTGAGCCTACCAATGCTACTTTACCACTTTCTATTGTTTGGGTTAAAATCATTAAGAGGCAATCTGTTAAAATCCTAAACTGGCTAGATGAACAAAGGAGAGAGTGGCCAGAATTTTTCAGAAATTAGGGAAGAACAATGAAGAACAGAAACCCTAGGTTTGCTTCAATGTGATTTTCTAATTCAATTGATCATGTGAATAATAATTACAATATATGGACAAGAAACAATAAATGAAATTAGGAAAGAAAATCAATTACAATGATTTACAAAGCAAATAAGGAAAGAATCGCCAGAAGGGAAGATCTGTGGCAGCTAGGGTTACGCAGAGGCATCGCGGATGAACCGGGTCATCTCACAATGGAGGTCGGATCCTAGAGCGGGTCACAGATCTCCATTGGGTCGTACCTGCTAATGTGGTGCTGACGTGGCATACGTGTGTTGTACACGTGCTGGTAGGGAGGTGGCACTCAACTTGTCTAACATGCCCCACAAGCTGAAGGGGCAAAATGAACCTGAAGCTTGGTGTTCGGTGAAATCTAATTGCAAGTAAACATGTCGAACAAGTAATATAATGATAAGAAAGATATCGTCCCACAGATATTAGTGATTACTAAATCAATTAATTACTAATAGTTCTAAAATTTATCTAGCAAATCAAATTGATAAATGCTAGATTAACTAAATAAATCTAAGAAAACTAAATACAAGAAATATGTTAGAGCATATGATTTCACCATAATTACTAGATATTAATATTGATTATTTATGCTTGCAAGAAGGATAATATCTATGTGATGGCGGAATCTCTTAATTTATTTACTATCTTATGTCTAGGTATAGCAAACCTACTTAGTTCATTAACTCACTATATCTCTATATGTGAATTGAAACAAACCAAATGCATTAAGATCTATGAACATTCCCAGTTTACACCAAAAGCCACACAAATAATATGGTATATGTCTATCCATATTTAATTTATGGTTACACATTACAAGAAGCAATTGCATATCATCTCCTGTTGGTCTCAAACATGCAAATCAGATCATTCAAGTGGTAGCTAATCACTTAAAAGCATTAAACACAGTAATATATAACTTCACATGAACAAAATATCTTGTAAAATATAATAATCATAAGATTCATACCATCATAATTAGGTTACATCGTAGCTCTAACAAAAATAAACTAAAACATAAAAAAATAATGAGGAAGTATAATAATAAGAAATAAAGAAGGCATCTTGAATCCAAAAACAAGAAGTCTGTCATCCTTTTTGTTTTCTCTTTAAGAAAATTTTGAATTCTTGGCCTCTTTCTTGAATTGTGCTCAATTTCCTCCTCCCCCTTCTTTTGCCTTTTCTCTTCTCTTAAATAGGGTTTAGGTTTAGACCTACTCTTATCCTAGTAGAATTGGGTTTTAGAGATCTAAAATAATTAGGTTTTGAACTCTTAATTTAATTAGGTTTTGAACTCCTAATTTAATTAGGCTTTGAACTCCTAATATGATTAGGTTTTCTAATTATTTAGAAAACCCAATAACAATAAAATCTAATAACAATCATTCAAAGCCTAAGCCCATCTTGACTCTCTTGATCTTGATATTACAATTTTGCCACACAATAAGCATCAGGCTCTCCATGTTCATCCATTTTCTCCTTGCCTCCTTGTGCTACATAAACAAGATAAATTTAGGTAAATAAAGAGGAGTTCAAATGTTTTCTCACAATTATTAAAGTTATTTATTACCTAAAATAGGTAAAATAACTTTATAAAAATAGAGTTATCACTTGGACTGAAGAGTGTGGAAGTGAGCAGAAGAGAGACCTTTAGTGAAGATATCCGCCGGTTGATCAACAGTAGAAAGGAACTGGAGATAGAGTTGACTGCGAGCAAGGCGTTCTCGAACAAAGTGGAAGTCAATCTCAATGTGTTTGGTGGGAACATGAAAGACCGAATTGGCCGTTAGGTAGAGAGCGAAGAGATTGTCACACCAAAAAATCGGAGGGATCAGAGGGAGAGCACGAAGATCATGATGTAGGTATTCAATCCACATAAGTTCAACAATGGTGTCAGCCAGGGACTTATACTTAGCTTTAGTGTTAGATCGAGCAATAGTGTGTTGTTTTCGAGAACTCCAGGAGATAAGATTACGACCAAGGAAGATACAAAAGCCTCCAACAGAATGTCTATCATCACGGTCGCCTACCCAGCCAGCATCAAAGAAGGCATGAAGTTCAGTGGATGGGTTACGGGTGAGAAGCAGACCAAGTCGAGGAGTAGCAGTAAGATAGCGTAGGATATGCTCGACAGATTGCCAATGAGTAATGGTAGGTTAATGAAGAAACTAACAGGCAGTGTTGATCGCGTAAGCAATATTAGGGTGGGTGAGAGTGATTCTACTAGAGGGCACCAACAATGTTGCGGTAAAGGACAGAGTCTTCAAAGGGTTCACTAGTCTAGATTGAAAGAGGCTCATCCATAATATAATGAGTGGAGACAGCTTTAGCATTAACCATCTTGGCACTAGATAGAATGTCTTTAGTGAATTTGCCTTGATGTAGGATAAGACCAGTGGAGGTAGGTTGGACCTCAACACCAAGGAAGTAGTGAAGAGGACCAAGATCCTTGAGCGCAAACTCGGTTTGAAGAACCTAAAGGAGTCGAGAGAAGGGTGCCTGTGGAGAGCTGATAGGGACAATATCATCCACATACACAAGGAGAATCAAACTATAGTAAGGTGTATGGAGAGTGAACAGGGAGGTGTTCGCAGCAGAGATGATGAAACCTAGGGACATCAAAAATATACTAAGTCGATGATACCAAGCCCGGGGAGCCTGCTTCAAGCCATATAAGGAGCAATGGAGGCAACAGACATGAGAAGGGCAAGTAGAATCCATAAAACCATGGGGCTGAACCATGTAGACCACCTCAGACAGATAACCGTGAAGAAAGGCATTAGAGATATCCAATTAGTGAATGGGCCAGCCACAAGAATAAGCAAGGGAGATGACCGTGTGAACGGTTACGGGTTTGGCAACGGGACTGAATGTCTCAGTGAAGTCAATACCTTCTTGTTGGTGAAAACCCTTTGTGACAAGGCGAGCCTTGTAGCATTCAAGAGAGCCATTTGCCTTGAGTTTGACCTTGTAGACCCACTTGCAGCCAATAGGACGAGCACCATGCGGGAGAAGAACGAGAGACCAGGTACCATTGCGAATCAAAGTAGTATATTCAGCATCCATAGCCTCACGCTAGTGAGTATCCCGAATTGCCTGAGAGAAGTAGGTGGATTCAGGGGGATGGGAAGTGAAGGTAGCAGCAAATGCATAAGTGTGGTCACAGGTAATAGTGCGGTGGAATATGGTACCATCTTGTAGACGAGTCACAGAACAAGAGAGAGGAGGGGGTGGAAGGTTAGGAGATAGTCTAGCGGATGGCAGAGGAGTTGGAGAAGTCTCAGGACCAGTGGGGTCTGAGGAGGTCAAAGATGGGTTGGAAGAAAACGTCGATGGGGGGGGAATAGTAAGGTAAAGGATAAAAGGTGAGGGGGATAATTGAGGAGAGACTAGTGGTAAAGGTGGGTGGGGAGTGGCAGTGTGATAGGGGAAGACATCTTCATGAAAAACAGCATCAACAACAGTAAAGCATTTCTGGGTGACAGTGCAGTAGTAGTGGTAACCACGATAACCAAGTGGATATCCTAAAAAGATGCATGCTTGGGAGCGCGGAGTTAGCTTGTGTGGAGCATAAGGTTGGAGATAAGGGAACACTGCACAACCAAACACACGTAAGTGAGAGAGATCAGGAGGATGGTGAAACAACACTTGCCATAGGGAGAGATGTCCAAGAACCGCAATGGAAAGGTGATTGATCAAGGAGACGATAGTGTCAAAAGAAAAATCCCAGAAATGAGAGGGGACTACAGCCTGAGTGAGGAGGACAAGACCAGTCTCCACGATGTGGCGATGTTTGCGTTCAACCACCTTGTTTTGAAAAGGAGAGTAAGGACAAGATACTAATGAATGCCATGCTGTTGGAGGTAAGATCGAAAGGTAATAGACAAAAATTCGAGAGCACCATCACATTGTATAGCCTGTAACTTGTAGAGAAGTTGGGTATCGACATATTTGTGAAAAATCATAAAAATATTTAGAAATTGAGAGCGAGAAGAAAAGTGATAAAGCCATGAAAATTGAGAAAAATCATCAGTGAAGCAAACATAGTATTTATTGTCGTTCAAAGACACTACAAGAGACGGGCCCCAAATATCAAAATGGACTAACTGAAAAGGGGCAGTAGACCTAGACTCGGATGGGGGGTGGTAGTGGCGATGGGCCTTACTAAGAGCACATGTCGTACAAGGGGGAAACAAGGACGACACAAAACTAGTATTAGTGGACTGCAAAAGACGAATAAGGATGTCAGATGATGGGTGACCAAGGCGATGATGCCACAAGAGAAGAGGACTGGATCGAGCGGCTGTGAAGGCATGAGGAAGACTCGAGGCGCCAAGGGAGGAGACGCGATAGAGACCATGATCAAGGGTGCCGTGGAGGATGATCTACCCCGTATGACAAGAAAGAGCCCAAAAATGAGAGGTAGAAAATAGAAAGTAACAATTGTTATCAATAGAAAATTGAGAGACAGATAAAAGATTTTTGGTAATGGAATGAACAACTAAGACATTTTAAGTTGAAAGGAAGGAGTGCGAAGAGTACCTGTATGGGTGATGGGGAGGGAAACACTATCGCCCACAGTGAGCTGCTAGGAACCGAAATATGGAGCAACATTGGAAAGCGGAAGTGGAGTCGGTGATGTGTTGGGAGACACCAGAATCTGGGTGCTAGGATGCTAGGTCAAGGGAAGACGGGGGGGGATTGGGTGGGTAATAATGAGAGACAAGAGGAGGAAGTGTAGTATAATTGGCTTGGGGTTATAAGGGAAGTTGGGAGGGGGGGGTATGTGTATGGGGGGAATTATAGGCATAATGGGCTTGGGGGGAAAAACGAGAATTTGGGCCTTGGGAGGGGGGCATAAAGGCCGGGTTAAAATGTTCGCAACAATTGGTAACAAAGTGGCCAAGTTTACGGTAAAGGTGGCAATAGGGGCGGCCACGATGAGGTCCACGATTGTTGGGCCTATTTAGCCAATTTTGGGCCTACGGGAGGGGCAAAAGGTCGTCTCATGCATTTTGGGCTGTGTAGGAGCTTGTGGGCTGGCTTGCAAGATGACTCGCGAGTTGTCCCATGAGATGGCCTGCGAGATGACTTGCGTGCTGGCCCGCGAGATGACTCATAGGTTAGCCTGCAAGCTGGTTGGCATGCGGACCTGTAAGATGGCTTGCGAACTGACCCTCGAGCTGGCCCATGTAGGGGCTTCCGAAGTTGGATCCAGAGCGAGGCGGGCCTGAGTAACCGCCCTAAGACCTATTCAGGTAGAGGCGAATGCGGCAGTCGCTGTCATGGCAGAGCTGCGACTCTAATCACAGCGGCCTTCATAGGCGAGGAAGAGGCCGTGGAATGCCTCCCTGCTGAATAGATCGGTGGCCGACTCGATAGTGGCGATGGAGGTCGCGAGGTCATTGAAATTGTCACTGAGGCCTCTAAAGAGTTATGCACGGTAGTCGTCTTCAGAGAGTTTGCCGCTAACCACACCAAGTTGATCAAGGAGATCCTTCACCTATGAGAGGAATTTCGTCACCGAGCAAGTACCTTTCGTGATTGATTGAAGTTGCATCTAGATCGTGGTAGAGTGTGTGGAGGACTGCACGATCTACGTGCACTTCATAAAGGACCAGGCCTCCGCCGAAGTCATCATGTCCGTGAGCTATGTGATGACCGTGTTCATGGAGGTGGCCATAAGCTAGCTAAGAGTGGCTTGATCGCGGCTGAGCCAGCGATGAAATTAGGGTTTAGGGTGGTGGCGCTGCTCGGGGAGATTAAGGTTTTGGGGGGTGCGGGCTCGGATCCATCCAAAATCGGGAGGAGTTTCCAAGAGACGAGGAAGGGCATGAGACATGTCTACCATAAGATCTAATTCGACCCATCGAATCGGTTGAACGAGGTGGGGGAAGGGATCGTCGGCGAGGGTGTAGGAGAAAGAGAAAGGGTTAGGACAGTGGAGGAATTGAGGGTTTCAGAATCGGTGGTTGAGGGGGCCAGAATTGAGGCGTTAGCTGAAGGCTCTAGTGATACCATGTTAAAATCCTAAACCGACTAGACGAACAAAGGAGAGAGTGGCCGGAATTTTTCAGAAATTGGGGAAGAACAATGAAAAACAATGAAGAACAATGAAGAACAGTGAAGAACAGAAACCCTAGGTTTGCTTCAAGATATTTTTCGATTCAATTGATTATGTGAATAACGATTACAATATATGGACAAGAAACAATAAATGAAATTAAGAAAGAAAATCAATTACAATGATTTACAAAGCAAATAAGGAAAGAATCGCCGAAAGGGAAGATTTACGGTGGCTAAGGTTGCATAGAGGCGTTGGGGACGAACCTCGTCTTGCGATGGAGATCGGATCCTGGAGTGGGTCGCGAATCTCTATCAGGTAGTACCTGCTGACGTGGTGCTGACGTGGCAGACGCGTGTTGTACACGTGCCGGTAGGGAGGTGGCACTCGGCTTGTCTAACACAATCTTTACTAAAATAGTAAAGGAGGTGAAGTTGGACATAAAAGGAGTAGTCCGATTCACGTATCAATTTCTTTGTTGTTCTTTTGTTTATCCATTGTATATGATTGCTGATTGCTATTGGTTAGGTGCCCATTGACCGACCTAAAGAGATTTATTAATTAATTTTTTGACTAGGAACATCCTTTTTTAAGCTCTATATTTTTAAACATTCACTAGGTGCGTTTGTTTGATGGTTAAGTGTAAATAAGAATAACATAGGAAAAAGAAATAAAATAAATCTAGAAAAATGTAAACACCCCCTACTTTTGTGTTAATACCTTTAGTTTTCTTTTTTTAATCCTAACTACGTCCCTAAGACTAGAATTATTTCTAAGAGTAAAGTACGTTAATAAAATACTGACCCAAACTACTTCATTACCAAGATTAAATAGAATTATTGAATAAAAGTTTCAAGAAAATCATTAAACCTTTTTGTCTAAGACCACACATAAAACAAAAAATCTAAACCTTGTAAAGAAAAATGTCTCAGTTCCTATTTAGATTAACTTCTATGGATGTATGCCATTTCAAGATAATTTTTTCTTTCATTTTATGGTTTTAGTTTTACTGCATAAAACAAAATATACTTTGATTTCACTAGCTTTAGGATTCTAAGTGGAAGTAAAGCCAAACTAATTCCATTAGTTAAAACTAGACTTAATTTCTTCAAGAAGAACTTTATAAAAACCATGGAACTATTGGTCAAGAATCACTGCTAAATTAGAAAATGGTTTTCCAAATATCCTCGTGTTCATATATACGTTGAAAATCCGTTACTTTTTAAGAAATGGTTTTCTAAAATGCAAGATAATTCGTTCACTAGCAATTAATTTTATAAATGATTATTGCCTAACTTAAAAAATGAGTTAGTAAAATATAAACTTGATTATCTTCATTATAAAAAATTTCAAAACATGTTTCACAATGAGAATGTATTAAAAATTATATTTGAAGTTGTTGTTAACTTTTAAATGATTTCATCTTTTTTTAAAAACATCGCAGATGTTTTGGATACTGTCTCATCTTTTAGTTGGAATTGTGGGCTCACTGCTTGAAGAAATAGACAAAAGCAACCGAGAACAGGAAGAAAAAGGAAAACGGGCTTTGACAGCACTCCTGGAATCTCTCCCTGCACCAGTCCTCCCCACTGAAGAAATTGACACAAGTCTGACACTTAATGGACGTGATAAGTCCAGGAAGGTATTATATGCACCCAAAGCCTGCTACGGTCTGATGTATCGGCCCAAGACAACTAAACAGGATGGACTTCAGATGAGTAACAATTCTGCATTCAAGCCATACTATCCAGGTGAGTCATCAAGTCCTGTAGGAAGGATGAATGCTCCACCGCCCACACATCCCAGAAATATGATAAGAAGAGGTGGCACCGTCCTTGACTTATCCAGTGACATAATGTCAAAGATTGTCGGCAATCTTGGAGAGGAAGATATTATCTATTGAACCGTCCTTGACTTATGTAATATGAACACTATGTTTTGTTATGAAGGCTACTCACTATATAAGTGATGTACTAAGCTTAGAAACTGTGTGGTTGTATTCTAAGCCATTTTGCTATATAATATTTAAGCCTTCTCGTGCACTTGAATATTACTTCTCTATACCGTACCTGAATTTATCAAATCCAAGTTGGTATCAGAGCCAACATGGCCCGCAGAAACAACACTTATCCATTCCCAAACACCATCAACGTGAGCAACTTTGTTACAATCAAGCTCACAGAAGGAAATTACCTGTCTTGGATGACACAAATCAAGTCACTCCTTCAAACACAAAGGCTCACAGGCTTTATTACAGGTGAAATACCAAAGCCTAGTCAGACCATCGGGGAAACCGAAAATCCAAATCCTGATTTTGAGTCATGGTCACAAAGTGATGCATTAGTCAAATCATGGATTATTAGCACTCTTTCAGAAGAAGCTCTAGGTCATATTTTTGAACTAGAGACATCGGCACAAGTTTGGGATGAGCTGGCAAATCACTTTGCTCAGAAGACAGAAAGCCGTGAGTTTGACCTACTTTCTCAACTCAACAATATCAGGAAGGAAGGTAAAACTTTATCAATTTTCTTGACGGAATTCAAAGGTATTTTAAATCAATTGAGCTCTATTGGGAAACCTGTCTCAGACTCTGCAAAAACATTTAGACTTCTTGAAAGCCTTGATGTATCTTATGAATCCTTTAAGACTGCAATGTTCAGGCCTCCTATTCCAGATTTCAGCACCGTGATCTCACAACTTCAAGCTTATGAGTCACGAATCATCAGGTATCCTAAAACAAATGTAGCTACATCTAATGCCCCTGTAGAAAATGCTGCATATTCAGCTCAACGTTTCACACGTGGAGGAAGAGGAAATAGAGGCAGAAACTTTCAACCAAGATTTTCATCACAAGGACGTGGTTTTACGCCTACAGCTTACAACAACAACAGAGGCTCATTTAATCAGAACAAATTTGCAAGTAACAACTCAAATGATCTTTCAGGTGACAATAACTCCTTTCCTCAACATCCTATCACTTGTCAAATTTGTGCAAAGAAGGGTCACACAGGTCTTGAATGTTGGCGGCGATTTGATCACTCCTTTCAAGCTGATAACATACCAAAGGCCCTGGCAACGCTACATGTTACTGAACCTAAGAATGATGAGTGGATAGCAGATTCTGGAGCATCCTCTCACATCGTTGATTCTACAGGTACCCTAACATCATTTTTAAAATATTCAGGTTCTGACTCAATATCTGTTGGGAATGGGGAACGAATCCCAATTACACATATAGGTTCTGGAAATCTCAACCAAGGGAGAATAAAATTAAATTCAGTCTTGGTTGCTCCCGCTATTAGACAGAACTTATTATCTATCTCTAAGCTTACAGATGATAATTCTTGCTTGGTGATCTTTGACAAAAATTCATTTACTGTTAAGGATCTGACCACACAACAGAACCTGCTAAAGGGATCTAGAAGAGGAGATCTCTATGTATTGCCAAGTGATCGAACACAAGCTTATCTCACACTTCATCAACAGGCAGCGGATGGCAATACATGGCATAAGCGACTCGGACACTCAAATTTACATATTTTAAGAGATTTACATAAACAAAAACTCATTGATTTGAGAGGAGATATTCCTAAAGTTTGTACTTTATGTCTAGAAACAAAAAGTCATCAGCTTCCTTTCAATATTTCTGTACACAAATCACGTATACCATTTGAACGTATTCACAGTGATTTGTGGGGACCATCTCCAGAAAGGTCTTGCCAAAACTACATATATTATGCAATATTTGTGGATGAATGTACTCGATATACTTGGTTCTACCCATTGAAAAGAAAATCAGATTTCTTTCAATCATTTGTTGAATTTAAGTCCATGATAGAGCGACAGTTTGATGGAAAAATCAGAACTCTACATTCTGATAATGGAGGAGAATACACAAGTAAGGAATTGGAGGAGGAACTACGCTTTCATGGAATCCTACATCAGATGTCCTGTCCTTACACACCAGAACAGAATGGAATCGCCGAACGAAAACACAGGCATATAGTTGAGCTTGGAAGATCATTACTGAAAGAAGCTTCAGTTCCACGTAAGTACTGGGTTGAAGCTTTTACGACATCTGTGTATTTAATCAATAGGTTGCCATCTTCTGTGCTAAACAACAAATCACCTTTTGAGATACTTTATAGGCGAATTCCAGATTATGGTACTTTTCGAATATTTGGATCACAATGCTTCCCATGTCTCAGATCAACACTTACCGATAAATTATCATCCAAATCAGTACCATGTGTCTTCTTAGGATACAGTACTCGTCACAAGGGATACCGATGCCTACATATACAAACAGGTAAATTATTTATTTCCCGACATGTTGTGTTCAATGAGCAGGTATACCCGTTCAAGAATCTTACACAAGGGAATTCGCAGACTGATGAAATTGATTCTGTGTGTAATTCAAATATCGGAAGTACAAGGGCATTTCAGGAACAAAATCAACTCATCACCTCACAAGGACAAGACATGACAAACAATCATGTTACTTACCCGGTACACTCTTACCATGACCTTGCAGGAATTCAAGCCGAAGGAATTGTTACACCTAATATTCAGTACAATGAGGGGATTGACATACTCACCTCACGGTACAATAACCAAGCACAAAATCCGGCAGGATTTCGTGAAGAAAATCCGGGAAGGGAAGAAAATCCTGCATCGGCATTTAATGAAGAAGAACAAAATTCTTTATTAAATATCGGCCCTACCGAAGAAAGCTCTCACATGGTGTCTAACCCAAACCAGTCATCTTCTTCTTTGTATCCCTCTTTGGCTTCATCCTCTTTCCTTTCTGAGCCCGACAAGAATATCAACTCCTTTGAGCAAACTACTTTGCCAACTTCCATTCAAGAACCTACCAGTCAAAGACCAACGGAAACTCCTCCCCGAACTCATTCAATGACGACTAGAAGCCAAGCTGGAATCAAACGTCCAAACACCCGTTATGCTCTGCATGCAACAACCAACATACCACCTACACCAAACTGCATAGCTAATGCTATCTCTCATGCTGGATGGAGGAACGCCATGCTGAACGAGATGAAGGCACTTCAGAAGGCAGAAACTTGGACCCTTGTTCCTCGCACACCCTCTATGAACGTGATTGGAAGCAAATGGGTGTTCAAAACAAAGCTCACACCACAAGGATCTCTTGACCGATTGAAGGCACGTCTAGTGGCAAAGGGTTACCACCAAGAAGCCGGAATTGACTATCTTGAAACGTATAGTCCAGTGGTACGTCCAACTACTATCCGTTTAGTGATTTCACTTGCTGTAATTCATGGCTGGAATATCAAACAACTAGACATAGAAAATGCATTTCTGCACGGGTATTTATCTGAGCCCGTATACATGCTTCAACCTGAAGGATTTGTCAATCCAAGATTCCCTGAGCATGTTTGTCAACTTCATAGATCTCTATATGGTTTAAAACAGTCCCCAAGGGCTTGGTTTGAACGATTTTCTAGTTTTCTGCTGGAACGTTGTTTCCGTTGCTGTGTTTTTGACCCTTCCTTGTTTCTATATCATAAGGGTTCAGATGTGCTTTGGGTATTATTATATGTAGATGACATTATAGTTACTGGGAACTCAACTCGTTTAATCAATGACTTTGTTGATGAGCTTGGTGGAGGATTCCCTGTCAAGGATCTTGGGAAGTTGCACTATATTCTCGGATTGCAGGTGACGTACAACGAAGCAGGACTTTTTCTTTCTCAGCATCAATATACTCTGGATGTTTTGCGGAAAGCTGAAATGATATACAGCAGACCCATCTCAACTCCCATGGCGGTAAAAGATGAGTCTGTTCCTAACGGAGAAAGTTTTCTTCCGCAACCAGGTATCTACAGAAGTATACTAGGGTCCCTGCACTATCTATCACAAACACGGCCTGATATTAGTCAGTCAGTTCATCGTCTCTGTCAGCACATGAGCACTCCACGAATAAAAGATCTTTTTCAGCTTAAACGCATCTTACGTTACCTTCAAGGGACAGCGAACTATGGACTTCAATTTCATAAACAAAGCCCAACAACCATCTACGGTTTCACAGATTCTGATTATGGAGGTTGCCATCAAACCAGAAAATCAACTACTGGATTCTTTATGTTCATGGGAGCAAATCTTATCTCTTGGTCTTCACGAAAACAAGACTTTGTCTCACGCTCTTCTGCTGAAGCAGAATATAGAGCAATGGCCGAAGGTACCGCAGAAGCTGTGTGGTTAATGAACTTATTGAAGGAGCTTGGGGTAAGTCAGTATCATCCTGTTCATTTATTTTGTGATAACCTTTCTGCACTGCATATGTCTGTGAATCCAGTTCAGCACCGACGAACGAAGCACATGGAAATTGATATGCACTTCGTTAAAGAAAAGGTTGCACAAGGAACCATTGTGACAACCTATGTGCCAACCAGTGAGCAGTTGGCCGACATCCTGACCAAGGCACTGCCCAGAGATCGCTTTGAAGACCTGAGAAACAAGATTGGTGTAACCGCACCAATCTTGCGGGGGAGAGTTGGAATTGTGGGCTCACTGCTTGAAGAAATAGACAAAAGCAACCGAGAACAGGAAGAAAAAGGAAAACGGGCTTTGACAGCACTCCTGGAATCTTTCCCTGCACCAGTCCTCCCCACTGAAGAAATTGACACAAGTCTGACACTTAATGGATGTGATAAGTCCAGGAAGGTATTATATGCACCCAAAGCCTGCTACGGTCTGATGTATCGGCCCAAGACAACTAAACAGGATGGACTTCAGATGAGTAACAATTCTGCATTCAAGCCATACTATCCAGGTGAGTCATCAAGTCCTGTAGGAAGGATGAATGCTCCACCGCCCACACATCCCAGAAATATGATAAGAAGAGGTGGCACCGTCCTTGACTTATCCAGTGACATAACGTCAAAGATTGTCGGCAATCTTGGAGAGGAAGATATTATCTATTGAACCGTCCTTGACTTATGTAATATGAACACTATGTTTTGTTATGAAGGCTACTCACTATATAAGTGATGTACTAAGCTTAGAAACTGTGTGGTTGTATTCTAAGCCATTTTGCTATATAATATTTAAGCCTTCTCGTGCACTTGAATATTACTTCTCTATACCGTACCTGAATTTATCAAATCCAAGTCTTTTAAGTTATTATTAAGTCTCATTTACGAGTGAGACATCAACTAGTACTTTCGATTTTGTTGTCGACGACTTGAGCAGATCAATTTTCTATCAATCGTCATGACTATCAGTGCGTAAGTGCTTACGCTTACGTTCCAGCAAACCCGGCGTGATACGCGAAGGAGAGAAGACGAAGAAGGAAGCAGTTGTTGACTGAAGAACGTCTTGTTTAGGAAGATTTTGATTTCTCCTTGAAATTTCTTTGCGACTTTTCTCCTCCCAGATATTTCTTCTGTGTATATATACATATTTGCTGCAATTCTCTGGCTTCACCATCAAGTACTTGTATCTATTTTCTAGCCCCTAGCAAATAATGGAGAAACTGATGGAGAAGGGGGAAACAAGAAGGCATGGCCGTAGGTTGGTGTTTGTGGTCTATCCTTTCCAGGGACACATAAACCCGATGCTTCAGCTCGCCACCGTCCTCCATTCCAGAGGCTTTTCAATCACCATTGTCCACCCCGAATTCAACTCTCCAAGCCATTCAAACCATCCTGACTTTAGCTTTGTGTCCTTACCGGACGGCTTTGTCCAAAATCAGTCTCCCGTCTGGAGACGTTGCGGCCTTTATATCGGCTATTAACAAGTTCTGCGAAACTCCATTTCGTTCGTACTTGGAGCAGATGTTACAAGAAGAGAATCCACGAGATCGGGTTGGCTGTGTTATTTATGATGGATTCATGCTCTTTGCTCAACGTGTGGCTGATCATCTGAAACTTTCCGGGATTACTGTGCGCACAAGTGCAGCTGCCTCGTTGCTTGCCTTCGCCGTCTTCCGTCATCCCGAGGGGCAGGGCTATCTCTCCTATCAAGTTTCGTATTAATCGCTGCTAAAAAAAAGGCATATGGTTCCATGAATCTATCTTCCTTTTTTTTCCTCATATGGGCGCAGTATAAGCATAAAATTCTGTAGTTAAAGCGAAAGGTAAAGTTGTTTTATGTTAAATAGGGGCAGCCAGTTTTAACCAGATCTATAAATAACACGATCTACAAATGCTTACAGATTCTTTGGGTCAACTAGATCAAGTGCCTGAGCTCGAGGCCCTAAATCTTAAGGACATAATAGCATCAAGAGGAGAAAATCCAGGAATATTGGAGCTGAGAGCCATCGTGACAGAAACAACAAGAAAAGCTTCAGCGATTATAGTGAACACAATTGAGTTCCTTGAACAACAAACGCTAGAAAAAGTGCAAGGATATTTCCCAGCTCCAGTTTTTTCCATAGGCCCTTTTCATATGCTAGCTCCATCTGCTTCTAGTTCATTGCTAGAGGAAGATACTGATTGCATTCCTTGGCTGGACAAACAAGCCTCAAAATCTGTTATATATGTGAGCTTTGGCAGCATGACAACCATGGATGAAAAAGAGCTTCTGGAGCTAGCCATGGGCCTAGCCAACAGTGAACTACCTTTCTTGTGGGTGGTCAGACCCGGTTCGGTACGTGGTTCACAATGGGTTGAGCTTTTGCCAAAGAGCTTCTGGGAAAGAGTGGAAGGCAGAGGTTGCATTGTGAAATGGGCACCCCAAAAGAAAGTATTAGCGCATGGTGCAGTGGGAGGATTTTGGACTCACTGTGGGTGGAATTCAACCCTGGAAAGCGTTTGTGAAGGAGTTCCAATGTTATGCCGACCATTTTTCGGGGACCAGCTTTTGAGTGTAAGGTATATCTGTAATGTATGGAAGGTAGGCTTGCGGTTGGAGGGTGTCTTCGAGAAGGGGGAGATCGAGAAAGCGATAAGAAAGCTGATGGTGGAGAGTGAAGGGGTAGAGATGAGGCAGAGAGCACAGAGTTTAAAGGAAAAGGCCGACTTTTCTTTGAGCGACGATGGTTCATCCTACAGAGCCTTGAATGAATTGGTGAAGCACATCTTGTCATCCTAATGAAAGGAGGCTGTGGCCAACTTCAACAATAAGCACGCACGAGATGGTTCAAGTAGGATTTTTTTTTGGTTTAACTTTCAAGTAACTAAGTACAGAATGCTTGAATTGATACCATGAAAGTGCAGATTGTACAATAATTTATGGATTGAATTTGGGTTGATTTGTATGCTTTCTGGTGCCATGGTTGAATCCTTGACCCTCGGCTTTGAAGTGCTACAAACAACTCAAAAGATAAAGAAGTATCGTTAATTTCTTCATGCCCGTTCCATGGTTGAAGTACCATTTGTACAAAAAAGAATCCCCTTCGTTACATGATTTCTTCTTCATATAGGTAGATATAGGATCTATGGAGCAATTACTTAGAAGTAAATTTTGTACAACAACCCTTCCTATATGATAGAAAAGGATCCCATGATCATGAACTCATCTTACCTGGGATCGCAAATCCCAAGTTCTTTTGTAAGAATCTCAAATGAAATAATACGTGGCTAGCCAATAAATTTAAGCCTTGTAGTAAAGTGGTTACGAATTATAATAATTAATATTAAAGTAAGGACGCTTCCCAAGTTTAAAGTCCAATGTGTGCTTAATCTAATCCTTGGGATGTAAGTTGTTGTGAGTTAACAATTCTATTAAAATAACTCATAATTAGTTAATAAGTTTAAACTTTTTAATAAAGTGACTGAAAAATGTAATTCCTTTTAACGTGTTCAGATCCACAACCTCTTTAGGTGTAAACAACAAAAAAACTCTCCATTTAGTGCTTTTTTAGCCTCTCCATACCATGAAGGTTGACAAATGAAAACTAAGTTCATAAAAGAAATAAAAATTTATATTTCTTGGAATTGATAATAAGTCCAAGGTTCTTTTTGGCTTAGTGTTAATATGTCTTGAATAATGCCTTTGGCTCATTTGTATGAAATTTTCTTTGGATCAATGTTGACGAGTAAGTTGTGATAAATAATGTCTTTAAAGTGTCTAATATGTTAAATCTGATTTTCAAAGTTGTATAAGAAATTTATTATTTAATTTAAAAGTCAACTCAATAATTGATAAAATATATTATTATATGAATAAAATTTTTCATATATTTATTTACAATATGAAAACTCATTAACCATATTTTTAACACAGTTTTTTTTACTATGATAGTTAAATTATCTGATCATTATAATACCATATTATTCCAAAAAAAGAAATTGTCTTAAATTAAGAAAGTATGAAATTTTCAGTTATAATAAATTTCTTTATAAAGGAAGAAAAACAACGAAGTATAGATAGTGGACTTATTTAATATGAAGGGAAATTCATGCTCAACTCATATTTAAAATAAAAGACAAATAAATTATTCTTAGACTTCTGTTCGCTTTGATGAACTGATACCTGAACAACCTTCTCTTGTTTCGTTTGCCGAGCCTTGATTTTAAAAGGAATTTCACAAATAAGCCCCGAGTGTTAGGCGGCGGTGGCCCTGGGCTCACACGTAACGAACTAAACTAATCCGGAAAACAGAGCTCTGCCGCAACTCTCCCCAGCCCCGAGTCCTCCCCGACTTCTCTCCAATGGCTCTTCCCCTCCGATGCTCCCACTACAATCCTCCATTGGCTTTTTCTCCTTCTTCTTCTTCTTCTTCTTCTTCTTCTTCTTCATTGGTTAGATTCTCGACCCCGAATTTCCTCCGGTTTAGGTTTCCCGCCGTCCGCTCCCGCTCCAACTACCACCAGTCTCTGACGGCAGTCACCGCTTTACTCTCCGCTGTTGATCCTGCGGAAACATCTGGCAGCCATAGCGAGAATAAAAACCTTCTGCTTGAAGTCAAGGACTTGACCGCCGTCATTGGGGAGTCCAAGCAACAGATTCTCAAGGGCGTTAACCTTACCATCTATGAAGGAGAGGTCGGTTACTCCCACTGTTGATATCTTTCTTCTTTGTTTTCTATTTAGTAATTTCTAGTACCTTTTAAGCGAATTATTTTTTTGGTCGCCGTGGTGTATGAATAGGTTCACGCGATTATGGGAAAAAATGGTTCCGGGAAGAGCACATTGGCAAAGGTAAGTATTTTAATTCGGTGTAAAAGAACGAGAACGAAAGTCACTTGCAACTGTGGGAAAGAAGCAAGAACTAAGAGAAACGAAAAACTATGAAGTGTATAACATACAACTGGTCTGAAAAAGTTTACGCAGAGAAATGCCTAAGTTCTGACTTTAATTTTGCATATTACTCGCTTTAAATCCTTTGCCAATCCGACAATAAGAAAATACTTGTATTCTCCCCCCCAACTATTTAAGTGGAAAAGATAATTTACTTCCCACTGTTGTCACCCGTTTTCAGAAAGCTGCTCAATTTCTTTTCTTTTTTTTTTTTCCGTAGCAAGTATCGGATTTTAGTCATTTTTCAATAACAGGTTTTTGGTTAATTACTAGCAGAATTCATGTGGAACGTCACCTTGGTCCTGATGGATTACTAACAACAAACCCGGAAAAAAAAAAAAAAAAGATATTGGGGGTAGTCTGATGGTCCCTTTATATGGCAGTAAGATTGTCCAACATCTTCTCCAAGAGTTTTTAAGGATGATTTGAAAATTCACCTGCTCTAAGTATTGTAGGAGTGGTTTGACAATTCCTTCAATACGTCTTTACCTTGAAGGTAGTCGGGTACTTTTTCATTTTGGTAAAGTGGGTGGGCCAACCTTCTGGATTTCGTTTGATTGTTCCTCTTTACATCGGAGGATGGTCAGGCCACCTATGTTGGATCACCTTCAAGTTGTTTTGAGGGTAGTCAGAAGACAACATCCCTTCTTCCCTTAAAGATGGTCCAATGATCCGCTGATCCACTGATCCTAAGGGGTTACTACTTCTTCACACTTAATTTATATATTTATTTATTGCGTTTGAATGATTTTTGAAGATATAGTTGATATTTGATATTGCTTACATTAGGCAAGTGACAAAATCTTATGCAATTATCCTGTTCTAAAATGACTAAAATCTGATATTAGTTCTGAAATAGGGTGAACTTCGACTAAGAAATTGTAATACTTCCCTACATAAGTCAATATCAAGTTGCTTTTTTTTCATTCTCTTAGAATTGTTTCCACAATATTTCCTGCATTTCAAATAATTTTTCTATCAATGTATCAGCAAAAGTCATATGAAGTTTTCAAAAGTCCCCTATTGAAGAGGAATTGTTAAAACTAAAATCACTTGAAGCCTTACCATTTTTGAATATGGGCTATAGTATGCAAATTCTCCCAAATTACTAAATAGGAGTACTTCCTTGTTCCTTGAAGACAAAAACGTCTCAGTTACATCTTATACATTGTAGGTTCTTGTAGGCCATCCAGATTATGAAGTTACAGGAGGCAGTGCTGTGTTTAAAGGGGAGAACTTACTGGACATGGAACCTGAGGAAAGGTCACTTGCTGGACTCTTTATGAGCTTCCAGTCCCCCGTTGAGGTTCCAGGTGTGAACAATATTGACTTCCTTAACATGGCTTATAATGCACGGAGAAGAAAACTTGGTCTGCCAGAGCTTGGGCCAATTGAGGTTTAAAACTACCTGCAAGTCCTTTCCTATTTGTTCTATTATTATTGTTGTTCTTTGAAACTCTAAGATTCTATCCATGATGCATGCCATTTCATTACATATATGTTTCTGTCATCCTCTGACCTGGTTTATTACTCAGAAAATACTTATGACGGAAGTTAATAGGCTATGTTTCTTTTTCAGAACTAAGTTTTAATACCTTTGATTTCTGACATCTTAATTATGTAGCAACCTGAAAGAAGAAATATTAACGTATCATTATGCATAAAGTTGTTTCAGAAGCTTGAGAAAAAGATGGCAGTTAGTCTGTAAATTGGGACAGATGTATGTGTTCCCTGTGGCCAAGCCTCTTAGTTGTTTATCATATAACAAACCTCAAATTTATTGGGATTGAGGCTTACTTGACTTGAGTTGAAATATCACAACCATATAATTTTCTGGACATTGTCTTTGGTTTGTTACTCAATAAATGTTTCTAGTATTTATTGGGTAACTAAAAATATGGTTGTCCATTAAGCTTGACATAAGACAAAGGCCGCAACATTTTTCTCTTATAGTTTGGTCTTTGTGAAATTCTGTGGGATTCTCCTTGGTTAGATCTCTTAAATCAAAGAAAATAATAATTGTGCAATATCTTGTCTCCCTGTTGTGTACTATAAGTTAATCAATATTTTGAGAATGCTTTTTTTTTTTTCTTTTTTTTTTTGGCTGAGCAGATATCGGTTTTAGACTTATGCTTCTTTTATAAGGTTGATTTTCTATATATATATCCTTGTGAGTTGTGGAATATACAACTTTGTAAATCTACCATTTCTGATTAATTAGATGGAACATGTTCATAGAGTCAGGTCATGGCTTCTTGCTTACTCAATCACTGATATCGTTTTATCCTTGCAGTTTTATGCTTACATTTTTCCCAAACTTGAACTTGTGAAGATGAAGGCAGACTTTCTTAATAGAAATGTTAATGAAGGATTCAGTGGTGGTGAAAAGAAGCGGAATGAAATTTTACAACTTGCAGTATGAATATATCTCTACTTTGTCCTGTCTCTTTTGTGTTTTTATCTACAATGTTACTTTTGAATGTTGACTTCTTTATTACCTCTCCCATATGGCGGTTTATAACTTTTCTACTTCTTACCCATAGTTGAGCGTTTGTGCTGAAGTTAATAAGTATCATAGTTGGGGCAGTTACTCAAAAATATTTTTTTTTTCATTTGTATCATTAATTCTTTTACATCTATAGCTATGTAAATTAGTCCACTCTCTTGTAGTAATATGCCTTTTCTTTTATGCAGGTTCTGGGTGCAGATTTGGCCATCTTGGACGAAATTGATTCAGGACTGGATGTCGATGCACTTCGTGATGTAGCAGATGCAGTGAATGGGCTTTTGACCTCAAAGAATTCTGTGTTGATGATTACTCATTATGAACGACTTTTAAATGCTGTAAAGCCTACATATGTACATGTTATGGTGAGTCATTTGAATTTCTTGAACTCAAATGGGGCATTTGGTACGGTGGATTTCTATCTTGTTGGAGACAAAAAGTAAATAAATAAAGATCGAAACATGTTATTTTATATATTTTATGTTGGCATATACAAGTCTTTGACCTTAATGTACAAAAAAAAATTTTAAGTTAGCATGAAATACCATGATTCGGTTGAGAGATTTAGCTGAGTTCGTTCAAATAAAGCTGTGGAAACCATCGAGATGAGCATTGTTTGACCCTAATCCTGGCTCAGCATTCAGAGCCGCAGCCTAGGCTGTTTTCTTTACTATGGCTCAATCAGAGCTATGATGAAACTTCAGAGGATTGAATGTCCTCATGTTCCATGAAAGCAGTACGGAGTCTTTCCATCATGATTGAAAAATAAAGGCTCTCCATTTCATTTCTAATACAATTTGGAGAATTTTAACTTATGTCAGCACTTCAATGCATCACATTGCACCCTAAACCTGACATTTTGATATGGTTAGAAATCAGATTTAATTTTCTGTATGAAGTCAGTCGTTGTGCTATTTAAGCAGTTTTTGGTACACATTGTTTTTACTGCTTAATTGTTTAAATGCACGGTTTGTAGGAGAATGGGAAGATTGTGAGGACAGGAGACAGTTCAATAGCAAAACTTCTAGAGGATGAAGGTTATGGAGCAATTTCTGCAGCATAACGGCATAGCAATTGATATTGGTACACACTCTCTCTGTTTGTCTGTGTGTGTTTGTTTCTGTTCATTTTACTGTATTCTTATGAACCCATTCGACCAAATTTTGTGATGCCAATTCTTTTTTGGGACCTGCTTCTTGCATTTTAGGCCTCCTAAACTTCTTCATTTCTTATGGCTGCATGCTGAATTGTTTGCATAGGATACAATTGTAATTTCGAATTTTCTGAACTAATATCTTGAGAATCTCAACACATAAATGAATAGAATTATTTTTAGGTTGGGGTCCAAAGGATTGAGCATTGAAAGGCATTGATGATTTATTTGTGAAGCGGATGATCTGCCTTCCCTATTTCTCATTTACACTAATTCGACACATGATTAAGTGTCTCTTGGATTTTCTAAGCTAAAAGGTTCTTGGAAGCTTAATGGCAGCCGTAGACATGAGAATTTGAATAGCTAATTTTAGTTTTAAGACCGGTCAAATGAATGGCATTATGTCAGATTGTTGAAGTTAGCTCAATATGTTGATATATAATGCAATTATCGCTCATTTATAGGATGCTGCAAATATTTTGAACTCCTATTTTGTTGGAAGTATATCATAAAAATAGTGCATGACTTGGTGATAGGAAGGTGTGCGTGCATTTTTGGTAGTTGTGCATTTTTGTTTAATATATTCTTCTTCGGAGTGCCATTTTTGTTAGGGATTCTGCCTTGCATTTGTGCTGCAAATATGATCATGGTTTTCACATTCTAATAAACTTTTTTTACATCCTTTTATTTAAACTTACTCTTCTTCAAGGTGCCATTTCTTAGTTTCCTTATGCTTATATTGGGATCTTGTACTTAAATTCTTCCATGCAGCGTGGCAGATTACAGTCTGGATATGAGGGGCGTTGCCTGTTGCCAGAAACTGCGTAAGGTATGTTCATGCTGAAACACCGAGTATTACAGTGTTCCTTTTTTGAAGTTTTCATTTAGAAGCTGTCACGAAGGTGATAAACATTTTAATGTAATTATTTGATTAAAGAGCATCGACTGTGGACAGCTTGGAACATTGTCTGTCAAAAGTAAAGCAACCTAATGATGGCACCCACAAGCTTTTATTTGCTAATGGTGGATTAACAACCTCATCATTCATGTCTCGCTCAAAATCTCTGTAGTCAGCCCCAACGCGACACAACTTTAGTTTTTTCGAATGTAGTTAGTCTGAAATTTTCTTAGCAGTGAATATGTCTAGCTGACTTGCAAAACTTTTTGAAGCGCCATCCCATGATTTGATAGCAAGAGTAATTATAATGGACAAATTCAAATCTGGATAATGGTAGCCATGACTAAATTTTTCTAAGAAATCGAAGCAACAAAATGAGTCACCTATAAGGTTTTATTGTCAAATGGTGGACAACATCTTATTTTTGTCTCGTTCAAATATGAGTCAGCCCAAATCCTGCATGACTTCAAATCCGTCAGGGCTAAAGGGATCCGGGACGACTTCATCTTTGTCACCTTCAAAAGGATCAGAAATTTTCTGTGGATACCATTTCACTAGCTGGCTTTGAAGATAATTTTGCGAATTATCAACGCATCCTTTGCTAACTTAAATAATTACAGTATGCTTAAAGATGGACCTACGAACATTTCTTTTTTAACTGCTAATATCAGAGCTTAGATTTACTTGTATTTAAGCCAAACCTCTCTATTTTAACTGGATCACTCAACCACTACCAACGGAGTTACTCAATTCCAATTAGTGTGAGCTGTCAGTAATCAATTATGAGAGTAGGAAAAATCTTAGGTTTTATGTATAGTTAATTGGATAGCTCTTTTATTATGTTTAATGGAAGAAAATATACATGCTCTTCTCTATCTATGTATTGCTTCTTATGAAAAACTATACAGAATAGAAATTTGTCAGAAGAAGTGATATTATGAAATTCTTTGATTAGTCAAAAAGGCAAAATATTAGTTTTTAGGGAACGGCAAACGTGGTTTGTCTTTTGGATTCACACACATAATCTGATATCCTTTGGGGCATGTTTTGTGGATTGGGAGTCGTTTTCTTTCACAAAAATAACTTGTAGGCATTTTTGGGGCAAAAGGTTTAAGAAATTGAACGTTATTTTGCTTGTCTCGCTGAGTCTCAAGACTTAATTGTTTTCTTTTAGTCTTTGATTCTTGCAGATCTTACAGCTTCCTTCGGAGGACACAAGTGCGGAATATCAGAGACTATCTATCTAAAATCTTGGCAGCGTAATTTTATAAATTTGTGAGTGACGATCAGCTACATTTGATGATATTTATGTAACGAGTGTACCTCAATTTTAGACGTCTTTGACTCGTCTCTCAAGGCCTTGTTGCAGAGTAAAGGTGTTTGAAAAATTTTGATATCTCCTAGTTGGATTTATATATGTGCATTCTTTTTTCAACTAGGCGCTGAAAAGAACCAGCAAACTACAATGTGAGTTTTGCATTCTTTAGTCTCCATCTCGCTCTGGGACATCATACACTTTTAATAGTTTCTTACATGATCTGGAATTTCCGACCACAAGCATTTATGGCTTCCTAACCTTTGTAAGGGAAGATGTCATTGGGTTGTTGGCTTGACACTGAATCTTGAAGCTCCTGGCAAGTTTGTTGCTTGCATATGTGGGTCTGATCAGACGGCTTGACCCGATAGAGCCCAACCTTTTCCAAGGCTTGGGTCAGGTGTTTGGGTCCTTCAGTGAAACTAGACACGGCCTGAACATATTCTTTTGCTAAACATTCCAAAGTTAAACATCTCGCTACTACTTAGAGAAATATCAGCCCAGAACCCTTGGGTCTTAGATTATGCCTAAACCTTCAGTAGTAAAGTAACACCGAGTAAGGGCTCAAGGAGTTTCCACAGATTGGGGCTCCAGAATATCGTTACTTTGTGGTGCTGGGCAAAGCCCCCTTGATGGTGAAAACAGTGTATAAGGACAATCAAACGAGCAAAAAGTCCTTGATTTGAGAAAGTTAGGTCCCTAAATGGAGACATAACTGGTGTGGGTGGGAACCAGCATAGCAATCTTGAAATTGAGGCATTATATTTGTTGACTTTGAATGCGGGATCCTGTTAGTACAACCGTACGCTAAGAAAAGTAAATGATTGTTTGACCTTTATTCGCTCAAACATCTTTAGACATGGGTTCTACTAGTACCCGTTGAACCGTGTGGTCTTGTGATTTGTCTGTATTGCATTCTTGGTTCTTAGAGAGAGAGCCGGACTGAGGGGCAAAGCGTGAGGAACAGGTGAAAAGGTGAAAGAGAACCCTAAGAATTGTTTATACGTGAGACCTAAAAGAGTTTTACGAGGTATAATACCCTTGAAACTTTGGAAGATCTGTCTCATTTAAAGTGGAATGTCTCGACTGTGATATTTTTCAAACACATGATGCTCAATTACTTCTGGCTACATAATATGATGTGTTTATTTATTTTTTTTATCTTCCTTTTTATATCTTTCTCTTGTAAGGCTTACGAACTCAACCCATCAAATCTACTTGTTCAATTTAATGTTTGGCGATTAAAATAATACATGCAATGCACAATTGGGGCCTGTGACGCAAGAGATAGCACTTTTTAGTCTTGATGGGAAATCACCATCTGGGCATTCCTGCCCACGAAGTCATCTAAAAATTTGCAATAGTTTCAGAGAGTGCTGCTAGTGATGTTACCAATCATGGAGAGAGAGATATATAAAGAGAATGGGACCAACAGGTGTCAAAGAGATGTCACTAGAATCTCCGCTTGCACAACTTCGATAACTTTAATGTGTAGTTTTCTTGCTTTACCAAGATGAAGATAGAAGTCACGGACCTACCTTCTGGATTTTATATCATGTATTATGCACAGCAAACCAGTCAACATACGGTACCATATCGTTGATGCCGGCATATCATTTAGTCATTCCGGACCATTGATCTTTTCAGTCTGGCGGTGCTTTTATACAAAGTCAAGTCATGAAACTAAATTGCACAATGAACAAAAAGATAACTCCTGCCAATCCTATCCATCCTCCATTCATGCCAAAAGACAATTCTCCAATCTTATGCACTGGGAAAAATAGCTTATATTGTTTCCGAAACTATATAGAGCTTAAAACACTTTAAATATATAGATCAACTCATAAACACAATAAAAGACACAAGATTTTAAATGATTTGGACAATTTTTTCTTCTGTTTATTACCATTGGAGCAACTATTAACCTTTTCTCTTTTTAAGTTTATTTAATAAAATACAAATAATGTTAATTATGAAACCCACACACATTTTTCAACACTCATGACAGCTCCCTCGTCAGTCCCAACCTCGTTCTCTTGATTTTTTTATTGTTAAACTAAACTAAAAGATAATGACAACTAGATACTTTTAGGATGTAACTTAAATAATATATACTTTCTAATTACCCACGAGATAAGTATGGCAGTTGGTTTATATATTGGCCCTCACTTCTACTAACAAATAACCAATCTAACATTACTAATTTCGTAATGTTTGTTTCCAACTCCAAACACATTCTACCACTTATACATATTAAATGTCAAACACAATTTGCTTAAAACAGATTCAAACCCCGCGAGAGATCAAACTTAAAACCATCCACAAAGAACAACAAAAAATATACATACATACTATACATATATCCACACACAAGGTGTGCGCGAAAATGGACCAATACTAGGGTGGTCCTTAAGAGCGTTCTGTCGGAGGCGAGGAGGCCGACGGAATCAAGAACGTTTGAAACCATTCGGCGGTGGCTTCTGGTTCCTTCCTCGAACGTGGCGTTCCATTGTGGAGGTGTTGGACGTCGTAGTAATATAATTCGAATTCATACATTAAGAATACAGTTTCATTATCGAGTTTTTTTAAAAACATCTTTTGAGGTGTAAAAAAAAGAAATCTTGTCTCTCACTTTTAAAAAGAGAAAAAAAAAATTCTTTATCCGTCTAAAGTTCGTTCTTTGTAAAGAAAAGAAGTGCTTTTTGTAAAGCATATTATTGTAAAATAATTGATTTATTTTAAGGAAATACGTAAGAATGAATAAAGATTCAATTTAAAATTAATTTATTAAAAAAAATTAATTTAAAAGTTGAAGGTTTTTTTTAATTGAATTTCACTTTTAAGTATTTTAGCTTTTTGATATAATTATATACACTCTCCTATGTATTAAATGTCGTTGAGTTTAATGTCATATGAGATATAAAAAAATTATACTTAATTTTGGTATTATTCTGAAAAATATAATTCAAAAATTAACTTAAAAATTACAGAATTATTTTATTTAAACTTCACTTTAAATAACTTTCATCCTACGGAAAATGAAAGTTATTCCTAGTACATTTTTCACTGTAGTTTTCCACTATCTTTTCCTCATCTTGATTTCATTCATGTCAGTGTTTGATTTCTCGAGGAATTTTGAGAAACGTTTGAAATGAGTGTCGACAAATACCAAATTCTTTCGGTGCTGATGAGGGTTGAGATAGAAAGGTAGTGTAATACTCACTGGGAAGCCATGGTCTCAGCGTGAATACAGTGAAAAGAGCCAGACGTCGGCCAACCCCAGATCATACAGATCGCAGCCGCTCAAAATAATGAAGTAAGAAGCTGCAGGTTCCATCTATTCCTCTTGCGGCTGTCCCTTTGCAATCTTACAATAGCTTTCGGTAGTTAGAGGCTTTTGGGTTGTTTTTTGGTCGAAACAATAGTGAAATTTGCAAATTGAACTCAAACTTTCATATCACGTCTACAGGATTTTTGAATTTCCTACTAACTTTCCTATTGGCCCTTTTCATAAACACCAAAATCTTGATCCGTGACATTTTGGAGTTAACAAAATAAAATCACTTTTTAGACACTAGAGCTTCGCATGTAAAGTCATCCCTGATCAAGGGATTAAATCGTGTAAATGATTAATCCATCCTTAAAATGCCTCACATTTTGCTTTTAATAAAACATTTACCAACTGACGTACTTGGGATCAAAAGATTTTAAACTATGCTAATTTATTATTAAGTTAGCATGTGATTAGTGAAAATACCTCACTTTATATTAATTGGTTTATGAATTGGAAAATAAATTTTAACTTTTTTTCATTGTATATTTTATTTCAACATAAACATGTATACAACTTTATTTAACTTTAATTTTGACCTTATACTATATATGTATGTATATATATATATATATATTGTGGTGGCCAATCCTTTTAACTTTCTTTTTATATCTTCACTTGTCTCGTGGTGTTTTCTATTCCAATACACCATATGAAAACCATTTTGTTTGAACAATATTGCATATATACAAAATAAAAATTTTAAAAGAAAAAAAATAGTGATCTTTGCATGCCTTGACTTACTTTTGGTCAACTCGGCAAGGATGTAGGGAACTTTCGTAAAGAGTTACAAATAAAGAAAGAAACAAAAGTACAATAAAATCAGATCTCAAACAATAAAGAAGTCCCGGCAAACTAAGCCGCGACAAGTCAGGAAAGTTATATCAAAGTAACACGAAACCTTGGATTACCATATGTAGCTTGAAGACCATCAACATAAAACGTATACGTTTTAATGTACTTTCCTTTTCTTCGTGTACTAAAACTTGCTATTCTTAAATTATTGGGTTCAAGAGTTCCTACATAACTTAAGTCTGTTGAGAACTCTTCTTATCTTATTTCCTAAAAAGGGTGGATTATAGTTCTTGAGATTCAAATAGAAGAATATTGAAAATATATGGTGAGAAAATATTACTTGAGATTCAATTTTTTTTTATAATAAGATAAAAAATTATGATTACTTTTACAATAAAATATTCTATGATTATATTCTTATTATTATCTATATGTATTTTAGTTATTTTTTAACTGCTACGTTGTTGTCGTATCTAAATATAAGAGTGAGTAGAAAATAAAAAATATATCTTTACAGATTAGATAACATAGGCATTGAAACTAGTTTTATGAATTCAAGACAACAACATGTACAGATCGCATTTATTTGAAATATCGTTGAAAACCGATCGATCAAAATTTATAAACAATTCCGATTTTAGAGGAGATTAAGAAATCAAAATAATTTCGATTGGCGAGAGCTTGGGTTTTGGGCTGTGGCTTGGGTTTGGATCCAGTGTAAAGGTTCGGTCCTGAAACATCATTCACGCAAAGGTCCGATCTATGCAGTGCAGAGATGCCTTTTTCCTTTTCCTTTTCCTCGCTGAACTGGAGAGAGTAAAATCCGAAGACTTCTCCCCTGCGTGTCCTTGACTTTTTGGAGAATTTCCCAAAGTGTCCCCTTCTCGAACTAAACCCAGTCGGCCCTCTTTTCCACATCCATTTTGCTAATTTGCAGAGCCTTCTCTCTCCCTCTCACTGCAATCTCTCTCAGATTTGTCGATCGGGAGGCTACCAATCCCCACACCCATGACTCTGATGACTCCACCACCGTTGGATGTAATTCCCTAATCCCTCTCTTCTTCCGTCCCCTCCTCTTCCTCCTCCTTTCCCTTCCATTTAGCTCTGATCCAGAGCGACTTGTTTTGTGCATATCTGGTGAATTTCATCCGTATCTGCGCGCCTGAGGTAGCAGTTAGGGCTCGCGGCACCAGATCGGAGCACTGGTATTGACCTTGGTTTTATTTGGTTTCGTTTTTGTAGCAGCAACAGCAGCAACAGGACGACGAGGAGATGCTTGTTCCGCACAGCGACTTTCCCGAGGGTCCTCAGCCGATGGAAGGTGAGATTCTGTATTCCGTTTTCATTTAACGGGAAGCATGGGTGACAATTGCAGGAAAGTGGAAGGTTTTGTGTTTTTCTTTTCGTTTCTGTTTCTGCCTTGATTGGGGAAGAAATGTGATGTGTGATTGGGCCTTTGTGTTTTATCTGGCTCGTAATGCCCGTGAGAGTGGTGCTCATATGTTTCTCAAGGCCATTGCTGTTGATCGCTTTAGGGCATGTTTTCGCATTCAAATTTTTGCAACTGTGATTTTTACTTCTTATTTAATTCAATAGTTCTGTTTTGTCCTAACCTGTTGTGAGTGATCTTCGAGCATTCATCGGTTCCACTTTGCTTAGAAGTGCGAGGAAACCAGAGGGAGAGTGTTTATTTTAAAAGGTGTAAATTCTTTAGGATTTTGTTCGCAGAAACCCGGGAGTTATTCATTCTTTTTTATTTATTATTTCTTGATCACCTGTTTCTTCTGAGGAAATGACTTTGCTTCATCATTGGGATCATTTAAGGGTTTACTTTGGAGTTTAATTTTTTGGTGATTAATTTGAACCTTTTTTTTTTTTTTTTTTCCCCTTTTGCCTAATCGATGAAAATACTAGGGTGCCATTTTCATTTGGGTGGGGGTGTTTGTGTTATTTGAACATGAAATTTTAAAGCCTTTGATTCAGGCATGAAAGTCATTGTATTGGCTCAGCTGGTCATGTTTATTTTGTTTTGTTGATTTAGAACATAATATTTGAGATCTAACATCTCGTGCTTTGGCTTTTGTACTTCCATTTGCATATGAATGGAGGCTTTGTGTTTGACTTGTTTCTATGGTTAATTATTTTCTAGTAGCACAATCCGAAACAACGAATACAGTGGATGCTCAGGCTGTGGATGATCCACCATCAGCAAGGTTCACTTGGACAATTGAAAATTTCTCAAGGCTTAATACAAAAAAGCTCTACTCTGATATTTTCTTTGTTGGAGGCTACAAATGGTACTTGGATCTCTGCCACTTGATACATTTTTATCTATTTAACCCATGTGGTTATGTATGTTAGCTGATAGTTGTAATCCGTGCTTCATTGCCCTTTGCAGGCGGATACTAATCTTTCCGAAGGGAAACAATGTTGATCATTTGTCAATGTATCTAGATGTTGCTGATTCAGCAACTTTGCCATATGGGTGGAGTAGATATGCCCAGTTCAGCTTGTCTGTTATCAATCAAATCCACAATAAATACTCAATTAGAAAAGGTACTCTCTCCCGTTTACTCCTAAAGCAAATGAATCTTTTGTCTTGAATTAGGACCAATGTGCTTGTCTCTTTGTGATCTCGTATCAAACAAGTGCCTTGGCTGCTCCTATTCAATTTTGACGAACATCTTGGAGATGATTTGGGAATGATATTGTCAATTTAGTTTTGCGCAGCTAGAGTGTCTGCTGATGTTGCACAATACTGATTGTTGGTCTCTAGATCAATTGATTCCTTTAAGAATCAGGCAGTAGTTGTACACAACAATAATCAAAGTTGTACCTTGTAATATATCGATAATATATATTCTGTTTGTGATCTTTTTGATTATGCCCTTGAATTTTTGGATACAGTTCAATAGACCAGTAATAAAAATTGAACTTAATGTGATTGTAAGAATATCATCGCAACCATTTGTATATTTTTAATGTTTTTGTTCCTTAAGGTGGAATGACTTAATTGTTATCTCAGTGTGAAGGAAAGGGGGGAGACATTGGGGAAGGTCAAAACAGAAAATGGGAAGGACTTTGTTGTTCTATTGTTTGGTAAAGGAAAATCAATAGAAGGGGGAAAGGATGCACATTAAGGCCCATATGATCCTTTTTAACTGGGAAGAAAAAAATGGATGGAAGATGGCGCTGATGATGATGTGTGATATATTTTCAATAATAATACTTTTTAGATTATCCTTCTCTCTGAAGTTGGTACATGGATGAAAGAATTTGAAAATCGTCTTCCATTCTTCTAAATTTTCTCCCTTATTAGACTAGGGGAGGTGGTATATATTCTCTCACTTTCCTCTTGCTAAGCACGTACAATGAGAAATTATTTCCTTGTTTCATTATCTATTCTTCTTTGCCCCCTACTTTTTCTGTTTTCGTTTCAGCCAAGTTTAACCCCCAAGAGAACAAAACGAAGAAAAAGGCAGTAATGACTTTGGACATTTTCTCATGCTAACCGAAGCCCTAATGTGGCCATTTTCATACTTCATAGCTTCACACTTCTATCCAGTCAGAAAATTCTATACCACCATTATCCTTACTGCTCTACTTCAAAACCATCCCCAGTGCATGCCTTGGAGTGTACTTGTTAATTTTCAAGTGTTGCTTTGTCAATTTAACCATCGATGCGATTTGTCTTCATAACATGGTGTTAGTGTGTTACTATTTTCAAAACATAGTGATGCATGATTAATAAATGCTTTTGACTATTTGTTGTGAGGGCGCTATGTGGAATTAGTAGTTATGGATAATGGAATATTGTGTTTACCCTCGCCTTATTTGGAGTTGGGGGCTGTTGATTCTATGATGCTTTTGTTATACTCTAATATCCCTTCAACTGGGGAGATGAAAGAGTATGGTGCAAGCAGACTAAGCATATGAAGCTTGTTTTGCAGTTATTTCATTTTGTGATTTGTTATGGTTAGGATTACACAGAAGTGATGTGTTTGAGTGATGAGTTATAGATTGGCCTTGCATGTGTAAAAGTAGTGGTGCTTATCACAATTTACTTATTTGTTTGGTGATGGTTGAGGCATTTGTAAAGATGACCTGATGTTGGAGAAAGGGATTTTGTCTCGAGGATATTTGGAAGATCTGGTGTGCAATACTGCATTGTCTTTTTTTCATCTGAGAAGGCATAGCATTAAATTTTTAATTTTTAGAATTTTTAGTTCAAACAGGAGTTGCCCATTCTTTGATCAATAAGATCATGTTATCTGGTAACTGTTATTGGAAACATTGGTTATAGGATATGCAGAACTTTTTGCTTAATCTTTAAATTGTGTTTGTTGTAACCTTGTAGACTTGGTCTATTTTTTGTTTTACTATCTGCAATTCATTGAAAAAGGGTACAGCGTGGCAAGATAGTAATCAAAGCGGGAGTTCATCTCACATTGACAGTTCTTGTGTGAGGAAAACCTGGGCTGTTATACCAGGACATATATACTCAGCGAGTGTGTCAATAAAAAGGAATATAATGTTGAATGATAGGGTATCCTCTGCTAGTAAAAAGGAGGGAGGGAGGAAGGGTTCAACAGAGTGGAAGCTAATGTTGGTGCAGTCCTTGGCTTTTGGTGCCAGATGTCTTTGATTGATTTTATGTGACAGATTTTTGGTGACATGGATATTGTACATGTAGATTCAGTGATCTAGTTATTGCAATCTGTCATATGTCGATACAGAAATTGTAAGGTTTAATTGAATGTAGCAGGGAAGAAGCTAAGTTATAGTGGGAGTAACTGCTAATTGTAAGTGCTAGAAGATAAAGGATCTTTTGCCCAGAAAATAGAGAATATAAGACACATATTTGTCTATATGTGCTTACTTTTGTCCTTCAGTGACTTAATTTGTCTTTTTGAAGCCTACTTCTGTAATTATAATGATCCCTTTTCATCTTGCAGAAACACAGCATCAGTTCAATGCACGGGAGAGTGATTGGGGTTTCACTTCATTCATGCCTCTCGGTGAACTGTATGACCCCGGTAGGGGTTACCTTTTGAATGATACGTGCATAGTTGAAGCTGATGTTGCCGTGCGTAGGGTTGTTGATTACTGGTCACATGACTCAAAGAAGGAAACTGGTTATGTCGGACTCAAAAACCAAGGAGCTACATGCTACATGAATTCTCTTCTTCAGACTCTCTACCATATTCCTTACTTCAGAAAGGTTACTATAATGCCCTTTGTACTTGTCCTGTTGCTGCTACTTGAAAGTGATGGTTTATCCTTTGATTGTCTATCTCAGGCTGTCTATCATATGCCAACGACTGAGAATGATATGCCCTCAGGGAGCATCCCTCTGGCCCTGCAGAGTCTATTCTACAAGCTCCAGTACAGTGACACTAGTGTAGCAACAAAAGAGTTGACAAAGTCTTTTGGATGGGACACATATGATTCATTCATGCAGCACGATGTGCAAGAACTTAATAGGGTGCTCTGTGAAAAGCTTGAAGATAAAATGAAGGTAGATAAAGGTCACATGGTATTGATATTTTCAGTTCCCTTTTATGTTTGCTTTGAAGAGTATTTAAAGTGAGATCTGTCTCTGTTGGCCCAGGGAACTGTTGTGGAGGGTACAATACAGCAGTTATTTGAAGGACACCATATGAATTACATTGAATGCATCAATGTGGACTATAAATCAACAAGAAAAGAATCATTTTATGGTACATATATCTTGCTACAGTAAGCTACTATGTCATTGGAGAGACATTTTGGGGGCCTTATGGGACTTTTTGTTCTATTGACTGTAGATCTTCAGCTTGATGTCAAAGGCTGTCGGGATGTCTATGCTTCTTTTGACAAGTACGTGGAAGTGGAACGTCTTGAAGGTGATAATAAGTATCATGCAGAGCAATATGGTTTGCAGGTGAATCCTCCAATGTCCGGTCATAGTCTGTTATAGATTCCATTTTCTTGTTTCCTTGAATTTGTACTTTTAAAGGGATCTTCTTCCTTCTTTCCTTTTAGCTCTGTTTTTCTTTGACATGGCTGGCATTTATTCCTTTGAATTGGATTACCCAATGATTAGGTGCTTTTGCTTGATGACTACTATCTAAGTATGCTTTTTAAAGAAACTTTCTACTTTTTGACATTTCAGGATGCTAGGAAGGGTGTTCTGTTCATTGATTTTCCTCCCGTGCTTCAGCTTCAGCTAAAACGGTTTGAGTATGATTTTATGCGGGATACCATGGTAAAGGTGAGTGCTGGAGTGCATCTGAATTTTTGACTTCTACAGTATGTGTATACTTTGTATCTACCGTTTTGATGATGCCATGGTATATTTTTATGTCTTCTTGTTCCTGTGTATTTCTATATAGATGCGAGAAATTGAAAAAGCAATAGAGAAGTAAGAAAAGAGCTCTCGTTATATTGCTTTTATCTTCCCTTTTCAGTTTTTATTGCTCTACTGGATGGGCATACTTGTTGATTGATTCTTGATATAATCACGTGAAAATTATCTGGTATTTTGCTGCATTTAGTATCACTAACAACCTCACTCTGGTTAATGGTCCTTAGGTCAACATGGCCTGGGGGTTCTCCCCATGTACAGTTAAAACACAAAAGCAAGTGGGAAAGGACATTGTTAATGCAACATTACCGGGTCATAGCTTATTAACTCATCTGAAAGACACCTGAATTTAGAGCTTAGGACATTTTATCAATGGGCGTGTTTTTTCTCATATTTATTTATAATTTATACTCCTTTAATTTATAATTTCTTGTTTCATTGACTGCCAACAGATAAATGACCGCTATGAGTTCCCTTTGCACCTTGATCTTGATAGAGAGAATGGAAAGTATCTATCACCTGAAGCAGACAGGAGCGTTCGGAACCTTTACACTCTTCACAGGTATGAACTGTTGGCTTATTATTAGACAGATGGTGTGACTTTATTGGTTGGATTTCTTTGCCTTAATTGGTAAACTGTCTGCACCAACTTTTTGCATATTTAGTGAAGTAAATTTTCTGTTTGATGCCGTCTATTCTTGGTAATTGTAAATAGTGATGCCTGGGATCTACTTTAAGCATGAAAACTGGGGATCGCAGAGGGAAATAGAAATAAGACGTGGTGACACAGAAATTACTAAATATATAGGACATGAACACACCAAGGATGTGTTTTTGTTAACTTTCATCTAACTCATTTGGTTTGAGATTTTTGATTGCAAAGATAATGAAGACCTAGAGAATAACATCATTCTGTAAGCACTAGATTTTTTCCTGGACCTGAGGTGCATATAGTTTTGCAACTTGTTAAACTTGGCCATAGTATGAAAATTGAAGAATAGAGGTGATAAAACATGTGAAAGTGGTCAATTATTTCTGAAATCTAAGGTGGCGGGGATGGCTTTCTCCCTTGCCAATCTTTTGTCAAATCAAAGGTGGCTGGGGGTACAGCTCTTCCTCCCTGGCCAATCTTTCTTCCTGTTCCTCTGGTGTCCAGTCTCTCTGGATAGCACTGGAGTTGAAGATTTTCTTGTACTCCAACTACTTTGTGGTTGTGCAAATGTTAACCTGAAGTAAGGCCTTCCTTGTCAATCTTCTTCATTGTTGATATTGCTTCTATTGCCCTCCTTATTAAAGGTGGGTTTGGTTAGATGTAATGCAGTTTTAAGCTCATATCTGTTTTATTGGTGTGGAAGGAAACAAATTAGGAGTCACTTGTCAAAATATTATTTGCTAATGGAACTTCACTTTGTGGATCGGTAATCTACCTAATTCTAGAGGGGTGGCTTGGAAAATATGCAGAGTATGACATCTTATGTTGCTTTAGTCAGAAACAAATTGTTATTAGTTGATGTTTTGGGTCCAAGATGGATGGAAGTGAGTAGTCATTTCCTGCTTTCATTTTCAGTGGCTTATGGAGCTTTAGAGTCATTGCTTTTGTTGGTTGTTGGTTGCAGCAAAATATATGATCAGATATGATGCATCTGCAGATTGTAAATAACAAATGTATTTTTGTTTGCAGCGTTTTAGTTCACAGTGGTGGGGTGCATGGTGGACACTATTATGCCTACATTAGGCCAACCCTTTCTGATCAGTGGTAATGCATGATGTTTTTAAATATTTTTGGCTGGTTTTTCTATTCTTGCTCTTTCTATTGTTAGATTATTGAACTTTTGACTTATGTATTTATCCTATCAACCTGATCAATTTTCTCCGTATCAAGTCTATGAGGCTATAATGCTTTGTGAGTTTGGAGAAAGTGTACAACTAGAACATTGCTGCTCATCTTTGGCGTTCCACTTTTTTCTGTCATCACCTTTTCATGTTGAGTTCATAAAAGCTGTTTTTGAATTGTTCTTTGTCTCCTTTGGAAGTGGTACATATAGTCACGCATTCATGGAATTTCGGTCACTGAAGATAATTCGTACTTTTTGACACGTGTCAAGTAGCTTTTGTTTCTTCTGTCCCCAAATCCACTCCACCTAATTAACATCTTAATGTTTCCCTTGTTCTCTAAGATTTTAATGCGCTGATTTTTTGCTTTTAGGTTTAAGTTTGATGATGAACGAGTGACAAAAGAAGATGTGAAGAGGGCATTAGAGGAGCAGTATGGTGGTGAGGAAGAGGTAATGCTTTCTCATTGTTTCTATCCCAGTTTGTACTTCAAGAAAGTATTTAATTTTTAGGTGAGGAGTTAATTAATGCCTTTCCTGTTCTCTGCTATCTGCAACAGTTACCACCAGCAAATCCTGGATTCAATAATTCTCCATTTAAATTTACTAAATATTCAAATGCATATATGCTCGTGTATATACGGGAAAGTGACAAGGAGAAAATAATTTGTAATGTGGATGAGAAGGACATTGCAGAACACCTCAGGGTAAGATCTTTGATATACTTATTTTTTACTTAGAAATCTTTATACTTGTTAACAAAATATAATGCATGTTTTGGACATCACATCCAGATAAGGTTGAAGAAAGAACAAGAAGAAAAGGAGCAAAAGAGAAAAGAAAAAGCAGAGGCGCATCTTTATACTATTATAAAGGTTAACAGCTTTTGGAATCTTGTCCCTCTTTCTTCCTCTGTGTCTTTGTGTTTGCATCTAATATGTATGTGCAAGCAATCAATCATGTCTCTGTGTTCCTTCTTCTTGTTGCTTTAGTGGCGTGTTTGGTGACTCATTGATCATCAGTCATCAGTTTCATTATTGCTTGCAGGTTGCACGTAATGAGGACCTCCATGAACAGATTGGAAAGGATATCTACTTTGATCTTGTAGATCATGAAAAAGTTCATAGTTTCCGAATTCAAAAGCAGATGCCATTTAACCTCTTCAAGGTACTGTCTGTTGTTTTTCCCTTTATATAAAAAGTATACTTGTTTTTTTCTTAGATTGATCTGCATCAGATTTTTTTAGAAGTGACATGTTTTTCATCAACTGTGACTGCTGTATGTGGCATCATTTTATTTAGTGATGATATTTTTACATGTAATATCGGTAAAGAAGTTGTGAGTATGCCCCACTATTTAGAGTTATCCCATTCATTGATTTGGTAAACAAATTTGTGAAACTTTTGATGATGTGATCATTGTTTTCTAAATGAAAAAGAAATTTTCTGACAGTTTTATAGCATACTGGGGCTTATCCTTTTCTTGGTAGACACTGGGGATTCAGTTGGTCACCGGTGTTCAATTTGTGAGTTGTGTGTTTATTCGTCTATTTGCTAAGGAGAAGTAACTATAGGTGCATTTATGTATTATAGTGCTGGTTTTCTGATTACGACATCTGATAAGTGACAGTGCTGCATAGTCGTTGTGGTTTAGATAATCACCTGAATAGTTCCCATTAGATCAAATGCTTCATTAGCCATTACTTTTGTTGCTTTTTCTTGTCATTTCAGTAAGTTTTAGTTCAGTCCATTAAACTGAAACCCATGTCAATGTTTGAATTGGTGGTTCTTGATGTTGGCTAAAAAGGAGGAAGTGCAATTGTAATTTCTGAAGGGGTTTGCAATATTTTTTTTTTCAAAAACCAGGTACAAATGAGGTAAATTGGTTTTAATTTTTTTCCTTGGTTTTATTAATGTCATGTGACATCTAGTGTATGCATGTAGTGCCTTTTGTTATCAGATGAAATTCCCATCTCTTGGATGCTGATGGTAACATTTTTTGTTTCTTCTCTGTTGATTGTCCCGTTTTAGTTTGTAAATGAACTTTTTTCTTCCACACACATTCTTGTGTTGGCTAAAAAGGAGGAAGTGCAATTGTAATTTCTGAAGGGGTTTGCAATATTTTTTTTTTTCCAAAAACAAAGTACAAATGAGGTAACTTGGTTTTAATTTTTTTCCTCGGTTTTATCAATGTCATGTTACATCTAGTGCATGCGTATTGTGCTTTTTGTTACCAGATGGAATTCATCTCTTGGTTGCTGATGGTAACATTTTTTGTTTCTTCTCTGTTGATTGTCCTGTTGTAGTTTAAATGAACTTTTTTCTTCCACACACATTCTAGTTACTCCTAATCAAGATGAACTCAGGATAGTTTATTTTTTCAAACAATTTGTCCATTACCTCTATGAAATATATCTTGTTTCCTCAATAAGAATATTCTTTATTTTACTGCAGCTAGACACTTTGTTGATACTCACTGTTAAACCACCGTTGATATCTTCCTCATGTTGTTGGATAGTGTTTATGTTATTTGAAATGTCGCATCTTTCTCAGGAAGAAGTTGCCAAGGAGTTCGGGATTCCAGTGCAATTCCAACGGTTCTGGTTTTGGGCAAAGCGTCAAAATCATACATACAGGCCAAATCGGCCACTGACACCTCAGGAGGAAGTCCAATCTGTATGTACTTGCTGACCTTTACCTTACGTGTTAAGGACTATACTTGAATGATAGACTGTGAATCTTGATCTTTTGTGTATCCATTGTTTGACCCATGTTGATCTGCTCAAGGAATCAAGATGGACCTTGGATGCAATAGGGTTTGGTGAATAGAAGATAACTACTTGAATAACTATATATAAGAACAACGCAGACATATGAAGTTGTAGCAATTATTGTGGGACGAAGTGTATGACATTATAAGGCTATCTGAAACAATGATGTGTTAGGTACATGGAATAATTATACACTTGAACATGAACTAATGTGTTGCAGAATTGATTTGGTACTGACGTTAATGTTATCTTAGGCTTTGAGTTGAAAGATATAGATAAATTATTACTGGCCTTTGTTTTTTTATTTGTTTTGCTTTGGAGAAGGCAGATTATAAGGTGCCATAGAGATGTGTGATTGGGAGGTGCTGTGTGTTGTCTGAAAATAAAGGGGTTTCGTTTCAGTATGTAGTACTTCTTAAAATTAGTGTGATGCAGAAGTAGATGGTTGAGATACTGCAACTGAATTCTCACTGAGAATGCTTATGTCAAAGATCAACCTTGAAATTGTTTTTGGCAGTTGTTGTGGATTAAATTGGATTAAATTTATCAAAAAACAGTTTATGACTTTTATTAAATTTATATCTTTGAGTCGAGTGGTTTGGGCCAAGTTAGGTCGATATCAAAGATGTAGAATGCAAGTTTAATATAACTGGAAAAAATGTGGGACTATAAAGATAATTGATTATTGAGAAACATCAAGGAGTCATTACTTTAGCAAGTTATCGTTGATAATTTGTTACTGGTGTTCCAACCAGAACAAAAGAATTGTCTACATTTCTAAAAGCCATATAGTTTACATGGAGAAATATAAATGTCCAATCATACTTTCTTGTCCAAGCTTTCTTCTGTAAATTGAAGTACTCAAATGACCTCTTTGCTTTTCGGTTGTCTTTTATCTTTGTGCTAAACACATAGGAATCTTCTTTATGATCTGGATTGCATTTTCTAGATCATACTCTTCTCTTATGTATTTTCAGAGGATGTTGTCTTTAGGAGCAAAGTACCTGGACATATATCCGAGAATCGTTTTCATTTGCCAAAAATATATGCAGTACATGTGTTGTGCGACAACCTTTTGTTGAAAGTATGGTTCATCAGCATGCAAATAGATGCTCAAACCCTGATAAACGTGTGTTGAATAATAGTGACTGTTCTGAGTGTTTTTTTTTTGTATGTTGATCTGATTTAACTATGCTTAAATATTTTGGACTATTGGTTATTGAGGTAGGTTTAAATGTCATTTTGAAGTTGTATTATGCTCCAAAAAATGCTTGTTTGTTATTGTGAATCTATGTTTGTTGTTGGACTTTGCTACTTTGTAGGTTGGACAGTTGAGAGAAGTTTCCAATAAGGCAAATAATGCGGAGTTAAAGTTGTTTCTGGAAGTAGAACATGGGCAGGTATGGTGTCTTTCCTATTAGTAAAAGTTATTCCCCCCGTATTACAGGTAGACATGCATGCCTTTTTTTTTTTTTTTGTCTGTTTCTGATATGCATAATCTTTCAGGATTTGCGGCCTGTTCCTCCTCCTGAAAAGACAAAAGATGACATCCTTCTATTCTTTAAATTCTATGACCCTGTAAAAGAGGAGCTCCGGTAAATTCTCTTCTATTCTTCTCTTCTTGTTATGGATGCAAGGGACTAATTGTGGTTTTTTGTCTATAATGTCAGATACGTTGGTAGGCTGTTTGTAAAGGGTAGTGGTAAGCCAGTGGAGATTTTGACAAAATTAAATGAAATAGCGGGCTTCAGTCCTGATGAAGAAATTGAACTTTATGAGGTCAGTTTGTCATTTCAGCTTTTTGTTTGAATATTTTCTTTTTAATCTTTGTCACCAGACTACTGTAGATGGTTTGTTGTCTTCTTCCTGCTGTTACCCTAACCTTCGTCTATGATGTTCAGGAAATAAAGTTTGAGCCTAATATTATGTGTGAGCGCATTGACAAGAAGATCACTTTCCGTGCTAGTCAGGTATATGTTGTGAATGAACAATTGCAGATATATGTTGTGAATGAACAATTGCAGAAATTTTCTCGTGGATTTAGTCAGATGTAGTTGAATACTTTCTATATGGATATCTTTGCTTTATAGTTATCTATTTCTGTATGGACTGATTCCATTTACATATTTCAGCTCGAAGATGGGGACATTGTTTGCTTCCAGAAATCCACTCAATCTGGAAGCAATGATCAATGTCGCTATCCAGATGTTCCTTCATTCCTGGAATATGTGCATAATCGTCAGGTATGTCATGAACCATTTGATATGTGGACATGATATGCATGTTTATAAGCTAAGTCTTGAATGGATGCATTACTTTGGGTAAGGGCTTACTGTAATGTTGCCACCTTGGTTTGCTGCACTGGTTTTATAACAAGGCTTTGGGGGATGACTGCCAGTTTGTTATATAAAAAATTTAGTTAATAATACAAGTCCATATCTACATTTAAGGACTAGGATAATGTTTGAAAATCTTCTGAAAGTCTTTCAGTGATCATTTTATGTAATTAGGACTGCATCTGGTTGTCTGGTCGATAATTTATGTTAGTAGGACTGCATATGGTTGTCTGGTCAATCCTTTGACTCATATTGGACCAATTTACTATGGTCTCAGGTTTGGGTTTAGCCAACTTTTGTTCATCCACAATGGTGTTTTCCTTCTCATTTTGTTTTAGTTGGACATAGACAGGAAGGCAGGTGTTACAGTAGTTGGAGGTTGGAATGTGTTGAGATGAACTCATTTTTTGGGTTGAAAAACCTCAACCCAGTCTAGACCTGCTTGATAATTGAGGGGTTCAGATTACCCGATATTGTGGGGTGAGAAAAATCCCTACCTATAAATCTTAGCAAGTTTGATTGTGATTGGAGTCCATTATCCTTGGATAAAATGGCATCCCTAATTCCCACTGGAAAAGTGTGGAATGGTGAGGATTAGTCCTGTTTGAGTGCATGGGTTGTTTTGCAAATGAAGGAAAGAAAAAATCACTGAAGGATATTCAATATTCGCTGGAGTGCTTATTGATTACTGATTCAATTTAACGTAAACTGTTGCCAGGCTTTTTTACCACCCCTCATTTCTATTCATTGACTTCGATTTTGGGTTTCAAAATAATGTAAATAGGTTGTTCGTTTTCGATCTTTGGAGAAACCGAAGGAGGATGAATTCTGTCTTGAGTTGTAAGTTGGTCTTATACCAAGAAGTTTTCTGCAGTTTGAGTATTTTAGGGTGAATAAGTTTGATTCACTGTATATTGTGTCTTTTTAATCTTTATTCACCATTTTAGGTCAAAACTTCACACCTACGATGATGTTGTGGAGAGAGTGGCTCAGCATCTTGGTATGGATGATCCATCCAAAATAAGGCTCACATCTCATAACTGCTATTCCCAGCAACCTAAACCCCAACCTATCAAGTACCGAGGAGTGGAACATTTGTCTGACATGTTGGTCCACTACAATCAGGTAATTTGTCACTTGGGTGTAATCTGTTTTGAATTTGTTACCTTTGAATTTTTGCTATCCAATGTTTCAATGGCTGATGAGAGCATGTATTCTTTTTCTTCTTAGACTTCTGACATTCTCTATTATGAAGTATTGGATATCCCCCTGCCAGAGTTGCAAGGCCTAAAAACTTTAAAAGTTGCTTTCCATCATGCTACCAAGGATGAAGTGAGTGTAAATAGCAATTAATTTTCTTGATTATTTGTTGAACGTATAATGTTAAGTTTTTTGCTACTTAATGTATCACTGTTGTGTTGTCAGGTAGTGATCCACACGATTAGATTACCAAAGCAGAGCACTGTTGGAGATGTTATTAACGACTTAAAGACAAAGGTAACAATGAGATATTTGTTTTGATCATAATTGAATTGTGTGTTTCTTTGTGTAACTATGACTTGCAATGCCTCCTAGTGAGAGCATTTTTTTTTATCTGTTATGCAGTCTTGCTTCATATCATTCTTGTTGATCTGTATAAAATGTTGCTGTTTGCTTGTGTCAGAAACATAGTCACAGAAGTTACTAAGTATTATACCGTAACTGGTGCAGGTGGAGCTATCTCATCCCAATGCAGAACTCAGATTGCTTGAGGTTTTCTATCACAAGATCTATAAGGTAATGGATTTTATTCTCACTAGCAAAAATGAACTACTTTCCCAGCGTGATGGAATTGTATCATTTATTGTTTGTTTTCTCTATTAACTAGATAGTTGATTGAATAACATTTTAAAACTTCTTTCTAATAAGAGGCATTTAAAATTGTTGGTAGTTATTGAGTAAACAACTAATGTGGGCACGAGTTTTCTTCATGTGAATGTTCGGCAATCATTTATAAAAGTACCAATTTTGTGGGTTGATCTCACAGGACCTTAAATGTTTTTGCTTGCGTCCATTTAATTATGAGTTGTATGATTGTTGTCAGATATTTAGAACAATCAATGTGTACTAAATTGGTTTCTAACATTTTAAAACTTCTTTCTAATAAGAGGCATTTAAAATTGTTGGTGGTTATTGAGTAAACAACTAATGTGGGCACGAGTTTTCTTCATGTGAATGTTCGGCAATCATTTATAAAAGTACCAATTTTGTGGGTTGATCTCACAGGACCTTAAATGTTTTTGCTTGCATCCATTTAATTATGAGTTGTATGATGGTTGTCAGATATTTAGAACAATCAAAGTGTACTAAATTGGTTTCATCTGTTTCCTTTGTCACTATGCTTTGTTTCTATTGTCACTGTACTTTGTTATTCTCAGAAGTATGTACTAGGCGGGACAATGTTCTCCACAATCCCGGTACATGTATCTGTCTTACAGTATTAGTTAAGAATACTCAAGATGGACCAGATATCAGTATTGTCTTGGAAACTTTTCCTAGTTGCACCTCCATTTTCCAAACCTTGTTAATAATGCTCAAGAGGGACCAGATATCAGTATTTTTTTGGAAACTTTTCCTAGTTGAACCTCCATTTTCCAAACCTCTGTGAGGTCAGTGGAAAACCTCCAACCTCCAACCTCCAACCTGTACAGGTAATTGCAATGGATCAAGTGATTTGTAAGATCATTGTCCATTGAATCAAGACGACATTTTTTTTGAAGTTTCCCCATCAGTCTATTGTTGGCTGGAGGTGGAGAAGGGGGACAAAAATGTGTGGCTAACATAGAGAATCTTAAAAAGAATTGCTTTTTTCATTTTCCCAACTCTTCTGCTTCTTCTTTTGTCTTAAGCAAGGAGCTTCTCCCAAGAGTTAATCAATGCAAAATGAAAAAGAAAATTGTAATCAATGAAAGAAAGGAAATGTTTTGGTGCAGTGTAGTGGAAGGGAAAGGACTTTGGGGTGGAAAAATGAGGTAAACTTGTGCTAATAAAAACCTGAGTAGAGTGACATTTTAATCTGGGTTGTATGAGTCTGTGTATGCATTCCATTGGCAAAGGTAGGAAGTGCGCAAACCTCTTGTACCTGTGTTTTAGTCTGGGTTTTTGGTTGGCAACAATCTTTTTCTAAAGTTAAAAATCTGTCTTCAGGTATCTTCCTTTACCATTCTTACATGAGCGATTTTTCTTTAATTCCATTACTGTTTGTTTGCAGATTTTTCCACTCACTGAAAAAATCGAGAATATTAATGATCAATATTGGACATTACGTGCTGAGGAGGTAAGTCTTATTTTCTGCTAGGCATGTAGGCTGTTGTATTTTCTATTGTGTGTGCACAGCCCCTTTTTAAAGTCTGATACCCGACAGATCTTGAAACAAGATCTATCCTGATTGGCTGGTCAAGCGTTGGCTTTCAACTGATTTTCTGATTGATATCATATTAGAAGATACCAGTCCTTGCCAATTATCTTTGTTTGACATGTGGAGGCCGTGGGAATATCCTTAGAATAGGTGCATGTGCAATGTGGACAGCAGAACCTTCGCCATATTCTTTGGTTACATGGTTACGGAATCCTTTGTTATCCAATAATTGGGGGGGAAAAAAAAAACTATGATGCCCTGCAGTACTCAGATATGTACTGAAGCACAAGAATAATGTGCAAATTTGAAAACGTGTTGTGTAAGTACGCCTTATGTACATGCAGACCATATGATTCTCTTCACTTGGAGCAAGGTTAATGAATTCCATCGTAGAGCTGTATGTAATGCTCCAAAGATGCCTATATGACTCTTTGAAGCAATCTTTGTTTTTCATTCTTTTGATTATTCAATGATTAGTCAACCAGTATGGACCTTTGTGCATTTATAGTCTCACAATAGTTGATAGCATTAACTCTCAGAATCAACTTGGAATCATGAATTCAGGTTCTCACACTTCATGGGAGTAGAATTTTTTTAAATGAAATATCATCTTAGTTTGTGATGGTCTCCATTGATCTCAGTGTTTGGCGAGATAAAATTGAATAAATGTATCAACATTTTCTCTTTAATAGGTGGTTGTTATGTGTGAATATAGATGTTGTATTTTCCACGAGTTTAACACTGATTGTTTGCTGCAACAGATTCCTGAAGAGGAGAAAAATCTTGGTCCTCATGATCGATTAATTCATGTATATCATTTTATGAAGGATACGGCACAGAACCAGGTGGTGAGTACTTATTGATGACCTTGGCATGCATTTACTGTTTATGAGTCTCTCTTGTACTATAAAGCTATCTATCAGTTGGTTGTTGACTGAGATTAGTCATCCTGCATTTATTTAGTTTTAATCTTTTTTCTTTTATTCTTTTTGGGATCCAGCAGCAGGTTCAAAATTTTGGGGAACCATTTTTCTTGGTTATCCATGAGGGTGAGACTTTAGCTGAAGTGAAAGTGCGTGTACAGAAAAAGTTGCAAGTGCCTGATGAAGAGTTCTCTAAGGTATTTCTTCTTGATGTCATCTCATTTACTGTCATACTTTGGCACAAGTACTCATACGCTATGTATTCTCGTTTTCTGTTGAATGTTATATGATGCACCTTCTTGTTTCTGTTCAGTGGAAGTTTGCATTCCTGTCATTGGGTCGTCCGGAGTATCTCCAGGATTCAGACATTGTCTCCAGTCGGTTTCAGGTCTGTAACTGCTCTCCCACTCTCTAGTTATCTCTCTCTCTCTCTCTCTCTCTCTCTAACCCGCCCCAACCCACCTACTAGTCTCATTGTGATTTGAGGTGATATGTCCTTATACTGTGTTATGACTTCTTATTTTGTAGAGAAGGGATGTTTATGGAGCTTGGGAGCAGTACCTTGGGTTGGAACACACAGACAATGCTCCTAAGAGGTCGTACGCAGCCAATCAGGTGTGTCACCTTGGAATAAAAGATCTTTGAAAAGAAAGGAAATTACACTGCCCTAAATGTGAATGGTGGAGAATTGGCCTTTAAAATTCATTACCCCTTCTAAGATGACCTTTAGAAACTATTCAGAACCTCTCCCAATCACTCTGATTTCTGTTTATTAAAATGCTTCACCTTTGTCTGAAACGCCTTGTTCGTAAATAATAATAAAAAAAAAAAATTGTAGAAGAATATTTTTTTTTTTAAACCTAAAACTTTATATTCTGATGCTAGTTATACCAGTTCTAGAAGAATTGCATGCAAGCGGAAATGCAAAATTCTTAATTTTATGGACGAAGGCTGTGTTAGAAGCAGTTAAACGTATGATTATGCAAATCCTTAATGTATGCATGACCAACTGTGGAAAATGCCTTGTTTGTACATTCAGAGAATAATGTTATTCGCGTTCTTGGAAGTCTAAATTCTGAGAGATTAGGTAGCTATAGAAGCTGTCGGTAGATTCACTGGATGGTGATCACGAAGCTAAGAATGCAATTTTAAAGTCAATTTGGGTCATGTCCTTTCCTTTGCCATGGATTTGGCTCGGAATTTATTGCATCGCTGTGTCTCAAGTTGAAATTTCTTATGTAATTATAACAGGATTAGAACGGAAAAGTGATACAGGATTAAGTATTAAACCTCGTCCATTGCATAAGATAATAAAAACGGATTGCAAATGCTTACACCCCATACTTTTACTGGCTTTACCACCCTGGACTGTCGCTAGTGCGAGTAGAAATGCAAGCAACTTGCTATTGTAATCGAGGCTATCTGTTTGACTAACAAATTATTTGTACATGATAAATTGTTAGGAATCTCTTCTATGGGGTTTGTCGCATAAATTATTCCTGTTAGTCAATGATGCTGTAAGTCAATATTTTTAGTGGTATTTGGAGGTGGTTTGTTGATTTTTTTTCCTCAATATTGCAGAATCGTCACACATTTGAGAAGCCCGTGAAAATCTACAATTAGTCCACCTGGGTGATTCTCTAGTTCGGTTTATGAGCCAACTCCCAATGGAATTGCGGCTTCGTGTAAAGAGTGATTGAAGAACAATTGAAGCTTGCTGTCAGTTTTTGCTAGAGTAATCATTGACGTTATGTGTATGATTCTTTATAGTGGAAGAAAAAGAGGGAAGAGGGGGCGTTGGGATATTTTAGTTCCATATCTGTTTTGTTGTAGTTGGACTTCTCTCTTACTGGCGCCCATCCCTGGGGTGAAGTAGGTGGTTTTTATCTTGAATTCCATTGTAATCTAGTACATAAGATTTTGCGGCGGGGGATGTATAGAGGGTATAGGTGTGTTTTAGTGTTAATTCCCGTTTTTCGTCTGAAAATCCTGTTGTGTTGTTTTTCTTAGATCCGTAAGGGGGGGGGGGGGATCATGTAGAATACGTACCTTGTTTTGAGGATTTATGCAAAAAGATAACTATATCAAACATGGCTCATTTGGTCAGGCCACAGGAATCAGAATCAGCCTTTTTATTTTTATTTTTTTTATTCCTTCCTTTTTTGTGGGCTGGGTTATATATGCTAATTCTTCGAAGGGGCCTAAGCCATGTCCAAACAGCCCAGTCTACGTGTAGCTTTGTGCTTCAGTTTCAAATCTTGACGGGTCTGGAAGTGAAGAAACTGCACTCCATTAGAGAAATGAAAGAGCCAAGTAAAGTGCTGGATGAGATGCAGAATTGAGAAAGGCTTATTAGCAAGGTCCATTTTTCGATTTTATTAGAATGGCTAAATTTACTCCTTTAATTCATCTGACACGCTTGAAAATCAATCGTAACGGCCATATCACTGATTAGTTTGCATCATAAGCTGTTCTTGGCTTCTACGAAGTAAGAATAAAAAATTTCGGTGCGTATACTCCAATATCTGTTTAGTGGAACAGGCTTTGCTTCTAATTGAAACACCAAGGAAATAAAAAGAAAAGAACTTCGTACGCTCCCAAGCAGCAGGGAAGAACATGATTACTAGTGAGATCAGATATTGGAGTTGAATAAGGGTTCTAATAAAGAGGATGTACTATCTGGAGTGGCAAAAGACAGGACGCGGGGGGCACTCATGCTACGGAAAGAGAGCGCGAAATCCGAAAAGTGGTGAGAGCGTGATGGAAACCGCATCCTAGGTCTCCAAAAGAAGTTTTAAAAAGAGAACAGGGGAGTAGGAGCGAAAAAAGTTAAACTAGATGGGACGCTACGTTGGGGAATGGAAAGCTTCTACCTTGAATCTCGAAAAGGCTGTCCGGATGTGGGAAAATGTGGGGTTGCGTGTGGGGAAGGGAGTCTTATTCGCCCATCATACTGACCAAAGACACGCACGCCGGACAACACAGCACAGTGCATTTATTGTAATGGAAATATGGCTGGCACCCACTTTGTTTAGACTTCTTTTTGTTTTATAACTTCTAACCCTCCCCGTGTAGTTTCATGGGAAGGAATATGTGCTCTTCTGAGTAGCTCGTAGCAGGGCCGAATGGCTCTGCGTCCATGGCCTTTCAAATCAGCTTCTTGCGTCTCTCTTCTTTTTCTAGCTTTTACTTGTTTTTTATCTTCTAAGATGTTAGCGTACCTTTCTCTTGTGTTTTCTGGGTCTTCTGTTTGAGTCTTCGCACATGCCAGGCTCGTGTTATCTCGTTGTGTTTGCTGCCCCTCATTTTATCAGTGGTCGGACCTGCTGGTCGGGTGAACATTTACAGAAAAATTCAGCTGTGCAGTCAGAAATCGTCTTAGTTCACATCCTTGTCGCCAGACGCGTTGAAGATGGTCATTCCGCGTATTGGTAGCTTTATCATAGCAGGATGTTGTTATAGAGGGATTTGTCCACCCGTTGTATCCGGACAGCGATGTTTTTCCGCGTCCTGGAATTTTATTGTTCGTTTTTGCAGTCAAAACGAACGCATTTCATAGCCGCTAACGGCATTTGAGGTCAGGATCTTCTCCTTTGTTTGATTTCCGACGCTTTATTATCTCTAGTTTGCTGGATTTTGGCGGAAAGACGGCCGTTATATTTCGGGTCACTGTACTCCCAAGTTGCCGAATTTGAAAGTCACGATCCTTCTTCTATTACACGGATTTCAAGAAAACGCAAATTCGTAGTCAATGGATTCGTGGTCTTGTGGTTTTCCCGGAAAACGCCTTGCGATGGCTAGAAAAGGTGAAAACCGTCGGCGGAGGAAACAGGTTGTTCTGACCCTTCTCGGCCACCGCCTACCCGACCAGTTCGTTATTCATCTCCGAACCCAGTCTGGATTTGACGCGTTCGCAAATCCGAGTCTGAAGTGTATGGGATGCACGCTCTCTGCTCCGCGCGCAAGATGCGCCCGGTCTATTTGGTGCGTAGTACACACCCGCCCGATCTCCCAGTATCGAAGTCCACGCGCCTAGCGCTGCGCATCGCGTGATAGATACGCGGTTTGCGGATTATTAACAGTGCTGTTTTGGCGGATGTTTTTATGGACTTATATAATGTTTTGGGAGATTTCATTATAGCAGTATGTGCTCTCTTCTCTTCACTTGCAAGCTTGCAGTTGTAGAACAATGTAGTTTCTCTCTGTAGCTTGTAATAGGGCCGTTTAGCATTGAGTAATGTAAATGCCTGTTTTTTGTTAAATTTAAACTGGTTTTCTAAGACTTCATATCACTTTAATTGCAAAAAAATCTAAAAGTAAGTAAAAAAAGATCTGGTGTAGTCGAGGACGGCTCAAAAATCTATATTGTTGAAGAAATTGTTGAACGACGCAGTCCATTGATGATCCTAAGCTCGAAAGGAAAAGAGGGCCAAATGTAGTGCTTTATAGAAACACAATCTTGCATGGAGTATATAATAACTACCAAAGAAGTGCTTCCAATAAAGTAAAAAGATTGAATCTGTTTCTCACTTTCTAAAGGGAAGAGGAGTTGGTGTGTTTTGGATGCTGATTAGTAGTGGGATTTATTGGATGGAAGAAATTAGCGTTAAAACTTGCTCGCTAGACTTGGGTTACAACTTCTTAATATTTGTTACTCTCGATTTTATCATTTAAGCAAATAAGAGGCGGAGCCCATAGACTCCAGTGATCAGCTCAAGTGTTGTTAGTGCTAACTGGTACGTTTGTTCCTTTTCTCGTCTTAGACTTGCTTTTCGCTCCTACTCTTTCTTTTGCGTGAAAATAGAGTTTAATGACAAATAATACGAGTTAAATGTGGCTGGAATTTGGAAGAACACTAGAACCACATGTTTGCATGCATGGCCTCAGAACAGTATAGGGAACGAGGTTTAATACTTCTAATCAAGGGCAGTATATTACCCATTTTTCCTTATCCCTAATACCTTTGGGGAATGCGACCTGGTCTTATTGGAGGGAGATTCACCTCTCTTAAAACGCGGGTTTCTATTATCAAAAGTTGCCCATTACAAAATGAGTTCCACCTGAAATACACAATTTCCAATCAACAAGGATTTAAGGACATTATAAAGAGCTATTCGAACTGTCAATTATTGTCCATAGAATTTTGTAATCTTGTCTAGAGTAGCCCCTTTTACTGAGAAAATTGACGCAAACTACTGACAATTGCAGTCAATAGATGCAAATAGGTTATTTGCAGCCATTTCTGTAATAATCACCTGCTAAAAGGTCAAATAGCTGTATGTATGCCTTTCTTTTGCCTATGTAAGTTGTGTATCCAATTTAAACTTTGGTGTATAGTCTTTTAAGCTCTTACTTTCTACAAATAAATACAACAAAATGCATCCTCCCATGGCGTTGTCTTTAAAGTGGAAAAGATGTGTTTAAAGGGCGTAGATTCTTGTTCCATCTCCTAAGGTATTAGAATTGCCATAACATGTGCAGATGAAACATACGAGCATAGAGTAGAAAAAATATAATTAAAGGACTTAGATTCTTCTAGATTCTTCTTCCACCTCTTCTATTTTTTTGTAGATAATGATGGATTTTTAAAGAATTTCAGCTAGAGCATAAAGTGAAAAACATATGATTAAAGGACTTATATTTCTTGTTTCATTTCTTGTGGTACTAGAATTGTCATATTATGCTCAAATGAAGCAAGCGTAGATAGTGATGGATCTCTGCTAAGGAAAGATCATAAGTCAATCATGAATAAGGAGGACACAACAAGACAAAATAAAAATTAAAGATGCGAGAAAGGAGAGTGTGCCCTATCTAAGAGAAAAAGATGAGAAAGAGGAGAGCATTGCCATGAGAGAGAGAAAGGAAAAAAGACAAAGAGAAACAAAAACAAAGAGAGAATATAAACTAAAGGATAGAATAATTCAAAACAAGCTTAGGGATCCTCTAATAATTGGGCGTGTTATAGGAGATGTTTTGGACCCCTTCACAAGCTCCATTCCACTTAGTTTTACTTACAACAATGGGTGCGTTCAAAATGTGCACGCACTAAGACCCTCCGAAGTGGTCAACCGACCTTGGGTTGACATTGGTGGAGAGGACATTCAACACCTTGGTAAAATACGGATGCTTCTTCTTCTTCTTCTTCTTATTTTTTAATTTCATAGTTTAAGCATTCGTATTTTACGAAGATGTAGAATGTCCTCAGATCCTCTCCACCAATGTCAACCCAAGGTCCGTTGATTTTTAGTCAATTTTTGAATATAATTTGACAGTCTTCCAACAGGACCCATACGTTTGTATCCAAAACCCCAAAATTTGCAAGTCTGTGCAAAGTCCTAGTATTGAAGGGACTTTGCTTGAGCAAATCCGCCAAGTAATTCCTCGCGTATTTCAACGGCTGCTCAAGCTCTTGCCTCACCGACGTCGAGATCAGGCCCTGCACGATCTCCGGATCGAAGTAGTACACCTTAAACTTCAGCTGAGGAAAAGAGGATCTCACGAGGATTTCCAGATTCGTTTCGGAGGCCAGGAAGTGGAAGATGATGCTCTCCGGGCACAGCGAGTGCTGCAAGATCGAATGGAAAGCGGCGATTGAGCCCCGGAGGTCCTCGACGTCGAGCGTGATCGGCACGTGCGCCAAATTCGGGTCACAGACCTCCGTTCCAGACCCGATTGTGCGGCATTTATCGGCATTGCGAAATGCAGCAGCTTTCCGAAACGAGAAGCGGCCGGGCGAATCGGAGGTGGGCTCTTTAGCCGTTAACCGGAGGTAACTGCGGAGGTGTGACGATGGGATGGCCTCGGCAGGAGGAAAGTACTGGAGCGAAGGGGAGAGGACGATCATGACCATTGCGGCCGAAAAGAATTTGGAGAACCTTATAATCCGGAGCATCATCGCCGGGACTTTAAGCTCTTACTTTCTATAAATAAATACAACAAAACGCATCCTCCCATTGAGTTAAATATTTTCGCATCCTATTAACTCTTACTTTCTAAATCGAATACTTTCTTAATCCTATTTTGTGCCTCCATGAAGTCTGGCCTTTATCAGCTTAAGAATTTGAATTTGATTTTGATTTTGTAGTGTGGTATCAAAATATTCGACCTTGACTACTCTCAGTATGTAGAATAGTAACGAAGCAAGTTGCCTCCCATACAGAACCTTGAATGAGGTTGTCTTTAAGGCACTATGAATGCTCATATTATAACACTTAGCCCATGCTATCCACCTACTCTAGTCCTTTAATTTGTCCCCAACCATGTAATATAAATATATTTCTATTCTTTGTGACCTTCGTTTGCTTGTAAGCTTGCTGTTGATATGTAGAAGAGAAGAAAAAAAAATGTACTCCTTGAAGCTAAGAAGCTCATGTCAGAAAGAGCTTGGAAAAGTAGAGCCCCTGCCAGGCACCATGCTCTTCTGCAAACCATAAAGCTTGAATATCTTCTTAAAGATTACTTGGCCATGATAACTGTAGAATAAGGATGCTTTAGTAGGATGAACTAGTTGCACTTTGAAAAATGATCCACCATAACGAAGATGGAATTCTTGTCGTGTGAAATAGGGGAGGCTATTGATGAAATCCACAAATTATTTGGACCACACATATTTGGGGATGGGAAGCGGCCACCTGGCCCTTGAGCTTATTTATAAACCGGATGAGAAAAAGGCCCATCGGGGCAACATGCCACATACATTTCTACTTCCCCTTTCCCATTATAGATTCGACACTCATAACTATAAAATACAAAAGATAGCCTACAGTATGATCACTTATACATATCAATGTTTACAGAACTCCCTAACGTCATTGCTTAAGCATATGATCGTATAAATTTTCCATTGTTAAACTCATACCTTGTCCCCACGATCAGCGTCCAGAAAATGATCTTTTTGTTCTTGTTGTTCTTCCCAAGTTGCTTCATTATGTGATAAACTGCTCCCCTGTACCTGCATCTCCTAACATCGTTTGCAAACTTGGCTATCCAAAATAGCTTGCGGGGTTGCAGCGAGATAGTCTTCTTCTTCCATTACTTGTGGCAGCTCTTCTTGAGGCATAATCATGGAACACGAGGTGGATCTATGCACCTTCCAATGATTTCATCTCATCAGCCACACTTACAATTTTCCTTATAACCTCACAAAGCCCAAAGAAATATGGTGCTAGCTTCAGAGACTTTCTAAGAACAATGTGGTGCTACCCAATCCCCAACCCTTGAACTGCACCTCTCGACGTTTTCGATCGAATACTTTCTTCATCCCGTTTTATGCCTTAATTAGTTTGCCCCTTATAAGCTTGAGCATTTGATCTTGATTTTGCATTGAAATTTCAAGATATTCGACCTTGTCTGCTCCCAATATGTAGGGTAGTAAAAAAGTAGGTTGTAACTCGTATACAAGCTCAAATAGTGTGGTCTTTAAGTCATTATCATTGTTTAAATTGTAACAGTACTCAGCCTATGCTGTCCACTAACTCCAATCAATTTATCCTTTGCCATGCAATGTTAATACATTCTATGGATCTATTTGTGACTTTCGTTTGCTTGTTAGATTGCAGGTGATATGCAGAAGAGAAACATAAACGCCCTCCTTGAAGCTTAAGAGCTCATGCCAAAGATACCTTGGGAAAGTAGAGCTCTTGCCACACACTATGCTCTTCTGTAAAGCATCAAGCTTGGATATTTCCTTAAAGAATACTTGTCCCATGGTAACTATAGAATAATGATGCCTTAGTGGGATGAACTGACTAAACTTTGAAAAACAATACACCATGACGAAGATGGGATTCTTGTTGTGTTAAGCAGGGAGGTTGTTGACAAAATCCAACAATAGTTTGGACCATATATGATTAGGGATGGGTAGTGGTTGCATGAGTCCTGAAGGTTTCGAATTTTGGGCCTTGTTTTCTTGGCAAAATCGACAGTTTTGATTGAATTGCTTGATCTCCTTCGCTTGTCTTAAACTAATAAAACACAACACAGATTCGGTATAGAGTTTGGCCTTCTTGTAAACTTGTAATCCAAAGGATTATCATCTATGAACTATCTTGCAATTAAAGGGATCCTTTAGCAGTTTGCTAAAGGAGATGGGTTAAGACAAAGAGTAGTTAGTCCTAATCAGTTGAAAAGTCTTTCGTGTTGATCTAGTCTATGCTTTCTCTTTTCCATCTTATTTGACATTTTAACTATCCTAGTTCTTTTATAGTAATTGCTATATTGCTCCATGTTATGCTACAATTTTTCTATTTGATACTTGCTACTCTTGATTTTACGTAATTGTGATTAACTTGAAAGCATTTATTTATAGACTCAAATAATCATAGGCCTAACTGAATTTTAAATATTGCACATCTCAGGCAAATCAAATGAGAATTTTCTCATTAAATCAAAAAGCTTATATATCATATGCATAAGAAATAAGAAATATTAGAAACCTCATTCACCTCCATCTAGGGTTGTGTTGGGACTCTTCATTAAGCTCTATTTAAGATTTAGTACTTCTAATCGATAAGAATGTACTCCCATAAGTGCGTTTGTTCCTTTGGTTGTCCTAGTCCCGCTCTTCGGTGCCACTCTTTCTTTTCCACCAAAATTTAGTTCAATGATTAACCAACTTTAATCGTGCTTTGGTATGACGACTTACACGAGTTAAACTTGGGAAGATTTGGAATAACTCTAGAAGCACATTCTTGCTTGCTGTCATGGCCTCGGAACATGTTTAAAACTTATAATTGATGATACTCTATTATATTTTAACTTTTCTTAAGTTCCTTATCCCTTAGCAATCGCAGATATCATCATAATGTTAATTTAGTCTTTTCGCTTTTGTTTGAACAAGTAAAAGTAAAGAACTGTTCATTATTATATATTTTATAAATTCCAACACGTGAAATGCAAGCCCGTTCCTGCTTGAATCGCGACTGCAACCTTTAATAATAGAGGTCCATCATGTAGTGCGCGTAGTCGGAGTTTATATAAATACAAAACGAATAGCTATTGACAGGAGACAAAAGATTTGGTAGATAATTTGCACTAAGAAAGTTTTCTCTCAGATCATTTGGGGAAAAGATGATGACGCGGAATTCCACTTAATGTCCAGCAAGCGAGGTGCCTCGCAGTTGTAAAAGACATCAAACGTCGCATTTTCCTCGGACAAAGATGGGGAGGACACTTATTATGGAGGAGAAGCAAAGAAGTTGGAGGAAAAGAGAGAGGATATATATATATGTTGATATTTTATCTAATCGTTAGGAATTTATATTATAATTAATCTCCAGTTTCCAGAGTTCATGTCTGTATTGATCTATAGTTCTTAGGAGTTTGTAACTTATTCAAAGTTGCTTTTTTAACCGAGAGAATTAAAGCAAGCTTATTACAATTGCAACATAATCTACTTTTGGGAAACCATCCTATAATTAAGGCGCTCACGTTCCAAGTAACACTTTCTCCCCGTAGTAATTGGTTCACTACCATTAGTTTTCTATTCGCTGGGGGCAAAAAAAAAATTATTATTATTACTTTTTTTTCTTAAATTTGCTTAAAGCCAAAATATATGGCTTCTTGTCCATGGTTATTTGCAGATTTTTGCTTCATATGACAGTAAGTTAGCATCTTATATGTTTGTGTGAATTAATCTTATTATTTATCAAAAATACTCGATCGGGTGATTGTTGGTACAACATTATATCCTTGATAGAAACTTCATACCTGTCCAAGAACTAAGAAGGCTGCAATACCTAAAAATATCGTACACTTTTATGTGTTGCTAGTTGTCTAGACAAACTACATTGATATATTTTAAGTTTAGCTTAGGATGAGAGATAAACAAAAATTCATATTTTTCAAATATCCCTAGAAAAAAAAATTATTTGAGCTTGGGTGTAGTTGACACCTGTTTGGATTAGGTTGTGTAGACCTACTGTTGTAGGACACATAGTCATTGTGAGGTTGGATTACTTTGGCTATAAGGAATCTACGTTGGGTGGCCTACACTCATATAATTGCTTTGATTATAAGAAGGGTGAACATAGACTCTGGGTAAGTCGGACCATTCTTAAACAAATTGCTTGCAAATGTAAAGTAATTTATTTGGTGCAATTGTGTTGTTAAATTATATAAGCACTGTTAAGTTGTAAGAGAACGAAAAAGATAAGAAATAGACTATTACCTAATTTAATCCCACCTTTTTGCTATTAGATTATGAAGCACCTACAAGTGGTATTAGAGAGTTGGTGCTCTATTACAAGGTCTAATCACCCATGATAGATCCTAGAATGACCACAAAAAATTTAGGTTGGAAATCTTTGGTGAAAAATTTCCTATTGGAAAGAGATATTGATGCTTAAAATTCAATAAAAAGTGGGATACAAGTACTTGTGGAAAATATTGGATTGAATAAGAAACATTTGATATGAGTAGGAATTGCAGCGCATATGATAGTTACTTGTAAAATAACCCAAGAAATATGGTTGGCATTAGACATTTATATTGAATTTTTTTTGAAAGGGCTGAACCCCATTTATTTAATTACAAAACAAGAGTTAGGTAGGGTTTTTTAATGATGAAAGGTTAAGTATTATATATCATCAAAGAAAATATAATTGTTTAGATACAATATTTTCATTTAGGCTTAAAAATTACATTTGACAAATTTTAAAACTTTTGAAAAAACTTACTACAAGTTATAAGCTTTACTCTCTTAATTAATAAAATTTTGCTTCTCATGTCTTTTATGATTTTAGTAATAATGGTCTACATGTTTAGACTTTTACCATTAAATTTTTTTCTATTTTTTTTTCTCTAAATGTGATACAAAGTAGCTTTGAATGATACATTGCAAAACTTTTACAAATATCTTAAAAATTGTCAAATCCAGCAATCCACTGATAATGGGCACCCAAAAATTTCATGACTGGCAAAGCGCAAAAGAAAGAGAGAGCAACCTCGTAATCCAATTCAAACTTTCAAAAAGTACTGCTTCGCAAAAACACAATTTTCAACTCCACCCTTTTCCTATGTACCAAGCTCTATTTCGGCAAGGAACTACACCAAGCTTTTGCCTGGAATATTCTTCGGAAGAAAGGCTTCTAATCAAGCAAACATCGAATTTATTTTCTCCAAGTAACGAGTTAGCATTATTTTTTTTTAAAAACTTTTTCATCAAATTGAAGAAAATTTTTGTTAAGAATTCACATAATTTCTCACAATAATAAGATTAAGACAGAATAACAAGATCAAGTACACCAAGAAATTAATGTGTTTTGGCCTCTACAAGTGGCCTTTATCAATTGAATTAATTTTCCATTAATCAATCTAAAACTTTACAACTACAAGTTTTTCTTTAATAATAATAAAAATTATAAAACCCTCTCAATGTTAGCTTTATAGCACTCTTTAAATAATTCAACACTTGGATTTTAGTATTACATGAAATTTTGGTTTAATTTGAAAAACACAATTTAAAAGCTTATTATAGGCCTCCCAACTAGTGTAGCTTTCACTCGTAAGTAGTTAAAGGCCTATTTATAGGCCACCCAACAAAAGAGGTTTTTTCTTTAAAGCAACCTGGGACTTCTTGAGAATTTGAGGAGGCCCAAGAACTTTAACTAGAAGAATAAATGGAAGGATTAGTAAGTGAGACATGAGCAAATACAGTAAGTAAATTTCTAAAAAAATCACATATTTTGTACGTATGTAGAAACATAACGAAGGTAATGATATTTGTTAAAAAATTGGCAAAAACTTAATACAAGGATTAAATTTTTCTTTAAAATTTTCCATTTTTTGTTATTTATATTACCCAATTGATGGCACTAGAAGAAATATGTATATTTGATTAGTTTGCAATAAAAAAATATTTATTTTTTTTCTAATACCTCACAAGTTCGATAGGGTCAACAGTTCTAAAATATGGACAAATGATTGTTTACAAGGGCTCTGCTACTTCAAGATGATAGAAATTAACATTAAGATTTGGCTTCTTGGGTCTTAGTTACTACTGTTAAAAATTTGGAAATACAAGTGAAAATCATACAATATTTTGAGAGGTATAGTGAAATTTATTCTTTAAATAAGCAAGAAAATGACATAAAATTTTAGCCTTAAGATGAAGTCCATGCCCACAAAAAGCACTGAGCAAGATATTAAGAAGTGATTGACCGAGAACAGTTAAACCCATGATTTTATCATTGAAGCAAAGAGGAGACGTAGAGGGTTGAAAATGCTACTAGTGCGTTTGTTCCTCTGCTTGTCCTAGTTCTGCTTTGGTATGAAAACTTATACGAGTTAAACGTGGGAGGTTTAGGAAGATTGCATATTTTATACCGACATCTTTGTCGTGTTAATTTAGTCTTCTGCCTTTTTGAGTGAACAAGTAAAAATAAAGAACTGTTCCTTGTGCTATAATTTATAAATTCCAACAGGTGAACTGCAAGTCCATTCCTGCCTGAATCACGGCGACAATATCTAATAATAGAAATCCATTATGTGGTGTTCGTAGCTGGAGTTTAGATAAATATATAATGAATAGGAATTGAGAGGAGACAAGATTCGGTAGATGAGTAGGTTAGACTCGTTAAAAAACAAACATGTGATTTTAAGTTTACGAAGTTCCATAGGATCTTGTTGTATATGCAAAGAGAATATTAGTTAAAAAAGATACACAAAAATTATGAGGTTTGAGACAATCTCTACTCTTTCGACCTAAGGAGTAATTTTTTACTATAATGAGAATGATTACAATGTATACTACAGAACTTTTTTTCTCTGACACATATGCTTCACTCAATTCAAATAACTAGATTTTTTAATAGTATTTTATTTTATATTAGTACTAAGGAAATTCTAATAGAATACAACTAGGAAAACTTATTAACCACTCACAATCTGAACATTATAGTTAGTTTAGATATTTGTCATTTTTAATTTACTCCAAACCTAACAATTAGGGCAGAAAATGTTGAACCATCTATTGTGGTATTTACCGTGTCTATCTCTCATCAGTAAAGATCGATTTCCTGCTGGTATAAAAGATGAATTCTTCTTGCAGAATTTATCTGGAGATGCCCTTCTGCAAATTGTATTACTCAAGGAATGTCATTGTCTTCTTCATATAGTGATTGTTAGCATGTCAACTCAATACGGCATTATGACGTTTGGTTGTTTGTCTTGCATTCCATGCGTGTCCCCAGAAGACACCAGTCCATAGTGCTTTTCAAACGTATTAACAATCAAGGTAACAGTAACTGGCCGTTTACCAAGTTTCCACCAAAAGCAAAAGATGACAAGATTCTCCAAGACTTTATCGGTTCAAATTATTGCTTAGTACTGTAACTTAAAGATTGTAACTTGAAGGCACTTGTATATATATAGCAGAAAGTATAGGTTCTTAATCAAGTGTGTGCTTAAACATTTGAGAGCAAATGGCTTTACTATCATGGTTGCAACAATCATCACAAATGCTTCAGAACACACCCTTCAATCCTTTCCTCTCACTTCTTTTCGTCTTCATTTTCCTTTATTCTTGCCTGCATACTAGACGTGCCAAACGAACTTTACCTCCATCTCCGCCAAGGCTACCAATCCTAGGCAACCTCCACCAGCTGGGCACTCTCCCACACCGTTCTCTTCAAACACTCTCCAAGAAGTATGGTCCCCTTATGTTCTTAAACTTGGGCAGTGTTCCAACTCTTGTGGTGTCATCTTCAGAAATGACCAAAGAAATGCTAAAGACACACGACGTTTTCTTCTCAAACCGGCCCCAAACTGCCGCTGCCTATGTCTTATTCTACGGATGCACGGACGTAGGGTTTTCACGTTATGGCGAGTATTGGAGACAAGCCAAGAAACTGTGTCCAAGAACTTTTGAGCCCCAAAAGTGTGCAATTGTTCCAGCATGTAAGGGAGGAAGAAATTGAAGCCTTGATAAAAAAGATAGGGGAGTCGTGCCTCAAAAGAGCTTCTATTAATCTAACTGAGATGCTGATTGCAACCTCCACAAATATAGTCTCTAGATGTGTATGTGGACGAAAGTTTGAAGAAGAAGATGGTAAGAGCCAACTGGGACATCAAGCAAGGAATGTTTCTACGGTCCTTGGAGCATTCTGCTTTGGAGATTTTTTCCCTTCTTTGGGATGGATTGATGTTTTGACAGGATTTATCCCAAATCTAAGAGCCACTTTCAGAGAATTTGATGCTTTGTTTGATGAAGTAGTTGAAGAACACAAAGCAGCAAAAAGTGATGGCGACAAACCTAACGCGGAAGATTTTATGGATATCCTCCTCAAATTTCAAAGGAATGGCATACCTGACAACTAGCTTAGTCAAACCAACGTCAAAGCAGTACTATTGGTCTCTCTCTCTCTCTCTCTCTCTCTCTCTCCCCGCCCCCCACCCCACACACACACACACACATACACACCCGCACACATGCGCACACTCATATACAAACATGCATGGTCTCTCTCTCTCTCTCTCTCTCTCTCTCTCTCTCACACACACACACACACACACACACACACACACACACACACACATGCGCACACTCCGATACAAACACGCACGCACGCACGCACGTACTTCACAAGCCATGTCTACTGTTTTGTGTTTCCATAGTTTTAGGAAATATTTGTGACAGAAGCTGACACTCATAAACTTTTTTGAGTCTTCATAATTTCAGGACATGGTTGTAGCAGGAATTGATACTACTTCAACAACTTTGGAGTGGTTAATGGCAGAGCTCCTAAGAAATCCGAATGTCATGAAGAAGGCACAAAAGGAGGTGAGGAAGGTAGTGGGAAAGAAAACAAAGATTGATATGAATGACATCAACCAAATGGATTACTTGAGGTGTGTCGTCAAGGAAACTTTGAGACTGCATCCACCATCTCCGCTTTCAATACCACGTGAAACATCAACAAGTTTGAAGTTTGGAGGTTATGATATTCCACCAAAAACAAGAGTTTTTATCAATACATGGAAAATTCAAAGAGACCCTACCATTTGGGAGAGACCGGAAGAGTTCTTACCGGAGAGATTTCAAAAAAATCCCATTGATTTCAAAAGTTAAAACTTTGAATTGCTCCCATTTGGAGGTGGGAGAAGAGGATGCCCAGGAATGACATTTGCTGTGTCTTCAGTTGAAAATGTGATAGCTAACATCGTATACTGGTTTGATTGGACAATGCCTAATACTGGCGTACAGGCGGAAGACATCGACATGAGTGAAGCCAATGGAATCACAGTGAAAAAGGCAACTCCTCTCCATCTTGTGCCAATACCTTGCTCTCCCTGATCTATGCCTTAAAAAGACTCGACGGTTAAGGTGTTCAGAATGTAACTTTTCTTAGTTTATTTAGTCTGTTTTGGCGTATGTTGTTGTTTATTTAGTCTGTTTTAGCGTATGTTGTTGTTGTGATAGCGTATGCTCTCACTCTCGTTTAACGTCAGTGTATCGGAAGGGAACTTCTGGCTTTAATAATAATTGAAGCTTCAATGTTCTATGGAAGCTTTCGTGCCATCTGCATGAATACCGATAGCTTACAACAATTTATGTAATAAAATGCTCCCCTGTACCAGCATCTCCTTACATCGTTTGCAAACTTGGCTATCCAAAATAGCTTGCGGGGTTGTAGCTGTTGGCTCATGTTAGATGTTGTCATTCTAATATTTTATTTTATTGAGAATAATTAATTTTCTCACTATGTTGATTGATGGTTGGTTGAGGAACATGCTTGCATCCTATGAGATGTTTGGAGACTTTAGGACTAATGTTGAGAGATAAAAAAGGGAAAAGATTGATATTGTAGAGTTTGATTAGTGTGAAGAATATTATGATGAAATGTTAATTTTGAATATTTTAAAGCCTCATTTTGGGAAATGTGAGCACCACAGTGTAGCTGATATGTGCTACTAATCTCATAAATATGATAAGTTGTATGGCTCATGTGTTATATTTTGGGATGTCTTATGGGAGTCAAATTAAATGGTCCATATTTAGGTGAAGGAGACTATAAATTTGTTTGATGTCTTGTCTTTTGAGATTATTAGTAACTAGTATTAGTTTATACCCTTTAAAGTGCTAGAATCGTAAACTTATAGGCACCAAAGCATCTAGTATATAATGTGACAGAGAAATATAATTATTCTTCGATTATTTGAAATAGTAATAAGTTTGATATGACTATATTATTTCTTTGACCTTATACATATTTAGTAAAACCAAAAGAGCCATCTTTTAGACTTGTTGGAATATATGAACCATTTGATGTAACGGCCTTGGCTGAGATTTTGTAGGTCCTAAATCCATTTATAAAGGCTTTATGAAGGGGTTTAGTGGCTCTATAGAGAGGTTCCGCTAGAGAAAGTTGATTAGATTCTTTTATACTACTTGGTTAGATTCTTTTATAATACTTGGTCTTTTGGGAGAACTTGATTGTAACATTAATATTAATTCAATTGCTTGTGTAAGTGATGTTTCTAGCACATGTAGGAATTGTGCTTATATGTAATTATAGATAAGACATTTTGATAAAAATACTAGGATTTGGAGCTTATTGTATTGCCTCAAGGTTGCATAATTGTTGTTAGTGAATGTCTATATAAAACCAAGAGAATTTTCATAAAGAAAGTTTGAGAGATATTGTTTGTTTGGTAGCTAAAAAGCTTATTTTATAGTGACCATCATATTGGTTGCTTATTTTAATATGTTACCATGATAGTTAGTTGACAAGACCGCCTTTTTGAGGAAAACTCTAGATAAGAATATCTATGTGATGCAACTTGAATAGTTTGAGGCATTTGATGTAAACTTAATTGTATTAACATTTATGGTTTTGAGTAAGCTCCCTTTAGACAATTTTGCTATAATGATGATAGATCATATTATATATGCCAATCTACAAAGATTAGTAGGAGAAATGTAATTTTTTCTTGATTATTTATGAGGATGATATCTTGTTTATGTACAAATTTGAAGATTACTATACAATATGAATCATTTGGTGTTGAAATAATTAATGTATAGACTTTGATGTAAGTGTATCACTAAAGTAGAAATTTATAGGACAAGTTTGGAATGTTTTGTTGGTCATCACTATTGCTTGAATATTGATATATGGTGTGGTGAGTTTTGGCTTAGAAATTTAGATGAATTGGTATTATTATTGCCTATTATTGATCATTCTCATAAGGACACATGCAAGTTATATTCTAAAATATGTTTGGAATTTGAGGTTGTAAACCTAGAAATATTTTGATCCTTGTGGGTGATAACCCAAACTTGTTGTGGTGCCTTGAAGCTAAGTTGAGAAAGTGATATTAAATGATAGTATCATGAAAAAGTATACTTGAAAGTTCCATTTATGTGTATGCTACACTAGATAGATATTACTCTTGGAGTAATGTTTTGTCATACATTAATCAAATCTTAGTTTCAACCATTGGGTTATTCTCAGAATATCTTGGGATCCTTGAATGGATATAAGGTTTAATAGTTGACATGTATATGTGTGATTGAGTTAGCTTATGACTTATAAGACATCGTCTTATATTTGCAAACTACATAGATGTTGAGATTTTGTATCTTTTAATGAAAGTAGGGCCTATGTTATGATATTATAGTTGTCAATATTGGAGCATGTTGGAGGGTAACTACTAGGCTCATTTGATTGATGAACATCGTTAAGGAATTCATAGAGTCGTTGGCCTCGTAAGAAAATTAATAATGTTTGTTTTAAGTGCTAGACCTATTCAATTATGTTATGATGATAAAAATTATTATGTCGTTTGCTGACAACAATGGTTGTATCACAAGGTCTAGACATAAGTGAATTTTAATTCTTAACTGTTAATGAAAGGTTAAGATAGGTGACATTATGTAAAGTATTGATACACATGGTGTGGTTTTTACTCTTATGTTTTCACAGCTATTGTGGTTATTTATCCCACTGTTAAAGTTTTTACCCTTTTGTTCTTGTACCTGTTATGATTGTTTGTCCCACTATTAGGGTTTTTACCCTTTATTTTTGATTGACATGTCATTTGTATGAGCTTGACAACATCATTGGATGTTGTTGTTCAATGGGAGCTCTTTTAAAGTATCTACTTTGCAATGAAAGAGCATTTGTATTGTTTTACACTTTTGCTTGTCAAAGAGAAAGTTGATGACAATGACGGCTTTGTAATGAAACACATTGTAACAATTGTCATGTTAAATGAACCACCTATGAAAGGGTTAAGTCCTTTTCTGTTGCAAAAACATGTTAAAAGTATGGCCCTAATTCTTCATTTGATTCATTTGCTTAATAGGAGCTTTTGCTCTTTGTCTAATGCTTTTGCTTAGTGAGAGTTGTTTGATGTACTATAATTTTCTTGGATACTTTTGTTTAATTGGAGCTTATGCTCATCTTGATGTTTTGTATTTTACAATATCTACTTGTTTACTATTGTGCAAACTTTCTTTAATGTAAGTACATTCAAGTTACTTGTCTGTTACTTATTTTCTTGATCATGTTAAACACGTATGTGCTTATTTGAGACATGTTACAAGTCTTAAGGAATGTGCAACACTAAGCATTTGGCCGGGACACGTATATGTTTATTGGCTATCTTGTAGTGTTTTGTTGTGCACACATGCATACAAACTCGAGTATTCTATACAAGACATTTTACATTCTCCTGATATGATAGTTTTATGTATGATGTTGATCATAAGGAGAATGGGATTGATATAGATAGTGACGTTTTACTTGTTTATATATTGTCACTTATCTCTCACACTAATTCTGATATATCATAGAGTGGAGAGCTCTTGTGATAGTGGTAGGGTTATGTCTTTAAATGGTATAGTTGTTGATATTGTTCGAGAGTTTGAAGCTTTATGTGATGAGATCGGCAATAAGGATTTCGTTTTCATACTTTCAAGACCAACACAAATAAAATGTTTCTAAAATTATTTTCATATATATATAAAATCTACTAGTATTATTATTTGATTTTATGATCATTGCTATAGCCTAAGTGAGAGATTGTTGACTCATTGTATGAGTTCATGTAATGTAGGCTTATATTAATGAACGTAAACTAAAATTCTTTATCGTGGCTAGTTGATGTAATCTGTTGGTCCATTATCATTGTGCACATAGTGTACACATTAATATTCCCTTATTGCTTATTTGTCATTGTTAAGTGTGAGCCTTGTCTATCTTATAGTTTGTAATTAATTAATCTATTTGTATGGACACATTCTTTAAGTAGCTAAGTCTCCTCTCTAGCTCTCCACATCTATATATTATAGTTTGTTACAAGGAGAATTTAATGAAAATGGTTATGTTTGATTACATTGCATTTGTTAGTGGAAAAATGCCCTTAGGGCATTTTGCCATGTCATCATGCTCCTGCCCATTTAAAAATATTTATTTATCTTTTGTTATGTTATAATTGAAGGATTCTAAATTTAATTTTTTCTTAAATAAGTTTATAATTGTTATGTCTCTTATTATGTCATAATGTAATATTGGGGTATATGCCTTTAAGCTTTTATACTCTCTTATTTTCAATAAATAAATTCACATATTCATAAAAAAAAATATTAGGTATGTCCTATGTCTTTATATTTTCTCATTCTTAAACAAATAAACTCATATATTCATCAAATAAATATCTTTTTATCTTATAATTTAATTTTAAGATAGGTAATAAACATTCTTACAATAACCATTGACACTATTTCTAGAGCTACCAAGTGTCCTAGTTATGCCACGCCATTTTTACGAAGGAACCAGTGCTGCAAGTTACAAATATCTTGCAACAATTGTCACCATTATTATCGTTGCTGTCATTTTCCACAAGGCTTCCACAAACCACTTCTATTGTTGTTAGATAATGTCCGATGAACAGGCAATTGGTTTTTATTTTCAATACCTACTAATGAGCACTTTGGCCTTGTCAATATGTTAATGGAATTATTCATGACTCTCCTCATCAGTGTCTTTGAAGCTGCTAGCTGCACTTATTGGAACGAAGAAAATGTGATGTCGTGAAAGCTTAAGGTTTTATCAAAGTAGAGGTTAACATTGATTATTTGTCTTTACTTTTGTGTATCTTCCATCAAAAGATAATATTCACGAGATAAACATTAAAGAAAATAATAATCCTTTAATTTTAAAATTAGTTTTTAAATTAAAATTCTAAATTTTCTTATAAGGTATCAAAGTTTAAGCCAATTCTATTTTATTCCCACATAATTTTGAGTATAAACACATTAGTGTGCACAAGAGTATATATAAGATAAAAATTTGTATCAAAAAATAAAATCTTTAATATAAAACTTAAATGAAAAGCTTGAATTGAATTTTTAACCTTTCTACGACTTCCATCACTTCAATAAGTTTTTTAATTTGATGCCTAGAAGTTTAAACTTTAGCAGTAGTGGGCTTTGATTGGAAAGCCACTTGTGTCATTCGAAATAAACAATTTGTCAAATTGTGTGCGTTCAGGATCTGGTAGACTTGACTCTGGTTCACAAGAGGACCGCAGATGGGAGAATATATGCGAGATCCTGCAAATCAAAAGTCATTTCATGGCATCGTGATTCACGTAATAGATGAGCTATGGTCAAAAAGGCGGGGCTGTGTAATCATATAGATGCCGACGAGGTTTAATCATTTCTTTATGATTTGAAGTGAATTTTAGAAGTGGAAAACTTGAATTCTGTGGGGTTATTTCCGAAATTGGTCCACAAATGGACAATGGACGAGGTGGGGACTCGTTATCTTCTCTAGTATTTGTAGGGCTCATGCGCGTTAAAAAATCTTACTTTTTTGTAATTTAGTATTATTCAACTTTTTATAAGTTGATTTTAAATAAACAAAGTTATGATGTAACAAATGATTTGAATAAAAAGTTTTTTGTGATATTACTCAGAAAATCCTTAACTTAAGTGTGCTTTTTTCAAATTTGATTCCACGTATGGATGAGGTGGGGACTCTTTATCTTCTCTAGTATTTGTAGGGCTCATGAGTGTTCAAATAGCTTTCCTTGCTTGCAACTTGCTATTATTCATCTTTTTATAAATTATTTTTAAGTAAAAAAATAAGTATTTTAATATAGTATCAAAACATATTATTCAAAGTAAATGCAATTATGATGTAATTGATTACATGAATTTAAAGATTTTTTTATTTATTGATATTATCTCACAAGTATCACAAGAAGCTTTGAAAAATCTTATATAACTTGTAATCTATTAAGTAAAAATTATTATCTATCTTTTTACGAGTCAATTTAAAGAAAAAAATAGATTTTCTTACCACCATAACATCATGCATAAACTACAAACTATCAAAAGCGAACAAACTTCGCAACCTATTTCTTGTTCTCAATTTTTCTTTTATAATGCATGTATCAAATTTAAAACTAAAACAGTATTTGCTACTAACTAAATCAAAGCTTGCCGACTTATTTTTTCAAGATTAGCTTTCTAGATCAGAACTAGGAACATAACTTTAATTAACTAGCTAAAGTCATAAAAAAAGGGCAGCTGTATTTGAACTTTGATGTGCATGTCCCTTTCATTCGGCAGCTTTTGCATACTTCGAGTGTGAATAAAGGATCTAAAGGTTTCATGGACCAGCATTTTCGAGACCCCTTTTCCTTTATATTTTCTGCATTATTCTTTCGCTTCTTCCCACGTTCCTCTCTAAGGTCGGTTACACGTGGCGCTTCTCCATTGGTAGATCTCTCTACACCAAACGAATCTCAACCACGAACGACTACTCCCGTCCTGGAATTATCCCGAGAAGTCGACGGACAAAGGGAATCCCCATAATGCACGTAAAGCTGCACATCATTTATCAAAACCCTTTATTTTTCTTTTTGTTAAAAAAACAAATATTTTAATATTATATTATTCATGTTAAATGTGAAAGGACTACTTAAGAAGAGAAGTTATTTAAATTTATAAAATATATTATAAGTATTAACTTCTTTAATGTGAAACTCTCTATTTAATATTCTTTTGTAGTCTAAGTTTAATTAATCTCTTTATCAACAAATGAGTGGCCAATTTTTTTAAAATTAGAATAGATCATAGTATTGAAAATCATAATTACATATTCACCTGTGAATATAAGAATTCCAACATGTTTTAAGAACAAAAAAGAAAATGCAAGTAAAAGAAAAAAAATAGAAAAGAAAAAGAAGAAGAAATATCATTATCACACAATCAACTATCTCTACAATAATATTACATGAGAGCAAAACATATTTTTGAGCCAAGATTATATTTTATGTTACAAAATAGAACCATACCAAAATAGACTTTAAGAATACAAGTCTTACACAAAAAAAAAAAGGAAAAAGGAAAAGCTTGTAATTACGTTTAAATAAAACAAGTTTCTTCTAATTTTTAGTTAATTTTATGTAGCATAATATTATACCGTAAGTTAAGTCATGCTCTAAACTTATTATCTGTATAATTTTATTGTTATCAAGATAAGATAATCCTTAATGTGTAAGAACACCCCGACTAAAAAGGAGGAAGTTTATAATTAGGTTTTATCATGAACAGCAACCGACCCAACTTGACTTGGGTCTATTGAACTCGGCGAGCCAAGCGCACACCAAGTTTTCCGTTGAAGACTAGTGTAAAAGCTTTGGGATATAAAGAGCAATTATTGATGGCTTCTGGAAGTCGTGGAGGGGTATTTGCGTAGTGGAAATTTTTTGAGGCTATTGGAGTTTCGAACTTCATTTTCTGAGGAAAAGGACAAATTCTAAAGCCCCATGTGGAGAATTTGGGTTGGTGGTGGCCGGTGATAAAGAGATGCAGGGGAAAGTGCCAGTGACGAGACATGACAAGGATAAAAGGTGGTTGATGGCTTCGGACGCTGTTAGATCTTTTTAAAAAGAACGGTTTCCAAAATATAAAAGAACAAAATCCTGCAGTTAATAATCCCCAGTATTATCCACAATACTGGCATTGCTGTAATTATCCTCTCCGATATTCAATCTATAGTTTTATTTTCGCCATTAACTAATTTTGGTATTTAAAGAGAATTAAAATCGACGGCCACCATTCACAAAATGCTATAAGAAAAAAAGGATATAGATTACCTTACTAGCGGCTCTCACTTTGCTTTCTTTTCAGATGAATAAATTAGGAAAAAATAGAAAAAAAAATGTGTAGGCTTGAATTAATAATTTCGAAAATAGATCAAATTAATCCCATGATAGAATTATTAGTTTTAGAATGAATTCAAAAGTATGAAACATATCTCAACCTAATAGCCTTAGAGTTGAAAGAGTTTTTTTGATTTTGTAGGAGCACTTGATTCTTTTTTATTCTCCATATTAATAGATTAGGAAAAAATAGAAAAAATAAATGTGTAGGCTTGAATTAATATTTTCGAAAATATATCAAATGAATCCCATGATAGAATTGTTAGTTTTAGAATGAATTCAAAAGAATGAAACATATCTCAACCTAATAACCTTAGAGTTGAAAGAGTTTTTCTGATTTTGTAGAAGCACTTATTCTTTTTTATTTTCCATATTAATTGAGTTATAAAAGCACTTGTATTTAATGATAAAAATATACCTTATTCATTGCTCAAGTCCTAACAACTCAGGAACATTTAGGGGATCTATTTCACAAGAGGCCCTATATATGATAATGTGTTTCAATATATGGTTTGGGAAAAAACACGAAATCTGAACTAGATTCTCAATTGGTGGGTTCAGGCGTGAATCCCTCTTAGGCGCGTGGATGCATAGGCCCAAATCATGGCCATAACAATGTAGGAATAGTTGGAGTTTTCTGAAACATTTAAATTTTATTTTCTCAAAAAAGAATGTTATTTAAAGTTTATCAAAAATTAACCATCTATATGTATCTCATGCCTCAAATAAATTACCAATTTGGGGAAATATCAGTGCACAAAGCTTCAACTGCTTGTCTACGCCATGAGTCATCGAAGCACAATAAGATTTCTGCCTACTATTTTTCTTATATTCTTATTATTTTTGTGCAACCAGACATGCTAACGTTGTATAATGTAATGGTGGCTTCTTCTTCTTATTCTTTTTTCTTGGTGTGTGTGGGGGGTTTTAATAAATTTATTTGAAGTAAGGAATGTCTCAAACCACTACCCCTTAAGTGATAATCCCTTGTGTGCCACTAAGCCATGGGTGCTCGAGGAGGGTTTCTTTTTTTGACAACATCAAACTCATTGTCACTTCAGGGTATATACAAAAAGAAATTCAGCCTTCCAAGCCACTCGCTTTCCAAATATTTAGGGGATTCACGAACCCTTTGCCACCATTTTTTCAATATAATGACAAATTGAATTTATTACTGTGTGATATGGTACTTGAAAGCATTTAAATCCTTTTGTTGTAAACTACTGACATAGCTTGTCAAGGAGAGAAATTAGCACAAGAGCTACTTATTTTCTGAAATGACCAATTCATGATTGTAAAAACCAAGCTAAAAAAAAAAGAAAGTTAATTGATGAAATAACACTCACCACATTGTAAAGCTTGAAAATTGTTTTTTCTTTTCTAAAAATTATATTTCAAAGTACATCCAAATGTTTTTGACATAAATCTAGTTCTGGATGATATAGAAATGAGACAACGCCAAAAGATCCAGGAGGACCACAGAAGTATTATTAGTTTTATAATGAATTCAAAAGTATGAAACATATCTCAACCTAACAGCCTTAGAGTTGAAAGAGTTTTTCTAATTTTGTAGAAACACTTGATTCTTTTTTATTCTCCATATCAATAGACTTATAAAAGCACTTGTATTTAATGATAAAAATAAACATTTTTCATTGCTAAGTCCTAACAAACCAGTAACATCTAAGGACTCTATTACACAAGAGGCCCCATATATGATAGTGTGTTTCAATATATGGTTTGGGAAAAAACACGAAATCTAAACTAGATTCTCATGTGGGCTCGGGAGCGAATCCCTGTCTCGCGCTTGGATGCAAAGGCCCAAATCATGGCCATAACAATGTAGGAATAGTTGGAATTTTCTGAAACATTTAAATTGCATTTTCTCAAAAAGGAATGTAACTTTAAAGTTTATCAAAAACTAACCATGTGTATGTATCTCATGCCTCAACTAGCTTACCATTTGGGGAAATATCAGTGCACAGAGCTTCAATTGCTTGTCTACGCTATGAGTCATCGAAGCACACTAAGATTTTTGCCTATTTTTTGTCTTATATTCTTATTATTTGTGTGCAGCTAGGCATACATTGTATAATGTAATGGTGGTTTCTTCTTCTGTTCTTTTTTTTCTTTTCTTTCTTGGTGTGTGGATGGTGGGAGGGGGATATTGTAAGAGATTTATTTGAAGTAAGGAATGTCTCAAACCACTGCCCCTTAAGTGATAATCCCCTATGTGCCACTAAGCTATGGGTGCTCGAGAAGGGTTTCTTTTTTTGACAACATCAAACTCATTGTCACTTAGGGTGTACACAAAGAAATTCAGCCTTCCAAGCCACTCGCTTTCCAAATATTTAGAGGATTCACGAACCCGTTGCCACCATTTTTTCAATATAATGACAAATTGGATTTATTACTGTGTGATATGGTGTTTGAAAGCATTTCAATCCTTTTGTTATGAACTACTGACATAGCTTGTCAAGGAGCGAAATTAGCACAAGAGCTGCTTATTTTCTGAAATGACCAATTCATGATTGTAAAAACCAAGCTAAAAAAAAAAGAAAGTTAATTGATGAAATAACACTCACCACATTGTAAAGCTTGAAAATTGTTTTTTCTTTTCTAAAAATTATATTTCAAAGTACATCCAAATGTTTTTGACATAAATCTAGTTCTGGATGATATAGAAATGAGACAACGCCAAAAGATCCAGGAGGACCACAGAAGTTGCTTCTTTTCCTCCTCGTAGAATGCAATACAAAACTAAACATGATTGAGGCTGCTTCCTTTGCAGAGGCCGATCATAGTCGCATACTCATAGCAGATGACATTCTGAATAAATTTAACAATCTTACACAAAAAAGGCATGGGTGCTTCTTAGGTGGGGATCTAATCTCCTGCTACAATCTTGGTCCCACAAAAGGTTAAAACAGAGAAGAAAGAATCAAGAAACTCTCCACCGTCAATGTGACTATACGAGTCTAAGAGCTTCTCTAAGACCCATGCTAAAACTATTTTCAAGGCCCTTCCTGCCGCCAACTGGAGCATTTCCTTTTTACATCATGGCTTCAAACTCATTGTAATCTATGGTTCCATCCTGCAAAGTAGTTTCAACCAAAGAGTCATAGGCTATTATATATGAACTGCACGATAAAGTTACGGAATAGAGGACTCTTGTGGATACGAAGGCATGCAGTGCCAGCAGTAGGAATATGGTAAGGCAAAAACCTAGATAATGTCCTAAACTATTTGATGTGGCCATCCTACACAAGCCAAGCCCAAGCCCAAATACTCATTAGTGGTAGTGTGGCCCAACTTATACAAGCCCAATCCAAAGAAGCTTGAAAAGGTTGACCAAGTGGTTGGGAAGTAAGTAGTTGGTGGTTGGCAGATGAAAGTAAGTAGTTGACAATTAAGAGATAGTAGATGACTACATTTATGATTATGGGTGCCTTACTTTCCTATAAATAGCTAGTACCATTGTGTAGTAGAAGTATTGAGTTGTGAGATTTAAGTATAAGCTTTAAGCTTTCCTTTTAAGTTCTGTATCTCTTTGCTTATGACCAGAGTGGTGAGCTTCATTTGCTCTGTATCTCTTTGGAATTACTTCCAATAGAGTGGTGAGTGTTTGTCCTTGAATTCTAAGGTGGTGAGTTATTTGTATCCTTAGTTTTTAAAGATAATTGTTATTTATATCCTTGTATTCTAAGGTGGTGAATTATCTATGTCCTTAATTTTCAAAGATAATTTTATCTTTTTATTTTCCTCCTCTTTGTCTGATATCACTATTGATCATTTGCATCAAATGCAACCATGCGCTTGATGAGCCAAAACTATTAACATTGCAAAAAAGGGAGCCAATAGACAAAAGTTTGTAAAGACTTATTTGTTTTTTATGTCTCTGTGAAGTGAACAATAAGATCCATATCTCAAGGTACCCCAACACTCCGAATGCCTAATCATGATGGTAGGTGACCTAACTTTTAAAACCACAATTATTTTCATATGAAAAACCTTAGTCTATCCAATTAAGGTTTTTCAGGTTCTCTTGAATAGACACAGAGCTTAACCTAGAAATAACCAAATCAGGTTTTATAACTGAGTTGCTAAGGTCTCACAGATTTCAATTGGAGAAGAAGGTTGGTCCAAGGGGAAGCATGAAAGAAGAGCAACAAGAACCAAAAACTAAAGCTGAAGCCTTAGATAAAGTGGGAAATAAAAATTGGATAGAGATACAATAGGAAAGAAAGATTGGAGAGCTCAAAATGTCACAACTATTTTAGGAAATTTGTTATTTGTACATATTGTAATTTTTTTTCTATAAAAGATAAGGAGTCCCATGAGATAATAAAAATAATTTATTTCTAAAAAGTGGAATTTCTCTCGAATGAGACTTAATTGTAACCATGACATCTAGTTATCAGCTTTGGAGCACGTAATAGAATAGTTTTTCTTATTTTTTACCTTACAAAAGCAATATAGTTTGATACCATCCTTTTTCATTTCAAAGCTTAAGAAATAAGATAAGAAAGATGGATAGAATTTTGTAAACCTTTGCTTTCTATTGGATAGAAATAATAAGATCTTAGAATTTATAAACAATTTGACGATTCCTGTTTATAAGGTCAATCTTTGAATTGAAATCCAAACCTAAAATATTGTACGTGAAGGTGTAATTCTAAATGCCAAGCCTTGCAGTGTTTTCAACTTCACGGTCCAAGACGAGCCCATTCTCAGAAAGTACCGTACGAGCCCAAGCTCCACTTGGGTTTTGAATAAGATGATGTTGTGCGGCTATGCAAAACAAAATATTGGTAGAGTTTTCGGCATTGATTTGCTTGGTTTTAGTTGTCCGTCTCCCCTTGGAGATCCAAAAATTTTGAAGGGAAAGGTAAGAGAAAAGTTGAAATAAAAATAATAGAAGTGTCAAAAAAAAATAGTGATTTTTTTTTCATATATTAATATTCTGATATTATAATTTTTTTGATCTATTCAAGCGTTTCCCTATTATTACATCCATTTTATGTGATAAAGTTGATCGTCTTTAACATGAAACTCAAGTTCAAAATGTAATACTTCATCATAGATTAGGGCCTTATGATTTCATGTGGCCTTATCACACATGGACTAAGTTTTCCTAATTTTTTCAAGTTTGGGAAAATTGGCATATTAAAAAATATTTTTTTGTTTATTTAACAATATCTTAATCTAGTGCCTTTTTTATATGTCCAAGAGTCATCCCTTTTTAATTATGATCCAACAATTCTCATATGATCAAACAAGGCCAATATTAAATCTTAAAGTTGACGTTCAAAAGCTTGAATCTTTGAATCTTAATGAACAAGAGTTGAATGTCAAGAATAAATTTTCTTTAAAAATTTTCATTCAACCCTATAATGGAAAACTTTCTTAAAAAAAAATTAAGCCAATTTAATGAAAAGGTGGTGCAAAAATTATGCAAAACAAGCTTTTGGCAATTGTTAAGGATCACAACATAAAGTCTCTTTCGTTCTTTGGCATCATAAAGAAAAAGTCAAAACATCACAAGATTTCGTGGGGCTTAGTGCAAAGAACATTGGATATTAAAGCACATATATAGATAGCATATGCTAGCATTTTTAGTGCAATATAACCATGTAACCTATCGATCATTATGGTAACTTGCTTCAGTTATTGCATTCGGATTTGATAATCTTATCCATATTGTATTATTTCACAAACCATCAAAATAACTAAAACATGAACCACTAAAATATAATTTATCCAACAATCCTTTGGTATTTAGAAGCCTTAAAATAGAGCAATGGTTTTTGCTACTATGTAAAAGTTGAGATAGTTTCATGTGAACCATATAAGTCCTTAACATTCTTCTATTTGTTGCAAAGTCTTGAGTAATACCTCACCAATTGACTTTTATGCTTGGTTTGTGAAGCTTAATAGGAACTAGCTACCCAAAAGGAAAACATTAATATTTTTATTACAAAACTAATGCCCTAAAACTATATGGCAACAACAAATGATAAAGAGAGATTTCTAGCAAGTGATAATCATGAAAATGCTTGGTTGCATTGACCTTCCAAAACTCAGTTCAAAGAAACATGTGCTAAGACAAACAATAAACTTCTATGATTAGAGTATTAAAAATTCTAAACTAACAAAAAAATTAACTTGCGTGGTCTTCTTATTTCTTCAGCTTCTTCCATAGCCTTCTAATCTTCTTTAGTATGTCACCATTTTTTTTCTTCGGTAGATTCCCTTCCAACTTTTCCTGGTCATGTGAACTAATCTTCCTTAAAAAGAATTTATAGTTACTCTCTAAGGATCCCATCTTGATGACCCTTGACAAAAGCATGTCCACACTACTTTTAGCTACCTTTCTCCATTGATCAGATTGCACCTTTAGCTTTCTTAACTCACCTTCCAATTCTACAAGCTTTCCTTTCAAGCTCTAGAACTCTACATTTATTGATTCTAGGTGATTGCTTTTTGTAGCCTCTAGTTAGACCTTAAGCTACTAAATCTCATTCCCTCATTGATCAGATTGCAACTTTGCTTCTAATTTTCAATTAAGATATTTGTACACTTTAAAATGTTTGATGTAATTATGAAAATTGGAAATATAAATGTAGACTGAAAATTGTCAAATCCAGCAATCCACTGATGATGGGCACCCAAAAATTTCATGAGTGGCAAAGCGCAAAAGAAAGAAAGAGAGAGCAAGGAATTTGGAGAACTACCAAGGAAAACAGAGGTAGCAAGGAAGCAGCTACAAATAGCACAAGCAAAGCTCTTTGATGATCCTTCAAATACCCAATTGCGCAATGAAGAAAAGGAGTGGTTAGAAAAGTTACTAATATGTAGCAAGCATGAAGAAATACTTCTGAAGCAAAAATCAAGGAATAATTGGCTGAAAGAGGGAGATTGTAATAGTAAAGTCTTTTTTGGAAGCATGATGAAGAGGAGAGCAAAAAATCACATTGTTAAGTTGGAATTAGATGATGGACAACTTACTGAAGATCCTGAAATGATAAAGAACAAAATTCTAAATTATTATCAAAACTTGCTAGGGAGGGCAAACCAACCTCAACCATCAGAAACAAGATTAAGAGAGTTATTTCCTATGGAAATTCCAGAAGAGACAAAGAGAAGCCTTATAGCAGACGTTCAAAGAGAAGATATACAAAAGGTCCTTAATACCTTTGGTGATTACAAAGCTCCAGGTCCTGATGGATATAATAGCTTCTTCTTCAAGAAAGCATGGAGTATTATAGGGAGTGACATAGAAGATGCAGTAATAGTTTTCTTTCAAAGGAGACAGCTACTGCGAAGCATAAATTCAACAGTAATCTCTCTTGTCCCTAAGAAAATTAATGCCACCAATATGAAAGATTTTAGACCAATATCTTGTTGTAATGTGTTGTACAAGATCATATCTAAAATTGTGGCAGGAAGACTAAGTTTAGCTTTGCCTCATTTCATACATCCGTGTCAGACAGCTTTTGTGCCAGGAAGGAACATTAAGGAAAATATTTTGTTGTGTCAAGAGTTGATGCACAATTATCACAAAGATATTCATGGGAAAAGGGTGGCAATTAAGGTTGATATTATGAAAGCATATGATTCAATAGACTGGAATGCAATCCTAAATACACTGAAAGTTTTGAAGTTCCCAGACAAATTTAGATTGCTGATTGAAAGCTGCATCACTACTGTGGGATATTCTGTGAACATCAATGGCTCTCATACAGGTTTTTTTAAGGGGGCAAAGGGACTTAGACAAGGAGACCCTCTCTCTCCTTTTCTCTTTGTTATTGTGATGGAGATTCTTAACAGAATTATACAAAATAAAGTATCTTCTGGAAGGTTTAAATTTCACTGGAAATGCGCCAAAGAAAAGATCACTCATTTATGCTTTGCTGATGATCTCTTTTTGTTTGCTCATGGAGATATTGAATCCATATTATGTTTACTAGATGCTATGCAAGAGTTTGAAGATATAACAGGTTTGAAGATGCATCCAGAGAAGTGTCAAATTTTCTTTTCAGGCTTGTCAGAACAGGAAAAGGCTCTAATACTTGATCATATTCCTATCCAAGAAGGCCAACTTCCCATAAAATACTTAGGAGTACCATTGATTACTAAAAGACTCTCCAACCTAGATTGTACTATCCTGACAGAAAAGATATTGAGAAGAATTGAAGGTTGGGAGTCTAAGCATATTAGTTATGGGGGGAGACTGCAGCTAGCCAAAAGTGTTCTATTCTCATTGCAAACATATTGGATGCAAATTTTTTTACTGCCAAAACAGACCCTTTATGAAATTGAAAAAAGGATTAGAACTTTCCTTTGGACAGGTAAATCTAATGGACGATGTGTAGCGAAAGTGGCATGGAAAGAAGTTTGCTGGCCTAAAGTTTCTGGAGGACTAGGTTTGATAGACATTCACACTTGGAATAAAGCAGCAATTGGAAAACTCCTATGGTCTCTTGTGCACCCCAATTCAAACTCCTTATGGGTTAAATGGATGATAACAGAAAATTTGAAGGAAAGGAATGTATTAGAAGTTGAGATGAAAGGATCACTAGCTTGGAGTTTTAGGAATATTTTACAAGTAAGAAATGAACTAACACAACTAGTGACAGACTCAGAATACAATATTGCCAAGAGTTATGTAGCACTAAGAGAGAACAGAGAAGATTCCAAATGGGCAACACTTGTTTGGAAAGAAGGAGTACCGAAGCATAATTTTATATGTTGGATCATTTTAAGAGACAAACTATCCACAGCAGATCGGGTGGCAAAATGGAATAGTTCAGTGGATCTACGATGCAACCTCTGCCAACAAGAAGAAGAATCACATGAACATTTATTTTTTAAGTGCAGGTTCACAAACTACATCTGGAAGGCTTTGTTAGGCATGAATGGATTAACTCGAAGAATTGAACATTGGAGAGCTGAAATATATTGGATGATCAACACTGTTAAGAAGAAGAGCTTTGCAGCTACTTTGCTTAGTATATCTTTCAAGGCCGTATTGTATCACATTTGGAGCGAAAGGAATAGAAGAAGATTCAGCAATACAAGTCTAGAAAACTCAACCATTATTGCCAAAATCAAGAAGGACGTGAGAGGCAAGATTTCATCTACTAGAGGAGTTAAGCTTACAAATTGTAATAAATTTTTACAAGAGCTTTGGAATTTGCCAAGTGCAATATTTGAGCTTAGATGATGATATTTTGTAATCGAACAATCTTGTAAATTTTTTATGAGTGATATATAATTTGACCTTTCACCAAAAAAAAAAAAAAAAAAGAAAGAAAGAGAGAGCAACCTCGTAATCCAATTCAAACTTTCAAAAAGTAATGCTTCACAAAAACACAATTTCTAATTCCATCCTTTTCCTATGTACAATAAAGCTTTATTTCGGCGAGGAACTACATTAAGCTTTTGCCTGGAATACTCTTCGGAAGAAAGGCTAATCAAGCAACATCAAATTTATGTTCTCACTTTCTAAGAAAGGAACGAGTTAGCATTATTTTAATTTTTTTTTCATCAAATTGAAGAAAATTTTTGTTCAGAATTCACATAATTTCTCTTAACAATAAAGAAAATTTTTGTTCAGAATTCACATAATTTCTCTTAACAATAAGATTAAGCACAAAATAACAAGATCAAGTACACATGCGCCAGTGTGCACATGCGAAGACACATGCCCGTATGCACGAGTTAGACAAGAAATTAATGTGTTTTGGCCTCTACAAGTTGCCTTTATCAATTGAATTAATTTTCCATTAATCAATCTAAAACTTTACAACTACAAGTTTTTCTTTAGTAATGAAAAGATATAAAACCCTTTCAATGTTAGCCTTATAGCGCTCTTTAAATAATTCAACACTTGAATATTAGCATTACATAAACTTTTGGTTTAATTTGAAATACCAAATTTAAAATTTTATTATAGGCCTTCCAACTAGAGTAGCTTTCACTCCTAAGCAATTAAAGGCCTATTTATAGGCCGCCCAACGAAAGAGGTTTTTTCTTTAAAGCAACCTGGGACTTCTTGAGAATTTGAGGAGGCCCCAAGAATTTTCACTAGAAGAATAAATGGAAGGATTAGTAAGTGGGACATGGGTAAAAATAGTAAGTTTCTAAAAAAATCACATCTTTTGTATGTATGTAGAAACATAACGAGGGTAATAATATTTGTTAAAAATGGGCAAAAATTTAATACAAGTATAAAAGTTTTCTTTAAAATTTTCCATTTTTTTGTTATTTATATTACCCAATTGATGGCACTAGAAGAAACATGTATATTTGATTAGTTAGCAATAAAAATATATTTATTTTTTCTAATACCTCACAAGTTTGTTCGGGTCGACAATTCTAAAATATGAACAAATGATTATTTACAAGTGCTCTGCTACTTCAAGATGATAGAAATTAACATTAAGATTTGGCTTCTTGGGTCTTAGTTACAACTATTAAGAATTTGGAAATACAAGAGAAAATCATTCAATATTTTGAGAGGTATAGTGAAATTTACTCTTTAAATAAGCAAGAAAATGACGTAAAATTTTAACCTTAAGGTGAAGTCCATGCCCACAAAAAGCACTGAGCAAAATATTAAGAAGTGATTGACTGAGGACAGTTAAACCCATGATTTTATCATTGAAGCAAAGAGGAGACGTAGAGGGTTGGAAATGCTACTAGTGCGTTTGTTCCTCTGCTTGTCCTAGTTCTGCTTTGGTATGAAAACTTATACGAGTTAAACGTGGGAGGTTTAGGAAGATTGCATCTTTTATACCGACATCTTTGTCGTGTTAATTTAGTCTTCTGCCTTTTTGAGTGAACAAGTAAAAATAAAGAACTGTTCCTTGTGCTATTATTTATAAATTCCAACAGGTGAACTGCAAGTCCATTCCTGCTTGAATCACGGCGACAATATCTAATAATAGAAATCCATTATGTGGTGTTCGTAGCTGGAGTTTAGATAAATATATAATGAATAGGAATTGAGAGGAGACAAGATTCGGTAGATGAGTAGGTTAGACTTGTTAAAAAATAAATATGTGATTTTCAAATTTACTAAGTTCCTTAGGATCTTGTTGTATATACAAAGATAATTATAATAAAAAAAGATGTACAAGAATTACAGGGTTTGAGATAATTTCTACTCTCTTGACCTAAGGAGCAATTTTTTACTATAATGAGAATGATTATAATGTATACTAAAAAAATATTCTTTTCTCTCACACAATATGTTTCACTCAAACTCAAATAATTAGATTTTTCAATAGTATTCTATTTTATACTAATACTAAGAGAATTCTAATAGAATACAACTAGGAAAGCCTATTAACTACTCACAATATGAACATTATAGTTAGTTTAGATATTATCCTTTCTAATTTACTCCAAGCCTAACAATTAGGGCAGGAAACATTGAACCATCTATTGGTATTTACCGTGTCTATCTCTCATCAGTAAAAGATCGTTTTCCTACTGGTATAAAAGATGAATTCTTCTTGCAGAATTGATCTGCAGATGCCCTTCTGCAAATTGAATTACGGCATTATGACGTTTGGTTGTTTGTCTTGCGTTCATGCGTGTCCCCAGGAGACACCAGTCCATAGTGCTTTTCAAACGTATTAACAATCAAGGTAACAGTAACTGGCCATTTACCACGTTTCCACCAAAAGCAAAAGATGACAAGATTCTCCAAGATTATATCGGTTCAAATTATTGCTTACTACTGTAACTTGAAGATTGTAACTTGAAGGCACTTGTATATATATAGCAGAAAGTATAGGTTCTTAATCAAGTGTGTGCTTAAACATTTGAGAGCAAATGGCTTTACTATCGTGGTTGCAACAATCATCACAAATGATTCAGAACACACCCTTCAATCCTCTCCTCTCACTTCTTTTCCTCTTCGTTTTCCTTTATTCTTACCTTCATACTAGACGTGCCAAACGAACTTTACCTCCATCTCCGCCAAGGCTACCAATCCTAGGCAACCTCCACCAGCTGGGCACTCTACCACACCGTTCTCTTCATACACTTTCCAAGAAGTATGGCCCCCTTATGTTCTTAAACTTGGGCAGTGTTCCAACTCTTGTGGTGTCATCTTCAGAAATGGCCAAAGAAATGCTAAAGACACACGACGTTTTCTTCTCAAACCGGCCCCAAACTGCCGCTGCCCATGTCTTATTCTATGGATGCACAGACGTAGGGTTTTCACCTTACGGCGAGTATTGGAGACAAGCCAAGAAACTTTGTGTCCAAGAACTTTTGAGCCCCAAAAGTGTGCAATTGTTCCAGCATGTAAGGGAGGAAGAAATTGAAGCCTTGATAAAAAAGATAGGGGAGTCGTGCCTCAAAAGAGCTTCTATTAATCTAAGTGAGGCGCTGATTGCAACCTCCGCAAATATTGTCTCCAGATGTGTATGTGGACGAAAGTTTGAAGAAGAAGATGGTAAGAGTCAACTGGGAAATCAAGCAAGGGACGTTACTGAGGTCCTTGGAGCATTCTGCTTTGGGGATTTTTTCCCTTCTTTGGGATGGATTGATGTTTTGACGGGATTTATCCCAAATCTAAAAGCCACTTTTAGAGAATTTGATGCTTTGTTTGATGAAGTAGTTGAAGAACACAGAGCAGCAAAAAGTGATGGAGACAAACCCAATGCAGAAGATTTTATGGATATCCTCCTCAAATTTCAAAGGAATGGCATACCTGACATCGAGCTTAGTCAAATCAACGTCAAAGCAGTCCTATTGGTTTCTCTCTCTCTCTCTCTCTCTCTGTCACACACACACACACACACACACACACACACACACACACACACACACACACACACACACACACACACACACACACACACACACACACACACACACACATATGCGCACACTCAGATACAAACACGCATGCATGCATGCACTTCACAAGCCATGTCTGATGTTTTGTGTTACCATAGTTTAGGAAATATTTGTTACAGAAGCTGACACTCTCATAAACGTTTTTGTGTCTTCATAATTTCAGGACATGTTTGTAGCAGGAATTGATACTACTTCAACAACTTTGGAGTGGTTAATGGCAGAGCTCATAAAAAATCCGGATGTCATGAAGAAGGCACAAGAGGAGGTGAGGAAGGTAGTGGGAAATAAATCAAAGATTGATATGAATGACATCAACCAAATGGATTACTTGCGGTGTGTCGTCAAGGAAACTTTGAGAGTGCATCCACCATCTCCGCTTTCAATACCACGTGAAACATCAACAAGTTTGAAGTTTGGAGGCTATGATATTCCATCAAAAACAAGAGTTTTTCTCAATACATGGACAATTCAAAGAGATCCTACCATTTGGGAGAGACCGGAAGAGTTCTTACCGGAGAGATTTCAAAAAAATCCTATTGATTTCAAAAGTCAAGACTTTGAATTGCTCCCATTTGGAGGTGGGCGAAGGGGATGCCCAGGAATGACATTTGCTGTGTCTTCAGTTGAAAATGTGATAGCTAACATCTTATACTGGTTTGATTGGACAATGCCTAATACTGGCGTACAGGCGGAAGACATTGACATGAGTGAAGCCAATGGAATCACAGTGAAAAAGGCAATTCCTCTCCATCTTGTGCCAATACCTTGCTCTCCCTGATCTATGCCTTAAAAGACTCGATGTTTAAGGTGTTCAGAATGTAACTTTTCTTAGTTTATTTAGTCTGTTTTGGCGTATGTTGTTTATTTAGTCTGTTTTAGCGTATGCTCTCACTGTCGTTTAACGTCAGTGTATCGGAAAGGAACTTCTGGCTTTAATAATAATTGAAAGTTCAATGTTCTATGGAAGCTTTCGTGCCATCTGCATGAATACCGATAGCTTACAACCGTTTTTAGGTTCACTTTTCAGGGCAACGGTGCAGAATGAAAATTATGTTTTTACTAGTTGTATGCTCCTGCTGTTCTGCGAATAATACAAGTGAATGTAATGTTTTTCTCCACGATTTGAATAGGGAAGCGTCCAGCATTTATGGTTAGGAAAAATCCAAGAAGACGGATGGTGGATCCCAACAAACACAAGGACAGTAATACAATATTAAAATGAAAATAATAAGAAAGTTGAAATGGGCCAAAACTGATATGTCTTGGTTCAATTTCTTTCCTGTTTCTTGGGAATTCGTAGTCTTTGCATTACTATTTTGTGTTGTGTTCGTTCTTATACAGTGATAAAGAATGGCTTGGATACTGCACCTAGAAAGTTTGCCCTGAGATCATTTGGGCAAAAGATAATCACGAGGAATTCCACCTGAAGTCCAGCGAGCGAGGTGCCTCGTAGTTGTAAAAAACACATCTAATGTAGCACTCTCAATGAACGAAGAAGGGCGAGCCACCTATTATTGAGATGTAGCACAGAAAATGAAGGAAAAGAGAGAGGATCTCTATATGTTGATATTTTAACTAATTGTTAGGAATTTATATGATAGTTAATTTCCAATTAACAAGAGTTTAGTTTAATAAATTTAGACTTGTTATGAGTTTGTAATCTTATCTAGAGTAGCTCTTTTAAGTGAGAATTAAAGCAAACTAATTTCAATTGCAACTATCTATCTTTTGGGGAACCAACCTATAATTTAGTTGCCATGTGCCAAGTAACATTTTGCAACACCCATTATTTTTAAATTCTCCTTACCTGAAAAAAATAAAAAATAAAACTTTCTGCTAATAATAATTGCTTAACTGCAATTAGTTTCCTGTTCATCTGAGGGCAAATAAGGAGTGATCGACAAAAGACAGTTATACCCATAATTTTATCATAGAAGGAAATTCTTATGGGCATGTAATATAGATATGCATCATCCTCACAAAGTAGCTTGGTAAACTGTTTGTTTACCGAAGAAGGAAGGGGGATTATGTTTACTGAACCTCAAAATTTGGAATAAAGTCCTTTTAGAACGTATGCTTTAGAATCTCATTAATCTCCCAAAAGGCTCATTATGGAGTAAATGGATTCACAATACAAAGTGTAAAAGAACCTCAATAATGCAGTTGGACATAAAAGGTACCATGGCTTGGAGTTGGCGGGGTCTCCTCAAGTTAAGGCCCACACTTACCTTTGTTCTCTCAAGTCTTACATATTGTTGCCAAAAGATTTATAATGATCTTCGGCAAATTGGAGAAACGTTGGATTGGTATAATTTAATTTGGACAGGTGGCATTAGCAAACATAATTTCATTGGATGGCTTGTTTGTAGGGACAAACTTTCTACAGCAACAGAAATTGTACGATGGCTTCTTTCGATAAACATATATTGTGATTTTTGTCAATCTCATTTAGAAAATAGAAGTCATCTCTTTTTTGAATGTATGTGGACAAGGATGATTTGGAAAAGTATTCTTGCTCAGAATGGAATCCGACGTGACATTGGAGGATGGAATGAAGAACTACAATGGATGATCAAAGCAATAAAAGGAAGGGATTTAGCTGCCAAACTTCTCAAGATATCTTTCTTAGCTTGCATTTATTATATATGGGCTGAACGAAATAGAAGACGTTTTCAGGGAAAAACAATGGATATCCCTATTCTCTTAGCGAAAATAAAGAAGATAGTACGAGGGAGGGCTTCTTTGTTTAGACATATAAAATCTTTTCAATGCAATGTTATTTTGAGTGAAATTTGAAGGCTTCCAACTTCTATCTTTTCATAGATATGGTGACTTTTGTAATACTGGGGTATGCCCCTGTACTTTTATACTTTAATATGTATTAATACAATTTACCTTTTCACCAAAAAAAAAAAAAGAAAAAGAAAAGAGAAGCCGTAGCCTATAGACTCCGGGAATGAGCTGAAGGGTTGGAAATGCCACTAGTGCGTTTGTTGCTGTGCATGTCCTTGTCTCGCTCGTCGGTGCCACTTTTTCTTTTGCATCAAAATTTAGTGTACTGATTAACCAACTTTAATCCTGCCTTGATTTGACAACTTATACGAGTGAAACATGGGACGACTTAGCAGGACATTAGAAGCAATATTTGCATGCTTCGGAACAGTGTAGGAAACGAGATTTAATATTTCTAATCGATGATAATGGTTTTAACTTTTCTTCGGATTCTTATCCCTTAGCAATCACTGATACCATCATCATGTCAATTTAGTCTTTTTCGTTTTTTGTGCGAACAAGTAAAAGTAAAGAACTGTTACTTGAGCTATATTTTATAAATTCCAACCCGTGAAAAGCAAGACCATTCCTGCTTGAATCATTGCCGCAACAATAATAGAGGTCCATTATGTAGTGTACGGATTTGGAGTTTAAATACATACAGAACGAATAGGAATTGCCGAGACAAATGTTGAAAATGGTCATTTCCTTACCAAAAACACGTCAAGCGTAGGTGGTACCACCCTAACATATAAGCTACCTAGGTTTCGCATTTGGTCTGATGAGACTTCAACACTCCTCACGTCAAGAATGTTTGACGTGAACCCACATGGAACTAAGAGGGAATCCACACATATTTACAATTCTGATACTATGTTGAAAATAGCAATTTTCTTATAAAAAACATATGCCAAAAGTAGGTAGTAACAACCACTACGACTAGTGGGCCCAAACTTAGTGAAAAGCAAGACCGATCATCTTGAATCATTGCCACGACCTCTAATAATAGAGATCCATTATGTAGTGTGCATAGTTGGAGTTTAAATAAATATAGAACAAATAGGAATTGACGAGGCAAATGTTGAAAATGGCCATTTCCTTATAAAAACACACTTTAATACCATGTTGAAAATAACGCCTTTCTTATCAAAAACATATGTCAAAAGTAAATGGTACCACCTCCCTATAATGAGCGGGCCTGAACTTAGCCTTGATGCTACGTTGAAAATAACAATTTCCTTATAAAAACACTGGCTCTTATACAATGTTGAAAATAACATTTTCCTTATCAAGAACATGTGTCAAAAGTAAATGGTACCACCTTCTTACAACTAGTGGGCTTAAACCTAGCTTTGATATCATTTTGAAAATAACCATTTCCTTATCAAAAATATTGTCTTTGATACCATGTTGAAAATAACCATTTTCTTATAAAAAACACTGGCTCTGATATCATGTTGAAAATAACTCTTTCCTTATCAAAAACATATGTCAAAAGTAAATGGTACCACCTCCCTATAATGAGCATGCTTAAACCTAGCCTTAATACTATGTTAAAAATAACCATTTCCTTATCAAAAACACTGGCTTTGATACTATGTTGAAAATAACCTTTTCCCTATCAAGAACATGTGTCAAAAGTAAGTGGTACCACCTCCTTACAATTAGCAGGCCTAAACCTAGCTTTAATATTATTTTGAAAATAACCATTTCCTTATCAAAAACATTAGCTCTGATACCATGTTGAAAATAACTATTTTCTTATCAAAAACATTGGCTCTAATATAATGTTGAAAATAATCCTTTCCTTATCAAAAACATATACTAAAAGTAAGTGGTAGCACCTCCCTATAATGAGCCGGCTTTAACCTAGCTTTGATACTATGTTGAAAATAAAATTTTCCTTATCAAGAACATGTGTCAAAAGTAAGTGGTACCACCTCCCTACAACTAGCGGGCCTAAACCTAGCTTTGATATCATTTTGAAAATAACCATTTCTTTATCAAAAACATGTGTAAGAAGTAGGTGGTACCACCCCAACATAGAAGCTGCCTAAGTATGCATTTGGTTCCAATGTGGGACTTTAACAACAAAAGTTTAAGATAAATAATTTGCAATAAGAAGGTTTTGGAAGAAGACAATATCCAGCAAGTGAGGTGCCTGGCAATTGTAAAAGACATCAATGTCGAATTCTTCTCGAACAAAGAAGGGGTAGCCACTTCTTAAGGAGACATAGCAAAGAAGATGAGGAGAGATATATTCATATGCCTATATATGTTGATATTTGATCTAATATTAGGAATTTATATTATCTAATTACTAACCTGTATTTGTAAAGTCTCAGGCTTCAATTTGAAAGGGTGTGGCTTCTTACCTTCTGCACAAAATAACCAAACTCCAATCAATAGAAATTCAAATAGTTGATAAACATGCATAAACCCAACCATATAACATATTCAAAACTAGTCATGGTATGCCAAATTTGCTCAAATTGTGGCCGTTTAGCACTTCACTACTTCAAGCAGTTCAATTAGACACATACGATAAAGAAGATCCCTAAGGTGCTAATTGCTCTTAACATGGATCACTGAAACATTGATGGTTCTATTTACCACCTTGGATTGCACATTTGATTAAGGGTGGTAAGAGGACATTAGATTGAACTTAATGCCTTGCAAACCAATTAGTTCTTTCCAAAACAAGCTGGTAAAACTTGAACTTCTATCACTAACTATGGTTCTAAAGTTTGAAGATGTCATGGAAAATTTTAGAAACGGATACAAATGGGTATGGATGGTTACTAGGATGAAGTGACCTAATTTGGAAAGTTTATTAACCACAACAAACATATAAGTTTTACCTTAAGTTGGAGGTAAACCATCAATGAAGTCCATCAATTTATTTGTCCAAACTATAGAAGGAATTTGTTAGGGTTGTAGCATACTCGGAGCCACCATATTTTCCCATTTATGTCTTTGGCATTCCTCACATGCACTTACAAACTTTCTGATATCTTCATACATTCGTGTCTACTAGAACACTTCTATGATTCTTTAGAGAGTATCTTTAGGACTATAAGGGAACTTTTGAACCAGTAAATTTTGTTTTTCAAAAACAGAATGCATTCTCGGCAGTCCCATTGGCCAACTGCTTCTCCGCTTCTAAATTTCTATACTAGCTATTTCAATGTGTCATTGTTTTGTATCTTTTCTCTAATTGGTTCAACCAAAAGGGCACGGGACTAGAGATAGCATCAAGACTTCCTTGCTTGGCTACAAGTTCTTCCCTTTGAGATAGTGAGCTAGTACCACTGTTTTCTCTTCCAAGTAGTATTCAATTGAGAAATTACATTCCACCAACTTAAAAAACCATTTTTGTTGTACTAGAGTAGAGATTTTCTGTTTTTATAGGTACTTTAAGTACTTTTGATCAGTATGAACAATGAATGGATGCCCAAGCAAGTAGTGGCACCACTTATTGGCCTATAGGATCCAAGTTGTCGTTTCTTTTTCATAGGCCAATAGTAATAGGATTTTTTCATGCGACAAAAAAAGTTATTGGATTCTTGCCTTGATGATGTCTAGAAGGCAAATCAAGCCTTGTAAAGAACCTAGATCTGCACTATTCATCTAGGGTTTCATTAATTGTAGGCATGGAAAAGTCAAAGATGACTTTCATCCTTGTTCTTTTTCTTCCAAAATTTAGAATTCCTTGTCTTTCACCATCTACTTTCTTGTGCCTTTCAATAGAACAACTTCTTACACCTTTGAACAAGATTATATGAGTAAAATCGTAAGTCTTTAGTTCTTCTTTCTCTTAACTTTGTTGGCTGGTTGGGTAAGAAAGAGTGGTTTTTTCGGAGTTTTTTTTTTCTTTTTTATTTAATAACTCACACATGGGAAGGGAGGAGATTTGAACCCGATGACTTGCTAGTCAAAAGCCTTGACTCAGTTACCATTGAGCTAGGGAGAGTTCTGCGGTCTTTTAAGAGCTTGGTACTGGTAACTCGGCTGCTTAATGCTTTGGCTTCAAAAAGTCTAGCCAAATCTATTTCTGTTGACAGGGCTGAGATTTATTAACTTGCGCATCTATTTTGATTCCATCCGTGAGACTACTCACATAGTAGCCAACTGGCTGCTCAATAGTTAATCATCCTTCCTCGAGTAAGGGCCGAGTAAATTGGGACTGATAATAGTTAGTTTCCAATTGCCAAGAGTTTATGCTTTAATAAATTTATACTTCTTACGAGTTTGTAATTTCATTTAGAGTAGCTCTTTTAGCTGTGAGAATTAAAGCAACTTACGCACAAGAGAAAAATATGCAAGGAAAGAAAATAATCATCTCCTAACAAAATACATATAGCTAAAACCGCTGTCTCAGTACCATATGCCAGCTTTCTTTCCAAAAACACATTGCCAAGCACAAGTATTCTTCACCCTTTTTTATTAAACTTCGATTTGGAGTCACGACACAAGAGACCAACTTCTTGCCATGGACATATGAAGGTTTCCTAATGCGTCCATTGTTTAACGAGCATTCATTTATCTTTGTTAACAGCCTCATCACTTAACTTCCCATTGAAGCCGCTTTACCTTGGAGTCCTCACTTGCATTTTTCCCTCTTCCTCTGTTCCTAGTCTAAATGTCTTGATAGGTTCCTCTGTTCCTGGTACACCTCCCCTATTGTCTTAATTGCATGTCTTAATAGGTTCCTCAGTTCCTGGTACACCTCCCCTAATGTCTTAATTGCCTATTTCCTCTTCCCCCAAATCGCTTTAAGTTTATGATCAAATGCAAATCATGGGTTGAATATGTTGAGTTAAAGGTTAAAATAATGTTTTGATGATTGTAAAATCAAACATTTCAGAAGATATTTTAATATGACTAAGAGCTCATCATGTATAAAATATATTACAAATTTTTTTTAGTAATTGAATACATGTTACAATTAATATCAACATGAAAATATTCTAAAAATATATTTCATATTTTTGGTCATAAATGCTATTGTGAAATGATTATTTGAAGGTCCTTAAATCAGAAAAATGAAGCCCAGTCGAAGCCGAGGAAGTCAATTAATTGCAAGACCTGATTACTGTAACAATCGAAGATAACTTCATTAATTCGAATGCAATTCTACCTGTTAACTTGTTGCATAACAAATCCAATCCAGGCACGAAATAAAAGATATGACCGCTGTAAGAGTATGAGCTGTATTTTGTTACAAAACCAACATCAACTACTTGCAGGATATACCAAATTGAAATTTGTTGCAGTATTCCACTTTCTCTGCCTTGGGTATGAGGTAGATCATAGTTTGGATAATCATTAGCTATCTCCCCCAAAGGACATATTATTAAAGCAAATTTGGCATTGCTCTTGAATGTGAGTCCGCTGAAAGATCCATAATATGTATCTTTGTAAGCCAATAGATCTGTCTTAAGAATTATACCACTAAAAAGCTTGCTCCTCGATAAACGCATTCTCAAGTTCGAAAGATTTCCTACTTCATCAGGTGTTCTACGTTGTTATTTCTAAGATCTAATGTCCAAAGAGATATAGAATTGAAAGAGATTTTGGTAGTGATCCCTAAGTTTATCTCCTTGCAACTGTAGGTGTGCAACATGTTGTACATTCGAGAAAGTAGGTAGTGATCCCAAAAGAGAGTTATGAGAAAGGTCTAATGATACTAAGCCTAGCTCAAAAGGAATCTAAACATGAAAGAAGTTGTTAACAATGCTAAGAACTCTTGAGTTTGTAGTTCTTCTTATCTAAGCGGGGATTATTCTTGTCATTATGTCGATATGTTCTTGTTATTTGTATTTTCTTCTTCTTAAATAAATACACTCGTACATTTATGGATGCAAAAAAGATGCCAATATAGGACCTATGAGCCCATTGTCATTCAACTTAATAACAATAAATTGGCAGATTTATGTAACAAATTCATTTAATAACTCTCTTGAGAAATTATTAAAGGACAAATCCAATATCTTCAAAGAACAATCCTTCCCAATTAAGGATGAGAGACAACAATCAGCAACGCGTGGACGCGTCATAGAGGAAAAAGGTGGGCGCAGGTGACACACACATGACATCATTAAAGCAAAAGACGTTTAGTGCAAAGAAATGCGTGTGTATTACACGCGCTTTGACATTACGCCCAAACATCTCCTCCATCGTCTCGTTGAATTTTCACCATTTTAGAAAACATCTAAAGCTAAATCAAGAGATGTTTAATATTACAACGTCAAAAGCTTTTAAATTTGATGATTTTAAGAGTAAAGTAGAACTACATTTTTATAGCAATCGAAACCTAAATGGAATAAAAGATAGACTGATTCATAGCAATCAATTTTGTATATGAGTTGCTATAAATTTCTTCTGAAAATGGTAGGCTTAAAGAACCCTAAACCTTGTGAACTTTTGTAACATAACAAAATCAACAGTTGATGAATCTTTTCGATTTCCATGGCAACAAAATCAACCATTCTCTACTCTTTTGATTTAAACACCTATTTATTTAGCTTTAGATGTTTTCCTGAATGGCCAAAATCTGGCAAGATAAAGGAGGAGACGTTTGGGCGTAAAGTCAAAGTACATGTAGCACATGCACATGTCTTTATGTGGAACATCTTTTGCCTCCGTGGTGTTAGATGTGTATAAGATGCACCCCTTTTTTCCCGTTTGATGCATCCACGTGTGCTATTGATGATTTTTGATTTTAATAGTTTCTAACTCAAAAGGTTAACTTAATAAAAGGAGAAGCTAAACTCTCTTATATGGCTTAGATCCCCCACTCTTCTTCCTACTATAGGAGAAAGTCTAAATCATGACATTTCTTCGACTCATATTCATGTCACCCCTAATATGGGTGAGCCTCCCTTACTAGCCTCTTCTAGGCTTGGGATGTTAGGCTTGAGTGTTAATCATTGTGAAGTGTTACTTATTTGATTATATTATAAGTTGTCTCTAATATCACTTGTTACGAGCTTAGGTCCCAATCCAAAAGCTTGACCTAAAAAGAGGAGTAGTGAGACACCCTTATATGATCAAGATTCTCCTACTTTTCTTCTTGATGCAGAAAGAAGTCTAAATTGTAACAACAAGCCCTTAAACTATTGTCACTAAAGTTAATGTACTCAAGAGATTTTGGGCTAGTCAACACAATTAAAGATATATTTCTTGCTAATTAGTTTATGGTTAGATCTAGAAGCGGAAGAAATTTCATGTTATGTAGGCCTATAGAAAGGTTCCTTTCAAAGATATTTTCAAATATATCCAACTCTTCAAGCTTTGCAAGGAAGCAAAACTATGCTAAGAAGAATACATTAGCAATTATAGTCCTAATTACATTCAAGTCCAAAAATCAATGACATGAATCACTTTTTAGTACAAGACTAAAAGAAGAGTTGACTAGAGAAGTGTTATATTTCTTAGGCAACAAATTAAATCAACCAGTTCTTAAAATCTTAATTATAGGTAAGACTATAAATTTGCAGAACTTGATTTTGAGTTGATTCTTACCTTGAGCCGGTAAAGCGCCATTAAGTTTACTAGAAACCAATGATGTAGACTTTGTAGAAGATAGTATACAAATTGATGAAGAAATAATTTCAGTGAAAGGCATGTCCACTTTCCCATTATCAGGAAGAATACGAATTCACGTCCTCGAGACCGCATCCAATTGATGTGTTTTTGATCAAAGAACAGGACTTGATCTTGATTTAGTGTTGTAAAAAAATCCTTCACCAATAAAGAATAATATAGGAGAATCTTCAGTTCTAAACACTTTTAAAGAATCCTTTATTGTTAAAAAAAAAATAACTCATAAGTTCCATATTCTTGAATATATGGACTTCAAGGACAATTTTATAACCAAGTTTTTAATTTCTGCTACATTCAGCAAAATCGTTTTTACTAGGTGATGAAAATAAATATCAGAGTTGGAAAATTTTACTAAATCAGGAAAAAAAAACTGAATTTTTGCTTACTATATATTTGACTAAACAAACAATCAACTATCATACAAAATATTTGCTTGGAATAGTTTAATATTCTTTAATAAAGATGCTCTCTCTCATATTATTTTTTGATTATAGTCAATAAAATCTAAAATTTTTTAATTTATTAACTAATAATCAATTAACAAATTTATACACTTCCATTGTCTAAAAGCATTTCAAGCATGATGCGGAATCATGTCAATCAACTTTTACTTTAAAAGGAGTTAGTTGGTTAATAAAGTTTAACAATGACATACATGAACTTGGTAGTTTTTATTTATTTATAAATATGTGAGTTTATTCATTTAAGAAAAAGAGAGTACAAAAGCTTAAAGGCATACCCTAGTATTATAATTCATTTAAGAGAAAGTTGAGTTAAAAAATTTCTAATTATGACATAATAAAATATTTACTTAGAATAGTTTAATATTCTTAAATAAAGATGCTCTCTCTCATATTATTTTTTGATTATAGCCATTAAAATTGACAATCCAACAATTTTATTTTGAAAATATCTCATACTACATACAACGGACATATGCTAAAAAAGAAAGTTTAATAAGCTTTATAACCAAATCCTTCCCTTCAGTAACTTTAATTATTCATTGAACTTGGTAGTTACAAAGACTAAGAATTGAATTTGGATTTTGATAAACATTAAGATTTCAAGCTTACTTACGTTTTCAGGTTTGGTCTTCTAAATTATTTTCTTTGCAAAATGAGATGAAGGTAATACAATATCGGAACTGTGCTGGACGGTTCACGTCCAAAGGGCTGGTATTGGCCGGTAGCATGCAAAACATATTGGCCCGTCTGCAAATGCCTAGAATGAGAAGTAATGATATTAAGTTATTGAATTCTTAGTTTTCACTTCCTATGAAAGTTTATTTTTAATTTTAACGTAAGTGTTTGTTGTAATCTTGAATAATACGACAGAAAGATGAAGGCAATCAAGGGAAGAGTCGACAAGGACATGCAGATGCATACAGTTTGTTAGCTTGATATTCTGACTAACATCATACACAAAATCTGAGCTACTAAAGCCAATGCAAATCAGCTCTTTTGAAACAGGAAATATTACTGCAATTTTCTTGAGATAACAGAGCAAAAAGTCCGGCAGATGGAACTGCAAAATCAGATTTTCTCCGAAGAGAATTGGTGGCTTCATCTCCAATTTGACAGTAACAAGCCTCCACTCTTTTTTTGTGGATTAAACAGTGACAGGAACTGGCTCTAGTTATCAAGCGAGAGCGAGCTAAAGGAAATCAGCCATTATGAAACAAGAAAACTTGCTATAACTTGTTTTCTTATGAAACAAGAAAACAACAGAGCATATTAAAACAGAGGATATGGGAGCTGCAAATGAGATCTTTTTATCCTTTCTCAAATGTTCTTGCCTCACGAGCAAATTTATTTACTTCTTTTCATGCATTTCAGATTATTTACACGGTAAACTTTAAACTACACTCCTCCCCGAATGTCAACCAGTGTCAGAACTCAAACTTGATTTAATCAACTTTCATGGTCTAGTTTTCTTGAACAATTTCTGCATTATATGGTGATAATTTAATACTTTCTCAGTAATTTCATATTATATAATTGCTACAATTTGTATCAGACTTATTAAACTTAATAATAAGTAATAAATTAGTATTTAAAAAGATGAGTTAAAAAATCAAATTTAACTCAGGCATAAGGTAAGAAACAATAAATATTAGAGAAGAGAAATACAAGTTCAAATAATAATTTAGTGAAAGGATAAACAGCATTTATACAAATATGTAGAATTAAAGGAGAAAAAAGTCAAAATTTTAATTACTGATACTTACAACAATAGGCTTAAAAATGTTTCAATTTATCTTGTATTTCTACATGTTCCTTCAATACATAAAATCTTAAAAGAAAGAAATGATTGGATGTTTCAATCTATTTTACCCTATATATATATATATTCTTTCTTTCAAATCTTTTCCATCCTAATCAATTTTGCGCCTCCAACATTTCCCTTCATTACCAAACCTTCATATTTTGATTTTTTTTAATTACAATAACTTTTTGTCAAATTAAACTTGGATTCCATGCTTAGTACACGCTCGTCAGCACGAAAAGCAAGATGTACGATTTGCAAACATTAAGCAACATACAAGAGCTAACACAAAGGGTACCATGCCATTAAATAGGTTTAAATTTCTTATCCTCAATTTTTTGGATTTTTCTTATAAGCATTGCGTACAAAGATTAGCATACCTACTTGTATATTTTTGTTTTCAATCTTTACTCCTGCCTTTTCGGTTTGCAAACATAACTTATACAAAAAGATGTCTTAATCACCAATTTCCTCTTCTTCCGAATTGCTTTAAGTCTTGAATAGTAGTCCATGTAGCTATGATTTCTATACGAAAACAAGTGTACAATGGTCAAGAACAAGTTGGAAATTTTGAAACATATTTATACATCTCTCTTTGATTACCTTGTATTGTTAAGGATCCATTAAGCGCATTTGAACTTAAATCTAAAATCTTCAAGTTTTCAAATTTGGATAATTCTGCATCAAAAAAGAAATAAATAAAAGAAAGAAAATAGAAGATGATTGAAATGACAGATAATATAGAATAAGGCAAAAGATAAGCATGCCTTGGGTTGGAAAGGATCCTTCTATCCAATTGGAAGCTAAATTCAGATTGCTAAGAAATTTGATTCCTCCCAATGATTCGAGGTTGATCCTTTTGAAACCATTATTGCTAAGATCTAATGCCTTTAACTTGTTTAATCTTGACAAGCTTCTTGAATCTGTAATGATTTATTGAAAATTAGGAATGAAAAAATATGTCATATGTAGTATCTAAATAGAAGTAAATTATTCTTAGGTAATGCATGGGAACTTTGCAATTAAATTAGGGGCCCACATTGCTTTATAATTATGTGTATCCAACAACAAAATAAAATGCATAATACATTTAGCTAGAAAGAATTATCCATACTATTGCCACCAAATTCATTAGCTTAGGGAATAAACAACCACTTAAAAAAGGTAAACAAATGAATACAATCATAAACTAAGTATGCTTAAAGAGAGACTATAAATTACAATTATAGATATAGGGAGAAGGGTACTACATATAGTAGAATAGCTTCAATACATGAAATCCAGAAATGGAATTTATGACTACTTTCTTTGTTAGAAAATCTTTGTACTTTGTTTAAGTAAATTATTGGACATTTTGAAATTGGAGTTTTTAATTTGATAAAGATGATAGGCATATAATACTTTTAGACTTAAAAGAGATTAATTTGTCAAAGAATATCTTTTGAAATCAAAGTAAGCATGTAATAATTGTTCAAAATTTTGAGAGAGGGATAGAAAGAAAGATTTGCATGATATTTGAAAAAACAAATTGAGTTATTTTACTTGTAACTAATTGTGTGTTATGTCATATATACAAATAAACTACTGGTTATATAGAAATGTAAAAAAAAAAAACTATAAAATGGTCATGAAGCTATTAAAAATTTTAAATTTTTTTATTCTTACTCGCACTCACACTAAAGCTACCTTCGATTGTTGAGGATCCAGCAAGGAAATTGATACTTAAATCTAATTGCTCCAAGTTATCCAAATTTGAAAGTTCTGTAAAAAAAAAAAGAATAAGAAAATGAAATGTTATTGGAATTTCATAAAGTTTGAGTAACTAAAAAAACCAACATGCCTTGCGCTGGAAAGGGCCCTTTAATCAAATTTGAAGAAAGATTCAAAATCTTAACAGATCTGGCTGAACTTAATGATTCAATGATGCTCCTATTGAATTGGTTGCCACTGAGGTCTATTGTCTCAAGATTTTCCAATCTTGACAAGCTTTTGGAATCTATAATAAAATTGTTAGAAAACATAATGACAATTGTGCAAGTACTTGTATATTGAAGGAAAAAAAAATATTTTAGAGTTAACTAGACAAATGTGAATATTTCAAAATTTTGGAGGACATTACATCATAATTTTAAGAATTTTGGTCAAATTGAAAGGCAAAATATCTTTAACTAGTGAGAACTTCTTACCATCATCATTGACATTTAATGGCTTTCAGATAAAAAGCCACTTTGAGATGGTAATAAAATAAAATAAAAGTGAATAGAGTAATCTTAAAGAAGATTTCAAATTTGATCATTAATAAAAGAAAAAAATAAAGAAAATTACGTAATTTAAACTTTTCAACAATTTGAAAACTATGAAAGATTCAAAAATAGTTTATTTTAAAGAAAATATTTAGTTTTTTATAAGAATAAACAAGAAAAATAATTAAAAAATCTTAGCTTTTATTGCTCTTAGGTGATTGATCTATAACATTTTCCAAGTGAAGGTAACTTGATGTTTGTTTTGAAACAAAGAATATCATGGAGTACTTTTATAAGATCTCAAAGGAGAAATACATTGCATGTACAATATTAGCACTAAAACAAGTAAACAAGTAGAGAAAGAGAGATAGATGAGAGTTCTCTACGTTGTGATACATCATGTAAATGAGTAAATAAGTTGTCAATTTAAAATGTGAAAAATAATTGTAGAGCATCATGATAGTAAAAGATAACCATTTATAGCTCTATTTTTCCACCTTAAATTGAAATTTATCAAATTTCTCAATACATTAACCCTAGACTGCAAATTAAAAAGAAATTCAAATTGACTATGAAATTAGTTCAATAAAAGTTATCAAATTAAAAATTTTCTCATGACATGTTAGATAAAAGAAACCACCTTGAGTAGGGAAGTGTCCATCCAACATATTATGAGTAAGATTCAAAGTCTCAAGCGATGTCACTTCAACCAAAGATTGTAGAATGCCATTATCATCAAGATAATTATGTCCAAGGTTTAAAATTCTCATATGCATTAAGCTTGATAGCTTTTCAAATCCTGCAAAAGATAATAAAAAACGGTATATTGGTTGAATGGAAAATCTATACTTAAAAGACTATAATAGATCTTAATAGATTGTGTTTATTGGAGTGAATGATAATTGAATTTATGGTTGTATATGTAACAAGACAAATCTTTTACGCTACACAATGTGTATTATAATAGTTATCTCTTACATTTAAAATCATGGGGCACACACATCCATATAATAGAAATATTTGTAAGAAAGTAAAAACCTCGAGGGAGCAGAATGAATTTCTCTATTGCTATGTATAACTTTACAATGTTTGCTATATATTTATAGAGACATAGCCTAGCCTAGGAAAGGTAAACTAAATATTTACAATTATTACAATAATATTGTGCCTAATCATAGGTACTAATATGGTAATGTATTAGGTGAGGCAGCTGTCTATTAACACTCCCCCTCAAGCTAGAGATTTGAATAAATCAAATACTCCGAGCTTGGAGAGAAGATGCCAATGTTGTTTGCTGTTGAGTGCCTTAGTGAGTAGGTCAGCAGGTTGTTCCTTGGTTGGTACATGTCGTGTCGTAATAATTCCTTGTTGAAGCTTTTCTCTGACATAATGACATTAAACTTCAATATGCTTTGTGCGCTCATGAAATATAGGGTTTGATGCAATCTTCTCCGCGGCTTCATTGTCACAATGGAGTAATGCTGGATGTTTCATGTAAAAACCAAAATCTTTAAGTAATCCAATGATCCAGATTATTTCACAAGTGGTAAGTTACATAGCTCTGTATTCTGCTTCAGCTGATGATAAAGACACAGTAGGTTATTTTTTGGAGCGCCATGAAATCAAAAAGTTTCCCAACATTATACAAAAGCTTGTGGTGGATCTTCTTGTCATGGGACATGTGCTGTAATCAGAGTCACAATATGCTCGCAACTCAAATGGTGAAGATGATGGGAACATGAGACCAAGGCCTGGGCAGCTTTTAAGATATCTGATCACTTTCAGAGCAGCTTCCATGTGAGATTGTTTTGGATCATGCATGAACTGGCTAAGAAGTTGGACCGAAAATGTGATGTCCGGCCTAGTGAGTGTGAGATAAATAAGTCGTCCAACTAGTCGCTGATAGACTGAAGGATCATCAAGAGGAGGATCATTCATTTGTTCTTTCGATCCAGCATCATACTCAAGGCTTGTGAATTTTTTATTCTGCTCCATGGGAATCATTGATGACTTCGAACCATCTAAGCCTGCTTCAGAAATAAGTTCCAATGTATACTTTCGCTGACTTAACGAAATACCATCTGGAGATCGAGCGATTTCAAGCCCTAAGAAAAATTTTGAGGGACCAAGATCCTTCATGAAGAATGCACCATGCAAATATTTTTTGAGGTCTGAAATGGCTGCTTGACTATTTCCTGTAATCAAGATATCGTCAACATAAATGAGTAAAGCCACAAAAGAGCTACCTTTCCTCTTGGTGAACAATGAGTAATCATGGTAAGACTGGCTGAAGTCGTGTGCAATCAGGGCACCAGTGAACTTGGCATTCCATTGTCGAGAAGCTTGCTTCAATCCATAGAGGGATTTGCGCAATCGACAGACAAGATTCTCTCCCTGATTGCGAAATCCAGGGGGAAGCTCCATATAGACCTCCTCTGAAAGATCACCATGAAGAAAGGCGTTCTGAACATCCATTTGATAAAGGGGCCAATGATGGACCGCGGCAATGGTAATGATGAGCCGAACAGTGACATGCTTGGCTGTGGGAGAGAAAGTATCCTGGTAGTCAATGCCCTCACGTTGATTATAGCCCTTAGCAACCAAACGGGCTTTGTAACGTTCAATGGAGCCATCAGCACGATACTTCACCTTATAAACCCATTTACATCCAATAGGACGACGATCAGGGAGCAAAGGAACAATATCCCAAGTGTGATTAGCCTGAAGGGCAGTAAGTTCAGCATCCATAGCTGTAATCCAATTGGGGTCTTGGGTGGCTTCATGGTACGTGGTAGGTTCGGTGATGGTAGAAATGGAGGCTATGAAGTGTTGGTAAGGGGGGTTGCAGTGGTGGAGGGATACATAGTTAGATATCAGATAAAGGGAGGTTTGGGAAGAGGGAGGTAAGGTAGGACATATGTAGTCGGAGGTCCAGATAGGAGGGCGAGTGGGACGGCCAGATCGACGTAGTGAAGGATCAGGAGGCTCAGTAGAAGGAGTAGTAGTAGTGTCAATAGGTTGGGGAGGTGGGGTTGGGGATGGTGGCGATGTAAGAGCAGAGGTGTCCAACGAAAGGCTGGAGGGGAGAGGCGGGGCAATGGGAATCGTACTGGAAGGAGTTGGTTCAGGAAGATCCACAGGCAATGATGAGGAAGTGTACGTGTCAGGATCCGGCACAACTGGAGGTGACGAGAGGGCCAGGCTGTCCAAAGAAGAAGAAGAAGAAGAAGAAGAAGAAGAAGAGGAAGAAAAAGGAAAAATAGTTTCTTGAAAAATAACATCACGACTAACAAAAAATTTGTGGGATTGAGGGTCATAAACACGATAACCTTTTTGAGAAGGAGGGTAACCCATAAAAATGCATGGAAGGGCACGAGGACTAAACTTATCTCGAGGGCCTAAGGTGGTGGCGTAACAACGACAACCAAAAACACGAAGATGGTCAAGGATAGGAGGTTTACCAAATAATTTTTCAAAAGGACTGAGACCATGAAGAGAGGAAGAGGGAAGTCGATTGACAAGGTAGGTGGCAGTGAGAAGGCATTCCCCCCAAAATGGTGGGGGGATGTGAGCTTGAAACATTAAAGCACGAGCCACCTCTAATAAGTGCCGATGTTTGCGTTCAACTACTCCATTTTGTTGAGGAGTGTGAACGCATGAGGTTTCATGGGAAATGCCTTTCATGGAAAGGAAGGAACGACACTCAGAAGAAAAAAATTCAGAGCCATTGTCAAAACGAATGCGACGGACAGTGGCATTGAATTGGGTATGGACCAGGGAGATAAAATATTGAATTTTGGAAAATACTTGGCTTTTAAAGTGAAGGAGGAAAGTCCAAGTGGCACGGGAAAAGTCATCCACAATGGTAAGAAAATAACGTGCACCATCATGGGTGGGAGTTCGATGAGGACCCCAAACATCCATGTGGACAAGCTCAAAAATGGAGTGAGTCAGAGTGTGACGAATGGGAAAAGGTTGGCGGGTTTGTTTAGCTAAAGGGCAAATAGGACAAGAAAAAGAAGAAGGACAAGAAACAGAAACACCAGAAGAAGAAAATTGTTTTAAGGAAGAATGACCAAGACGTTGATGCAAAAGATCATAACTAATATTATTAATAAAAACTGGATTACAAAGAGATTGCTGTTCGGAAGTACAAACAGTGGACCTTAGGGAATTTAAATATTCAGAGAAAATAGAACTAAAATTTTTTGGAAAAGCAGAACATAAAAAGTAGAGTCCTCGATCAGCCTTGCCGAGCCCGATTAGATCCCCAGTCGTACGGTCCTGAAATACACAAAAAGCATAAAAAAAAATGGCTACACAATTGTTATCACGGGTTAATTTTTGAATAGATAACAAATTGTGTTTAAAACGGGGGGCATATAAAATATTGGTGAGATGCAATCGTGGATAAGGTTGACAGCGACCAATGTGGGTGACAAGACTAAGTGAGCAATTAGGCAATGTAATATTAAGGGGTGCAACACATGGGAAAAATGAATCAAGAAGAGATAAATTACAAGTGATATGGTCACTAGCCCCTGAATCAATTATCTATAAGGATGAAATGGGAGAAAGGGAAGAAACCGTATCTGAGAATGGGTCCGAGGAACCCATTTGGTTGATAAGATTCAAGAGCTTGTGTTGTTGATCGGCAGTGAGAGTAAGCCCAGTGGATCCACCATATAGGCTACCTGGACGAGGTGGATGATGGCCCAAGATACCTGGACTGGGTGTGGGTGGATAACCGGAAGAGCCCTGAAAAGAAGATCCCCCAGTGAAGTCCAAAGCTGGGGGATGAGTGGGGCCATAGCCAAGTGAAGACAGAGAATCAGATGCAACAACATTATGAGCTAAAGGTCCTTGGCCAATGGGCTTGTGCCTATTATTACCATGCTGCTTGGGCCTGCTGCTAGAGGGGTAGCCCACTAATTGATAGCAGGACTCACGCAGGTGTCCAGGCCGCTTGCAATGATTGCAAATGGGCCGAGATGTGGGAGAGGCCTGCTGGGCATGAGGCGGGTTAGGCCCGTTGGGCCCACCTGAGGATAAGGGCCTAGAGTGTGAATCATGGGTCCAACCCATTGGGGCCAAAGATGCACCTGACCCGACTAGGGCACGACTAGAACGATGCGTCTGAAAAGCAGTGGCATCACTGCCGGAAGAGGAACGGCCGTCGGCAGTAGCGCGCTGGAGCAAGTCTTGCTTCGCCAGTGAATAAAGTTTCTCCACGCTTGGTAGCTCATCACGTGACATGAGGTTGGAGCGAAGGGTAGAGAATTCATCCGGCAGGGCCAAAAGAAGTTGCAGGGATCGATCCTCCGCCTCACGGCACCGAAATTGCTTACTAGTGTCACAAGTGCCACCACAACAACAGTGAAGAGGAGGCTGGTGGGCATCTAAAGCACCCCAAAGCTCTTTCAAACGGAGGTAGAAGGATGTAAGCTCAGTGCTGGAGGCACCGGGAGACAAGCGAAGAGTGCCGATGGCTTGTTTAAGGGAAAATTTCTGGGTCCCACTAATCCGATCAAAGCTATCTTGAAGCAATTGCCAGACATCGGCGACACTAGGAGCAGTGGAGACCATAGTCTCAAGTAAGGAATCAACAGAATGGGTTAACCAAGTCTTCACAGCTGCATGACATTGGTCCCAACGGGCAGCAGCGTCACCATCACCAGTGGGGTGTGGGAGCTTGCCAGTCAGAAAACCCATCTTATTCTGAGCAAGGAACATTGTTATGATTTGCTCACTCCAAACATGCCAGTTGGCCTCGCCGGTGAGCTTCTGGGACACAATGCATGCCGGTTGAAGATCGGCAGTCGTGAGATGGTATGGGTCGTGGAGAAGAGAGATATTGGAGCTATTGGTAGTGGCCATGAGGGAGGTGAACAACTAGGGTGGCGGCTAGGGTTTCGAAATTAGGTAACTAAGGTTGAGGGTAAATTTGGTAAGTGAGGAATGGTGGGTGCGGCTAGGGTTAACGAGAAAGGAAGAAGAGAAAAAAAAAGCGCTAGGGTGTACTGGAAAAGAAGGGAGAAAGCGGCTAGGGTTTATGAGAAAAGATAAAAAATTGAGAAAGAGAAGGTATGTGGTAAAGGATGGATGAAGTCAACCGAAAAAGGGAGAAAGAGAAAAAGCGTGAAAGGTGAGAAAAGTAGTGGGAAACGGGAATGAGAGAGAGAATAAAGTGAAAAGGTGAAAGGGTATTCGATGAAGAAGAAAGAAAAGACAAAACAGAGGAATAATGGTGTTGGAAAACGGAATACAAACAAGACAAAAGAAAAGGAAAAAGTGGAATGAGAGAAGAGGACGGACCAAAATGAAGACGGAGGTGGATGAAGAAAAAAAGACCAGCAAGAGGCTCACGACTCGATGGAAAAACTGTGGAAGAAAACAAAATTGCGGCGGAAGCTAGGATCGTATGGCTTTGATACCATGTAAGAAAGTAAAAACTTCAAGGGAGCAGAATGAATTTCTCTATTGCTATGTATAACTTTACAATGTTTGCTATATATTTATAGAGACATAGCCTAGCCTAGGAAAGGTAAACTAAATATTTACAATTATTACAATAATATTGTGCTTAATCATAGGTACTAATATGGTAATGTATTAGGTGAGGCAGCTGTCTATTAACAATATTCAATAGAAAATTAAAAAAAGGGATATTTTTATTTTTATAATTAATATTAGTATTATCACTAAAGAGGTGGTGAGACATCTTGTTGTTGTAACTCAAAATAAGTTAGGCTATACTATATTATAAATCATCTATTTGCTAATTAGTTCCTTATTAATCTCAATTAGACTCTCTACTATATTATAAATCATCTACTTGCTAATTAGTACCTTATTAAATTTATCCATCATGATACTATGAAATGAAAAATAACAATAAAAAAATATGAAACTAAATGGAATCTAGTTTAGGTTTGGAATTACAAATCACAACCAAATTACTGTTCTTTTGCAGCTTTTCTCTTCAGGGTAGGTTTGTATGGGCAAAACCGTTAATTCAGATTAATCCGAGCCCCCCTTTAATTCCATAATTAGATCATCAAAAAGAACTAAAGGTCTCGAGGAAACTTTTTCTTTTCTCTTTCTTTTGGGTAGAGAGAGACTAAAGACATTAAAAGGCACAGAATATGATCCTTCTTGGACTTTTAATTCATTTTTTTCCTTTTTTCCTTCTGGTAAAGATGGGGTTGGTATTTGAAACATACCTTCATTTGGCAGGCAACCACCAATTGCATTGCGAGATAAATCAAGACTCCTTAGCTCCTTGAAAGGCATGAATAGGGAGACGTTTAGGAACCAACGCTTCTCATATTCACTCGTTCTAGGGTAAAGAATATCATAGTAGGCAGGATATTCCTTTATTTGGCTGAGAGACAGCTCAATTGCTCGACCGGTAGAGCAGTTGCACATGACTCGCTCCCAACTACAACAATCACTCTTTGCGTCGTCACTCCACGAGGGAAGGAGGGAGTCAGCATCCTCATTGGATTTCAGGAAAGCCTTCAGTTTCAGTAGACCAGTCCTCTCTTCCTCGAAGCACCCACTGTGCTCTTGACTCTGAAGAAATACTACTAAAGCCCACAACAAGGCTTTCACCAAAGACCACTCCATGGAGAAATATTCTGACACAAACTCAGTTTTTGTTGCAGCAAAACTAGCTCGTTCACAGCCACACTTCAAGATGAAGGCCTTATAATAAAGCTAGACAGCTTCACATATGCATACTATTCAAGAAATAGCACTGATTGATGCGTGTATACCTTAATTTGGATCGATGACAATATTTTATATTTGACGATGACATGCCTTAGCTTTGGTAGCTAACGAAGGCTAAGACCTCATGCTTTTTTTTTTTTCTAAATTTTGGTTCTAAAGTAATATCATATATTATTCCTAAGAACTGCACCCATAATTTTTTTGAGAGGTCATATAACAAGCCAAATCTAAATTTGTTCAACTTAGAAGCTAAGCATAATAAAAGAAGAAACGCATAGTTCCATATTGACATAGAAACTCTGAGTCTCCATTCTTATATTTCTTTCTTCCTTAAAAGAAAATTAGGATGGACAAGATTGTGCCTCATCCTTCTAATCACTAGTTTCCTCTTGGAATTTGTATCTATACGTTTCTATTGTCCTAGTTTTCTTTAAAAATAATTGGACATGAAAATCCTCACACAAGGTTATCAGGTTGGGCACAACTTGTAACAACAAAAAGGCATCCATACACTTAAATTTAGTCATAAGTGATAGACTAATAAAGATTAATCTATGTCGGCCAACCAGTAGGTCAAGTTTTATCCGTTGCTTATTGTTTACATTGGAAAAATTACACTAAGTTCCATTTAATGCTTAAAAAAAGAAAGAAAGAAAGTAGACGTCACTCTCCGCAAAGGTGATAGGGCAGAGTAAAATGAGGATTTCGTTCTTTCATTACATCATCACTTTTTTCCCAAAGACACCTTTCCCCCTTGTTATTCCAGAGGTGGAGGATCAAAAACCTTGAGAAATGATCTTCCAATGTGCATTAGTATGTGCCATCGGAATCATTAATGGGTTGTATCTAGAGTTTTTCATTTTGGAAGAATGAAAAGAATCATTATGGTCGACTTGGTTCATGTTTCTACGACTTCTACTCAAATAATTCTTCTTTAGAGACTAATATACAGTTCTTCTCGTGAAAGCTGACAATAAGAAGCAGTAATAAAGTCCAAGATTTGATTTGAATATAAGTTCGTATGTATTAAGTTACTTTGGAAAACAAAAAAACAACCAATAGAATATTGAAAAAAAGGTACCATTAGATGCTGAGTATGCATTCACTTGAGTTCTAGATTTTGAAAGTCTTTTCTTTATTTTTGCCTCTCAAGCAACATCGGAGAGAGCCTTTTTATTTTATTTTATTTTATTTTATTTTATAATCATACAGGTAAAATAAATGTTGAGATAATCCTTTATATACATATATATATTGGAGGTAAAAGGGTTGGTAGGAAAGTTAGGTAAGGAAGCAGCGAATGAATTCCAGAAGTGGAAGACAAATTATCTCAAGTGTCATGATTTCCAACTAAGTCATGTCTCTGCCGACAAATTATTTTAATGTGTAGTGATTTGTGCACATTTTATCTACCTCATTTACTTTGTCAAAGCCATAAAGTCTTCATGGATGTAAAGAATTCGTGGCTTCAGCCTGCCGACACCTTTTCCCCTCGATATTCCAGAAGTGGAGGACTAGAAACCTTGAGAAATGATCCTCCCAGTCTGCACTAGTATGTACCACCCTAACCAGTGATGGGTTGTGTCCAGAGTTTTTCATTACAGCCGACTTGGTTTATGTTTCTACGATTTTTACTCATAGAATTCTTCTTTAGAGAGCAATATATAATTCTTCTCATGAAAGCTGATAATAAGAAGTAAGAAAGTCCAGGACATTTGATTGGAAAGTACGTTCTTATATATGAATTTACTTTGGAATACAAAAAACAACAAATAGAGCAGGAAAAAAAAAAGGTAGCATGAGATGCTGAGTATGCATTCACTTGAGTTCTAGCTTATAAAAATCTTTTCTTTGTTTTTGCTTCTTTGAGCAACATGGGAGGGTGCCTTTTTTTTTTTTTTTCAACCAGACAGGTAAAATAAATGTTAAGATTTTTTTCTTTCTTTTATTTGTAAAGAGAGGGTATGGGAAAGTTGGGTATAAGACGGACCTCTTTGATGCATAAACTCCAACTGAGTCACGTGTTAGCCAATAAATTATTTTAATGCGTAGTTTTTGTCCACCTAATATACTTTCTCAAAGTAATAAAGTCCTCATAGTTGGAAAGAATTCGTGAAATTCAGCCACGCGAGGGTGGTCTGGTCTTTGTTTACGATAAAAACAAATGATCGAGTCAAAAAACGCTATGAATGCAGAAACAAAACTAAGTTATTGTTTAATATATAAAATGATAAATTAACAATCAACTATCATCTAGTCGACAACCACCTAATGATAATATCTAATATAGGGCTGGTGGAGTTGGTTGGTAGGACAGGATGTAGCGGTCTAGGGTGAGAAAGAGTTGGTTGGTAGGAGAATAAACGTTATGAAGTTATTGATTTCCTAATTTTCCCACTTTCTATGAAAGCTACTTACAACAAAAATGTTTGTCATCTTCTCGAAGGATACAATGAAAGCATGGATACTATGTATAAGATGAGAATTCTATATTAAAAAATAAAATTTTTGAAGTGAAGTTTAAATAAAAATGAATTATATGACCCTTAAGTTAGTCTCTAAGATTGTTCTTTAAGTATTTTTACATAATGTTAGAATTTAGGTTAACTCTATTCTACCTTATGTAACTTTAATTTAATGTTGCTTAGTGTGTAAAGAAGTACAAATAGTACAAGAGTATTACATTAGAAGATAAAATTTTTAAAGTAAAGCTTCAATGGAAAAATAAGCTTTATTTTTATGAACTAGTTTTTAAATTGAACTTTGGACTTCGAAAGAAATGTATGGTCTAGTTTTACCTTCTTAAGGTGGAGAGTGTAGACATAACAATCTCTTGGCAGCTCCTGATGAAGGAGCTATTTGAGCAAGTCAACGCCTATAGTATACCGATTGCTTTGGCAATCTCACCAAACTTTAGCAAATCGGCTTGGTTGGTTAGCTCCAAAGTCTGTTTTCTCCCGTCTACTGATGAGGTATGGTAAGTTAGCTCCCACACATCAATTTAGCTGCTTTGTGAGTGATCTAAAAACTAACATTAGAAGGGATGTTCAATCTAAGAAACTGAGCACATTATCTTCTATTATAGGTCTAGCTAAAATTTTTTATGCCAAGATTTTAGGGGGCAGAATGGGTCCTGAACCTCAAAGGAAACTACTATGTTTGCCACCTAACCCTAGTAAATTGGTAGTCCCCATGAAGAGGCTATCTCCTACCAAGTTGCGGGATAGGACGACTAGGGTTTCTGTTTCAATTGTGATGAAAAATTCAACTCAGCCATAGCTGCAAGAGGCTATTTTTGTTGGTAGGTGCTCTAACACCAGAAAACGAATAAACCGAAGAGGAAGAGGGGATTGGAGAAGAGGAGGAACACGTTAGTGAGACTTCAGAGATTTTAGTTAATGCTGAATCGGATACCACTACTCCAAAAACCATAATCGTGCTAGGAAACTTGGAAAAGGGTGGTGCAGTAGTGAGGTTTTTGGTGGATTCGAGCACTACTTATATCTTCCTTAATGTTGATCTAGTAAGGAGGTTTGGGCTGGTTCCCAATTGGAAAAATAGAAGATACTAATCATGGTAGCTAGATCCCTCAGCGCTCAGTGGTTGAGAACACTAGGTCCCATCATTTGGTAGTTCTCTACTATACAAATGAAGTTTAGGCTTGAGGAGAAGTTGATACAGTTAAAAAGGGAGGGGACGGTTTTGGTGGAGAATGTTAGCTTATTTTGTAAGCTCATGTAATGTGGGCTTTATCAATGAGCATAAATAGTTCTCTTATGAAGGTGTATTAATGTAATTAATATTGGTTCAGTTAATTAGACAGATTTTGACTTTAATTGCGAGTATGGTGCTAGCTAGTGTGGGCCTTAGTGCACTTTATAGAACTGTGATGAGTCAGGACTATTTAGTTAGCACGTGTTATGTTATATCGGCTAAGTCCCCCCTCTAGCTTAAATTATGTGCATTGAGCTCAGTATACGGAATCAATGTTGATGATAGGGGTATAATGGTCATTTCATTATAATTACTGTGCATGTACTGTTCACGTACTGTGCATGCACTGTTCACAGACACTGTTCACAGTATCCGTTTTAAAAGAGAAATTTTATTCTCGGTTTTGTTATCCGAACACTTCCTCGACCATATTTTGTTGATCTGATTCCGTTTCTGAGCTCCAGCTTCTCATCGGCTAGCACGATTAAGAAATAGAGGGTAATATCTTAGCCAAGATCCTTCTATTAAGATGCAGTCCCCTTCAAGTATGTTTTCTCGTTTTATTTATTCGATTTTAATTCATTATCAACCTATAATTGATGTTAGATCCTGGTTTGAGTCTCGTTTGAGACGGATAAGATTCCCACAAGTGGTATCAGAGCAATTGGTTTTTGGGACTGGTCATCCCGTTCATGATCGGGGGTCCTCACGCTGTGAGCTGTGTCGAAGCAGCGGCTCCTACCCCGACATGGCCCGTGCGGTTGCATGCCTCGAGAGGGGGTGCGTAAAATCTGCTCTGAGGGACTCTGTTTGGGACACCTCTGCTGCTGTGCATAAGCCCACAAGTGGTATCGGAGCCTTTAGCATCAATTTGGGTTGAAAAATGAGTTCTAAAACGAGTTTTTCACAATTTATATAAATCAAAAATTTCAAATTCCGATCTAGAACAAACCGGTGGGTATTTTTCAAAACAAACACTGGATATGTAATCCTTGGACTCTCAGGAGTTCGTTGACATCTCATTTGGCCACTTTCAGAGATGTTTTTGACCTCACGGGTACTGTTCATCAGTTCTATTCATTCTTGGCCGAAGAGAGAAATCAAGATCTCTCTCTTGTTGGACGGATTTTTGTATAAAATCTGGTATCCATAGATTCGTGGTGACCCGATCTACGTTTTGGTAACTTTATTGTTACCAGAAACGGCCAAGAAATGGGTCAAATAGGCGAAAACCCGTCGGAAAGGAAAACGGGTCTGTTATGACCCGTTTCAAGGAAGAAGATGACACTGTTGGAGTACTGTTGAAGTACTATTGAATTACTGTTGAAATACTGTTTAAGTACTATACATAATACTGTTTAGGCACTGTTTGAAAACACTGTTTGAATCACTGTTGACGGGTACTGTACGTTGGTACTATTTACGGTACTGTTCCTATTAATACGGTACTGTTTACGGTACTGTTCACGAGTACTGTTTGACCGTTGACCAAGTCAAATTTTATTTGAAATTTATTATTTTTATATAATAAATTTATATGTGTGATGTGCATTTTTGTTTCACACATTTGGTATGGTAATTTTGTTATATGCATTATGATTTAGCATAAATTATATCATAAAGAATTACATACTATTTAATTATGCACATATTTTTGAATAAATAGTATGTTATTTGTGCAACACTTGGTTGTTGTTATTTTGGTGTAATTCAATGACGAATGCCCCTCGTCGATTTGAGATTTGAATTACATATTTTGAAGTGAGTAATATTTTGAATTTAAATCCGCGGTACAGGTGGGTCTCATGATTTAGTTAGGTTGTGACTACCAAAGTGGCACAACTTGATTGAGTTATGGGATTTTTATTTTGTGCTGAAGTAGGATTTCTTCAGTTTTAGTGTATGGTTATACTCCCAACGGAGGTGACTATGTATTGGAATTTAAAGAATAACATAGTTTGTATGTGTGAGTTTCGCTTATCCAAGTAGTCTATACACCCAAAGGTGGTGGACTATGAGGATGTGGTATTGGCTCATGACTACTACTATGTTGAGAGTGTTACAATTTTATGTCATTCGTTCAGCCCAAAGGTGTTTGAATGATAATGTAAGCTCTCATTTGGTTTACTCACTAGATGCTAATTTTCTTTTGCATCATTTTTGTTAGTCACCTTCTCTGTAAACAATGCTCAAGTCACTGTTGAGGTTCTTACTGGTGCTAATTACAAGAAGTGGAAGGAAGATATCTTGTTTGCTGTGGAAGTAGCAGAAATTGATAGTGCTCTCAAAATGGATAAGCTTGCTGATTTGACTCCAGAGAGTACTGAGGAGCAGAGGCTTCACTATGCTAAATGGGAAAGATGTAATAAGTTTTGCCTTCTGACTATGAAGAGGACTATCCAGGAACACCTTAAGTGTGATTATCCTGATGAATGCACAGCTAAAGAATTTTTTGAGGCTGTTTCACAACGCAACAGAGTGTCTTCTCATGCTGAGATAAGTTCATTGATGCAAGTTCTTTTCAGTATGAGGTATAATGGAATTGAGAACATCATAGATTATATTATGAGGATGGTGCAATATCAGATGAGGCTTAAGGCTTTAGGAATGGTATTTTCTGAGCAGAGTATTGTGCATCAAGCTTTAATTAGCTTTCCTGCTGATTATACCATTATCAAAACATCCTATAACAACAGTGTGCAGGATTGGACTGTTGATGATCTGATAGAGAAGCTTATAGCTGAAGATAGCAAGTTGAAGAATGAAAAGTCTCATTCAGCTTTGTTTTCTCAAGCTTCCAGTTCTAATAAAGGAAAGAGACCCTTAAATCAGTCTCTGAGGGAGTAAAAAGTTAATCAGCCTCAGAAGGAGCAGAAAGTTACTCAGCCTAACAACAAGGTCCCAGGAACTTCTAATTCTAATAACAGGTTGGCAGTAAACATGAAGAATATTCAATGTTTATTCTGCAAGAAAATGGGACATATGAGAAAAGACTGCCGCAAGTTTAAGAAATGGTTAGCTAAGCGTCAGGGTAAAGGTACACATTCTTTTATTAATGTTTGTGAATCTAATCTATCTGAGGTATCATCTAGCTCTTGGTGGCTAGATTGTGGAGCAACTAATCATGTTGCTTTTACTATTCAGGGGTTCATAAACAGGAGGAAGCCAAACCCTGATGAAAAATACCTTTATGTTGGGAACAACCAGAAAGTGGAAGTAGAGCTTGTTGGAGATGTCATCCTTCTTTTGGATAGTGGTTTTAGGATGATTTTGAGTAGAACTTTTTATGTATCGTCGTTTAGACGGAATTTAGTTTCACTTTCTGTACTTGATAGTTCTGGATATGCATTTGAATTTAAGAACACCGTTGTGACAATATTTTATAATGCAAATGTAATTGGAAGTTGTGTTATGTCGAATGGCTTGTACAGATTGGTTTTATCTCCACATGAAATTTATGTTACTTCTACTATTGACAAAAGTGTTTCCAAAAGACCTATGACTAAGGACTTGTCTTACACCTTGTGGCACAAGAGACTTGGCCATATTTCTAGAGATAGAGTGGACGGGTTGATCAAATCTAATATTTTACCTGCTCTTAATAATGATCTGGAGATTTGTGTAGACTGTTGTAGAGGTAAGCTAACCAAGATAAAGAAGAAAAAGGCAGCTTATAATTCTAAATTGTTAGAAGTGATTCACACTGATATCAGTGGTCCCTATCGAGTAACTTTGTGTGGTAATGCATATTTCATTACATTTATTGATGATTTCTCTCGTTATGGATATGTTTACTTAATTAAGGAAAAATCTGAATCACTTGAGAAATTCAAAGTGTTCAGAACTGAGGTTGAAAAGCAGTCAGGGAAAAGTATAAAGATTGTTAGATCTGATCGGGGTGGTGAATATTATGGCAGACATAGTGATGTAGGCCAGATTATGGGTCCATTTGCTCAATATTTACAGAATTCTGGGATAGTTGGACAGTTTACTATGCCTGGAAGCCCCGAACAGAACGGTGTAGCTGAAAGGCGAAACCGTACTCTCATGGAGATGGTTAGATGTATGATGAGTAGAACTAATCTACCTCTTTTTCTATGGGGAGAAACTTTGAAGACTGCTATGTATATTCTCAATCGTGTTCCTACTAAGGCTGTGCCATTAACTCATTTTGAATTATTTACGGGACGCAAACCTAGCCTGAATCATCTAAAGGTTTGGGGATGCCCTGCAGAGGTCCGGTTATATAACCCAACATTAGGCAAGTTAGATTCTAGAACAGTCAGATGTTATTTTGTGTCTTATCCAGACTATTCTAAAGGGTATCGATTTTATAACCCTACTGGAGGTGCTAGAATTGTTGAATCCTTAACAGCTAAGTTTCTGGAACTTGATGTTCCAGAAAGTGGTACTAGTTCTCTAGTTATAGAGAATAGTAATGATGTTGATATGAGTATACCGTTTCCTCTATCTATTCAGTTAGATGCAGTTGTGCAGGAACCTGCTGTTGGTACAACTTCTGTAGAGGTTCCACTTGTTCAGAATCAGGATATAGAGATTCCTCCTCTTAGGAGATCTAACATGGAGAAAAGACCTGCTATTCATCCTGATTATTTGGTTTATCTTGGAGAGCATGACTATGACATCGGTATTATTGAGGATCCAGTGACTTATACTCAAGCTGTTTCTAGCCCTAAATCTGATTTTTGGAAAGATGCCATGAGAGATGAAATGCAGTCTATGAAGCAAAATCATGTTTGGGATCTAGTAGAGTTACCTAAGAAATGCAAGCCCATTGGTTGTAAATGGGTGTTTAAGACTAAGAAAGATTCCAAAGGAAAGATAGAAAGGTTTAAGGCCAGATTAGTTGCCAAGGGATTCACTTAAAGAGATGGAATTGATTATAATGAGACATTCTCACCAGTTTCATCTAAGGATTCTTTTAGGGTGATAATGGCTTTAGTAGCGCATTTTGATATGGAGTTGCTACAGATGGATGTTAAAACAGCTTTTCTAAATGGGGATCTTGATGAAGAGGTCTATATGCTTCAACCAGAGGGTTTTGCAGAAGGTAATTCTGATGAACTTGTTTGTAGACTTAAGAAGTCGATTTATGGTCTTAAACAAGCTTCTAGATAGTGGTATTTGAAGTTTGACACTTATATTACATCTTGCGGTTTTGTTGAAAACCTTGTTGATCATTGCATATACACTAAGGTCAGTGGGAGTACGCCGATTTTCTTGATCCTTTATGTGGATGATATCTTGCTTGCATGCAAAGATATGGCGTTACTTCAAGAAACTAAAAGACTTTTATCTTTAGAGTTTGATATGAAGGACCTTGGTGAAGCATCTTTTGTCCTAGGCATTGAGATCTTTAGAGATCGTTCACGCCGTATTTTGGATCTTTCTCAGAGGACATACATTGATCGTGTGTTAGCTAGATTTAATATGCAAGATTGCAAACCTGGCAATGTTCCTGTTCTTAAGGGTGAAAAGCTACACTTGATGCAATGTCCTATAAATGATGCTAAGAAAGAATTGATGAAAAATATACCATATGCTTCAGCAGTTGGCAGTTTTATGTATGCACAGGTTTGTACAAGACCTGATATTGCCTTTGCTACTGGACTTCTTGGTAGATTTCAATCTAACCCAGGTCATGATCATTGGGTTGCTGCCAAGAAGGTTATGAGGTACTTGAAAAGGACAAGAGATTATATGCTCATGTACAGACATGTAGACAACTTACAATTAGTGAGTTATTCAGATTCAGATTATGCAGGCTGTTCTGATGATTTGAAGTCTACGTCTGGTTATGTTTTCATGATGGCTGGTGGTGCAGTTTCATGGAAAAGTTCTAAGCAAACTATGGTCACGTCTTCCACTATGCACGCTGAGTTTATAGCTTGTTATGGAGCTTCCATACAAGCTGTTTGGATGAAGAACCTCATAAGACAGATGATCTCACTTGATTTTATTGATCGGCCAATTCCGTTGTACTGTGACAATAGTCCAGCAGTGTTGTTTATAAATAACAACAAAAGTATTAAAGGGGCCAAGCACATTGAGATAAAGTATTTGACAATTAAGGAGCTAGTTAAGAAAGGTGACATTACTGTAAAGCTAATTAGCACAGTTGCTATGTTAGCTGACCCACTCACTAAAGGACTTGCTCCTGTAGTGTTTTCTAGACATGTTGTAAACATGGGACTAGTAGCGTCTTTGGATGCTTTTGTTTAGTGGGAGTTACTGTTCTATGATATTTTGTTATGTAGTAAACTTTGTTTTACTTATATTGCCTGTTATATATTGTTTTCATAGAACATGTTTTTTTTTTTTTTTGTAAGACAGGTATTAAAGACTTAAGGGATGTGCAACCTTAAGCATTTGGCTGGGGCATTTATTGATAAGCCATATTTTGATGTCTTGTAGCACTTAAATTTATACTCGAGTATTACAAACAAGACATATTGGTTCATTAGAACCTTTATATAGTTCTCCGATGACTGTATGTCAATGACTGTGTATGTCAATTTTAGGGAGAACTGGGACTGACAATAAAGATAACACATAAGGTTATTTACCTAGTGTTATTTGTTTGCCACACTACCATACTCAATCCATGTCAGTAGAGTGGATAGCCCTTATGACTATGGATAATGCTGTGTCTTTTAATTGGCATAGTTAATGCTATGATCTAAGGGTTTTTGAAGCTTTATGGGACCGGATTTGTAATAAGGAACTGTCGTTGGACCAATATAAAACCTTTTTGAAATTATTTTCATATATAACTTATATTAGTATTATATTTGTTTTATGCACATTGATACGCCCAAGTGGGAGATTGTTAGCTTATTTTGTAAGCTCATGTAATATGGGCTTTATCAATGAGCATAAATAGTTCTCTTATGAAGGTGTATTAATGTAATTAATATTGGTTCAGTTAATTAGACAGATTTTGACTTTAATTGCAAGTATAGTGCTAGCCAGTGTGGGCCTTAGTGCACTTTATAGAACTGTGATGAGTCAGGACTATTTAGTTAGCACGTGTTATGTTATATCGGCTAAGTCCCCCCTCTAGCTTAAATTATGTGCATTGGGCTCAGTATACGGAATCAATGTTGATGATAGGGGTATAATGGTCATTTCATTATAATTACTGTGCATGTACTGTTCACGTACTGTGCATGCACTGTTCACGGACACTGTTCACAGTATCCGTTTTAAAAGAGAAATTTTATTCTCGGTTTTGTTATCCGAACACTTCCTCGACCATATTTTGTTGATCTGATTCCGTTTCTGAGCTCCAGCTTCTCATCGGCTAGCACGATTAAGAAATAGAGGGTAAGATCTTAGCCAAGATCCTTCTATTAAGATGCAGTCCCCTTCAGGTATGTTTTCTCGTTTTATTTATTCGATTTCAATTCATTATCAACTTATAATTGATGTTAGATCCTGGTTTGAGTCTCGTTTGAGACGGATAAGATTCCCACAGAGAAAACCCAACCGGGTACTTGGCGGTGCCCAACCGGAACTACCGAAGGCCAAGGGGACGTCAATCTAGGAATGAAAGGTGTAGGTACTTTCTTGTGCTTGAAATGCTCCACCCAAGTTCAAGAGGATGACAATATGGGAATGGAAAGATTGGAAAATTCTAGTAGATGGTTCTCTCGGTGGAGCCTTGACCTTTTTTCAGTGGACCAATGATGTGGAAATGATGGTCAGTCTCTGGGGCTTGTGTTTCATCTGCGCTCACAGTTTCAGGCCAAGATTTGCTGTACCGATTGTTGAGTGTGAGCTCAAGAGCTAGTTATGAAGCCTATTTGCATACTTTGTTTGTGGTTTGAACGAAGGTGATGAAGTGAAGAGATGGCGCAAGAAGAACCAGTAGGTCTCAATTGGGATTGGCAGTATCTCAAAAACGCTTCATCAGTCAAAAACGCTACGCATGTTCTATGAGCTCTGCGACAGGACAAAGGGGCTCATTGTGGAGAAGAATGTTATGTGCAAAATAGTTTGAACACGTAATGGGCTCACCAACAAACAGATTAACTTTCATAGATAATTGATTGTGTGGTGGTTGGATGATTTTGTAGCTCTTGCATCGTTAAAAGGACACAAGCTACCTTTGTTTTGTGAGGGAAAATAAGCCTTTTTTCATAGATTTCAAAGCTACTTTCTCCTTACAGGGAAAGCTCTTTATATGAGTTTATTATCCCACCAAAACACCATGCGTCCCTTACCTTTTTTACCTAATTACAGACACAACCTATTTCCTATTACAGGCCTACTTAAGCCAAGATCGTCGGCCTTACAAGGTTTCTACCGCAAAACAGAGAAGTGAGCAACCAAACCCAGTTCCAAATTGGACATGTCCCGTCTAACATATGCACGTAAAAAAGAGCTTGATTGAGAGGCACTTGAGTGAATTCAGGTCGGTGATCAACTATGTACTGGCTCATTTGGAAGGAAAGGAGAGCGAAAAGGAGAGGAGTGGTGAACAAGAAGTGCAAGTGAGGGCTTCTATTGAAAATCGGATTTTGTTCCTGGAATGAAAGGGCAGCGGCTCTAGACTCGGTGATGGGGGCTTAAAGTACGAGATCCTCAGACAGCTTCGCACAGTGAAGGCCTTGTTGAGGCCTTCATTTATTTTTTATTTTTTTTTTTTTTGGGTTATGGTGGGGATTTCTCAAAGAAGGGACGCAAGATTTTAAAGCTCAATCGAGAGCCCTAACCGGATATTCACTGTCAAGAGTAAAGCAAAACCAGAATGCTCTTCTTACAGAATCGTTTTCCCCTACTTATCCGGTAACTACTACACTTGAGCCTGGGCCTACCTACAACCTCAGGCCAAACCTGTCATAGCCCACACGAAGCCGCAGCCACAGCCACTTAATGCATTATCCACAACCACACAAAAGCCCACTTAATTAGAACAGCCCGGTTTCTAGGGAGCTTCGATGGCTTGAAGATGGCTGGCCTATTTATGCTTGAAGGAGGGAGATATTTCAAAAAATTCATGTCCAGCTGGTTTGGTCTCTATAAGTTATAGGGTACCCGGTCTTTGCAGCATAGCTTGTGATCACCTGAGCTGGAAGGTTGTTGATACGAATTTGTACGTTGATTTTTCCAAATGAAACAGGAACTTTTCAAAAAGGGCCGGGATAAAAGTTCATACAGAACGATCATAAGAAATGGGGAAGGAAGAGTAGTGATGGAAGAAAAAGAAAATTTACCTTGCTCGTAGCAAGGGTCAAACACTCTCTAGACATAACAGTCTGAGCTTTAAAATTGTATTAGTTTAAACAGTCAAGACAGGGATTAGAGGAGTCTGGGAACTTCAAATGTGTGCTTCTGCTAAATAGAATTCTAGCTCATTCCAATTTTGGAGTTTTATTCTTTAATTCAAAATATTTGTGTACCATTCAATGGGGAAGTAGTGGGGGACTAAATGGGTAACGTCAATGGCTGGGCGCTGGAAAATTTTCCATGTATAAGGTGTATACCGTAGGATTGACATGGAGAGAACAAATCAAAAACCAAGATTTTTTTTTTTTTTCTGTGAAACAAAAATCTAATCGCCTTAAGGTGCAATTTTGTTATCGGAACGGTGACCCTTTTACTGTTCTCTCTGTTTACAAGTAATGGGAGACTCTGCCTCCAGATAGGAGAGACAACTGGTGTTGTGAAAACAGTATTAATGCCAAATCGATGCGGAGAAGTCAAGATACAGTCTGGGAATTAGAACATTGCCTTGAACATGAACTTAACGTTATCATTCCAAGTAAATGACATTGGGATCCTCATAAGCCTTTTGAATATGATAAAAATATGGAGAAGGTTTCTTCCCTTCAATAGAACGTAGCCATGTACTCTGTATATGATCAACTGGGTTATGAATTGGCACTAACTGGGAGATAATATCCGGTTGCATCCTTCAAGTTCATTGCTGATATTCAGTCAGAAGCCTTGTTGGATAGTTTTTGGCGAACTCTTGTCAATTTCTAATGAATATCTGGTCTGCGTGACTGCTGTTGATATAGAGTCTTTGTCTACCTTTAACTGCCCCTCTGTTTGATTTGTGTAAGATGAACAGCGGGAAATTGCAGGTTGTGTTTTTGAGTGGTTTGGGTGATACTCTTCTTAAAAGATTTTGTGGGTGTTAGATATGAAGAAATAAAGAAATTATATGCATTTAGATGATAAGAGATTATTACTCAAGATTCTATGCTATCATATCTACATATTAATGGCTCTAAGATATTTTTTACCAATTATCCATTTATTGGCAATTATTATTATTGGTTAGAAATCATGTTTAAAAGGAAGGTTGGTTCTATTTTGTAACAAGGAATGAAAATTATCTCGAGAATATGTTTTCCTCTTATATGAAATTGTAACAAGGTCCATTGGCCCTGTAATAATGGCAGTTCCTCTTCCTTACATTTTCTTGTTTTGTTTCTCTTTTATTTTTTTGTCTTATCTTTCGTTCCCACCATCCAATCATGTTTTCCAACAGTGGAAGATCAGCAGTAATCTGCAGGGTCCTGTTTAATGTCTGAGACCAAAGTTTATGCATGAACATATTGGCATTGGAGTCGATGTTGAACTGAATGAGATTCCGTAATTTGCTACTTCAGAAGACACGGAAAAGGTCTCTAATTTTGTGAATGGTCTGTTGGAGTATGAAGGGAGGTCATCGCTTAATGAATGCATAGAGAGATGCTTGTATCATGGACCTACTGTTTCACCCTCTATAGCACTGTTTGGAGCTGGTACCGAGATCAAACATTTGGAGCTTGAAAAGAGATATTTGGCAGTTGATATGTATAACTCAAAATTTGGATGCCACTTCTGATAAGGAGCTTACAATTATTCTTAAGATGTTTGCATCGGGTAGTATATGTGCTATCCACATGTTCCTTCACTGACATCATTTGGAGGGGATCATAAAGTGTTCTCATTTTCTGCTGTTAAAGCAAAAGTTTTTTGGCCATGTGGGCCCTTTAAGGGGTTTGCAATTGTAAAATATGAGACACATGATGTTGCGGCTCATGCTTAGAGATTTCTGAAGCCTCCAGATACGAGGAAAGTATGTTTGTTATCAAACTAGCAACAAGTCTAAAGATGGTGTTGTGATAAGTGGAATTGATAAAGATATTTCTGAAACTGATATTTATGAAATTTGAGGTCTGCTTCAAGTAGGAGAATCGTGGATCTTTTCATTGTGAGAGGAGATGTTGCAGAAAATCTTCCATGCAGTATGTTAGTTTGTTACATTTTGGTATTGGAACTAAACCTTACATATGAAGTTTAAACCACGGAGATGTGACCTGGAAAAGGCTACCTAGTGAAAAATGTCACGGGTGCCTAAATGTGTGGGGCTAATGTAAAGCTATTAGGGAGTGAGCCACCAAAGCGTTGACTGTAGAGTGTAGTAAAATGTTACGGATATAAAAGTAATTGAACTTGCCATGTCAATAGGCTTAAGTCTTTTGACTCAATAATTGAGTTTGTTATATAGTGCTGGTGAAGAAGCAATACTAAAATAAATCTCTTGCTTCATGCCCAAAGGCAACCCTCATGCTAATTGTTGCCTAGACAGGTCCTTCCACCTGAACCAATGGATGCTCTCGCGAAGGCTCTTGTCACTTTTGATGGACGATTACATTTGGAGGCAGCGGGAAGGTAAAGTCTTGCCTGCTTGTCTTCCGTGGCAGAAGATCCAGTTCCAGCGGTTATTTCATAGCTCCTTGTCATGATCTGTGTCTGTCTATTCTGTTATCAAGAAGCAACTGGATCCTTTGCTTGCAAGCCTCAGGCGTCTAAAGGGTACTCCCAGGGCACCTTTTCATATACAGACGTCTATCTCTTTCTTTTTGGCTTATGTTTCAGTTTTTCTTCTATCTCTTTTTGGGTTGTTGCTAGCCTTGGATTATCTTATTTAACTCTTTTCTTGATGCTCTTTGGTTTCTTTAAGCTTTCTCTTATCTACTTCTTGATTACTTTCTCCTTTTACATGTTGCACGTTGTCCATGATAGAAACTGTTGTGACGTAGGATTTACTAGCTAGTTAATATTGTTATTATCAAGATGGAGACAGGACAATAAGTTAAGCAGCAAGCACATTGTGGAGGTCTGTAATCCTGTTATTTTCCATGAAAAAGAAAAAGAAAAAGAAAAAGGATCCTTTTTATCTCTTCCTGAGGTTTGTTTAGATTCATAATTGTCTTCCTCCTGAACTTTCCTGGAATCTAGTGCGGTGTGGCTTATGTTGACCCTCATTTGTAAATAATTTTGTAATTAATAGTTCAATTTGTATTCTGTACAATATTTCTCTATTTAGGATAAGTAACTGTTTTGGCCTTGTACAATATTTTGATGGTTTAGTTTATGCAACTTAGATGAGGAATATATCAATGTTTTGTTTTTAATTATTGCATTATGTTTTAAATTATTGACACTTTATTTAAGTTTGAAATTTAATAATTTAATAATTTAATTCTTACTAGAGGATATTACCTTTATTTAAGTTTCATCATAAAAGATTATATTTAAGTATAAAACTTTTATTCTATACACATTTTCTCACCAAATGAAATTAGGCTCAAAATTGAGTGTGAACATAACATATTTAATTTAATTTTAATATTATATTAAAAAGTTTAAAGTTTTAATTCAAAAATTAGTTCAAAAATTAAATAATTATTATTTTATTTAGATTTTATCCAATAAATTGCATTTTTGGTATAAAACTTTCATGATCCACACAACTTTTGTAGTTCTTTCCAAAGCTTTCGAGCATTGATAGCTGTCTATGTCTGAGAAAGGAAAGTGTATAAAGTGTTTGCCTAACCCTGGATCCTTAGAGTTTTGAACTTGAATTTTCTTGCCGTTGTTGAATTGACAACTGAAGGAAATTGCAGCGTTATCCACGGGACTGTCTCCAGTTAAGAAACGAAAAATCTGGTTTATTTCTGCAATTAACTCAGCCATGCCCGTTTGGCAAATAGAGGAAGACGCGGCTTTGTCGTAAGAGAGAGACATGGTGCGCGTCTCCCAAGGCTGACGAACCTTAGAGGATAAGTGGGTGATACCTGGCATCCATTTGGGTGTCCACATAGTTGGCTGATGTGCCACTCATGTTTCCTCCTTGTGAGGCAACAAGGTGGGCTTTTCTAAATCACCGAGCAAATAGTGATTAGCTTTAAAGATATGTTGTCAAAAAGTTCTAGTTCCAAAATGTCACATTGCAGATAAGCTAGTACCTTTCAAGGTTTTCCAAGGAGTAATGTCTACACAATTTTTTTTTTCTTTTTAATATTACCATACATGCACCTAATTTATTTATACCAAGTATTAAAGTTATAATCTCAAATTTCGTGGTTAAAATTCCTATTATCTTAGCATATGTGCATTTTTTTTGTGTTGTATTTGATATCTAATTATTTGTAGCCACATGACTTCAGTTTGAGAGCAACTATTGTCTCTTTTGGGTTGTTGTTTATTTATTAATTTATCTCCTTGCCTTTTACTTTTGGCGTGTTCATATGGGCAAGACTCGTGGCACAATATTAGACCAGTATCATGGATTTCGTTGACAGTCTGTCCCATCAAATTTAGTAGTCGCCCAACTAACTAAGTCCCCATGGAGCATTAATATCCATTTTGGTAAAGCTTACAGAGGATACAGAGAGTAAAGGTCTGTTCGCCATGGTGATCTCCTTCCTGCAACTCATTTTTCCACCACCACCATCACTTTTCATCAGAGCGATGTCATTAATTAGCCTCACATCTTTAGCTGTTGTTGGGCTCTCCGAGGTAAGAGGGAAGCACTTGCAGTATTCCAAATTTTGGAATGTAGGTTCTCCTAATTATGGCAGAAAGCAGATTAAACTTTCCAGCAGAACAGGCATGGTCATCCTTTATGCTCCTGCATTTCTTGCTGGTCTTTCATCCTTTGTGCTTTTCCAGCATCGGGATCTTCGATTTCTACTGGTCGTTTCAGCACTTACCATCCATTTCTTCAAGAGGATACTTGAGGTACAATTGCACATGAACTCTAGTTTTCTGCAGATTTAAGTCGCAACAATGTCTTTTTCTTAATTGGCATATTGCTTCTGTGCTTATTTGTGGCGGCACTGATACAGAACAGGTTTGACTTTCCTCCATCAAATTTCCTTTCCTTTTAATCAATCTTCTCGGCAAGAATTGTGGACCTTGTTTATTTACTTAGATGCAAACAAGCAGCAAATATTAGAACGGTAATCCTTTTGAGGTTGTGAGTCCACTAGAGCTGTGAATTCCAATCCATTAGAATGGTGAAATCCCCCATCTTTCTTTGGGATAGTTTGCCCACATACAAGTTATGCGTTGATAAGTTTTTTCCGTTTCTCTTGTGGAATGCTTTAACCTTGTCGGACCATCTTTCATTCATAGTTTCATTCATAGTCCTTTTGTGCTAAAGTTCATATGATTTTGCCCTTAAATCAAGATCTTCTGGCTGTAGGTGCTCTTTGTACACAAGTACAGTGGGGGAATGATTCTTGATTCTACAATTCTTATCTCTCTCAGTTACTTTCTGTCCACTGCAACCATAATCTACTCCCAACACCTAACGCAGGGGATGTCAGAGCTACCCGTTGATCTGAAGTATCCTGGAATTCTCCTATTTCTTGTAGGAATCAGTGGTAACTTTAACCACCATTTCCTCCTTTCCAAACTGAGAAAAGAGGGTGACAAAGAATATAAGATTCCCAAGGGTGGTTTGTTTGATTTAGTCATCTGCCCTCACTACCTTTTCGAGATTATAGGTTTCGTCGGGATCTCATTCATGTCTCAAACACTGTATGCAATCTCATTCACTGTGGGCACCATCTTTTACCTCGTGGGAAGGAGTTATGCGACCAGAAGATGGTATTGCTCCAAATTTGAAGATTTCAGTGAGGATATCAAGGCTCTCATTCCATATGTTTTCTAGAACGTAAAATGCTGCAATTTGTGATCAGTTTTTAAGTGGCCAACTTCAAATTCTTCAGAATAACACCTTCTTCATGTTAATTTATGGTTAATTACTTGTCTTCTATTTCGATTTGGTTGTATTGTGATGTCAACAGCATCCGTTCTGTATCTGTTGATGATAAGGCTTCACTGGTTCACGCTTCTCGCGTTTCTTTTTATTTATTTATTTGTGCTGCATTATTTTACTATTTTGGTGGATCACGCTGCATTATTGTACGATCTGATAAATATTTGAATATGAAACAACCATTGAAATAAATGAACTATCTTTAAAGCGTATGCCTATGCCGATCAATTGAAAGCATCTCTACAAAAGCTATCCGTGCCATTTTCGAGGTGTTAGATATAATTGAGGCGTTAATATTTGCTGCCTCCAGAGGATAGGCTAAGAGTGTTTCATATGCAACTTCAAGTGAAAAATGAATCTTTCTTTGATGTTCTTCAGAATCGTTGACCTATACCATTCACCTTGAGAACGATATGTCATAGGAAATATCAATTTTAAATTTCTGAATTGGAGTGAAAATAAGTTCCAAGGAGTAATCCATATTAAATAAATGTTTTTGATGTCCCAATATAATCTAGCTTACTTTTTGGAGTATATTCAGAACAAATGTAATAAAATACTTGGAATCTTGTCGTCGTGTTTCCAACTTGAGAAAGAGGAGTAAAAATAACCAGAAAAAAAAAATGTACAAAAGATGTGACCAAGTATCCTAAATTAGGTAAGGAATTTATCCTTATCTTCAAAAGCATATTTTTGTCTCTCAGCAACAGGGACGAATCGTCATTGGGCCTATACAAAAAGCGTTTGTCGGAGACAGTCAACCTAACTCTAAACATTATTTTGAAGATGTTCGACCCCTCTTGGACTACCCTTTGCTTTTACTTTAAGATTTAAGCTTTTTTAAGATAATATATCAATTATTATTGTTCTTTTCATCCTTAAAATTTTTATCGGAAAACTATGACGCGTGCAAGTTTGTCAGTGGACTTTATTCTTTTTGTGGATGTTCTAAGGTCCTCTGCTTCCTGGGTACACCTCTTGGGTCATAGGGCAAATGAACGTTGCTAGGAACAGTTTATGGAAGAGAGACAGTATAACTTGATTTCCTGTTCTGTAACTAATTCATCATCTAAGTGAATAAATAATTGCATTTTCTTGATTAATGATGCAATCTTCCTGGACTTTGACATGATATCTGAGTGACTATTTCTAGCCTCGAATCGGGTGTAAGAATTTGGTTCTTCCAACATTTCCTCGGACTATAAGACCCCAAAATCAGCCAACGAAAATTCCTTCCATCACCAACCCTGTTCAATGGATTGACTGCTTCCTTCTACCTAGAACGGAGTACCTAAAATCAGCCAGTAAAATTCCCTTCCATCATTAAACTTGTTCTTTGAATTAACTATTTTTCCTCCAACGGAGTATTACAATGTGGGCAATGATTCCACGTAACTAAAAAATATATTATGATGTTTATTTATATAATAATAATTTTTGTTAACTTCTAACTTTACTTTTTCATTAGATAATAAGAGTCTTAATAATTGGAATAAATTATCATCATCTTCCCAAGAATAGAAGTGCAGCGCCAACAATGAACCTTAGGATGCCAGAGCAAGCAGCCTCACCGTTGAAATAGAGGCCATTGTTACCCGATAACTAAGGCAGAACCTTTTGCTGGTCAAGGATTGAACTAGGAAATCCTCTGTACCTGAGAAACTGGTGGGTACCAAAAAAAGAAAAAAAAAAGAAAAAAAAAAAGGCCTTCTAGAGCAATTAAAATCATGCCAGAGTCAAAGAAGAATTTGCTGTATTCTTTATGGGAAAGATGCAATGTTTTCTTGCTATCTGGGATCATAAATAGCGTTGTAACTTGAACTCAAACAAATGTTACACTTATGGAACAAATGCATCTCAATCCTGGTTAGACCTTGCTGACGAGTTTAACCAAGTCAAAACTGCTGAGATTTTGGCTGCAACAAGGGAAAAGATCTAGCCGACAAGTTCACTGAAGGGAGGCCAAAATGACAAGTCATCCCAAAGGTCTCCCAAAATTAAAACGTGATTTTACAGGGAAAAAAAGCGCAAAAGAATAAAGTTATTTCAAGCTCTATGGATCTGACCATTGCAAGATGTATGAGCATAAAAAAGAATTCTACAAATTGAACAGTTTCACTACCTATCACAAAAATTACAAGGGGAATTTTTTTTGTAAATTTGGCCATGAGGAATCTTGGTCAAGTCTTCCTCAACAAGGGCCAAAAAGAGAAGATAGTAGGCTACCTCAAGGATGATTTCAAGACTAAATCATTATGCACATATGGCAAGTGTGCAAATTTTCTTAAATAAAATTTGGATTTTAAATATTAGAGCTAGTGATTACATAACTACTGATTTTAGTTACTTGCATTTACTTAAAGATGTGTATTCAAGCCTCAATTAGTTAGACTACCTAATGGTGACCTCATGGCAATTACACACATTGGTTCCATAACTATTTCTAAGGACCTGAAATTACCTATGTTACCGTATTCTCTTGATGTTAAAAACAACTTGATTTTAGCATCTAAATTTGGCTTGGGAAATAACTATTTTTTAATCTCAATTTTTGTATATTTTAGAATCTTTTGACAAGTGATGCCAAAAGAATAGATAGAATGAAACATGAACTCCACTATTTTGCATTGCATCTTTGAGACAATGTTAGGAATTTTCTACACCTAACTTAAGTGATTTTGTTAATTTGAATTTATAGTTAATATATGGCATTAAATACTTAGCCACATGTATCATGAGATATTTAAGTAATAAATTTAGATATTTTTAATTGCCTTATAACATAGCATTGTATGATACACTCTATTGCAAAGAGAACTTACAACTCATTTTCTACACTCTATTGTATGATATACTCCATTGCAAAGTAAACTTATAACTCATTTCCTACATGCAATGAAAATGTTAAGGGATTATTTGACCTAATTTACATTGATATTTGGAGACTATACAAAATACAAGTCATAATGGTTTAATATTTATTTTTACTATTCAAGTGGGACATGGATGTACCTTACAAAATTAAGAATTAAGTCGCTTAGCTAGCTAGCTCAGCGATGAGTTAGTAGAGATTTTAACTATGAAGTTTAGGGTTCGATACTCAATGTGAGTGAGTTTGGGTGTATGCATTATAATATTATAAAAAAACAAAAAAATTAAGAATTGACATAGTATCACTTTTATAACATTTTTTTAAAAAAACTTTGTTAGAAATCAATGTGACACTAGGGTAAAACATATTTGAAAAATTATCGCATTGGATTTTTCTAATGTCAAATGTGACAAATTATTTTTGTCATAAGATATAATAAATGAGAGTTTAGGTGTACATATCCTATATTGGAATTAAATAGTTAAGGGTAAGTACTACATGCAAAACTATTGAAATCCCAAAGTAGAATGTGTGTTAGATTCTAGAATGAATGTGTACTCAAAAGTGACTAACATTATAAGCGGGACACCATCTTCCATCCTAAATGGTTGTACACCATATGAAAGATTGCTTAAGAAATCATCTAACATCTCTCACTTCATCTCTCATTTCAAATTTTTTTCATTGTCTTTGTTATTCCACAAGTTTGGGACATAGAAAAATATTCTAGACATGCTATTCTTAACGTATTTATGTAGTGTCTTTATTCACAAAAGGGATATAAGCTTTATAATATTGAGATGTAGATTTTATGGTAGTAGGGATGTGTACACTCACGAGTACATATTTCCTTTTTTGCAAATTAAGCCTATGCTAATTTTTTCCTAATTGATTCCTGTAATAGCACCTATTGACGAGGAACTACAACTAAATTTGAATAAATGGCATGTTGAGCATTATTTAGACCCTTTCCATCGCTTTAGGGTACCCTTGATGTACCATCACTTCCATCTATTGAGATGCACCATCACATTGTTGAATTACATCTCTTATAGAACCTTAATTTAAAAGTTGATCTACTTCCAAATTTAGAGCCACCTATTAGAGATTCACCATAAATACTAAGCCGTCGATAGATAACAAAGATTATGAGTGTTCTACCTTTTATATCCTCGTCATCATAAGTAGTAAGTTGACATAGTATCCTATGTTTGATTACATCTCCTATTGTGATCTTTCCAAGCCTTGTCAACATATTCTAACCCAAGACAAAGCCTTCAACTTACCTTGAGATTATATGACATCTTTGGTGAAAATATTTCTTGAACCAAGAAATCAAAGCATTGGAATCAAATAGTACCTGCTAGGAGGCAGCCCATATGTTGTAAGTATGACAGAACTTTGACAACAATTATAAGTATCTGGTTCAAGAATTTTAACGAAATTCTACGTATGATTGAATCAAATGGTCATAATAAGTATTATTTTATGTATAACTGAATCATAATGATGTTAAAAGGGTCCACTACCTCTTTAAAATTAGGTGACGCTTAATTTTATATACTTACTTATAATGTATTAGCTACTTCCAAGTTAGTACTATTCGATTCCAACATCTTGATTTCTTGATCCATGGCTTATTTCCATCTTTTCGTGTGGTGGCAAGGAATTTCATTTTAAAAAATTGGTTTAATTCCGAATGTGATCTGAGAAATAAGAGGAAAAGGAGCATAGTTGGCTGGCCAACCTTTTAGTTTTCCATAAGCTGAATTTTTTTCCGCTTTTGAGCAAATTAAGGCCAAACTGATACTTGTTCGCGTAAGTTTGAAACTTTTTCTTTCTTTTTTGGCTGAATGCTTCATAACGACTTCATATAAATCTACACGAGTTATTGTTGATAACTTCAAAATTCTATCTCCAAGTGTTACTTGTGTATGCATGCTAAACTATGGAAGTGCCGGTCTTTGCACAAATGGTCATAAGAACATAAACATCTCGGGAGCTGGAATGAAGGATAAAATACCCTCACCAACAGCTGAAACAGCAACACCAGGAGACGCCCAGAATCCAAGTCATTTTTCCATCTCTAATTGAGGACAGCTGACCTGTTCAGAGCTTGACTATCACCCTTGTCTCTCCTACCTCTGCAAATTTAAGTCATTAGTGGGCTGCACAGAGGATGATGATGGGCCTGAATTAGGATCGCCCTTCATTTCAGATGGCGAGGAATTGGTCGGGACCACAAGAATTGGACCATCAGTTGCTATTTTCTTGAACGGCAGCGGCTTTTCCAAGTTTTCCAAGCTCCCTTTGCGTTAATTTAGTGGTGTGATAATACCTCTTACATTGATCTTCCATACTTATCACTCTTGCATTCTTTGATTTGAGATTGAAAATCTAAAATTTTAGACTACACGAATATTTTAGAAAATATATATCTTCAAACTTTTATTTTGTCAGAAATTGATCATAACCTTCAATTCTTCTCTCGTCAAATGTTCCTATTTAGGTTAATTTTTACTCTCAAATTATTTAGTAATAGATATGACTTACGACCATAACATCTGACACCTAAACTAATCTCTAAAAATAAAAACTGAAATCTTCAAATCAACACTTTTTCCAAGAATTTTAATGAAATTCTATCAAAATATTCTGCACCATTTGATTTATTTTTTTTCTATTATTTGATTATAAATTATGTTTGAAATTGAAAAAAACTATTGAATTTTCGGTGCTCTAATCTTCAAAATGTCATTGCAATCGAGCTGGAATTTTTCGTTCTGTTAATTAGTTTATACTACAACTTGAAGAAGAGAACTCGTATTAAGCATTATCTAGAAACAGAGGTCACATTATTCTCACGTGATATCTCACCAAAAGAAAATTGACTCATCAAACAATATTAAAAGTGTGAGTGCAGAAGACGCTTAGCCTTCAAAAGAGTGTAATTGTAATTTACAATAAGTGAGTTAAACTTTCAGACAATTGTGAAGGAAGTCTTACATCTTCTTTATTTGTGTTCTGGTTTTATTCTTCATCAATCATAAAGCAATTACATGCAAATCTTGATACTTCCATTTAGACCTCACGGAGATGCATGAGCCACCATAGAAAGACTTTTTATGCTCTTGATAATATCAAGTCTCCTTTAATTCCTCAATTTTTTAAAATTCATTTAATGGGTCTCACTATTTTATTGGCGTTTCCTAAATCAAACCCAGGTCTTAATATCCACACTTCACATTTAATTGAGTTAATGGTACACTAAGTAGCTGGTGGACGTTAAGAATATGGGAAGTCCAGGTTATTACGTGATGCTTTGGTGAAGGAAGTTATATTCCTAGTAATTTCAAGATCCCATAACATGGAACTCAATAAGCAATTGCATGTAGAAGACTATGGCGACCTTTGGACTAATCTTTCAAACTATTATGAATAGATAGGGATACAAATGTTACATCTATGCAATTCCTTCTCATACTCTCTCCTTTGATATGTTCTTGGTCAGTCAATAAATGGTGCCATCTTTACTTCTGGGCTGCGTGTTCCTTTTGTCTAAACAAAAAGCTGCCACTAGTCCACTGACGAGAGTTAAGCAAGATACAAGAAGAGAAGTTACATCATGCTCATTTGACATCCCACTATAACAAAATTGCTTGGATCAACTCACACGGGACTTACCACTCAAATTTGCGTGAAGACTCAGACATATTGAAACGACTAGCAATGCAAATTTGCGTGAAGACTCAGACATATTAAAATGACAAGCAATGCGAATTTGCGTGAAGACTTAGACATATTGAAATCACTAGCAAACATAAGATTGCTCAAGTTTAACGTTTTCAAGTCCTTAAATAAAATTTTCGTTTTCTAATTAAAATGGATGTTAACAAGTTAACATTCATTACCTTAAATAAAATTTTCGTTTTCTAATTAAAATGGATGTTAACAAGTTAACATTCATTAATTAACTAATTAATTATTATCATATGAAATATACATATACATATATATATATGACACTGATGTTTACTTTATTTTATATATGAATAAATACTTTGGACAAGTTGTGAATAAACTTGAATTTGTTAAAAAAAAAAAAATCAATTTGTCCCTTGTAGTTAGTCTTATTCAAGACAATTCTTGGACCAACTTGAAACACAAGGAAAACCCCATTCAAAAACAACCCGCAGAAGGAAGCCCACTCTTATGCAGATCTGGACTCGGCCATGGTAGTTCTTTGAGTTAATTTGGTATTTAGAAGACATTAAGTCTGATAAAGTATGGTCATTTCCGCAAGATCTTTATCATTTTAAATAGTATTATTCTTTTTGGCTTTCTTCTAACCCAATTTACCTCGTCTAATTGCTTTTGAGCATCTTCAGCTGATTACTCAAAAAGTGATTTTCATGAAAATTAACAAATTATATCAACAATTATTTCCTCTAACTGTGAGATAATTAGTTAATATAAGTGCTTGTAAAACAAAAACATTATACCTTTTAGATTCTGTTCTTATATTCCTCACGATTAGGATTAGAAGATGCCCTTTAAGAGGAACGAATATCATAGCGGCCAGAAAATCTTATTCCCCTAAAGTATGGAAAAATAAAACTTTTAGAGGTATCTTTCAGAATTTTCTAATGGTACACCATCCAAGTCCTTCCAACTCTGCCTATTCTAGTCCAAAATCAAATTTCTGACTCTCCTACAGGAAAATTATTTGTTGCATCTTGTTACAAAATGCAAAAGAAACATGCTAGAGATTGGAAAAGAAAAATGAACGATCATACTATATTTCATCAAGAAAACCATTTAAAAGTTTCAATCCATATAAACAAGATTATTGGAACTACATATTCCCTTGTTTTGCTTTTTACGCATTTGGATCTCCCATTCATTTGTAATGTTTCAACACAATCCCACCTTTCCGATGCATTACTTCTCTCTTTTTCTTTTTTTTAATAGTCATGTTTTTTAATTATAATTCATGTACCTAAACTCATATACTCACAATGTCAAATCTCAAGTTGTCAAAATTCCTACTAACTCATCATTGAACAAGTAAGCTATGCTACCCTAATGCATTACTCTAATTACTTCAAACCTCATGTTATTGAATGGAAAATTCAACCTTGATGAATCCTATCGCACCAAAGTCAACTTTACCAGCCAGCCAATTCCATCCACCACGTTCACCAAAAGTGCAACTTCCAAACCGTTGACCGACTGTGCTCTGCATTGACCCATAAGAGAGGGCCCTCCACAAGCCATTGACATGAACACAGGAAATTCCAAACAAAACCTGTTAAATCCTCCGCCGGTCTTCTTCTAATCAATGAAACACGAAAAGTGAACCATATTTCAAAGAAAAAAAAAAAATCAAGGCCAAAATCGTCGGTCTTCTCACGCCACAAAGTCTCCGCCGGGTGAGGACTTCTAGACTTCCATGTGTTCTTCGCAGAACAAACCTCTATTCCCGCACAAAAGAAAAACCAAACAACGTGCGGCAAGACCGATAAAAGTCTTGCACGGCCATCAAGTTCGTGTCCCACCACGTTCGGGAGTAATCCGTCCATGGACATCAGAATCTTCAATAACCAATGGCTTTTGGTCACTGTCCCTTCCAACTTTCAACCCAACGAAAACTAAACCATCTAAAACGCATCCCAAATGTGAAGCATGATTAGTAGCATGATTAGGGTTGTTCATAAAAGACAAGAGATAGATTCTTTCATTTCGCTCTGCAGTGCTCGCATAAGCATCATATCCGAAGTTAATCTGCCAATAAAACTGAGAAAGAGACGACAATCACAAAGCACTCATTTGATGGGATTCTGAAAGCAAAACTAAAATTAAATAGGAGCAAAGGGTTGCATTGCGTATTAGAGATTTGACATCTTCATGACAATATACTTTGCTGACAAAGCCAACGATTCGACTGACAAAACACCTGGAGACATCAAGAACAGGCATGCTTCTCGACGTGCAAGATTTTTTTTTTTTTTAGTTAAATATAGGAATATCTTAAATCGAAGATCTCCAGTTATCGATTTTTTTTTTAAAATAAATTCTTTGATCTAAAAATTTCTTCTTTTGTTTTTTTTTTGGTTGGTAAACTCAATAATAATTGATGAAAGAAAGGAAATAAATCGAGAAAAACATGGGCGCCCCACAAAAAGTCTGAAACCAGAAATCATATCATTCAGTTCCATTCCAGTGGCTACAGGGGGAAGCACTGTTGCTTAAGATATTTCCCATTTGTGTAATGCTGTTGTCAGTTGGATTCGCATACTGGGTAACTACTTTCTTCCCCTTCGCTTCTCCTTTCGATTTCTTGTATCAGAGATTTCACGCTGAATATCAAATCCATGCGTGTGAAACTACTGCTTACTTGGTGCATGCTTTTGTGAGCCTTGAGAGAAGGCAAATACGTTTCGTCGAGGTACCAGAGATTTGGTATTATTTCCTTCCTAGATTTTGTTAAAGACAAACTTGTAATTGTGCTGTTGAGAACCCACCAACCCAGCAGAGAAATAAGTTAAAATTAGCTTCTCCTTAGATGTTATAAAACTTGACCCTGTTGAAGGTGATGATGTATGAGTCAGGTTACTTGTATGGGGTGTTGTGTTAGCTTGTCAAGCTTTGCGGTAGGGTGCGGGAGATGGTGTTGAATTGCTTGTACTAAGCTGAAGTCAAGAAACAAATACCGAGACTACACGATATGTGTGAACCTCTTCTGAACGAGTAAAAGTCTACGCTGTGCATCTTTTTATTATTTCTACAATAATATCCAACAAATAGTCTTCGACACAGTTTAGAGCATCTTCATAAATTAGGATGAATCTAGGATAGTTAACAGATATATTTCGAGTTGGGGATGTGCCAGTAGGGAAATTCATTCTTGTGTTCCGTTTAGCCAAATAAATATTATTTGAGTATTAAAATACTGGGAGATAATTTTTATGAACCGATGCAGGAATGATAGAAAATTTATTTAATTGTTTCTGATATAAACTCCAATCTGCGATGTTACAAGTGAATTTACAACGTTGAGATTTATAGTTTTTATCGAGTTCTTTGTGTTGGTACGGCTGTAGCATTGACTGTTTATGGCACAGTCAGCTGGGGGACCACGCCTCTAGAAGCATAGTTCCCTAGTTGGGATCTCTCCATCCCCTTCCCTTTGGAGTCAGGCTCAATTATTAAGAGGAGGGGGAGGGGAAGGGGGACGGGGTTGCACATTCAATTGATTACATTTTCTATGGCTTGACTTTTTGATTGCTGTTTTTGGTCTAAATTTAGCAGTAAAGCTGTTCAGAGGTGTCGGCTGATCAGCCTTTGACAAGGGTTGCAGTTTGACGATTTAAACGACAACTTGGTGCAGGTTGAGGGAGGCAGGTAAAGCAAGGGTGTAATGTTATCACTAGTCAGGCTTGTTCATGGCAGTATTTAATCTATTCAACATGTTCTTTTTTTTTAGGCCTTAGTACTGTCAAATGTTACTGTTGAAGGCAGCAAGACATTGCAGAAAGATAAGTGAAAGGAAGTGGGCTGGAGGTAAGCTAGTCAGTATGATTTTGGTTATGGGTCGACATATTATCCCTTGATTACAACGGCAACAGTCTGTTATTTTCTGCAATTGAATGGTATTTTTTTGGCAAGTTACAACCAATTAGTGATCAGTGATTTCTAATTACAGCTTTCATGCTACCATCATTTCTATGTGGAAAGTAATATACATATCCATGTGGTGGTGGTGGGGCAGGGAGGGAGAGGGAAATTAGGTATTACTGACGGCTTAAAAGTGTATAATTTCTTCAAGTTTCTTGTTTGGTCTCTGTTCATTCTTTGGTATAAAATTAATTGATCTTTTAGCGGTGCTGTGCTGAATTTCATTTTCTTGGTTTTGATACTGCTGTAAAAAATAGTTCAAAAAAGAATTTCAGATTTCATTTTGCAGTTTGATTCAATATACTTTGACAAAATTCTAGAGTGGCATGGGTTGGGTATGGTGATTCTTCCCACCAGAATGCTTTGGTTGTTGTTCTCATTAACAATCATAATCAGTGTCCCCAATATGATATGCTATTTTCAACACCATTGCTTGCTTGCTTGCTACTATCATTCATCATCAAACCCATCTTAAAGAATAATATCCACCATTACTTTCATATGATCATATTTAGGTTCATGGTCTTTTAGTCATGGGTGTATTATCCTACAAGCACTGTTGTGATCGTTGTTACAGTGTAATCCTGACCACTACAAGCTCTTGGTCAATATTATCACAAACATGGTCAACAATTGTAATATCATCAATGTTACTATTATTGTCATTACTTCAGGTATTTTATCATGTCATAATTGTAAGCTAGAGATATATGAATACATCAATTTCATGTCAAAACAGATATATTTTCAATATATATATATATAGCGAGAGAGAGAGAGAGAGAGAGAGAGAGAGAGAATGATCCTTAGAGTTCTTGCTCTCTAATTTGTAGGAGTTTCAGCTATCAAAAGAGTGAATGTGACGGTGATAACCACCCAAGATAGTCCTTATGTATATGATAATTACTGTAGTGGGGAAAATCACATTCCAATGATGACTCTTACATAATTTATGCTTAATATAGTGGGGAAACCACCCTAGTGGTTGTATTGATACTTATTTCGTTCTCAAGTTGATATTGACGATATTGATCACTATAGTTTTAGCTGTATTGACAATTATAGTTATCTTCCTGTTTCTCTATCAAAATGATGGAAGAGCAGTGGCCTTTGGTGTCCCTTCTACTCAAGAATTAGTGTCTTTCAATCATTATTTAGTCTGTTTTCCTTTGATCATAGTTTAATACCTTGGCATTAACTGGTAGAAGATAAATGAAAAAAGAAAGGCTTGCACTCATTAGCAGGAGTCTACTATATACATGTGTGTGTGGGCCTGGAGGAATCACACCAATCCATCCCCAAACTGATACTAAACTGTTTACCTTTTTCGTCTTGATATTGAGCTATTTTTCCGGAAACCATTTACAACTTTGTCATTGCAATGTGGTTTAAGTTTCATGACCAGCTAGTCTTCATAATGGGAGAGACGTTTAACAATAAGCATGAACTTGTTTGAAATGATTAAAGTATGTTAATGGTACATAACAGATTCATAGGCATATAGGTTTAGAATCAAAACAATTACTGGTAGAAATAACATAATGTATACTGAGTGAAACTTTTTTTTTTTTTTTAATATATATTTTGGCATCGGGTTATTTTTCCTTAGGATCTTTGTGATTCCCTTGCCACGTTGGAGTTAACCACAAGTTCAGGATGAAATAGTGTAGTTCCTTTTATGACTAAGACACCAATATTTTGACTATTGTGACCGCATCATTATCATCTCATTGTAAGTACTACTGTTAACATCCAGCATTTAAAATAAGCAAAGACAGCATGGAAAGATATTCTATGAAACACAATATTCTAGGTAACTCTTTTTATTTTTTGGAAAAGGAAGACATTGCTGCAGCGTACATCAAGCACAACACCTAAGGATGGAGCTAACTTCAGCAGGTTGGAATTTTAAGGTCCTATCGTTTATTGTTTTGTAAAAGATGGAGACTTTGCTTGTTAACAACAGTATGAATATTGTTTGACACTTATTTAAAAGCAATTAACCTGATGTTTATTCATGGAGCTTAGCAGGTTGGAGATTTTTGGACCGTCTTGGTGGTTCAGCCCGTCTCATGATAGTTTCTGATCTTGATTCTACAATGGTAGGTTTTCTATTAACTTCTTCATCATGTAGTAGTTCAACTCCTCCTGCTATCCCTCAAGTGAGGCAACCACATTTGGGGTCTGTTATTGCAGGTTGATCATCAAGATCCAGAGAACCTTGCTCTTCTTAGATTTAATGCGCTATGGGAAGGTTATTACCGTCATGATTCTTTACTTGTGTTTTCAACCGGAAGGTCACCTCCAAGTTACAAAAGGCTGAGGAATAAGAAGCCTTTGTTGACCCCTGACATAACCATAATGTCGGTGGGAACTGAGATTGCATATGGTGAATCAATGATACCAGATATTGGCTGGATACAACATCTGAACCACAAGTGGAACAGAGACATAGTCGTTGAGGAGACAGCCAAGTTTCCTCAACTTACTCCTCAGGTACCTCTTTGCTTGTCAACTTAGGTAGTTGATATAACTTTTCCCACAGTATGGTTGCGTGCTTAACACTTTTTAAGTATTTTGTTATACAAGTTTTAAATGAAACCATTTGCATGATGAAGTTATTTGTAATGAATTTTCCTTAGTAGAGTTTGGTGGAATTATTGCAGTCAGAATCTGAGCAACGACCTCACAAAGTTAGCTTTTGGGTGGAGAAGGCTAAGGCCTTGGAAACAATGAATGTTTTATCTGAACGTTTAGAGAAACGCGGTGTAAGGATTTTTTGTTGATAAAAACATAAAAGCTTCCCTGTCTTATTCTTGTAGACGTTTATAACTAATCTTTATTTGTTCATGGCCAGTTAGATGTCAAATTAATTTATAGCAGTGGAACTGCATTGGATGTATTACCACAAAGTGCTGGCAAAGGGCAAGCTCTTGTATATTTGCACAGAAATTTCAAAGTTGATGGAAAAGTTCCAATAAATACTCTAGTTTGTGGTGACTCTGGAAATGATGCTGAGTTATTCAGCGTTCCTGGAGTCTATGGTGTGATGGTGTGTAGTCTCACAAACATTGCTTAGTTCATCAAGTACTTGTTTTATGTCATCAAATCATAAACTGGATGGTTGGATGTCAAGTGCCAATTGTTGTTGAATATGCAGGTTAGCAACTCGCAGGAAGAATTATTACAATGGTGTGCTCAAAATGCAAAGAACAATCCTAATATAATTCATGCCACTGAGAGATGTGCAGCTGGGATAATACAAGCCATCGGTAATTTTTGTCTGGGTCCGAATGTGTCTCCTAGAGATATTAGAGATTTCCAAAAGTGCAAAGTGGACATCTTCAGTCCTGGTCACGAGTTAGTGAAATTTTACTTGTTTTATGAGAGATGGCGACGAGCAGAAGTTGTTATGTCAGAGGAGTATGTGCAAAATTTGAAGTCAGTCTTTGTAAGTTCTATCTGTTTGTAGTTTTACTAGTTTTGCGGAACTTTATTCCTGCCTTTTAAGCATTGCCATAGACCCAGAATTCTAGACTGGTAAGGATCATTTAGGAGTCCCTTACCATTTGATGTAGACCGCAAAACTGAATACTGGCTTTTTTGGGCTGAAGAGTAAAAAACAAATGTGAATTATGGTTGGCTTATCTTTTCTGACTGGGATGGTGAGGTGGTGTCATTGCTGGGCGGGGAAGAAACACAGATTCGGCTGTAAAAGCCAGAAATAATATCCTTCTATCAGTAATTAATGCAGCTGTAGAGGAACAAAATTGGAGAAACTTTTGGTTTCCTGTAAATAGCTTAGTTCAGCTTTGCTGTGCCTGAGTCAAGTGGTCTATAATTTGTAACAGAATCAATTTCTATGCTTGAGTTCATTTCTGCGGCTTATTTGTGTGCTTATCAGGAATACATGTTTCTGGCATAGATAATATTTGCTTTAAACCTCGAGATATTGACAGGAGAGTTTTTCACAAACTATTTGTTATGATAGATAGCAAGTTACAAATTCTGTCTCGGTAGGATAAGTATTTCTATTACTGTGAAATTTGAAGTTGGCAAGGGATTGGCCCTTATTCCACATAAAGTGTCCTGACAAGCTTTTTGAAAGGCATTTGGCCATTGATAGTATACTTTTTAGATTGCATCCTTTCAGTGCTTACAGTTTGTGGAATTTGCTAAAAGAACCAACATTTAAATTTCTGGTTTGAATTTTTCTTTTTTCCTTCTCTCCTACAGTGCCCTCAGGGAATCTTTGTCCATCCCTCTGGAGTTGAGCTACCTCTCCAGCAGTGTATAGACTTTATGACAAGGTTGTACGGGGACAGGCAGGGGCACCAATTTCGGATATGGTTAGATCGAGTATCATCTGCACAAATTAGTTCAAACACATGGTTGGTGAAGTTTGATAAGTGGGAATTATCTGGTGAGGTTTGCTCGATTTTTACATAACTGATATCTAAATCTGAAATCCTAGTCTGTTATTCTACTTTTCAACTTTATGCATGAACTGGGCTAAGTCAGCCTGTTTCAGTCCTGTTTCAGCATTCTTTATATAAACCATGTCATGGCTCTGTCCGGCTATGAACTCAATGCAGACTACTTATCCTAATCAGAACTGGTCCTGACCATTGCTGTACCATGTTCATCATGTTTTTGTCTAAACAACCCTTCAGCACTGTATTTATTAAGGAAATTTTGTGCACAAACAGATAGATGAAATTTTCCAAGGCATATCTACTTTTCTTCAAGAATATACCCAAATATAGAGTTCTTTTTTCGTATCCTAAGTGGCAATGCCACTGCAAGAGTAAAATCGCACTTGTGGATTGGTTGCAGAAATGGAGTGATTGCAACAAATGCCAGCAATTCATTTCATATTTGCAATATCTGAACTACTGAAATGAAGAGACAACATCACGCTGGTTCAGTGGTTGTCAAAAATTTTCATGGGTTTTTCTTTCCTTTTCTGATAAGGAAAAGAAGAAAAGCACAATACAAGACTTTGCATGTGCAAAAATTTATGGGATAAAATCTAATGCAGCAAGAGAGCTTGTATGGGCACTGCAAATAGATAGAGAAATAAAAGGACAGAAGATGAGAGAAGCTAACAGAGAGAAACTCCGGTTGTTAGTTTGAGTTATTTATTTTTGCAAGAAAATTTAAAGATAACGAATATTGATGGATTTGCTAAATTGTTGGTTACTCGTCAGGAGAGGAGCGGCAGTGCTGTGTGACTACAGTCTTATTGGATTTAAAGGTATTTACATCCTTCAACTATATGACTTCCCTTCTCTGATTTAGTACTTAATGATTACATCAGAGATAGAAAAAGCATGGTAGTTATTTCCAATCATTTCTTGTAACTTTTAGCAGGCTGGGGCACCAGATGGGTTCAGCTGGGTTCACATGCACCAGACATGGTTGGATGGTTCAAGGGCAATAGACCAGACAATCTTTTGTTTCTAAGCTTCCAATTAGCTCAGCTTTATTATCAACGGCCATTTTTTGCTTCAAAACATGTAATAGCCGTTTGTGTTTGGGGCACAGCTATTTTGTAGTTATCCTATTAACTATGCTGAACACATTAATAAAATCATCTGATGCGTACTTTAAATAACAATATTTATTCATGATTGTTGTCATCAGATGTGTATGGTATCAAGGATGGTGGCCCTGTGAATGTACATTTTAATTTTCCTTGTTAAATCAAAATCCAAAATACAACACTCTTTGAAAATTATACTAAATAGACCCTCTTACTTTACAGGCAATCTCTTGATTTTGACAGAATTGCCATTGCTTATAGAGATCAATTGAACCATTTTAGTTGATTTTCCAATGGAACGTGCACTAATTCTCATAAATAGGCGTTTCAAACTAAATTTCTGGTCAATTTAAGAGAGATATATTTTGGACATTGTATTCATGAAAAATGTGAAATATAAGAATGTCAATTTTGTAAATTTTGTTGTTAGATTGATATTGATTTTTGTCATAAGAGAGAGGAAATGATACTCCACTCCTCTCCATGTAATAAAAATTTAGGATCTTAAAATTATATTTTATTAATTGTGGAGTCAAAATTCAAAGTATATTTTTTTTTCAATTAGGGTTTCTCTAATATTGCCTACAAGTATAAGTCTTTTGGAAATTTCAAGTGGTTTTTTTGTGTTGTTATGTTGACCTAAGAAAGAGTCACTAGAAAAGAAAATTTTAGTGACACATTAGTATATAATCTCCAAATGAGAGAGTACATTGCTTGTTTGTGATGCTAGAAATTGACACATTAGTATATATAAACTTAACAAATGATACTAAGCACAATTATTAAAAATGTAAGAAAATTATTATTTGGCACGTCTTCTCATTTTGAGTATTGGCTAGCCCATGAGTAATGAGACATAAATTATGGGGATTAAGTCAATGATGAGATGTTGTACTTCAATTTAAATTCTAATATTATTTAAAAATAATGTAATTTTCTCTTTAAATGAGTTCTTAAGAGATTATGATACTTGACATATTATGAGAATATGAAACTAAAGTATTCCAAATATAAATAACTGCTATCTAAAAAAATGAGTAATAAGCAATAATCAAACCCATACCATTAAGTCTTACTGTAAAAAGCGAAAGTTTATGACAAATTCCAAAAAAATAATTTATCTTCTTAACAAGTTCATAGTACGATTATAAACGTGAACAATTCGTTATAACAACTAGCAACCGTTGGGCCTCAAATTATGCCCCATTAATATAAATCTCAAATAATTTGATTGCTTGTAAATCAATATAATATATTTTTTTAAAAAAATATGCTTCAAATAGATGAATATTTACCCTATTCCAGCTGGAGTAAGAAACCATAACTGGAGATACACCCTTGATGATGGAATCATAACATCGGGGCACAAGAATGCTGAGCAAACCATGCCGGTCAATCACTTGTTCTCATTGATTCCATTGGTTGTCTTACCATCTCCTACAAAGTGCTTTGCACAATCTCCCACCTTATTCATTCAAAAGACACAAAATAGCACCATGATTGACCCCATAGTTTTCCTGACAACATTTTGTTTTTTTTGTTTGTGACCCAACCCCCCCCCCCCCCCCCCCCCCCCCCCTCCCTCTTCTCTCTTCCTTTTTGGAAGGAGAAAAATGTGCAAGTTATGCCCAAAAAAATATACTGCATAACTTTCATACTATGAACTTTCCTATGATGAAATTATGTTTCAATATCCTAGCTTCCTTGGCAAAAGAAGGGAAATGCTATTTTCATAGAGTTCATAGTTTCCACCAGGATATGGAACTTCATTCCTAGAATTAGCAGGAACATCTCCTTGTGATCCAGGTATAATTTCAGTCATTTCTCGCACGATTATGAAATCTTCACTGTAGCTCTCATAACACCTACCCCACCTTGATCTCTTCAAACCTGGAGAGGGTTTCAAACTTTCAGGTAAACTACACAGAAACTATTAAAAAGAGTAAATATAAAGCATTTATCTTGCATCTTCAATATTATAGTAAGCTATTTAAAATCTATGATCGGGACTAGAACACTGCAGAATATATTTTATCGCAATGCATGGAGCAAATACATAAGGAGTTCCTATAGCTCTGACTTTCTGCAGCAGTTGCAGCACCAATTCTCCGCACCAGGCCAGGATCCCTATGTGTTAAAACATCATTTCAACATAAGGAAGTTAACATTTCTAGTTAAGTATATCCCTGGTCAATACACTATCCACAGTAAATCATTCAAAAATAGTTCTATGTCGACATGATTCCAAGGAAGTATATTACTTCTTACTTGTTTGCATCAACAGGATAGATATCTATTCACACCTATTCGGCATAGGTTTCCAACAAGGAATAGAACCTAACTTGTCAATAATCTTGTAAAAAGCACAGCCAAGTGGATCCGAAAAGCATAATGGCAGCACCTGGTTGCATTCTGTTATTGTAGTCATTGATGATGGATAATCCCTTAGCAATTTCAACCACTTTGGTGCTAATGAAAATGAAAATAGATGAGCAAACATAAATAAGTAAATAGTATACTGTAAGGGGGTTATATCTGACCTTTTCTATTCTGCATGAAAGGCTACTGATCGAACTTGCTCTGTTGAAGCGGTTCTCTTCCTTATATGCATGGAAGCCAGTGACAGATTGTTTAAATGCTGATCATTAGAAAGTTTACTTCAAGGGAATGACAATGTACAAAGTTTACACTTGTGCCTGCCCTTTGAAGAATACTAGCATGCTCACCTTTTTCTATGCATAACTTAAATGTCATTTAGATGTAATGCTTGCTCACAACGAACGAGATATTTAGTGAATATTGATTTTTTTCCTAGAAAGTAGCAAGATTAATGCTATCTCATATTAGGGATCAATCACCCATAAAACAAGATGCAGTTCTCTTTATAGTCATCTCTTGATTCGACAATTGAGTTATAATAAATATCTTGAGACTAAGTACACGTATTTTGGGTCTTGATTGGCTGAAAACTGATTGTGGTTCTATTTTTTTGATAATGATTATGAACCTTTTTGTACACTTAAGCATTGCTATATCATCCATAAGATAGATAACTTGTGAAGATGGATTTTGTTTCTATTATGCAGTTATTATAACACACCAGGGACTAAATTAGAAGCCAAGTGCAACAAGTATTAGTGATATTATTCTCATATTGTTGAACTAATACTTCATGAGTTGATTCATGTTTGGTTTAATTCAATTTTTTCATTGATGAATTGAGGTTTCTAGGTACGTCTAGGGTCTAGGCACAAATCTTCAAGAATTCAAAAGTTCTTAATTTGTTTAACATCGAAGTGTTGAAGAGTACAATATGTTCTATAACAATTGTATAATATATGTTTCCTAATGAGTGCGTTTAAAGTTAGTTATTTTAGAATGATATGTATTTAATTTTGAAAGCATTGTTGCAACAATCTATTGTTTTCTTGTATTATCTTTAAATTCCAACCTTGGATTTGTTTTTATTGTCCAAAACTCAAATTCATGACTACAATGAAGATGTTGCTAGTTATTCAAGTGTAAAATTTTGAGACTTGCTTAATAGTCCAATTATAGTATTAAGGTTATTCTTGAAGTCAAATTGAATTTTTCGAATCCCAACCTCCTTCTAGTCTTTTTTGGCTACTCTTAAGTGATACATCTAGATAAGAATATCTAGATATTCTTATCTAGAGTGATACATCCTTGATTCATGTTTTCTAAAAAGTTTAGTTCGTACTTGCTACAACTCGAAATATATTAAGCTTGTATTCTTCATTTCTAAAAATTGTGGGACTAGAGAGACATACAAAGTTGGACTGAGAACTAAAATACAAACAAATAAAACTTGAACTAGAATGACTCAGAAGATATTCTCAACAACAAACAATCCACTTATCTTTGGCTACATGTTCAAGGCTTGAAGATAACGTCATACCAATTTCTACATTGAAAGCAAAAAGGGAACAACCTCGACATTTCATCTTCTGTGAAAACCCAATTTATAGGCAGTTTTGCTACCTCTTCCCATGCGTCTAATGTTCAATTATCGATGTCACAAACAACTGCCAATACTCAAACCAAAGGTGGAAAGTCTTATACAAAATCAATTTCTTTTATATAGTTACCGAAACATAGATAATGTTAATTGACGGTAATATATATATATATTGGGTTTTTGAATAAACAAGCTTTCACTTAACTTAAAGAAATTGGACAAAAGAACATAATTATGCAATCATATTAGAGTATCTATTTAACATGTCAATAGTCAATTAAATGCAAAGATGCCCAATTCACTTTCAGCTAACATAAATAACTTAATCTAAACAATTTAAACCGGACTCCATCAAGGGCATAATTTAAAATACAAGGAATGATAGAAAACCTGTTTTTGTATCAAGGGCAGCTAATCTTAACTTTCAATCAAAAGTAAAACTAATAGAATATTGTGTTATATTATTGATTCTCCTAGTGCTTAAACCTTGCAAAAAATAGTTGACAAGGTAATATTGTGTTATGTTGCATTTTTCTACTTGGGACTAAGAAATTTGTATAATATAGCAGCCATAATTTTTTTCTAATAACTAATATTCAAAATAGCAAGTCAAATCTACATAACTTATGAAAGTAAGTCATATCAAAGATGAAAAAGCTACTAATTTATATGTGATAAAGTGATTGATAATTGTAACAGTTCTAAGTAAAGGAAATGCAACAATATATATTCCAGATAATGAGAAAATTTATGCTTGATTTTATGTTTGTAGTTAGTTTAATATGTATTTAAATGATAGATTCAACAAAATTATTGTTTTAAATGTATGGGCATGGTCACTACATTATTACCTCCCTACTTTTCATTCTATTTTTGATGCTAAGCATCACAAAGTCTTCAAAGTCCTACTTTCTACATCATGCTAACTTGAAATAACTTTCATGTTTTCTAGAAATTTGAATTATTAAGTAGAAGCTCTTTTGATAATCTTGAATTAGGTTAGTTTCAATTTAGCATGTTTCCATCCGTGCAAATCCATTTGCTACACTTGTTTATCCTACTACTTTTTGCATCCAAGATGAGCAGTGCATGGAACAACTGTGAGGAAAAAATAGATTTAAGAGGTAGAGTTCATTGCAAAGGTTACTCCTATTTTCATTATCAAGAGGGCTTAATCTTTTTAGACTACTGTTTCCAAGCTCATCTTGATAGTTGACTGATTGTCAAGTTGTTCACAATGTGAGCTCTATGGTTTGGTTGGACTTTTCAGCGACTTGTTTACCTAAAATTTGTTTATTCAGAAACAAGAAGACATATTTAGGGACTAATCATTAAAAGAAGAATGGACATAAAAATATTTCGCAGTGAGATCTTACAGGGATTTTAACTATATAGCCACTATGTTGTTGGAAGTATTAGCTTATGAACCAATTCTCGTAATCACACCAATTTCTTAAGTTTTTCCACTAAGTCCATATCATGCAGCACTCGACTTGGGTATATAAGAAGTGAAGTGATGAGCATTCGGAAAGATATAGGGGAGGGAGTAACTATCTGTTGAGGATGAGACTACAACAAGTTTCCATTTCTCTTTACATCAAGTTTTGAGAAGTCCTTACACTTTCCTTTGAAAATTCTTCTCTAGTTAAAGTAACCATGGAACAAACTGAAGAGGGAAAAAAAAAAGTAAAAGAAAAGTGCCTCGTAGACTTCCTTGGGCATATTCAATAGAGAAGCGCAAAAATAAATGTCACCCACAACAAACAAACCATCACTAAAAATACCTCTGGTGACTTCAATACTTTTAATACTTCCGTGGTGACTTTATCAGCCACATTCAAGAACTAGGATAATAGGGATTTTTTTAAAATACTTATTCAATTTATAAATAATTAGCATCTTTGCCATACAAGTCTATAATCACATCCAATTGATCAAATGAGGCAAAATATACTCGATGGAAAAATTTAATCATAATATTTGTCATAATTAACATTAGGGAGGTTACCAAATTAAAAGCAAAAGCCATTTCAATTAGAGCACATTTATTTGCACGGTTTCAAACCTGAACATCTCTTATAATTTTAAATAAAGTTTTAGGATAAACTAGTTATTAGAAAGTAAAAAATAAAATAAAATTACACTATATTCAAGGACTTAGAATCAAAATGATTGAAAAAGTTAATAAGAATTGGCCTATGCTATAAACTTAAGAAAGAAAAAAATCCAAAAAAAAAATAGGTTTGAAAGTAAAAGTACATATAAATAGAAATTGAATTCAAATATTGGGAAAAAAAGCATATAGAACAAGACTCTCTTAGAACAAAAGACAACCAAATGAAAACAAAAGAAAAAAAATATATATAAAACTAGCCAAACATCTATTATAGCTTAGGTAAGCGTATCTATCATATTGTCAACCACCATGGAAATGCAAACACCCCAAGTAAATTCCTTAAGGCCTATTGAAGTGAAAATTAATAAGCCTATATATATTTTATGTGTATTATAGTAATATTTTAGAATTTATTTTTCTTTATATTGATTAGGATTTCTAGTGGTATTTAGTTAAGACTCCTACTAGTATCTAGTTAGGACTTATTTTTTATGTTAGTATAAAAAGGGAAGACAATAGGAAAACCCTAAAGGCCAAAAAAAGATAGCATAAAGGAGGGTTATGCCTCATGAAGGCAACAACTAAGGAGTGTTGCTTTGTATAGCAATCACTAGCTAAGAGAGAATCAAGTGTGTTGATATGAGTATTAAGAATAGCTATGTGAGAGTTGTGTGTAAATTTTGTTATCAACACTTTTGTATTCTCATAAAGAAATCTAACAAAAGAAGAATGGACTACTAGCTGCACTAGTGATGGGGAATGTAAGATATTATGTTGGTTTGAATCACCTAAAATTTTTTGTCTCTTATATGTTTATGATTTGATCTATGTGTCGATATGTTTATATGTCTATGTATTTATATGATGGGTCAATTTTGCAATAATTGGAGCTTTGGTTAGATAGCTCAAGAGCATCACATGGAAAACATAGAACTAGATTAATATTAAACAAGATATAGGTTTCTTATTTGAACATCTAGCCCTGACTAAAAAAAAAAAAGGTGATTTTTCATGTGGGTTCTCTTTTAGATTGAAGCCAAAATTCTTTTTTTCTTTTTCACTTCTATATGGCACAGGCAGAATATTTTAGAGAAATGAAGGCTTGATATGAAATCATCATGTCCTAATCTATCATTTGATGGTGTTTGGGATGACAAGCAATGGCAATGGTTATTGGCAGTGGCCAAGTTAGGACAAGCATTAGCTAGGTGGACCCATGTCTATGAAGCCATCTAGGCTCCAAATTAGCCTAAAAAAATGTCAAATAGTGGTTGGAATCCACCAAATGGTTACCAAAACTATCAACACCACCATATCATCGATCAGGATCACATAACTAAAGTCGTGAGTTGTATAGGACATGGGTTGAGCACATCAAATTGGGTGCAATAGTTCGGGTGGACTTAGGTCACATATTAGTGTTGTTTTGAGCATAATAGTTTAATTGCAATACATGTCAAGCTAAGTGCTTACATATTTAACTAAAGTCCAAGTCAAATTGAGATAGCAAAATTAAGTTAATTGGGTCGATTGGATGGGTTAATGATCATGTAAAATCACTAAGCCAACAATTTAGACTAAAAATTATATTGGCACCTATATTGCAACTCCCTTTACAACTCACCCTATAAGTAATGTTGTATGACATCATAGACTTTCTAGCACCCACGATCATTTCATTTATTTTATTTCTACTATTGTTAAGCATACCACAAACAATGAAGCTATTTCAGATCCTAAGTGAAAGGATGCCATGATTGAGGAAAATAAGGTATTAGATTCAAACAATACATGATAATTAGTCTCTTTACCTACAAGTTGGAAAGCCATAGGCAACAAGTGGGTATATAAAGTCAAATACAAAGCTAATGAAACAATTGATTGCTTTAAGACATGCTTAGTTACAAAAGGCTATAATCACTATCAAGGAGTTGATTCTGAAGATACATTTGCACTAGTAGAAAAAGCTCGTTATTATTTTAATTCTCATAGCTTTAACAACCATTCATAACTAGGATATGTATTGAATGGATGTTCACAACGTTTTTTTGCTAAGTGACCTCAATATGAAGATACACATTTCCCTTTCAAAATGGTTCTAGTGCAAGGGCAAACCATAATATGCAAATTGAAGAAATCATTGTGTAGAGTTACACAAGCTTCCAAAAAATAGTACTAAAATTTCATAGAAGCTTATTTTTTAGCTAGCTTTCATCACTCATCATATGATTACTTGCTTTTCCTAAAGCCAACATATAAGAGCCTTCTTATTGTCTTTATATATGTAAATGATGTGATCATAAATGAAGTTGATGAGATGGAGATTAGGACTCTAAATATTTATCTATGTTCCACATTTCACATGAAAGATTTATGTCTAATGAAATATTTATTGGAAGTTAAGATGACATGTTTTAAAATTGGAGTTGTTATGACTTAATGCATATATGCTCTTGAATTGGTTTTAGAATATGGTATGTTTGACTACAAGCTAATTGATACCTTTATGGAGTAGAATGTGAAGTACAACAACATTGAGTATGATGAGTTCCTTCATAAGAAGGGGATTTTCCACTCAAGGACATCATTAAATATCAATGATTGGTTGGTAGGTTGATCTATCTCATTATGACTAGACTTGAAATTTATTTTGCTGTTAGATTGTTAAGTCAATTTATGCATGCCCTTAAGGAATCTCATTTTGAAATTGCCTTTCGAGTCATCAAGTACATTAGAAGCTATCTAGGTTAAGGTCTCTCAAAGGATTGAACATTGGAGAGCTGAAATATGTTAGATGATTAAGGCTGTTAAGTGGAAGAGTTTTGCATCAACTTTGCTTAGTATATCTTTCAAGACTATATTGTATCACATTTGGAGAGAGAGAAATAGAATAAAATTTAGCGATGCATGTCTAGATAACTCAACCATTATTGCCAAAATCAAAAAGGATGTAAGAGGGAAGATTTCATCTAACAAAGGAGTTTAGCCTACAAATTGTAATAAATTCTTACAAGAGCTTTATAATTTGCCAAGTACAATGTTTAAGCTTAAATGATGATGTTTGTAACCAAACAATCTTGTAAATTTTTACAGTGATATATAACTTGACCTTTCACTAAAAAAAAAAAAAAAAGTTGCATGCGCATTCTGATTCTACATATGGTTCATGTCCTATTGGATGATGTTCTACTACTAGTTTTTATATTATTCTTGGTAACTCTTTAATCTTTTAGAAGAGAAAGAAACATTTTACCATTTCCTAAACTTCAACCAAATTTGAGTACTAGCCTATGATATCTGCCACATGTGAAATAATATGGCTTCTAGGACTTTTTTAAGGATCTAGAGTACCATTACTATGCTTTAAAAACTTGTTTTGTGATTATAAGGCAATGATGAAGATTGTTGCAAATCCCGTATTACATAAGAATGCTAAAAATATAAAAATTGATCATCATTTCATTAAAGAGAAAATAGCTAGACATGTGATTCACAGAGCTCACATCTCCACTTAAGACCAACTTATTGATTTGTTGATAAAGACATTTTGAATACAATAACATCACTTTCTCTTAAGCAAGATGGGTGTTTATAATTTATATTGATCAGTAGCTTGAGGGAGGATGTTGAAAGTTAATATTGTATTATACACATAGAATAACCTATTACCCATTTAGGCCTATTGGAACCCTAATTCCTTCTCTCACCATTTCTCTATACAAGACATATGATATTGTGTTTTTCTTAATGAAATTTGTTTTCAATTATTCAACTCTACATAATTCTTAATAGCTATCGAAGTTACCATATTAGCACAGCCACATGTCAACTCATTAATCCATGTGGACACACAAGTTAAATGAAAAAGCCATGTCTGCTCTTGTTCTCTTTCTCTTTACACTCTATCAAATGGAGAATCATTTGGCACTTGTTCATTCCAAAAATTGCAACCTTACTATAGACAAATGAGGAATAGACACATGAGCCCCTAGTTCAATGATGCTTAAGTGCCATACCTTGATTTTGATTTCTTTACGAACTTCCACATATGCCAAGTTGGGAAATTGACTTATAAGACATTGCCATAAATTAATTCAAGATTCTACATACCATGACTTGCCTTAACCTTGGGAAGAATCACTCTTATTTATATTCTAGGAAATTGCCTTAAATCATGTTTTCCTCATTTATATTTTTTATGTTAAGTACTTAGGTTTGTATCTCATTCTTGTACAAGATTCAAATGCCTATCAATTTAGGCTTAATTGTGAACCCATACCATTGAATTGAAGCATTGAGTTTTAAGGTTCATTTGTTTGTTCTTATTGTTCAAGAAATTGTTAAATTTCTTGGTTTCTCATTTTCAATTTTCCTATAATACATTTTATTCTCAAACAAACATTGCCTCCTTTTTTAATAACTACATTTCATAGCCAACTACTAGTTGTTTACTAATCAATGGCAAAGAAATTGGGTAAGTCATGTTTCAATAGCTATATAAAAAAAAGACCTTAGCTTTCCTTGTTGGATAGAAGTGTTTTGTTTATGTGTTGTTGTAGTAATATCCTTTTATTTAAGAAAGCAATGGCATCTCGGTGAAAAAAAATGGTGTAATTTTATTGATTTACATGTTTCATGCAAAAATCTATACCACAATTTTAAGTTTTAGTCAAGCATATGCCATATAGGTTGTGTTAGATTTGTGTTGCTTTTTGGTTCCAATAATCAATAGCTGCATTTTTTTTATAAAGTCAACTATTCCATTACTAATTGTTAGCTACAATTAGGTAAAGGAAGGAAAAGAATAGGAAAAGAGTTAAGCAAAAGAGAGTGAAAACAATATTACTTTTAAAAAGTCTCATTGTTAGCATGGAAAAAGAATAGCTTCAATGATAGTAACAATTTCATTGCTTAAACATACAAGGTTTTAATGAACATTTATTAAATTATTAGTTGAAAGAACATATTAAAGAAACTATGTTCAAAATTTCTACTTAAGAAAAGATCTAGTGAACCATATATAGAATTTATGACTCTTTTTATACAAAGGGACAAACAATTTATGTACTATTAGCCAAAAGTTTAACAACGTGACAAGTGCCAAAAATTCCACTCTAAAGGATTTTAGGGCAAAAATGAAGCTAGTCACATAATTAATTCTCCAAAAGAGGTTTTACGATGGAAATATGATTGCCTCTATTGTATAATTGATTCTTTATTGATATCTTGTTGGTTCCTTCCACAATTAGGATATTTGTAGTAATGTACATTTGGGAAATTAGGTTAACTTGTATAGGAAAATATTTCTTTTTATTACATTGTAATTCTTTCCTTTACTATCGAGTCCTTTTATTATAAGTAGACATAATATATATAGTCACAATCAAGTAAAGTTATTACAATTTTTCCTAAATACTCTTCTATGTTTTCTAACCTTCATTCTTGTTTTTTTTTTTTCATGATATCAAGAGCCATTTTTTTCTTAGTCAAGCTTCTATGCTTTTTCTAATTGTCCTGCACTTTTTTTTTTTTGGCTTTTATTTGTTGTTGTTGTTTCTTGTTTCCAGACCTACAAAACAATGTTAACATTTTAATGTGAAAATCAATCAAGTTTTGTTTCAAACCAAACACTAAACTAGATAGTTTCCTTACCTTTTTGCCTTTACAATGCCAAAGTCTTATAATTCAAAGTCTAGAAAGATTGTTGAACTTAATGCTTCAATCATAGAGGACATACCAAAATCCCTTCCTCATTTTGTTTCTTAATCTAGCCTACTTTTGGCACACAAGGTGCAATTTGCTCCAACTCAGATTGATTAGACCTAGCCCACCTATTGGTAACACTAGACTCTACCTATTTTTTAACAAGTTGGTTACGGCCAGCCCATTATTTAGCCTAGTAGAAATGGTTGCATAGTTTCAGCCTAAACCAATTAGACCTAACTCTTATTGGAGCCAATGGGCTTAGTTTCTAAGGGTTATACTATAATAGGCCCAAACTTGTCTATTACTTTCAACCCAACCTAGGTTTTGGCTGTAAGGTGGTATTTTGTGGGTCAAGCACCTAACCTCCCGTAACTAGGTTTGGGTGCAAATGATTACTTGGATTTTCATTTGGGTTTCTTCCCACATGTAGTGCCCCACACCCGCCTAAAACCATGGGACCCATTGGACACCACTACATTTAACAACCTGGAGCTAAGGCTTATCACTGAACCCTTGTCTAGCTTAGAGAGCTATGTTGTTTAAGCTTACAAATTTTGGTGAGCCCTCATCATGAAATATCCAAATGGCATTTTGGACTAGCATTGTCCACATCTCGACCAATGAAAACTTGCACAACATTGGCAAAAGTGTAGCCAACTAGTCCATAAATAGATCAGTAATTGTTTGAAGCCTATGTTATCATTAAACTTCTATTAACTCAATATGCCCACCTTTTATGGAATAGTATTGCTAAAATCTATGGTAAAACTAATCTAGGCTTGGTTATTTTCACTCAATCAGGTGTTAAGTGAACTTAAATAAGGAAACCTCATGGTTGTCATTTGTTTTAATTAGTTGTCCACCTTATTTAACAAATTGGACATGGTAGAGGAGCCTTTAATAGACCTAAATACATCTTGACAATGTATTAGGCCATTAAAGATTGAAACCAATGCATGCATTTTCTTTTAAATATAAATAAGGGTTTCTTACCTTTCAAAAGCCAAATGCTTGCTATGGAACCACTATCGACACTTGACTACTTGGTTGTGCAAAATGAGACTAGCATTTGGATTCCTTTAAGTATCTTTAAGTTAATAAGACCTTTTTTCTTGCAAATTACATAACCTTGGCACAATGGGCTCTAACAGTATAGATTACCACACACAGAATTGGTCATGGATCATCATTAGCACACTAGGTGTCCTAGCCTTGTAGGATAAATGAAAATGCTACCTTTTATGCCTTCATCAAACAACATGGATAAATCAACTTAATTGGATAGCTTTTAAAGGATTTCAAATATGCCTAGATCAATGGCTTTTATCAAGCCATGTCTATGTCTAGGTATCAAAGGTACTTTTTGTGATTATTGTGAAGCTTTTTCCATACAAAATATACTTGCTAGAAATTGCATGGAAAGCTTGCTAATTTAGATAGAAAAGATAAGGAATTTGCTTCCAATTAGGTGACTACTAGGCTTTCTAAGAAGATGTCCTAACATATCAATGAGCCACAATTTGATCACATCATATAGGCTGAGTCAAATAGGCATGGTTAACAAGTCGGCCAATTTTATAGGTATTTCTTATTACTTTAACTCATTATCATTGATATTTAGATTATTGAATATTATATATGATGAAAAATACTTTTCACATGTACATATTTCATCTTATTTGTCCACGTCTGTCCACTTTCCCAATAGTGATGTTACCTTCATCACATATAAAATTGACACCATTTCGCTTAGTCCTAAATTATCTCCAACAATGTCTTCTTTGTCCTTGAGTTTCAATTCAACCTCATTTATGTCTCTAAAGTCTACACTAACAATGATTGTCATGCCATTTTAAAGTTTGATGTCCTTTTTTTTCTAGACATGTTCAACTAGCAAATTGATGGGCTTAGGTAATATGCACCAAGGACTTTATTTTGGGCTTATTCTTTTAGTCATTTTGATTTATCTTCATGTATTCCCACTATAGAAGGACTTTATGCATTCCTAAATTGATAATAACAATTTTCTTTTCCATTAACACTTAAGTCATAATGCATCTTTTCTTATCTTAAATGTCATGTCTACCCCTTAGCTAAACAAAATTGACTTGCTTTTACTCCTAACACTTTGCAACCCATGACCATTTTCTCACTTAACCATGTTGAGATTTAGGTGCCTTATCACATAGCCCATTGTGATGGGTCCTATTACTTTCTTACTATCATCAATGATTATGGCATTTGGTCATTCCTCATACAATCCAAATCTCAAGCTCTTTCTTATATAAAATAGTTCTTTGCCTTGGTCAAGAATCAATTTCATTCCATTATCCAATAGTTAGGATATAAAATGTTTGTGATTTCTTCAATTAAAAGTGTTCCTCATTTTCTTTTTCTAATCATGGGATTCAACATAATAATTCTTTCCCTAAACCTCACAACAAAATGGGGTCATAGAATGTAAGTATCATCATCTACTTGTGGTCACTCTCACCCTCAAGTATTAAGCCTCAATTCTAAAGTCTTCCCAGGATGATTGTGTGACCATTGTTGCCTACCTAGACAATAGGATGCTAAGCTAGATTTTGGATAGTCAAACCCATTTGAGTTGTTCAACAAGTGCTCAAATGTTTGTCACCTATATGTCATATGTTTGCCTCTACTATGTTACTATTATGGGTTAGTAAGACAAATTAGGTCTCTATGTCAAAAGGGTTATTAAGGTGTATGACTTAACCATTTGATGATTCTTTTCCAGTAGAAATGTTATCTTTCACAAATACACATTCTTTTTTAGGATTAGCTAGTGCCTTCCACATTGCTAGATTCTTATCCTATTAACTATCCTTTCTTGTACAATGAAGATTCTTTTGGCCCCTCTCGCTTTTATTGCTTGAGACTATTGTTGCTTTTCAAACACTACTTTTTTGGCTATCACCTTTAATGCTTATCTCTTCTTCAAACTCTTTATTAATTAAGCTTTTTCCTAACACTCTACCTACCTTTATGCTAAATGCATTGGCTACTTTTTCATCATTTAATGCTTATGATGACATCTTTCATGACTTCCTTAATGACACTCTAGCTATCATTCCCGTTATGACATTACTTATATTACCACCTACTCTTTGCCGATTGAGACATGCCATGTAACCTCTAACATGGACTTAGGATTACATTTACTTTAGTCTCCATTCCTTAATTATCTATTATTTGGTTTCTTGTTATGTTTTTTTTTTAACTCACACCGAACATTTGTGCTATATAAGTTATGTCTTTAAAAATGAAGAACTAGCTTATTATCATAAGGTTGGCAAGGATTCAAGCACTCATAGATAATCATACATGAGATCTTGTCCTTTTTCTTTTCATTGGAAGCCCATTAGTTACAAATGGATATACAAGATTAAGCACAAGGCTGATAGATTAATAACATGTTATAAGGTGTGGTTAGTGGCCAAAAGATTTACTTGGGAAAAAGATTTTGACTAGCAAGAAAGATTCTTGTGGCCAAGGAGGTCACTATAAACTCTTTTATCTTTATTGCAACTTCTTAAGATTGGTCTCTTCACCAAATAAATGTTCATAATGTTTTCTTCATGGGAATTTAGAAAATAAAATTTATATGAATCTTCCTCCTAAATTATGCAAATAAGGGGAGTCTAATGTATGTTGTCTCTATAAATCCCTCTATAGACTCAAATAGGTATCTTGATAGTGGTATTCAAAGTTCACCATGACACTTACTATAGCATAATTCAAACAATCTAGACATGACTAAGCTTTGTTCACATGGGCTTAAGACAATTTAGTCACCTATTTATTGATATATGTTAATAATATTCTCATTATGGGAAATAATGTACATGTCATTATGGAATTCAAAAAGTACTTACATTCTACCTTTCGCATCATGAACTTAGGTCCATTTAAGTATTTTCTAGGAATTAAAATTATTTGATGAGGGAAATGTATTTGCCTTAACCAACATAAGTTCATTCTTAAGATCATTTCAAAAATTGACTTATCTTGAGGATACAAGCTAGTAGTTATTACAATCAAGTAAAATGTGAAGTTAACAACAATCGATCATGACATTGGAATGTCACCCTCGTAAAAGGATCCTTTGTTTAAAGACCTATCATGCTATCAAAGACTTGTTAGGAAACTCATTTACATCACCATGACCAAACTTGACATTTGTTAGATTGTTCAAATACTTGGCCAATTCATGCATGATCCAAAATAGTCACATATAAATGCTACCTTAAAAGTAGTAAAATTCTTGAAAAGATGTCCAAGTTTAGGAATCCTTCTAGGTAGAAATTGCAACATGGAGATGATTGCCAATTCATGCATGATCCAAAATAGTCACATATAGATGCTACCTTAAAAGTAGTAAAATTCTTGAAAAGATGTCCAAGTTTAGGAATCCTTCTATCTAGAAATTGCAACATGGAGATGATTGCCAATTCATGCATGATCCAAAATAGTCACATATAGATGCTACCTTAAAAGTAGTAAAATTCTTGATAAGATGTCCAAGTTTAGGAATCCTTCTATCTAGAAATTGCAACATGGAGATGATTGCCTATTGTGACAAATTACACAATTTGTCCTAGAAGTCCATCTTAGAAGTAATGGACTTCTGACTTATGATAGATTACATTCAAGTCCTTGATTGACTTTTGACAGTGTGAAGTTTGGAAATTTTTTATTGTTATAGAAGATGAAAAAATGGTCAATTGTTTTGTTAGCATTAATATAGTTGAAATATCATGAAATGGAAAAGATAGTTTGTAAGATGGTATGAATGTGAAGTTTACTCCAAGATATCAAATTTTGGATACAACAATTGATAACTCTATTTTTATAGAGTTATTTTACCAAATTTAAGTAATAAATATATAATGCTTGTACGAAAATATTTGAATTCTCCTTTATTTACTTAAATTTGCCTTGTTTATATAACATAAGAAGACATGGAGAAAATAGATAAGTATGGAGAACTTGATGCTTATTATATAAAAAATATGATTAAAATATTGAAATCAAGAGAGTTAAAATGGGCTTGGGCTTTGGATGATAGACAGCAACTAACCTTTTTGTTTTGCAATTAGCATGTAACTTTTAAAATTCCAATGAATTCAATAGACCATAAGAAAATGAAATACATTAAAGTTGATTGTGATTTCACTAAGAACAAAATTTAGAAAGGACTAACCAAGACAATGGGCATAAGAACCACAAAGTAGGCTACAGATATTTTCATGAAACCTCTATTTTCATGATTCTTTCTATGATTGAGTTTTTTACAATAGTATATTTTGGGGAAATTAGGTCAAATTATATAGTAACATATTTCTTTTATTATGTTGTAATTCTTTTCTTTACATTCAAGTCCGTGTATAATATTTACAATTTACAATCAAGTAAAGCTATTAAAATTTTTCCCAAACACTCCCTTATATTTTCTAGCCTTACTTCATTCTTGTTTCCCGTTAGCATACACTTATATTTTCTTATTGTTTTAGCAATGTAAAGAGTCCATTCTTTTTATAAAAGAGGACAAAGAAGTCAAGTACTATTAGCCAAAACAATGGCAGATTGACAATGCCAAAAGTTCCCCGCTGAGGGATTTTGGGGCGAAAATGCTGAAATTAATAGCATACACGTATATTTTCTTATTGTTTAAGCAAACACTTCTATTCATTTCCTTCGATCTTTATCCTTTTTTCAGGTCTACTTTCCTCTGTAATCTCATTGCTCTTAAACATCCGAGGTTTTGAAAGAAAGAAATGTGTTTTCATTTGTGCACTGGATGCATCCCACACAGGAAAACCCATCAACACCCCGAAGGAAAAAAGAAAAGAAAAGAAAAGAAAAAGAAAAGAAAAGAAAAGAAAAGAAAAGAGTAAAGATTAGTTACATGAAACAAAGCAGTGTTAAAAGCCCAAGAACAAAAAAAATCACAGACAGTCGCTGTGGAAAAGTCAAGGGTCACGGATATATGCACTTTTGTGGGTCTCGAGCATCAGTATGTGTCACGTTGGGTGGCCAATATTCTCCGGAAGAACTGGCCCTATAAAAGTTCGATATATTTTCTACAATAATTACTTAATTCATAAAATTAAAACTTTGGGATGATTAAAGGGTTACATATGACACTGTTTGTCGGACTTCCTATTCTAGGAATTACGTTGACGATAATTGGAGAGGGGAAGAAGAAAAAAAGAAGAGAGAAGTGTTACTAGAGAAAAATGCCCAGCAATATGTCGGTGAATATTACCCGGATTCCATGGGGGAGGAGGAAGTGAAAATGAAAGTCCCTTTCTTTCCGTTTTTTGTTTTTTTGGGTCGTAGTGACCACGCTCCACATCAAGACTACTCTTAGTCTTGTCCAATCCAGTGTCAGTCACTTGAAAGGACGAAGCTGCATTGGACAGCGACTTATTTGACCATCAGGTCAGTTCAAATCATTACATGGAAATTAACTTTGTGGATTTCTGGTTAATATCCTGCAACACTTATTAGGATTTCAAAATATGGAAATGCAGAATAATACTCTACTTTAAAGTAAAAAATATCTACTTCAATGACCGAGTACCGACAAAAGAAATCTCAATTAAAGAGGAAGAAGGTGGACTAAATTACGTGGAAAGGAGGGGAAGTGTTACTAGAAAAAGAAAGGGAAGTGTAATAATTGGAGAGAGGAGGAAGCAAGGAAAGAAGGAGAAAAAGGCCCGCAATATGTCGTGGATATTACCCGGATTCCACGGGCAAGGAGGAATTGAACATTAAAGTCCCTTTTTTTTATTTTTTTGTCGTAGTGACCACGCTGCACAAAGTGACCAAGTCTGGTCTTTGTCTTGTCCAATGTAGCGTGACTGATTGGAAAGGAGGATGCTGTATAGGACAGCGACCTGTTTGACCGTAAAGTAAGTTCAAATCATTGTATGGAAACTAACTTTGCGGATTCCTGGTTAATATCCTGCAACACTTATTAGGATTTTAAAATATTGGAATGAAGAATAATATTCAAGTTTAAAGTAAAAAACATCTGCTGCTTAGTGACCCAGCACCGACATAAGAAGTCTGTTTAAATAGGAAGCAGATGGACTAATTACATGGCCTGTCTGTCGCAGCAAATAACATTACATCAGTTTCTCAACATCTTGATATTCTACACTTTCTTAAACATTGATGACCACATAACACGTTCAGCTTTCCCCGTTCTATTATGAGCATAGGAAGACCTAGACTTTCGTAGCAGCGTTTAGAGGTCGGAAGAAACAAAGAAAAGAAGGAAACAACTTGGTCGATGCCTGCAATTTATTAGAAAAATAAATATTTTGAGTCAAGGTCTCTTCTTTTCTATTCTTTTTCCTTTAATTAATAAAAAATCACTATTCCAAGTCAAGGTCTCCCCCTTCTCTTTTTCCTGAGTCTTCTTTTACTTTCTGCTGTCATTTTTCAAAGCTACATCCAATCCATGCACCTTTCCACCACTATCAATAATACTTTTTCCATCTTCAATGACCACCACCACAACTAGTTGCACCCCCATTTGATGCTTGCAATTTATTATCAAGTGGTCGATATTACGGTCAACGAGTGGCATCTCTCATTTTTTATGATAACTTAAGTGAGTGGACCAGGTTTGGCCAACAACTAATGTGAGAAATAAACAATGAGAGGGTCTACTTTTTTTTTAATTATAATTTTTGTATTTTCCTCCATGACTGAGTCTCGACTCAGAGATTCTATAAAGACAGGCCATTCAAGGACGCTGGGGCATTAGTAGAAGACTAAATTTCACCTAATACTAGAGACACAGAAGAGGCAAGCCATGGCCTCCTGTGGAACACTTTTGCAACCCCAACTGCTATTTGGGGTTGTAATTTTAGCAGCAATAGCGACAGCAGAACACAAAACGGGTTGCATCAAAAAATGTGGGTCAGTTGATATAGTCTACCCATTTGGAATAGGTGAGGGCTGTTACCTTGATCGATCTTTTCTCATCGATTGTAAGAATTTCGTGTCTCCAAAACCATTTCTGGCAAACACTGAAATAGAGGTCCTCCACATCTCCTTGGATGGTGAACTGCGAGTTTCAAGCCCGGTATCCCACTATTGTCCCGAGTCAAGTGGTTACCTACGTACCAATTTCGCATCACCAAAGTTTCCCCTCTCACATACAAGGAATAAGCTCACTGGAGTGGGTTGTGACACTCTCGCGGCTTTCGAAGGTGTTCGTCTGAACACGACTTACTATAGTGTATGTGCGTCATTCTGTTCAGATAATAGCAGTGTGGTTAATGGGTCTTGTAATGGCACTGGCACTGGCTGTTGCCAAGCTGCTATAGAGGAAGGAATTACACGATTTTCTGTTGAACTTACCAACTTGACCAACTCTCTCCACATACACAAGTTTAATCCATGCGGATTTGGCTTTGTAGTGGAAGAAGGAGCATACAACTTTGTATCATCGGATATCAATTATTTGCGGAATAAAACTTTTCCCATGGTGCTTGATTGGGCAGTTGGAAATGAGACATGCCTGAAGGCTCAAAAAAATAACGCAAGCTATGCATGTAAAGCAGCCCACAGTGAATGTTTTAATTCCACCAATGGTCTTGGGTATCGTTGCCGTTGCTGCAAAGGTTTCGAAGGGAACCCATATGTCCATGATGGTTGTCAAGGTAATAAAGTATATTTGGTTTACTAGGCCGTTCTTAATTTTACTTCTTCTCTCTTTTAGCGGCGTTTGGTAGGCTAGTTCATTCTTTGTAAGTCTAAAGTTAGTAGCGAGTTCTAATGTGCTGCACTGTATCTCAGATAAGAATGAGTGCTCCAATTTTACCACTTGCGTCCGTGAAGCAAAATGCCACAATACTGAGGGGAGCTTCACTTGTTCTTGTCCCAAGGGGCACGAAGGTGATGGGAAGACAGATGGAACAGGGTGTAGCTCTAAAGGCGGCAATTTCAAAACTGTTACAATTGCACTATGTAAGTATATATAATTGCACCATAGTTCCTGAGACCTATTGTCCCTCTATTTTCTTTGCCTTGATAATTTCCATAGTCCATGACATAATATGGCTTCCCAGTCTGCATAATTAGTCGACCCATTCTTCTACCTTTTGAGTTTTTGGGACATTTAACTTTTTTGTCCAGATTTCAAGCATTATCGACTTATAGAAGAAAGTTTTAGTACTTCCATGCATACTATATTCTATAAGCACTCTTCGCAACATCATTAACATTCACCAGCTTATTGGCCTCTTAGCGTATAGGCATACATACCACCAAGGACAACAATCCTCTACATAATAGCAACCTGCTCATAACAAGGGTTGCATTGAGACCTACTTTAATACTAGTTGTTAGGACTTTGAAGTTTTATTATTGCAGCAAAAGTGACTGTTGTCAGTAAGTTATATATTATATTCCTTAAATACCCTTGGTAGCAATGTACGTTGGCTTATTGGTCTTTGGCACAAACACGCACATCACCTCAACAATCTGTTGGTAGCAAGGGTGAAACCAGCAAGATACTATGACACCACTTATTAGAACCCTCGTGTATTAATATTACATCAAAAGCAATTATAGCCAATGGCAAGAATATCCTATTCCTTAAACCCCCTCACTGCAATACTTTCAGGCTTATTTGCCACTTAGCGCGCACATAGACACACTGTCAAGCCCAATACTTCTGGCCTTCAATAGTGTGATTAAATAAGTCTTCCTTCACCTTGCAGAGAAATTGAGCGGCGTCAATTTCATCTCTACAAGATTATAAACAGAAAAAGAAAAAACCTTTACACATGTAACAAAATGGAAACAAAAATTGAGGGTTGGAGAGATGTCAGATCACTGTAATTAATATTCGAAATGGTAGTTCGGCTATTACTAAGATCCTGTGTAGTATTGGCTTGTCAACAACCATAGGCTAGTCTAGAAAGAGTAGTTGATGCAAGGAATAGGAAATACAATATTCTATTGAATGATGCTTGAATTAAATTGATGAAATGAAAATAATAAACGCAGAAGAGTTTAACATCTTAGGTTAAGAGAATTTGGATTTCACTTGGAAAATCTAAAATATATCAGTGATAATTTAGAATCTACTAACAGAATATTATATAATCTCTCTTACAAAAAACACTTGAAATTCACATAGAAAAAAAAAATTCCATGAAGTTATATGTCACGTTAGCAAATCAGTCATCTACTGTCCTAGATAAATGCCAAACTAAATACACGATCAGGTCTTAGGCTACCTAAGTCCTCTTTTATTTATTTCTTGAAGTTTTATTCCTTTAATTCAATATTTATTTTGCTAACCCAAAATGTCTTACATCAAACGCCACATTATTAAAAAAAAAATGTCACAATACTTTTTTATGATACTTGAGAATATAAGTGAAACTTAGTAATGATATGATGGATTGAACACACTAAAAAACCATTTAAGCTCAAGACTATTGAAAAAGTTTTCAAGTCTAACCTTTCCAAAAAGGGGCTAAAACTTTGGGGGTAATTATCTTTATTTTTCTCTATTTTTAATTTTATTATTAACCACATTTAAAAAAGCTACCAATTGTCGGTCTACCCTTTCATGCCATTCCTAGCTACATTGTGATCTAGACCTTGATTGAATCATATTTATATTTCATATATGCGGTACAAGTTTTTAAAGTTAAATGTAGTAGCAAAAGCAAAGGTACTGATTTTGGTCCAAATGTGTTGACCATTTGTAGGCTTTACCGTAGGCCTCTTGATTATGCTCATAGGAGGTTTTTGCATTGACTGTGGATTGAAAAGAAGGCAGCTCATCAAGCTTAGGGAGAAATTATTTCAACAAAATGGTGGCTTAATGTTACAGCAGCAACTTTTAAGTTACAATGGGTCTGTAGAACCAATAAAAATCTTCAACATAGATGAACTTAAAAAGGCAACAAAAAACTATGACCAAAGCATGGTTCTTGGCCAAGGAGGTAATGGAATTGTTTATAAAGGGATTTTACCAGGTAATAAAGTGGTAGCTATTAAGAAGTCCAAACTTTTTGATCAAAGTCAAGTTAAGCAGTTCATAAATGAGATATTTTTACTTAGTCAAATTAATCATCGAAATGTGGTAAAGCTTTTAGGTTGTTGTCTTGAAAATGAAGTACCCTTGCTAGTTTATGAACTTATTACAAATGGAACCCTTTTCCACCACATTCACAATGAAGATCTCTCACCCTCTTTTTCATGGGAAAAACGTTTGAAAATAGCAATAGAAGCTGCAGGAGCACTTGCATACTTACATTCAGAAGCTTCTATGCCAATTATTCATAGAGATGTAAAATCTGCAAACATACTTTTGGATGAGAATCTTATAGCAAAAGTGGCTGACTTTGGAGCTTCAAGATTAATTTCTGTCAACCATAAGCAAGCAACCACTTTAGTGCAAGGAACTCATGGATACTTAGATCCAGAGTCTTTCCAAACTGGTGAGCTAACTGAAAAAAGTGATGTCTATAGCTTTGGTGTTGTTTTGGTAGAATTGTTGACAAGTAAGAAAGTGATTTTTAAGGATAATACAGGAAATGAAAGAAAGCTTGCTGTGCACTTTGTTTATGCAATGAAAGAGGATCAATTATTTCAAATTCTTGATACTCGTATTATAAACGAGGGAAATATTGATGAACTAAAGGAAGTTGCTAATCTTGTAAAAAGATGCTTAAGTATAAAGGGGAAGAATAGGCCTTCTATGAGGGAAGTGGCATTGGAATTAGAGGGATTGAAAATTATAAAAAGGCATCCACGGGGAAAGGCTAATGTATCTATGGAAGAAACTGAATACTTGCTCACTAAAGCTGCACACTCTTTTGGGATTGATGTTGGCACAACCTACTCTTCTTCAAGTGCTGCTATTGGATACCATAGCTCAATAAACCATGATCTGAAAGAACTAGATGATGGTAGATAACTAGCTTGCCCTAGGAAGACATTTGCTGTTGAAATTGACCCATCTCTCTTCTATTAATTGGGTTCTTTCCTAACCTCCATTTGCTAGCTTTCGTGTGACAAATAAAGCTGGGAAGATCGACTTTCACCAACTAATTATGCGTGTATATGTTCTATTTCTCATAGGTCATTGTGCGTTAAGTGTCGTCTATGTGTAAGAAGTGTTGTTAGTACTGACCCGTTTGTTTGTGTAAGAAAGACGCTTATGTATCACGTGTTTATAAAGATGTGATTTGCGTGGTTTGAGGTATTTTGCACAAACATGTATACGGTATTATTAAACCTCTGTCCAACTGTTTGGAATGGAAATTTTATTACCTCTGCATTGTTTTTGGTTCAAATGATTCCTAATTATTGAAAAGAAGTTCCACCTTAATGTCCAATAAGAAGGGTGTCCGGAGGTCTTTTTCTTTTTTTAAAGTAACATTTATATTAAGTGATCATTGAGAGAAAGAAATAGTAGAACCATACCCTTATAGTGAAATTATTCACAATATCATATAAAATTAAATAAAACCTTCTCAAATTTTTGAACACATTAAATATATAATCCTAGAGCCCCTATATATAAAGTAAAGGTGTTTACCATGAAGAGAAAGTGTTTAGTACGGAGAAACTAAAAAGTTGAGGGGAGGATTTATTTGAGAGCCAATTGTTAAAATTAGATTCTCCATACTCTTGCCACGTCAACTCCACTCCAACACCAAGGTTGCGCCTACGAATTCTATGTCAACTAAATGTGTCTAACCTTCCAAGAATAATGTATTCTCACCAACTACATAATCAACGAAAAATGCAGTCAATTATCTCTGAGCCTTATTTGAAGGAATCCAAAGGGTAGTTCTTTTCAAAATTCAAAATCGTCCCCACATAATAAATTCAAAGTCATAATTTCTCTTAATCTCTCCAAACCTAAATGACTTTGAATTTATATTTTCAAAAACTTTCCTCAATTGTAATAGTAGACCATCATTTTATCATTATTTGCTTTCCAAGTTTAGAGACTTTTTTTGTCACTATAACTAAGACCTTTTCTGTACAAACAATTCATAAAATTTAAAACATATTTTCCAATATTGTCTCAATGCTTTTGCTCAAGGATTTTATCTTAGTTTAAGAATTTCACCACGAAATTATGTTATTTCATGGGATTTATTCTTCTAACTTGGTATCATTTGCCAATGGCTTTTTTATAAGCCTTTATTTATTTGTCAATCCTAATCTTTGGAATATCCACCCAACCAACCAATATTCATGCTACCACACATGCCTTGCCATTACCCACACTTGCTAACCCTACTAATCCTATAGCCAAGGTTCACCTCGAAGGTAATAAATTTCTTGTCTAGAGAGTGCATATTTAACCATATATGTGCATTTTTGGCCTTCTTAGCATCCTAGATGGCTTAAATCCATGTGCATCTAAGTTTATCATGAACACTAAAGCAAATGAAACCATTGTGTGCAACTCCAATCCTACAAACTAAGAATAGATCATTCATGATCAAATAGCATGAAGTTGGATCTTGAACATAAGTATAAACAACATTTTAGTAGCTATCTCCAAACACCCAACCTCTGTTGAAATCTGAAATGATCTTTCCAGTGAGTTTCACGCCTATAGCACAATTTATGTCTCTACCTTACATCTCTACCTTTAAGCAATAACAAAAGGCCATAGATTTGTCACATAATCTGTGCAAGAATTGGATGCACTTGTTACTTAACTTTGCTAGATCAAAGAAACAATGTTAGATAATGAATATCTAACACATTTTTTTCATGGTCTTAAGAATCCATTCATGCTACTTGCAATAGCCATTTCCATTAACATTAAAATAATAATCTTAGCTTTCAAAGACTTATGCATATTGCTTTTGAATCATGAGTGTAGGATTCTAGCCTCCCCAAGCAATCAAAATGAAGGGGTTAAATTAATTGGTTGTTTTAAAATATTTTTCAACAATTATAATGCAATAAAATGAGCAAGCAAGTATGCAAAGACAGAGATTTTTGGAAAGTTCAGCCCACAACAAACAACTAGCTACTTCCCTTGTTACCTTTTAACCAATGTGGCTAAAAGGCCTCTTTCACTATTCTTTAGCAATCTTTAGAAAGATACACTCATATATCTAATCTCTTCTCTAAGAGATTAATCCCAATTCCACCAAATCAATGGTGAATGGTGAAATGCAACTTAATCTACTTACTAACAATATAGGAATTTTAAGCAAGTAATAGAAACACCTAAACAAACAAATTAGCAATAATATCAAAGGAAAGGAGTAAGAAATGCTTAATGATGTTGTAGCTTTGATGAACTTGTTGTAGCAGTGAAAATGTTTAGAATGCTTCAAAGTATGAATGAGTTCTTGGGTGGGTGTCTAATTTTTAAAACTTCACTTCCTTTTTATAGACTTCCTCCCATGGTTGATTTTTCTTCTTCATCTTCATAACCGTTGGGCTATCATTAATGAGTTTTTCTCCAAATATTTTTCTCTACGAGACTTCCTTTAATTCCTTCCTTTTTTTTAAGTGAAGGAATGCACCAAGCATCAAATTTCAAGGGGTTTCTCATTTATTATTTGCTAATGATATATTAATTTTTATGCAAGGGAACCAAAGGGCTCTTGAATACATCAAGACTTTGCTACAAAAATATGAAGTGTATAGTGGACAAAATGTGAATGTAGAAAAAATGAAGGTAATAGTGTCAAGGAAGTTAGAATCATCCAAGAAAGAACTTATCAAGCATATCATAGGTTTCTCTTTTGCAGACTTGCCATTTAAATACTTGGGTATTCCATTATTCAAAGGATGAAGTCAAATCCATTATTTTGACAAGATGGTGGATGCTATAACTAATCAAATGCATAATTGGAAAGCAAAATTCTTATCTCAAGGGGGCAAATTGACACTAATTAAAAGTGTACTCTCCTCTATGCCAATACATACCATTTCCATTACAAAAGTATCAAAAACAATTGTACAAAAGATTAATAATATACAAGCCAAATTTATGTGGAGTAATGGGGATGGTCATGGTAGCCATTGGGTTAAGTGGCAAAGTATTTGTACGCCTTTGGAAGAAGGTGAACTAGGAGTTCAAAACCTAGAACAAATAATGCAAGCACTTCAAACAAAGTTTGCATGGCATTTTGTGCAAGGACAATCCTTATGGGCCTCAATTCTTCGAGCCAAGTATAGACATCAAATGGAAACAATTAGACGAGGTAGAAAGAATACATATTCACATACAAGGAAGATGCTTTTGCCTTGGGTGGAGTATTCAATCCAGCATGGTAAATGGATTATTGGTGAGGGAAAATACTCCTTGTGAAAGGATAATTGGATTGGACAACCTTTTTGATATCCTTTATGTCCACAACAGGATATAACAGTTGGAAAAGCCCTTCAAAATCAAGATTTTATTATGGAACATTTTTCTAATGAGCAGCAAGAGCAAGCCAACAAAATTGTATGTAGTCAGGATCTAAATAGGCTTGTTTGTGATTTAAGTACTTATGGCGAATTTTTAGCTTCACTAGTTTATCAAGATCAAACAGTGAAAAAAGATAAAATGGCTTAGGCTAAGTTTCTATGGAATAAAATGGTTCCTTTTAATATTGGATTGTTTATGTGGAAGTTAATTCATTATGGCATCCTTGTGGAATGTAATATGCAAAGAAGAGGAATTCAACTAGCATCTGGGTGCTATTGCTGTGAAAGGGGTGAAAAAGATATGGTGGATTATGTATTTATGCATAATGGATTAGCACAATGGCTTTGGCATACATTCGGTTACACACTTTAGGTACTTGTTCATTTTAATTCTATATCTAACCTTGTTTCTTCATGGTATATAAAGGCATCATGGCACAATCAAAGTAGAGCTCTAATAGCCATTCTGGGAGGAGTTATTGTGAGAGGAATTTGGTTAGCTCAGAATTTTGCAAAGCACAATGGGGAGTGTATGTCCATATTCAAAATTAACAAAGATGTTACACATTAAATGCTTCAAATATCAATGCTAATCCAAGTCAAGGTACAAGTAATTCTTCTTAATCAAATTTCACTAGCTTTGTTAAAGGTTCCAATGATTCACATTCCATTGAGGCAAGGAGTTTGGGTTCATTGGCAACCTTCTCCTCTGAAGCAATATAAGCTTAATACAGATGGATCAAGCATCATGGGGAATAATGTTGGTGGGGGAATCCTTAGAGATCATAACGGAGATTTTATAATTGCCTTTTCCACCAAGCTACATCTTGACACCAGTACAGAGCTAGAGGGACTTAAAATATGTTAAGCAATGAGTCAAATACCTCAAGTTATTGAATCAGATTTGTTTTATTTAGTCTAATGTTTGCTTAGAAAATGGAAAACTTCTTAGAATATGTCATATGTCCATGCTTATCTATGATTCCTTCACATGCACTTGTGCGTCATATGCATTGTGAAGGAAATGTGGTAGCGGATTGTCTCGCTAACTATGGTCACTTCATTAAAAATGTAAGAATTTTCGACTAGCTTGGCACATTGCCTCATCCATGTTTAAATATTTATGTTAAGGATCATCTAGGATTAGGTAATTATAGGTCACCATAGGGTTAAGCGAATGTGTTGCCCAATGTATTTTATGTTTTTATTTTACTTATGTGTGGTCACTTAAAATGTAAGTGATTGATTTTTTTTTTAAGGGTTAAGATTATATCATGCCCTTTGTACTCATCTGAGGTATGATTATTACACCTAACATTATTGATATTAATAAAATTTGTTAGGGTACCATCCTTATTTTTTTTTTTAAAAAAAAAAAAAAGAACCAATCATTAACATTGTCTCTATCCATCATAATTTTCATGATCTCCAAAAACCATAACAAGAAACTCAATGTACGTAAAGGTGCACTACTATGTAGCACAAGTCAAAGCTATAACAACAATGCTAGAAAGGAAAGAACACCAACATAGCAAGTTCTCTTAACTACAAATTACAATTAGAAGCTACTCTACTATAAGGAAAGCTAAGTAACATTCCACCAAGAAAAAGAAAGTAAGCTGCAAGATTTTCCTTTAATGTGTTCTCCCTTTACTTCCCCCTTTTTGTCACTTTCTTAGTTGCATTGTGCTCGTTTTGCTCCTCTATGGCTTTTATTTTTCCTTTCAAAAGCCATGTGCCATCTTCTTAGGTCTAGTCTTAACAATCCCCTCCCTTTTGGACAACCTTTGTCCTTAAAGGTTAATTTTGGAAGATAAAAATTGGCATCGAATGTACTTAACATCCTCCCAAGTAAGCTCATACATTGGATGTCCTAACCACTAGGTCAAAAAGTCTATCCCTAGCCATTGCTCTTTTCACTAAGTGGTGTTCTAACATTTTATGAAGCTTTACTAGTAGTCTTCCCTCACCACCATGAGGGGAACCCCCAAATAAATCCTACATTACTGCCCAACAACCTTTTTCAGTTGAGATACATGAAAAACCTAGTGGATGCTGGCATTTGGTGGAAATGCTAGCCAATATGCTACCTCTCCAACTCATTCTATGATCATGTAAGGATCATAGTATTATGGTGACAACTTGTGATCTCTCTTCCTAAACAAAATATATTGACAATTGGGCTTGACTTATGCTACAGAGTAGTGTACCTTTAGGTACACTAAGTCACCTAACTCAAACTTCCTCTCTAAATGGTTATGGTTTGCATTGGACACCATTTAAGCTTGACTTTTTTACAAATGAGACTAGAGTAATTCCAGCCTATAGGCTCCTTGTAAGAATTCATCCACATTTTTTTTACAAGTGAGTTCAAAGTTATGGTAAGGAGGTTAGCAGGGATGATTGCATACAATGCCTCAAAAAGGGTCATTTATGGGATAGTATGGTAATTGGTGTTGTACCACCACTCCATTAAGGATAACTAAGAATGCCACCTTTTTAGCCTCTCCCTACTCAAGCAACTACTTAAGGCATTAATTAACCCCCTTCATTTGACCATTTGTCTATGGGTAGTATGAAGTGTTGCATAGTAATTTCACCCCTAGGATCTTAAACAACTCCTCCTAAAACTTACTAATAAAAATAAGGTCTCAATCACTCACAATTGTGTTAGGGAGCTCATGCAAAACATTATGTCATCATGTTTATTCAAGAAATCCATATTAGTCCTGGATCTCAGTCAAACTAAAAGTCTTGGGCTAGTAAGGGAACGTTATCGTGAGGGCCATCTTTATTCAAGAAATCCAGATTGCCCTTGGCTGCAACCGACATACTTCAGCTTCATCCCAGCCATTTGAAAAAACAATTAAATTCCAAGGGTTGAGATTGAGCAATTCTAGTGTAATGCTATCTGTTTTGAAATTTGAATGTCCCATCAGTTTTCCAATCGCATTGGAAACCAATATTCAGTAATCTCTTTGATCGGAATACCGTCCTTATGTCATCATTTTCTTTCTTCCAATATCAAAATGTAGGATGAGAAATGCGCAATTACTTTTTAAGCTGTCACTAAATATGATTAGTGAAGATAATCGTATTCATTCTCACAACAAAAATTACAACAAAAAGGTGAATGCGATCCCTTTAACCACGCCCATTTTTTGGGCATAAAAATGTATCTCAACATCAAATGCTCCTAAGACTGTTTTCTTGCATTAACCAGTGGGTCACAATACGATCAATCAGAAAAAATCGCTTGAGCTATTGAAGCCGCTGCTCTTTTTTGTAAGCTGACTCATATTTCAACAGTATCAGGTGTACTGTTAAGGGCTAAACTGAAAGAAAGAGAAACGCATGATTTAGGTCATCGGAATCCTAAATTCTGGCGGAGGAAGAGGAAGATAAAACCCTAAATCTATGTGGTTTCAATTGAAGAATTTCTCTGTTAATCTCATTACTGAAAACGATTACAATATATATTTCTTTACAGGATTTACAGAAAGGAAATCTATACAAATCAAATAAAATTCAATTAGGAGAGAAATCTCCGGGCCGCGCTGGAGGAGATTTCAGACGAACGCGACGAACGCAGTCGCGGGTCGAGAACGGGTGCAAATCGGGTCGCACCGTTGTGTCAGGTCGCCCGTTCTCACTAGGGTTAGGGCTGACGTGGCCTGCTATCTGACGTGGCACCACGTGGCATTGATGTGGCAACACGTGGCACTAACGTGGCCTTTAACATCCCCCCGCAAGCTGAAGGGGCAGAATGCACCATCAGCTTAGAGCGTAGAAGTTGAAACCGAGCAGAGGAAAGTCCTTTGGTGAAAATGTTGGCAGGTTGGTCCATAGAGGAGATGAATTGGAGATGAAGTTGGCCACGAGCTAGACGTTCTCGAACAAAGTGAAAATCAATCTCAATATGTTTGGTACGAGCATGAAACACGGGATTGGCAGTTAGGTAGAGAGCCGAGAGATTGTCACACCACAGGGTCGGCAGATGAGAGGGCAAAGCACGAAGATCTCGAAGAAGATACTGAAGCCACATAAGTTCAACGGTGGTGTCGGCAAGGGACTTGTACTCGGCCTCAGTGCTGGAGCGAGCAACAGTGCGTTGTTTACGGGAGCTCCAAGAGATGAGGTTGTGGCCTAAGAAGATACAGAAGCCGCCAACAGAATGACGATCATCACGATCACCCGCCCAACCGGCATTCGAAAATGCATGAAGAGAAGTGGATGGACTACGAGTGAGGTGAAGACCAAGGCGAGGGGTGTCGGCCAGATAATGAAGAATGCGCTTAACCGCTTGCCAGTGGTCAGTGGTAGGGTGGTAAAGAAACTGACATGCAGTGTTGACAGCATAGGCAATGTCTAGCCGAGTGAAGGTGAGGTACTAAAGAGTGCCCACAATGCTATGATAGAGAGCGGGGTCCGCCAATGGTTCACCATGCCAGATAGAGAGAGGCTCATCCTTGGTGCACGGGGTAAACACCGCTTTGGCATCAGTCATCTTGGCACGAGCAAGGATATCATGTGTAAACTTCGCCTAATGAAGAAGAAGACCATCAGAAGTGGGTTGCACCTCAACGCCAAGAAAGTAGTGAATGGGGCCAAGGTCCTTGAGAGCAAATTCCTGCTAGAGAACCTATAACAGAGCAGCAATTGGGGCCTGGGAAGACCCGGTGAGAATAATATCATCAACATAGACAAGAAGGATGATGTTGTACCGGGGGGTGTGACGAGTGAAGAGTGAGGTGTCGACAGCCGAGATGAAAAAACCAATGGAGATAAGGAAGGAGCTCAGCCGTTGGTACCAGGCGCGAAGGGCCTACTTGAGACCATATAAAGAGTGGTAGAGACAGCAAACATGATGAGGGCGAGTTGGATCAACAAAGCCTTGAGGTTGTTCCATATAAACTTCTTCACCAAGATGACCATGGAGGAAAGCATTAGAGACATCTAACTGGCGAATGGGCCAGCCACGGGAATAGGCAAGTGAAATGATGGTGTGGACGATGACTGGCTTGGCAACTGGACTGAAAGTCTCCATAAAATCGATGCCTTCCTGCTGATGAAATCCTTTGGCTACCAGACGAGCCTTATAGCGCTCAAGAGAGCCATCAGATCAAAGCTTGACCTTGTAGATCCATTTGTAACCAATTGGTCGAACTCCAGGGGGAGGGGGAACAAGAACCTAGGTGTCATTGCGGATGAGAGCAGTGTACTCCACCGCCATGGCCTCACGCCAGCATGGGGCTCGAACAGCCTGAGTGAAGCAGGTGGGTTTAGGGTAGGGATGGGCCATGGCAGTGAGGGCATAGATTTGTTGGTGAGTGAGAGTGCGACGGGCAATGGTGCCATCCTGAAGGCGGGTGACGGGGCGAGAGGGTGGATCTTGAGGTGCAGAGGATGAGGGAGAGGGAGGGGGTGAGGGAGATGGGGAGCTAGAAGGCTCAATGGGATCGGAGGAGGGAGGGGAAGGAGACGAGGTAGGGGTGGGAACTGGGACAGGGATAGGTACAAGGACGGGGGGTTGAGAGGTCGGGAGCAGGGGTGGAAGGGATGGGGCGGTGGTAGAGAAAAACATCTTCATGAAATAGGGCATCAACAACAATGAAAATGTGGCGAGTTTGGGGATTATAATAGCGGTAGCCACGATAACCAGGGGGGTAGCCGAGAAAGATACACGCCTGAGAGCGAGGGGCTAGTTTGTGGGGAGTGTAGGGGCGAAGGTAGGGAAAAATAGCACAGCCAAAAGTTCTGAGGTGAGAGAGGTCAGGAGATTGGTGAAAGAGGACTTGCCAGGGAGAAAGGTTTCCTAGGAAGGGAGTGGGGAGACGGTTGATGAGGTAGACGCGGTCTCAAAGGCAAAGTCCCAAAAGTGGGGCAGGACAGAGGCTTGGGTAAGCAATGTGAGGCCAGTCTCAACAATATGGCGGTGCTTGTGCTCAGCAGTGCCATTCTGAAACGGGGAGTAGGGGCAGGATAGGCGCTAATGGATGTCATGCTGCTGTAGATAGGTGCAAATCGCCGTGGGCACAAACTCAGGAGCACCATCGCACTGAATTGCTTGAAGGCGGCAGTGAAGTTGATTCTCAACAAATTTGTGAAAGGTAATGAAAGTGGAGAGAAAATGAGAGCGAGAGAAGAAAGTGTATAACCAGGTAAAACGGGAGAAATCATCAATGAAACACACATAATATTTATTGCCATGAAAGGAGTCAATTAGGGCAGGGCCCTACACATCAAAATGAACAAACTGTAATGGAAAAGACGACCTAGACGGGGAGGGGGGATGGGGGAGGCGATGGCTCTTACTAAGAGCACATGCAGTACAAGGAGGAAACTGGGGGGAAGTGTATTTTATTGATGATGATTGCAAAAATGGGAGAAGAACTGCTGAAGATGGATGACCAAGACGACGGTGCCATAAACTAAGGGTGCTAGCGTTGGAGACTGCAAAAGCATGGGGTGATGAGGGGGCGCCAGCAGAGGCCACACGATAGAGACCACGATCAAGTGCTCCGTGGAGGAGGACTTGTCTAGAATGGGAAGAGATAGCCCAAAAATGAGTCGAGGAAAAAAGGAAATAGCAACGATTCTCAAATGAAAATTTGGAGACAGAAATAAGATTTTTGGTGATGGATGGAACAACAAGGACATTAGATAGGGTGAAAGCAGATGTATGGAGGGTACCTATGTGGGTGATGGGGAAAGACACACAGTCACCGACGATGAGTTTTTGGGCGCCAGTGTAGGGAGTCACATGGGAAAGACCCGAGGTGGAATCAGTCACATGATGAGAAGCTCCAGAATCAGGTAGCTAGGAGGCAGTGTCAAGGGCAGATGGGGGGGTGTGAGGAGGACCATAATGAGACAAGGGAGGGGGGAGAGAATTATAATGAGCTGAGGGAAAAGATTGTGTGAGGGAGGGTGCATGGGAGCTATAGTAGGCATGCGGGGGTGGGAAGGATTCGATGTGAGAAGGTGCATGATAGCTATAGTGGGCATGCAGGGGAAGGAATGATTCGGTGGGGGAGGTGCAGGGTAGTTATAGTGTGCATGCGGAGGAGGGGAAGATTCTGTGTAGTAAGGTGCAGGGTAGTAAGGTGGGCCTGCGGGAGAGGGAGATCCCGTGGGGTACGGCGCAGGGTAAGTAAGGTGTGCCTACGGGTGAAAGGAGAAGTGGGTCAGGGGGCGGGTCGATCCGTGGGTCGGGCCGTGAGTGGGCGGGTTGAAACTCGAGTTGAACCGTTCACGACAGTTCGACACATGGTGCCCGGCCCGACGACACAGCCCACAAAATGGCCCGGGTCGATGTTTACCGCGTGGGTTGGAGCGGTTGGGCCAAGGCTAGGCTACAAGGGTAGGGAAGAGCCCATCACAAGCGGGCTGGGGAGAGGGGTGAGAGGGCGCGTGATTGGGCCGGGAAGGGGAATGAGGCCATGGGAGAAGCAGGTCAGGGGTCGGGTGGCCCTGGAAGGCTCCGGGGTAGGACACGAACACGGCCGAGGTGACGACGAAGACCGCCTGAGTACTCAGGCGGCCCTCTTGAGCCAAAATTTACCTGTGCAGAGCCTCACGGCTGAGCGAGGTGATTTGGTTCTGGACCGACACCGATGTGGCTAGCGTATCGTAGTCCTCCTCGAGGCTGCGGAAGAGCTGTCTGGCATACTCGTCATCATCGATCTTTACCCCGATGGCGGCGAGTTGGTCGAGCAGCCCCTTCACCTCATGAAGGAACTCGGTCACCGACCGAGAACCTTTGGTGATGGTGTGCAGCTGGAGGCAGAGGGAGGAAGCGTGGGCGGAGGATTGTGCGGCATACGATTTCTTGAGGAAATCCCATGCCGCGGCGGAGGAGCGGTGGTCAGAGAGCTGGGTAACCACCGAGTTGGTGAAGGTGGCCAGGATCCAGCTTAGAGTGGTTTGGTCTTGGGTGAGCCACGAGGCGTATTCAGGGTTAGGGACGGAAGAGCTGATTGAATCGGAAATGGTGGCGGGAGGAGCAGGTTCAGATCCGTCGATGACGGAGATGAGGCGGTTGGAGAGCATGAACGGGAGAAGGCGCGTGTGCCAAACGACGAAGTTGGAGCCGTCGAAGCGTTCTTGGAAGGATGGAGATGGGGCGACGGGCGCGGTGGAGGATGGTGGCGCTGTCGGCATGGTGGGTTGCGAGAGGGGATTTTGGGGTTCAGAGGAGGCGGAAACGGAAGAGGAAGACATGGTGGAGGAAAAAGGAGGATCGGGGCGTGAGCCGGAGGCCTTTGATACCATGAAAGAAAGAGAAACGCACGATTTAGGTCACCGGAATCCTAAATTCCGGCAGAGGAAGAGGAAGATAAAACCCTAAATCTATGTGGTTTCAATTGAAGAATTTCTCCGTTAATCTCATTATTGAAAACGATTACAATATATATTTCTTTACAGGATTTACAGAAAGGAAATCTATACAAATCAAATCAAATTCAATTAGGAAAGAAATCTCCGGGCCGCGCTGGAGGAGATTTCGGACGAACGCGAAGAACGTAGTCGCGGGTCAAGAACAGGTGCGAACCGGGTCGCACCGTTGTGTCGGGTCACCCATTCTCGCTAGGGTTATGGCTGACGTGGCCTGCTATCTGATGTGGCACCACGTGGCACTGATGTGGCAACACGTGGCGCTGACGTGGCCTTTAACATAAACCATCCAAAACATCCAATTACTTCTTTTGCACTAGCGACCTTGATGCTGCCAAATTAGTCAACAATAAAGGAAAACAAATTGTAAGTACAATAAAGGGGCAAAATCTAGAGGACTAAAAAATTCAGAGTCCATTCAAGTCTCTCAAGTTAAAACCATACCTACGAAATACAAACTGGTAACTACAGAAACTAGAATCGGAAGCATATAGGGCTTTGCACCAACACCAGCTGAAGTTGACCTACAGAATCCCATTAAAAAGTTCATACGGACTCGTAGTAAATGCCACAAGTAAAAAATAATAATAACTGAAGTTATTCACCAATACAATCCAAATCATGTAATCAATGACTCACGAATTATGGTAAAAAAATAATAAACCAAAACAAAATAAATTAAGTGAAGGAACTATAAAAAAAAAAAAAAAACAAGGATATTGGATAACATATATGACCCAACCTCTTTTTTTTTTTTTTTTTGGCTATAATCAGCAGACACTTCTTAAAACATGGGTAATTGATTACCTTTGCACGAGTTCCCTGACAGGCTCCGTTGTAAGTCCGGATCCAAATGGGAAAAGTGGATCATAGTGTGAATCCCCAACATTCATTGACAGTTGATCTACCGTTCCGAACCAGGTTCTTGAAAGCTTTCCACTGAACCCATTGTCCCCAAAAAGGACATCGGTCACACCGAGGCCCTCAGATCCTGGTAACCATGCCGCCACCAGGGCATCAATTGAGGAAAGATATGGTTCAATTACAATAGGTCTGCCAGAAATGATGATGACCACACACTTGACAGCCTCACAAACATTCTTAATGACGCTTGGGCCGGGATCTGCTATAGTGAGGGTCATGCTGTCCCCTCCAGTCTCGGCATAAGGATGCTCGCCAACAACAACAATGGCATAGTCGAAGTTGCTAGACTTGACAAAGTCACTTTCAGGAATCTCACGGTAGACAACTTCTGTACTCGCGTCAACTGTTGAACTGACGGCACCTGAGGATGGTGGTTCCTACTCATTGACAGGAAATTTCTCAGTTTTGTTTCTAAATAGCTATCTGACATTTGTAATCCACACAGAAAATGAGAAAGAATACCGCTTTACCAAAAACTAATAAATGAATTACAAAAGCCAATGATAGACCCGTATCTTCAAGAGAGATGTGATAAGTAAAGACAACTTCGATTAGTCCTATAGCTACTGGGATTTATATACTGATTCAGAGTAATCCAAAACATATCCAGTAAACTATGCAGCCAAGCTTTAACTCGTCTCAGTCAATTGTCCTCCAAAAGTTCACATTCATCTCAATGTTACCAGATTCTGCCAGAATACTAGGGACCTACTCAGATGAAAACCTTCACTTTTGGTTTTCTGCAGATGAACGTAAATAGCCTAGTTATGTTTTGCTGCACCTGAGTCAAGTGTTCTATAATTTACAGCAGAATCAACATCTACCCTTGAGTTTATTTCTGCGGCTCATCTGTGTGCTTGTCCGGAACCAAATTTTGCTAGAGCACTTGTTTCTGGCATAGATAGCATTGCTTTAAACCTCGTAAGACATTGACGGAAGAGTTTTTCACAAACCATTCTTTATGATTGGACTTGGCAAGTTACTTGCCCTCATTCCAATCAAAATGTCCTGACATGCTTTTCGTAAGGAATTTGTCTATGGATAGTACATTTTTTACATACTTACAGTTGTAGAATTTGCTAAAAGAACCAACATTTAGATTTCTAGTTTAAATTTTTCTTTTTTCTGTCTCTCCTACAATGTCCATCCAATTAAAGAGTAAAATACCGAGATAAAAGAACAATACAATGAATTGTAATAAAAATGATTTCTAATACATTTGTTTGTACAATGAGTGCAATTTATAATGTTACAAAGATTAGTAAAAAATGGAAATGAAATTGGTACAATTTATGACTGATTTGATGAGAGATAACGAGATTGGATATAGAAATTGATTTTTGAAAAACTTCCTTATCTTGTCTTGAGTAATTTTCTATTTCGGCTAGTGAAAGTAGATAGATGATTTGAATTTCGAATTCCTTCCTTCTTGAATTGCTTGATTTCTGAGACTTGATGAGTTGATTGATTTTCTGAGTTGTTGAGATGATCTTCTTGGTTGGTAAGGCTGAGTTGTTTCCTATGAGTGGTGTTGACATGATTGGATTGCTTTAATACATGCCTCAGGCGTTGAGCTAGTCTTTCACCGGTGTATGGACTCTATGAAAAGGTTTTATGGGGAGATGCAGGGGAACAATTTTGGATATGGTTAGATCGAGCTTCTTCTGCTTACCTTTACATAATTGATATTTACATCTGAAATCTTTGTTATTGTACTTTTCAATTTTATGCATGAACTGGCTTAACTCAGCCTATTTTGGTTCTGTTTCAGCATCATTTATTTAAACCATGTCTTAGTTCTGTCCAGCGATGAACTCAATGTAGACTACTTATCCTAATCGGAACTGGTCCTGACCATTGCTGTTCGAGGTTCACACTGTTTTTGTGTTAACAACCCAAATCAGTTTTATCATCTGAATTCTTGGGTGCAAAATCTTTTAAGAAAAATTTTTCCACAAACAGATAAATGAACATTTCCAAGGCATATCTAGTTGAAGAGACAACAGCTCATGGCTTGTTCTGTGGTTTTCAAAATTTTTCTTGGGTTTTCTTTCCTTTCTTCATAAGGAAAAGAAGAAAAGCCTTTGCAAGTGCAAAAATATATGGGATAAAATCTAATGCAACAAGAGGCTGGCGCGCGCATTGCAAACAGTTGGAGAAAGAAAAAGACGGGGCCCGAGAAAGTAGAAAAGAGAAATCTCTGTTATCCCACAATCGAATTGCCAAAATTTAGCTTTATATTAAATTGCTTATTTTTGCCAGGAAAGTTTAAAGATGACACGGAATTTTTTGTGACAATGTCAATTGCTAAATTGTTAGTTATTCATCTAAGAGATGAACTTAAGTGTCAACAAGTGCATAGTTTAATGGTAAGTAAGCGCTATTTAAAATCTCTTAATTCCAAATTTAAGACTTTGAGCATATGTGATTGTATTTTTTAAAAATAAATAAATAAATCCTTGATAGTTGGCACTAACAAGTCCATTTTTATTTATTTATTTATTAATATGTAGTAGTTTTGCATTTATTTTTTAGTTAATGAAACGATTTTTCTTTTTGAATTGATATCCATTTTTTTTTTTTTACAATTCTAATCCTTGTCAAAGCTTATTTTCCTTCTATATCCAAAACTAAATTACGGAAAAATTTTCAAAAATTATACTAAATAGATTTGTTTAGCTTTAGAGATAATCTCTTGGTTTTAAAGAATTGACTTTACATGTGTGAGGAGATCATTTGAACCTTTAAAGCCGATTTCCAATGGAACGTCCTCTAGTTCTCATTAATAGGCTTTTTCAAGCTATTGCAGCTCAATTTATTCGATATACTCCGACTTGTATTCATTCCAAATTATTAAATCTGTAAATTTTATTCTTAGATTGATGTTGAATTTGTGCTAGGCATAATCAGAGAGGAAACGATACCCTATTTCTCTCCCCTCCATGTAGAGCGTACAATCAAGTACTTATTAATTGTAGAGTCAAAATTAGGAGCATGAGCAAAAAGATAGCTTTTCTAATTAGATTTTCTCCCATGTGGTCCGTGAGCATGAGTCTTTTGAAAATCTCAAGTGGATGTTTGTGAGTCGTTGTGGTGATTAAAGGGAGTAAGTCGTTAAAATTGAGAAAGAAAAAAAAAATCTTAGATCATTGGTGTATAAAAACTTCAAATGAGAGAATAAGTTGCTTCTTTGTGAACATAGTAGTTTCTCCTAAATTACTTAAACATCAATTTTCTATTGTCTTTGCTTTGAGTTGATTTACGTTAATATCCCAACAATTTAGTGAAACAAACTATACTAAATGTTAAGTTTAGGTTAAAGAACCTTATTTACAAAAAAGAGCCCATTTAGGAAGGATAATTTTTTTTTCTTAAAATTAATCATTAGAAGAGGATAACTTAAATTTATAAGAAAGATATTAAGTAAAACTATTAAAATGGGACAATTATTTGTGACACATTTTTTTAACTTAAGTATTGTTTAACTTATGAATGATGAGGTAGAGTCCATGATGAGATCTTGTACTTAAATCCATACTCTATATTACATCAGAAGGAGCTTAACTTCCTCTTTAAAACACATTATTAAGAAATTGAGATATTTAAATGCACAAGGAGAATATGATACTAAAATAGTGACATAGTCAATTACTAGTTAACAAATAGGTAATAAGCTATAATTCAAGCTGATCCCATTAACCCTTACTCTCCAACATTGAAGTCTGTTGTATATTCCATAAAAGTTTTGATCTTCTTTACCTAAAAAAGAAAGAAAAAACTATTCAACCATTCAGCCTTGGACCAAAAAGTAATTTTCTTTTTTGTTTTTTTGGTCATTTGAGTTCACTCAATAGTATAATAGATGCAAACAAACTTTGGTTGTCCATAAATGACTTGAACTTGTCCTGAATAAATTGTTTCGAGTTCAACTTACCTATTAAATCAATTGAGCTTAAAAAAACTTGGGCTCATTGGTTAAATTATTTCAAGTTCAGCATTAATTTTTTGGTTGCATCTCTTTGCAATGCAATCATAAAGTGAGACATAAGCTTAATCCTTTTACGTCAACTTCTTCATACCTCAAATCAGGAATCATTTTATGCATGTTAGTGCATCGCAACCTCAACCTCAAGTCAATGAGATTCGTAATTATAGCTTCGTTTTCTGTATCCAAATGCACACCAATCAACTTTTATCGGCCTGCCAATTCCATATTCTACGTTGACCCAAAAATACATCAACTTCCCAACAGAACATCAGTTTCCAATTTGAAACGAGTTCGCTGAAAATGGGGTTCCAAACTACGTTGCAACTTTCTTCAAAGAAAGCACACGCCTGTGTTACTCTGAAACTCCAAACAAAACCTGTCAAATCATCTGTCTTTAATTGACACATTCTGATACAATAAGTGAAACATATTTCAAGAAAATCATGGCCATAACGAAACTCGCATGGCACGCAATTCTCAGCCCGCCGCAGACCTTCCAGATTTCCATCAAAGAGAAAAAAAAAAAAAAAAAAACAACGAGAGCAAATCAAGACCATTTGGAAGTCTTGGCACAAAGATTAGCTTCCCGTGCTATCACAATTAGGCAGGCACAGATCTATCGGCTTCAGAATTCAATAATCAAAACTTTTGGTGTCGCCAAACATACAAAGAAAAGGCGTTTTCCAATCGCATTGGAAGACACTATTCAGTAATCTCTTTAATACCGTCTTTATGTCATTGTTTTCTGTCTTCCAATATCTGAATGTAGGATAAGAAATGTGCAACATTACTTTTTTAAGCTTTCTCTAAATATGATTTGTGAAGACAATCATATTCATTCTCACAACAAAAATAATAATAAGAGGGTGAATGTGTTCCCCTTAATCACGCCCATTTTTGGACATAAAAATGTAGCTCAACATCAAACGCTCCGAAGACCGTTTCTTAAATTAACCAGTGGGTCAAAGTACGATCAATCAGAAAAAATTGCCTGAGCTATTGAAGCCGCTGCTCTTTTTCTTAAGCTGAGTCATACTACAAGAGTATCGGAGGTCCTTTGAAGGGCTAAACCATCCAAAACATCCAATTACTTCTTTTATACCAGCCACTTGATGCTGCCAAATTATTCAACATTAAAGGAAAACAAATGGTAAGTACAATACAAGGGTAACATCTAGAGGACTAAAAAATTCGGAGTCCATTCAGGTCCCTCAGGTTAAAACCATACCTGCGAAATACAAACCGGTAACTACAGAAACTAGACTCGGAAGTATACAGGGCCTTGTACCAACAGCAGCTGAAGTTGACCTACATAATCCCAATAAAAAGTTCATATGGACTCATAGTAAACGCCACAAGAAAAAATAAATAATAACTGAATTTATTCACCAATAAAATCCAGATCATGTAATCAATGACTCACGCACTATGGTCAAAAAAGAAGAAACCAAAAGAAAATAAATTAAGCAAAGGAACTATAAAAAAGGGAGGTAGGATAACATAAATGACCCAACTTACATTTTTTGGCCATAATCAGCAGACACATCTTAAAACATGAGTATTTACCTTTCCACCAGTTCCTTGACAGGCTCTGTTTTAAGTCCGGATCCAAATGGGAAAAGTGGATCATAGTGTGAATCCCCAACATTCATTGGCAGTTGATGTACAGTTCTGAACCATGTTCTTGGAAGCTTTCCACTAAACCCATAGTCCCCAAAAAGGACATCAGTCACACCGAGGCCCTCAGATCCTGGTAACCATGCCGCCACCAGGGCATTAATTGAGGAAAGATATGGTTCAATTACAATAGGTCTGCCAGAAATGATGATGACCACGCACTTGACAGCCTCACAAACATTCTTAATGATGCTTGGGCCGGGATCTGCCATAGTCAGGGTCATGCTGTCCCCTCCAGTCTCAGCATAAGGGTGCTCGCCAACAACAACAATGGCATAGTCGAAGTTGCTAGACTTGACAAAGTCACTTTCAGGAATCTCACGGTAGACAACTTCTGTACTTGCGTCAACTGTTGAACTGACGGCACTGAGGATGGTGGTTCCTACTCATTGACAGGAAGTTTCTCAGTTTTGTTTCTAAATAGCTATCTGACATTTGTAATCCACACAGAAAATGAGAAAGAATACCGCTTTACCAAAAACTAATAAATGAATTACAAAAGCCAATGATAGACCAGTATCTTCAAGAAAGATGTGATAAGTAAAGACAACTTCGATTAGCTCTATAGTTACTGGGATTTACATACTGATTCACAGTAATCCAAAATATATCTAGTAAACTACGCAGCCAAGCTTTAACTCGTCTAAGTCAATTGTCCTCCAAAAGTTCACATTCATCTCAATGTTGCCAGATTCTGCCAGAATACTAGGGACCTACTCAGATGAAAACCTTCACTTCGTAAAATTTCTAAGCTGAAATGCAGTTAATCCTACTCATTGCCAACATCTTCCTACCCAATTTTAAAATTTTCAACCTCCCAAACCTCAGTGAGCAGAACATATTTGTTATTTTTGTCCAAGTTAGAGACATGAAATATTAGATTCAATGACTATATGGTCCTTCCGAAAGAACATACCCCGGGTGTAGTTGTTGCCACTAAATCCTTGCCAATTGATCGTCCAGCCACCACACTGATAACCCAAATTATCAGCATGACTGCCAGCGACTAGGATCTTTGAAGCCCTCTTGGAAAGGGGTAGTAGTTGATTTGTTTTGTTTTCCCCATTCTTCAGTAGCACCAGTGATTTCCTCACAGCTTCTCTTGCCAAGTTTCTGTGTGCCTGGTAATATGAAATCAATTTGTTCATTGTAGTAAAAAATCTTTTTCCGGTTAGATTGCCTAGCAGACATATTAACAGTAGTTACAAGGGAGAGCCCATGGAATTAGGAAAACTATATTTTGACCATCAAGAATTCAGCTAATCTAATTCAGTAAAAGATATATATGTTCGATCCACATAATTCAAGTTAACTACAGCTAAAACCTAATTTAAAGTGAATAGCAATTAGAAATTTATAAATTGACATACCAAGTCAAAAGCTTGAAATAGATTGACAGACCTGGCTTCCTAGTTCATTGACTAGGCTGAAATCAGCCATAGGGTTCTCAAAGAGACCCATGGTGAACTTGACAAGCAAAATCCTTGAAACAGCATCATCAATACGATCCATTGGTATAATATTTATCTTGACCAGTTGGGTGAGATTGTCAATGAATTCAGTATAATTGAAAGGGACCATGACCTGTTGAGCATAGAACCAAACCTTTAGGTTTTGTAACTACGCAGCTCCATCCCAATCGCAATTTTGTATCAACAGCAGTACAACAGCAATAAAGTTTTCTTTCTCAATTCTTTCTGAGATTAGTCCCAAAAGACAGCACTTACCATATCAATGCCAGCTTGAATTGCAGCTTGAACAGAGTATGAGTAGTTTGAATGTGGTGGTGACGTAATCCTATCAACACCCTCCCAATCTGAGATAACAAAACCCTGACAGTTAATAAAAATTAATTGTAATTAGTGGGAGATACAGGGACCAAGGTTGCATGGATACAAACATCTACCGCGGGACTAATAGACAACAACAGAAGTAACAACAGAAAGGGTTGAAGGAAGCAAATTATATTTCAAGCCTCAATTGAACCTAGAGATGAAGCATGAGCAAACAGAACATGTCATAAGACTTTTTTGCTAAAACTTAAATAAGAAACTGTAGTGAAGTTGATGGCTAAAAACATATGACAAATGGCTTCCTTATGTAAATGGAATTAATCAGTCATAAATCACTTTGCAGAGGATAAACTAGCACAAAGAATGAAAGAAGATAGATGAACAACATGTACATCAGGTTACCATTTGTTGATCAAAACATACCTACCAACTCAAATATGCACATTAAGTTATCATTTGTTGAACAAAATGTACCAATCAATTCAAGAGAATTTTCAATTATTCCTGGATAAAGTGTTAAACAGTAAGGAAAAATTATCAGAAAAAACTGTAGCTTGTAGCCAGAAGTTCAATATAACATAGATACGGGGACATTTGTGAGACAGAAATGAAAGAAATGCATTTGAGGGATGTTCCATGTACAACAAGACCAACAGATTAATAAAATTTAAGTGATTTTCATATTAAACAGATTGAATGCTTAGCAAAGGACAAGAGAGAGCAAGCAAAGAATGCTGTCCAAAATGAGATGAACAGCGAGGGTTTAACAAAGGACAAGACTCCGCATAGTGCAAGGTAGTGAAAAAGGAATCACTATCCTAACTCCAAGTTTCAAGTAGAGTCCGCATTAAAAGCTAAAACTGACCACAGGATGGGACAAATCAAGCAAAATATCTCTTTCAATTGGTGTTTGCCACGGAAGTAAGAAAATAACATTAACCTTAAAGTTAAGAGTGTCTTTCAGGAAGCCAGTAACTAGCTCACGGTTTGCATGCATCTTTACGCCATTCCAGCTGGAGTAAGAAACCATAACTGTAGACACACCCTTGATGATGGAATCATAATAGCCAGGCATATGAATGCTAAGCAAACCATGCCGGTCAATCACTGTGTTGTTCTCATTGATTCCCTTGGTTGTCCCACCATCTCCCACAAAGTGCTTTGCACAAGCTGCCACCTTGTTCCTGTAAAAGACAGAAAATAACACCGTGATTGACCCGAGAGTTTTCCTGCCAGCATCTATTTTTCTTCTTTTTTTTTTTTTTTCTTTGAAAGGAGAAGAATGTTTAAGATAGGCCCAAAAATTACACTGCAAAACTTATATAGTATGAACTTCCCTATGATGAAATTATGTTCAATATCCTATTTTGAAAGGAGAAAAATGTGCAAATTAGTCCCAAAAAATTATACTGCAAAACTTCCATATTATGAACTCTCCCATGATGAAATTATGTCTCAATATCCCAGCCTCCTTGGCCAAAAGAAGGGAATGTTATTGTCATAGAGTTCATACTTTCCAACATATGGAACTCCCTTCCTAGAATCAGCAGGAATATCTCCTTGTAATCCAAGTATAATTTCTGTCATTTCTTGCACGATTTTTGGATCTTCACTATAGCTTTCATAACACCGCCCCCATCTTGGATCTCTACAGACCTGGAGAAGGCTTCAAAGTTTCAGGTAAAATACAGAAAAAGTAAAAAGAGCAAATATAAAGCATTTATTTCACATCTTCAAGATTGTAGTCAACTGTTTAAAATCTATGATTTGGTCGATAACAGTGCAGAAAATATTTTACCGCAATGCATGGAGCAAATACATAAGGAATTCCTGTAGCTCTAACTTCAGCAGCAGTTGCAGCACCAATTCTCCGCACCAGGCCAGGATCCCTATGTGTTAAAAGATCATTTCAACATAAGGAAGTTTACATTTTTAGTTATGTATCTGCCTGGTCAATACAGTAAATCATTTGAAAATAGTTCTGTGTTGACATGATCCCAAAGAAGTATATTACTTCTTACTTGTTTGCATCAACACGATGGATATCTATTCACATCAGATGCCACTTAAACAGGATTTAGTTGAATAAACATATTCAGAAGTCACTCAAGTACAGATACATCTCCTTAGATAACTAATGCCATTTCAAATGCACTTTGAACTAAATGCCAAAGGAATTATAACATCCTACTTGCCTCGTAGCTCCAAGACCGATGTTATGAGGAAATATTGTAGCATTATAGACGTTATTGTGTCCATGAACAGCATCAATGCCATATATCATTGGAATGCCCAATCGAGTAGATAGAGATCCATTCTGAAATTCATTAATCATATTAACCCAATCCGCCGCACTAGCCTCCGGTAGTGGTACACTCCCACCACCACTCAATATACTGCCTGCAAAATCCAAACAACCCTTCAATCAACCTTGTCTTGTATAAATGCATCGTGATCATCATCAACTGTATCCCATTTTTTCCTTAATTAGTCTGCTTACTAGTTTACTTTCCTGGATTCATATTAGTAATGCACCATTTTACCTTAGCTTATCAATATTGAATATGAAAGACTACAGCCATATTTATTTCATTGGTAAGTAAAACATACCCATCTCTGAAACTAAGACATTACGAACTTACAACATACAACAGGAGGAGAGAAAAAGAAACAGAGACAGAGACAAAAACAAAAACAGAAAGCAATGTAACTAAAGCATAGACACAATTCTATAGTAGCTCAGAGATTTTAGTGTTGCAACAATCTACGCATACTTGAGTTAGAGTCGGCAAATAAGTATTAATTTAGTATCTATGACTTCTAATTTGATATTCTATGTATCTACCTATGTAATCCACCTCAGAATAGTTATTCATTGCTCGTAGAAGTCAAAAGTCACCTAGGAAGTTAAGGAATCAGGATATCCGTAAGCCAATAAGAAAAGCAAAACTATTCTTTTTATCTACAATCCAAGTTGTTGCCCTGTGACTTGATCTCTGCTCGCAATACCAGTAACTTCCAAACGTTTCATGGAACCCAATAAATCTGATATCTTTACCAAAGAGCTTCCAAAGATTTTTCACTTCCAACTTCGTGGGAACAGGAATAAATGAAATGATTAGCTTCAAATAGAGAATACCACCTTTATAATTCAGAGGAAAAGTATAAAACAGAGTATAAGGGTACACCAAAAAACACCAAAACTGACCTATTACATTCAAATGCCAGAGTTAAATCATTGAAAAAGTAAATGTGGAATGCCATAGATTCAAATGCACATGGAAGCTTTATCTAGAGTGATTTACCAATGAAGTAAGACTTCATAACGTCAGCATTGGCCACTGTCCTGTCTATCTGAACCATCTGACCAATCTTTTCCTCCAAAGTCATTCGACCCAACAGGTCCTTGACCCGAACTGCCGCCGTTTGGTTTGGGTCTTTATATTGCATGTAATCAGCATCTGCCAACAAAGTCCACCACCACCACAAGCATATTATCCCCGCTGTTTGGACCGAAACCCTAGCCATCTTCTTTCTCCTTCCAGCTGGTATCCCAGACTGAAACGAAGAGACCCAATTAATCAAACACAGTAAAAAATAATCTTTCTGCTTGGTTGCTACGAATAATGTAGGAAAAGAAAGGAATTTTATGCTAGTGTGCCAAGGATTCTTTTGTTCTTTTTGTGTGTCATAATCGCATTTCCAGGAAAAAGCAACTACAACTAAAAGGCTCAAGAATCTGACTAAGCATTTGCCTACTACTTTCTTTTACTAACCTTTCCTCAAAGTTCTCTCACTAACCAAACAGATTGAACAGGAAAAGATTAACCCCAGGGGAAAAGTGCTCCTGCGTGTGTGCGTGAGAGAGAGAGAATCAGAGAGCTTACAGGGGAAGCAAAGCAAAGAAAGTTACTTTAGCTATGTGCGTATCTGACAATGAGCGTGAGTAAGCAGTGATCTATAAAGCGCAAGAACGACAAAGATGAGTGGGCTTGATTTTGATTGAATACGCTTAGATGATGAACTAAAGGAGTGAGAACATGGGGTAAGTTTGCAAGTCTGAATGTGGAGACCTTTTTGCACGAACTGGGTACAGCTGTATGCACTAAACCAGTTGCAGGCTCTCTGCTGCGAGCTTGGGTGAGACCACAGCCGATGCCCCAAGTATCGCCACTGTTTGTAAAGACGAACAATGCTCTGTGAAGCGCTGTAGATCAAAACAAGTTCCTCGCAGCAGTTTATCTTAGGTTTGTATCAACTGAACGTTCAAATCAATTCCCAGCTACCCGACAAACCAGTTCAGTCAAGTACACTCCACTCCGAATACATATATGATCTATAATAGAAAAATTAATATAAAGTATTTCATGAATAAAAGCTTTTATATATTTTTATTCAAATACAAAGTTGATAAAGGTAACTTTTTGTAACTTTATTCTTTTAGAACTTATTACATTTACTCTTTCTTTCTTTTTTACAATTGATACTTACTTTTATAATTGTTTTTAATATAATATAATGCTTCCGACGCATCAGAGTACTTTTGCTGGGGCAAAAGTCCCCGGCACTGCATTATCTCCTACGGGTCACCGCAATGAAGAAATCCAGAAATCCATCTGCCTTACTTTTCGGCGGTCCCTTTAAACCGCTAGACTCTCTCCCGGTTCTTTCTTTAGACCGGAACTTTTGTAAATTTCCGATTATATTATGTTCAACACATATTGTAATATAATTTCCGAAAAAGTTGGTATATTGAAAATCATGTGTTATACCTGGGGTCGATCTTGAGATCTTCTTGTCCACCATGATTGATTGTTAATGTGATATGATAGGGGATTGCAGAGAACGTGACCGAGACTGATTGTCGGTGCCAGCAATCTTTTAGGAGCAATCAATGGGATTGGTTACTGGCTTTTTCGTGTTCTTTGAGAGTAACAGGTTGAAGTTGTGAAGGAATGGCACATGAGCTGGAATATTTTTTTATTCTATTCAAATCTTCTGAAGGGTAGGACAAAAATAATAATAGAAAAAAAAATAAAAAATAAAAACAAAAGAGTCTGTCCTAAGAAAACGCCAAGATGGCAACCCTTCATAGTTTTTTAATACGATTCTTTGAATTTCAAAGCCCAAGTATGAAGAAATGGCATCTTGATTGTCCTGACTTTAACAAGGTAATTTTATCAGAAAATCTTTCGCTTTTACTAAAAGTATATTTCATTGGATTGGACCCTCTAGCCTATTAAACAATCAACATAAGAAGGAAATGAAGGTTGATGGTAGATTTAATGATCCATAAAATTGGTTAACTTTTCTCTCTTTTATGTCTTTGGAATCTAGTTAAAGCAGTATAGATGTGTAAAAGAAGCGGAACAAGAAGACAATGAAAAAGACAAAGTTTCTTTCAACAACAAGGAAACTGGTAGGAATGACAGCTTTCTAGCAATATGCAGGATCTACACTGTGAAGCAGATATCATTTAGACGAAACCCCCTAAAAAAGTCTAATTACGATCCTCAAAACTTCAGATAATTCTCTTAACAGACAAACATTTTATGACCTAATCATGTCGGTGTAAACTCGAACTGAATTTAATCTATGGTTTCCTGGGGATGAAAACCATGTATCTTGAGGATTGAGGATGATGGTGGTGGACAAAGTATCAAAACTCTATTGAGAGTTAAAGAATCAGCTCTTGATTTCTCCTCTTGAATACAATTTGAAGTTGGTGCATATCAGAACGTCAAATTGAATTTGAGTAGACCAGATAAAATGTCACTGTTAACGATAGAGGCAACCAAATAACAGTAGACAATGAATCGAGAGATTAAACTATATCAATTGGATCGCAATTCAGGGTTGTTGCAGATGAAGACTTCTCTCTCTCTCGCTCTCTCTCTCTCAAAAAGCTAAGCATGCCTGGAAAGAAACCATTTAACTTGATTAAATGCTCTGAAGCAAAGCCAGTATTATTCATTGTTACCATTTCTTGTTACTACTCCAAGGTAGGATACGAGAAGACTAACCATTGGCCATTCCCAATTCGGCATAGCCATGAGACTTCAAAAATCGCTGCTCCTGCATCCGTCAAGCAAATCACATTAAAGTTATCATGATTGCCTGTTAGATCATCGCCAAAATGGTGATAAGAACTGGCAGAAGGAGAAGGGACTCAATAAGTACCTAAGAAACGCTGAAGTTGTTAAGAAACGAACTCGACCATAGACAAGAAGATTAGCCAGTAGCCAGAGTCAAGATCCATCTGTAAGACATTTGCCAAACTTGTAAGAAGAAGAGGAATCAGTAATATAAAATAAAACGTAGACCATCAAGTGAAAACGGAACTCTATTGAAGGTTCCTGAATGAGACACTTGATCTGGAAACTACATACTTTCCGGATCAAGTCGCTGTCAATCTTTTGAAGAAGGGCTGCATAGCACTAGAAAGTCTAGGAAACGCTAAGGTGTGGCTTCGTTCTTTGTGCTGCCATCACAAATTTCTCAAAGCCATTAGCCTACTTCTGTTGGACTGTTGATGGGAAAAGCATTCTTATGCAATAACCATAAAGTCTGAATTCTTTGCCCGAGATATGAACCATTTAGTGAATGAAAGTAAGAAAGAAACAGAGAAGCCAAAAGCAGGGGATACTCAGCTATGCGAAATCTGAAATCAGAAGTGGAGAATTTCTTCTTACCTGACAAGATGGCAATTGACCAAGCAAGTTTTACAAGCACGAAGGGAGTCTAATATCTGTTGTCAGACAGAAAACAGAGCCTGGAATTAGGACTTCTTCCGAGTGACTGGCTTTTCTAGATTCTCATTACCAAAACGTGGGTTCCATGAAAATCATCAATTTTTCTGTTGACTACTATGTCCTTAAACATGTATGAAGACACGGGGATATACTTGAGATTTAAAGAATGAAGACAAGGTATGACTAGTGCTGGGTAATAAAAGATATTTTATAATATGCAAGAGAGGCAGCTGGTGCCAATGGTGGGCAGAGCAATTTCAGATCTCCGCCGTGAAGTGCATGTGGGATGATCAACAATGCGGTGTTTGATTTATCTTGCATGAAATCATTTCACCACGTTGGGGATCACGTTATCTGCTGGCCACTTTCCTATGCTACTCAACGTCACACATTCAGGATGTCTAGATTGTCGCCTATCTTTGTAAGGGTGTCTAAATATTAGGGATATAGATGTACATAACAGTTTTCATTCAGTCGTGTCTAATTGATTACATGTTTGGCAAGATTTATAGCATTTTGATTGTTTGTCCACAACGCACTATCTTCTAACTTTTAATCAAGCTCCTTCAAGAATCTATGTAACCAAATAAATTCTTTTGCTCCTTCAATAATGGATATGGACTTAACTTCTGTTGATAATGTTATCATTGATTGTAATTTAAACATTCAATTAATAGTTGTTTCACCAACTATGAAAATGCAACCTATGGTACTCTTATAATCATCATGATTTGTAGACAAATTTGAGTCCACATATCTCCAAAGATTGAACTTTGTACCTCTAAAGTGAAGACAATAAGAAGAAGTCCCTTGTAAAAATCTAAAAAGCCATTTAACTGCATTCCAATGTGCCTTTCTAGGTTTATTGATATATCTACTAATGACAATAACTTCCTATGCAATATTTGGCCTTACATTGAGCATGGTATACATCAAGTTACCAACTACTAATGCATAAGAAACATTATTTGATAGCTTGAAATGTCTTGCAAGTGGTTAAGACATAGGCTTACTTTGCATCTTTCATGTTTAACCTCTCAATCAATTTTTTGACATAGTCCTATTGAAATAGCTACAAAGTACACTTCTCTCTATCACAAGTTATCTTTATACCAATGATCTATTTTACTGCTCCAAGACCTCTCATTGCAAAGTAGTTCTTGAGTTGATTCTTTAGCTCATTTACATTGTGTATATTTGCTTCACAAGTAAGCATGTCATTAATATATAAAACCAGAACAAGAAAGCTACTTGATGATGTCATCTTAAAATAAACACAATGTTCATTTAAGTATCTATCAAATTTTTACTCTCTTATGAAATATCAAATTTCAAATACCATTGTCTTGGAACATATTTTAAATCATATAAACTCTTTTTGACCTTATACACCAATTTTCTTTTCCTTTGACTTCAAGTCCTTTAAGTTAGTACATGTAAAGTTCTTTTTCTAAATCACCATAAAGAAAGGAAATCTTCATATCTAATTGTTTCAAATGAAGATTTAAAACAACTATCATACTTAACATAACTCATATTAAAGTTATCCTAAAAATTGGAGCAAATATGTCTTCATAATCTATTTCATTTTTCTACACATACCCCTTAATTACAAGTCTTGTTTTGTAGTGATTGCTCCCATTTACTTCATTCTTGATCCCATAGATCCATCTTGAATAAGTAAGGTCCCTATGTAATCTAGGGAAAAAAGGGTGTAAATTAGGTTTCTTTTAATTCTTTCTTTAGTAACATATCTATTTTTGAAGATAAATCACATAACTCAATAACATAATATAGCCAAGTAATTTAAATAAATTTGTCTATGTAATTGACAATCAATCCATGCTCTTCAAATTATGCAACATACACATAATACATTATTCAATCTAGTGTATCATAAACATTAAAGCACACATACGATTTTTGTAATAAATCTATACACTATTAGGTGATAAATTCTAGTAATAATGTAGAGTGTTCAATGGTGCTATATATCTATCCTATCTATGTGTTTTTCTTTACTAGCTTGCACATTCAAATATGTTCATATCTCCTAAAGCATGCATTCAAACAAACAAATAGAGAACTAAAAGAGATAATGCACACAATCCCCTTTTTAAGTGATTGGAAAATTTCTTCCAACCTACTTCATTAATAAATCAGTCAAAAGGTCCCACCATTTTGACAGGATTAGTTAAACCATCAAACCCAATTCCTTTGGCAATCTGTTAAAGGGTTTCCTATAATCCTACACAATACAATGTTTGCAAGCCCTAAGTAAAGATGTAAAAGATTAACTCAAAAGGACATATGATAACCCCTAACAAATACAATCATTGGTTTCTAGGGATTTTTGCAAAAGACTAATAATACTATAGAAACAGTTACAATACAGCTCAAATAATCAAATACAATTTAAGATTGAGAGAAAGAAAACAAATAAATTCAACTTAATCTTTTTCTGTGAAAGTTGTTCCCCTTTTCTTTGTGTTGTTATCTCCCTTTTAAGCAAGTAAGAATCAAATTGTTGGAGCATCTCAATGAATCAAACATTAAGGAAGCAAAGATCTATCAATAGCTATTGCAATTATCAGTTTCTATAGCTAGACAGTGATGGAGAGAAAGGAAGGAGAGAATGGCGTATTAAAGAGAAAGAAAGAGATAGAGAAAAGTTGGCTTTTGTTTCTAAGAAAAGAAAACCCATGTGTGGGCTTTTGATTCCAAAAAATGCAAAACTTTTGGAATATCTTCTTATACTTTGTTGTTTGGATAAATGATCAAAAGACCTTTTTTTGCTTTGTAAAACTTATGCAAGGTTTTTTCCTCTTTTTTAATTTAAGCTCTTTCCTCTTTGTTTGTGATGGGATGCACAAACTTAGATAGTGTGCCAAATGATGTGTAGACTTGATCAAACACTTGGACAACTAAAGGCCACATTCTCCCATCTTCTATTTCATCCCTTGCCTTTCTATTGCTTCTTGTACAACATGTGAGAGCCTTCTTCATTTGGTTATGTAGTAAGCCAAACCTTTAATAACCATGGGCTTTTTTTCTAGCCTTGTCTTCCTTGTTCTTTTGAAAGGTTGGTTCACATAGGTTGCATTACTGTGGGCCTTTTCTTTTTAGCATGATCCAACTCCTTCTTTTGGCCCTTCTTAAACTAAACTAGAAAATAAAATTTTTTGTCAAAGTACTTGGTCCCATAGAATAAATACATAAAAGCCATATAACAAGTGTTCCAATAATTATTTTCATGACACCATAAATGCACCAATCCTCTAAGTACACTTGTGTATGGCCACAAGGAATATTTTAAAACTTAATCAATTGTTATGAAAATAATATTCTTCCCAATAACCACAATATGGCCAAAAGATAATATTCATAAGTTTATCAAGTAAGAATTAATATTATCCTTAATTTAGATCATCATAAAAAAATATTAATTCTTATATTACAATATAACATAATGCTTTTTTGTCCTTAGGTAGATCAACCAAACCCAAAATTTGGTTAGACATCAAAGAGTTATACTATTCATTCATAACTTTGTTTCTATTTGGCCTTATTATTACATTTGAAAGCCTCTTACCTAGTCTAAATTCAAAGATGCAAAATACCTATAAGGAACATGCCCCTCCCTAGTAGATCTTCTCAAAGATGGAGTAATAGGTGGAGTGTGTGATTCATCCTCCTTTGAGCTTTCTAAAAATGAAGTTGGGAAAAGCACCTCAAAATTACCACTATTTGATTTCTCTAAGCATTCAAGTTTGTATCAATAACATTAGGCTTCTTCTACACCTCTCCATCCTTTCTATCCTTGTTTAGTTTCTTTTCATTAACATTATATCTCTAAATTTGTACATTTTCATTCTACTATCGAACAATCTATAGTTATATTCATCTTCGCCATATTTAAGGAAATAGAATTTTTAAGCTTTGAGGTCTAATTTATTCCTATCTTTATCCTTAATAAAATATGTATACCTCTCACTTAAATACCTTGAGGTATGAGTAATTCAATTGTTTTCATGTCTACTTTTTTTAGGAACACTAAAATTCAACATTGTAAAAGGGCTTTTATTTAATAAAAAAATTGTTATATCAAAAGCATCACCCCAACAACTTTGTAGAAATCCTGCATAATGAAGCATAACTTTTCCTCTCTCAAGTATTATGCAGTTTATCTACCTTACAACTCTATTTTTATGTGGAGTTCTTGAGGTGACCTAGATTTTCCTAATTCCTTCTCATGCATATAAATTATCAAACTCTTTACTACAATATTCTCCCCTATTGTTGGATTGAAAAGCCTTAAGCTTTAAGTTTGTTTGGTTCCCAACCAATGCCTTCTACTTTTTGAATAATTCAAATACATTGTACTTGTTTTGTATCATATAGATCCAAGTTTTTCTTGTATAATCATCCTTAAATGTCACAAAATATCTCAAACCTCCAAGCAAAGCAACTTGGCTAGCCCATATACATAATATGCATTAACTCTAATTTCTTCTTCTTCTTCTTAGACCCATCTCACAAAAATCTAAATCTTTTCATTTTTCCCAATGTGCAATCCTCATAGAATTCCAAACAATATCATTCAAGCCTTTAAACCTCATCATAAAGTTTAACAACTTGAGGCCTTTTTCACTCATATGATTAAGCCTCAAATGTTAAAGTCTTTAATTATTTTGAGCTACAACATTGACTAAATTATACTGCATATTTTTAATTAAACATAATGTGATATCTTTCTTACCCTTTATAATCACCAATGCACATTTAGTGATTTTATAGTCATCATCTCCCAAATGGGTATAATAGCCTTCATTATCAAGGATAATGTCCAAGATTAGATTTCTCTTTAATTCTAGAATATGTCTCACATCATTTAAATGAAGTTGATGATGCCTTACTCTATACTTTGATTCAGTTGATGATCATGACATAGCCAGCTGCTTCTTCAAACTAGAGATTCACCTAATTTGATGCAATAATTAGTCATGCACCTACACAACATGCAAGAACCAATCACCTAAACACCAACTTTCCTTAATTAGTACAAATTCTATTTATAGCACAATGGCTTTGTAAAAATATTTATAGGTTTCTCCTTTGTGTTGATTTTCATTGACTTAATTATGCACTCCTAAATTTTTTTTCTTATGAAGTGACAATCAATTTCAATGTACCATATCCTCTAATAAAAGACTAGATTCATTGTTATATTAATTGTCACATTATTCTCACAACATAATTTTGTTGGTTTATTACTTCAATTTCAAGATCAAGTAGTAAACTCCAAATCTAAATACCTTTTATAGATAGTGATTTCCATGATCTTTTACTCATTGCTAAAGATCTTGATACAATATAGTGCTTCTTTGTCTTCCAAGAAATAAAAAAAAAACTCCAAAAGCCAATTGTGGAAACTAGAATGTAGATGCCTTTTCAATGCTCCAATTATGGCTTTATCATTACTAGTAATTGGTATATAATCAAAATAAATTAATAAGACGAGGGATGATTTTCCTTTCTCCCAAGTAAATAAGGCATAATCATACTTGAATTGATGACATCTAACATTTGTGAAGATGACCCCAAACTTGGTATTTCACAATTTAAAAGCTCTCTTGAGTCCATATAGAGATTTACACAATCTATATACTCAATTCTTCCCCTAATTTTGAAACCTTAGAAGGAGTCAAATTTCTTCATCCAAGTCATCATCAAGAAAGTATTGTAAACATCTATTTGATGGAGTTATCATTCATAGAGCATAGCTAAAAAAGAAAAAGAAAAGCACGTCTTTGCTCATTTGGGAAAAGTTTTTCTCAATATCAAGTCCCTCTCTTTGTCTAAATGCTTTTGCCATAGAATTGGCTTTTTAATGTTAAGCTATCATGCCAACTTGATACTTAACCCATTTGTAAGGAGAACATCTAAGGATACATTAGCCCTCCACAGTTCTTGACTAGACACATCCAATGGATTCTTAACAAAGGGATAATGGTACGACATCCCAAGTCTTGTTATCATATAAAGCTTTAAGTTCCTCTTCCATTGCAAGTTTCCATTTGGGACGTTGGAGGCCTTAACATATGCCTTAGCCTCATTGCCTATAGATATCAACTTATACAATATGTGTGTGTAAGGGTGATTTAAGGGAAAGTAGTACAAGCAATTTCTAATGGAAGAGTGGAGTAGACATAATCCTCGTCGGGTGACCTCCGTGGGAGAAAGCCCAAATGAATATGAATTTGCATCTGTACCCCATAGGAGAGTATATTAACTGTGGTCTGGTTATCTTTGTCTGGTTGATAGGTGAGGAAAGTCGTGACGAAGGCTCCAAGGAAGGTGGTTGGGAAGTTCCTGTGCTTGATAATTGGATCAGAACCAGCACTTTGAAGTGAATCATTATCAAGTAGGAACGCATGATTGAGCTAGTGATGTGTGAAACGCTTGGGCTTGGAAAGGAAAAATAATCATGGAAAGTTACGTCCTGATAGGTGAGGAAAGTCGTGACGAAGGCTCCAAGGAAGGTGGTTGGGAAGTCCCTGTGCTTGATAATTGGATCAGAACCAGCACTACGAAGTAAATCATTATCAAGTAGGAACGCATGATTGGGCTAGTGATGTGTGAAACGCTTGGGCTTGGAAAGGAAAAATAATCATGGAAAGTTACATCCTGATCATAACCTTTTCATAGAATTGAATAGCCCATGAAAATACGTTTGGTGGCTCGTGGTATAAATTTATCTCAAATCTAAAAATAGTAACATAACGTAGACATTAACGGACCCTCAAATAACTATTTTTAGGGGCCCTCCCAAAAATAGGCTTGTGTAGGGTTTGTCTTCCCAAAATATGGCTTCGCATTCTAATGATTAAGTAGGATATAGTGACCATAACATTTCTCCAAAAAAGTTCGGGAATATGGGCTTTGCCGTTTTAGGGTCATAACAACATCTAGAAGCCGGAGTTGTCTAGGCTCAAGGACCTCTCTTTTTTATTTTATTTTATTGTATAGGAGTATATGGGTATAAACTTTCATAATGAATTCCATGGACTTAACAAAAGGAGGAAGACCATTCATGATTAAAATATATATATATTATGAGCCTTATTTGTGCATAGGCATTGGATCGAGTTATAAAACCATGTTGGGACAAGGGAGCAGAAGTTGGTCATGCGGGCCAATATTTGGTTCTTATATTGCACAATAAAACAAATATTGCAAGAAAAAATCATCAATAATATTTGGAAAATATCTTAAGCCACCGTAACGAGGGATATGGTTCCCAAGTGGATTAATGCAAATGGGGATGAGATGCGTGAATCACTGATTGGTAAAGGCGCACGTTTGAGTGAGGGGACACACATGACAAGTTGGAAAACAAAAAATTGCACTATAGCCCAAACGTGAATGCAAAAGAAAAATTTTACTAGTATCATAATAAGAAATCTTATTGGAAGGAATACAATTGGATCGAGTTATGAAACTATGTTGGGACGAGGAAGCAAAATTTGCTTATGCAAGCCAATGTTTAAGTCTTGGGTTGGATAAGAAAACTTCAATATTGCAAGAAAAATCATCAATAATAGTTGAATCCATAATAATTATTGGAGAGAAAACTTTACTTACAGAATTGAAAATAACCCTAACAGATGCTTTACCCAAAACACTTATTGGGTACACCGGAGTTCCTCTTGGAAGAGGAACTGAACTTTACCCAAACGTATTTTTGGCTTATCCATCAATAATCATTTTCTTGCCATAGTTACTTCAATGAGGCCAATTAAAAACAAACTTTAGGCTAGAATTCAGCAGAGATCCATCAAAAATCACAACGTGGTAGACGACTGCTCCATCATATCCTCATAGAAGGCTTTCTTAAAAGAATCCATGTACTGTGTTTGAAAACCCTGTGCTATGGTGAGAGATCCATCTCCCGGACTTGGTAGGATAAATGCCCTGCCATCAGAGTTTAAGAACCCCGGTCCAATGTGTAGAGGCCTTCCCCATCCAAAATCTGCGCTGTAGAAAGGCAAATTGATCCAGCTGGTGATGGTAACATTGGGATTCCCTAAGAAAGATTCTGTGACTCCCCTGATGTGGAAGTTTTTCCTCAGCCAAGAAACATCTTTTTGACTCGTTATAGTATCAAGAGCTGACCTTATGTAATCATCTGTAAGCCTCTCAATTGCTTCCCTCAATTTCCCAGCAGCATAACTCAAAGGCTTGGACAAGAGGTCACCATAGGAACACGGAGATGTTTCGGTAATAAAAATTGCATTGCCGAAGTATCCTTTAGGGAGAGGTGGTATTAGCCGATTTCTAACGTCGGCTCCGAGGCGGAATCTTGTTGTCTGACATTTATCGCCTGCGCGTGCCTTACATGCGCACCTCCATATGTGGCCGGAGATAGCTTCGTACCGACTATAGGGTCGCATCATCACTACGCTTTGATAATTCAACCTTTCATTGGCTTTCCTCTAAAGTTCCTTAACTTGCTCCTGGGTGACTTTCAGCATGGCGATACTAATTTCTTTCTTTTGCTCTGCTTTAGAGTCCGAGCAACCGATTAGAAGTGGTGGCTTGGTGAACTCCAAATGATGAAAACGTGGCGGCATAAGCGATTCTCGTGATCGCAGCACTGTTTGATCATGAAATGGCATCTATTAGAAATTGAATGGCCTAACTAAAATACAAAATTGTGTAATAGTGGGTTGCTAGCAGAAGTTTATAAGGTCAGGCTCTCCTGTCGTCTTACCCGATGTGAGACTGGATATTTTAATCTTCCAACACTTCCCGCAATCTTATGTTGGGCGCGGTGAGAGATAGGACTAATCTAAAGGAACCACACCAAGGTAGGCAGGACACAGGGCCGGCTCTGATACTATATTAGAAATTAAATGAACCCAACTAAAACACAGAACTGTACTATAGTAGATTGTTAACGAAAATTTATAAGGTCAGGCTCTCTTATCACCTTACCTAATGTGAGACTAGATATTTTAATCTTTCAACAGCATCTCATCGCTCCACAGTTCGTCTCCCCGAGCCAACTTAGCCCATGCGTTGATGAAGTTCGTCTCCCCGAGCCAACTTAGCCCATGCGTTGATGAAGTGAGCTACAGCAAGGCCATCAGCAATTATGTGGGAGATGGCTATTCCAACGCAAAGGCCACTACAGCGAAACCTCGTCAGTTGGACCAGTAACAGGGCCACAGCTCGATTGGAGAAGTATAATCAATTTTAGGGATCAGATCTCGGATCCTTCCGGTGGGTGTGAAATCACCTAGCTCATCCAGTTCTGCGTCAGAGTAAGCTTCCAACAGTTGAGCTCCCAGGGCATTGCAATGAAGTTCGAGTCGACCTCCTTCGATCCAGTGTAGTCGGCCAGCTAGTGGGTGGTAGTGCACCAACACGCGGCTCAGGGAACTTTTCATCGTTTCAATCTCAAACGGAATGGTATTATTTCCGTTGCTGTTCTTGGGTTTGTAAATGACGATAAGAGGTGCATGAGTCCACTGCATGGCTTGGTCGGCCTCCGATAACGGTAGTAGCCCATTTGGGGTGTGCTCGTTTGGAACAACTATGGAGGAAGACTTGAAGGTTATCATTTTTGGGTCGGGACTTCTAAGAATGCAGATTCCGACCTTGTTTCTTATAATCAGGTCTAGGGACCAATTGTAGTTACTGCTTGTTCATCACAGGAGAGAATTCACCATTAAATTCTTATCTTAATATTTTTTGTCTTTTCTTTCTTCGCTTTCATGGATATAACACGGATGGAGGAGAATCTTTCTTCTTGGCTGGATCGCACTAATAGAAGCTCGCTGTCCTTTTTGGGTTTGGCTCCTGTTAAATCACCCATAGGTACGCGGCGGTCGTCTCACAGGCTGTGGGGGTTTGATCCAACCGTTGAAACAAGATGGCCAGTCAGCCGGTCTCAAAATCAGCCACGCATCATGTGCCTATCTTGATCTTGACAAAAAGCAATTTGGGACACTACTGTTAATTGATGCATCGACTAAAGAGTGATAAGTGCGTACCACTAAGCAGTCACGTGATGCAGTCACTGTCCTGTTTCAACCACTTCTCCTCATTATTGCGTTGGTGGCTGTCGCCTCACTAAAGATTTACAGACCACGGGCTATCAATAGGCTTAAAAAAACCCCAAGAGAAGAACAAAAAGCATGAAAAAAGCCTCGAACTTGCTTAGCGTTTGGGAAACTACATTGCTAAGCTCAATCCAACATCCGATTACGATTATTCATCAGATGGCATACTCGGCGGGCTTTGAGTATTGTTATAGAATGTTTATATTTTAAAACATTCTTTTTGGGTAAGATTGTAAAGTTTGTGTTGGAGAAGTTTTAATTGAACTCTAATATTAATTTAAAAAACTTTATCCTTAAAATTAGTTTATTCAAAAAGAATGTATTTTAGTTATTAAAAAAAATTCGGATCTAAACCATATGGAAACCACGTTGTTTTATCAAGTTAGCACTTCCTCAAAAGAAGCTTTGTAGCCTCAAATTGCCAATTGATACAAATCGTCTGCTCATCAACATCATTATTATTTTTATCCTAGTTACTCATTAATAATCATTACAATTAACAATGAAAATAATGGTTGTAATATTATGAAAGAACATAAAAGAAAAAGGTTGCTATAATTGAAAATGAAAATAATAATTTTACTCTCGATAATAAAGAAAAAGGTGCAAAAAGAAAGCTTAAATTTTGTGATGGTCTACAACATTTATAAAAAATGGTAACTAACTTGCCAAATTTTTAAACGCTTAGCACTAGAGAAGTCAAATATCACATATAAGCCTTTCTTTGTGAAATTACAAGAAGTTGGTAGTGTAATTGTAAAAAGTAAATATATAGTGATTACTTCTCATTGGCCACAAATACAAGTATCTTATCTCTAATTTGTATATTTTAGGACCAACAACCTTAATTGAGCACATGTAGAGAGCACATGCGGTATGGAAGCTACTTAGGCCTCGGCCCTTTTTAGAACAAATTGTATCTAGCTCTGTAGCGAACTCGTGGGCTTCTTACTTTCCTTGCTGAAGATATGGAGTTTGGTCTTGTCATTTTGTAAGTAAATTTTGTTTTAAATGCATAAATATGTGAATAAAATATTCTTGCTGTGAATGATGATTAAGTATTAGTTGGGTATCTTTTTACATGAGATTTTGAAATCAAATTTTAGCACATAGAATGAGCAAGATTTCTCAATAAAAAATCTTTAATTGAAGTTTTTGCTTACTATATTGGGATGAATTAGGCTGAGTTTCTTTAGCTAAAGTCTTTGCTTATTGTATTTTTCTAACTAATTTTAATCTTAGAGGCAATACCTAAATGCAATTAACTTTGCATAAATGTAAATCAAATATACAACTGATATTGAGCAATAGAGATAATAAAAATAATTAAGTACAAAACAAATTACGTAGTTCAACGGAAATCACTTAGTACCTACGTTTCTTACAACAACCAACTAATTAGGTAGTCCCTTCACTAACAAAAGAGAGGTTCATTGTTAACTTACTTAACAATTACAACAACAATAGGCCACACAGCTTAAACTTTTAGCAAACCCTCACCCTTGCAACTACACACCAAGACATTCAATCTTGTTACAATAACATAAAACACTATCTTATCACAAGTACTTAAGGCACATAGGCCATCTCAATAATATAATAATTATGTAAAGAAATAAAAAAAAAATTACATAGATGTGTCAGCTTTACAACATACTTGACATTTATCCACAAAATATTTCAATATGTTCTACCTCACCATATATTCCTTCTTAGGCTTTTCTTTATTTTGTATATAGTGAGGCAAAACAAGTTAGTTTAAGCTAAAAAACAATATAGAACAACTCAATTTTGATTCAATAAACACACATATAAAAAGCCTTAGAATCATTACAATTAGGATTTTGAGACTCTTAAACCTAGTTTCAAAATCACCAACATTTATGTGTAATATAGCAAGAGAAAGATATCTTCTACAATCATTTACAAAATAGTAGTATAGAATCAATTACCAAATAGAGTAAACTGATTCAAAACTTTCCATGACTCACAACATCATAATAGATGTATCAATCAATGTGAGTTAGGAGTTGAAATCACAATCATTGTTGTTAAACAACAATAAAACACTTGTATTCAATATATTAAAGCACTTTCAAGCTAGCAAATCTTTTGCTGCTTTTTTTTTCACATAGGAGTACATATATACATTGATGGATCAAACTTTATACATCTATCCTCTTCTCAAAACAATCAAATAAAACACTAGTTTATTTGCTACTTTGCATAGTATAGTTGTTTTCTTAATAATGGCTTGAAAATTAGCCTAATTTGTCATGTTTTTGGGTTTTTGAACCATAACATTCAAAATTAAGATGTCAAAGATTAACTTAAAAGGACATATGATAAGCCCTAATAAATACAATCATTGGTTTCTAGGGATTTTTGCACATACTAATAATACTATAGAAATAGTTACAATATAACTCAAATAATCAGATACAACTTAAGATTGAGAGAAATAAAGCAAATAGATTTAACACAATCTTTTTCTGTGCAAGTTGCTCCCCTTTTCTTTGTGTTGTTATCTCCCTTTTAAGCAAGTAAGAATCAAATTGTTGGAGCATCTCAATGAATCAAACTTAAGGACGCAAAGATCTATCAATAGCTATTGCAATTATCAATTTCTATAGCTGGACAATGATGGAGAGAAAGGAAGGAGAGAATGGCAAATTAGAGAGACAGAAAAGATTGTTTTTGTTTCTGAGAAAGGAAAACCCATGTGTGGCTTTTGATTCAAAAAATGCAAAACTTTTGGAATATCTTCTTATACTGTGCTGTTTGGATAAGTGATCAAAAGACCTTTTTTGCTTTGTGAAACTTGTGCAAGGTTTTTTTCTTCTTTTTTAATTTAAGCTCTTTCCTCTTTATTTGTGATGGGATGCATAAACTTAGATAGTGTGCAAATGATGTGTAGACTTAATCAAACACTTGGACAACTAGAGGCCACATTCTCCCATCTTCTATTTGATACCTTGCCTTTCTATTGCTTCTTGCATAGCATGTGAAAGCCTTCTTCATTTGCTTATCTAGCAAGCCAAACCTCTAATAACCATGGGCTTTTTTTCTAGCCTTGTCTTCCTTTTTCTTTTGAAGGGTTGGTCACATGGATTGCATTACTATAGGCCTTTTCTTTTTAGCACAATCCAACTCCTTTTGGCCCTTATTAAATTAAATCAAAATATAAATTTTTTTCTCAAAGTACCTAATCCCGTAGAATAAATGTATAAAACCCATACAGCAAGTGTTCCAATTCATACGACCATAAATGCACCATTCCTCTAAGTACAATTGTGTATGGCCATAAGGAATATCTTAAAAATTAATCAATTGTTATGAAAATAATATTCTTCCCAATAACCACAATATGGCCAAAAGATAATATTCATGATTATCAAAATAATAATCAATATTATCCTTAATTTAGATCATCATAAAAGATATTAATTCTTATATTCCAATAGAACACAATGTTCTTTTGTCCTTAGGTAGCTCAACCAAATCCCAAATTTGGTTAGACATCAAAGAGTTATACTATTCATTCATAGCTCTGTTTCTATTTGGCCTTATTATTACATTTGAAAGCCTCCTACCTAGTCTAAATTCTAAGATGTGGAATACCTATGAGGAGCATGCCCCTCCTTAGTGGATCTTCTCAAAGATGGAGTAATAGGTGGAGTGTGTGATTCCTCCTCCTTCAAGCTTTCTAAAAATGAAGTTGGGAAAAGCTCCTTACAATTACCATTATTTGATTTCTCTAAAGCATCAAGTCTATATCAATAACATCAGGCTTCTTCTACACCTCCCCATCCTTTCTATCCTTGTTTAGTTTCTTTTCATTGAACATTATATCTCTGAATTTGTACATTTTCATTCTACCATCCAACAATCTATGACATATTCATGTTCACCATATTTAAGGAAATAGAATTTTTAAGCTTTGAAGTCTAACTTATTCCTATCTTTATCCTTAATAAAATGTATATACCTTATACGCAAATACCTTAAGGTATGAGTAATTCACTTGTTTTCCTATCTAATTTTTTTAGGAACACTAAGATTCAACATTGTAAAAGGGCTTTTATTTAATAAAAAAAATTGTTCTATCAAAAGCATCACCCTAAAATGCAAAAATTTTGCAATATCTTCTTACATTGTGTTGTTTGGATAAGTGATCAAAAGACCTTTCTTGGCTTTGTGAAACTTGTGCAAGGTTTTTTCTTCTTTTCTAATTTAAGCTCTTTCCGCTCTGTTTGTGATGGGATGCATAAACTTAGATAGTGTGCCAAATGATGTGTAGACTTGATCAAACACTTGGACAACTAATGGCCACATTCTCCCATCTTTTGTTTGATACCTTACCTTTCTATTGCTTCTTGCACAACATGTGAAAGCCTTCTTTATTTGCTTATCTAGCAAGTTAAGCCTCTAATAACCATGGGCTTTTTTTCTAGCCTTGTCTTCCTTTTTCTTTTGAAGGGTTGGTTCACATGGGTTGCATTACTGCGGGCCTTTTCTTTTTAACACAATCCAACTCCTTCTTTTGGCATTTATTAAACTAAACTAGAAAATAAAATTTTTTGTCAAAGTACTTGGTCCCATAGAATAAAAGTATAAAAGCCATATAACAAGTGTTCCAATAATTATTTTCATGAAACCACAAATGCACCATTCCTCTAAGTACAGCTATGTATGGCCACAAGGAATATCTTAAAAATTAATCAATTGTTATGAAAATAATATTCTTCCTAATAACCATAATATGGCCAAAAGATAATATTCATAAGTTTATCAAAATAAGAATTAATATTATCCTTAATTTAGATCATCGTAAAAAATATTAATTCTCATATTCCAATAAAACACAATGCTTTTTTGTCCATAGGTAGCTCAACCAAATCCCAAATTTGTTTAGATGTCAAAGAATTATACTATTCATTCATAGCTTTTTTTTTTTTTTTTCTATTTGGCCTTATTATTACATTTGAAAGCCTCCTAGCTAGTCTAAATTCAAAGATGCAAAATACCTATAAGGAACATGCCCCTCCCTAGTGGATCTTCTCAAAGATGGAGTAATAGGTGGAGTGTGTGTGATTTCTCCTCCTTTAAGCTTTCTAAACATAAGGTTAGGAAAAGCTCTTCAAAATTACCTCTATTTGATTTCTCTAGAGCATTCAAGTTTGTATCAATAACATCAGGCTTCTTCTACACCTCTCCATCCTTTCTATCCTTGTTAAGTTTCTTTTCATTGAACATTATATCTCTAAATTTGTATATTTTCATTCTACTATCCAACAATCTATAGTCATATTCATCTCTATCATATTTAAGGAAATAGAATTTTTAAGCTTTGAGGTCTAACTTATTCCTATCTTTATCCTTAATAAAATATATATACCTTACACCTAAATACATCGAGATATGAGTAATTCACTTGTTTTCCTATCCACTTTTTTTAGGAACATTAAGATTCAACATTGTAAAAGGGCTTTTATTTAATAAAAAAACTGTTATATCAAAAGCATCACCGCGACAGCTTTTTAAAAGTCCTACATAATAAAGCATAACTCTTCCTTTCTCAAGTATTATGTGGTTTATATCTACTCTACAACTCCATTTTTCTGTGGAGTTCTTGTGGTAACCTAGATTTTCCTAATTCTTTCTCATGCATATAAATTATCAAACTCTTTACTATAGTATTCTTCCCTATTGTTAGATTGAAAAGCCTTAAGCTTTAAGTTTGTTTGGTTCCCAACCAATGCCTTCCACTTCTTGAATAATTCAAATATATCATACTTGTTTTGTATCATATAGATCCAAGTCTTTCTTGTATAATCATCTTTAAATGTCACAAAATATCTCAAACCTCCAAGCAAAGCAACTTGACTAGACCCTATACATAATATACACTAATGCTAATTTCTTCTTCTTAGACCCATCTCACAAAAATCTAAATCTTTTCATATTTCCTAATATGCAATCCTCATAGAATTTGAAACAACATCATTCAAGCCTTTAAACCTCCTACTAAAGTGTAACGCCTTAAGGTGTTTTTCACTCATATGATTAAGCCTCAAATGTTAAAGTCTTTAATCATTTTGAGCTACAACATTAACTAATTGTACTGCATATTTTTAATTAAACATAATGTGATATCTTTCTTACCTTTACAATCACCAATGCACATTTAGTAATTTTATAGTCACCATCTCCCAAGTGGGTATAATAGCCTTCTTTGTCGAGGATAGTGGCCAAGATTAGATTTCTCCTTAATTTTGGAATATGCCTTACATCATTCAAGTTAAGTTGATGATGCCTCACTCTATACTTTGATTCAGTTGATGATCGTGACATAGCTAGCTGCTTCTTTATTAACCAAGATACTAGAGATTCACCTAATTTGATACAATAACTAGTCACGCCCTTCCACAACATGCAATAAATAGTCACCTAAACACCAAGTTTCCTTAATTAGTAAAAATTCTATTTATAGCACAATGGCTTTGTAAAAATATTTGTGGGTTACTCCTTTGTTTTTATTTTCATTGACTTAATTATGCACTCCAAAAAAATTTTCCTTATGAAGTGACAATCAATTTCAACATACCTTATCCTCTAATAAAAGACTAGATTCACTATTATATTAATTGTCACTTTATTCTCACAACATAATTTTGTTGGTCTATTACTTCAATTTCAAGATCATGTGGTAAACTCCAAATCTAAATTACCCTTATAGATAGTGATTTCCATGATCTTTTATTCATTGTAAAGATCTTGATACAATATAGTGCTTCTTTGTCTTCCAAGAAATTAAAAAAAAAAAATCTCCAAAAGCCAATTGTGGAAACTAGAGTGTAGATGCCTTTTCAATGCTCCAATTATGGCTTCATCATTGCTAGTAATTGGTATATGATCAAAATAAATTAATAAGTTGATGGATGATTTTCCTTTCTCCCAAGTAAATAAGGCATAATCATACTTGAATTGATGACATCTAACATTTGTGAAGATGACCCTAAACTTGGCATTTCACAATTTGAAAGCTTGCTTGAGTCCATATAGGGATTTACACAATCTATATAATCAATTCTTCCCCTAATTTCGAAACCTTCGAGTGAGTCAAATTTCTTCATCCAAGTCATCATCAAGAAAGTATTGTAAACATCTATTTGATGAAGTTATCATTCATAGAGCATAGCTATAAAATAAAAAAATAAATCATGTCTTTACTCATTTGGGAAAAAATTTTCTCGATGTCAAGTCCCTCGCTTTGTATAAATTCTTTTGCCATAGCATGGGCTTTTTAATGTTAAGCTATTGTGTCAACTTGATACTTCAACCCATTTACAAGGAGAACATCTAGGGATGCATTAGCCCTCCACAGCTCTTGACTAGACATAGGCAATGGGTTCTTAACAAAGTGATAATGGTACGATATCCCAGGTCTTGTTATCATATAAAGCTTTAGGTTCCTCTTCAATTGCAAGTTTCCATTTGGGTCATTGGAGGCCTTAACATATGCCTTAGGTTCATTGCCAATAGATATCAGCTACAATATGCGTGTGTAAGAGTGATAGAAGGGAAAGTAGTATAAGCAATTTCTAATGGAAGAGTGGGGTAGACATAATCCTCGTCTGGTGACCTCCGAGGAAGAAAGCGCCCAAATGAATATGAATTTGCATCTGTACCCCATAGGAGAGGTTATCAAATGTGGTGCGGTTATCTTTGTCTGGTTGATAGGTGAGGAAGGTTGTGATGAAGGCTCCAAGGAAGGTGGTTGGGAAGTCCCTGTGCTTGATAATTGGATCAGACACAGCACTTTGAAGTGAATCATTATCAAGTAGGAACGCATGATCGGGCTGGTGATGTGTGAAACGCTTGGGCTTGGAAAGGAAAAATCATCATGGAAATTTACATCCTGATATAAAATCTACACCTTGTTAGATGAAATAGATCATAACCTTTTCATAGAATTGAATAGCCCATGAAAATACGTTTGGTGGCTCGTGGTATAAATTTATCTCAAATCCAAAAATAGTAGCATAACATAGACATTAACGGACCCTCAAATATTATTAAGGGGCCCTCCCAAAAATAGCTCATGTAGGGTTTGTCTTCCCAAAATATTGCTTAGCATTCTATTGATTAAGTAGGATATAGTGACCATAAAATTTCTCCAAAAAAATTCGGGAATATGGGCTTTGCCGTTCTAGGGTCATAACAACCTCTAGAAGCCGGAGTTGTCTAGGCTCAAGGACCTCTCTCTCTCTTTTATATATATATATAGGAGTATATGGGTATAAACTTTCATAATGAATTCTATGGACTAAAAAAAGGAGGAAGAACATTCATGATTAAAAAATATATATATTATGAGTCTTATTTGAGCATAGTCATTGGATCGAGTTATGAAACCATGTTGGGACATGGGAGCAAAAGTTGGTTATGTCTTGCAATATTTGGTTCTTATATTGCATAATAAAAACAAAATATTGCAAGAAAAAATCATCAATAATATTTTAAAAATATCTTAAACCAACGTAACGAGGGATGTGGTTCCCAAGTGGATTAATAAAAATGGGGATGAGATGCGTGAATCACAGATTGGTAAAGGAGCGCGTTTGAGTGAGGGGACACACATGACACGTTGGAAAACAAAAAATTGCACTATAGCTCAAACGTGATTGCAAAAGAAAAATATTTCTATTATCTTTACTAGTATCATAATAAGAAATCTTATTGGAAGGAATACAATTGAAATTGAAAGATATCTCGGCGAAAATAGAAACCCAATAATACAATGCGTTGTTAGATTTACCCTAGTCAATAAACTTGCCAATCAATGACTCTTGAAATAGATACAAATTAACAAAAAATTGAAGTGGACATTTCTTATCACTATATAATTTGCAAACAAAAAAAATTAAGGAATATCTATTTCCATTTGGGAGATAGATAGACATGGAAAATTTTGGGGAACTTTTAAAGTTGAGATAGTAGTTTGGGTTACAAATTATGTGGTGATTTGACTCTTGAATCAATAATCGGTATATTATTTGAAACAAAACTTCATTAAAAGGAAAACTATTACATGCTTTACCCAAAACGTGGACACCAGAATTCCTCTTCGAAGAGGAACTAGACTTTACCCAAAACTTACGTCACTCTTATTCGTCAGTAATCATTTTCTTGTCACAGATACTTTGATAAGGACAACCAAAAAGAAAGTTTGAGACAGAACTCAACAAAGATCCATCAGTACTCACAACTTGGGAGATGGCTGCTGCATCATATTCTCATAGAAGATCTTCTTAAAAGAATCCATGTACCGCGTTTGAAAACCCTGTACTACTATGAGAGACCCATCTCCCGGACTTGGTAGGATAAATGCCCTGCCGTCAGAATTTAAGAAACCTGGTCCTATGTATACAGGCTTTCCCCATCCAAAATCTGCACTGTATAATGGCAAATTGATCCAGCTGGTGATGGTGACATTGGGATTCCCCAAGAAAGGTTCTGGGACTCCCCTGACGTGGAAGTTTTTCCTCAGCCAAGTAACATCTTTCTGACTCGTTATAGTATCAAGAGCTGACCTTATGTAATCATCTGTAAGTCTTTCAATTGCTTCCCTCAATTTCCCAGCAGCATAACCCAAAGGCTTGTGCAAGAGGTCGCCATAGAAACACGTAGATGTCTCGGTACCAAAAATTGCATTACCGAAGTATCCTTTAGGGAGAGGTGGCTTTAGCCGATTTCGGACGTCAGCTCCGATGCGGAATCTTGTTGGCTGACGATTATCCCCTGTGCGTGCCTTACATGCGCACCTCCATATGTGGCCGGCGATAGCTTCGTATCTAGTATAGGGTCGTTTCATCGCCATGCTTTGATCGAAGCTTTCGTTGGCTTTCTTCTCAAGTCCCTCAACTTGCTCTTTGGTGACTTTCAGCATGGCGATACTAATTTCTTTCTTTTGCTCTGCTTTAGAGTCGGAGCAACCGATTAAAAGTGGTGGTTTGGTGAACTCCAAATGATGAAAACGTGGCGGCATAAGCGGTTCTCGTGATCGCAGCACTGTTCGATCATGAAATGGCATCTCATCGCTCCCCAGGTGGTCTCCCCGAGCCAACTTAGCCCATGCGTTGATGAAGTGAGCTACAGCAAGGCCATCAGCAATTATGTGGGAGATGGCTATTCCAACGCAAAGGCCACCACAGCGAAACCTCGTCAGTTGGACCAGTAACAAGGGCCACAGCTCGATTGGAGAAGTATAATCAATTTTAGGGATCAGATCTCGGATCCTTCCGGTGGGTGTGAAATCACCTAGCTCATCCAGTTCTGCGTCAGAGTAAGCTTCCAACAGTTGAGCTCCCAGGGCATTGCAATGAAGTTCGAGTCGACCTCCTTCGATCCAGTGTAGTCGGCCAGCTAGTGGGTAGTAGTGCACCAACAGGCGGCTCAGGGAACTTTTCATCGTTTCAATCTCAAACGGAATAGTATTATTTCCGTTGCTGTTCTTTGGTTTGTAAATGAAGATAAGAGGTGCATGAGTCCACTGCATCCCTTGGTCGACCTCCGACAACGGTAGTAGCCCATTTGGGGTGTGCTCGTTTGGAACAACTATGGAGGAAGACTGAAAGGTTATCATCATCTTTGGTTCGGACTTTAAGGATGTGGATTCCGAGCTTCTTCTTATAATCAGGTCCAGAGACCAACTGTAGTTACTGCTTATTCATCACAGAAGAGAATTTAAAATATGTAGGTATGCGATAATTACCTGTGAACCCATTATATTCTTATCTTAATATTTTTTGTCTTTTCTTTCTTCGCTGACTTGGATATAAAACGGATCAAGGAGAATCTTTCTTCGCTGGATTGCACGAATCGACAGCTCTTTTGATCAATACTATACGTGCAAGTTGGCAGCGCGTCTTTTTCTTTTCTGACATCCTTTGTTATTTTATAGTTCAGCTCTTGGGAGTTCCGAAATTATCTGATATCTGTCTTGCTGTCTTTAGATTTAGAAAATGTTTGGGGTGCAATAGTCAGACCGTGCGCTGCATCGGTTCCATGACAACCAGAACATATCATAACAAGAACATAGATTCATCCAAGTAAAAGCCAACTGCACCGCGTCACGTCGCTTGTTAGGGCTTTGGCTATTGGCCATAGTAAGTTGAATCGAGGAGGGGTAATCACGGAGAATGATGCAAGGGTAATTATGATAAGAGCCTCTTTTGTAAGTACTTAAGCTCGTTGACCTTTTTGGGTTCGGCACCTGTCCAGTTTCATGCTTGTAAGCCTTTGATGTAATCACCCATAGGTACGCGGCGGTCGTCTCACGGGCTGTGCGGGTTTGATCCAACCGTTGAAACAAGATGGCCAGTCAGCCGGTCTCAAAATCAGCCGCGCATCATGTGCCTATCTTGATCTTGACAAAAAGCAATTAGGGGACACAACTGTTAATTAATGATAAGTACGTGTCACAAACTAAGGAAGAGTGAAAGCATGAGAGTTTTGGAAAAAGGTATATTGCTTTTTCTTGAGAAAAGATGTACAGGACACGTTCCTTTAATAATAAGGAAACGGACCAAATAAAGAAATAATACAAAAAGAATATTCACGTTGCTAATTATACAAACAATACCTAAAGTGGATAACTCTAAAAAGAAAAATATATCTGGCTAATATGGGAAAATATACATGCGTATCTCCAACACTCCCCCTCGAGCTGGTGGTTTTGGTGGTTTATAAACGTCAAACACACCTAGCTTGCTTAATAGATATGCATGTTGTCTGTGGCAAAGCGCTTTGGTAAAAATATCTGCAGGTTGCTCTGTAGTTCGAATTTCCTTGGTTCGAATGACACCTTCATGTATCTTATCTCTGGTAAAATGGCAATCAACTTCAATATGTTTCGTCCGTTCATGAACCATAGGATTTGCTGCAAGTTTAAGAGCGGCGTCATTGTCACAGAACAGAAGAGTGGGTCCTTTTACGTGAACACCGAAATCCCGAAGAAGACCTCTTAACCAAATAACTTCACAAGTAGTTTTGGCCATAGCTCGATACTCAGATTCAGCAGAGGACAAGGAAACAGTGGATTGTTTCTTTGTTTTCCATGATAATAAAGAATCTCCAAATTTAATGCAGAATCCAGTATTCGATCGCCTACTCATGGGACAAGTGGCGTAATCCGTGTCACAGTATGCGGTCATTTCCATGTTGCAACGTCGAGAGAGAAGAATTCCCAATCCAGGACATCCTTTTAAATATTTTACAACTTTCAAGGCTGCATTCATGTGAGATTGTTTGGGTTGATGCATGAACTGACTGAGAATCTGTACTGAGTAGCAGATATCAGGTCGGGTCATTGTGAGATAGATAAATTTTCCAACCAGTCTCTGATAGCTTGAAGGATTCTTAAGCGGAGGGTCCGCATCGAGTGGTGAGACGCCAACATCATATTCAGGTGTGGTGAGATTCAAATTTTGTTCAAAAGGAATGATAGCAGGTTTGCATCCAGATAAACCAGCATCTGATATGATCTCCAAAACAAACTTACGTTGGCTAAGACAAATACCCTTGTCGGAACGGGCAATTTCGATGCCTAAATAATATTTGGGCGGTCCCAAATTCTTAATCCGAAAAGTGGAATGTAAAAACTTCTTGAAGCGTTCAATAGCAAGAATGTCGTTGCCCATGATCAAAATATCATCAACATAAATTAACAAGTAGATGGAGGAGGTACCTTTGTGCCAGGTAAAGAGAGCATAATCATGACGGGATTGTCGAAAATGGGCAGCTGTGAGTGCAGAGGTGAATTTGGCATACCATTGGCGAGAAGCTTGTTTAAGGCCGTAAAGGGATTTGCGGAGACGACAAACCCGAGACTCCCCCTGTCTCCGTAAACCTGGAGGAAGCTCCATGTAGATTTCCTCATCCAAATCACCATGAAGGAAGGCATTATGAACATCCATCTGATGGAGAGACCAGTCACGAAAGGCAACAATGGCTAGAAAAGTACGGACATTGCCTTCTTTAGCCACAGGAGAGAAAGTGTCCTGATAGTCGAAGCCCTCTTGTTGAGTGTAACCTTTGGCCACAAGACGAGCCTTATAACGTTCGATAGAGCTATCAGCCTTATACTTGATCTTATAGACCCATTTGCAGCCAATGGGTCGCCGATGAGAGGGCCGAGGGACCACATCCCAGGTGCGATTATCAGCAAGGGCACGAAGTTCATCCACCATGGCCTTTTGCCATTTGGGATCTTTAATAGCCTGATGATAATAATAAGGTTCCACGTCGGCAGAAATGCGACTAATACAGCAAAGGTGGTCAGGAGAGAGGCGAGCAAGGCTAAGGTAGTGGGAAATAAGGTAGGAGGTGCTGGGCGAGGATACAGAGGAGCAAAGGTAGTCCTGCGTCCAAGTAGGGGGCCGAGTGGGACGCCCAGAGCGACGAGGGACAACAGGAGGAGAGGAAGGAGGTGGTGAGGGAGGGTGGTAGGGAACAATGGCCAAAGAGTCATCAGAAGCAGAAGGGGTGGGGGATGTGTCGAGAGGGGTAGGAGGGGTGGGTGCATAGCTGAGGGAGAGAGGAGGAGAGGGGCAGGGATTAGGAGGTGAAGCAGGGGGGATAGGAGGGGGAGGGGAGGGTAGGAGGGGTGGCAATAATAGGGGGCTGAGACATCATCCTCAAATAAGAAAGGCCGAGATCCGAGGGAGGAGTCGGAGGGGCCATCCGGAGGAGACGAAGTGGCAAAAGGAAAGACATCCTCATGGAAAGTAACGTCTCTGCTGATAAAGAAGAGACCAGTAGAGGGATCATAGACACGATAACCCTTCTGCAAGGGGGGTACCCCATAAAAACACAACGCGTGGCACGGGGACCAAGTTTGTCCCGAGGTCCGACGGTGGTGGCAAAGCAGAGACAGCCAAAGACACGAAGATGAGCAGTGTCGGGTGGCTTCCCAAAGAGGAGATCAAAGGGAGTCTTACCAGCAAGTACCCGAGAAGGCATGCGATTGATTAGGTAGGCAGCAGTGATCACACAATCGCCCCAAAAAATATCAGGAATGGAGGCTTGATATTTTAGAGCGCGAGCGACCTCGAGAAGGTGACGATGTTTGCGCTCAACAACCCCATTTTGTTGAGGGGTGTAGGTGCAAGAACTTTCATGGAGAATGCCATAGGATGAGAAGAATGAGGCACAAGCATGATTAAAAAAATCACGGGCGTTATCAGTGCGAACACGTTGGACAGAAGTATGAAATTGTGTGGCAATAAGGGTAAAAAAATGGGTGAGATGAGGTAAGACTTGGGTTTTGGATTGCATGAGGAAAACCCATGTAGCGTGAGAGAAATCATCAACAAGGGTGAGGAAAAAACGAGACCCATCACGATGGGGGGTGTGATAGGGGCCCCAAATGTCAAGATGAATGAGGGAAAAAATGGAAGAGGCACGAGAGGTGCTAGAGGGGAAAGGTTGGCGAGATTGTTTTGCCAATGGACAAATGGGACATGTTGGGAGTGGGAACGAGGCACTATGGCCTAAACGTTGGTGGAGAATATTATTATTATTCAGAAAATTGGCATTACAAAAGGTGTCTCGAATGGGAGAATGACAAGCAGATAAAACAGAATTAATTGGAACCCAAAAATAAAGGCCTTGTTGGACGCTACCCAAGCCCATCAGTTTGCCAGTCGAACGGGCCTGGAAAAAACACAAGTTGGAATCAAGAATAAGGCGACAATCATTTGTTTTACAAACTTTGGAAACAGAAATGAGGTTGAAATGAAAAGTAG